>CM061227.1:61593223-62996957 GCA_030844895.1 Ambrosia x helenae | reverse complement strand
GAGCAACCAACATTTCATCATGTCCTCCATCTTCTTATTAACATTGTTTCATAACATCGTCATCCACAGTCTTTTCTTTGAGTTAGATCTGGAGGGCTCAACTTCAACCGCTTTCTCTTTTTGAGGCTTTCTAAACATATCGAGCACTTTTATCCATATCGATATTAAACTGATCGATTGGTAAAGTCTCTGCCTCTTTCGCTTTCTTTGCTTTCTTGGCAACTGGTGAAGATAGCTTAGAAGGTTGTTCCAGCATCAGGTAATCTCTTCCCTTCAACAACTGAGCCAATTCTTTCTCTCTCAGTTCTTTCACACTTGATTTCTTTGCCATAGTCTTTTGTTTCTTTGTCTTCTTTGGCAAATTCACAACTACAGTTTCTCCAACACTCAGTTCAGCTAGGTCAACACCTAAACCTTCATCTTCAACGATTTCTTTCTTCTCTCAGATTCTTCTATCGACTGATTCAAGGATTCAGACTCACCAACCATAGTGGCTTACGTTTGGTGGTCCTCACATTCTCATCATCAGAATCCCACTGCTCATCAACTCAGTTTCTTCTGAATCTACAGACTCTTCATCCACCAAACCGATCCTTTCTTTGCCGTCGATTTCTTTCTAGCTACTTGTTGCTTAGTGCTTCCCTGATCTATAGCCTTTCCCTTGCCCTTCCCTTTGGCTCCAGGATTGACTACTTGACGTTTCCGCTTAGTGCTTGAATCAACATACACTAAGGGATCATCATTGTCTGAGTCACTATCATCATGTCTTGCTTTGTTCTTGCCAGGATCAGTGTAATCCGGACGAGCCAAAGCACCAAATAACCTCCTGTTAGGTGGCTTCTCACTATCAGGCACACCTTTGTAACCTTTCATTCTCATCAAGGTTCTAATATTCATGTGATCTTGACCTAGGATCATTGTCGGATCCTTTTTCAGCATTGGATACTTGTAGTCAAAGATCATCATCAGAAACCTCGGATACAACATAAACTTCTTATTCTTTATTCCCTTCAGCATCTCCAGCATGTGGTCAAGAATCATCCCAGAACACATTAAATGGTTTGTTGAGTGTCAACGCAACCATTAATGAACTCAAACTCCTTCTCATCACGTCATAACCACCACTCACACATCCAAAGACATGAATCAGAACATGTGCAAAATACTTGTACTGCACTCCAGCTTCCCCTTATACATAGATCCGTCAGTGATTGGACCTTTGTATTTCATTCTTAAGAAGCACGCCTTCTGTTCTGTCCACGATAACTCCCTGGGATCTTCACTATCTTCGAACTTAATCTGTAACGCCTCCCGAATATCAGCTTCAGTCAAGACATCTCCATCCTGAATCTTGCTCTTGATGATCGTCTGATTCTCCAGTAATCATACTTCGCATTCTGATAAAAGTCTTCAATGATGTCTTTGTATATGATGGTTGGTGTGGCTAGAGCATGAACAATCCTGCTCCTCTTCAGAAATTCTATAATCCCTGTAAACTCTGTGTTCTTCTCAACGTCTCCTAGATAAGCGCAACAGTTGTGCGATCGTTTCAAAGGCCAACTGCTTGGAACAGATGTTTCAGCTACTGGTACTGGATCTTGAACTGTGATCTCAGCTGGAGAGTTTCAACATTCACTGCTGGTGTTTCAATATTCTCGGTTGTTCAGCCATCTGCACATGAAAATCAATAAAAACACGTTAAAACGACAAATTATAAAAATTTTGGTCAAAACTAATCTGCACATTCGCCCGTTTTGTAGAAAGGCCGAATGTGAGAATAATTGGTCGAAGGTGAAAATATATGGTCGGAAGTGAAAAAGTTCTAAGTAAAAGATCACATTCGTCCACATTGTTACCACATTCGTCCAAACCTGATTCACCTTCGCCGGTTTTTGAACCGAATGTGAAACAGTTTTCCCCCAAAATTTAAATTTTGCCATTGTTTGTTTTACTTGTATTTTTGATTCTAATACATACTAACAAGTCCGACTAACACTGTTATATAAGCAATTTTGTCAATTAATCAGTTTACATAGGTTTTAAAGTGGAATTAGGGTTCAACTATGTTCAATCGATCAAACTAACATCTAGACATGTTATTATCCTAATTCCTTCCACATTCTCCCCCTAAAACCTATGAGAATGATCGGCTATCAAAAATAAGCAACAATAATCATCAAAAATCCCTAGAATTGAAACCCTAGGTCGTGTTCTTTAAACAATCAAGTTCTGATCTGTTTTGATGTCCATTACCTGATATGAGTCTTAAAATGATCAGAAATGACAGGGAACAAATCAATGAATCAATGAAAACACAAGCAACAAGGTCTGGTTATGATGAATGTTTTAAAAAAATTTTGAATGAGAACTCGAAGGTGAAAAGGTATTTATAGGAGTTCCACGTTCGACCGTTTGAAGTGGACGAATGTGGGTTAAATCCACATTCGCCCAAATTAATGACACGAATGTGAAACTATATCCACCTTCGCCCCTATTAAAGACCCGAAGGTGAAACTTGTACCGGAAGTGGAAAATACATCCGGAAGTGAAAATTTCCACCTTCGCCCAAAACAAAACGGTCGAGTGTGATGATTTTTTCACATTCGACCCATTTAAGGGGCGAATGTGAAATGGAAAAATCTGAAAATTTCGCCAAATCACGAATTCGAATCCCGTTTCAACATTTTTCAATCCGTTAAACTTCCAAAACTCAAATTTTCACATTTTGAATGTTACAAAGTCCAGATGGTGTTATCAAATCTCAGAAATTGACCATCAAGCATCCCGGATATCAAAAATAAAGCAGAAATGCAAATCTTTTGGATTTTCTGAAATTTTTATCAAAACACACCTAAAATCTTTTTGGATTTTGTAGCTTTTTGACAATAAAAGTAAAATGCGACAAAGTAAAATGCATCAAAGTAAATGAAAACAGTAAACATTTTGTGATTTCCGGTAAGAGGATCATATCAGTTTTTTGAGAAATCTGAACACAGCGTTGATCTGTTTCAAATATTATCATTAGAAACAATATGTGACACGGCAATTGCTGATATTGTTGTCCACATAAGCTCACATGCAGACAATTACGCAATGCTTTAAAATGATACGAATTAGATGTATTAGACTAACACATTGTGGTTCCCACACACACGACATACTCCCGTATCAAGAAGTAATTTGCACAAAGACTCATTGTAAAGCGTGATTATGCTTTCGTCGTCTGTAATTGTACAAATATAATGCATAGAGGTATACAGGTCAGCAAATTAATGCAGCAAAGTAACATATGCACCATACCAGGTTGAGGACTGATATTAATCATGATTTGCATCAATGATCAATACGATATTATAGATAATCTTTGATCATCATATAACATGGAAAGTTCCTCAATTCGGTAACTTTAGGTTTTGGCATAAAGCTCTTTTATAAAGACATCCTGTCTGATCTAGGTCCGTAATGACTTACAGCAGAAGATCAGATAGGCTATCCCCAGACAACTAATAACATAACGACCCTAAACCTCCGAGTTTTGTACAAACACCCTATCAAACGAAATTACGGTACTAAGACCATATGCCCATGAGGTGTTCATCCACAAACGCGTAGTTTGTTTATGTTTGTATCACTAATGCACGCAATATATAGTCTACGAAGCCTATCAGCATATCACACGTAATCAACATACGTCTCATTAAAACTATACAATTCTTTAGCCTGTGTCAGATCCCCACTGATGTACTATCATTTCCTCTTTTTATCCAGGAAATCATTTTGGGTTTTTCTAATTTTTAGGTATTTTGAAAATTTTTCAATTTTTTGGTTTTTCTGATAAAATGACTCCCCCTAAAATAAAGAACATATTTTTGGGTTTTTATTTTTCTGAAAAAAACAAAAACAAAAATTTGAAAGAAACAATCCACTTGAAAGCATCAACTTCTTTGAGGATTAAACAACCCCCTCGAAAGCATCAACTTCTTTGAGGATTATGATAGTAAAGAGAAATTCCCAATTAGCAAAGAGAAATTCCCAATTAGCAAAAATTTAAAACTAAAACTAAAAACTAAAAAATGATAACCGAGGAGGAGCCGATTAGTCCTGTTTTTCCTTTATATTGTTTACTTTCAAAAGATATTCAAAGCGGGATCTGTCAAAGCTTTTGTAAACAAATCTGCACGTTGGTAGTCAGTATGGATTTTGACCATGTCAATCAATTCCTTAGCGTAACAATCACGGATAAAATGATATTTAATCCGGATATGTTTCGCTTTAGAATGATTTTCAGTATTTTTAGTTAATGCAATTGCGGCTTCGTTGTCACAGTGTATAGGGGTTTTAAGAAACTGCAAACCGTAATCACATCTTGTTGTTGGATCCAGAGCACTTGCGAACAGCAACTCGAGGCTGAAATGTACTCGGCTTCACATGTAGACAGTGCGACGGAAGTCTGTTTCTTGCATTGCCAGGTAATTAACCTGCTCCCTAAAAACTGGCAACCGGCTGTGGTTGATTTGCTGTCTTTGTCACAGCCGCCCCAATCTGCATCACTAAAAGCAATAAAATCAAAATATCATCATTAGGGTACCAAAGTCCTTTTGATGGACAACCCTTCAGATATCGAAGGATACGCTTGACCGCCGTCAGATGACTTTGTTTCGGCTTCGATTGATAGCGAGCACAGAGACACGTTGCATACATAATATCTGGTCGAGACGCTGTCAAATACATCAGAGATCCGATGATTGCTCTGTATGTAAATGGATCTGTCAGCTCCCCCTTAGCATCCACTCCAATCCGTGATTGGGTTGAATCGGGGTATCCATCGGCTTAGAGTCCTCCATCTGGAATCGGCTCAAGATGTCGGCTACGTATTTCGTCTGGTGAATGAAGATCCCGTCGGGTCTTTGATCCACCTGTAAGCCGAGGAAAAACTGCATTTCCCCATAGCGCTCATTTCGAACTTCTCCTGCATAACAGTTTCAAATTCCCTGCACAAGAGTTCGTTAGTTGAACCAATATAATATCATCAACGTAAATCTGTACTAGAAGCAAGTCATCTCCCGTCTTCTTCGTAAAGAGGGTGCAATCGACGAGGCCGCGCTTGAATCCTTTGGAGATGAGGTATGTACTTAGCTCCTCGTACACTGTCTTGGAGCCTGGTGCAAAAACCATATAAAGCTTTGTTCAGCACGTAGACCTTGTCCCGGTGGATTGGGTCCTCAAAGCCTGGTGGTTGCCCGACATAAACCTCCTCCTTGACTTTACCGTACAAAATGCGCTCTTGACGTCCATTTGATAGACTTTGAATTTCTTATACGAAGCAAACGCAAGGAACATCCGAATAGCTTCCATTCGTGCTACTGGTGCATAGATTTCGTTGTAATCAATTCCTTCGATTTGATGGAAACCCTGCACAACCAATCTGGCTTTGTTCCTTACAATAACTCCACGATCATCCTTTTTGCACTTAAACACCCACTTAGTGCCTATTTTCTTTCTTCCCGGCGGCAAATCTGTGAGCGTCCAGACTCCCAATTTCTGGAATTGCAATAACTCCTCCTGCATTGCCTCAACCCAGGCATCTTCTTGCAAAGCGTCTTTGTATGTCCTTGGCTCTACTGCGGACACATAACATGCAAACGACCAATCATTTTGGACTACCAGATTTCTGAATTTTGGCATACAATGCTAAAGCACCAAAACTCTCTGGCGAATTAACGCTTTTAAGCTGCCCTCTGGTCATCACTCCACTTACCAGGATCACCGATAACTTGCTCCAGCGGGTGAATACGATGAATCCGAGATTCCGGATTAACATGGTACAATCACTCCCGTCTGAGCAGTCAAGTTCTCTACAGCATCCTGATCATGACCCGTGTTAGATGATGAAGCAACATCTGGATTTGGAGTTGGGTTCACAGTTTGCTCTTCTAAGTCTTCTGCATTTTCAAGAACAGCTTCTTCAAATTGTTCATCTTCAGATTCTGAAGTGTCTAATGAAGTTGAAGCTTCTTGAAACAACTCTTCTTCTTGTGTAGGAGCACTGGTATCATTAGAAGCTGGTGGGGGGGTTTACGGTGATTGGACGCATCAATGGTGAAGTTGCCGCGTTTTCACACTCGTAAAGTAATCTGATCACAGCTTCTTCAACCAGGCTATCTAGGTTGAATGATTCAAAGAAATCTTTGTAATCAAACATCCAATCAGGGCCCGTGCCTTGCAAATTTTGAGTGTAACGTTGAACTTCCACGTTAGCCCAATCCTCCACTTGACGAGTTCGCTTGTTGAATACCCGTTTGAGCGGGGTTTGCATATCCAACAAAATATCCCTCTTCAGCTTTAGGACTAAACTTCTCGCTTGGATTCAACATCGTACATGGCGCCCCAAATGGTTCTAGATACTCTAAATTGGGCTTTCGTCGGTGTAACAGCTCATAAGATGTTTTTCCAAACTTCTTCACTGTCAAAACCCGATTTAATGTATAGTTTGCTGCATAAATCGCCTCATTCCAGAACATTACTGGAAGATTTGAGTCAGCGAGCATTGTTCTAGCAGCCTCAATCAGAGTCCTATTCTTTCTTTCAGCAACACCGTTCTGTTGCGGGGTATACGGAGCGAATATTCATGATGAATCCTTTGCTTTCACAAAGTTCATCCATCTTTGCATTTTTGAACTCCGTCCGTTGTCACTCCTGATCCTTTTTATCTTCAAATTGTAGATATTCTCCAGTCGAGTGAACAGAACTTGTAAGTTGGTAAAGGTGTCACTTTTGTTCTTCAAACACATCACCCATGAGAATCGTGAATAGTCATCAGTGACGACTAAACAATAAAGCTCTCCAAGATGACTTTTGCGTTTGACCGGTCCAAAAAGGTCCATGTGCAATCGCTCAAGCGGCATCTCAACAGAGTTAACTTTCTTCACTTTATGGGATTGTCTGTGTTGTTTTCCTTTCATGCAGCTTACACACTTGTCGTTAAGATGGAAATGTTTCACGTTTACTCCATCGACAAGTCCATTTTCACCAAACTGATTCATTTTCCTCAGATGAATGTGCCCCATTCTGCGGTGCCACATTATCGATTCTTTTTCGGTCGCCTTGGATAGAAAGCATGTTATTTGTCCCTGTGGTGTCATCGCCTTGGACATATCAAGAATATAAAGATTGTTGACTCGAGGTGCCATCAACATAACCCACTCCTTTGGAATCTTGAAGCCCGGTTTGAGAATATAGCAGGATTTGTCATCAAAATGCACAGAAAATTGTTTATCGCATATTTGACTGACGCTCAACAGATTATAGTCTATCTGCTTGACATAAGAAATCCGCTCGAAAGTCACAATCCCGTTACTCACGCTTCCTTCCATCGTGATATAACCTCCTTTATTACCCCGCGAACGCGACATATCCTCCATTAATATTCTTCACATCAAACAGCAACGCCAAATCCCCCGTCATGTGGCCTGAAGCTCCACTATCAACAATCCAGAGACTGCTAATAGGGCCAACTGAAGCTCCCTGCACACAAAAAGTAACATTTAGTTCTTTCGGGGGACCCAAGCCTGAGTCTTGGGCCTTTGAACATTTGATTTCAAAGAAACATCCTCAATGACTTTTTCAACAACTTTTTGTTTTGAATCAATCGTTTTCTGATTTTTCAAAACAGTGTCATTTTTCTCACTCACCTTCGAAGTAGAAGCTCCTGGAGTACCATTAGGTGTCCAAGATTGTTCAGACCTTTTGAGAATACGAATTTGAGATTTTGGTTTCTCAATAGGTTTCTGAACATTGTTACTAAAAGTAACTTTCTTAGCAACCTTATCTGAATTAACAGACTTAGGTCCAACATTTGACTTGACAATTGGTTTTTGTGGAACCTTTTGTCTATCAGCTGTTGTGTTCACCACAGGTTTTCTCCAAGATTGTTCCATTGCAATCCGATTCCTCCTTCGATCATATTGAAATGGACGGTTGTTCCTCATTTGAAAATTGTTTTGATTATAAAAATGTGTTGTTGAGGAACATTCCGTCTATGTGGTGGAACATAATGATCAATCGGCTTTTTCATGGAATTCTTAACCTCAACCTCATGTCTTTTGTGCCTTACATATGGACACTGAGCAAGTAAATGCCCGCGTTCTCCACATTTAAAGCATTTTCTATATTCCTCAAACACATAATGAGCATTTGGTGAAGCAAATGATCTGACAGGAAATTGATCATTATACTGTTGATTTCTTAAACTCTCAGGAAGTGGTCCTTTCGAGTAAGAAGGCTCATGAAAACCATTTGCTTTATCATTTGGTCGAATGAACTCAGTGACATGATTTTTTTTTCTTGAGGAACTTTGAAAACAGTTTCTTTAAGATTTCTGGTGGAATTTCATTGGTTCTTTCATGTTTTGGAAACCATATTGTGCTTTCTTGCCAGATTTTATCAAGTTTAGAATAGTTAACATTTTTTATCGGAAATTCCTCATCAGAAATGATTTTATCGGATCCTTCCATCCGATAAAACACTTTAACCGGTTTGTCACTTTGTTCATTCAGCTCATTCTTTTGACCTCATTCTTAACAACATTATCTTTCTTAACATCAACCTTTTCAGACTTTTTATCACGATTAGCATTGCCATCGGATGAACATGATCAGATGGTGACACTGGTTCAGTAGTAATGATGTGATTTTCTTTTGGAATCTCACATTCATTAACAGATTTATCACTACCAGTATCATCATTTTCTGAGTCTGAACTATCACTCTCAGCATAAACACCCTCATTGTTCAAGCCCAAAATCGGTCTCACATCGGAATATGGATCACCAATACTCGAGGTATTAGATTCCTTTTCGATGATGAGTCTGATTTTACCGAACTCTCCGGTATAACTTGATGATAGTTATGGTTTTCAAAAAGAACGGAGATGGTACAGACTTGTAATTGGTGGTGTTATCATCAATGATATGATCTACGACATAAGCAACATTCTTATAACTTTCCAGTTTTTGTTAACCTTTTCAGCAAAGCATTTTATGGCTGCCATTTCCAACTTGGTGTTTTCAATTTCATTGATATAGTTGTTTATGGCCAATTGTTTCAATGACAAAGTGTTTTTCAAGTCGGAAATGTCCTTTTTATAGCCATCTAATACTTTGTTAAAAGCATTAACTCTTTGCGAGTAGATTGACAGTTCAAGATAGCACTATCTCGTGAAATTCGGAGTTGTTTATTCTCCTCTGTCAATCTATCACATGTTCCACAGTATTTATCACTCATAACATTAGTGCTAGATTCAGAACTTACAGGTTTTGGCGGTTCAGTCATGCCATCAACGCAAAATGAGCTTCCTTTCCAGTGAAAAACTTGGAGTAGTCGATCTTGGTGAAAGCATCATCAGCTATGCATGACTTCCTTCATCAAAAAGTCAGCTTCTGCCAGCAACTGGTCAATATCATCATCTAAAGAATCAACACTTCCCTCTGTGTCTGATTCGCTCTCAGAATCTGAATACACCGATCTACACTCTTCGGGAACATCAGAAACTGAATCAATCACCATCCCAGAACTCTTCTCCTCAGCCTTAACCTCAACAGGTTCACTCTCCACTTCCATCTCAGTCTCAGAATCATCACTTTCACTCTCCTCAGTTTCTTTCTTCTCATCAACTGCCACCGACTCTTCCATATCAACCTGATAAGCAACACATGCCACATTCCCACCAGTAGTCACTTCCTCAACTCCTATTTGCATACCCGACCAGTCAAACCTCTCATCCTGTTGAGTCACCAAAGCTTGGTTCTGACTCGCATTCTGTTGAGTCTCATTAGGGTGTAGTGATAGGTACAACTGTTCGGTTTGTGGTGATTAGGAGATTGGTTTTGAATCTGGTGTTGAGTGTTTGGTTGTCTGTTTTGGTTGTTAAAGTTTCGGTTTTGGTAGTTGTTGTTATTTTGGTAAGAAACTTGGTTTTGTTGACGGTTCTGGTAATTTGCATTGAAAGGGTTTCGATTACCTTGTTTAGGTGGCTGGGTGCATTCCCTTTTGAAGTGTCCTTTCTCTCCACAATTAAAACACGTAACCTTCTCCTTGTTGAAAACCATAGGTTGTGTTGGGAGAAGTTGCCAAGTCAGTCCTTCCAGTTTTCTCGATGAACTTTGTTGCTCTCCTCATTATACTCGCAAAAGCCCATTGAATGTCAATGAGTTCCATCTCTTCTTTGTCTATCTGTGCGTAGTCTTCGTTGGTTAAGTTGTTGTTCCCAATCTGACTAGCAACCAAGCCATTGTAGGATGAAACCATTGCTGAGACTAATGCAATGTGTTGCTGAGCAACCTCCACAGTCACATTTCCCAAGTTAGATGTATCTAAAACCACGGTTGTTGTTTATGTTGAGTAACTTGGTTTACTGGTTGTTGTGTTTGGTTAGCGGTGTAAAAACTTGCTTGTTGCATTGGAGAGATTGGTGAAATGTAGGACTTTATTGTGGTGGTGTGTATGATGGTTGGTTGTGAGTAGGAATTGTATTGTGGTGGTGTGTAGTTGGTGGTTGGTTTTGATGAATCCATGACATTGGAAATACATGCAACATGTGGTGCAACGCTTCCAGAGCTCGAGTTTCCAGCTGGAACTGAAGTACCTCCAAAATACAGACTGGGATTCTGAGGAATCTGTGACCTTCTAGCTTTCCTCCTATCCTCCAACTCTTTGTTCTCCAGCTTTCAATAAACTCTGAAATGGTCCAGAATTGATAAGCATCCTTCTCTCTGAGTACCTCCACATGCTGATCCCATTGTGGTGGTAAAGCATCTGCAAACTTATCCACCTGCTTAGTCATTGGAATCTGTACACCATAACTAGACAATTCAGACAATAAATGCATATATCTCGGAGTTAGTTCTTTCAAAGTTTCATTATTAATAAAAGAAAAATTCTCAACTCTTTGACTAATTCCTCCATTCTCAGACTCCTGGTCTTTTCATTACCATCATGCTTCCTCTTCAGCTTATCCCAAAGCTGCTTTGACGTAGTACATGTCCCAAACTGATGCAACAGGTCACTTGTGATTGCCTGTGTCAGTTGAGAGAACGCCTTCTTCTCTACCACATATTTCTTCTTTTCGTCCTCAGTGAAGCTCTCCAGAGGAATCAACTCACCTGTATTCTCCAGAATCGGTGCTGTGTATCCTTTGACAATCATGCTCCATGCCTCTGCTCCTTCAACTCCCATGCCTTCCAGATGGATCTTGAAACATGGTGTGCCACTGGTTATATTCTTGCATATCCATGAGCTTCGGTGGCCGAGTCCCACTACCTGTAGACAAATCCTTAATCAAGGTAGAAATAGCATTAGTGGTTTGAGTATTTACCGCCGCTGCAGCTACTCCCCAGTAATCTGATTGTAGTGACGGATGTGCTACATTCTGAGGCATCGTGCTCGTTGTTGTCATGTATTTAAGTGGTTGTGAGGATTGCGTGTTCGTCTTTTGCGCTGCCACTGTCCATGGGTCCATTGTCTGCTGTTCTGGTTGTGTGTGTTGTCGTTGATCCCTGAGTAGTTTGAAAACGCCACATGATCACAATCTGAAAATCTCAACACTTAGAAAAATTTTCAACAAAAATTCTAGGTTCGCCGAAAATCAGTAGGTTCGTCCAAACAATCCTACGTTCGTCCACTATTTCTCACTTTCGTCCCATCTGGTTTCTACTTTCGTCCACACAGTAACACCCGAACGTGAATTTGACCAGAATGTAAACAAAGACTAAACACTATTCCACTTTCGCCAAATCCGAACGGTCGAAGGTGGAATTTTCACCCGAATGTGAAAAATTCAACACAAATTTTCAGGTTCGCCCACTTAAAAAACTCAGGTTCGACCACTTTTTATCACGTTCGACCACAACACTCAGTCCAGGTTCAGGTTCGCCCAAAAGTAGCAGATCTCATTTTGAAAAAAGGTTATTGTTTGAAAAACGGTTATTTTGATCTCAGATTTTCAAAAGTTCATGGATTTGAATGATCTCAATCAGGTTAAGTTTCGGAATTGATTTGGAACAACTTTAAGTCTTGGAAAACTTGAATTCGACCACAATTTCACCTTTAAATCGATCAAAAACTCTTAAAAACAAAGTTTATGTAAAAACAGATGATATTTTGTCAAAAAACATGTCCAAATCAGCTCTGATCTTATCAAATTTGTTGTTGTATGATCCTCTATGCTCTGATACCAATTGAGAATCGGTTAAAAACCGAATTCACGGATCGAATACGCATAAACAACTCGGTTTCAGACGGGAGATTCGAGACGAGACAGAAATACACGATAACAATGTCATCACAGATTCGTATTACTACAGAAACGGTTACAGACACTGTCATCAGTAGGATAAACGTCTATCTCGTGGCCGGGGGAGGTCGGGCATGACCTCCCCCTTGAGAGCATTCAAGTACCAACTCAAATCACCAAATGAACAATAACACATGAGATTGCTATTTATAGTCCAATACACCAGTTCCACGTTCGCCCCTTTATGATGGTCGAATGTGGAGTATTTCCACATTCGCCCATTTGTGATGGTCGAATGTGGAAAACTTCCACATTCGCCCAGTGTGTTTAGGTCGAACCTGGCTCAGTGTTTTGTCCTATATTTACAAATGCGTCAGATCCATAAAATGCCCTTATGGATCACCACAATCTCATGTAACACACTACTAAGACTCAACCCTAGTCTATTCGACAGTGACGTCCACAGAAAGTGCATCAACAATCTCCCCCTTGGACGTTGCTGGCGAATCCACAAATCTCTTGCACATCAACACATTCTCCTCTTTGAAAATTCCTAGCATCTTCAGTCAATAATTGTTGAAGTATCAGACACATTGTTACATCAACACATTTTTTCTTCAATAATCAATATCAAAGGTTAATTTTGGCGATCATTCATACAATATCGTCACACATAAAGTATAAACAACAACACAACATACGAACACAACAATCACCATAACAACATCACACAATCACAATATAAACAGAACAAGTAATAATAATCGTAGACAACCACAACACATGTTTTACCATAACAAAATTTTCATTAGATTTCAATACCATGAGTACAATGATTTGTTCATAATAACAAAAACCGAGGATACCTTCCTCATACATTGCTCCTTTGAAATATACTAGAAACATAATGTCATATACCGGCACATCCCGCTCGGCTAGGCAAAAATGCAGATGGGTGCTATAACCCATACTGTGCTATCATACTACTACTACTACTACTATGTCCGTAAGTGATCTCCCAAGCGTCTCTGATGTATCGCTACTGTGGTGGCGGCGGCGGCGGGTACTGATACTGGGGTGCGCACATGCTAATGGTCATACTGATCGCCATAATGCGATCGTACAAGAATTGGCGATGCGCAAAGTGTGCGTCGCCCGTAATACCACAATGAGCGTCCATGCTCAGCAACTTCTCAGCATAATGTGCCAGTGCATCCCTGGCATCAATGATCCTGGCTCACATGAGCTGGGGCCTGCTGCTCCATCTGACTCACGGTGCGCTGCACCGTGTCGGTGAGGGTCTGGAAATCTCTCTCCAGTGAGATCACCGTGGACCATGCTGGTCCTGACAGTGGGGCCATCCCGTGGGGCTGCGACGGCCCGGGGATGTCAGTATACGTCGGCTGGGACGGGCCGACGATATCAGGTATGGGTTGGGGTGTGAAGGGTGGGGCAAAGCCCGGTAGTCCGGTGAGGTAGTAGGGTGGTACCTGGTACGGGTCTCCCGCACCTAGAGCATACGGTGCAAATGGGGGTATCAGAAATGGGGCTCCTGCATCCATAGTGAATGGTGCAGGTGGTGGTGTAGGGAGCATCTCGGGTAGGGGTGGTAGTGTGGGAAAAGTGGTGATGGGTAGTGTCATGGATACGGGTGAGGGGACTATAAGCTCGGCGAGTGGGACCATGAGAGGCTGGGTGACAGCGACCCACTCTGGAGCGGATATCACAGTGGTAGGGGTGGGAGGGCTAGCAGTGGCGTGAGCTGCCAAACCTGCTCGGTGCAGCTCAGAACTGCGGGCTGAGCTGCCCTCAAGGATGTGCCCCGTAGAAGCTGGCCCATCCTGTGGTATGGGCTCGGGCATGGCGGGTAGGGTGGCTGGGGTAGTGGTGGCATGCCCTATCATCGGAGCGACGTGCTCCTCCTGGCCATGTCGCCTCCAGCGGGGGCCCACGCTGGGTCCTCGCTCGGGTCTGTCTCGTCGGAGCTATCTCCGTCGGCGCCCTCCATGGCGGCATCAACCTCCATCTCGTCATCCTCGGGATCGAGTATCACCACCTCGATCGGCTCTGCTGGCGGTGCTGGGATGATCTGAAGGCTACTGTCGTAGCTCGGTGCTACGCTCCCTGCGTCTGACATCCTGGCAAAAGAACCGTACTAATATTTACGTATTATTCGTTAGGTAGTTAAGGCACATATCTACGGTACTCTTCCTAACCTTCTAACACAAAATAATACGTATACTTACCATGGCTAGCTTGGTCGGAATCTCCATATACCCAAATGGTCGTTGGAACAATTTATTTTATTGCGTTTCGCATTTATTTTGAAAGTTTTTGAACCAAATCCGGTTATAGTTTGGATTTTAAAAATGATAATTCGCTATAACCTTGGCTCTGATACCACTTTCTGTCACACCACGCCTATGGCGGAAACACGTGGCGCGACGGTTCAAAAGTATTAAGCCAAGATTAATGCAAACCACAATAGTAATTAAAGAAACAGGCATTTATTCAATGCTAATAATCATGTCAAATTATCCATACATAATTATAAATTGTTTATGAAATTGATAAGGAGGCTCCTCCCTTTATCCCTAAGCCCATGGAATAAAGAGATGAGACCCTTTTACGACATTCCCAACGCCCAACTTGGAGATACCCCTGACCCTGCTCGCCATGCCATCCTCCATCACTCAATTACCTGAAAGATATGTTTGAAAATCGTCAATATATAAATATCGGTGAGTTCACAGGTTTTAATTTAATAAATCTTTATAAAGTGGGAATATCCTTGTTATGACATTTATAGGAGTTGCAAAGTCCTACAATTTACTTGAGCCTATAACCAAACCAAGACAATTAATAATGCCCCCGCCCCAAGTCGTTACTCGGTATTCCTACGACTTTATTTCAGAATTCGTGCACCCCAGGCATACGCCGATGCATAATCGACGCTATCGATTAGGGGTGGGCCTTGTCAGGCACCAATAGTACTATCCAAATATTCCTTTGGTTTCTCTTTCCTGAATTAATGATTATAGTGGGAGGTCTCAACCCCGAGTGGCGATCTTTACTCAAGTATCCAACCCGTCATACAATCCCAACATATCTTCCCCCCGTAAAAACGTTAAGTAGTTTAGAAAATGGGGCCGTGAGACTCACCTGTAACTGTGCTCGGCTCAAAGAAGAAAATAGTAAAGTTTGTGATCCCGCACCTACAAAGGTTCTAGGCGTATAAGTCACTACACCTATGGTGTATGTGCCTTGGCAAGTTGTACACCCAACTTCCCGACCACGTCTTTATCCCAATTCCCGTTTAATAGTTTCGTATCCTAGGTTCAATGGCGATGGATTACCCTTTCCTTACAAGTCATATATTATTCTTATTAATATTCTTTATGACTTGTACAATATTATACTCGACACGACTCTACCCAATGTATAATTATTTTCCCATTTAAATAATTATACTTAGGATCGTTTCGCTCGATATAATGTGATTTCTTATTATCCGACCCGACTCACTTTGCCACATATTTATTTTCCCATTTAAATAAATATGCTAAGTTCTTGTCGTTTGGTAACATAATCTTAACGCCCGACTAGACTTACCACACCATACATTTATTTTCCCATTTAAATAAATGTACTAGGATCTTGTCGGTATTCACGCGTTCGTAGATATATTTCACCTACTCGTCTCGGTTTTCCTTCTCGCATATCTATTTTCCCATTCAAATAGATATACTAGAATTTCGTCGAAAACGAGTATATGTACATATACCATCGCGTGGATACTACTTGTTAAGTTCATGTGTCGTTTAGCGTTTTTAATTCGTTACGTTGTGTTTTTCCTTTCCCACGAATATTCTTTCTACACTTAGGAAAGTGTTTCGCACGTTTCACCCTTGTTATATATATTTTATTTCCTTAAAATATATATGTATATTTTTATCTTGTCGTAATGGCATTTTTCTTATATGTCCGTTTACGTTAGTTCGTGTAACTAAGTTCGTTAGTTAGCGTTTTTCATATTTATTTCCGTTGCGCGTCCTCATGGAAGTATTGTTCCTACTTCCGATTCCGAACGTTTATTTCTTGGAAAAATATACTTTGTACGTTTTAGCCCAACTTGTCCAACTTGTTACTCAAAAATGAGCTGGGCCTGCTGCTCCATCTGACTCACGGTGCGCTGCACCGTGTCGGTGAGGGTCTGGAAATCTCTCTCCAGTGAGATCACCGTGGACCATGCTGGTCCTGACAGTGGGGCCATCCCGTGGGGCTGCGACGGCCCGGGGATGTCAGTATACGTCGGCTGGGACGGGCCGACGATATCAGGTATGGGTAGGGGTGTGAAGGGTGGGGCAAAGCCCGGTAGTCCGGTGAGGTAGTAGGGTGTGTACCTGGTACGGGTCTCCCGCACCTAGAGCATACGGTGCAAATGGGGGTATCAGAAATGGGGCTCCTGCATCCATAGTGAATGGTGCAGGTGGTGGTGTAGGGAGCATCTCGGGTAAGGGTGGTAGTGTGGGAAAAGTGGTGATGGGTAGTGTCATGGATACGGGTAAGGGGACAATAAGCTCGGCGAGTGGGACCATGAGAGGCTGGGTGACAGCGACCCACTCTGGAGCGGATATCACAGTGGTAGGGGTGGGAGGGCTAGCAGTGGCGTGAGCTGCCAAACCTGCTCGGTGCAGCTCAGAACTGCGGGCTGAGCTGCCCTCAAGGATGTGCCCCGTAGAAGCTGGCCCATCCTGTGGTATGGGCTCGGGCATGGCGGGTAGGGTGGCTGGGGTAGTGGTGGCATGCCCTATCATCGGAGCGACGTGCTCCTCCTGGCCATGTCGCCTCCAGCGGGGGCCCACGCTGGGTCCTCGCTCGGGTCTGTCTCGTCGGAGCTATCTCCGTCGGCGCCCTCCATGGCGGCATCAACCTCCATCTCGTCATCCTCGGGATCGAGTATCACCACCTCGATCGGCTCTGCTGGCGGTGCTGGGATGATCTGAAGGCTACTGTCGTAGCTCGGTGCTACGCTCCCTGCGTCTGACATCCTGGCAAAAGAACCGTACTAATATTTACGTATTATTCGTTAGGTAGTTAAGGCACATATCTACGGTACTCTTCCTAACCTTCTAACACAAAATAATACGTATACTTACCATGGCTAGCTTGGTCGGAATCTCCATATACCCAAATGGTCGTTGGAACAATTTATTTTATTGCGTTTCGCATTTATTTTGAAAGTTTTTGAACCAAATCCGGTTATAGTTTGGATTTTAAAAATGATAATTCGCTATAACCTTGGCTCTGATACCACTTTCTGTCACACCACGCCTATGGCGGAAACACGTGGCGCGACGGTTCAAAAGTATTAAGCCAAGATTAATGCAAACCACAATAGTAATTAAAGAAACAGGCATTTATTCAATGCTAATAATCATGTCAAATTATCCATACATAATTATAAATTGTTTATGAAATTGATAAGGAGGCTCCTCCCTTTATCCCTAAGCCCATGGAATAAAGAGATGAGACCCTTTTACGACATTCCCAACGCCCAACTTGGAGATACCCCTGACCCTGCTCGCCATGCCATCCTCCATCACTCAATTACCTGAAAGATATGTTTGAAAATCGTCAATATATAAATATCGGTGAGTTCACAGGTTTTAATTTAATAAATCTTTATAAAGTGGGAATATCCTTGTTATGACATTTATAGGAGTTGCAAAGTCCTACAATTTACTTGAGCCTATAACCAAACCAAGACAATTAATAATGCCCCCGCCCCAAGTCGTTACTCGGTATTCCTACGACTTTATTTCAGAATACGTGCACCCTAGGCATACGCCGATGCATAATCGACGCTATCGATTAGGGGTGGGCCTTGTCAGGCACCAATAGTACTATCCAAATATTCCTTTGGTTTCTCTTTCCTGAATTAATGATTATAGTGGGGAGGTCTCAACCCCGAGTGGCGATCTTTACTCAAGTATCCAACCCGTCATACAATCCCAACATATCTTCCCCCCGTAAAAACGTTAAGTAGTTTAGAAAATGGGGCCGTGAGACTCACCTATAACTGTGCTCGGCTCAAAGAAGAAAATAGTAAAGTTTGTGATCCCGCACCTACAAAGGTTCTAGGCGTATAAGTCACTACACCTATGGTGTATGTGCCTTGGCAAGTTGTACACCCAACTTCCCGACCACGTCTTTATCCCAATTCCCGTTTAATAGTTTCGTATCCTAGGTTCAATGGCGATGGATTACCCTTTCCTTACAAGTCATATATTATTCTTATTAATATTCTTTATGACTTGTACAATATTATACTCGACACGACTCTACCCAATGTATAATTATTTTCCCATTTAAATAATTATACTTAGGATCGTTTCGCTCGATATAATGTGATTTCTTATTATCCGACCCGACTCACTTTGCCACATATTTATTTTCCCATTTAAATAAATATGCTAAGTTCTTGTCGTTTGGTAACATAATCTTAACGCCCGACTAGACTTACCACACCATACATTTATTTTCCCATTTAAATAAATGTACTAGGATCTTGTCGGTATTCACGCGTTCGTAGATATATTTCACCTACTCGTCTCGGTTTTCCTTCTCGCATATCTATTTTCCCATTCAAATAGATATACTAGAATTTCGTCGAAAACGAGTATATGTACATATACCATCGCGTGGATACTACTTGTTAAGTTCATGTGTCGTTTAGCGTTTTTAATTCGTTACGTTGTGTTTTTCCTTTCCCACGAATATTCTTTCTACACTTAGGAAAGTGTTTCGCACGTTTCACCCTTGTTATATATATTTTATTTCCTTAAAATATATATGTATATTTTTATCTTGTCGTAATGGCATTTTTCTTATATGTCCGTTTACGTTAGTTCGTGTAACTAAGTTCGTTAGTTAGCGTTTTTCATATTTATTTCCGTTGCGCGTCCTCATGGAAGTATTGTTCCTACTTCCGATTCCGAACGTTTATTTCTTGGAAAAATATACTTTGTACGTTTTAGCCCAACTTGTCCAACTTGTTACTCAAAAATGAGCTGGGCCTGCTGCTCCATCTGACTCACGGTGCGCTGCACCGTGTCGGTGAGGGTCTGGAAATCTCTCTCCAGTGAGATCACCATGGACCATGCTGGTCCTGACAGTGGGGCCATCCCGTGGGGCTGCGACGGCCCGGGGATGTCAGTATACGTCGGCTGGGACGGGCCGACGATATCAGGTATGGGTAGGGGTGTGAAGGGTGGGGCAAAGCCCGGTAGTCCGGTGAGGTAGTAGGGTGGTACCTGGTACGGGTCTCCCGCACCTAGAGCATACGGTGCAAATGGGGGTATCAGAAATGGGGCTCCTGCATCCATAGTGAATGGTGCAGGTGGTGGTGTAGGGAGCATCTCGGGTAGGGGTGGTAGTGTGGGAAAAGTGGTGATGGGTAGTGTCATGGATACGGGTGAGGGGACAATAAGCTCGGCGAGTGGGACCATGAGAGGCTGGGTGACAGCGACCCACTCTGGAGCGGATATCACAGTGGTAGGGGTGGGAGGGCTAGCAGTGGCGTGAGCTGCCAAACCTGCTCGGTGCAGCTCAGAACTGCGGGCTGAGCTGCCCTCAAGGATGTGCCCCGTAGAAGCTGGCCCATCCTGTGGTATGGGCTCGGGCATGGCGGGTAGGGTGGCTGGGGTAGTGGTGGCATGCCCTATCATCGGAGCGACGTGCTCCTCCTGGCCATGTCGCCTCCAGCGGGGGCCCACGCTGGGTCCTCGCTCGGGTCTGTCTCGTCGGAGCTATCTCTGTCGGCGCCCTCCATGGCGGCATCAACCTCCATCTCGTCATCCTCGGGATCGAGTATCACCACCTCGATCGGCTCTGCTGGCGGTGCTGGGATGATCTGAAGGCTACTGTCGTAGCTCGGTGCTACGTTCCCTGCGTCTGACATCCTGGCAAAAGAACCGTACTAATATTTACGTATTATTCGTTAGGTAGTTAAGGCACATATCTACGGTACTCTTCCTAACCTTCTAACACAAAATAATACGTATACTTACCATGGCTAGCTTGGTCGGAATCTCCATATACCCAAATGGTCGTTGGAACAATTTATTTTATTGCGTTTCGCATTTATTTTGAAAGTTTTTGAACCAAATCCGGTTATAGTTTAGATTTTAAAAATGATAATTCGCTATAACCTTGGCTCTGATACCACTTTCTGTCACACCACGCCTATGGCGGAAACACGTGGCGCGACGGTTCAAAAGTATTAAGCCAAGATTAATGCAAACCACAATAGTAATTAAAGAAACGGGCATTTATTCAATGCTAATAATCATGTCAAATTATCCATACATAATTATAAATTGTTTATGAAATTGATAAGGAGGCTCCTCCCTTTATCCCTAAGCCCATGGAATAAAGAGATGAGACCCTTTTACGACATTCCCAACGCCCAACTTGGAGATACCCCCGACCCTGCTCGCCATGCCATCCTCCATCACTCAATTACCTGAAAGATATGTTTGAAAATCGTCAATATATAAATATTGGTGAGTTCACAGGTTTTAATTTAATAAATCTTTATAAAGTGGGAATATCCTTGTTATGACATTTATAGGAGTTGCAAAGTCCTACAATTTACTTGAGCCTATAACCAAACCAAGACAATTAATAATGCCCCCGCCCCAAGTCGTTACTCGGTATTCCTACGACTTTATTTCAGAATACGTGCACCCCAGGCATACGCCGATGCATAATCGACGCTATCGATTAGGGGTGGGCCTTGTCAGGCACCAATAGTACTATCCAAATATTCCTTTGGTTTCTCTTTCCTGAATTAATGATTATAGTGGGGAGGTCTCAACCCCGAGTGGCGATCTTTACTCAAGTATCCAACCCGTCATACAATCCCAACATATCTTCCCCCCGTAAAAACGTTAAGTAGTTTAGAAAATGGGGCCGTGAGACTCACCTGTAACTGTGCTCGGCTCAAAGAAGAAAATAGTAAAGTTTGTGATCCCGCACCTACAAAGGTTCTAGGCGTATAAGTCACTACACCTATGGTGTATGTGCCTTGGCAAGTTGTACACCCAACTTCCCGACCACGTCTTTATCCCAATTCCCGTTTAATAGTTTCGTATCCTAGGTTCAATGGCGATGGATTACCCTTTCCTTACAAGTCATATATTATTCTTATTAATATTCTTTATGACTTGTACAATATTATACTCGACACGACTCTACCCAATGTATAATTATTTTCCCATTTAAATAATTATACTTAGGATCGTTTCGCTCGATATAATGTGATTTCTTATTATCCGACCCGACTCACTTTGCCACATATTTATTTTCCCATTTAAATAAATATGCTAAGTTCTTGTCGTTTGGTAACATAATCTTAACGCCCGACTAGACTTACCACACCATACATTTATTTTCCCATTTAAATAAATGTACTAGGATCTTGTCGGTATTCACGCGTTCGTAGATATATTTCACCTACTCGTCTCGGTTTTCCTTCTCGCATATCTATTTTCCCATTCAAATAGATATACTAGAATTTCGTCGAAAACGAGTATATGTACATATACCATCGCGTGGATACTACTTGTTAAGTTCATGTGTCGTTTAGCGTTTTTAATTCGTTACGTTGTGTTTTTCCTTTCCCCACGAATATTCTTTCTACACTTAGGAAAGTGTTTCGCACGTTTCACCCTTGTTATATATATTTTATTTCCTTAAAATATATATGTATATTTTTATCTTGTCGTAATGGCATTTTTCTTATATGTCCGTTTACGTTAGTTCGTGTAACTAAGTTCGTTAGTTAGCGTTTTTCATATTTATTTCCGTTGCGCGTCCTCATGGAAGTATTGTTCCTACTTCTGATTCCGAACGTTTATTTCTTGGAAAAATATACTTTGTACGTTTTAGCCCAACTTGTCCAACTTGTTACTCAAAAATGAGCTGGGCCTGCTGCTCCATCTGACTCACGGTGCGCTGCACCGTGTCGGTGAGGGTCTGGAAATCTCTCTCCAGTGAGATCACCGTGGACCATGCTGGTCCTGACAGTGGGGCCATCCCGTGGGGCTGCGACGGCCCGGGGATGTCAGTATACGTCGGCTGGGACGGGCCGACGATATCAGGTATGGGTAGGGGTGTGAAGGGTGGGGCAAAGCCCGGTAGTCCGGTGAGGTAGTAGGGTGGTACCTGGTACGGGTCTCCCGCACCTAGAGCATACGGTGCAAATGGGGGTATCAGAAATGGGGCTCCTGCATCCATAGTGAATGGTGCAGGTGGTGGTGTAGGGAGCATCTCGGGTAGGGGTGGTAGTGTGGGAAAAGTGGTGATGGGTAGTGTCATGGATACGGGTGAGGGGACAATAAGCTCGGCGAGTGGGACCATGAGAGGCTGGGTGACAGCGACCCACTCTGGAGCGGATATCACAGTGGTAGGGGTGGGAGGGCTAGCAGTGGCGTGAGCTGCCAAACCTGCTCGGTGCAGCTCAGAACTGCGGGCTGAGCTGCCCTCAAGGATGTGCCCCGTAGAAGCTGGCCCATCCTGTGGTATGGGCTCGGGCATGGCGGGTAGGGTGGCTGGGGTAGTGGTGGCATGCCCTATCATCGGAGCGACGTGCTCCTCCTGGCCTTGTCGCCTCCAGCGGGGGCCCACGCTGGGTCCTCGCTCGGGTCTGTCTCGTCGGAGCTATCTCCGTCGGCGCCCTCCATGGCGGCATCAACCTCCATCTCGTCATCCTCGGGATCGAGTATCACCACCTCGATCGGCTCTGCAGGCGGTGCTGGGATGATCTGAAGGCTACTGTCGTAGCTCGGTGCTACGCTCCCTGCGTCTGACATCCTGGCAAAAGGACCGTACTAATATTTACGTATTATTCGTTAGGTAGTTAAGGCACATATCTACGGTACTCTTCCTAACCTTCTAACACAAAATAATACGTATACTTACCATGGCTAGCTTGGTCGGAATCTCCATATACCCAAATGGTCGTTGGAACAATTTATTTTATTGCGTTTCGCATTTATTTTGAAAGTTTTTGAACCAAATCCGGTTATAGTTTAGATTTTAAAAATGATAATTCGCTATAACCTTGGCTCTGATACCACTTTCTGTCACACCACGCCTATGGCGGAAACACGTGGCGCGACGGTTCAAAAGTATTAAGCCAAGATTAATGCAAACCACAATAGTAATTAAAGAAACGGGCATTTATTCAATGCTAATAATCATGTCAAATTATCCATACATAATTATAAATTGTTTATGAAATTGATAAGGAGGCTCCTCCCTTTATCCCTAAGCCCATGGAATAAAGAGATGAGACCCTTCTTACGACATTCCCAACGCCCAACTTGGAGATACCCCCGACCCTGCTCGCCATGCCATCCTCCATCACTCAATTACCTGAAAGATATGTTTGAAAATCGTCAATATATAAATATTGGTGAGTTCACAGGTTTTAATTTAATAAATCTTTATAAAGTGGGAATATCCTTGTTATGACATTTATAGGAGTTGCAAAGTCCTACAATTTACTTGAGCCTATAACCAAACCAAGACAATTAATAATGCCCCCGCCCCAAGTCGTTACTCGGTATTCCTACGACTTTATTTCAGAATACGTGCACCCCAGGCATACGCCGATGCATAATCGACGCTATCGATTAGGGGTGGGCCTTGTCAGGCACCAATAGTACTATCCAAATATTCCTTTGGTTTCTCTTTCCTGAATTAATGATTATAGTGGGGAGGTCTCAACCCCGAGTGGCGATCTTTACTCAAGTATCCAACCCGTCATACAATCCCAACATATCTTCCCCCCGTAAAAACGTTAAGTAGTTTAGAAAATGGGGCCGTGAGACTCACCTGTAACTGTGCTCGGCTCAAAGAAGAAAATAGTAAAGTTTGTGATCCCGCACCTACAAAGGTTCTAGGCGTATAAGTCACTACACCTATGGTGTATGTGCCTTGGCAAGTTGTACACCCAACTTCCCGACCACGTCTTTATCCCAATTCCCGTTTAATAGTTTCGTATCCTAGGTTCAATGGCGATGGATTACCCTTTCCTTACAAGTCATATATTATTCTTATTAATATTCTTTATGACTTGTACAATATTATACTCGACACGACTCTACCCAATGTATAATTATTTTCCCATTTAAATAATTATACTTAGGATCGTTTCGCTCGATATAATGTGATTTCTTATTATCCGACCCGACTCACTTTGCCACATATTTATTTTCCCATTTAAATAAATATGCTAAGTTCTTGTCGTTTGGTAACATAATCTTAACGCCCGACTAGACTTACCACACCATACATTTATTTTCCCATTTAAATAAATGTACTAGGATCTTGTCGGTATCACGCGTTCGTAGATATATTTCACCTACTCGTCTCGGTTTTCCTTCTCGCATATCTATTTTCCCATTCAAATAGATATACTAGAATTTCGTCGAAAACGAGTATATGTACATATACCATCGCGTGGATACTACTTGTTAAGTTCATGTGTCGTTTAGCGTTTTTAATTCGTTACGTTGTGTTTTTCCTTTCCCACGAATATTCTTTCTACACTTAGGAAAGTGTTTCGCACGTTTCACCCTTGTTATATATATTTTATTTCCTTAAAATATATATGTATATTTTTATCTTGTCGTAATGGCATTTTTCTTATATGTCCGTTTACGTTAGTTCGTGTAACTAAGTTCGTTAGTTAGCGTTTTTCATATTTATTTCCGTTGCGCGTCCTCATGGAAGTATTGTTCCTACTTCCGATTCCGAACGTTTATTTCTTGGAAAAATATACTTTGTACGTTTTAGCCCAACTTGTCCAACTTGTTACTCAAAAATGAGCTGGGCCTGCTGCTCCATCTGACTCACGGTGCGCTGCACCGTGTCGGTGAGGGTCTGGAAATCTCTCTCCAGTGAGATCACCGTGGACCATGCTGGTCCTGACAGTGGGGCCATCCCGTGGGGCTGCGACGGCCGGGGATGTCAGTATACGTCGGCTGGGACGGGCCGACGATATCAGGTATGGGTAGGGGTGTGAAGGGTGGGGCAAAGCCCGGTAGTCCGGTGAGGTAGTAGGGTGGTACCTGGTACGGGTCTCCCGCACCTAGAGCATACGGTGCAAATGGGGGTATCAGAAATGGGGCTCCTGCATCCATAGTGAATGGTGCAGGTGGTGGTGTAGGGAGCATCTCGGGTAGGGGTGGTAGTGTGGGAAAAGTGGTGATGGGTAGTGTCATGGATACGGGTGAGGGGACAATAAGCTCAGCGAGTGGGACCATGAGAGGCTGGGTGACAGCGACCCACTCTGGAGCGGATATCACAGTGGTAGGGGTGGGAGGGCTAGCAGTGGCGTGAGCTGCCAAACCTGCTCGGTGCAGCTCAGAACTGCGGGCTGAGCTGCCCTCAAGGATGTGCCCCGTAGAAGCTGGCCCATCCTGTGGTATGGGCTCGGGCATGGCGGGTAGGGTGGCTGGGGTAGTGGTGGCATGCCCTATCATCGGAGCGACGTGCTCCTCCTGGCCATGTCGCCTCCAGCGGGGGCCCACGCTGGGTCCTCGCTCGGGTCTGTCTCGTCGGAGCTATCTCCGTCGGCGCCCTCCATGGCGGAATCAACCTCCATCTCGTCATCCTCGGGATCGAGTATCACCACCTCGATCGGCTCTGCTGGCGGTGCTGGGATGATCTGAAGGCTACTGTCGTAGCTCGGTGCTACGCTCCCTGCGTCTGACATCCTGGCAAAAGAACCGTACTAATATTTACGTATTATTCGTTAGGTAGTTAAGGCACATATCTACGGTACTCTTCCTAACCTTCTAACACAAAATAATACGTATACTTACCATGGCTAGCTTGGTCGGAATCTCCATATACCCAAATGGTCGTTGGAACAATTTATTTTATTGCGTTTCGCATTTATTTTGAAAGTTTTTGAACCAAATCCGGTTATAGTTTAGATTTTAAAAATGATAATTCGCTATAACCTTGGCTCTGATACCACTTTCTGTCACACCACGCCTATGGCGGAAACACGTGGCGCGACGGTTCAAAAGTATTAAGCCAAGATTAATGCAAACCACAATAGTAATTAAAGAAACGGGCATTTATTCAATGCTAATAATCATGTCAAATTATCCATACATAATTATAAATTGTTTATGAAATTGATAAGGAGGCTCCTCCCTTTATCCCTAAGCCCATGGAATAAAGAGATGAGACCCTTTTACGACATTCCCAACGCCCAACTTGGAGATACCCCCGACCCTGCTCGCCATGCCATCCTCCATCACTCAATTACCTGAAAGATATGTTTGAAAATCGTCAATATATAAATATTGGTGAGTTCACAGGTTTTAATTTAATAAATCTTTATAAAGTGGGAATATCCTTGTTATGACATTTATAGGAGTTGCAAAGTCCTACAATTTACTTGAGCCTATAACCAAACCAAGACAATTAATAATGCCCCCGCCCCAAGTCGTTACTCGGTATTCCTACGACTTTATTTCAGAATACGTGCACCCAAGGCATACGCCGATGCATAATCGACGCTATCGATTAGGGGTGGGCCTTGTCAGGCACCAATAGTACTATCCAAATATTCCTTTGGTTTCTCTTTCCTGAATTAATGATTATAGTGGGGAGGTCTCAACCCCGAGTGGCGATCTTTACTCAAGTATCCAACCCGTCATACAATCCCAACATATCTTCCCCCCGTAAAAACGTTAAGTAGTTTAGAAAATGGGGCCGTGAGACTCACCTGTAACTGTGCTCGGCTCAAAGAAGAAAATAGTAAAGTTTGTGATCCCGCACCTACAAAGGTTCTAGGCGTATAAGTCACTACACCTATGGTGTATGTGCCTTGGCAAGTTGTACACCCAACTTCCCGACCACGTCTTTATCCCAATTCCCGTTTAATAGTTTCGTATCCTAGGTTCAATGGCGATGGATTACCCTTTCCTTACAAGTCATATATTATTCTTATTAATATTCTTTATGACTTGTACAATATTATACTCGACACGACTCTACCCAATGTATAATTATTTTCCCATTTAAATAATTATACTTAGGATCGTTTCGCTCGATATAATGTGATTTCTTATTATCCGACCCGACTCACTTTGCCACATATTTATTTTCCCATTTAAATAAATATGCTAAGTTCTTGTCGTTTGGTAACATAATCTTAACGCCCGACTAGACTTACCACACCATACATTTATTTTCCCATTTAAATAAATGTACTAGGATCTTGTCGGTATTCACGCGTTCGTAGATATATTTCACCTACTCGTCTCGGTTTTCCTTCTCGCATATCTATTTTCCCATTCAAATAGATATACTAGAATTTCGTCGAAAACGAGTATATGTACATATACCATCGCGTGGATACTACTTGTTAAGTTCATGTGTCGTTTAGCGTTTTTAATTCGTTACGTTGTGTTTTTCCTTTCCCACGAATATTCTTTCTACACTTAGGAAAGTGTTTCGCACGTTTCACCCTTGTTATATATATTTTATTTCCTTAAAATATATATGTATATTTTTATCTTGTCGTAATGGCATTTTTCTTATATGTCCGTTTACGTTAGTTCGTGTAACTAAGTTCGTTAGTTAGCGTTTTTCATATTTATTTCCGTTGCGCGTCCTCATGGAAGTATTGTTCCTACTTCCGATTCCGAACGTTTATTTCTTGGAAAAATATACTTTGTACGTTTTAGCCCAACTTGTCCAACTTGTTACTCAAAAATGAGCTGGGCCTGCTGCTCCATCTGACTCACGGTGCGCTGCACCGTGTCGGTGAGGGTCTGGAAATCTCTCTCCAGTGAGATCACCGTGGACCATGCTGGTCCTGACAGTGGGGCCATCCCGTGGGGCTGCGACGGCCCGGGGATGTCAGTATACGTCGGCTGGGACGGGCCGACGATATCAGGTATGGGTAGGGGTGTGAAGGGTGGGGCAAAGCCCGGTAGTCCGGTGAGGTAGTAGGGTGGTACCTGGTACGGGTCTCCCGCACCTAGAGCATACGGTGCAAATGGGGGTATCAGAAATGGGGCTCCTGCATCCATAGTGAATGGTGCAGGTGGTGGTGTAGGGAGCATCTCGGGTAGGGGTGGTAGTGTGGGAAAAGTGGTGATGGGTAGTGTCATGGATACGGGTGAGGGGACAATAAGCTCGGCGAGTGGGACCATGAGAGGCTGGGTGACAGCGACCCACTCTGGAGCGGATATCACAGTGGTAGGGGTGGGAGGGCTAGCAGTGGCGTGAGCTGCCAAACCTGCTCGGTGCAGCTCAGAACTGCGGGCTGAGCTGCCCTCAAGGATGTGCCCCGTAGAAGCTGGCCCATCCTGTGGTATGGGCTCGGGCATGGCGGGTAGGGTGGCTGGGGTAGTGGTGGCATGCCCTATCATCGGAGCGACGTGCTCCTCCTGGCCTTGTCGCCTCCAGCGGGGGCCCACGCTGGGTCCTCGCTCGGGTCTGTCTCGTCGGAGCTATCTCCGTCGGCGCCCTCCATGGCGGCATCAACCTCCATCTCGTCATCCTCGGGATCGAGTATCACCACCTCGATCGGCTCTGCTGGCGGTGCTGGGATGATCTGAAGGCTACTGTCGTAGCTCGGTGCTACGCTCCCTGCGTCTGACATCCTGGCAAAAGGACCGTACTAATATTTACGTATTATTCGTTAGGTAGTTAAGGCACATATCTACGGTACTCTTCCTAACCTTCTAACACAAAATAATACGTATACTTACCATGGCTAGCTTGGTCGGAATCTCCATATACCCAAATGGTCGTTGGAACAATTTATTTTATTGCGTTTCGCATTTATTTTGAAAGTTTTTGAACCAAATCCGGTTATAGTTTAGATTTTAAAAATGATAATTCGCTATAACCTTGGCTCTGATACCACTTTCTGTCACACCACGCCTATGGCGGAAACACGTGGCGCGACGGTTCAAAAGTATTAAGCCAAGATTAATGCAAACCACAATAGTAATTAAAGAAACGGGCATTTATTCAATGCTAATAATCATGTCAAATTATCCATACATAATTATAAATTGTTTATGAAATTGATAAGGAGGCTCCTCCCTTTATCCCTAAGCCCATGGAATAAAGAGATGAGACCCTTCTACGACATTCCCAACGCCCAACTTGGAGATACCCCCGACCCTGCTCGCCATGCCATCCTCCATCACTCAATTACCTGAAAGATATGTTTGAAAATCGT
Organism: Ambrosia x helenae; assembly: GCA_030844895.1. Classification (NCBI taxonomy): domain Eukaryota; kingdom Viridiplantae; phylum Streptophyta; class Magnoliopsida; order Asterales; family Asteraceae; genus Ambrosia; species Ambrosia x helenae. The sequence continues at coordinate 62,967,379 of CM061227.1, read as the reverse complement.
CAATATATAAATATTGGTGAGTTCACAGGTTTTAATTTAATAAATCTTTATAAAGTGGGAATATCCTTGTTATGACATTTATAGGAGTTGCAAAGTCCTACAATTTACTTGAGCCTATAACCAAACCAAGACAATTAATAATGCCCCCGCCCCAAGTCGTTACTCGGTATTCCTACGACTTTATTTCAGAATACGTGCACCCCAGGCATACGCCGATGCATAATCGACGCTATCGATTAGGGGTGGGCCTTGTCAGGCACCAATAGTACTATCCAAATATTCCTTTGGTTTCTCTTTCCTGAATTAATGATTATAGTGGGGAGGTCTCAACCCCGAGTGGCGATCTTTACTCAAGTATCCAACCCGTCATACAATCCCAACATATCTTCCCCCCGTAAAAACGTTAAGTAGTTTAGAAAATGGGGCCGTGAGACTCACCTGTAACTGTGCTCGGCTCAAAGAAGAAAATAGTAAAGTTTGTGATCCCGCACCTACAAAGGTTCTAGGCGTATAAGTCACTACACCTATGGTGTATGTGCCTTGGCAAGTTGTACACCCAACTTCCCGACCACGTCTTTATCCCAATTCCCGTTTAATAGTTTCGTATCCTAGGTTCAATGGCGATGGATTACCCTTTCCTTACAAGTCATATATTATTCTTATTAATATTCTTTATGACTTGTACAATATTATACTCGACACGACTCTACCCAATGTATAATTATTTTCCCATTTAAATAATTATACTTAGGATCGTTTCGCTCGATATAATGTGATTTCTTATTATCCGACCCGACTCACTTTGCCACATATTTATTTTCCCATTTAAATAAATATGCTAAGTTCTTGTCGTTTGGTAACATAATCTTAACGCCCGACTAGACTTACCACACCATACATTTATTTTCCCATTTAAATAAATGTACTAGGATCTTGTCGGTATTCACGCGTTCGTAGATATATTTCACCTACTCGTCTCGGTTTTCCTTCTCGCATATCTATTTTCCCATTCAAATAGATATACTAGAATTTCGTCGAAAACGAGTATATGTACATATACCATCGCGTGGATACTACTTGTTAAGTTCATGTGTCGTTTAGCGTTTTTAATTCGTTACGTTGTGTTTTTCCTTTCCCACGAATATTCTTTCTACACTTAGGAAAGTGTTTCGCACGTTTCACCCTTGTTATATATATTTTATTTCCTTAAAATATATATGTATATTTTTATCTTGTCGTAATGGCATTTTTCTTATATGTCCGTTTACGTTAGTTCGTGTAACTAAGTTCGTTAGTTAGCGTTTTTCATATTTATTTCCGTTGCGCGTCCTCATGGAAGTATTGTTCCTACTTCCGATTCCGAACGTTTATTTCTTGGAAAAATATACTTTGTACGTTTTAGCCCAACTTGTCCAACTTGTTACTCAAAAATGAGCTGGGCCTGCTGCTCCATCTGACTCACGGTGCGCTGCACCGTGTCGGTGAGGGTCTGGAAATCTCTCTCCAGTGAGATCACCGTGGACCATGCTGGTCCTGACAGTGGGGCCATCCCGTGGGGCTGCGACGGCCGGGGATGTCAGTATACGTCGGCTGGGACGGGCCGACGATATCAGGTATGGGTAGGGGTGTGAAGGGTGGGGCAAAGCCCGGTAGTCCGGTGAGGTAGTAGGGTGGTACCTGGTACGGGTCTCCCGCACCTAGAGCATACGGTGCAAATGGGGGTATCAGAAATGGGGCTCCTGCATCCATAGTGAATGGTGCAGGTGGTGGTGTAGGGAGCATCTCGGGTAGGGTGGTAGTGTGGGAAAAGTGGTGATGGGTAGTGTCATGGATACGGGTGAGGGGACAATAAGCTCAGCGAGTGGGACCATGAGAGGCTGGGTGACAGCGACCCACTCTGGAGCGGATATCACAGTGGTAGGGGTGGGAGGGCTAGCAGTGGCGTGAGCTGCCAAACCTGCTCGGTGCAGCTCAGAACTGCGGGCTGAGCTGCCCTCAAGGATGTGCCCCGTAGAAGCTGGCCCATCCTGTGGTACGGGCTCGGGCATGGCGGGTAGGGTGGCTGGGGTAGTGGTGGCATGCCCTATCATCGGAGCGACGTGCTCCTCCTGGCCATGTCGCCTCCAGCGGGGGCCCACGCTGGGTCCTCGCTCGGGTCTGTCTCGTCGGAGCTATCTCCGTCGGCGCCCTCCATGGCGGAATCAACCTCCATCTCGTCATCCTCGGGATCGAGTATCACCACCTCGATCGGCTCTGCTGGCGGTGCTGGGATGATCTGAAGGCTACTGTCGTAGCTCGGTGCTACGCTCCCTGCGTCTGACATCCTGGCAAAAGAACCGTACTAATATTTACGTATTATTCGTTAGGTAGTTAAGGCACATATCTACGGTACTCTTCCTAACCTTCTAACACAAAATAATACGTATACTTACCATGGCTAGCTTGGTCGGAATCTCCATATACCCAAATGGTCGTTGGAACAATTTATTTTATTGCGTTTCGCATTTATTTTGAAAGTTTTTGAACCAAATCCGGTTATAGTTTAGATTTTAAAAATGATAATTCGCTATAACCTTGGCTCTGATACCACTTTCTGTCACACCATGCCTATGGCGGAAACACGTGGCGCGACGGTTCAAAAGTATTAAGCCAAGATTAATGCAAACCACAATAGTAATTAAAGAAACGGGCATTTATTCAATGCTAATAATCATGTCAAATTATCCATACATAATTATAAATTGTTTATGAAATTGATAAGGAGGCTCCTCCCTTTATCCCTAAGCCCATGGAATAAAGAGATGAGACCCTTTTACGACATTCCCAACGCCCAACTTGGAGATACCCCCGACCCTGCTCGCCATGCCATCCTCCATCACTCAATTACCTGAAAGATATGTTTGAAAATCGTCAATATATAAATATTGGTGAGTTCACAGGTTTTAATTTAATAAATCTTTATAAAGTGGGAATATCCTTGTTATGACATTTATAGGAGTTGCAAAGTCCTACAATTTACTTGAGCCTATAACCAAACCAAGACAATTAATAATGCCCCCCGCCCCAAGTCGTTACTCGGTATTCCTACGACTTTATTTCAGAATACGTGCACCCCAGGCATACGCCGATGCATAATCGACGCTATCGATTAGGGGTGGGCCTTGTCAGGCACCAATAGTACTATCCAAATATTCCTTTGGTTTCTCTTTCCTGAATTAATGATTATAGTGGGGAGGTCTCAACCCCGAGTGGCGATCTTTACTCAAGTATCCAACCCGTCATACAATCCCAACATATCTTCCCCCCGTAAAAACGTTAAGTAGTTTAGAAAATGGGGCCGTGAGACTCACCTGTAACTGTGCTCGGCTCAAAGAAGAAAATAGTAAAGTTTGTGATCCCGCACCTACAAAGGTTCTAGGCGTATAAGTCACTACACCTATGGTGTATGTGCCTTGGCAAGTTGTACACCCAACTTCCCGACCACGTCTTTATCCCAATTCCCGTTTAATAGTTTCGTATCCTAGGTTCAATGGCGATGGATTACCCTTTCCTTACAAGTCATATATTATTCTTATTAATATTCTTTATGACTTGTACAATATTATACTCGACACGACTCTACCCAATGTATAATTATTTTCCCATTTAAATAATTATACTTAGGATCGTTTCGCTCGATATAATGTGATTTCTTATTATCCGACCCGACTCACTTTGCCACATATTTATTTTCCCATTTAAATAAATATGCTAAGTTCTTGTCGTTTGGTAACATAATCTTAACGCCCGACTAGACTTACCACACCATACATTTATTTTCCCATTTAAATAAATGTACTAGGATCTTGTCGGTATTCACGCGTTCGTAGATATATTTCACCTACTCGTCTCGGTTTTCCTTCTCGCATATCTATTTTCCCATTCAAATAGATATACTAGAATTTCGTCGAAAACGAGTATATGTACATATACCATCGCGTGGATACTACTTGTTAAGTTCATGTGTCGTTTAGCGTTTTTAAATCGTTACGTTGTGTTTTTCCTTTCCCACGAATATTCTTTCTACACTTAGGAAAGTGTTTCGCACGTTTCACCCTTGTTATATATATTTTATTTCCTTAAAATATATATGTATATTTTTATCTTGTCGTAATGGCATTTTTCTTATATGTCCGTTTACGTTAGTTCGTGTAACTAAGTTCGTTAGTTAGCGTTTTTCATATTTATTTCCGTTGCGCGTCCTCATGGAAGTATTGTTCCTACTTCCGATTCCGAACGTTTATTTCTTGGAAAAATATACTTTGTACGTTTTAGCCCAACTTGTCCAACTTGTTACTCAAAAATGAGCTGGGCCTGCTGCTCCATCTGACTCACGGTGCGCTGCACCGTGTCGGTGAGGGTCTGGAAATCTCTCTCTAGTGAGATCACCGTGGACCATGCTGGTCCTGACAGTGGGGCCATCCCGTGGGGCTGCGACGGCCCGGGATGTCAGTATATGTCGGCTGGGACGGGCCGACGATATCAGGTATGGGTAGGGGTGTGAAGGGTGGGGCAAAGCCCGGTAGTCCGGTGAGGTAGTAGGGTGGTACCTGGTACGGGTCTCCCGCACCTAGAGCATACGGTGCAAATGGGGGTATCAGAAATGGGGCTCCTGCATCCATAGTGAATGGTGCAGGTGGTGGTGTAGGGAGCATCTCGGGTAGGGGTGGTAGTGTGGGAAAAGTGGTGATGGGTAGTGTCATGAATACGGGTGAGGGGACTATAAGCTCGGCGAGTGGGACCATGAGAGGCTGGGTGACAGCGACCCACTCTGGAGCGGATATCACAGTGGTAGGGGTGGGAGGGCTAGCAGTGGCGTGAGCTGCCAAACCTGCTCGGTGCAGCTCAGAACTGCGGGCTGAGCTGCCCTCAAGGATGTGCCCCGTAGAAGCTGGCCCATCCTGTGGTACGGGCTCGGGCATGGCGGGTAGGGTGGCTGGGGTAGTGGTGGCATGCCCTATCATCGGAGCGACGTGCTCCTCCTGGCCATGTCGCCTCCAGCGGGGGCCCACGTTGGGTCCTCGCTCGGGTCTGTCTCGTCGGAGCTATCTCCGTCGGCGCCCTCCATGGCGGCATCAACCTCCATCTCGTCATCCTCGGGATCGAGTATCACCACCTCGATCGGCTCTGCTGGCGGTGCTGGGATGATCTGAAGGCTACTGTCGTAGCTCGGTGCTACGCTCCCTGCGTCTGACATCCTGGCAAAAGAACCGTACTAATATTTACGTATTATTCGTTAGGTAGTTAAGGCACATATCTACGGTACTCTTCCTAACCTTCTAACACAAAATAATACGTATACTTACCATGGCTAGCTTGGTCGGAATCTCCATATACCCAAATGGTCGTTGGAACAATTTATTTTATTGCGTTTCGCATTTATTTTGAAAGTTTTTGAACCAAATCCGGTTATAGTTTAGATTTTAAAAATGATAATTCGCTATAACCTTGGCTCTGATACCACTTTCTGTCACACCACGCCTATGGCGGAAACACGTGGCGCGACGGTTCAAAAGTATTAAGCCAAGATTAATGCAAACCACAATAGTAATTAAAGAAACGGGCATTTATTCAATGCTAATAATCATGTCAAATTATCCATACATAATTATAAATTGTTTATGAAATTGATAAGGAGGCTCCTCCCTTTATCCCTAAGCCCATGGAATAAAGAGATGAGACCCTTTTACGACATTCCCAACGCCCAACTTGGAGATACCCCCGACCCTGCTCGCCATGCCATCCTCCATCACTCAATTACCTGAAAGATATGTTTGAAAATAGTCAATATATAAATATTGGTGAGTTCACAGGTTTTAATTTAATAAATCTTTATAAAGTGGGAATATCCTTGTTATGACATTTATAGGAGTTGCAAAGTCCTACAATTTACTTGAGCCTATAACCAAACCAAGACAATTAATAATGCCCCCGCCCCAAGTCGTTACTCGGTATTCCTACGACTTTATTTCAGAATACGTGCACCCCAGGCATACGCCGATGCATAATCGACGCTATCGATTAGGGGTGGGCCTTGTCAGGCACCAATAGTACTATCCAAATATTCCTTTGGTTTCTCTTTCCTGAATTAATGATTATAGTGGGGAGGTCTCAACCCTGAGTGGCGATCTTTACTCAAGTATCCAACCCGTCATACAATCCCAACATATCTTCCCCCCGTAAAAACGTTAAGTAGTTTAGAAAATGGGGCCGTGAGACTCACCTGTAACTGTGCTCGGCTCAAAGAAGAAAATAGTAAAGTTTGTGATCCCGCACCTACAAAGGTTCTAGGCGTATAAGTCACTACACCTATGGTGTATGTGCCTTGGCAAGTTGTACACCCAACTTCCCGACCACGTCTTTATCCCAATTCCCGTTTAATAGTTTCGTATCCTAGGTTCAATGGCGATGGATTACCCTTTCCTTACAAGTCATATATTATTCTTATTAATATTCTTTATGACTTGTACAATATTATACTCGACACGACTCTACCCAATGTATAATTATTTTCCCATTTAAATAATTATACTTAGGATCGTTTCGCTCGATATAATGTGATTTCTTATTATCCGACCCGACTCACTTTGCCACATATTTATTTTCCCATTTAAATAAATATGCTAAGTTCTTGTCGTTTGGTAACATAATCTTAACGCCCGACTAGACTTACCACACCATACATTTATTTTCCCATTTAAATAAATGTACTAGGATCTTGTCGGTATTCACGCGTTCGTAGATATATTTCACCTACTCGTCTCGGTTTTCCTTCTCGCATATCTATTTTCCCATTCAAATAGATATACTAGAATTTCGTCGAAAACGAGTATATGTACATATACCATCGCGTGGATACTACTTGTTAAGTTCATGTGTCGTTTAGCGTTTTTAATTCGTTACGTTGTGTTTTTCCTTTCCCACGAATATTCTTTCTACACTTAGGAAAGTGTTTCGCACGTTTCACCCTTGTTATATATATTTTATTTCCTTAAAATATATATGTATATTTTTATCTTGTCGTAATGGCATTTTTCTTATATGTCCGTTTACGTTAGTTCGTGTAACTAAGTTCGTTAGTTAGCGTTTTTCATATTTATTTCCGTTGCGCGTCCTCATGGAAGTATTGTTCCTACTTCCGATTCCGAACGTTTATTTCTTGGAAAAATATACTTTGTACGTTTTAGCCCAACTTGTCCAACTTGTTACTCAAAAATGTTTCCGATACTTTTATATTCCCATTTATATAAAAGTATCCTATTTTTGTACAAGTCTTCCCAAGTCTTTATTTTATAAAATCTTATTTTATAAAATACTTGCGTTACTCCATTTATTTTTATAAAACGTCCATTTTATAAAAATATACTTTTTACCTAAAATGCCCAAGTATGCTACTAGCATTTACCAAATCAACCTTGTCAAATTATTACTTACACTTTTGACACCAATCTTTCCATTATTGTGTTTTTGGACTATTAGTTTCCAAAATATTTATTTTGGTCCCTCAACTTCCAAAGTTGCCATATTAGTCCTTTAACTTATACTTGTTGCATTTTTCACCCTAACTTTCAAAGTTAATATTTTTCTTCCACTTTAGTGGACTTTGAATGACCATTTTCTTAATGCTTAGTTGTTTTTACTTCTTTTTACTTTTAATAATCTTCTAATCCATCCTAGATGTCATTAACATGTTTATTCCATATTTTTATCCAAAATATCCATTTTTCACTCATCCAAGTGAGTGGACTTTGAAGATGGAACTTTTTCACCTATGACTTTCTAACTCATTTTAATATCTTCTTGACATTAATATATCATTCTATGATGATTAAAATCATCTTCATCTCATTCAAGTCCTTCTCATTAATTATACCCAAATCATCATTTTCCTCAAGTGTATGTGCATTTCATCATCATTTCTTCAAACATTACATTTATTAATATAAATCCAAGATTCATCAATGTTATTATTATTCTTCCATTTTTATTCTAACAAAACCCATTATCTTTATAAAATCTATTTTATTACCCAATAATGTACAACTTGCTTTCATAGCACAAAACATGAACATTCAAGTAATAAAACAATGTAAGACTTACTACTAGCTCAAGGCTAGGGAAGACAAAGATCTTGGATTTGGGTGAGGTTTAATGTGTTCTTCCAAGTGGGTTATGCTCCAAACTATTGAACACACAAAAGGGGTTTTGAATAATGATGATTTAGAGATGATTTAGAGGTATGAAAATTGAAAGAGAGGTGTTGGTGGGGAGGTGCAAACCTACGGCCAACAAGAGAAGAAAGGGGAAGAATTTTTGTGATTTCTTCAAGTGTTCTTCAAGTGATTATATTATCTTTCTCAATCTTCAAAGGATCAAGTGTATCTTGCTTGGATTGGTTAAAGATCTTAGTGTAATATTATGGAAGATTTGTGAGAGATATTTGAAAATCTTGGGGATTTAGAGGGAGGGTGTTTGGGCCGAGTTTTTAGAGAGAGAGGGAGAGGTGTGTTGGTTAATCTTCTACCCAATAACTTTACATGCATTCTAATCATTAGTAATAATATTATGGATTTTACAAGAAAAACTCAAGTAATCTCTACTTGTGTGGGCCCTTGGCCGGCCCCTATGGGGTGGTTGGTGGGGTCCACTTTGCTAAATACTACTCCATAATATGTTTAAGTTAATTTCTTTCGGGTACCGCCCGGGTATTTCTTGAGTTTTAACCGTGGGTTACCTAAATATTAAAATACCGTTAATATTCATTAAATTTTGCCCAGTTAAATTACTGATAATTTATTTCGGCTTTTGCCGGGTGAAATTTCGTGCTACGCGCGTATCGGGTGCGGTACGCGCACTTTATTCGTTACCGGGAGATTTGTACAATAAGCTTTCACGTATGGCTTTGGGTTTCCAAAACTCATTATATTTTGTGAAAATATTATTTATTTTATATTCCGGGTGTCCGGAGTTCGTTTCGCTTATTTAAGTTTTACCGGGTAATCGCCAGGGTCCATACCGGATAGTTTTGCCTGCGCATGATCCTATCATGCTTTGCTATTAAACTTATGAATTCCTATGCATTATTTGGGAACTTCTATCTTTCTAAGGCCTCAATTAAATAATCAGCACATAATTACGGTTAATTACGTTAATTGCGTTTAATTAATTAGTACGGGATTACCTTAATTTTGCCGGTTGTTACAGCACTCGCCAAGATTTTTTGAGGCTTTTTTGGGGCGGTGTCTTTAACTGTAAAGCCGCCCACATCTACATTGGGGAGAGAGTTTCGAATGTTGTCCAGTGCGAGCTTATAATCATCGTCCATCCCAACCACCCCGCTGTTCCTTAGTATGTGTTCCTGTAGCTTCCAAGACTGCGCCCTAGTTGTGGGAAGTTCAATGGGCTTTAAGATATTTGTTTTCCTTTTTCTATAATACCCCACAGTTGTGGGCTAAGAGCTAAACATTGAGACTAAGCCAGTGTTTATTACATAAGTTGTAGAATATATTGATGCTTGATAGTATTAAATCCTTTTTCAGTAATTCTTTTATGCTATCTTTGTCTATGATTTGCTTAAAACGAATAATTGCAGCGTGGATTGTTCTTCAATGATTCTTGATGCTTCCACAGGAAATGGTGAAGATAGGGACTTTTTATTTTTTTTTGAATGATTGATTTTGATTAAGATCATTAAAGAGGTTAGAATTGGGGCAAATAGGGTTTTTTTTAGTTAAAAGCATGTGAATGGACTATTTTGCCCTTGGTTAGATTGTGGTTAATTGTAGGGCTGAGCAAGGTCAGCAAACCGGCATAAACCCGAACCGACCCGAACCCGAGAATGGATTGAAGAATGGAACCGAGGCCTGGACCTAGAATGTGCAGTCGGGCTTTGGTCGGTCTTGGTTTCGGGTACCGGTTTACAGTTCGCGGACCAAGACCGAGAAGTAGCAACAGAATGTCTTTAATTTGTAACTTCGACACATTCTTAAAAACCATGAACCTTCATGTTCGTTTCCATGTTTCTCATAATATCATGATGAATTAACATTATAATGACAAATTCATCTCTTTAATGAAAGTTATTATAAAAGAAAAGAAATGGAATGAATACAGATGGAGTCATGGAGATGGAGGAAAGAGATGGATAGATATATAAAGTGGAGAAATTTAATATTACTTTAATATTCCTATACGTGCAAATCTCTGTGGTGTACTGGTGTAGTTAAATGAGAACTTTAAAGTATCCATGCTAAATTTTATTTTATTACTTTATATTATTATTAAACAATTAAATAAGTGAGTACAAACAAGTTTGCATAAGTTACAAATAAATAAAGAAAAATAACGAAACTAGTTTTTAGTGGCTGGTTAGATATCAACTATTTAGTTAAAATGAATTTATATTCTTAATAAAATGTTCATTATTTCCGAGAATTGTTCATCATTTTCGAGGTTGTCATTTTTGAAGAGCTAGTGTCGTTTTCAAAAGTGAAGGTAAAATCTAAAGTGAAGGTGGGTTTGCTTTCATCTTTTATATTCTCAAAATCAATTTGTAAGAGTAAATATGTCTAACCTCTATGATATTTGTTTCCAGTTCTCAGTATAACAAAGAAGGAACAACGATGAACAATGTCAAGCCACCACTGCAACTGCCCCACACCATCACGATGACCATATCATCATGACGGCCAAGAATGAGCCCTCTTCCTGGTTCCAACAACTCATGCATATTAAAGCAGGCTACTTACATTGATGGTGGTTGGAATGAGAGTGTAGTCGGTCCTATCTTCGAGAAGTCGGTTACACTCGGGTCAGACCCGAGGACCGACCCGGACCCGAGTTTTAGAAATTATAGGAACCGAAGATCAACATCTATACGTAACATCGGTTCGGTTTTAGGTAATTTCCGGTCCGGGTCTCGGTTTTTTTAGGGGTCAACCCGATTCTGCACATCCCTAGTTAATTGAGTTTACTTACTGAGTTAGTATTAAAGTATAGAATCGGTAAGAAAAACAAAGAATTCGGACATAAAACGAAAATTTTTATTTTAAAAAAACACGCTTCATAATTTTGGTCATACATAAAAGACACAAAGTGTAATTTTATTTAAATTAAACTTTAAAATATTTACATAAACTATCAACTTGGCTTATTTCTACGTCCGTGGTAGTTGAACATTCCATTCATAACCATCTAATGGGATTAACAGTGATAATACAGTGGCCCTTGTTTATCATGGTGATCTTGATCTGTGAAATTTGGGAGCATATATGTTTATAAGATTGCAATGCATCACATTTTGTCCTATACATGATATAGCAAAGTAAACAACTCTAGTATTATTGATTTATTTGCATGGTTCTAATTACGGGTGTGTGTTTGACGTACCCGAGATCAGTGGCGAATCCAGAAACCTTTTTGACGGGGGGCACAAATTAGTTAAGTTAAAAGAAGTCGGGTCAAAATATTCGAGTCAAACTAATTCATACTTATCTATTAAAGGGTAATTGGATAACAAATCTAGCCGTGGTATAAACTAGTGTTAACCAGATAACAAGCTAAGTCAGATTATAAATAGATGACAAAATAAGTTAGATCAAAGACGTTCATCCGTACTTATTTTATTTGCTTAATGATATAATGACAAAAAAAAAATTATTTTCTATCAAACTTAAGCATGTGTAATAAAAAAAATAAAACATTTGTAATCGAGAAGTTAGGAAAAAAACACTTATAAAAATCATTGAATAAATTGACCCTAATTACACTATTATGTGTTCAATGTTTAATTATAAGAATGTCAAACTAGTTTTAATTGGTCTAAATTAATTTAATACTAAATCCGTAACTTTGGCATAGTTTAAAAATTAAATCAAATTAAAGGATTTATTTTTGTAACTTTACTCCAACTTCAAGGGGCTTAATGTAAATATTTTTTTCAATTAACTAAATCAAGTACAAATATCTTCATCTTCCAAAGAGCATCTTCAACCCTCTGCAACTCTATCGAAACTTTTTAAAAAATAAATTCTTTTTCCTCCAATACTTCTCTTTTGGGAAGGGAAACACAAACAAATGCTCAAATTTTTGCACTGCTCAAACGGGAAAAAACATGAATCTGTCATGGCTGGACGGTGGGCACATGCCCACCCTACTCATACACTAAATCCGCCACTGCCCGGGATGGTATATGAGTCATTCTTATTTACCGGGCTGAAGAAACAAATAGTCTTACCACCAGTTAGGGATGATAAGATTATTGTATCTACATGGTTGATCCTTCACTAGCAGCTATGGATTGATGAACCTGCAAGTAAGAGTTGATTGTGGATGTGGAGACAACTACACATGGTAGTAGTTTATGACAAAAACGGGGTGAATGGGATACTATCTTTTAGTGATAGCTCTCCGGGTTAGCAGAAAGTGTCCCCTCCTACTAGGGATGCGATCCCTTTTATAGGAGAGTTCGTATGCCACCATTACCCAAGTCCTAACTGTGGTTAGGTTGTCTCCATCACCCTTAGTTGTGTTAGTATGTTGATATAAGGAAAGCTAAATTAATGGGAACAATGGAACATTATACTGCCTTTGTTATTGAGCCTACGTGATTTATGCATGGCAGTTGACCATGCATAAAATCCGCCTTTGACCAAGACTTGACTTTTGACCAGTCATTATCGTGCTTTGACTACTCCTTGCGCACATACCTTCTCCGCGTAGCAGTGTTTTTCCGGGTTTGGGTATGCGGAATAGTGTATTCAGTACCAAATCCCATCAAGTCCCCCCCAGTCTAGTGTGTCTCTTATCTAAGAAGTTATGATGAGATGGGAGGGATGCTGGACTTGTAAAATATAGGTCCTTGATGAAGGCTTGTTTTAAGGTTACATTGCGCATAGGGGTGCGGTGAATGACTCTTGCGTTGCAGTAATGTTTGCGGAGAACGGATATTGTGAATTTACGTCAAAGCTCCGCAGGTGTAAGACACATCAGCATTTGGTTGTGGACAGTTGTCAATTCCCCATGAACTTGAACACGTGTGGTCATCCTGGCTCGTGGGGTTGACGTGACTAGTGACAGTTGAGACGTGTGCAGTCACGTTGATCGGCGGTTTGTCAGGCGAGTGGGCACGTGAGGCGCGTGTGGCGTCTGTTTGTCTCCATATGTACACGTGTCACTTCCCTATTGGGCTCATGTACAAAAAGGTATGGCTGGCCCACTGATCCTGACGTCAGCTACATTAATTACCAAGCCTATATATTAAATTTTGAAGTTGCCTTTTTCCATTTCCACTCATTTCAAATTTGAAATTTATTTTAACGTATCTCCTCTCCCGTCTTCCTTGCGTCTTCTTGAGTTTTAGCTATGTCTCAAGATACACAGAGCATTCCTGAGTCAAGCAAGACATCTGGTTCTGTGAAAGATTCTGGAAAAGAGTCATCCAAAAGTATTGATGCAACTACAATTAAGTGGGATGAAGCCTCCTTTTCTGGGTTTCTTGATCAATATGGTATTTTGAAGGAATGGGAACCAGAGCTTCCAGCAGAAGGTAAAACTGCTTTACAGGCACCTCCAGGAAAAATAACTCTATATGCAGCAACGTTTTCGAAGTTCTGTTTTCGTCTTCCAGCCACTAAATTTGTAGTGAATGCCCTTCTGACGTATGGCATTCATCCAACACAATTGACCACCTTTGGGTGGTTTCGTTTGATTCACTTTGAAGCTACTTGTAGGGCTTTGAATATCAAACCTACATTCGAAAGATTGAATGTATTTTACGTCCTAGAGGCTGCCCGTGGTGGGAATGGTTGGTATAGCTTGGGTACCTGCCGGAAAGTGAAGCAACTGGTGTCCGAGAATTTGAAATCTGTGTATGAATGGTAGGATAAATTCTTTTATATCCACCGTGGCATTATACCTGCTTCTTTCCAATGAATGGTGGTTGGTTTGAAGGAGAAGATTGCAGAATTACCACCGATGGAGGGGTATAAGGAGCAAACCTGGTACAAGATGCTTTGTGATAATGCCACTCCATTAGTGATGGATGAGTGTCCGGAGAGTGTGTTGGCTTTGCTAGGTCTCAGCCTTATCTGTCCGGAAGGACATGACCCTAATCCTCCTGAAGGTGATATTATTATCCCTAAGTTTTGTTTTTGATTTAATATGCAATTTGCTGAGGTTATGTTTTGCAATTATTTCCAGGTGTATCTCTGTTTGACTTGTTTGCGAAGAGGGGTGAGGCAAAAGTCTTATATACTCCGTGTAACACCCCAACCGATGGCGGAAACATCGAGGTGTCACGTAAGAATGAGTATACAGTAGCACATGGTAACCAAATTTTAATTGAAATAAATTTAAAGTGCAAATATCCAAAAGTAGAAATACATAAAGAGTTTTAAATGTGGAAATCTAATACATCACAAAAGATCAAGCAAGCATAGACTTCATATTGTCTTCATAAAATACTCTAGTCTTCATGCATCATTATTTCCTGTTGAGTTGTAAAAATGGGGGGGGGGGTCAACTAGAAGTTGGTGAGAATACATAATCCATGTTAAGCATATAGTTTAAGTATAAAAGTTTAGCAATTCGTATGTCTATCGTAAGTTTAAGTCTACATGAAATAGCATAATATGTTGAATCGACATAATCAAACCTCCGACTAGTTTAGGTCCATCCCGTCATCTACGGTTCACTTTAGTAATATGTTGGAACGATAACAATCACCCACGCTACCTATGTAGGAGGTACGCGTATCCGGGTGGGGTTGTCAATCCAATAGATCTATTATTGAGTATCGCCGGCTTGGCCATAGCTAATGATTATGTAATGTTGAAACTCGTTGAAACTCGTTGAAACTGTTGTTGACTAATTCATGAGGCAATAAAGTTTACAACTAGACATGCATGTTGAATTGCTTAAATAAAATGTTGCAAGTATAAAGCATCGCATAAACATGGTTACGTAAACTCACCTTGGTATAGTATTAGGTATTGAGGAATAGTATGAGTGTAGCCCAATAGATTGCCAAGTATTACCCTATGTATAAGGCAACAAATAAGTCTAAGTCTATCTAGTCTACAAGTATATTCTAGGGTTTCGATTTGGGGATATCCAATTGTTGAGTTTATAATAAAATGTTTAAATAAATATAGGGAAATTTGATAATTAAATAAATGAAAGTCTTTTTATAAAGTTTGAATTTAGGATGTTCATAATAATGTGTTTGAAGTATAAAAATAATTTTTATAAAATTATTTTCTATAAAATAGATTATTAAATCTATTTATTACAAATTGCCAAAATTTAACTTTAATATTTAAAAATACTAAAATTAACGAATTATTATTTTAAAATTTATATTTCTGTTCTAAATATTCAGAAATAAATTGTATAAAATTTTGGTGCAAAAATATTAAAAATTGAATTTATTATGATTTAATTATGATTAAAACTAACAAAAATTGATTAAAAATATTAAATAAATGATTTTTCAGAATTAAAAATCATTTCAGAAAAGTTTATCATTATACAAACTCAGAATAATTTTTGTGGAAATTTATAAAATTGTTTTGATATTTTAATGGAATTTTATAAATATAATAGAATAAAATTGATTTAATTATTATATATATTAAATAAATTAATTTTTGAAAACTAAAAATCGTGGGTAAAACTTTTACATCAGATTAGTTAAAAATAATTTTTTTAGAATTTATAAAAGAGTTTTAATAATTAAAAACGAATTTATAAAATTATATATATTATATATAATTATTTGATTTGTTTTGATTAAAAAGAATTAATGAAAAAGGGACAAAAAAAGGGGATGCCACTGCCGGGACTCGAACCCGGGTGGCTCAGGAAGCTAGCATCAGACACAACCACTTGGTCCAGACCAGTGGTTGTGATTAGTTCCGTTTGATTTAAAATAAATATATTATGCGAAATCATGTTTATCCCCAAATTAATCCCACGAGCCCTAGATTTTCCAATCGTTTGATTCACACATCAATAGCCCAATTAACCTTAGGGCTATTGATGTGTGAATGCCGAAGTTTAAATCCCACCAAAAATTTAATACTTACAAAGTAGATTCGAGTACGATTGGACGGTCAAACCAAAAAAAATCAAAACGCGATCGTAGTATAAGAACAGAGTATAAATGTGAAGAATTGGGGATTGAGAGAGATGTAATGGCGAGTTGTGAAGGTCCTACAATGATCAATTTATAGTACAACGATCTGGAATGATAAATTGGTAAGGGTTGACTCGGAATTGATTGTGGAACGCGTATATGGTTAATTTGGTAACAATTGGATGTTAATAATCGTGTATCCTAGTCATAATAGGCCGGTAATCATGTAGGAATGCCAATCATAGATCAATCACAAGTTAATGTGATTGTTTTAGGCAAGTCGTGTATCACAGTTGACTTTTCAAGTTAACTGTGAGGGTTTAAAGCTAGGGATATAATTATAATGCATCTGGTTTGAATCAGATATGAAGGCTAGAGCAGGTGGTTAACTTGTTGTTGTGTATTGGGCCGGCTTGGGCGCGTGTTTGAGTCCCGGCCCAAGCATTATTTTTTTTAACAATAATCCATGACATATCCATACATATATATAATATATATAGTATTAGGGTTACCAAAATGCAACAAAAATAATTAAATACACCCATAAATACTGAAACTTGACGTTTTATTATTAATGATGATGTAACGTACAAGTGTAATTGCGAAATGTTACAGTCTCCCCTACTTTTAGGAACTTCGTCCCGAAGTTGGAGTTGGAGAGTCTGGTGGAAAAAGATGTGGATACTTCGACTACATCTGGTCTTTACGTTCCCAAGTGAACTCCGGGCCTCGTTTAGATTCCCAACGAACCTTAACGATTGGAATGCGACTGCGCTTGAGTTTCTTGACTCCAGTATCAACAATCAAAACGGGTTTCTCGACAATGTGCATGCTTTCATCAATTTGCACATCCTCAAGAGGAACATGAAGGTTCTCATCTGCTAAGCATTTCTTAAGATTCGAAACATGGAAGGTCGGGTGAACATTGCTTAGCTCAGGTGGAAGATCAAGTTTGTAAGCCACTTTTCCAACTCTGTCAAGAATTTTGAAGGGGCCTACGTATCGAGGAGCTAGTTTTCCCTTTCTACCGAAACGAATTACTCCTTTCCAAGGGGATACCTTAAGTAGTACAAGGTCCCCAACTTGAAATTCCAAGGGTTTACGACGTTTATCAGCATAACTCTTCTGACGACTTCTAGCCTTGAGAAGATTATCCTGAATAAGTTGAATTTTGTTTGTGGTTTACTGGATTAGTTCGGGTCCAGTGATACGGGCTTCACCAACCTCAGTCCAATAGACAGGTGAACGACATTTACGACCATAGAGTGCCTCGAAAGGAGCCATGTTGATGCTGGCGTGATAACTGTTGTTGTATGAAAACTCAACTAAAGGAAGATGAGAATCCCATGCGCCACCAAAATCGATGATACATGCCCTGAGCATATCCTCAAGTGTTTGGATGGTCCGTTCAGTCTGACCATCTGTTTGAGGGTGATAAGCAGTACTCAGGTTCAACTTGGTACCCAAAGCATCTTGCAGAGAATCCCAAAAGTGAGAGGTGAAACGACCATCACGATCAGAAATAATGTCCAAAGGTATACCATGACGACATACGATTTCACTTACGTACATCTTTGCCAACCTTTCTACAGAATACTTCTCACGAATAGGTAAGAAGTGGGCTGACTTGGTCAAACGATCGACGATTACCCAAATACTATCAAAACCTTTGGGTGTACGAGGGAGTTTGGTGATGAAGTCCATAGCTATGCTCTCCAATTTCCATACAGGAATCTCTGGTTGTTCAAGCATACCAGATGGTCGTTGATGTTCAGCCTTGACCTTTGAACAAGTGAGGCATTTTGCAACGAAAAGAGCAATGTCTTTCTTCATACCAGGCCACCAATAAGAATAACGGAGATCTTGGTACATCTTGTCAGCTCCAGGATGAATAGAACAACGAGACTTATGAGCCTCGTTCATGAGGAAAGTACGAAGATCATCACGGTCGGGAATCCACAGTCGATTGAGAAAATAAAGAAGACCATCAAGTTTGGTTTCAAGTTGAGTTTCAGCACCACAAGACATTTCATCGTACATGTTACCTTGGGTGACTGATGTATGTTGAGCCTGGAGAATGCGATCCTGAAGATCGGTACGAACTCTCGCACATTGAAGTTTGATACGCTCTTTACGACTAAGTGCGTCAGCCACAACATTTTCCTTGCCAGGATGGTAGCGAATTTCGCAATCATAGTCGTTAAGTAACTCAACCCAACGTCGTTGCCTCATGTTAAGATTTTTCTGGTCGAAGACATGTTGGAGACTTTTGTGGTCTGTGAACACCACACATTTGGTCCCATAAAGATAATGTCTCCAAATCTTGAGAGCAAAGACAACAGCGCCCAATTCAAGATCATGGGTGGTATAATTCTTTTCGTGAGTCTTGAGTTGTCGAGACGCATAAGCAATAACCTTTCCTCGTTGCATGAGAACACAACCAAGACCTTGGTTCGATGCATCACAATAGACCACGAAATCATCATTACCATCAGGTAGAGACAAGATAGGAGCTTCACAGAGTTTCAGCTTAAGAGTTTCAAATGCTTCCTCTTGCTTTGGTCCCCACTCATAGGGTTTACCCTTGTGAGTTAAGGTAGTGAGAGGAACAGCGATCTTGGAGAAATTGGCGATGAATCGACGATAATAACCAGCCAAACCAAGGAAAGAACGGACTTCGGTTGGAGTTTTAGGAACACTCCAATTTTTCACAGCTTCGATCTTTGCGGGATCAACATGAATTCCGTTCATATCAATGACATGTCCCAAAAATTGAACTTCCTTAAGCCAAAATTCACATTTCGAGAACTTAGCATACAGTTGTTCTTTCTTTAGGAGACCCAAGATGGAGTGGAGATGTTGCTCGTGATCGGATTTTGATTTAGAGTAAATCAAAATATCATCGATGAAAACGATCACGAATTTGTCGAGGTAGGGTCTACAAACCCGATTCATCAAATCCATAAACACTGCGGGAGCGTTGGTCAATCCAAAAGGCATGACCATGAATTCATAGTGTCCATAACGTGTGCGAAAAGCTGTCTTGGGAATATCTTCATCGTGGACTCTAAGCTGATGATAACCAGAACGAAGATCAATCTTCGAGAAGTGGGTTGCTCCTTGAAGTTGATCGAAGAGATCGTCAATCCTAGGCAGTGGATAACGATTCTTGATGCTGAGTTTGTTGAGTTCACGGTAGTCAATACACATTCTAAGAGAACCATCCTTCTTTTTAACGAACAAGACAGAGGCTCCCCATGGAGAAGAACTAGGGCGTATGAACCCTTTATCAGAAAGTTCCTGTAATTGACTGGCAAGTTCTTGCATCTCAGAGGGTGCAAGACGATAAGGAGCTTTAGCGACAGGATTAGCACCAGGGACAAGATCAATTCTAAATTCCACTTGTCGAGCAGGAGGCAAACCAGGTAAATCCTCTGGAAAGACTTCAGGATAGTCTCGAATAATAGGAATGTCTTGGATACTTTTGCCTTTGTCCTCCTTCTCTATCACGTTAGCTAAGAAGGCTGTATACCCCTTTCGTAAGTACTTTTGGGCAGTAGTACAAGACATAAGCTTAAGCTCGCCACAGGGTTTCTCACCATAGATCTTCAAAATCTCACCAGATTCGAGAGGAATGCGTATGACTTTCTCAAAGCACAGAATTTTGGCACGATGGGTTGACAACCAGTCCATGCCTACTATAACATCAAAACTTCCAAGATGCATGGGGATGAGATCGATAGAGAAGGTATGATCGTCGAGGTTCAACAAGCAGTTACGAATAATAGAGTCGATCGAAATAGACTTCCCATTAGCTACCTCTACCACTAAAGGTTCCTCTAGATTAGTGTGGGGTAAGTTAAGTAAAGGTTCAAACTTCAGTGACACAAATGACTTATCAGCTCCCGAATCAAATAATATGGATGCATAGTGGTTATTAATGAGGAACGTATCATTCACCACTTCGTTGTTGTCACGAGCCTGGTTAGCATTGAGATTGTAGGCGCGACCCCGAGCACCTTGGTTCTGGTTGCGGTTCTGGTTTTGGTTACGATTGGGGCAATTGTTGATGTAGTGATCAGGGCTGCCACACTCGTAGCATTGACCACGAGCAGGCCTGTTGTTTGGTTGGTTGGGAGTTGGGTTGTTTCTGGCTGGGTTGTTTTGGTTGTTTTGGTTGTTTTGGGCAGCAGGGGCTTGACAGGCGTTGGTGTAGTGTCCATACCGCTTACAGTTATTACACTAGCGGCATGGTCTACTAGGAAGATGATGGTATTGACAAGTGTTGCAAAGGGGATGAGTCCCGCCATATGGCTTCTTGGCTGGGTTTTGGGCAGCAGGTGGAGTCGTAGTAACCATGTAGTTCCTAGCCTTGCGCTTTTTGTTGCTTGAGGTCTCAGGCTTGACTTCAATAGCGGGCTGAGGAGTGTCTTTGGCAACTGTCTTCTTAGTGCCCTTGCGGAAGAGAGTACCGTTCTTCACGTGATTATCAGTAAGAGTGGCCGCGAGACGTTTGGCTTCTTCCAAAGTTGCAGGATTTCTTCCCCAAACGGTGTCCTGGATTTGCATGGGCAAACCACCGATGTACTTCTCGATGGCTACCGGCAGGGGAGTGACCTTGTGAGGCAACAATAAGCTAAGCTCGTGAAAGCGGGTGTTGTAGGCAAGGTTTTCCCCACTATCTTGAGCTAGGGTGTGGAACTCATCTTCAAGCTTCTTAACCTCGTTGCGAGGACAAAACTCTTCCTTCATAACCTCTTTGACTTGGTCCCATGTCATAGCAAGAGCAACTTCAGCCCCACGGGTGCGCTTCTCCTCATTCCACCAAGTGAGTGCTCGTTTGTGGAGAACACTCATGGCGTAACGAACCTTGAAGTTGTCGGGGCATTCACTGTTGATGAAGGTATTCTCAATACCCTCAAACCATTGGAGGAGTCCTGTAGCTCCTTCTTCACCACTAAACTTTGGAGGGTTACAAGAATTGAAGTGCTTAAGGGTGCAGGCTGGGAGACCATTTCCATTCCCGTTGTGGTTTCCATTTCCATTACCATTTCCGTTCCCGTTCCCGTTGCCGTTACCGTTCCCGTTGCCGTTCATTTGGATGACTTGTGCTTGCAAATTGGGAACCAGAGTTGCGATTTGCTGCGCCATCTATTGAGAAATGATCGCAGCCAGTTGGGCATCGACACCATTGTTGTTGTGGTTAGGACCTTGGTTATGGTTATGGTTGTCACCACCTTCTTCGTGGTTCTCACCATTGTTGTTGCGAGTGCTGCGACGTGGAGGCATGATCTGTAATAGACACAATGAAATGAATGAGATTATATAAGGAATGTAATCATTTATTCATTCATTAAAACGAATAAACGAAAACGTTGACTTATCAAAGATTCTAAATTCTAATAACATATGAAGACATGCTTTAGCCTATAAGTGAACACTCATCCCGAGAATTCCCAGGTAGGCATCCGTGTCCCTCGTCTGATTGGGATATATGCGCAAAGCCAGCCTAGACAGAAGACTCAGAATACAGGCGTTCACCCTTCCAGATTGAACGTGTTCGTTATTAAAATCTAGAACTTCGACGAGATCTCAAGGGGGTTCAGGTTAAACCTGAGGATTTTGTCCTATTATTCTAATGGTGGATCAGGATTGCAGCAGACGAATAAGAGTAGTCACATGTAGGCTTAGGGTTATATAAGGTATAGGATAAGGATAGGATTAGGGAAGCAATTAGGGTTACAAGTAAGAGAAGCAAGTACTGTTTAAGTCCCTAAGGTTATAGTCTAGATTATTTTCTAATAACCTAATTCCCTATAACCTGGCTCTGATACCAATCTGTAACACCCCAACCGATGGCGGAAACATCGAGGTGTCACGTAAGAATGAGTATACAGTAGCACATGGTAACCAAATTTTAATTGAAATAAATTTAAAGTGCAAATATCCAAAAGTAGAAATACATAAAGAGTTTTAAATGTGGAAATCTAATACATCACAAAAGATCAAGCAAGCATAGACTTCATATTGTCTTCATAAAATACTCTAGTCTTCATGCATCATTATTTCCTGTTGAGTTGTAAAAATGGGGGGGGGGGTCAACTAGAAGTTGGTGAGAATACATAATCCATGTTAAGCATATAGTTTAAGTATAAAAGTTTAGCAATTCGTATGTCTATCGTAAGTTTAAGTCTACATGAAATAGCATAATATGTTGAATCGACATAATCAAACCTCCGACTAGTTTAGGTCCATCCCGTCATCTACGGTTCACCTTAGTAATATGTTGGAACGATAACAATCACCCACGCTACCTATGTAGGAGGTACGCGTATCCGGGTGGGGTTGTCAATCCAATAGATCTATTATTGAGTATCGCCGGCTTGGCCATAGCTAATGATTATGTAATGTTGAAACTCGTTGAAACTCGTTGAAACTGTTGTTGACTAATTCATGAGGCAATAAAGTTTACAACTAGACATGCATGTTGAATTGCTTAAATAAAATGTTGCAAGTATAAAGCATCGCATAAACATGGTTACGTAAACTCACCTTGGTATAGTATTAGGTATTGAGGAATAGTATGAGTGTAGCCCAATAGATTGCCAAGTATTACCCTATGTATAAGGCAACAAATAAGTCTAAGTCTATCTAGTCTACAAGTATATTCTAGGGTTTCGATTTGGGGATATCCAATTGTTGAGTTTATAATAAAATGTTTAAATAAATAAAGGGAAATTTGATAATTAAATAAACGAAAGTCTTTTTATAAAGTTTGAGTTTAGGATGTTCACAATAATGTGTTTGAAGTATAAAAATATTTTTTATAAAATTATATTCTATAAAATAGATTATTAAATCTATTTATTACAAATTGCCAAAATTTAACTTTAATATTTAAAAATACTAAAATTAAAGAATTATTATTTTAAAATTTATATTTCTGTTCTAAATATTCAAAAATAAATTGTATAAAATTTTGGTGCAAAAATATTAAAAATTGAATTTATTATGATTTAATTATGATTAAAACTAACAAAAATTGATTAAAAATATCAAATAAATGATTTTTCAGAAATAAAAATCATTTCAGAAAAGTTTATCATTATACAAACTCAGAATAATTTTTGTGGAAATTTATAAAATTGTTTTGATATTTTAATGGAATTTTATAAATATAATAGAATAAAATTGATTTAATTATTATATATATTAAATAAATTAATTTTCGAAAACTAAAAATCGTGGGTAAAACTTTTACATTAGATTAGTTAAAAATAATTTTTTTAGAATTTATAAAAGAGTTTTAATAATTAAAAACGAATTTATAAAATTATATATATTATATATAATTATTTGATTTGTTTTGATTAAAAAGAATTAATGAAAAAGGGACAAAAAAAGGGGATGCCACTGCCGGGACTCGAACCCGGGTGGCTCAGGAAGCTAGCATCAGACACAACCACTTGGTCCAGACCAGTGGTTGTGATTAGTTCCGTTTGATTTAAAATAAATATATTATGCGAAATCATGTTTATCCCCAAATTAATCCCACGAGCCCTAGATTTTCCAATCGTTTGATTCACACATCAATAGCCCAATTAACCTTAGGGCTATTGATGTGTGAATGCCGAAGGTTAAATCCCACCAAAAATTTAATACTTACAAAGTAGATTCGAGTACGATTGGACGGTCATACCAAAAAAATCAAAACGCGATCGTAGTATAAGAACAGAGTATAATTGTGAAGAATTGGGGATTGAGAGAGATGTAATGGCGAGTTGTGAAGGTCCTACAATGATCAATTTATAGTACAACGATCTAGAATGATAAATTGGTAAGGGTTGACTCGGAATTGATTGTGGAACGCATATATGGTTAATTTGGTAACAATTGGATGTTAATAATCGTGTATCCTAGTCATAATAGGCCGGTAATCATGTAGGAATGCCAATCATAGATCAATCACAAGTTAATGTGATTGTTTTAGGCAAGTCGTGTATCACAGTTGACTTTTCAAGTCAACTATGAGGGTTTAAAGCTAGGGATATAATTATAATGCATCTGGTTTGAATCAGATATGAAGGCTAGAGCAGGTGGTTAACTTGTTGTTGTGTATTGGTCCGGCTTGGGCGCGGGTTCGAGTCCCGGCCCAAGCATTATTTTTTTTAACAATAATCCATGACATATCCATACATATATATAATATATATAGTATTAGGGTTACCAAAATGCAACAAAAATAATTAAATACACCCATAAATACTGAAACTTGACGTTTTATTATTAATGATGATGTAACGTACAAGTGTAATTGCGAAATGTTACACTCCGATTGTTGAGGGTGAGCAAGGGTTGGCAGAGAGAATGAGCTCGAATTTTTTATTTCCAAACCTCATTGATCCCCCCAGACAGTATGCTAGAACAGGTTAGAAACTGCATCTGTTTCATCTATTTTGCTAAGAATCACGCGTGCGCGAAGGATGCGCATGTATGTACGCAGATCACGTGCTAATTATGCGCGTTCTTCGTGACAGGTGTGGGTATTCAACTCCGCAGAAAGGTTTCCGTCAAAGCGGAAGAAGTTACCTCTGAGCGTCGGGAACCCGTTGATTAGTTATTGCAATTTTTTGTTTATTTTCTCATGTATAGGTTGATGTATACATATGTGATTTCCGCACCAGGCACGAGTACTTCCAAGAAGCGTATCAAGGCGAGCAAGAAGACCAAACCACCAACTACTCCCATTATTGTTGAAGAAGTGGAGGATGAACTCACAGACTCTGATACGGAGTTGGAGCATAAACGCACCAGGTGTTCGTCACCTGTGCGTCAGTCTGAGAGTGTGTTTGTGGAATTATTTCAACAAAGGATGGATGAGTTGAAGCAAAAGCAAATTCAAATCCCGCAATCATCTGAAGGAACAACCGAGCTGCCACGTCCGGAACCTATTGCAGCGTTCATGTTGATGTTTTTAAGCCCTTAGCTGGGTCAAAGGGTAGTAAACTTGAAGTGGCTATGAAGCCTCCACCGGTGCGCCAGAATCTTCCTATGAAGATGTGACAACTTGCACCCTTCACTCTTCATAAATGTGCATAATTGGTTCCTTAACTATTTCAAAATTTTCATTTTTAACCCTCGTATTTTAATAGGACCAAAATTCACAATTTAATAAAACTTATAATTTTTATAAGTAAAAGTATGCACGTTTTATACTCACATCTACACCGAGCACGTATGTTTCAGACCTTGATACTCAAATCCCTTAATTTTCGGTCCAAAAACAACTTAGAAACAGAAGGAAACAAGTCTATAACTTAAAATTAATTAAATTAGAAAAAATATTTTTTTAGCCCTCGCGGTCCGTTAAGACAGTCAAACAGTCAAAGTTTCAGTCAAAGTCCTAGTCAAAAGTCCTAGTCAAAGTCTTAGTTAAAATCCTAGTCAAATAGTCAATTTATCTTAAAACCTTACTTTATTGTGTTGACCAATTTTAAAGCCTAATTGAATCCAAAACTAGTATAAAAACCCACCTATGACCCATTACACTTTGCACCTCTAAATCGATTGTTTCAATTCGATTAAACTCTCCCTCATACCTTTCTTCTAGAGTATATTACTTCTACATTTGAAGCTTTGATTATAAGCTCTTGTAATTGGCGAATTGGAAGCTTGATGTTTTTCCTATTCGGTTTCTTTTCTTATAAATTGGACTAGTTTCGTTGTTGAATCTTTGGATTGCTCGCATTTTCACGCTCGCTTAGTCATCTAGTCATTTGGCGAAAGTGAGTATTTCCTATCCCCTTTTTGCTTTTATTCATTTTTGGGGTGTTACATGTACACTTATACAAATTACAAATACAAGTTTACATTTTTACAATACAATTCTAGTACTATGTGCATTTGCTTACAAACGTGCTTTATGCTTAGACATTACATGTAGAATACATTTGTACTTAGTGAAATCATTAACCATGTACAAGCCGACCTTAACATTGGATAGCGCTATTGGATTGACAACCCGCCTAGGTTGAATATCCCCCTTTTTCATCGGAGAATCCATGGTCATTGTTAAGTTATTATCCAATTATTTGGATAAGTACACCGCCGTTCATTTAGTACATTATACAGTCACAGGATTGATTTCGCTCATTTGTACGATACATAGTTTACATAATTGCACTGTAGCTTTGCACTTGAATTGTATAACATTTTTCCAACTTACTATATGTATTAAAACAAGGAATGCTCACCAACATTTCATATGTTGACAAAACTTATTTTGTACATGTTTCAGGTGCAGTTTGATCTTAGTTCCATAGCATTGGATTTTAGTGCTTGCTTTTATTAATTTATTTCAAATTTCATGTTTTGTTCAGACTTTTGTATTTTTTTTTCCATTTCATCCATGTAAGACAATTTAAATTATTCAATAATATATTTACATTTTAGTACCATGTGCTTTTGAACAATCGTCACTACGTGACACCTCGATGATTCCGCCATCGGTTGGGGTGTTACAGAAGACTCTGAGGCATTTATCAGGTATGGCGAACTTAGCCTTTCGCTTCGTACTTTGAACGTTATTTCATATAACTTTTATAATAGCTTTTTATGTAGGACAACACCCGTTTGCGGAATCCCGCTCGAAGCGGACTTCTTCTGTCTTTGAAAAGGTATCGTCTTCGGACAATCCGATTACTGAAAACATTGGTGCAGTTGAAGATCCAATGAAGAATGTGACTAATCTGGGTGCTTCTGAGTTAATTGTTGAGGAAGATGTAACACCTCAGGTAGAGTCAATCGCAGATGACTCGGCTATTGCTTTGGAGAAGGCAGCTGGGAAGAAGGTGGACGAGTCCTCAACTCCCAATTTAAGTATTGAAAACCCTGATATTTCTTTGGAACGACTGCAAGAACAAGGTTCTCCGCAGGGGCCAAAAGTTGCTACTAACTTGGAGAAAGAGAAAGAGGCTGAGATTGTCAAGGAGAACCCTTCTACCTTTGTGCGGACTGTGGAAGATTCTACAGTGATATATAGGAAGGCACATTCGGGGGGTAGTTGGAAGTCTAGCCAGTCCAGTCATTGGCGAGGAAAGTTTTCCTCACGTGGAACTGACCAACCGAGGCCGTATCAGCCACGCTGGGATATCATGGATACGACTCGATTCACAAATGAGCTCGACGCTCAAGAGTTTGTGTCGTTGTCTGTTCCACCAGCTGAGCGTGATTATCAGGATAGCGTGGATCGTCGATCGCTTTTTATTGACATGTCTATGAATCTTGCCTTGGGTGTTAGTGGCCTCGGTTCTCTTATCCGACGTGAAAACGAGTTTATGCGTGATTGGCAGAACTTAAAGGAGTCAGAGGCTAGCTTGTTGAAACGTGAAGAAGAATTCCAGATTGCAAGCCATGACATCCGGTCGGAGATTGATCATCATAAGAAGTTGGCTTATGAGGCTACGGAAGAGGTTAACAGGTTGAAGTAAGAGAAGACTGAAGCTGCTAAGGCATGGTCCGTTGCTTGTCAAAGGACCAATCAAGAGACTGAGCTGTTGCGCTCTACTATTGAAAATTTGAAGAATGAAAATTCTCGACTTGTCAGGGAAGCGGAGCAGATCCGAAAAACTTGTGATGAGAAACAAGCAGAGCTGGCTGATACCATTCATAAGTATAACCATCAACATGATGATCTTATCAAAGCTACCACTTCATTGTCTGATGCGGAGGCAAAGATAAAATAGCTTGGTGTGGAGACGGCCAAACTACAGGAGGAAAAGGCTTTGGCAGAATCCTCCTGTTCACAGGCTAAAGTGAATTTAGACGAAGTGCGGAGTGCATTTGGAGAGGCCACGGACATAGTTGTTGCTGCTAATGAAAGGATTGTCTGGCTGATGAGAGATGATGTTGCGGGGGTAAGTTAGCCTTTGCCCTTCTGTAAATTATTTTGTCTTGTTGCATGAATGTATATGTGGAATTATAGCGTTTTGTCTTTGCTAATATTCAAGCGTGTTTGGAGTGATCCCAAGCTAACAGAGGTGATTGCCCGCATCTCTAGTACTTCCGTGAAGCAAGGCTTGAAGCTCGGATTTTGTGAAGGCTTTTGTCACCATGAGGACGGTAAGAAGAAAGAGGACGAGCCATATCATGACAAATCTTATGATGATGAACTGATACAAGCCTATGATGATTATGAGCATTTGAAGTTTGAGGTGTTTGACTTGGTTGAGGCGTGTATGAAGACTGATGACCCCGTTGGTGAGTTGCGCAATTACTTCAAGGAGTCGGATCGCCTTGGTGATGAATTAGCTGAGAAAGCGCGTAGAGAAGAGAAAACTAAGAGGGCTGCCTCTACTGGCGGAGCAGGTACATCGTCCGCAGCCGGTGATATGCGCAAAAAGACTCCAAATACCGACGATGTTTCTCAGTATTTAAATCTTGGATGAATGTCCTTCTTTCTTTGCTTTTTGTGGTTATGTAACAACTATGAACAATTTGTCATGTTTTTCTTTATGTCAAACTGATGGTATGTTTCTTTAGCTTGCGCCAATCATTAGGTGATGTCATCCCTTTTCTGACACAAGTGTGTGTCAGTCTAGCAATGATTGATGTGACAGTTATGACGCCTATTGTTAGGGCGACTGTCACACTACTCTAGGGTAATTGAGTGGTTACCATTAATGGTAATTAATTATCATATTCTTTCTCCTCTATATATAGTAAGTGCATGCTATTATCCTCTTCATAAGTTACTTTGAAAAGTTCTTTCAAATCTTCTGAGTGAATGTCGACTAGCACTTCTACCAGTAGGCTTCGAGCAATAGAAAAATTATCTTTACAAGGGATGATGGAGTTGTCTCAACATCCTATTCATAATGAGTCTTCAACAGATGCTCTCGATCGACTTGCTGAGTATTGTGGGTATTTGTTGTCACAAGAAGATATGAGACTTGATAATCTTGATGATCAAGGGACCTCTGATGGCCAGCCGTTAAAGATGAAGAAGCTTTCAGAGTTAGCGTAGATGCATTATTGTGCGACTAATGCTTTGGATTACAATAAACATATGTTAATGGTGATTGTCGAACGGGCGAAGGAGTTTGAATGTGGGCGAATGAAGGTTTTGATGGGTGCGAAGGAGAGAATATATACGAAGGAGAGACAAGGAGTGCGAATGTAGATTTATTGTTTTGTAGTGCTTGGTTCGCACGAAGTGTTTGGGCGAACCTGCACATTCGACCATTCAATATGGGCGAATGTGCAGGCCTATAAATAGGTTAAGCCATTTTTGAAAGTTAGTTGTTGATCATTTTATTTCCCTCCTGTTTTGTGTCTCTCCCTAGTGTTTTGTCAACTTATTTTCACGTCATATCTGATTGTAATCTTTATTAAAACGTGTAATTTGAGTTGATTATTATTGAGAAAAACCTTTGAAAGATGATATCTGTGTTTTGATTGTTTGATTATGATAATTGGGATTGATTCAGGGATTCCGCACCTGAATCAAACTTGTTTGATCAATCTCTTTGTAGATTTGACGATCCTAAGCGCTTACAAAGTGGTATCAGAGCACTATATGGAACAAACAACCACAATTTGATAATTTTACAGCAGATTTGGACCCTATTTTGATAAAAAAAAAAACTTTCTGTTTTCATTGATAACATTGAATTGGTGATAAATTGATTGATTAGTGCTTGTTTTCATGGATAAAATGCATAATTCTCTTTGATAAACTTGTTCCAAATCAAATCCGAATAAAAACCTGATTAATATCATCAAATTCTTTCAACTTTTGAAAATTTGATAAAAATCAACTGATTTTCAAAGAATAATCGTTTTTGAAAAGTTCAGGGTCGAACCTAGGGAGATATGGGCGAACGTGTGTGTTAAACGGTCGAACCAAAGGATTTTTGGTCGAAGGCGGTGTTTTAAGTGGTCGAACCAAGAGTTTGTTAGTGTATTGGTGTTAATTCGACCATATCTGTTTCATTCGACCATTCGGACGGTCGAAGGAGAAATTTAAACGGTCGAAGGAGATTTGTGTCTGTTATATCTTACATTCGTATCTTTGAAAACGGTCAAAGGAGAAGATTTTCTCTCATTCGACCATTCGACTCATACGAAGGAGTAAACTGTTTTAAATTTTTCTAATCTTTTCATGTTTAAACTTTTTCAGATCAAGATGTGGAACTTTCCGACTACACCACGACCCAACACGACACCACAACAGCAGACAACTATGGATCCTTGGTCGGTTGCTGCCCAAAAGACTAGTCAACCATCACAACCTATCAACTATATGGCTATGACTAGTTCTATTCCTCAACATGTTGCGCAACCACAACCGCAACCGATTGGCGACTATTGGGGAGTAGCGCAGCAGCGGTTCACACACAGACGACCAATGCTATATCAACGCTTATTCAAGACTTGTCATCTGGAAGTGGAAACCGACCACCTAAGCTGATGGAAATGGTCGACTACAACACGTGGAAGACTAAATTCAAGATCCATTTGGAGGGTATGGGTTTAGAGGGTACTGAGGCATGGCAAATGATTGCGAAAGGCTATGTTGCTCCGATCTTGGAGAACACTGGATAGCCTATTCCTTTGGAGAATCTAGCAGACGATGAGAAGAAAAAGTTTGCTATTGAGAAAAAGGTGTTTTCTCAATTATCCCAAGCTATCAACACAGATTTGCTGCATCAGTTTGGTTCGTGCACAACTTCTAAGAAGCTATGGGACATGTTGAGAAACAGACATGATGGGAATGAGAAGACTAGGAAGCTTAGGATGGAGGAGCTTCGCAAAGAGTTTGAGAATTTTAGTTACATGGGTAACGAAACTTTGAAAGAATTGGTTCCAAGGTATTGCCACTTACTCACAGAGCTGTCAAGCTATGAGATTAGCATACCTATGTCTGAACTGGTGGACAAGTTTGCCGATGCGTTGCCACCGTATTGGAACCAGCATATTGAAGTGTTGAAAGAAAAGGATGCGTACCAGTATTGGACGATCAATGAGTTTATACAGAAACTGGAGAACAAAGAAATGGAGGAGAAGAGGAAAGCAAAGAGGGCTCAGATTCCTCAAAATCCGGAACTTTATCTTGGTGGTACATCTTCTTCTCATACTACTTCCAGTTCTACTACCAATGTTGCTCCACACATCGCATGTGTCTCTAACATCGTTGAACCACCCAAACAACCAATCAACTACCTTGATCAAACATCTTCATATACTTCTCCATCATATCCTACAACAACTTCCTATATTCCACCATTTTCACCCATGCAACAAGCAGCGTGTTACTCTGCTAACCAACCTCAACAACAACAACCTTACAACCCTCAAATGAACCAAATTCAACTTAACCAAAACCAACCAAACCAAAGCCCGATTGTGTTGGAGACTTCAAATCTGAATAATGTTACTGTTGAGATTGCACAACAACATGTAGCATTAGTTTCAGCGATGGTAGCATCATATAACGGTCTGGTTGCTAGTCAAATTGGAAATAACAATTTGACCAATGAGGACTATGCACAGATCGACAAGGAAGAGATGGAATTGATGGATATACAGTGGGCTTTTGCTAGCATCATGAGAAGAGCCACTGATTTTATTCAGAAGACCGGGAGAACGGATCTTTCAACTTCTCCTAACACCACTTATGGCTTCAACAAAGCCAAAGTAACTTGTTTCAACTGTGGTGAAAAAGGTCATTTTAAAAGAGAGTGCACACAGCCAGCACAACAAGGTAATCGAAATCCATTCAACTCTTCATACCAAAACCGTCAAACTCAAAACCAAGTATCATACCAAAGTTCCAACAATATCTCAAGCTTTCAACCTCACAACAACTATCAAAACCGCCAAAATAACCAACAAAATAACAATGCTAGACAATCCACATCACAAAACCAAAACCAAACACAACAGAACTCAAACCGAACAATCATTCCCATATCTACACCAAACACACAAACTCAAACTGAAAACCCAAACCAAGCTTTGGTGATACAGAAGGATGAGGGTTTCGATTGGACCGGTGTGCAGTTGGGAGTGGAAGAAATTACAGCTGAGAATGTGGCTTGTGTGGCACAGAAGATGAACTTGGATGAACCGGTGGAGGTTGAAGAAGAAGTTGTGTCTGAGAAGATGAGTGAGTTAAAGATTGAAGAGGTGAGTGATGAGATGAATGTTGATGTTGATTGTGCAGAGAAGAAGACTGGAATGGTGATGGATATTGTTGCTGATATTCCAGAACAGTTTGATTCCACTTATTCTGATGAAGAAAGTGATTCTGACTCTGAATCTTGTGTTAATTCACTGGATGACGACATTGACCAGCTGCTTGCTGAAGCTGATTTCTTGATGACTCAGAAGTCATGCATGGTGGATGATGCTTGCACCAGAATTGACTACTCCAAGTTTTTCGCTGGAAAGGAAGCTCATTTTGCTCTAATGGCCATGACAGAATCTCCTAAGCAGGTAAGTACTGGTTCTACTGTTAATTCTACTTGTGTTAAAAATTGCAAATCTTGTGATAAATTGACAGATGAAAACAAGCAACTCAAGGTTCAAGTTGAGAGTGCAAAAATTAACTGTCAATTATATCAAAAGGAATCAAAAGAATTCAACAGAGTACTTGATGGGTATAAGAAAGATATTTCTGAATTGAAAAAGACTTTGTCTTTAAAGCAAATGGCCATAAACAATTATATAAACGATTTAGAAAACACAAAATTGGAAATGGCCACCATCAAGTGCTTTGCGAGAAAGTGAACAAAAAGCTTGAAAGCTATAAGCACATTGCTTATGTAGTTGACCACATCATAGAAGAACCTTCACAGTCGAGTAGTGCAAACTACAAAGCTGTCCCAGCTCCAGTGTTGTTCGAAAACCATAATTTGCATGCGATAGCACCAGAGAGCTTAGTCAAACCTGACTCTACATCAGATAACGAGTCCAACACATCCAGTGTCGGAGACCCGTATTCTGATGTTAGACCTGTTCTGGGAAACAATGAAGGTGTGGTAGCTGCTGATGATTCTGATGAAGAGGATGAACAGTCTGAGACGGTTGTTGAAAAAGTGAGTGATATTCCTAATGAAAATCACATCATCACTACTGAACCGGTTTCACCATCTCAGATTGTCCATCCCATGGCTAATGCACACAGAAAGAATCAATCAGCAAAGAATGTTGCTAAGAAAGTTGAGAGGTCTGTTGATAAGAATGTTGAAAAGAAAGTGGTTAAGAATGTTGAAAAGAATGCTGTTAAATTTGTTGAAAAGAAAATAGAAAATAAAACCGAAAAGTCAAATGAAGTGAAAAACGAATCGTGTGATAAACCTGTGAAAGTTTTCTATCGGATGCAAGGCTCCGATAAGATTATGTCTGATGAAGAATATCCGATTCAATTTGCAAACTATTCTAAAATTGAAAAGATCTGGCAGGAAAGTATAATTTGGTTCCCAAAACATGAACAAACCAATGATATTTCTCCAGCCATTTTAAGGAAAATTCATTCGGATAATTATAAAGACCCAAAGGTCAATGTCACACAATTCGTTAAACCAACAGACAAGTCAAATAGTTTTATTGAGCCGGCTTACTCAAAGGACCCAGCTCCTGAGAGTTTAAGAAGACAGTGTATGGTTGATCAATATCCCATTGCTAGTTATTCTAAGTCGAACATCAAGGAAAACTATGAAGAGTACCGTGCGTGTTTTAAGTGCGGGGAAAGGGGACATTTACTTGCCACCTGCCCGTATGTACGACACAAGAGGCACGAGATGGAGATGAAGCAAAGATATGACTGTCCGGTTGATAATTACAGTTATCCATAAAGACGGTTTTTCCCTCAACAAGCACCTTCTTATAACCAAAACAACTATTTCAAAAGGAGGGAAAATCGTCTGATGACTTATGATAGACGTAACCGGATAGCCACCGAGAAATCATTGAAGAAACCATTGGTGAACGCAACTGCAGAAAACAAAAAGGTTCCTATTAAACCTAATGTCAAACCAGCAGTTGGACCTGTCTCTGCTAAATCAGAGAAGGTAACCAAGAAGGTATCGTTCAAGGAAGAAGTAAAGAAACCGGCTGAGACCTCAAAATCTCATATCTGGATCTTGAAACGGACTGAACAATCTTGGTCATCAAAGGGTTCTGAGGGTGCTTCAACTTCACAAAATGTGAAATCTGAGAAAGAAAAAGTTTTGTGTGAAAAGAAAGAGGTTGTTAAAACCCAAGATGTTTGTGAAACAAATGAATCTTTGAATCAATCAGTTCAAAGACCCAAGACCAAACAGGCTTGGGTCCCCGAAAAATCTAACTTTTCTACTTGATATGTGCAGGGAGCTTCAGCTGGCCCTGTTAGCAGTCTTTGGATTGTTGACAGTGGAGCTTCTGGCCATATGACTGGGGATCTATCGCTACTGTTCAATATTCGAAATATTAATGGAGGCTATGTAGCGTTTGCCGGGAACAAAGGAGGTTACATTACCATGGAGGGTAGTGTGAGTAATGGGATTGTGAGCTTCGAGAGAATATCTTATGTGAAGCAGATAGATTACAACCTGTTGAGTGTCAGTCAGATATGCGACAAGCAATTTTCTGTGTTCTTTGACGACAAATCTTGTTACATTCTCAAGCCGGGGTTTGAATTACCAAAAGAGTGGGTGATGCTAAAGGCACCGAGAGTGAACAACCTGTACATTCTCGATATGTCAAAGGCAATGACCACCCAAGGCCAAGTCACGTGTTTCCTCTCTAAGGCTACAGAAAAAGAATCCATTATGTGGCACAGGAGGATGGGACACATTCATCTTAGAAAAATGAATCAATTGGTGAAGAACGAACTTGTCACAGGCGTAAACGTCAAACATTTTCACCTAAATGACAAGTGTGTGAGTTGTAAAAAGGGAAAGCAGCACAAACAATCCCATAGACCAAAGAAAGTTAATTCCGTTGAACTGCCACTTGAACGTTTGCACATGGATCTGTTTAGACCGGTCAAGCGTAAGAGTCATGCTGGGGAGTTATACTGTCTTGTGGTGACTGATGATTATTCAAGATTTTCATGGGTGATGTGCTTACACAGGAAGAGAGACACATTTGACAACTTGAAAGTTCTGTTCACTCGTCTGGAAAATATCTATGATCTTAAGATCAAGAGGATTAAGAGTGACAATAGGACGGAGTTTAAAAATGCACAGATGGACGATCTTTGTGAAAACAAAGGAATTCATCATGAATATTGTGCTCCGTATACCCCACAACAGAACGGTGTCGCAGAACGTAAAAACAGGACTCTAATTGAAACGGCGAGGACAATGCTTGCGGATTCAAATCTTCCAGTAATGTTCTGGAACGAAGCAATTTACGCAACTTGTTATACTCTCAATCGCGTTTTAACAGTGAAGAAGTTTGGCAAAACTTCTTATGAGCTGTTGAATCGTCGCAAGCCGAATTTGGAGTATCTAGAACCGTTTGGAGCCCCTTGTACTATGCTTAATCCATCTGAGAAGTTCGCACCGAAGGCCGAGGAAGGATATTTTGTTGGATATGCAACCCCGCTCAAATGGGTATTCAACAAAAGAACTCGTCAGGTCGAGGAGTGGGCTAACGTTGAAGTACAACGGTACACTCAGAATTTACAGGGAAGCGGTCCAGACTGGATGTTTGATTACAAAGATTTCTTTGAATCATTCAATCTAGATAGCATGGTTGAAGAGGCTGTACTACGTTTATATTACGAGGTCGAAAACGCAGTGACTTCACCGTTAGTGCATCCGATTACCGTGAATCCTCAAACAGCTTCTAATGATACCAATGTTCCTGTTGTTGAAGAAGAAATGTTTCAAGAAGCTTCTACAACGTTGAATTCATCAGAATCAGAAGATGACGACGATGATGTTACAAGCGAAGCTATCTTCGATCATGCTACAGTGACACCACCAGTGAACCCAACTACAAATGGTGCTTCAACATCGAATGTGGGTAATGATCTGGTTTCTGCAGAAAGCTTAACTACTTAGACGGGAGTTCAAGTACCCGATTATCCGGAATCTCGGATACATCGAATTCACCCGATTGAGCAAGTTATTGGTGATCCTGGTAGCAGTGTAATGACAAGAGGACAATTGAGGAATGCGAACTCACCAGAAAACATTGGCAATCTTGCTTTATATGCCAAAATACAAAAATCTGGTTTTCAAAATGACTGGTCTTTTGCTTGTTATGTTTCGCAGGTGGAGCCGCGAACTTACAAGGATGCTCTTTTGGACGATGCTTGGGTAGAAGCAATGCAAGAGGAGTTATTGCAGTTTCAGAAACTTGGCGTCTGGACACTGACAGATCTACCCCCGGGAAGAAAGAAGATTGGAACGAAGTGGGTGTTTAAGTGCAAAAAGGATGATAGAGGAGTGATCGTAAGGAACAAAGCTCGTTTGGGTGTACAAGGATTTCATCAGGTTGAGGGAATCGATTACAACGAAATCTATGCACCAGTTGCACGCTTAGAGGCAATCCGAATGTTTCTGGCGTTTGCATCATACAAGAAGTTTAAGGTGTATCAAATGGATGTCAAGAGCGCATTCCTTTACGGTGTGGTCAAAGAGGAAGTATATGTAGGTCAACCACCAGGCTTTGAAGACCCTATTCACCGGGATAAGGTCTACGTACTAAACAAAGCTCTCTACGGGTTGCACCAAGCTCCGAGGCAATGGTATGAGGAGCTGAGCGCATATCTTCTCTCAAAAGGATTCAAGAAAGGTTTGGTAGACTGCACACTTTTCACTAAACGAACAGGCGATGACTTGCTTCTAGTCCAGATTTATGTTGATGATATTATATTTGGGTCTACTAACGAACTTCTGTGCAGAGAATTTGAACGTGTTATGCAGGAAAAGTTCGAGATGAGCGCAATGGGAGAGATGCAGTTTTTCCTAGGCTTGCAGGTGGAACAAAGACCAATGGGGATCTTTATTCACCAGACGAAATATGTTTCTGAAGTCTTGAGCCAATTCCAGACGGATGATTCAAAGCCAATGGACACCCCAATATAACCTAATCACGGGATTGGTGTTGATGCTAAGGGGGAGCTAACTGATCCATTTACATACAGAGCAATCGTCGGATCTCTGATGTATCTCACTGCCTCCAGACCTGATATAATGTTTGTCACATGTCTCTGTGCACGTTATCAATCGAAGCCGAAACAGAGTCATCTTGCAGCTGTCAAACGTATCCTTAGATATCTGAAGGGTTGTCCATTAAGAGGACTATGGTACCCTAATGATGATAATTTTGACCTAATCGCTTTTAGTGATGCAGATTGGGGCGGCTGTGACAAAGACAGCAAATCCACAACGGCTGGATGCCAGTTTATGGGGAGCAGGCTCGTGACCTGACAATGCAAGAAACGGACCGCAGTTGCACTATCCACATGTGAAGCAGAATACGTTTCAGCATCGAGTTGCTGCTCATAGGTTCTTTGGATCCAACAACAGATGGTGGACTACGGTTTGCAATTTCTTAAAACCCCTATTTACTGTGATAATGAAGCCGCAATCGCATTAACAAAAGACTTAGTAAATCACTAAAAAAATATCCAGATTAAATATCATTTTATCCGCGATTGTTATGCTAAAGAGTTGATCGATATGGTCAAAATCCACACTGATTACCAACGCGCAAACCTTTTTTTACCAAAGCTTTTGATAAATCAAGATTTGAATATCTTTTGAAAGCTAATGGTATTAAAGAAAAACAAGACTGATCACCACCTCAGTTTATCGCTTTTTAGTTTAATTTTTACTGTTTTTCAGAAAAATTTCGAAAATCCAAAAACATTGAAAAATTTCAAAATCCATAAAAATTAGAAAATTTCTTTGCTAACTGCTATGTCTTCTTCTCTTAGATTAATGCCGTCAGATTTCTGTGAACAAATGATATCTGGGCAGTCACATATTTGAAATGCTCCAGCTTATCCTTGGGAACAGTAAATTCAAAAATTTATAAAAATCAAAAAAAACCAAAAATTATTTCCTGGAGAAAAAGGGGAAATGATAGTACTTCAGTGGAGATCTGACACATTCTAAGAAATGTAATGCTATATAGGGCGTGTTTATGAGTCTGTGCGATGTGCTGATAGGCTTCGTAGACCTCATACTGTGTGCCTGATACATACATATCAAACGAATTGATGTGTGGATGAACTCCTCATTGGCATATGGTCTTAGTACCGTAATTTCGTTTGATAGGGTATTTGTACAAAACTCGGAGGTTTAGGATCGTTATGTTATTAGTTGTCTGAGGATAGCCTCTCTGATCTTCTGCTGTAAGTCATTACGGACCTAGATCAGATAGGGTGTCTTTATAAAAGAGCTTTATGCCAAATCCTATAGTTACCGAATTGAGGAACTTTCCATGTTTTATGATGATCAAAGATTATCTATAACTTCGTATTAATCACTGATGCAAATCATGATTAATATCAGTCCTCGACCTGGTAAATTGCACATGTTACTTTGCTGCATTAATTTGCTGACCTGTATACCTCTGTGCATTATACCTTGTAAATTACGGACGACTAAAGCATAATCACGCTTTACAATGAGTCTTTGTGCATTTACTTCTTGATACGAGAGTATGTCGTGTGCGTGGGAACCACAGACATTTATGTTTATACTATACATAATAGTATCAGTATAAAGCACTGCACAAAAGTCTGCATGTGAGTTTATGTGGATCACAATATCAGCAATTGCCAAATCACACATTGTCTTTAATGATAATAATCAAAAGATCAACGGTGTGATCAGATTTCTCAATAACTGATATGATCCCTTTACCGGAAATCCCAAAACATTTACTGTTTTCTATTTACATTTCTGCATTTTATTTTCTCGTCAAAAATTACAAAACTCAAAAAGATTTTAGGCGTGTTTTAACATAAACTTTAGAAAATCCAAAAATATTTTACATTTCTATCTTATTTTTGATAGCTGATGGTGGTTGATGCTGATTTTCTAAACCTTGATGAACCATTTGAGCTTTGTCATCTTTAATTAAGAAAATATGATTGTCGGATGCTTAAAAGTTGAAAAATATTTTGAACGGGACTCGATTTTGAGATTTGGTAAAATTTTTAAAATTCCTGATTCACTTTCGCCCATTCGATTGGGTCGAAGGAGGAATTTCCTTTTCATTCGTACGTTTTATTTTGGGCGAAGGTGAGAGTTCTTTAGTTGTTTTTCTCTTTCGAACCCTTATGACTCATTCGTACCTTTCATTAGGGGCGAAGGAGACATAAGCTTCACATTCGACCGAGGTAAACGGGCGAATGAGAAGTCTATATATATACTGATCTGCTCATTCGAACCCTTACAAAAAAATTTCAAATTCTCTGATTTAAAGTCCACTTGTTGCTCGTGCTATTTGGATCTTCTCATTGTATTTCTCTGATACTTCTGATCATTTTACTATAATTTTTACAGGTTAACATCTTCATTTGAAGGTTTAATCGATGCATTTCAGTCCGAACCCTAACGGTCATTAATCATTGATTTTTAGATGATAATTGATCATAGTTTTGATAGGGTTTCATTAATCATTGATTTTTAGATGACAAACATCAGTTAGCATAATCGATTGATTTAAAACTTATAAACCCTAGTTTTTGAAATGAAACAATCAATCAATGAAAAACTGATAAAATTGATTGTTTGAAAAGATTATTCGGAAGTTTTAGTTGGTTAATGAATCAAAATAACAAGTTGAAATCAACTGATGTTCAAAATTGAAAATTTGAAATGAAGAACTGCCCCTTCGCACGTTTCGAACGGTTGAACGTACAAAAACGGGCGAAGGAATGGGTTTTGTCTGGGCGAATGAACAATATTTGGGCGAATGAAACTTTTTGTCAAAAACTTTTACATTCGCACCTATAATTCCACATTCGTACCCCCAGAAACTCTCATTCGCACCTCCGTTTGGGCGAATGAAGAGTTCATTTATCAAATTTTCAAACTTTGATTATTTTGTCGATTTTTAACATGTTTACTTGTTTTATTTTGCAGTTTAAATCATGTCTGAACAGGAAAAACCTACTGAACAAGCTGGATCATCTACACAAGCCGCTGATAAAGGAAATGAAGAACTGTTGCCGTTCGAGAATGCGCATAACTGTTGTGCATATCTTGGGGACGTTAAGAAGCATACGGAGTTCACAGAGATTATAGAGTTTCTGAAGAGAAGTCGGGTGATAGATGCAATAGCTACACCTGCTATTATCTACCGAGACATGATACAAGAGTTTTGGACTGAAGCTAAAATGGATTTCTAGGAGTGTGAAATGTCTCTGGTGAGCAAGATACAAGGAAAATTGGTCATCGTTTCAGAGAAGGATATCAGGGAAGCTTTGAAGCTTCAAGATGAAAAGACTAATCCTAGGGAGCTTAGCTTTATGGAATAGAGAAAGTGCTTTCTAAGGATGAAATATAACGGGCCGATTACTGATGGCTCGTTACACAAGGGAAAGCTGTGTCCACAATTCAAGTATTTGGCGCATGTGATGATTCATGTATTCGGTTCAGCTGCTGGAGGCTATGATCTGATGAGAAAGAGTATTAGCTCAATGATGGTTGCACTGATATTGAACAAACCGTTCAATGTATCAGGGATGCTTATGGAACATCTGTTGGAACCTGTCAGAGGCACACGGAATTTGAAGTTTTTGTTGTATCCTCGATTCCTTCAGATGATTTTTGATCACAAGTATAAAGAGTTGAAGAGGGATCCAAAGCAGATTATAGTTCAAGAACATATGTCCATCAATACACTGGCAAGAATGAAAGCTTATAAAGGCTTGTCGTTGAATGAACGTCCACCTGTTAGACGTTTATTTGGACATTTGGCGAGGGTTGACTATAAGGATCCAGGTAAAGGTGAAGTGAGACATGCTGATAGTGCTTCAGACGAAGACAATCCATTACATCCTGTTGATCCAGATGCAAAGCGAAAGCGACAGGTTGTTAATGTGGGAGCTAAAAGTGGGAAAGGGAAAGAGAAAGAGATAAGGATAGATGTTGTTCCTGAGCTTGCTAAGAAGAAGAGTGCACCAAGAAGGCATAAGAGCATCGCGAAGAAAGGGTTACACCTAGTTGATGAGGCGTCGGTTGATTCTGAAGAGACGCAGGAAGATGAACACTGGGATTCAGATGCTGAAACGGTAAAGACTACCACGCCCAAGGCCACTGTGGCTGGTGAGTCTGCCAGTCTGAATAGATTGGCGGAGGAACAGAGAATGAATAGCCCTATTCGATTGGATGAAGAGGATGAGGGTTTAGGTCTGGGAGCAGGAGACTTTCCTGGTTCGCCAGTTTAAGGGGAGAAACCAAAGAAGCCCCAATTCAAAAAGAAAGAAAAGGTGGTAAAGCCCGCAGAGAAAAGAGCTAGAGAGA
The DNA here is from genome assembly GCA_030844895.1 of Ambrosia x helenae. Taxonomy (NCBI): domain Eukaryota; kingdom Viridiplantae; phylum Streptophyta; class Magnoliopsida; order Asterales; family Asteraceae; genus Ambrosia; species Ambrosia x helenae. Next base: position 62,925,724 of record CM061227.1, on the reverse strand, counting down.
TTGAAACGTTGATAGCAGGAAAGAAGTTGCCACCTGCTTCTAGCTCAAAATCACCAGTTGCTGCTCCAGCCTCAAAGAAGCAGAAAACCACAACGACTTCTAGTACTGAACAGGGAGCTGATATACCTGTTGATGCCTTTAATGAAGCATTAGATAACGTACTGAAGAAGATGAAGAAGGGTAAACTGCCAGAGGTTGCTGAAGTTTCCACTCGAAAGGTTACAGTGGATAGTGATGTGATGAACACTGTTAACCGGAAACTTGCTGAAATGATGAATATCATAAACAAGCAGCAGACAGAGATTGACCAACTGAGAAAGAATGACTCAAAGATGTTGGATGTAGTGGTTATATCAAATGAAAATAACGAAGAGCTGAAAAAGAAGATTAAACGGTTGCAGAAGGATAATCAGAAATTGTTAAAACATGAGCAAAGGAACACCAGACAGATTATAGCTTTGAAGGGAGAAAATAAGAAGTTGAAAGAGAGTAATAAAAACATGGACAATCTGATTAAAGATTTATACTCTCGAGCTCCTCAGTTGAAAGAAGGTGAAGAGGATAAAGAGCTAGATGAGGAGCAAGTTGATTTTGAACTGTCTGATGATGATGAGGAGGATGATGAAGATCTTAATGAAGATGCTGGTAAAGCTCCTAAAAAGAAGAAGGATGATGGAGATGATGATGGTTCGAATGATGGTTCTGGTGATGATAGCAGCTCTGCATTTGATGATGATGATGACAATGATGATGACGATACAGACAAATATAAGTATGAGAAGAGAGAATCTGGAAAAGGAGGAGAATCTAGTTCAAAAGCCCCTGGAGGATCTGTGGATGATGATACGATCTTCTGGAATGAAAAACTGAAGTCTATGTCTGAAGATGATAAACAGATGTATCGCCAGATGCTTACTGATCGAGTCTGGACGATTGACATGACCAGCAGATTTTCTGAGATCTTTGAATCTTGTGACAGGGTGTTTGAATTAGAATATAATGATCCAGATTTGGAAGATGGTGAAGTCTCGGCGGCGATGACAAAAGAGATCTTTGAAGGTTTAGCGAAACAGGTTGGAAAAACGTTAGAAGAACTGTTGGCTGATAACCAGATTCTTGATCTACCTGAAAAGGAAGCTGGAGATCATTCTGATGATCGTGACATACCTGGGTTCGAGGATATAGAAGTTGAAGATGTGACTAGTGAAGAGTATCCAGAATATTTTAAGAAAGACAAGGATTCTGGATTTACTGCTTTCACTGATGAACTGTTAAATGAAGCCGAGAGACTTGCAAAAGAGAAAAGTGATAAATTTGTTGATGAAGTGTTCAAAGGGCATGATAAACCGCATATCAGACAATCCGATAGCTTGAAAGAGTTACTGAGGGAATTAAAAGAGAAAGAGGCTAATCGTCCTAAAGCTGAGATTCAGGGTAGCTTTTATAAATTCCACAACGATATGTTTAAAGGAAAAGCGTTGGGTTGGAAGTTTATAAAGCAATTGAAGTGTGTTGCAGTGAAGTGGGAGAAGGGGATACTCTACTTTGATAGATTTCATGATTTGAAGACTCTCCCATACTGGGCTATTCGTGACATTTGTCGACACAAGCTGACTGGAACGTCAAATGATCAGATTGCCTACTTTGCTGATAAGATGGCGAGAGAAAGCAGGACGAAGTGGAATCTCTTTGAACCTCAGTATCCAAAGCGGATTGTTCACAAGAAAACCATTGATGATATTACCGGTTTGCCCAAGGTGACTTTAAAGTACAAACCACCAAAAGTGTTGAGGCATATTCCTTTGTTGCAGATTCCTCAACATTTTGCAAAAGATTTTATCTGGTGGTACTACGATTGGAAGATTGTAGAAGCTGTGATAGTGTTGAAAGACGGAGACAAGAATTTCAGAAAGATACACATATTTGATCCCATGTGGTTGGTTAATTGTTCACATGAGGACATCATTATGTTGTATTACAATCCAATTTTCAGCGATGTGAAGGATGCTGAACAAGCAAGTAAATACCAGCGTGTGGTATTTCTGTGCTTTGCTCATGATATCAATGCCGGATGCGACTATGATAAGAAGCTCGGCAAGTTGTTAAAGCTCAAGAGGTTCCTGAAGCAAAAAAGAAAAGGCCGAAGCAAGTATTTGAGAAGGTGATGACGTTGGAAGAGAAGAAACTACTGCGCATAAAGTTGATGAATAAGAGAATGGATGAAGAACGAAGGCTTAAACAATCCAAGCAATAGTCGAGGGGGAGTTTGTAGATGCATTATTGTGCGACTAATGCTTTGGATTACAATAAACATATGTTAATGGTGATTGTCGAACGGGCGAAGGAGTTTGAATGTGGGCGAATGAAGGTTTTGATGGGTGCGAAGGAGAGAATATATACGAAGGAGAGACAAGGAGTGCGAATGTAGATTTATTGTTTTGTAGTGCTTGGTTCGCACGAAGTGTTTGGGCGAACCTGCACATTCGACCATTCAATATGGGCGAATGTGCAGGCCTATAAATAGGTTAAGCCATTTTTGAAAGTTAGTTGTTGATCATTTTATTTCCCTCCTGTTTTGTGTCTCTCCCTAGTGTTTTGTCAACTTATTTTCACGTCATATCTGATTGTAATCTTTATTAAAACGTGTAATTTGAGTTGATTATTAATGAGAAAAACCTTTGAAAGATGATATCTGTGTTTTGATTGTTTGATTATGATAATTGGGATTGATTCAGGGATTCCGCACCTGAATCAAACTTGTTTGATCAATCTCTTTGTAGATTTGACGATCCTAAGCGCTTACAGTTAGGAGATTTACCCAAGACTTCCAATTGTAAACTCAGGAAGGTTAGGGATTAATGGAAGCATGCTTTTTATGTCTTTAAGTCATTAGAGGTAGATCATAAGTAGAAGCTTTTGAAATTGCTGTTGAATGTATGTATGTGGGGTATGTTTGTTTTTGTGATGATCCCCTTCTTTTGTGTATATCGATGTATCAACAGTTTATGTCTTTTGTTTGGATTTTGAAGTATTGAACAATGACTTGTATGAAAAATGCTTGCTTGTAATATAAATGAATTGGGCTTAAAGTCCTTATTACAAAATCTAAAACAATAGATTAAACATAGCATATGCGCAATTGCGCTGCATTCCAAGTACGTGGCACTAGTGAACCATCTAGGCGTTCTAGAGCATACGCGCCATTTCCCAATACTTCTTGGATTTTATAAGGCCCTTCCCAGTTTGGAGCAAGCTTACCAGGTTTCTCAGCGTTTGATGCCTCATTGCTGCGGAAAACGAAATCCCCAACGCGGAAAAGGTGTTCCTTGACTCGCGCGTTGTAGTATTTCTCCAACTGTTGTTTATATGAAGCTTCGCGGACATAGGCTGAATCTCGACGCTCATCTAGCAAGTCTAAATTCATTCTTAGTTCTTTGTCGTTATCAGTTCGTTGCGCGAACAAGACCCTTCGGGATGGGCATGTTACTTCTGTGGGAATTACCGCTTCAGTTCCATACGTCAAACTGAATGGTGTTTCTCCGTTGCTTGTTTTTGAAAAGGTGCGATGAGCCCACAGAACATGAGGTAATTCATCGACCCAACCGCTTCGTCTTGTTCCCAGACGGTTTTTGATACCTTCGACGATACTTCGGTTTGCGCGTTCTACCTGGCCATTGCCTTGAGGGTGCGCTACTGAAGTGAATATTTGTTTAATTTTCATGGATGAGAGCCATTCAGCAAACTTTCGTACCAGACCCTGGCTGCCCCTGTTAACGTTTGCACGAACAGATGACACCAGGCTTGTACAGGCCACAACTTAGAACTGCCTGCGCAGTCAAAAGCATGTAAGTGATCGTCTGGATCACGTAAACCATCGTATTTCCCAATTGTACTTGGGAGTTTGCACTTTTGAGGCATTAGTGCTAGCGCGATGCGCACACAGAAATTTGATCTCACAGCAAAAGTCTTTGGCCTGTACTGTAACAGTACTGATTTCTGAGAAGATTAACATGGACCTTTGTATGACACCCTAGGCAAATCCCACATCGGTCGTGGCCAGGAGAGATCCTTGGTTCATAAGTAATCCAAAGCCTCTTAAATCACCAACGCGTTTTGGGCTTAATGCTAGTGGATGAGAGGAGAACTCCACAGTTAAGCGTGCTCAGGTGGGAGTAGTATCAGGATGGGTGACCTCCTAGGAAGTCTCAACCGGGGCGACCAAAAACAAATCCGTGAGCTCTGGATGGGCAACCCATCGGGGCAAAGCGGACAATATTGGTGGTGAGAGGGGCCAGATTGTAACATCACACAAATTTTCTTTATATATATATATAGAACTCCCTCGTTTATTTATCCGATTCATGTTTACAGTATCTTTACCATCCATTTTGTTAATTTTTTTGTTTAAATAACGACGTATAATCAATATTAAATTGGATTGTATTAAATTCTGATTTAAAAACGTTAAAAAAAATGTTTGCCTGTGCCAGGATTCGAACCCGAGTCCCTGGCGGGCTAAACCTTAACAACACCACACAAACCACTACACCATTTGGTGTTTTGTGATGTTAATTAAAACCAATTAAACTTAAACCCTTTCAAGGTCCCTTAGTCAAACCTGAAAAGTCAAACGTAGTCTCCTAGTCAAGTCAAGTCAAAGTGTTAGTAAATATGGTCTCCTAGTCAAGTCAAAGTGTTAGTAAATATGGTCTTCTAGTCAAGTCAAAGTTGTTCCTAAATTCTAGCCTAGTCAAAGTAGTCCCTAATTACAACTCCAAATTTTACACTATAAATACACTAGTCTACCATTCAACTCTTGATACCATTCAAAAAAAAAAAAACATTATTATACCATCTCCCATATACTAAAGTTTTCATCCGTCATTATCTCCTCTAGCTAGTTTCGAGTTTTCCAAGGCATTATTACTAAGTGTTTGCACGCTCAATAAAACGCACGAACTCATTATGCACCTAAGGTGAGTTTACATAGCCCCTTTTTCTGTTTTACATTTTGGGGTGAAACATGTTTAAACATTTTATACACTATCATTTACTCATTCTTACATTGTTGAAACTTGTGATTCAATTACACTATCATTTACTCATTCTATCATTTGACTGTAACAAAAAGACACAGTACAATCATTAACATTGATCAAGCCGCCTGTTTAGATTATAGCGCTATAGGTCTGACAAACCCATCCCCCCGCATAAATTCAGGGATGATCGATAACAGTTACACTTTTACTAACTTGCGAGTTAGGTCTCAGTCGACACAAGGTTTGTTTGTACTAAAGACGCATTGTTACATGTCGGACTCATATTCTATCATTACTCATTATTATACTTCAACTATGATTGCTATACATCATATTGTTTTCAACTATATGCAAAACCTATGTATTCTCACCAACTATTTATAGTTGACCCCCCCATCTTTCCAACTTAACATGTTTCAGGTTATAGCGTGCTTGAAGATTAGAGTTAATGCTTGAAGATGTGTATCTAGTATTTTTCATTTTGATGTACAAAATTCTTTAGAACAATTGTATGTAATTTATTTAAATCAATTATTGAAATTTATTATTTACCATGAGCTACTGAACAATCATTCTTACGTGACACCTCGATGTTTCCGCCATCGGTTGAGGTGTTACAAATTGGTATCAGAGCCATGGTTATAGGGAATTAGGTTATTAGAAAAAAAAAATTAGTCTATAACCATAGGATTTTAACCAGTACTTGCTCCTTTTACTTGCAACCCTACTTGTTTCTATTCTCTATCTCCCTCCTACTTCTTATCTCTACTTTAATCCCTACAAGACGATTATTCTCCATCACTAGATTCACCCTTAGACTAATAGGACGAATTCTCAAGTCCTAACCTGAACTACCTTGAAGATCTTGTCGAAGTTCTAGATTTTAATAACGAACACGTGCAATCTGGAAGGGGTGAACGCCTGTATTCTGAGTTTTCTGTCTAGGAATGGCATTGCGCATAAATCCCAATCAGACGAGGGACCCGGATGCCTACCTGGGAATTCTCGGGATGAGTGTTCACTTGTAGGCTAAAGCATGTCTTCACTATGTTATTAGAATTTAGAAGCTTTGATATGTCAATGTTTTCGTTTATTCGTTCTAATTAATGAATAAATGATTACACTCACTTCCCTTAAAACTAAGCTCTAAAATCCTAAAATTTTACAGCCTAAATCAATCCCACTTCATAATCATAAATGGATTTCACAATCACACTTCACCTTACCATCTTAGCCACTTTTTAAATATTCAACACCCTACCCAAATTATATAATTTCATTTCTCCACATGTTACTTATTTTTAAAAATATAACCTCATACCTTAGCACAAACTAAAGATTTCTAAATCCTGTTGTATTTTCATTACCTAGTAACTTTACAAAGTGTATATTTTTGTCAAAAGATGTCATCGAACTTAAATTCAATTGTTTATTTATTGACGTAACAAACAATTTTCTATATAATGCTTTAAACTATTAAAAATCACTTAATAGAACCTTGATCTTCAAAACCTAATGTCATGTTTGAAATCTCCAACTAACGGGAATATTTTAATCAAAGCCCACTTAGCTTGTACTATTTAACAACTTTTGCTTTATGTATAAAACCAATTTTGAAAATAAGATTTTTTTTATCCATAGGAATAATATCTAGTCTCTAAATTCTCCATCGACACTCACTCATTTTCAACTTGTTCAAATTTTTACAATATCTGGCATATACCACAATCATGTTTTCTTATACACTTGATTGTAACCTTTGATCCAAACCCCAAAATTTACACTGCTACATAATCTCCTTACTATAAAATAAACTCTTTATCAACTATCTTCACATTCACTATCTCTCACAACCTTGATTCTGCTTCAAGATTTTTCATCATCCTCTCAAGAACTAAATTCATATCCTTCAGCTTCTCACACATGAGCTAGTTACCCATGATAACCAAACTATTGAAACTTGATTGTGTGTTGCATCAAACATAATCCTTAGTTATACATGAGGATTCGACTATCTACCATATTTGAACATTTGAAACTAGAATTCATGGAATATAAACTATTTGCTATAGACACACCTAGAGTCATTAACCTTGTCTAGGGCAACTCTATTACAACTCGTATGCTATACTTGATACTTGATTGCTTACATGTACATATTATCAATTTGCAATTCATGTGTGTAATAATTGGTACACTTAATCCAACAACTGATAGAGGATGAAGTACTTGCTCAACAGTTAGTAGAGTACCAAATAACCTACTCAACGATTGGTAGAGGTCATCATGCCTGCTCAACAGTCGGTAGAGGCCCTACAACCTGCTCAACGACTGGTAGAGGCTATCGCACCTGCTCAACAATCGGTAGAGGTTCTTACTCACTGACTGGTAGAGGTCTTTTTCCTGCTCAACAGTTGGACTTATTTTTGGATACATTGTATACGATTCAATCACAAGGCTATTTTGCATTACTTACATGTGTGTTTAGAGTAATAGAAGGACACAAAACCCTAATGTAAGGTAAATTGGTGATTGCGGTCTGGAACGTAATCATGAATTTACAGGTACATTAAGGTAGTGTGAAATTCTATTAAGGTTTTGGGAGATACCCCGTATGTTTTCGAAGTATCAGAGGTGTGATGGGTTAGCTGTGGTACACCCTATATATAAACACTAATGATACGTGGAAAGGGATACTGTAGGGTCAGACCAATAACAAACCCTAGTTATTTGGTAGTCCATCTAGCATTTATGTTTATCTTATACATTCCTTAAACTCTTACCCTACTCTGAACCATAGTCACCCTAACTATCCTCAACACTATTCAAATGTTTCTTCTTAAAATAAACTTCGGGACGAAATGTTTCTTCTTAAAATAAACTTCGGGACGAAGTTCCTAAAAGTAGGGGAGACTGTAACATCACACAAATTTTCTTTATATATATATATATATATATATATATATATAGAACTCCCTCGTTTATTCATCCGATTCATGTTTACAGTATCTTTACCATCCATTTTGTTAATTTTTTTGTTTAAATAACGACGTATAATCAATATTAAATTGGATTGTATTAAATTCTGATTTAAAAACGTTAAAAAAAATGTTTGCCTGTGCCAGGATTCGAACCCGAGTCCCTGGCGGGCTAAACCTTAATCACACCACACAAACCACTACACCATTTGGTGTTTTGTGATGTTAATTAAAACCAATTAAACTTAAACCCTTTCAAGGTCCCTTAGTCAAACCTGAAAAGTCAAATGTAGTCTCCTAGTCAAGTCAAGTCAAAGTGTTAGTAAATATGGTCTCCTAGTCAAGTCAAAGTGTTAGTAAATATGGTCTTCTAGTCAAGTCAAAGTTGTTCCTAAATTCTAGCCTAGTCAAAGTAGTCCCTAATTACAACTCCAAATTTTACACTATAAATACACTAGTCTACCATTCAACTCTTGATACCATTCAAAAAAAAAAAACATTATTATACCATCTCCCATATACTAAAGTTTTCATCCGTCATTATCTCCTCTAGCTAGTTTCGAGTTTTCCAAGGCATTATTACTAAGTGTTTGCACGCTCAATAAAACGCACGAACTCATTATGCACCTAAGGTGAGTTTACATAGCCCCTTTTTCTGTTTTACATTTTGGGGTGAAACATGTTTAAACATTTTATACACTATCATTTACTCATTCTTACATTGTTGAAACTTGTGATTCAATTACACTATCATTTACTCATTCTATCATTTGACTGTAACAAAAAGACACAGTACAATCATTAACATTGATCAAGCCGCCTGTTTAGATTATAGCGCTATAGGTCTGACAAACCCATCCCCCCGCATAAATTCAGGGATGATCGATAACAGTTACACTTTTACTAACTTGCGAGTTAGGTCTCAGTCGACACAAGGTTTGATTGTACTAAAGACGCATTGTTACATGTCGGACTCATATTCTATCATTACTTATTATTATACTTCAACTATGATTGCTATACATCATATTGTTTTCAACTATATGCAAAACCTATGTATTCTCACCAACTATTTATAGTTGACCCCCCATCTTTCCAACTTAACATGTTTCAGGTTATAGCGTGCTTGAAGATTAGAGTTAATGCTTGAAGATGTGTATCTAGTATTTTTCATTTTGATGTAGAAAATTCTTTAGAACAATTGTATGTAATTTATTTAAATCAATTATTGAAATTTATTATTTACCATGAGCTACTGAACAATCATTCTTACGTGACACCTCGATGTTTCCGCCATCGGTTGGGGTGTTACACAGATGTTACAGATTGGTATCAGAGCCTTGGTTATAGGGAATTAGGTTATTAGAAAAATAATCTAGTCTATAGCCTTAGGACTTTAATCAGTACTTGCTTTAGTTGCTTGTAGCTCTACCTTATCCTTATCTCTATCCCTATCCTCCTCCTTATTCTTACCCTAGCTTGGTCTTGCCTACACTCTCTTTCACTTGTTGCAATCCTAATGTACTCCTAGTTTAATAGGGCAAATTCACTAGGCTTAGATCCGATCTGTCTTGATAAGTCAACATTTCGCATATACGTGGACAAATGAATACAATCTTTGTATTTCATTTTCATTTATACTCCGTCACTCTCATTTAAAATTCTAAGATTTGAATAAAAAGAAAGTCTTGCACTTCAAATCTATTTTCTTCCTTATATAATCCCCTCGTTAGCCTAAATTTAATGAAACATTTGTGGATCTCACAATCATATTTCATTTTACAAACTTATAATATTACCCGCTTGTTTAATTATTTTTAACATCCAACCCAAATCATATATTTCTCTTTACAACATATTACATATTTTACTTCTTAAATCGTATTACCTTCGGGCCAATTTTATTTTAAACTTCTCCCCTCTACATATTTTTTTAAGACACCCTCAACCATCAAATTTCATCATATTCAAGATTTTAAAATCCTTGTTCAAACTATCATCTCGTAACCTGTTTATAGGAGATACTCTAGGACCAACATTAAAGAGTACTAAATTTTGTCAAATATTCATTACCTAGGAATTTCACAAACTAAAGCAAATAAATATTTTTGTCAAAAAGCCTTTTATTCCACAAACTCATTTTCTAAATTTCAAATGTTGGTGTAACAATTTACTGGTGAAACAAATGATCTTAAAAAAAAGTTTTAATATATTAGGAATCACTTCTTTTTATGGAATAATCAAAGTCAATTATACAAAACATCTCAACAAATTCTTGATTTTTGAAATCCGACATCGTGTTTAAAACCTATGACTCATCGAAATATTTTGATCTAAATCAATTTAGTTGTACTATTTAATGACTTTTGCTTTATATACAAAACCAATTTTGAAAATAAAATCTTTCCATCCACAGGGACAAAATTTACTCTACAATTTTTCCATTGACACCTACTTATTTTAAACCTATTCGAATTATTACAAATTTTTGGCAAATACCACGATCATGTTTTCTCATACGCTTGATTCTAACCGTTGATCCAAACCCCACAATTTGCACCGCTATATAATCTCCTTACTATAAAATAAACTCCTTATCAACTATTTTCACATTCACTATCTCTCACAACTTTGATTCTGCTTCAAGATTTTTCACCATCCCCTCAAGAATTAGACTCATATCCTTCACCTTCTCAAACATGTACTAGTTACCCATGATAACCAAACTATTGAAACTTGATTGTGTGTTGCATCAAACTTAATCCTTAGTTATACATGAGGATTCGATTATCTACCATATTTGAACATTTAATACTAGAACTATTTGCTATAGACACACCTAGAGTCATTAACCTTGTCTAGGGCAACTCTATTACAACTCGCATGCTATACTTGATACTTGATTACTTACATGTACATATTACCAATTTGCAACTCATGTGTAATAATTGGTACACTTAATCAAACAACTGTTAGAGGATGAAGTACTTGCTCAACAGTTAGTAGAGTACCAAATAACCTACTCAACGATTGGTAGAGGTCATCATGCCTGCTCAACAGTCGGTAGAGGCCCTACAACCTGCTCAACGACTGGTAGAGGCTATCGCACCTGCTCAACAATCGGTAGAGGTTCCTACTCACTGACTGGTAGAGGTCTTTTTCCCTGCTCAACAGTTTGACTCAATTTTTGGATACATCATACATGTAATTTGATACAAAGATTTATCAGACTCATTGATACAAAGATTCAATCACAAGGTTATTTTGCATTACTTACGTGTGTGATTAGAGTCATAGAAGGACACAAAACCCTAATGTAAGGTAAATTGGTGATTGCGGTCCGGAACGTAATCATGAATTTACAGGTACATTAAGGTAGTGTGAAATTCTATCAAGGTAGATAACCAATTATAAACTCTAGTTACCTGGTAGTTCATTTAGCCTTTCTATAGTCAAATCAATTCATGCATTTCTTTTAGGATTCCTAAAATTTAAGTTTAATGCTTTGCTAGATTCTCATTCACCTTGCTATTTCAGACCAACCTAATCCACCCTTAAAACTCACACATATCAATCCTCTTATCCAAACTATTCGAAACAGTTTATTCTATTTACAATAAATTCATGTCATGCCTTAACCAAAATTTTTCAAACCACAGTTACCCTAATTTCTACCTAATCATCATCAACCCTGTGCTTTTAATAACTTCGGGACGAAGTTCCCAAAAGTAGGGGAGACTGTAACGCCCAGCTATTTTCTAAAGATTAATTAAAAAGAAATATTATAATCATAAAACGATTTTTAAACTCGTTAGCAACAATATTTCGTTAACAAGAAATACAATTTTTATTCATGGATAAATTAAATTATTTAAATTCGCTCTTACAATATCTGAAAACAGTAATAACTTGTTACAAGTAAAAATGTGCCAAATAACCGACACTTAGTAAATTCTTATATATATGTATGGTTCAACCACTCGTTTTAAGTCGGTTTATATAAATAAATTTAACAAGATAACTATTTTAACGGTTAAACAAGTTATGTAATTTAAACGAGACCGAGTCAGTGACTGGCTCGTATACGCGGTACCCAACCACTTAACCCACATCAAACCCTAGGTATATAATATCTTTACCTCCTTCCATCTTCTTCTTCACCAAAACCCTAGCTATCATCCTATACAAGACCCTACCTATTTAAAACCCCACAAAGTCTTCTTCTTCTTCATCTTAACACAATAAAACCCTAGACACTATCACCTCCAATCTTCACCTCCCTATTCTCTTCACCTGCGGCCGCCACCACCAGACAACCACCATAACCCGCCGCCGCCAACCACCTCTGGCTTCTTCCCCTTCCCTCCTAGAACAGCAGCAGCAGCCGCCTTCCCTCTTTCCGGCGGCATACATACTCCTCCTTCACTAAGCAGCAGCGGCAGAAGCAGGGATCACCACCTGAACCCACTGTACGCCGCCTTCTTTCTTCTCCTCCGACGCCAACAACAACCGCCACACAGCAGCCGCCACCTACTCCTCCTTCCAACTCCGGTAACAAGGTTGCGACCTGACTCTCTGCTCATGTGCACGCGTAGGGATGACAACTAGGGTGGTTGTGCAGCGACCCGGTTATGGTACAACAATAATAATGAGTTCAATTGGGTGTTTTGCTGGGACCGAGTATGGTCATGGTGTTGGTCTCAGTGTGGGTCTAGGTGACTGATGGTGGTGTATGGTTTGGTTATGGGTGCAGCGATTCACAAGGGTTTCAGTTTGGATTTGATTACAACTCGGGCTAAGTTGGTTGGGTTCATGTTTGGTTCCATTCGGATCAAGATGCTCGTTGGGTTTAGGCGTGTTCCTTGTGCTCGGGAAGGTTAGGCCTGTTTCTTGCTCGTTTTCTTTGCGGTCAACCACAGTCAAACTGGTCAAGATCTGGTCAAACCTGGTCAACCGTGGTCAAAGCTGGTCAACTCCAGTCAACAGTCGAAGTTGGTCAAACTCTAGTTCTAGACGAATGCGTATCGATTCGAGAGTTGTTCGCGGGAAGGTATAACGCGCGCCACGATCTTAGTTTATTTTTATTTATTTATTATTTTTTTCGTGTATATTGTATATAAATACTTATTCTAAAAGTGTAAGCGAACCGAACCGAGTTGTAACAAAAACTATTTTTATTGTTAAACGAACTGAGTCGACTTATAACGAAAATAATTAATCTTGTTGTTAAGCTTGGACGAGTCGAGTAATGACTACCCTACATCAATATATATTTTTACAAGAATTATCTAAATGGCGAACTATATAAATATATGTATTAATTGTCGAAGCGTTTCATTTTTAGCTTTAGAAAGTTAATCACTTGTCACGAGTAAAAGATTAGTTAGATCATAAAGTGTATTGTAAATTTTGGACGATTGATTGTTGGAAAAATATAGACAACATTAGTTGTCGGTTTTATACAAAAACAGAGGAAACTCTGCCCAAATTTTTATAAAATATAGGGAACATATCGGACATTCCAATCTATAATTTCGTGCAAGTGAAGCTACGTTTTACCAATAAGTTCTAACTCCCAAATCTTACATCGTCGAAATAAGAATATTTGTATATATTTTTGGGTATTCGAAACAAGCTAAAACGCGAATCAAGTTACATATACATTTATTCTCGCTACTTTTAAGTGTTTCCTTCTAACAAATTTCAAATCACGAAATCCTATCATAATAAAGTATATATTTTATATAACTATGCATTCGCATATATTTGCGAGAATCCAAACCAGATTACTATCGGTTTGTTAAGTCATACACACATTAAGACCCGTATTGTTTACAATACGAATCTAGGTAGTTGAATCAACTATCTTTACAACTAAGAAACGAAGCAAGCTTACTTGCATTAGAATTTAAGACGTCCTTTGTTTGTAATAGGATACCAGAGTTCAATTAATCCAAGTTCAGACTTGTTGCTACTTGCTAGTACTTACACAGTGAATTTCAGGTGAGTTTACGTAACCTTGTTTATGCAATTCTTTATACTTGAAACTTTATACTTGAAACTTTATACTTAAGCAATTCTACATACATGTCTAGTTGTAAACTTTAATGCCTCATGACTTAGACGAAGACTATTAGACTTAAACTTCAACTTGCATAATCATTAACCCTGATCAAGCCGGCGGTATACAATGATAGATCTATTGGATTGACAACTCCACCTAGATTCGTTGACCATTTCTATGGGGAGCGCGAGTGATTGTTATCGTTCCAAACTTTATAAGGAGAACCGTGAATGCGGGATGGACCTAAACTTTATAAGGAGAACCGTGAATGCGGGATGGACCTAAACTTTATAAGGAGAAACGTGAATGCGGGATGGACCTAAACTTTATAAGGAGAAACGTGAATGCGGGATGGACCTAAACTTTTATAGGGAGAACCGTGAATGCGGGATGGACCTAAACTTTATAAGGAGAACCGTGGATGCGGGATGGACCTAAACTTTATAAGGAGAACCGTGGATGCGGGATGGACCTAAATTTTGTCGGAGGATTGATTATGTGCATACTATACTTATTGTTTATTCATGTAGACTTAAACTTACATTAGACATATGAATTGCTAAACTTTTATTCTAAAACTTAATTGCTTGACTTGGCTTATGTATTCTCACCAACTTCTAGTTGACCCCCCCATATTTTCCAAACTCAACAGGAAATACTGATGCTTAAAGTCTAGAGCTAGCATGAGAAGATATTTGAAGTTTTAAGCTTTGTTTAATTATTGGATGTATTAGATTTCATTCAACACATTTAATGTAATTCAATACTGTAATGAAATAAAGGATTATTTAAACTTATGTATTACCATGAGCTACTGAACAATCATTCATACGTGACACCTCGATGTTTCCGCCATCGGTTGGGGTGTTACATGTACGGCTTGTATAGATCATCATCTTTTGGTGCTGGGTTACTGGCAACAGATTTAGAATGCTACTTTCGATTGGAATCGTGATGCACCTCATTTTCTGATTCGTAGCCGTCTGGTTCCTCATTCAGGTTGTCTCTTTGCTTTCTCCACATGTTCTTCACGGGGTCTGTTAGCTGCCAAGATTTTATAGCATTTTCTATTTCCATCTTCAGACTGTAACAATTGTCTGTTAGATGGCCATAGTCTTCATGGTACTCGCAGTATTTGGACTTGTCCACGTTCCGTCTGTCACCTCGGAGCTCTTGCGGTTTTGGAAATTGGATCTGTTCGGTTTTCAACACTTCAGATGGTGTTATAGACAGCGGGGTCCACTCGTAATTTTTCTTTGAGTGCCCTTTGTGATCGCGAGGCCCTCTCGAGCTGAGCATGTTCCGCGCGTCTTGCGCGGAAGAGTATTTTCCTTCTTCTGCCGTGCCGGAAATTCTCGACCAAACGGATTGTTTTCCTTTCCCTCTGTTGTTAGAGGGTGGATGATGGTTGCTGCTTTGGTGCATGTTTTTATTTCGATGGAAAGATCATTCAGAGGACGCGTATACCTTTGCAGCTTCAATCACTTAGTCCCAGGCGTGCGGCACGCCATCCTTTCCCATCAGACACTTCATTAAATCATCATTTCTTACCCCATGTATGAATACTACACGGGTAAGTTCTTCTCCGCAGCCTAGCTGTAGGGCTTCTTTGTTGTATCTGACGATGTAGTCTTCCAGGGATTCATTCTCATGGCGTGTGCACAAGAGAATGTGCGCTTTGTCCTTCTTGTGTTTGCGCAAGTGTGAAAAGTGATTCTTGAATTTTCTTATGAGATCATCAAAGTCTATCAGACTTCCGACATGCAAACTTTCGTACCAGACCCTGGCTGCCCCTGTTAACGTTTGCACGAACAGATGACACCATGATTGTACAGGCCACAGCTTAGAACTGCCTGCGTAGTCAAAAGCATGTAAGTGATCGTCTGGATCACGTAAACCATCGTATTTCCCAATTGTACTTGGGAGTTTGCACTCTTGAGGCATTGGTGCCAGCGCGATGCGCGCAAAGAAATTTGATCTCACAGCGAAAGTCTTTGGCCTGTACGGCTTGTATAGATCATCATCTTTTGGTGCTGGGTTACTGGCAACAGATTTAGAATGCTGCTTTCGATTGGAATCGTGATGCACCTCATCGTCTGATTCGTAGCCGTCTGGTTCCTCATTCAGGTTGTCTCTTTGCTTTATCCGCATGTTCTTCACGAGGTGTGTTAGCTGCCCAGATTTTATAGCATTTTCTATTTCCATCTTCAGACTGTAACAGTTGTCTGTTAGATGGCCATAGTCTTCATGGTAGTCGTAGTATTTGGACTTGTCCACGTTCCGTCTGTCACCTCGGAGCTCTTGCGGTTTTGGAAATTGGATATGTTCGGTTTTCAACACTTCAGATGGTGTTTTTGACAGCGGGGTCCACTCGTAATTTTTTTTGAGTGCCCTTTGTGATCGCGAGGCCCTCTTGAGCTGAGCATGTTCCGCGCGTCTTGCGCGGAAGAGTATTTTCCTTCTTCTGCCGTGCCGGAAATTCTCGATCAAACGGATTGTTTTCCTTTCCCTCTGTTATTAGAGGGTGGATGATGGTTGCTGCTTTGGTGCATGTTTTTATTTTGATGGAAAGATCGTTCGGAGGACGCGTATACCTTTGCAGCTTCAATCATTTCGTCACAGGCGTGCGGTACGCCATCCTTTCCCGTCAGACACTTTATTAAATCATCATTTCTTACCCTATGTATGAATACTGCACGGGTAAGTTCTTCTCCGCATCCTAGCTGAAGGGCTTCTTTGTTGTATCTGACGATGTAATCTTCCAGGGATTCATTCTCATGGCGTGTGCACAAGAGAATGTGCGCTTTGTCCTTCTTGTTTTTGCGCAAGTGTGAAAAGTGATTCTTGAATTTTCTTATGAGATCATCAAAGTCTATCAGACTTTCGACAGGCATACTTTCGTACCAGACCCTGGCAGCCCCTGTTAACGTTTGCACGAACAGATGACACCAGGCTTGTACATGCCACAGCTTAGAACTGCCTGCGCAGTCAAAAGCATGTAAGTGATCGTCTGGATCACGTAAACCATCGTATTTCCCAATTGTACTTGGGAGTTTGCACTCTTGAGGCATTGGTGCTAGCGCGATGCGCGCACAGAATTTTGATCTCACAGCGAAAGTCTTTGGCCTGTACGGCTTGTATAGATCATCATCTTTTTGTGCTGGGTTACTGGCAACAGATTTAGAATGCTGCTTTCGATTGGAATTGTGATACACCTCATTTTCTGATTCGTAGCCATCTGGTTCCTCATTCAGGTTGTCTCTTTGCTTTCTCCATATGTTCTTCACGGGGTCTGTTAGCTGCCAAGATTTTATAGCATTTTCTATTTCCATCTTCAGACTGTAACAATTGTCTGTTAGATGGCCATAGTCTTCATGGTACTCGCAGTATTTGGACTTGTCCACGTTCCGTCTGTCACCTCGGAGCTCTTGCGGTTTTGGAAATTGGATATGTTCGGTTTTCAACCCTTCAGATGGTGTTTTAGGCAGCAGGGTCCACTCGTAATTTTTCTTTGAGTGCCCTTTGTGATCGCGAGGCACTCTCGAGCTGAGCATGTTCCGCGCGTCTTGCGCGGAAGAGTACTTTTCTTCTTCTGCCGTGCCGGAAATTCTGGACCAAACGGATTGTTTTCCTTTCCCTCTGTTGTTAGAGGGTGGATGATGGTTGATGCTTTGGTGCATGTTTTTATTTCGATGGAAAGATCGTTCGGAGGACGCGTATACCTTTGCAGCTTCAATTACTTCGTCCCAGGCGTGCGGCACGCCATCCTTTCCCGTCAGACACTTCATTAAATCATCATTTCTTACCCCATGTATGAATACTGCACGGGTAAGTTCTTCTCCGCATCCTAGCTGAAGGGCTTCTTTGTTGTATCTGACGATGTAGTCTTCCAGGGATTCATTCTCATGGTGTGTGCACAAGAGAATTTGTGCTTTGTCCTTCTTGTGTTTGCGCAAGTGTGAACAGTGATTCTTGAATTTTCTTATGAGATCATCAAAGTCTATCAGACTTCCGACAGGCAAACTTTCGTACCAGACCCTGGCTGCCCCTGTTAACGTTTGCACGAACAGATGACACTAGGCTTGTAAAGGCCACAGCTTAGAACTGCCTGCGCAGTCAAAATCATGTAAGTGATCGTCTGGATCACGTAAACCATCGTATTTCCCAATTGTACTTGGGAGTTTGCACTCTTGAGGCATTGGTGCTAGCGCGATGCGCGCACAGAATTTTGATCTCACAGCGAAAGTCTTTGGCCTGTACGGCTTGTATAGATCATCATCTTTTGGTGCTGGGTTACTGGAAATAGATTTAGAATGCTGCTTTCGATTGTAATCGTGATGCACCTCATTTTCTGATTCATAGCCGTCTGGTTCCTCATTCAGGTTGTCTCTTTGCTTTCTCCGCATGTTCTTCACGAGGTGTGTTAGCTGCCCAGATATTATAGCATTTTCTATTTCCATCTTCAGACTGTAACAGTTGTCTGTTAGATGGCCATAGTCTTCATGGTACTCGCAGTATTTGGACTTGTCCACGTTCCGTCTGTCACCTCGGAGCTCTTGCGGTTTTGGAAATTGGATCTGTTCGGTTTTCAACACTTCAGATGGTATTTTAGACAGCGGGGTCCACTCGTAATTTCTTTTAATGCCCAAAATTAAACAATTTTCTACAATTGAGATTGATTTTCATCTTTATTTTAAAGGTTGTGGGGAAGTCTTGAAAAGATAGAACCCAAAACATGCCTAAATGCATGTGCTTCATTATCAATCTAATGAGGAGTTACATGTCATGGCAAGTTCCAGTTTCCAAAACATAATAGTATCACAATTCAACTTGAAGAAAGATGAAAACGACTTCAGTTGTGCCCTCATCTTTCTTCAAGTTTACGATCTAGGGAAAAGTTAGGGCCCTATAGTTAATTAGAATTCCTACACAAGTAGTGCCCTTTCGGGTAATTTAATGAAGTATCCATTAAGACTTACTGACCTGGAAAACATCACTCCAAATTCACGAATTCAGGGCTAGGAGCTAGTATGGATGCCATATATTAGCATAAGCATAGTACGGATTATTACTTAATTTAACTAACAACTTCTAGTGGAAGAGGATAAAGAAGGATAACCACCCATGATAATGCATTGCCAGGTTAAGAGCAGAAAATTCTGCAGAAGCAGGCACCTGGACAAAGTACAATACTTTGCATGAAGAACTCTAAAGCAACAATAAAATGTCGAAAATAAATTGATCCATTAGTAACGTCTAAAAGCAAAACCAAATCATGAATTAACGTTCATCCTCGTAGGTCGTCTTACAAAGATCATTCTTTAAAATTTTATATTACAACAACCTTGATGTGAGCGAACTTTTGAGTTGTTCCAATGGTTAAAGACTTGATTTTGTTCACATCATTCTCATCTATAACAAACAACACAAACATATCATTTTTAACGATAAGAACTCTATGCTAAAACATTTCAAAACATCCACATTACAAAAACTTTCTTCAATCTTTGAAAGTTCAAGAATCAAAATACAAAATGTTAACTGAAACTGAAATAAATAATAACTTATCAGAAAAATAAAAATTAGAAATAGGTCACTTACCAATAAGTTACTTGTAATTAGCGACCCAATCATGATAATCCTTTGGCAATATCTGTATATAATCAAAACAATACTTCCGCTATATAAAAGATTATAAAGAGATGATAAAAAAATGAATGAAAAACAGAACACGTGTAATAGCTTACCATGGATTTCATCTTGTTATTTGATAGAAAATGGATGAAACCATAAACCACTGATGTACTATCACTACAAGCATTTTGGTTATTAGCGGCGACACCTTAAGCGGCGACCCGCCAAAGTGTCGCCGCTAAAGGTCTAAAATTTGTAAATTGTTGATCAAAGTGTGTTGGAGGGCCAGGATTTCATCGTACCCATATTATTAGCGGCGACCCCGTCGCCGCTAATGGTCCTCCAAAATATTTCAACTACCTGCGTACTTCTCCTTCTTTCCCTCTCTTTCTTTTCACCTCAAAGTCTCTTTGCTCATCTCTCTTCCCGCCTCTCCCTCTTCCCGTCTCTCCCTCCTTCTCCCTCAATTTTAACCACCACCACCGGATCTCTCCCTCTCCCTCTCATAAGTAATTTAGAGGGTTTTTTTCTTCTTCTTCTTTTTTTGTTTTGTTTTGTGTTATTGTAATTTGTTTTCTATTTTTTCTTTTTAATTTCTTTTTTTCTGTTTATTTTTTGTTTTTAATTTTTTTTTATTTTTTTATTTTTTCCGTTTTTTTTTTCTTTTTTTATTGTTTTTTCAGTTTTTTGTTTATTTTCTATTTTTTTCTTTTATTTTCTGCTTTTTATTTTTTATTTTTTATTTTCAGTTTTTTTTCTGTTTTTTTGTTTATTTTCTATTTTTTTCTTTTATTTCTGTTTTTTTATTTTTTATCTTCAGTTTTTTTTTTCTGTTTTTAGGTTAATTTTTTTTATTTTTTGATAATTTGTTTGTGTTTGTAGGAAAGGACAGATCCAGGGAAGAACGCGAAGTGTGTCGCCGCTAAAGGTTAGTCGTCGCCACTAATTGTTTTTTTTTTAAATTTTATGCTTTAAATGGTATGTATTCTGTTTTTAATATTTTTTTCTGTTTTTTTTATTTTTTTCTGTTTTTGTTTTATTTTTTCTGATTTTTCTAATTTTTTTCTGTTTTTTATTTTTTTTCTGGTTTTTATATATTTTTCTATTTTTTTTCTGTTTTTTAATTTGTATGTATGTATGTATGTATGTATGTATGCGTGTATGTATGTATGCATGCGTGTATGTATGTATGAGTGTATGCGTGTATGCATGTATGTATGCATGCATGTATGCATGCATGCATGTATGTATGTATGTATGTATGTATGTATGTATGTATGTATGTATGTATGTATGTATGTATGTATGTATGTGTGTATGTATGCGTGTATGTATGTCGGAGTATGTATGTATGTATGTATGTATGTATGTATGTATGTATGTATGTATAAGTGTATGTTTGTTTATATTTGTATGTTATTACATATTGAGACTAGAAAGACATGCCCGAAAATGAATCCCCATTTAAAACATAGTGAGCTTAGAAATACCCGCCTGAAATTGATTTAGTAATTAATTTCGGGTAGTCCCTGTTTTGGGACTGCTTTTTGAATACTTTATCTCATTTAGGATGTGAATGTGTACTACATGATTGTTTGTTTTTGAAAGATTCGGTTGGCGTTTCCTCTTTGTTCCTTGTGTATATATTTATATTATATACTTGGGGGCTTAGGAGAAATGCTGCCGAATTTTTCTTAAACAAACAATCATGTAATACACATTCATATATAAGATAAGGTATTCAAAAAGTGGGTTTAGCAGCCTACCCTTTAGGTGTCAATAATATGTTTCATTTAAATTATCGTGCCTCAAACCCAAATTATGTTTCAGTCACATCATTATGTCGATCGATAAAAGCTGGATGTTTATAAAGAACCGTTTGGATGTTGGGTACGAAAAAGGAATTGACAATTTCATTGAGTATGCCGAACAATTCGTCAACTCACATGGAACGATTAGATGTCCATGTAGAAAGTGTAATAATTCTACCTTCATAGACTTCATAACAATGATATATCATATTCGTATAAATAGTTTCGATGAGGATTACACGCTGTGGATCTATCACGGTGAAAATCCAATTACACCGTCTCCTGTAGTTGTAAATGAGGTTACGGGAAGAAGCGATATGAATGACTTATCACAGACCTTATAGCGGAGCGTGTGGAAGAGGATCGTATGGAAGAGGATACAGACCTTAACGAAGGGGGCTCGTGAAACACCCCAACCGATGGCGGAAACATCGGGATGTCACGTATTGATGATTGTTTAGTAGCTCATGGTAAATAATAAGTTTCAATAATTAATTAAATTAATTACATACAATTGTTCTAAAAGGAACTTGTACATCAAATGAGAAACACCAAATATAAATCTTTAAGCATTAACTCTAATCTTCAAGCAAAGCTATAACCTGAAACAAGCTAAGTTTGAAAATATTTTGGGTCAATAAAACTTGGTGAGAATTACATAGGTTTGAAAATTGTATCATGAGCATAAAACTTGTACAATTCTGGTGTCATGGCAAATCTAGTCCATATGTGAAAACAAAACTACCAGGTAAATCGTTTGCATAATCAACCCTTGTGACATGTTTATTGTGGTCCATCCCATACGCATATGGTTCACTCGTTTGTGTTTATATGTTCGATAACAATCACCCACGTTACCCATACTGGAGGTACACGTATCCGGGTGGTGTTGTCAATCCAATAGATCTATCATTGTGTATCGTCGGCTTGTACGGAGTTAATGATTACGCGAGTCTAAATGTGTTTACCAAAGTATTGTTTAAGACATAATGCAACATAGAAATCATATATAGGCACTTATGTTGAATTGCATTTTAAAATGTAACATGTTTCACCCCAAAAATTGTAAAATAGTAAAATAGGCACTACTAGAAAAATACCCCTATCTTGACGCGCATTGCGCGTCATGAAAGGGTGTTTATGACACACAAAAAAGTGTCAAGGAAGAACATGTCATTAAATTTTTATGACATGCAAGCGCGTATCATCTTTTAATGACACGCGTTAATGACACTCCTTATGACACGCATTTATGACACGCTTTCATGACACTCTTTAATGACACACATTCTTGACACTCATTTATGACACACCTTTATGACACTCATTTTGCGTGTCATGGTTTTTTTACCTAAAAAATTTTTCTGCAAAATGACTAATATCCTGTATTTATATTTATATTTATAATTACAAAATCAATAAATTTGATAAAAAAACTGCATATATTATATATACCACCAAAAAACCCATTACAATCATTTGTCGAATTCTACCATAAGTATTAACCTTTACAAAAACATTATGTCAATACATTACGTTAGTCGATCTAGACCTAAACATACGGATCACTTGAAAATGAAGGTCGTGGCATAACTTGACCATTCTTCACGGATAAAATTGTCACACCCTCAAATTCCACTGCGGGGTTTATACCGCGAGGCGTGTGACGTTCCAGGATCTCCATAGCCATAAGTCACATGAACGACTCTAAATGCCCAAACCATTTAGTTCGTTATTGTAAAACAAGTTTCATAGATAATCAAATATTTTCAATAGTTGCGGAAGCGAAATTTAAAGATAATAGTTATTCAAATAGTCAGAGTAAAACAACGCATTCGAAGTCGTGATAGATAATTAAACATTCGAAAATAGATAAGTATTCATATCCCCATGATGCTATATGATGCATGCCCTACTCGTGCTTCAAACTAGTGTCCTGCAAAAAGGTATAATAATCTTGGGTCAACATAAAGTTGGTGAGTTCACAAAGTTTGGTAAATACGTAGGTCCTCCAGACCATGTTTGAGTAAATGCTAATTCACATGCCAGGGGTAGCTAGTCCACTCATGATAACTAAAACCGGTAATACCGAACTGCTAAACAACGAGATCCCATATTAGTGAGCAAAGTGTCTTGCATCATTGTCTATCAACAATGATAATATGTTGAGTTGTAGTTCACACCCATGCTCTCCAACACACGATGTGAGGTTTGTGAGACCTAATAGCGCTATCAACTAGTAACCCGCTTGCCATCCGGCAACTCATTCGGTATTTAGAAGGACTTCAATGATAGAGTTGGTTTAGTTCATCAAGGACATAAAGCATGAATTAGTGAAAGCAGATTCACCTAGTGAATCATAGCACCCCAAACCCGGGATGTGTATGAGTAGTCCCAAACCGGACTATGAAAAAGTTTAGAAAGTTGTCTCCTTCCGAGACGTATGCTTTTGAGAAAAAGAGTAGTGAAACTCACCTGGTATTCGTGCAAGAGATCTATGAAAGCAAAGAAAGTAACTATCGTTCCAACAAAGATCTCCCTATGAACATTTAAGACATATTAAACTATGTTCTTGTTTATCTCACAAGCTCGGCACCTACTTTTGTGAACCACATCAATTGGTGTAGATCATGTTTTAAGTATAAGATGTTTGATCTAAAAATGTTTCATAAATCTATGTGTAATCAATTACTCTAATACTAGATAATATAATTGATTATATAGGTGAAACAATGTGCACATAATAGAAGCTTGATTACTAATCACATAATAATCAACTTATCATGGCTAGTTGGGATCGATCCTAGTGATCAAAGAGTCTAAGCTTGGGTTCACAATAATGGCCGATGGAACTTTAAGAAAATAAGTGATTAGAACTTACCCGGATGCTAGTTGGTAAGAAAGGGAAAACTTGTAGACTTGGAGCTTCTAGCGCTCGCTAATCCACCCAAGAAGGGGGTCTTCGGCCGATGGTTGTTAGAGAGGGAGTTAGAGGTGATTTTTGAGTGGTGTGGTGTAAGAATGAAGTGCTCATGAGCCCCCTTTATATAGTGTTTTCTAAGGCAAGCTCCCAACCTTCATTCTTAGCTATGCGTTTAGGCTTCATGCCACTTTGGTATCTATGTAATAGCAACATGTCTATATATTGTTTCCATGAGTTGGCCGCAAGTTGGCAATTCATCTTACCTTCCCTTTTTGGCCAAACTTAATCATGGTTAGATCCTAAAAGTAGTGGTAAGTTCTTTCTTGGTGATTAGTGACAACTATACTGATGAGCCGGTCGTCACGGTTCATACAAAACCCAATTAACCTAAGTAGATAGGGTAAATAGGGTATCAATCCAAGGAGCGTGTGGTTAGTGAATGTTGATTAGTTGATTAGAAAATGTTGCTTATGAAGTTGCTAGTTTAATTATGAAGAGTGCAAGTTATCATTTAAGAGTTTGATTTTTAAAAAGATTTTGTTTATTGTAATAGAACTTGAATATTGTAAGAGTAAAAAAAGTAATATAGGTTGTAAACAATTTAATTAAAAAGATCACACTAGGGTTCCAACAATTGAATACTAGGGATTTCATAAGGGTAAACAATAATAATGTAATTGGTGTTAACGGAGTGATTGCTCAATAGGCTTAGGTGTCAAGTTTTATCAATATCGAAGATAGAATAAACTACACTTCATTACCTAGAACATACAATCCTATGTTTGTGTTAAAGCAAGGAACCATGTTCATATCATTAGAAATTGGCACAAGATCAATTAACTAAAATGAGTTCAACATAAGGTTAATCACAATTCAACACAGTTAATTCAAAGACACAAAAACACAATCAATAGTTTAAGAACAATACCCAATTGTTAACCCTAGATCTTCAAAAGTTTACATCCCTAGTGTGATACAAAGGGATTAGCCACTCATGACCATGGAGCTTGCTTCTTCAAAGGTTGGATCCTCTTTTCTTTTCTAATTTTTTTTTGCGATGCTCCTCTGTCCAATCTGCGATCCTCTCTTGTCCTAATAAGCGAACCCCTCTTTTTCTTCTTAATAAAAAAATGCGATCTCCTCTTAAGTAAATTGGAGCCGTTTCATATATTCTGTGATTAAAAAAATCCTCCCAAAAATAATAATACCTAATACATTCTAATGTTCCTTCGAAATGGGCCTTAGGCCATATATGACATTCATTATTATTATTATTATTATTATTATTATTATTATTATTATTATTATTATTATTATTATTATTATTATTATTATAAATGGTATTATGACCCCGTGCTCTCGACTTGGGTGTTCGGGTCTCAAATATAATTTGTACTGTTTAGCCCCGCTCCATGTGATCACCTACCAAAAATATAAAATAAATAAATTAATAGTAAAAACAACCAAAAAGTAATAAAATATATACAATACTAAAATAACAGAGTGCAGACATAAAACTAATAAAAATACTATCTAAACGACTCAAAAATATACAAAACTGGCAAATAAACATGATGCCTGCAACCGCGCATCACACCCCCACACTTATCTTTTTTCGTCTCGAAAAAATTATATACACTCTGCTCGAGACAGTATCACAGACTAGCACCCCAGTCGCCCTATCATACCTTAGCTAAGGTCCATTGTCATACCCCCATTTACAGATCAGCATTAGATGTGTTAATTCAGCAAGTCAAATTGATATCCATTTAAAAACAGAATTAACCCGACTAAATCTAACATGCTTCCGGTTTTTATTTTCATGCAACACATCCCTCACAATTTTTCACTCCACTCGGTTTAATATCTAGACTAGCATGTAATGCGCTAGTATTAATCACTCAAAAACCAAGTATGCAACTCTGTTATCATAGGCTTGTATGACAATCACACCTCAACTGTAAGCAATGCACATATCTAAAGGACTTACGGGTTTTGGGCTTAGGGTAAAAGTCGGATAGATTTGACTAGAAGTGGCTAAAATAAAATGGTGACACCAACATGATTGACAATCCTTATTCACAATACACATAAATAAACATAACTTTGGGCATATTTGACCCATAACACATACTTCTATTTTTGTATTCTTTTTTTCTCTTTTTTTTTTCTTTTTTTTCTTTTTTTTTTTTGTTTTTTTTTTAATTTTTTTTTTCACACATATTTTTTTTTCTAACATAAATACAGTCACTTAACACTTTGGATGTCATCAACACTTGGTAAAGGTACTGGTTTATTTGGGTGATTATGTGGTTTAGCAAACGAAAGGGTATAAGGCTCAAAGTTGGCTACTAATGGTAATATTCTTGGGTAAACTGGTTAACACAAAATAAATAAAAGGTGTCAAACAAAAAGGGAATCCTAAATCGCCTTTATCATCTATGTGCATATATAGTCTACAACCTCAGCATGTATCAAATCACACAAGTTCTGCAACAGAGAAACATCTGGCCTACTCTCAACAAATGAATATATATATATATATATATATATATATATATGTCAATCTATCATCTAGTAGGCTCAAGATCTCACAAAAGTGGGGAAATGGGTTATCGATGTGTGCATGCATTTATTACCAATAGCTTGTTAAATCTAGTCAGACAATTCTAAATTTTTTTCTTAAAAACACCTGCTGAAAACGGTTCATACTACTTTTCCACAAATTAAACCATGACTAAGGATCTACTGCCAAAACAATCAAGAAACAACTGGTAGGTACCGAAAAAGCTGCTTTTATGTCTAATTAGAATGCTTTTTTTAGGAACAATTTTCAAGACATTTTCATTTTTTTTGAATTTTTTTAAGACACAAAAATAAATAAAAACGAAGTTTCCCCACCCCCACACTTGAACGACACATTGTCCTCAATGGGAGCTAGGAATAAAATAAAGTAGAAATAAAAATAAAATACAATAGTAAAGGAACAGACTCCCCTGGATATAGGCAGTGCGCGTATGAGTCTTTGGAATTCCTCCCAATCGAACCGTATAGCATTTCATTCGCGGCCGATAGACAAACCTGAAACTAATACTCAAAGAAAATAAAAACGTAAAATTATGGGATGCCTGATACACTGATGGTGTACAGATTTACCCTGCCTGAATGGAGATTGAGTACAGGCAAGTTATCTGATTGCAAGTTAAACTAAAAGCATTCCCAGAAATCAAAAGAGACTCAAAATACTAACTAAAAATAAAAGAAAAATAAAACAAAATAAATAAATATACAAAATGTACAAGAATCGTACCTGATGCTCATTCATGGTGGTCTCAAAGAACATTTGCCTACCGAGTTTCCAATGTATGCTCGGTAGTTTACCTTCCATGCCCCAATCTGTTCATTCTCTTTCAACTTATCCATCGAGTCCAAGCATGAAGGTTTTATCCCACATTTTCCTACCGAGTTTCCAACATACACTCGGTAGTTCACATGCCAAATCCACAATTACTTCCCAGTTATTGGCATGAGAATCTGGTGATTCTTGTTGCGGGGCCGTTTTACAATAAATTGCCCAATGTCCTCCCAGCTCACCTTCCTCTTCTTCATCTTTAAACCTTCATCCTCCACTTTGTTGGGTGCTATAATCAACACGGGATGAGATTCGTGAGGAACTTTCACCTCAGCCACCAAATCTTCATGAGATACTAAGTCTTCAGTTGGAGTTAACCATTCAGAAAGACTTGCAGTATCTTCATCTATATCAGCATAAACCACTACACCACTAGCCAGCTCATCACGCTCACGTTTAAGTTGGGAGATTTCCACAGCTAGTTGGTGAACCTGCATAACCAAAGCTTCATGAGCTTTGCCTGTCACTTTATTTTCCTGCTTTGCCTCTTTTATCACATCTATGATAACATCGAACTTGGAATCTTGTGAGTTTTGAGGTTCTTCATATGTCGGTTGAGGATATTCATTGTGGTTCATATTGTATTCTTCTTGGTAACTTGAAAATGGCTCCTCTTCGAATTCATAACCTTCATAGCCCCAATTTGAGTTATAATTGTGGTTGGCTTTTGGTTGGTAATTTTCTTGACGTGGCTTTGCCCTATAACCAGCCCTGAATTTTTCTTTCCAATACTTTGGATTACTCCAAAATACTGGGCAATCTTCACTTATGTGAATTTTCCCGCAACAAAAACAAGAATGATCTTCCGGTGGTGGAGGTGGTTTAGAGTATGGATGGCATAATGTGTATTGTACGGGTCGTTGGTTGGGATATTGTCGGTTTTGGTTTTGTGGATGTGGTGGAGTATTGGCACGGTTTTGGTTAATGAGAGTTGGTGGAAGGGGTGGTCGCCGGTTGTTACCTTCTCGATAAATTGTTTTGGTTTTGCATGATGGTGAAGAAGATAAATGTGAACCTCCAGGTTTTTCGAGCCCAAAAATAATACGATCTTCTCGTTCTTTAAATGCTTCCATTTTCCTACGGGCCACTGGACAATCTCGCCACAAATGATATGGGCTCCCACAACAAGGACAAGTATTATCATCATCTTCCCAATACATTGTGATGATGACGATCAAGTCTTGCTAAATTCCCAATCTTCAGATTTTACACAAGTGGCATGCATGCATTATCTATCACTTGCACACTTCACACACCACGCGTAAAAACAAACAAAAAGAAGTAACAAAGACAAATTAAACAGTTAATCACAATAATCAACTAAAAACTAATGCGCCATTTGATGAGCCGGTCGTCACGGTTCATACAAAACATAATTAACCTAAGTAGATAGGATAAGTAGGGTATCAATCCAAGGAGCGTATGGTTAGTGAATATTATTTAGTTGATTAAACAGCGGTGCTTATGAAGATGCTAAATTAATTATGAAGATTGCATTTGGTTCATTTAAGTTGATTGAAAAGTTGTTGTTTATTATACCAAGCATTTAATTGAAATTATAAAAATAAAAAGTAATGATGTTTGTAAACAATTTGATTAAAAAGATCACACTAGGGTTTCAACAATTTAATACTAGGGATTTCACAAATGGGTAAACAATAGTAGTGCGATTGGTGTTAACGGAGTGATTGCTCAATAGGCTTAGGTGTCAAGTTTTATCAATATCGAAGATAAAATAAACTACACTTCATTACCTAGAACATACAATCCTATGTTTGTGTTAAAGCAAGGAACCATGTTCATATCATTAGAAATTGGCACAAGATCAATTAACTAAAATGAGTTCAACATAAGGTTAATCACAATTCAACACAGTTAATTCAAACACACAAAAACACAATCAATAGTTTAAGAACAATACCCAATTGTTAACCCTAGATCTTCAAAAGTTTACATCCCTAGTGTGATACAAAAGGATTAGCCACTCATGACCATGGAGCTTGCTTCTTCAAAGGTTGGATCCTCTTTTCTTTTCTAATTTTTTTGTGCGATGCTCCTCTGTCCAATCTGCGATCCTCTCTTGTCCTAATAAGCGAACCCCTCTTTTTCTTCTTAATAAAAAATGCGATCTCCTCTTAAGTAAATTGGAGCCGTTTCATATATTCTGTGATTAAAAAAATCCTCCCAAAAATAATAATACCTAATACATTCTAATGTTCCTTCGAAATGGGCCTTAGGCCATATATGACATTCATCATCATCATCATCATCATCATCATCATCATCATCATCGTCATCATCATCATAATCATTATTATTATTATTATTATTATTATTATTATTATTATTATTATTATTATTATTATAAATGGTATTATGACCCCGTGCTCTCGACTTGGGTGTTCGGGTCTCAAATATAATTTGTACTGTTTTAGCCCCGCTCCATGTGATCACCTACCAAAAATATAAAATAAATAAATTAATAGTAAAAAACAACCAAAAAGTAATAAAATATATGCAATACTAAAATAACATAGTGCAGACATAAAACTAATAAAAATACTATCTAAACGACTCAAAAATATACAAAACTGGCAAATAAACATGATGCCTGCAACCGTGCATCATATACCTATGTCTTCTCCATATTTTCTTCGGCCGAAAGTTATTAGAGATAGGAAATTGATTGTGACATCTCATTGGCATGCCTTGTATCCACATGATAGCTCCTAGCTTCCTAGTGTCATGGATGGTGACTTGTGAAGGGGTGTGCATAAATGGCCGATTTATGCACATGGTATTTTAGTTTAGGAAAGGTTGACATTGAGAAGTAATCTTGTCATACTTGGTTTGTTACTATAAAGGTGTAAATGATTGCTTCATGTGCTTCTAGAATGGCTTACATCATGTTCACCTAGCTAATGTGGAGTTCTTGTATTGGATGATAGTGATAGATCATAGATTACTTCTAGTGTATGATTGGTGTAACAAGTTCCAAGAATGTCTCAACATGTGAGTTAGTGTTTGATTTGAAAGTGACATATGTGTGTGGGTGTATGTGTGGCGGCCGAAATATGGGACAAGGATAGGTGATTTCTTGTTCTAGGTGATGTTCTTGTAAGACATTGCCATGGCTTAGGTGTTAAGGCCTAATTAGAGTAAGTTAAAATAGCTTAGGGTGGCTACTAGAGACAAAAGAAAGCTTCCAAGCATGTGAGTATGTATGCGTGTGTTTATATGTGTATGTATCTATGTTAGCTTCTAGAAGGTATTTATCAAAGATAGAGTTTACTTGTCAAGGTCTAGTGTATGTATAAAGCCTATTGTATATGTATATATATATTAAGCACATTTAGGAGTTTAAGAGATTCATGTATACTCATAGATAAATATTTATAAACTCTCATAAGTTTGATCATATATTTGTCAATCTATGATATCCCATAGATACATTTATAGTTAGTGTGTGCACGTGTAACTTATCTAGTGAACTCTAGTCAAGTAGAATGCAAGAAATCTAAGTGCAAGTAACTAGAGTTTAGTTGAATCAGGAACCTGAAATTGCGGGGTATCACAAAAATCAATATCCGCATCCATGTAAACATCCACTCCTCCCCCAACCTGAGACACAATTAAATTAATAAAGATTAAAGGTTAAGGTTCGCGAAGGTTTTAGTTTTAAGAAAACAAGAGTGACTAGTATTTAGTAATTATTTACTAAATACTCTTATGTAGGTTAAGTATTTTTGCAAGTAAGAATCAATTACATCCTAGATTATGTGTCTTGGAAGCTAACTGGAATTTCAAAGTCAACTGCAATACATTTCATGATCACATACCAAATACTAGTTTATATCATAGACAGTACAAGCCACAAAGCATATTATGGCCATCGAAAAATATGACATTCAACTAATATGACATGTTCTAACGACAACAATATTATGGTACACACAACATAACACCCCACAAAGCATGGAGAAACAAAATGTTTTCTCTAGAAACAATATAACAACAATACTTCACACGAATTCATATCTGTTATAACAACAAAAAGCAAGCCAAAACTTAAAAAAAAAAAAAAAACATCACTGCTGGAATTTCATGGAGCAACACATAGGCACTTTTAAACCTTTTCAACCAACATGACACCAAGCAAAAGCCAAACACCACATCAACTTCATTGGACATTACACCGACCACAAACAGCAAAAAGCCTAAAAAATCAGCACAATACAACTGCATTTCATTGAGCAACCGATAGGCACTTTTCAAAAAACAGGACACAAAGCAAGAACCAAACACCACATCAACTTCATTGGACATTACATCAACCACAAACAGCAAAAGGCCTAAAAAAGAAAAAAGCAGCACAGTACAAACCAAAAACCAAACAACACATTAAACAAAAGTAACAATGACAAAATATTTGAATAACAATACGAAAAAGAATACCTTAAATCAGAACAACAATAACTTACAACACTCCACTGCCGCCTCCATCTTCACGACCTACCTTGGACCACCGCAGTTGCCAATAAACGACACCTTTGTCGTCGACTCGAAGCCACAACCCATCGTCACCACCCTCCACTTGCCTCCTTTCTGTTAAATATATATATTATTAAATTAAATCAAAGAACCATTTTGCAATTATATTAAAAATAAAACCTAGATCGATGGATAAATAAGTACAGAGGAAGAAAGAAAGGGAAAATCCTAGGCAAGGAAATCGAATGGTAATAAGCAAAGGTTGGGGTTGGAGTTGAAAGGTTTATAAAATGGGTTAGAAGCAGAGGGTTGGGGAAGAGAATAACATAGAGGGTTGAGAGAGAGAGAGAGGGGGGTTTTCTACTTTTGATTTTTGAAATATAGGCGGGATATATGGGAGGGAATATAGATTTTGGGAACACAAAAGCATGACACACAACTTTTCTTGTGTCATGTTTTTTTTGTTGGCTGACATAAAATTATTGACACACAAAAAAATATGTCATAAATTTATTAGATTTCATAAAACATGACATTTTTTTATGACACACACTTTTGAGTGTCATAAAAAGAGTGTGTGTCATTGTTCGTGTGTCAAGGAAGGTATATTTTGTAGTAGTGAGGGGCTATGTAAACTCACCTTAGCACAAGTGTTGAATCCTTTGAAATAGTTTAAATGTGGCACAAACGTTTCCAAGTATTACCCTAAGTTCAAGACAATAAAATAAGTATTGGGAAAGTCTAAGTTTTCTAGTCTATTGGTATTCTAGGGTTCCTAATTTCGGGATCAACAATTGTTATATAGTTAATTTAATTTAATAGTTAATTAAATAATAAATAAAGAATTTGAGAAAATAAATAAATAAGAAGAATTTTTGTAAGATCTTGATCAAAGGTAGTTGTACTAAAATGTTATAATGTGAAAATAATTTTTATAAAATTATTTTCTTAATTAATGAATATATAATACATTATAATTTATTTGTCAAAATATGGTATAAATATCTAAAAATATTAAAATTATTAAATTTCAAATTATAAAATTATATTTCTGATCTAAATGAATAAAAATAATTTATGTGAAATTTTGATGCAAAAATGATGAAAATGGATTTATTGTGAATTTATTATGATTAAAACAAAATAAAATGATTAAAAATATTTAATTAATCTTTTACTAAAAATAAAATTTTGTTTTATAAAGTTTATTAATTTATAAGTCCAAAATCTTTTTGTAGAATTTTTATCAATCGTTTTGTTAAATAAAAGGATTTTTTTTATAAATTTGATTAATAAAGGAATTATAAGAATTACATTATTCGATTTTAAATAGTGTTTAGATATAACTCAATCTGGATTGTTAACATTCTCAGGGTCCAGACCAATTGGTCTGGGCTTGTGATTATAAGGCTTAGAAAGCAAGAGACCATGAGTTCGACTCCTGGTTACAACCGGTTTTTATATATAATAAAAACTTGTTTTTTTTTAAAGATGGTGGCTGTGGGACTCGAACCAAGGTTCCCAGCTGGTTTGAATCTTAACACAACCAAGGGAGCCACCTGGACTATGTAGCTTGTTGGTGTTTGTTTTTATTTCAAAAATCTTTTAAACAAATAACAACTTGTGTCATCTTCCCCAAATAAAAACATAAGAAACCCTAGAAATATAATCTAATTATAAACATTATTATTGACCGACTAATCATGGGGTTAAGGATGATAAAGGGCCGATATACTTACAGGAACAAGGAATGGAGATTGCTAAACTCGATCTATGTGAAACGCGACCTCAAGTATCACGATAAAACTCAAAAAAATTCGAATAACTGGTTATTTGTGCGTGAAATTTAAAGTAGGGGAATAGTTTTTCGGTGTCTTTAGGCCAAGAAAATGGGTTCAATTTATAGATTAGAATTGGTATCGACTGATTAGGTAAGTTGACCATGCTCAAATCACAAACGCGTTTATTATGCTTAAAATTGGCATGTTTTTAGCGAATTAAAACATGTTAATGGCTGATTAGATGATTCGTGATCAAAATAAATTAATATTGTTTCCAAATTCAGTTCAATGATGCGCAAATTTGAAGGTTTTATGTTGGTTGACCCTGGTTTTGACTTTCTGATTGACGAGGCTAAAGTGAGGGGAAATGGGTTAGATATTATCAAAGTTGTCTCAAAACACAAACCATCTAAGTAGTGTGGTGGTGATTGTTGTGTGGTTGAGGCTCGACCCGGCTTGATGCCAGGGTTCGAATCCTGTTTTGGCGATATATATATATATATATATATATATATATATATATATATATATATATATATATATATATATATATATATATATACTAACACCATTTTATTAAGATTTAGATAATATTATTTGTTTAAGTATAAGACTAATATATATTAATAGCGTGATAAAATAGTTTGACGTAGGAAAATGTCAAAACGGACGAACAGAGATTTATTATATATATATATATATATATATATATTCAAGATAATAAAAAAAAGAAAAATATAATTACAAAGGTTACAGTCTCCCCTACTTTTAGAAACTTTGTCCCGAAGTTGGTTTTGGAGAAGCTATTGGGAGTAGGTGAGGGTGTTTGGTACAAGCTAAGGTGTCCATGGTAAAAGTTTAAGGGCGACATGATCAAGGTTTTGAGTAATATTGGTTTGAGATAGGGGTCCTATGGAGCACTAAACTGTAGGTTTCAAGAATGCACAAGATGACCATCTAGGTTAAATAGACTGTCAAATAACTAGGGTTTGTTAATGATCCATCCCCCAGTCTCATTTTTGGACGTATCATTATTGTTTATATACAGGGTGTACCACAGCTAACCCACCATACCTCTGATACTTCAAAAAAAAATGTATTGGGTTTCTTACCAAAAACCCTAATAGAATTTCACACCACCTTAATGCACCATTAAATTCATGATTACGTTCCGGACCACAATCACCAATTTACCTTACATTTGGGTTTTGTGTCCTTCTATGACTCTAAACACACATGTAAAATAAACAATGCAAAATAACCTTGTGATTGAATCTTTGTATCAATGAGTATTATAAATCCTTGTATCAAATTACGTGTACAATGTATCCAAAAATGGGTCCAACTGTTGAGCAGGTGCGATGGCCTCTACCAGTCATTGGGCAGGTTATTAGAACCTCTACCGACTGTTGAGTAGGTATGATGACCTCTACCAGTCGTTGAGCAGGTTATTAGAACCTCTACCGACTGTTGAGTAGGCATGATGACCTCTACCAATCGTTGAGCAGGTTATTAGGTACTCAACCAACTGTTGAGCAGGTACTTCATCCTCTACCAGTTGTTAAGTGGATATTTGTTATAATTATTTTTGTAGTTTAACATATAAGTTGCCAATTGAAAATACACACATGTAAGTAAGGTTGTAAATGTGACAAACAACAGCTATAGCATGCGATTTGTAATTGAGTTGCCCTAGACGATGTTACTGAGTCTAGATGTTGTTTTACTAGTATAGCATATAGTTTACAGGTATCACATATAATCAGACGTTCAAAGATAATACTGATAATCAAATCTTCTTGTATCACTAAGAATCAAGTTTTATGCAACAAACAATCAAGTTTCAATAGTTTAGTTATCATAGGGATTAAGTTCATGTTCAAGAAGATAAAGAATATGAATTTAGTTCTTGAGAGGATGATGAAGAACTCAAAGAATCATCAAGATTATGGAAGATAGTGAACATGAAAATAGTAATTAAAGGGTTTATTTCATATGTTTTCAAAGAGACACAAGTACTAAGGAGTTTATGTAGCAGCATGAATCGTGGAATTTGAATCAAATATTAAAATCAAGCGTATGAGAAAACATGATTGTGGTAGTTACCAAAAATTGTAAAAGTTCGAACAAGTTGAGAAATCAATGGGGAATTTGGAGACTAAATTTTGTTCATGAGGATGGAAAGATTTTATTATTTTTCTTTTTAAAACTGGTTTTGTATATAAAACAAAAGTTCTTAAATAGTACAAACTAAGTGGCTTTAGATCATAATATTTCAATTAGTCAAAGATTTTAAACACGACATTAGGTTTTATAGATCAAGGTGACATTATATCGAAATTCCTTTGTTATGCTAATAAATAAACATTTGAATTTAGAAATTAAGTTTGAGGACATCTTTTGACAAAAAAATATGTATTTTCCATAGTTTATAGGTGATGAAAATTTGACAATATTAAGAAATCTTTAGTGTTGTGCTAAGGTATACCTAGGTTATGAGATTACAGTTTAAAAATATGTAACATGTTCAAAAAGGCAATAATTGTAACATCACGTATTTTTTTTTTCTAATTATTAAACTAGTAAAATCACCACTTTGCTTAAAAAATAACAATGTCTAAACCTTATATATTTCAAAACATTTATAATAATAATAATAATAGTAATAATAATAATAATAATAATGTGTATATGTATATAAATACATATAGTATTTCAGAGTTTATATAAAAAAAATGTCAAAGTTTATTAAGTTTTAGTTTAAAAACTACCATAACCAAACCTATATACTAACCAATCTATACTAACCCAATAATATAACCCAATCCCTAAGCCCATCAGCAGGCCCACCCCACCCCCTCCTTCTCTACAGCACAAAATAAATAAATAATAATAATGTCTGGTACAAGGGTCGAACCCAAGACCAGGACCGGTTTGGATTTATCACACACACACACCACTAGGCTGAGCTATGATTATTGATTCAGAACTGATTTGATGAATATTTATAAGAAACCTGCATTTCATTCAAGTCAAGCCACGAAAAGTCAAACACCCAGTTGACTTTCTCAATTGAATGCTAAATTACGCGCCTAGGATCTATTTTTGGCTTAATCGTGTATTAATCTTGGTAAACATCGTTCATCCGCGTCATTTCCAGTCAACAATCACAAGCAATCATGCCTTAAAACGAGCTAATTGATGCGTCACATTTAATCGGATAGTCAAACTTTCCAATTCGTGAGGGAACACGTAATACTATAAATTGAAACATCCTAAACAACCTAAAGATGCCGATTATCAAAACCCCTCTCCCTAATTTTACACACAATCGCTCAAAGTCGAAGAAACAAGCTCAGTTGACTTTTGTTCGTTGACTGAATCGTGCATCAATCTATACGCGTTGTAAGTACCAATTGAATCATTGGTTTTGTTTTTCAGCACTGTGCGAACAATAGCCCCAATGATTCAGGGGCTATTGGTTGCTAATTGGCAAGATTAGATAATTAGGGTTCATGTTCTTGCTGATTTGGGGATAAAGGCTTCTGCAGATCATCGCATATATTTAAAGCAGAATAGAATTTATCACCAACTGACCTATGGATCAGTTGGTAAATCCATACTTGTTAAGCAACGAATCTGTGGTAGACGTGGGTTCGAATCCCGTCTCCACATCCTTTTTTTTCTAAGCATTTTATGACTTAATCCTAGAAACCTTTATAATTAATTGAAAATCAAATAATCATGTTCTCAGGGTCCAGACCAGATGGTCTGGGCTTGTGACTCTAAACACGAACCGGCCAGAGGCCCGGGTTCGAACCCTCCCAGCAGCAGATATTTTTTTTTTAAACTCCTTTATTTATATACTTAATCTTTAAACTTTTAAAAATAGTTTTAAAATACTAAAAACGCGTTATAAATTCTACAAAAATTATTTTATGATATTCTAATAGAAAAGTTTATCATACAATTTTTAGTTTTCCAAAAATCATTTATTTATTATATATAATAAATATTTCAAGTTTATTCTATTATAATTATAAAATTCTATAAAAATATCGAAACGGTTATATAAATTTCCACAAAAATTATTCTGAGTTTATAAAACATTAAACATTTCCGAAATGATTTTTATTTTCGAAAAATCATTTATTTAATATTTTTAATCAATTTTTGGTTATTTTAATCACAAATAAATCATAATAAATTCATTTTTCAATATTTTTGCACCAAAATTTTATATAAATTATTTCTATTTATTTAGAACAGAAATACAATTTTTAATTTAAAAATTCTTTAATTTTAATATTTTTAAATATTAAAGTTATATTTTGACGAATTGAAATAAATAGATTTAATATTCTATTTTTTTAAAGAAAATAATTTTATAAAAATTATTTTCATACTTAAAACTTTATATTGTGACCATATTTAATTTAAAATTTACAAAAAAGACTTTTGTTTATTTATTTATCAAATTTCTCTTAATTATTAAACATTTTATTTATTAATCAAACGAACACTTATCCCCAATTCGAAACCCTAGAATATATTTGTAGACTAGAAAGACTTAGACATATTTATTACCTTAATTATAGGGTAATACTTGGCATCGTTGGGCAACACATATTCTATTTTCACGAGACATAACATTTTGCTAAGGTGAGTTTACATAGCCCCTTTTTCTGTTTTACATTTTTGGGGTGAAACATGTTTAAACATTTTATACACTATCATTTACTCATTCTTACATTGTTGAAACTTGTGATTCAATTACACTATCATTTACTCATTCTATCATTTGACTGTAACAAAAAAACACAGTACAATCATTAACATTGATCAAGCCGCCTGTTTAGATTATAGCACTATAGGTTTGACAAACCCATCCCCCCGCATAAATTCAGGGATGATCGATAACAGTAACAACATTTAACTAACTTGCGAGTTAGTCCTCAGTCGACACAAGGTTTGATTGTACAAAGACGCATTGTTACATGTCGGAATCATACTTTATCATCATACAACTGTGAATGTTGTACAAACTATTATTATCTATCATATTCCAAAAACCTATGTAATTCTCACCAACTTTTGTTGACCCAAAATATTTTCAAACTTAACATGTTTCAGGTTATACTTGCATGAAGATTTGAGTTAATGCTTGAAGATGTGTAGCTAGTATTTTCAACTTGTGATGTACAAATTCTTAGAACAATTGTATGTAATTTATTTAAATCATTTAATGAAATTTATTATTCACCATGAGCTACTGAACAATCATCAATACGTGACATCCCGATGTTTCCGCCATCGGTTGGGGTGTTACAATAATATGATTTGGGTAGAGTGTTGAAAATAATCAAACATGTGGCTAATACTGTAAAGTAGTAAGGTGGAGTGTGATTGTGAAATCCACATATGATCATGAAATTGGGCTGATAAGTAGACTATATAAGTAATGGATTTAAACTATATAATTTTGAGATGTAAAGCTTAGGTTTTAATGAGAGTGGAGCATTTTCAACAAGGGAAACACGAGGAGTATAATCATTTATTCGTCAATCCTAACAAATAAACGAAAACGTTGACTTATCAAAACTTCCAGATTCTAATAACATAGTGAAGACATGCTTTAGCCTATACGTGAAAACTCATCCCGAGAATTCCAACGTAGGCATCCGGGTCCCTCGTCTGATTGGGATATATGCGCAATGTCAGTCCTAGACAGAAAACTCAAAATACAGGCGTTCACCCTTCCAAATTGTACGTGTTCGTTATTAAAATCTAGGACTTCGACGAGATCATCAAGGCAGTTTAGGTTAGGACCTGAGAATTCTGTGCTATTAGTCTAGGGGTAGATCCAGTGATGGAGAGTAATCATCTTGTCGGGGTTAGGTAGGGATAAGAAGTAGGATGGAGATAGAGAATAGAAACAAGTAGAGTTGCAAGTAAGAGGAGCAAATACTAGTTAAAATCCTAAGGTTATAGACTAGATTATTTTTCTAATAACCTAATTCTCTATACCCAAGGCTCTGATACCAAACTGTAACACCCCAGCCGATGGCGAAAACATCGGGATGTCACGTATTGATGATTGTTCAGTAGCTCATGGTAAATAATAAGTTTCAATAATTAATTAAATGAATTACATACAATTGTTCTAAAAGGAATTTGTACATCAAATGAGAAACACCAAATATAAATCTTCAAGCATTAACTCTAATCTTCAAGCAAAGCTAGAACCTGAAACATGTTAAGTTTGAAAATATTTTGGGTCAACAAAAGTTGGTGAGAATTACATAGGTTTGAAAATTGTATCATGAGAATAAAACTTGTACAATTATGGTGTCATGGCAAATCTAGTCCATATGTGAAAACAAAACTACCAGATAAATCGTTTGCAAATCAACCCTTGTGACATGATTATTGTGGTCCATCCCATACGCATATGGTTCACTCGTTTGTGTTTATGTGTTCGATAACAATCACCTACGTTACCCATACTGGAGGTACACGTATCCGGGTGGGGTTGTCAATCCAATAGATCTATCATTGTGTATCGTCGGCTTGTACGGAGTTAATGATTACGCGAGTCTAATTGTGTTTACCAAAGTATTGTTTAAGACATAATGCAACATAGAAATCACACATAGGCACTTATGTTGAATTGCATTTGAAAATGTAACATGTTTTACCCCAAAAATTGTAAAATAGTAAAAAAAGGGCTATGTAAACTCACCTTAACACAAGTGTTAAATCCTTTGAAATAGTTTAAATGTGGCA
This sequence comes from Ambrosia x helenae, assembly GCA_030844895.1. Classification (NCBI taxonomy): domain Eukaryota; kingdom Viridiplantae; phylum Streptophyta; class Magnoliopsida; order Asterales; family Asteraceae; genus Ambrosia; species Ambrosia x helenae. The sequence continues at coordinate 62,884,805 of CM061227.1, read as the reverse complement.
CAAACGTTTCCAAGTATTACCCTAAGTTCAAGCAAATAAAATAAGTGTTGGGAAAGTCTAAGTTTTTTAGTCTATTGGTATTCTAGGGTTCTTAATTTGGGGATTGACAATTGTTATATAGTTAATTTAATTTAATAGTTAATTAAATAATAAATAAATAATTTGAGAAAATAAATAAATAAGAAGAATTTTTGTAAGATCTTGATCAAAGGTAGTTGTACTAAAATGTTATAATGTGAAAATAATTTTTTATAAAATTATTTTCTTAATTAATGAATATATAATACATTATAATTTATTTGTCAAAATATGGTATTAATATCTAAAAATATTAAAAATCATAAATTTCAGATTATAAAATTATATTTCTGATCTAAATGCAAAAAAAAAATTTATGTGAAATTTTGATGCAAAAATGATGAAAAATGGATTTATTGTGAATTTATTATGATTAAAACAAAATAAAAGGATTAAAAATATTTAGTTAATATTTTACCTAAAATAAATTTTTTTTATAAAGTTTATTAATTTATAAGTCTAAAATAATTTTTGTAGAGTTTTTATCAATCGTTTGTTAAATAAAAGGATTTTTTTTATAAATTTTATTAATAAAGGAATTATAAGAATTACATTATTCGATTTTAAATAGTGTTAATGGCCGATTAGATGATTCTTGATCAAAATCAATTAATATTGTTTCCAAATTCAGTTCAATGATGCGCAAATTTGAAGGTTTTATGTTGGTTGACCTTGGTTTTGTCTTTCTGATTGACCAGGCTCAAGTGAGGGAAATGGGTTAGATATTATCAAAGTTGTCTCAAAACACAAACCATCTAAGTGGTGTGGTGGTGATTTGTTGTGTGGTTGAGGCTCGACCCGGCTTGATGCCCGGGTTCGAATCCTGTTTTGGCGAAATATATATATATATATATATATATATATATATAGTATAAGGTTATATTGGAAACCCTTGTTATAGTGAAAACCTTGGAAACTCTATCAAACTCTAACTTCCCGACTTTTTTTTTTCTATGAAAATTTTAGGGTATGTAACATACATGATTTTAAGCATTTTTGGCCAAAAAAATCGAAAAAAGCGCCGAGCCGTTTTTTTTTAAATAAAAACCGTCTTCGGGTAAAAAATGGGTAACACGTGTTAGTTTGGCTTAACATGTGTTAGTCGAAAATTTATTTATTTTTTTTAAAAAAAAAGTGCTCGGCGTTTTTTTGATTTTTTTTTTTGCCAAAAATGCTTAAAATCATGTACATTACATGCCCTAATTTTTTCAAAAATAAAAAAAAATTGGGAAGTCAGAGTTTCCAGAGTTTTCACTATAAGAGTGGGTTTCCACATTATCATTACCCTATATATATATATATATATATATATATATATTTAACGCCATTTTTATTAAGATTTAGATAATATTATTTGCTTAAGTATAAGACTAATATATATTAATAGCGTGATAAAATAGTTTGACGTAGGAAAATGTCAAAACGGACGAACGGAGATTTATTATATATATATATATATATATATTTCAAGATAATAAAAACAAAAGAAAAATATAATTACGAAGGTTACAGTCTCCCCTACTTTTAGAAACTTCGTCCCGAAGTTGGTTTTGGAGAAGCTATTGGGAGTAGGTGAGGATGTTTGGTACAAGCTAAGGTGTCCGTGGTAAAGTTTAAGGGCAACATGATCCAGGTTTTGAGTAATATTGGTCTGAGATAGGGGTCCTATGGAGCACTAAAGTGTAGGTTTCAAGAATGCACAAGATGACCATCTAGGTTAAATAGACTGTCAAATAACTAGGGTTTGTTAATGATCCATCCCTCGGTCTCATTTTTTTACGTATCATTAATGTTTAAATACAAGGTGTACCGCAGCTAACCCACCACACCTCTGATACTTAAAAAAAAACGTACTGGGTTTCTTACCAAAAACCCTAATAGAATTTCACACCACCTTAATGCACCTGTAAATTCATGATTACGTTCCGGACCGCAATCACCAATTTACCTTACATTAGGGTTTTGTGTCCTTCTATGTGACACCCGGCAAATTCTGGTTAACAACGTTGTCTAGATGAAAGTCTACCTTAGCGAGTCACGCGTATATTGCACTTAACTGGGTTAGTTAAGTCGGGTTATGGTTCGGGAACTATCGGTTTAGTATAGAAGATCATTGGATGTTGGTCTAGAGGTTCATTAGATGTCAGTCCTTAACCAAGTGTACAAATGGTGACGATTCGTAGAATCGTCAGGTTATACGGACATACAAGTCTTGAGTCCCGGGAATTGGTGAACGAGTGTGAATGTATTTGTTTGCAAGTATTATGTGTTTACAATCATTATGTGACTTGTCGGTACGTGAAAATGTGTTAACATACGTTAAAACGGAGTTTAACGCGCCAATTGTGCTGAACCAGACCCTATAGGCGAATAGGAGCTGTATTCGCCTATAGGGTAGGCGAGTATGGTCCCCATAGGGGCGAATAGGCCCTATTCGCCTATACTAAGGGCGAATAGGATCCCTATTCGCCTGATAATGCTGCGTAATCGCCTATAACGTGCTGGACGACTAAAAACGCCTATAAATACAATACTTGACCTCCTAAACATCATATTATTAACCCTAGTCGTCCCATAACCCGCCCCAACACACACACAACCTCTGGAACGCGATTTTTGATCAAAACACAAGGTTTCAAGCTTAATTCATCATTCTTTCACAAATCTAAGGTTTGGTTTCCATCCATGCAATCTTTATAAACGTTTTTATTCAATCCCTAATGGTCCAGACCTGTTCTGAAACGAAGAAGCTTTCTGAATTTCGTTAATAAGTGTTGTTAATCGGATTCTAACAATCATACATGTGTTATGTGTGTTGATGATTAATATCTAGGGATTTTATGATTAAAGATGAGTGATTAACATGTTGTTAGGTTAGTTCAGAATAATATTGATGTCATGATTAATGAAATCTGAGTAATTGATTATTAGGGTTATAGTTATGCATGTTAATGTGGTGTTTCATGCTATGTGTATGGTGTTTGGATTACATGGTTGCATGCAGGGCTGATAATACGAGGCTAAACGAAGGATTTTGGTTTAAACATGTTTAGAATAGTTGTTGGGTTGATATTGGATGGTTACACACGTTCTGGATCTGATTTGGAGCGTTAAACGCGCGAAAAACCGGAACAGCAAGGTTACAGGCGATTAGCAACCCTAATCGCCTATGTTAGAGGCGATTAGGAGGCCAATCGCCTATGTTTCATGCGAGTAGCCCTAAATGCTAGTAGTTACATGTGGTATAGCCCTAAATGCTAGTAGTTACATGTGGTATAGCCCTAAATGCTAGTAGTTACATGTGGTATAGCCCTAAATGCTAGTAATTACATGTGGTATAGCCCATAGGCGATTAGCCTTCCTAAATGCTAGTTGACCAACCTAAATGCTAGTTGACTTTTCCTAATCGCGTGTACTGCTGCTGTAAGTGTAAATTAGCATTCCGAGACCCGATTTGACATCTAGGAACATGCTAGGAACCCCGTAACATATCTAATAACTTGGTAACATATGTTTGGATGTAATTACGTGATACGTGAACTACGTACTATAAGTTGTTGGACGTTAACGTATGTTAAGTGTGATTGCATGATTGTTTGTTTGGGAGCGTAAACATAACACGGGGAGTCTCGGGTCACCAATGGGATGTCGAGTCTTGTACTTTGGGTCAGTTAAACAGTCACGGTGTTTTCAAACGAACTTGGTTATGGTCTGGACATCTAGGGACTAACTAACCTGCGGGTTATTAGTCTAAGTGCTTGTAAATGTCATATGTTAGGTCGCCGCTTTACGGGACTAGCATAGCTGCTGAGTTATTCGTATTACGAAGTAACGCAACTTAAGGTGAGTTTACGGCCCCTCTTTTAAACTGGTTTCACATTTTCGGGGGAGAAAACATGTGTTAAAACGATTATTTGGTAACTACTGTCATACTATGGGTTTCTATTGTGTACTACACGATCTTTGGAAGTCCCGGGGGGAACCATGAATGTGCGGGTTTGCACAACGGGGAAATGTGAATAGCGCTATTGGGAGTGACCAACCCCGCTCGTCGACTTAGAGGGTCGGCGGGTGCATATTGTCTCATACAGGAACAACAGGAACAACAGGTTTACTACATCGGGCACACATTTGGTTTACGAGTTAGTAATGGTTTTCCAATCGTGGTAGTAACAAAACATACGCCTAGCTAGCGTACACTGGTTTTCGATTTGTTATAGTATGGACAGGTTGACTTGGTACTTGGATTACAAAACCTGTAAACTCACCAGCATTTTTGTGCTGACGTAAACTTTTACATGTTTTCTCAGGTCGCTAAGGTAGCACGACTGGACTAGGGCGCACGCGTCTGCACGGCGTCTAGTTAGGGTTGCATGGTTTTACAAACATTGAACATTTGGTTTACTATTGAATATTGTTTTGAATAAGCTTCCGCTGTAAACGGGGATTTTAAACATTGTTTTGAAATTGCATTATGTTCATTTTAGACTTGTTTATTGTGATCGTTGGTTTGGATCCTGGTTTGTCATGCGCCTCGCGGTAAAACTCCGCAAGTGGATTTTGAGGGTGTGACATTCTATGACTATAACCACACATGTAAAACAATAATGCAACATAACCATGTGATTGAATATTTGTATCAACGAGTATAATAAATCCTTGTATCAAATTACGTGTACAATGTATGCACAAATGGACTAATAATTCGTTTGATGAGCTTCTCGGGTTTTTCCAGTCTGTACTTCTAGCAGGTAACAAGGTCCCCCCCTTCGCATTACAAAGCCAAAAAGATATTAATGAAGACTGGTTTGGGATATGAGAAGATAGACGTGTGTAAATGGGACTGTGCTCTCTTCTGGAAAGAACATCAGTCACTGCAGAACTGTCCTGTTTGTAATGAGAGTTGGTGGGTAAATAAAGACACAAGTGGCAAGAAGGTATCTCACAAGGTGTTACGATACTTTCCTTTGACCCCTAGACTACGACGCTTGTATGGCTCAAGGCATACAGCAAAAGATATGATATGGCACAGTACCGGACGATCAGAAGATGGTATTATGCGTCATCCAGTTGATGGATCTTCATGGAAGGACTTTGATCTAAGGTACCCTAACTTCTCGAGTGAACCCCGAAATGTTCGCCTACGGCTTGCAGCTGACGGTTTTAATCCTTACGGCATCAAAAGCTCGACTCATAGCACTTGGCCGGTTATACTCACCGGCAAATTTAGGATAGACCACCACAACTCGAGAATGTTCAAAACGTAGACACTGAGTTAGGCGAGGATGTTGACGTCGTTCACAATAACTCTTCATCTAATATTGGCCTAGTTATTGACTTCCGCCAATGCTTTCAAAACATATCTTCTCATGCTACTCCAGGTGAGAATGCAATGGAAGTTGATGCCCCAAGCAATGACGACAGTGAAGTTGCTGATGTTAGGACATATTACGACGAGGACGATCCAGATTATAACGACATCTAGTCTGATTAAAAAACAGTAATTGTTGATGATTTCATGTATTTATTATAATAAATCAATGTTTACTATTTATACTTCATTTATTACATATAATAATAATGTGACTAATAAGTTTTATTTCTAATTACAGGACTTACATATAATAATGTGACTAATAATTTTTATTTCCTTTTTGCATGATGTTATGAGTTCGATTTGGTTTTTGTTTGTTTATTTGGTGGCCGTTGTTATGGGCGACGGCAAAGATGGTGCAAGGGCGCCGCCACCGCCACCAGGCAGTGATGATTGGTGGCACAACCACCAGGAAGATGGTGGTAAGTCTTACAGTTCTTTACTGTTTACTATTTTTACTTCTTTTTCAATTCTAATAATGTGACTAATTATTTTTAACTCTAAATGCAGCTCCTCGTAGGAGAACACGGGGCCCGGAAAAAAACCTTGGCCTAAGAAAAACACCTAAGAAAGGCAAGGTAGAGATTCCATTTGATGATGCCGCCACCAACATGCCTGTAGGCACACTTGGTGGCTTCTTCTCCCGGGAGGCGTTTATGTATATATGACGTGAGATCCCGTTGGATGTGAAAGGTTGGGATAATGTTTCTGAGACTCATCAAAACAAGTTATTTGAGTTTTTAAAGGTTAGTGATTTGTAAGTATATATTCTATATGTTATTTGTTGATTTTTTTTTCTATCTGACTAGCTTGTTTTATTTAATTATTAGAGTTACTTCAACTTGGAGGCTGTTGATGAAGATATCCATGCCGCTAAGAAAACAAGGAGGCATTATGACGGTTTTCAGAAAGCGGTACAGCGACCGCAAACACCAAGCAAAGGATCATTATTTGCGGGTGTTGGGAGATGATGGGGATGTGGAGTTAGCAAGGCAAAATCCGCCCAAGGGTATGAAACCAGAAAACTGGCTTCGAGCTGTTGATCACTTCTGCAGTCCAGAGCATAAGAAGAACTCTGAAATAAACAAAGCCGCTTGCCAAAAACAAGCGAACACATACCGAGGTGGAACGAGCTCTTTTGCCACTCACTGTTACAAAAAAGGTATATACACACACATATACATAGACGATAATGTTTATTTAACTTATAATTTAACTTTTAATGTTAAACATGGCATGGAACGGTATGAAGCATACCGTACTGGACATACAGGAAGGCAGGGGACGTTTGATAGCCCTCAGAATGAAGAGAATTATGTAAGCATTTATTTATAATCTATTATATATATTTATAATCTATTAAATCACTTTTGTAAAATACAGCACAAGTTAAAGTCACGGGTTGAGTCTGAATGTCACACCCCAACTCGGACAGGTTGACATGTCACTCTTACAGATATCAAAACCAAAACCAATCCATAACATTAAAACATAATTACCATTTATTATGATGTAGAAATAAATTAATAAATACTGCTTGTTCAACTTCTTTTAACGCTCTTCACTGATTCCCCAATATCCCATATTACCTGCGAAACAAATAAGACAACACAACAAAAGAAAATACGACTGAGCCAAAAATTGCGCAGTAACGGAGGAATCAACAGTACAAGTAAATTCAACGCAGCGGAAAAGCAAGACATAAAAGCACTGAGACCGAAGTGAACATACAAAAGGGAATACGAAAAACCAAGCGAACTCTATTTCGAACTCAAAACCAAACTTATATCGAAACAATTGATGAACATAATTCGACGGAAAACCTGATACTTGACCGGAACATAATCAGACACAAACCGAAGCATATAAGAACAATATCAGAAACTTATTAGAACATATACATACATCAAACTACGTGACTATTCATATGAATAAAGTAAGTCACGTCAAACGGAAGCACCCACGAGCCTAAACAGAGGGGTACACAAATAGCTAGTCCATGCACCTATGATATGGTGAGTGTGGCGTACACCCATTATTCCAATCTCCACAAAACAAACTCAAACATATATCAGAATTCAGAAATCAGAAACAGATCTAGGATATATCCATACGCCTCTAAGGGACCATTTAGAGACACCGTGATTTTGATTACGGACTGTCGCGGAAAGTGTTCATGTCGCTGACGCCCCAACGACAAGTCAAAACAAACTGCTCAGGTGCCAGAGTACAAAAGCTAAGCCCATGTAAATAATTACAGGCAAAATAAAAATGACACTAACAGGAAAATGCAACCATGAGTACAAGTTAGAGGTATGGCATGCTATGACACACTACCAACAAATTGACAAATACACACCGACCCAAATAACGAATCAAATACGAACCGATGATACGTATAAAACGATGACAAACAAACTCTAAACATAGACGTAAGTCCGTACTATAAAGTAATGGATATAAATTTTACAGTATGATGATACGACTAACAAACCCGTACACATGAAAGGAAACGAAAGTTATACTATGATTAAAAGAAAACAGAATCCCTACCTTGGGTTTAGCGAATCAAAGCGATATAAGGAAGATAGGTCGTCCCCGACTGATACGTGGATCTATATTTCATTATTAAAGTTATTAATATAAAATTTCATTATAAGATTCGTTGACTTGTTGATTGTCAGAGATGGAAATTCTTCGGATCGCTAATGAATTACTAGTATTTTAATGGTTACATCAACAAATGTAAAGAAATTGTGTTATCCTAATGTATTCATATATATTGGCTTTGACTTTTGACAAGTCCTAAATTTGGCTTCAGGTTGTTCGTGACATGAAGAAAAATTTATCAATCATATTGGCTATGATACGATTATTACTCAATTAAAGTTTAGCCAATCCCATGAGTGTATGACATGGAACACTTAAACCATATCATCCGAAGCTGTAACTTAGTCACTCCCAAAAATATAAAATAAAAAGTACGTAAGTTGAAGTTTGGCCAAATTTTGGAAGACTAGCCCCAAAACAAAAAGGGTCAGGAAGGATTTGATTTACATAGTTATGAACTCAAAATATTTATGGTTTAACCCTAGTGAAATTCAAACTATTTGGCTGAAAACTATAAACATAAATTCATTCGACCAACAACAGTTTAACAAAACTCAATTATCAAGATGGTCTGAAATCTCCGAAAATCAAAATGAGTTAGACTTCCAATAAAGTTTCTAAAACGGAAGACTGCTCGGTTTGCTAACCTGGATCAGACGTCGAATTAATCAGATGGCAGGTAGCTGCTGGTGCGACTAATCGGAAACGGGCCAGGAGATGGAGACAACGAATGGTTTCGTTGGGACTAATGGCAGCGATGATTGGTTCTGGTCCAACGATGGGCCGACGGTCGAGGCGAATGGTGGTGGTCGCTGGTATTGTGCCGCATGGACGTAGAAGAGACAGTCGGTATAGCGAAGCTTGGATTAAGGGTGCTACGATTTATGCCTTGAGGTGTGGTAGTGTCATAACCAGAAAGTAATAAATAAGGTTTGGTGTTCTTCGTGGTTTTGTTGGTTAGGGTTTATCATGAGAGGAAACAGTAGGTAGATGGTTCAATATATAAAAATATGGGCTCTCAAATAATTTAGTCAAACATTAAATTCATTGACCGACAATAGTGGCAGACATGGCGGATGAAGTAATAGAGTTAGTTCAAAACCTTAATAGGTAAATACATTCAATGTGAATTATGATTTATCAATTATCAATATCAACCATATTTATCTTGTTATATTATTATTGTTATTATAATTAAGTAACAATTTGGTAAAGAACATTGTTCGGTTCACGTTGTTGCACATTGATTGCTTACACGACATGAACTAAAACTTGTTTAAGAAAATAAGATATAATAAATCCATATTTATTATTTTAGAGTTTCTCAATTTTTCGGATATTACAATTCTACCCCCCTAAAAAAAATTTTGTCCTCAAAATTGTGAAGTGTGGGTAATAAGCAAATTTATATATAGCAAATAAGAAACATATTTCAGATAGCATAAATGTATAACAACACCAAATACTAAACGAATTATTGGGTTATCGAGATGATGAGTAAACGAGAACGGAAACGAATCAAGATTCGTATATGATCGGACAAAATCGCTCATATCTAATATCATACGTAAACGGATTCGAATAGGCACCAATCTACACAACAAAAATCCAGTAGCGCACATATGTACCTGTAATTCATGATTGCGTTCGCGACCCGTAATCATCAATTACCTTACAACGGTGCCCTAACGGTTCTCTCGTCATGTATTTCAATGACATACACAATTTAAGGAAACACGAAATGAAATTAAATGAATCATGATTAATTACTATAGTTCTAGGAACCATCGAGATGATAACTAAAGCATGTTAATTAAGTTAGGATATAAAACGAATGTCAAACACTTTTTAAAGCACATATAGTGGCAATGCTCTTGTAGCGTGTCGTCGAGTGCTCTAGGTGACATAATCACTCCAATCGTGTCATCCATCAAGTTTCGATTAATTCAAGAATTCAATAGTGAAACCATGCTGACGATAGACTAACAGATTATACGGGAGGAAGTGAGGAATCGAATATGCAAGTAGCAATTAAAGACATAAAAGCCTCTAACGGATAAGTCAAAGAGTAGAAACTCAAGAGCACGACGATTAATCAAAAGATGAAATCCTAACCCAGCGTCTACCCATTAACTTACAGGTTTATTTTTTTTTTTTTAAGTTTAAGTTTTCTATAGGAACGAGCCTTTGCTCTGATACCATAATTGTCACACCCCAACTCGGACAGGTTGACGTGTCACTCTTACAGATATCAAAACCAAAACCAATCCATAACATTAAAACATAATTACCATTTATTATGATGTAGAAATAAATTAATGAATACTGCTTGTTCAACTTTTTTTAACGCTCTTCACTGATTCCCCAATATCCCATATTACCTGCGAAACAAATAAGACAACACAACAAAAGAAAATACAGCTGAGCCAAAAATTGCCAGTAACTGAGGAATCAACAGTATAAGTAAATTCAACGCAGCGGAAAAGCAAGACATAAAAGAACTGAGACCAAAGTGAACATACGAAAGGGAATACGAAAAACCAAGCGAACTCTATTTCGAACTCGGAACCAAACTTATATCGAAACAATTGATGAACATAATCCGACAGAAAACCTGATACTTGACCGGAACATAATCAGACACATACCGAAGCATATAAGAACAATATCAAAAACTTATCAGAACATATAAATACATCAAACTACGTGACTATTCATATGAATAAAGTATGTCGCGTCAAACGGAAGCACCCACGAGCCTAAACAGAGGGGTACACAGATAGCTAGTCCATGCACCTATGAGATGGTGAGTGTGGCATACACCCATTATTCCAATCTCCACAAAACAAACTCAAACATATATCAAAAGTCAGAAATCAAAAACAGATCTAGGATATATCCATACGCCTCTAAGGGACCATTTAGAGACGCCGTGATTTTGATTACGCACTGTCACAGAAAGTGTTCATGTCGTTGAAGCCCCAACGACAAGTCAAAACAAACTGCTCGGGTGCTAGGGTACAAAAGCTAATCCATGTAAATAATTACAGGCAAACTAAAAATGACACTAACTGGAACATGCAACCATGAGTACAAGTTAGAGGTATGGCATGCTATGACACACTACCAACAAATTGACAAATACACACCGACCCAAATAACGAATCAAATACGAACCGATGATACGTATAAAACGATGACAAACAGACTCTAAACATAGACGTAAGTCCGTACTACAAAGTAACGGATATAAATTTTACAGTATGATGATACGACTAACAAACTCGTACACATGAAAGGAAACGAAAGTTATACTATGATTAAAAGAAAACAGAATCCGTACCTTGGGTTTAGCGAATCAAAGCGATATAAGGAAGATAGGTCGTCCCCGACTGATATGTGGATTTATATTTCATTATTAAAGTTATTAATATAAAATTTCATTATAAGATTCGTTGACTTGTTGATTGTCGGAGATCGAAATTCTTCGGATCGTTAATGAATTACTAGTATTTTAATGGTTACATCAACAAATGTAACCATTAATAGGTAAATACATTCAATGTGAATTATGATTTATCAATTATCAATATCAACCATATTTATCTTGTTATATTATTATTGTTATAATAACTAAGTAACAATTTGGTAAAAAAAACATTGTTCGGTTCACGTTGTTGCACATTGATTGCTTACACGACATGAACTAAAAATTGTTTAAGAAAATAAGATATAATAAATCCATATTTATTATTTTAGAGTTTCTCAAATTTTCGGATATTACACTGAACGTCAACGGATCGCCGAAGAAGAAGGAGGAGAAGGAAGCAGCTCCTAACAGGTGGATCAGGTTGGTATATATTTGTTTATGTGTGTGTGTTTAGTTTTCATGTTTTTGAGATTGTTTGTTGGGTTTAAAGTAGGTTAAAACTAATATTATTTGGGGTGTTTGAATGTTGCTATATTTGAAGAGGTGTTGGGTAGACGTCGCAGACATACTCGCGGGATTGGGCATATGCCTTTTCCGAAAGAAAGCCTTCCTCAAGTTACGCCTACGCAAACGATGTTTACACAAGTATCGCTTTGTAGTTTAAATGTTAGTATTTGACCCGTTTGGAATAAATATGTTTAGTAAATAGGATATTTGACCCATTTGGTATATATTTGTAGTTATTTGTTCATAGTTGACCCATTTGGTATAAATATGTTTAGTAAATAGGATATTTGATCCATTTGGTATATATTTGTAGTTATTTGTTAATAGTTGACCCATTTGGTATAAATATGTTTAGTAAATAGGATAATTGACCCATTTGGTATATATTTGTAGTTTAAATGTTGATAGTTGACCCATTTGGTATATATTTGTAGTTATTTGTTGATAGTTGACCCATTTGGTATAAATATGTTTAGTAAATAGGATATTTGACCCATTTGGTATATATTTGTAGTTATTTGTTAATAGTTGACCATTTGATATAAATATGTTTAATAAATAGGATATTTGACTCATTTGGTATATATTTTTAGTTATTTGTTAATAGTTGGCCCATTTGGTATAAATATGTTTAGTAAATAGGATATTTGACCTATTTGGTATATATTTATAGTTTAAATGTTGATATTTGACCCATTTGGTATATATTTGTAGCTTAAATGTTGATAGTTGACACATTTGGTATAGATTTGTAGTTATTTGTTGATAGTTGAAACATTTGGTATACATTTTTAGTAAATAGGATGTTTGCTAAATGTTAATATTTGACCCGTTTAGTATAAATGTTTAGTAAATAAGATATTAATTTGACCCATTTGGTATAAATATATTTGTAGGAGCAACTTAATGATATCATAGCGACTCCTCAATTCCAAACGCAATTGCTCCAAATGGCTAATCAATTGGTCCAAACTCAAAGGTTTGGAAATCAAGGCGAAAGTGGCAATAGTGACGATCACGATCACGACGATAAAGACGAAGACGAAGACGAAGACTTTTAGTTAGCTTTAGTATGTTTGTTTAGTTTTGATGGTGTATGCTTGAATCTAATTAGGTTGGTATGTTAGTTTAATTTGTTTGATATGTTTTGACGAATGTTGGTTAAACTTGGTATGTTTATTTATATATATGTAAATGTTGGTATGTTGGTTAATTAGTTTTGTTATTATTTTGTTTGGTTATGCGTGTACGGAGTAAACGAACAAAAAAAGACCTTTAGCGGCGACGGGCGTCGCCGCTAAAGGTCCAATACCTTGTAGTGTATGTATGGTCTAAAAATATAAACTAAACTAGACACATAGTAATATAAAACAGACTCAACTAAACTAGACAACACGACAGACAAGTCTACCTATCAATGCATCAATGCAGTACAGACTAAATAAGTCCAAGTATCAAACCCACAAGACACAACCAGAAAGCTAAACTAGACTCAACTAAGACTTAAAATAAATGGTTTAAAAGTTGATTTTTTGTTTTTTTAATAATAAAATAAAATAAATAAATAAATAAGATAATGGACGACAACGATAACCGAGGAAAATATCACGATAGGAAGGCAACTACTATTAGCAGTTTCAGTTCTATTGTTTCTCCTAAGATGAAAACCCACAAGATATCATGATTATTAAGTATATTAAGACAATCCTGGGAACCTTTCAAAGCTAGCTGGGCCTACCGATACATCTTAAGCAAACACGCTTTCAATCTATTTATATTCTCATATATATAATATTTTTTTGCTATTGGTAGCAAAACGGTGGCAATTACCATTTTGCTACCAAAAAACTCGGTAGTAAAATCACACATGGCAATTGCCCTATTGCAACCGATTTGCTACCGTTTTATGTTTTGAGATTCTGTTTTGCTACCATTTTACTACCATTTTTGTTGTATTTTTTATCTACCAACTGTCATTCCATTTCTTTGCAAAATGTATTCATTAATGAAAATCTTAAATCATAACAAACATCAAACATTAAAAAATCAAAACTAAAACATCTAAATCCAAACATTCAAACTAAAAGTGTTTACACGTAATCTATGTTATTAACATAGCCCTCAATTCTGCATTGATTACATTGAACCTCATTTTAACTTCTTCCTCTTCATCGTTTAACTTCTAAATCTACAAAATCTACAAAAGTCTGAATCCATTTCTTCATAAAGAAGAATTAGAGACCCTTACTTTTAAATCTGAATGATCAACTTGTTTCTCGGGATCTGAACCTGGCATTCTTTGAGGGTCCACATCATCAGATTGACCTGATGACACGTCAGATTTGACCCATTAAAGTAAACGTTCCTATAGTGAAACAACTAGTTTAAGAAAGAAAACTAGCAACACAAAAAAAATCATTAAAAGAAGGATAAATACCTATTCAAACACTAAAATATTATATTAGTTATCTAAAACACTTTCAGAACGTGTCCACCACTCTACTCTTAGATAATAAAATACAAATAAAAGTGTTATACATTATCATCAATTATAATACTTTAATAAATGTTGTGTTTATTGTTATAATAATATTTACAAAGAAAACACAACATGCAATAACAAGAAAAGCTAATCACTGTTCTTTCTTCCCTTGCCACATTCTAATTCTTCATCCATAATATCATCCTTGTGCAACAACAAATCAAACATTATTTCAATTCCAGTGATCATTAATCCAATCACAGTAATTGTCTATCACTCGTATCACTTCAACGATTTATAAAATCATTATATTCAATATATATTTAGTTTGCATGCATGTGAATATTGCTAATTCTTTGATCTCCATTTTCATACAAACAGCATCTACTCACTTAACACGTTAAAAAGTCTTGAATTCTTACGTAAATTTGAATTATGTTACAATTGTAATATCATAATGATATTTGTGAATGAAGAAGTTTGGAAGAGATTTGATCTTCATGTTGTTTGACAGGAGAAATTAAGAAATGAGGAAATTATAGGTAATTGAGAAGGTTTTCGCTGCGTTAAATGGCGTTGTTTAGACGATTTATCTATCGTAAGCCGCCAGATCATCTCCTTGAGATCACAGAGAGGGTTTTCAGTATGTATTCTATACATTTCTTGTCTAATTTATATATGCTGGATTTTCTTACATGTATAGAATGTATAGTTTTGCCTGCACTAATGTGAATTTTGTTAGAAGTTACTTTGTTTTTTATTGTCCCTAGCTAATTGATTTTCAGTTCTTCTAAGAAGTTATTTAGGTTTTAGGATGCAACACGGCAAAACCTTAACATTGCATAAGGGGAAATTAACTATAATTTACGGTAACCAACCGACCCATAGACCCTCCCTACTACTGATAAATAGGTTGGATGATTCTTCGATACATTTCCAAGTTGGAGGTTTCCAAATCCGTAGGATTTTGATTTACTCTGTAAATCGCCGTTCAAAAAAAGAAAAGAAAGCGTAGAATTAGAGAACTAAAATGGATGGCATTTATTGAATGTTTAACATAACATATGCACTTTTAAACACACATCCAAACACCCCTTTATGTTCTTTTGTATAACTTGTCTTTCGTTTATATTACAGTTTTCGATAGCTGCTTCTCAACTAATGTGCTGGAACCAGATGCATACAAAGCCTATATGTGTGGCATTATAGCTCAGCTTAAAGAATACTATCCTGAATCTTCTTTCATGGTTTTTAACTTCAAAGAAAGTCAAGACAAAAAGACACAAATTTCTGCTTTGTTATCTGAATATGATATTAAAGTCATGGAATACCCTTGGCCATATAAAGGGTGTCCCATGTTACCATTAGAAGTTATCAATCTGTTCTTGCAGTCCTGTGATAGCTGGATATCACTTTCGGATCAGAAAAACGTGCTTTTAATGCACTGCGAAAGAGGAGGGTGGCCGGCGCTTGCCTTTATGCTCGCCGGGCTTCTTTTATTTAGAAAACAATATACAGGTGAACAAAAAACACTTGAAATGGTATATAAACAAGCTCCACGCGAGCTTCTTTATATTTTGTCGCCTTTAAATCCTCAACCGTCACAACTGAGGTATCTTCAGTATATAACCAAGAGAAATTTGGGAATTGATTGGCCGCCGAAAGAAGCACCTTTAGCTTTGGATTGTGTTATACTTCGCGTCCTTCCTTTAGTTGGTGGAAAGGGTTGTCGACCCATTATCCGTATATATGGTCATGACCCGTTTTCGACAGCATCTAATAAAAGCTGTATGCTTTTATTTTCAAGCTTTAACACCAAGAATCATGCTCGCTATTATCGAATGGTAAACTTACTTGCTTCCATGCTAATTAAAACTAGATGTGGTAAAACGGGCAACTTGGGTAACAGGTCAAAACGGGGAATTTTTATACGGGTTGGGTTGACCCAAAACACTTTTTGTTCCAAACTTTTTTGGTACAAAAGTTTAATTTATTTCTATAAGCATTTTTGTTTACTTGCTAGATATACAATATAACTTGAACCGACCCGTTCATAAGTTAATGAGTCGGAATTCCCACACGCTGTGTAATATAATCTTGTGACTTCTGATTGTAGGACGAATGCCAGCTGGCGAAAATAGATGTTCATTTTCGTGTTCAAGGGGATATTGTTCTTGAATGTGTTCATTTAGATGATGATAATGTAAAAGAGGATATGCTGTTCAGAGTAGTGTTCCATACCGCCTTTATCCGAGGGTATGTATTGACTTTGGTTCGCGATGATGTTGATCTTATGTGGGATGCCCGTGATCAAATGCCGAAAGACTTCAAGGCAGAGGTAAGCCCTTGACTTTTCTTTGCTGGAATTAGAGGTGGCAATTCCAACCCATTTACTAAAACATAAAACATTTAGCTAACAGATGGTTTTACAAAACGGATAGAAACATATTGCGGGTCAACCTGACCCGCATCCTGCTACCTCTACCAGAAATGGTTTACTGACCACAGACTTTAAATGAATACTTGTATCTGCTTCAGGTACTTTTTGTGGATGCTGATCCTCTACCGTCTATTATCACCGCAGACAGATTATCTGCTGATGGCAGTGACACAGTTGGCAGTGGTTCTACTGATGAGTTCTTTGAGGTTGAAGAAATTTTCAGTGATGCAGTTGGCATTCATGATTCTAAAGTGGACCCTGCAAATTTACTTGAAGATAATATTCCAGGATTTGAAGCAGAACTAAATTTATCTCAACATCACGCGTTATATGATAATAATAGCCATTATGTTGAGGTTGACCCGAGTCTGCAATTGGTAGAAGATGTTAACATAAAAAATACAATAGTCAAAAACATTGATTTGAAGCCTGCAATAGTCACAGATGCTGATTTGAAGCCTACAATTGTCAAAGACGTTGATTTGAAGTCTACAGCGGTGGATATGGACGTGAAAAACGAATGATTTAGCAGAGGAAATGAAAATTAATAAAGTAGAGAATCGAAGGCTGAAGAAGCGGAGCCAACTTGTCGAAAAATTTCAAAAAAAGAAGTTCCGAAAGGTGTAAGACAGGCAAAGCCGAATGCTACCTCAAGGTGGATTCCGTCTAATAAAGGGTCGTTCATGAATTCAATGCATGTATATTATCCATATTCTAGACATATGAGTGCACCGCCTGTGTTGACACCAGTGAAGGATTCTCAGTTAGTAGATAAAAAGAAAGGATCAAAGAAACAAGCTTCTTGTCCACCGTCTTTGGATGCGAAGCCAGTGACCAAAAACTTATGATGGATCACTTGAATTACCAAAATATTTGAAGAATTTGGAAATTAAATCAGCAGCGTCCCCTTCACCACCTCTGCCACTGTCGCCTCCTTTATCTCCAAGATCTTTTTCTAACGTCTCAACACCACCATTAGCCTCTGCGCAGGATGACATTGGGGATACATGCTTACCACCATTGGCGACAAGGGATGGAAGTCCGACAACATCCTTGTCACGAGCTCCACCACTCTCGCCTCATGCCTCCCAATCACTTGATGATGCTTCTATAATTGAAAAACCTATACATAATGGTTCGCTAGTTCAACCTACTTTGTCTTTGCCACTGGCACAAAGTACAAAAGGTCCACAACCACCCATGAATCAGTTAATAGGTCCTCAACCCTCAGGGTCTGCATGTCAAACTGTGCCTCCACCTTTACACCACGAGACGATGAAGCCACATCTACTCTTCGATCGTTTCCACCTACACCACATGGACCCCAATCTCTACCTTCCTTGCAAGTTGCTTCACCTTCACTAGAACTATCTCCAATGTATGAAGTTCCGACTCCATCTAAAACATCCACGCCTCTTATGCAAGGTGCTCCAGCTCCACCACCACCCCCTCCACCACCTTCAATCTATCGAGCACCATCACCGTCACCACCTCAAGCACTACCCTCTATGCATGAAGCACCACCTCCTTTAAGTAGTGGATATGTTCCTATCCCACCCATAGTCCCTATGGCACCACCTCCTCCACCTATGCATGAAGCACCACCTCCACCTCCTCCATTATCGGGTGGAGCCCCACCACCCCCTCCGCCAGCTGGTGGAGCCCCTCCACCTCCCCCATTACCTGGAGGGGCACCTCCACCTCCCCGACCACCTGGAGGAGCACCTCCACCTCCCTCGCCACCTGGGGGAGCAAGGGGACCTCCACCACCGCCAGGAGCACCTGGACCACCACCACCACCTGGAGGACCTAGACCTCCAGGTGGACCTCCATCTGGGCCGACTAGGTGGTGGTCCAGGTAGAGGGCGTGGACGTGGAGGACCTGCAGTAAAAAATCTAACCTAAAGCCATTGCACTGGAACAAGGTAGCAAGGGCTTTACAAGGAAGCTTGTGGGCGGAATTGCAAGGACAATGGTAACCCTCTTTCTTCTTTGCTTTCTATATTTTGTTGCTTCATTCATCTTTTGTAAAAACAACTGAATCTTGCCTATCAAAATACTTTTATTTTATTTCTCCGTCCTGTAAAGTGCAATATATGCATGCATGCATGCACGCACGCACTTATATATCATTCATTCTAACGATTAATGTTTTGCTATTGAATTGTAGTCCACTAGAATTTGATGTATCAGAAATTGAGGCACTGTTCTCCAACATAGTCCCCAAAAAGGTTGATCCAAAAGACTGTGATAAGAAGGCTTCCAGTTCAAAACCTGAAAAAGTACATTTGGTAATGCCATGTAAATCAAGTACCTTATCATTTATAAACACCTTTTATTTTTCATAATTTTTGTTTTATCTTTATAACAGAAAAATATCATTATTGGTTTATCTTTAGTAACTTTTTTCAATGGCATTATTGTTTTCTAGATTGATCTAAGGAGGGCTAATAACACAGAAATCATGCTTACAAAGGTTAAAATGCCTCTTCCTGATCTGGTGGTAAGTGCAGATATCATGTTCTCTAGTTAACATATCATCTTTATGTAAATGGCCATATAAGTATGCATTTAGATACTTCAGCAGTGTTTCTGATTATCTGATTATTAAGGGGTTAAATATTGGTATCGGATTATCGGTTTCGTATATCTAGTGGTAGATTAAAATTACCTATATGCTCATTTGTTTATATGCTAACCTCAAGAAAATGAAGCATCTTCATGTTAATGTTAAATATGTAAATACAAACTTGTTTCATTATGTATTTGTTATTATGTAAATTATGAACATGTGTAGTAGCATGTATGTAGATTTAATATAGATTGTAAGTATGCATTAGTCATTAGTTTAGTATTCGGCTACTCAAATGGGTCAAGATGGATGTGAAGGCTGCAACAACTCAAATGGGTCAATATGGATCATGTCCGAATGCTGCAGAATGAACTAACATAACCGGATCAGAAGCATCTTAATGGGTCAGAACACAAACAGGGCTGCAGCAAACACAGAAGATAAAATGCAGGACTTGATGTGAAAAGACAATGATACCCTTGACAGTTAAACAGTTTTTTGGCGTGAGACACATGACTCTTCGAACAGAAACTGTTTGTTTGGGACATGACGATTCGAAACATATAAATAGAACTTGTATATGTCATAAGTTAGTTATCAAGATTGTATTCAAACAATCCACCCAATACTTGCAACCACTTCTGTCCGAAAAACATATATCTATAATATACAATTGTTTTTCGATTGTTCTTGATTATTTCATATCATTGTTGTGTTCATTATTCGATTATATCCGCTGCAAATCTGTTTCAGTCCAACACTTCAGTCACTATGTTCTTCATCCTGTTCTATTACATCTGATCTTTTATCTTTTCTAGTACTTGTAGTTACATCATTTCTTTTATATATATATATATTATATATATATATATATATATATATATATATATATATATATATAGGGGAAAGTTAATTTGAGAACACCTATATTTCGTGCGAACCGTGAGAACGACATCTAAAACCATTCAAATTCAAAAATTTCTTTTTACACTTGTCTTTATTACTAAAATACAATCTCAAAAACACAATTTACGCGTAAAAATTCAAACGTATACGAAAATAATTTGTTTTTACACATGTGTAAATTTACTGTTTATACATGTGTAAACTGTTTCATTTACACATGTGTAAAAAGTTAATTTGAAAGTGTTTTTGCAAGAAAAGATGAATTATTTGGAAAGAAAAATTCGTTTATTAATGTTGTATTTTGATTATAATGAGGTTTGTATTAAAAAAATTTGATTTTGATTAATTTTTTTACTTGTTCTCACGGTTCTCACAATATTTAGCGTTCTCAAGATAACCCTCCCCTATATATATATATATATATGGCACAGTTTTTTACTTTAAGCACTCTCCATTTTATTCTTTTCTAGTAATTCATCATGACAATGATAAGAAGTTTGTCTGTCATCTGCAGGATGCAGTTTTAGCTATGGATGACACACTTTTAGATGTTGATCAAGTAGAAAATATTCTTAAATTCTGTCCTACAAAAGAAGAGATGGATCAACTCAAGGTGAAGCCATAACTCATTAGATGAACCGGTTTTTATTTTCTCCTATTAAAGTATTGATCTTATGCATTGTGTCTGCTCAGAATTATACAGGTGACAAGGATAAACTGGGCAAGTGTGAACATGTAAGTATCAAGATCAAAATGCATTTGTTTTTCTAATAACAACCATGTCTGAAAGGACATTATTTTGAATGAATCACAAAAAATGGTCCCTTGGCTTTATAAAATTGTTTGATTTGACCTTTTAAGTTTCATTAGGGTCAATTAAGGGTGTGAAAGGGGTCATGTTTGCGTGTTAGCAAGTTGAACCCAATGAGCCCAAACATACTACTAACCCGCAAATTGTTTCCGACACATAAACCATGAACCCGAACACAAACACAAGTTTTTGTGGGTTAACACGAATACAACCCCTTTAACCTGAACATTTTATTTACTCGAAAGTTACAATTTTGTAACAAAGGATACGAATATATAAAACAAAATTAGTTTATGTTTAAACAATAAAACAAGTTCATATGTCTTATATCTTTGGTATAAAGTACCCAATTTGTTTAACTTATGACAAAAAAAAAAAAAAAAAAAAAACACTTGTCAACAAGAACCTGTTTAGACTTTTAGACTAAACCTAATGCCACGAATTTCATGTTACATACGTGCCGGGTCAAAAATCCAGACCCCTAGAGTTACTTAAATGATAATTTACGTGGCGTTTTTGGGCGCTCATTCTGCTACCATTGACATTATTGTGCAGTTTTTTCTGGAGCTAATGAAGGTGCCACGTATGGAGTCGAAATTAAATGCATTTTTGTTCAAAATTCAGTTTAACACTCAGGTTTGTTTTAATACCTGATAATCCTACATGTCTTGATCTTTGCTTCTTTCTTCATCATCTCATTTTCTTTCAGCTTGCAGATTTTAAGAAGAGTTTAAACATTGTAGATTCTGCATGCGACGAGGTACTCCATTATTATAAATTCAATGAGCTGGAAAAATTTTACCCGCCTGTCCCGCCATTTTACCATCTCTAGCTCTCTGTTGTTTATGTTAATTTATTTCTATGCAACCATGTTCTGTCGTTGGTTTATAAGGTCCGGAAGTCCTTCAAATTTAAGGAAATCATTAGGAGAATTTTATATCTCGGGAATACTTTAAATCAAGGAACTGCTAGAGGTAATAACATCACTCGACCTGCGTTAAGAAATATATCATTGATATCCATTTGCATGTTTCTTTATTTTTGCCGGAAAATTTGCAGGTGCTGCTGTTGGTTTCAAGTTGGATAGTCTTTTAAAACTGACCGATACACGAGCTTCAAACAGCAGGATGACTTTAATGCATTATCTCTGCAAGGTACAACAAATCTTAACCCTTATAATGCAATTTTTACAATAAGAAACGGTTGAACCGGTCTTACTAAAATCTGACATTTTCCAGTTTATGATCAGATTTACCTTAACTGCTGACGTGGCTTCATTTATTTTCTTCTATAGGTTCTTGCCTCCAAATCACCAACCCTTTTAGATTTCCATGAGGATCTTGTCAGCCTAGAAGCTGCAACAAAGGTTTGAATTAAAAAAAAAAAAAATTGTTTAGATTACTGTTAGTAGTTTACTTACTGATCAAAGGCTTAACTTGCAGATACAATTGAAAACTTTAGCCGAAGAAATGCAAGCCCTTACTAGTGGGCTGAAAAAAGTGAAGCAAGAACTAGATGCATCTGCGAACGATGGTCCAATATCTGAAGGTTTTCACAAGGTAGGTAAACATCGTATGGAAGTTCTTACGACATTTTTGTTTTAATCTAAGTTTAGAGGCAGTAACGTTTAATCAGCCGAGTCAGGGTGGCCTGATCAACAACACTTATTGTAATTTCCAATACTTTTATAAATCATTAGCGCGCCAAATCTGATTACAATACAACATTATTATCAAACTAGTTATAATATAAACATTTGGTTAAAAAAGAATTAGGAGGCTGTATGTATTGAATTAAACTGTCGTCACTTTTTTTAACTTGTTCGGCCCATGGGACACATTATTGATTTTTTTTTTTTATTTTTTTTTTGTACAAACATCACAAAACAAACATACTATAAGCTCAATTAAAAGCTCTATTCTGATTTTTAAAATAATGGCATGTTTCTTTACTTAATTTTTTTTTTTCTGATTAAGATTTTCTCATGTATGTTGTTAGACATTGAAGGAGTTCATTGGTCAATCTGAGGCGGAGGTGGCGAATGTAACAAGTTTCTATACCGTTGTGGTAAATTCATGTTAATTCAATTATAATTAAGGAAAATTTTCTTGTGAAAGAAGAGTCTTCTAGTCAAAATTTCCATTTTAGAGAAAATATATACTTTCAAATGGTCTTTATTCTATTATAAACATATGACATAGTCCCATAATCAGTTATATGTTTGTTATAAAAGGATTTTCCCTAAGATTTAAATTATTTTTTGCCAATAAATTCAGTATTATCTCCACAAAACCACATTTCCTTACTTGCTTTTAAGGATTATTCCATTATGTTTCTGTTACAGGGTAGAAATGCTGATGCATTGGCCTTGTATTTTGGTGAAGATCCTAGTCGTTGCCCTTTCGAACAAGGTATGTCTGCATATGATTATCTCTATAATGCGTAAAATAAAACAGTTCGGGTCAAACAGTTAAAAACTAACCCAAAGTGTTTTATTAATGAGTATAACCTCTTAATCATTTTATTTAGATTATTATTATTATTATTATTATTATTATTATTATTATTATTATTATTGAAATAATATAAACTTTGTAATCATTTATGACACATCAACTAGCCACAAAAAAAAAATCTAAAAAGTTTTGGATCAAAAGTGTTTCCAATCAACAAAAACCGACCCGTTCTGCTTCTAACCCACGCAAAATTAGTCATTGTGTTATGTTACCCAACACGTCCCATTTTCATTATGTCTGTTTATTGGTTGTGCAGCTACTCAGACCCTTTATAACTTTATAAGACTGTTTGGAAAATGCCATGAGGAGAACCTTAAACAGGCCGAACTTGAAAGAAAGAAAGCCGAAAAGGAGGCTCAAATGGAGAAAGCGGGTGCAAAAAAAGCGGTTGAGAAGTAAACAAACAACGCTCAAGTTGCGTGTCAAAAAAAAAATCCTTGTAAATGGATTTCACAGGTTCTTCATGCAAAATGACAAACTGTGTGCAAAGCAGACCAGAAACCGAAATGCAACTGATTATGAAAAAAGTCCTGCAAATAGCTGTGTTGTAAATACATACGCATGGCACCATGAAGAAGGCAGTGTTCCATCATTGTAGATTATTTGAAGGATCAAAATCTTCATGAAACCATTGTAGTCTGTGTTCTCAGGAAGCATACAAATGACGGACTCCATCGGGCCATGAATGGTTGTTTCGGTTGGCTGCTCGTGGAGGATCCAAGGCATGACAGATGAGTATCACTATTGTTCATTTGGTTCCCATAGAATTTAACAAGTCTTTAATAGGAAACCGAACCGCTGACAAGAGTTAGATGTATATAAAACTAACTACAAATGGAAGATAAAATAGGAAATGGAAAATGCAAAATAGAAAACAGGCAGGCAGGCAGGCTATTGAGTACTGAATGTAATTTTTGTACCCATATATATATAAGATGTAAGCTGCATGCAGTTAAGAAGAGGATGATTTTGTTGGTTCTTAATTAATGTTGAGAATTATGATTATTATTTCTTAGCCTTTTTGTACACAAAACCAAAAAACTGCTAAAACAATCATACAAAACCAAACCTTCAATAGGACAAAAAAAGTATAATCATAAAAGTTTGCAACCAAAACTGTGACAAAAAGATTGTTGTATAACATAATATAAATATAAATGTTGAAGAGATTTGTGTTCAAAGAATGTCATTTTTGAATCTTTATTTTTATTTAATTTAAAACCTTCCTTATTCTTCTGCTTTCATGAAATGATATGCCCTCCTTAACCTCTGCAACAACAAACAACACTCACTTGCTTAGTTACAACAACTTGCTAGCTAGAGTTGAACAACAAAACCGTAATCGGATGCATCTAATTTGGCTGATGTAGATTTTATTAACCCCTTTTAACTAATCAAACAGTTGGCAGTTAAAAGAAAATAAAACTAAAGCTTTTACTACTTCAGTGTGTTGTATAACGGTTAACAGGTTTGAATCAATGTTTTGACATATAACTGCAGATTTGCAGGCTGCGGGTTCTATTGGGTTGACCGTCAAAACTTTTCTGTTCATTTTTATTGAGTTTTATGAATGATTAGTTGAAACAAATATGATTATAAAAACAAATTATTATAACCAAAAAGATGCCTTTTTTAACCCTAAGATGATTATTGTTCAACAATTTTCTTCATAGCTGATTATCTCTATTTTGCCTACTTGATTTGTTAACATATAAATGTTGAAATTGCCCGTTATAATCGTTAACTATGAAAATATCAAAATAACTGCCAATGTGTGTTGTTAAAAAAGAATAAAAAATTAAAGTCCAGTACCGCTGTTGTATCTCTAATGCGAAGTAGGTCCAATCTTTCTTGTGGCCTCCTATGTGTTAGAGTAGCAAGCTGCATCCATGAGGTTGTATCAATGATTTAGTTGTTATCAAAAAAAAAAAAAAAAAAAAAAAATCTTAAAGGCTGGATGCCACATCACTGAGGTGGCAACTGGGCCTGTCAAGCGAGTTGGGTGGCGGGTCAAAACAAATAGCTTCTTATTGCATTCAGGTCAGCTTGACTTAACCCGGAACATTTATGGCACAAAAGGTTCACATTTTCTAGGATCATTAGTGTGAACTATTATTACAAAATCTATATTATTTAAAAAGTGATCTAACTATTTTATAAAAATTATTTACGAGGTTTTATGCATAAAGATACATTTTCGTCAACTTTAAGTAAATGGGCCAAAACTGCCGTCTCTACAAATAAATACGCGTACCCAAAAAACTGAAGCTTTCAAGATCCGTTGTTGAAGGCATCAAACCTTCTGCTTTATGCAGTTCCGTAAGTCTCATTTGATCTGCACGAAATAATCCTAAACATATTCATGAAGGTGTTTCTTTTTAAAGCAAAAGTAGCATGTAACATGTTCAATTTTGTTATATGATATAAATTTATAGAGTATTCTGCATGTAAGAATGGTGGAAACATTTTTTTCATACTTTAGAGGTGGCAAGATGTGCGGTACGGGTGTTTTCGTTGTAGGTAGATTTTTCTATTTTAATTGTATAATATAAAAGATGACCCAAAATCGACCCATTCATAATTAAATGGGCCGAAATTGACACCACTAATTTATATGATTCTACTACCTCCTCTTGCTGCTTCTTGAGCTGCCCGTATCCATGATCGAGCATATTCTGCCACTATATCTGTCATGTCCTGCAACTATAAACATCAAGAATCACATGATTAATTATGGTTGTCTTCATAGACAAGTTAAGAAATACTGAACAAGCAAGAACCAACAATCTATACTCTAGCGCACTTGATTGCATTATATTTGTTTAAATGGCTTCTGGTCAGTTTTAAGTGAACCTGCAAACACATTTAACTAGCACGCCTGTATCGGGTCAACCTGGCAGGTTGAGGTTTGACGTTTAAGGGGTACTTTATGTCAAAATGTAAAGCGGGTTTATAGATTTTATATCAATAATTAAAAATTTAAAACAGGGTGTCGGGTTGTGTACTTTAGTCGCGATAGTTTTAGAAATGTGTTTTTTTTGGCTGTAAATCTATAACTTCAGATTAGCAATATACAAATTTTCTGATTAAATGGGTTGTGTCTGTGCCAACCAGCGAATACACAAATCATTTTGTGTGTTTGACATGATTTTGCAGTTCGTGTTGTGTTTGGGTAAACATTTTGGGTTCGTGTGGGGTTTCGACCCATGAAACCGTGAATAGTCAGTTTAAGCACCTAGTTTTTGCCCATTATTTAAACTAAAGTTATTAATAAATAAACAATTTTAGGCGAATAAGCGATTGTATGCATTAAACATATATAACGTTTTTTCTTTGTTATAAAAACAAATAATTAACTTGTTTTTTAATTGCTTTCTTAAAGATTCACAAATTTGTTTGAAAAAAGTATGTATTTTTAATAACTAACAAATTTCTATTAAATAAAATCAAGAAAGGCAAGATAAATTTCTTAGTTTATATCTCTGGATTTAATTTTGGAATTTAGGCAGTTGCATTCATCAAATACTCGAGGCAATTTGTCAACGTGTTCGACCCATTTGACCCGTTTGAGATTTTTAGAATAATAAGAAATTGACTCACTTATGTAGAATATAGGACACATGAAAGAAGGCAATGATCCAGTCTAAATATACTTAGAAGCTAGCTGCATTCAGGACAACTAAATTTAATCTGGTTATTGTGTATTTGCATAATATCCTTCAGTTTTAAACCTAGATTTAGTGGCCAAGATATCACTACAATTAATGCCACCGCAACAGTTAATCGTGCAGGTATTAAAAGTCAGGGTCAAAGATGTAATTACATCAGATCTCTCTTTTGTTCCCTCTACTGGAGTCAAATCGCGCACCCATTCAATCTCAGCTACACGGTACCTTCAAAAATAACAAAAGGGATGTGACCAAATTAAATAACCATAAACTAACTTCATGACAAGTTCAAACAAGTTAAGAACATTTGTCAGCCAAAGTCTGAGATATCACGGTTATCAATAAAATAGCATAAAAAAACTTCAAACAAGAATGATACTGATGCTTACCCGTCTTGATCCCAATTTCGAAGGATTCTACATCTTCGTCGACTTTCAACCTGCATTAATTATAACAGGTCGATCTTACCAAAAGAGGAAAAAATGCATACATTGGTAAAAAGTTACACATTTATCACTCAGACAGATGGTAAAAAAAAAAAAAAAATCACCTCCAGGAAAAAGCGCCCATCTGGAAGCGGCTCACAACTACATGATTAAATATAGATTATTAATTGCAGCATAATGAGCTAGAGACTAACTTGTGTAAGATAAAACTTATATCAATAATTCAAGGCAGATGATTTACTCTGTTATTTCCACTTCACATGCATAATCAGCTACAGATCCTGTTGTGGAATCTAGTATAACCTACATTATACAAAACCACAAATCAGATCCAAGAACATAGCGTTGTGGTTGCTCTAGCGATCCGCCTTAATCAATGGGAAAAGATAAGAGGTGGCAAGTTTTACCCCTTTTTTCTAAAAAAACAGGTCAATGCGGTTTATGTTTTATCTTTAACGCGTAAAATTGATAAGGATTTAGCTAAAAAGGAAACATGTCAAACTGGTTGAACGTCTCCCAAAGTGTAGCTTCAATGCACAAAACCTTCTAAATCAATTTTATAAAAATAAATTACTTGTCTTGACCGTTACCCAACAAGCCCGACCAGCCCATTTTGCCACATCTAGAAGAAAAAGAGATCACTTCCGATATCTACCATTCCCATTCTCCGGTTTCCTTCCATGATTCTCCTCACCTGTCATTTAGCATAAATGTCAAACCATTGCCACAAGCTATCATCAAAGTAAAGACTTTTAAATAGTCCTTAGGCAATGAGGTCTCGATAAACTTACCATAAGTCTGTAACGGGCTTCGAAAATATTCAAGTGAAATTTTTGGCAAGGTAGGACAACATCCAAGACAAAAAGAGGTAAAAAATCAGGGCCCATATTGGTCAAACTGTCATTCTCTAATTTCCTTTCTGCATATTCTGCTGGGAAATTCCTCTCTATTATATTTTTCAGTGTCACGCTAGACAAAAAAAGAAAGACGAAGAATTCAGCATATAAATCAGATTAGGAAGTGGATTCACGTTCGCTGCTAAATAAATACAAGTTCCTTTAGTCAACAAAAGATATTCACAAAATATGCATGCCTTCGTATATGTAACTTGGTTTAAAAATATGTGATGCGCTCCGATGCGTTTTGACCCAAAAGACGATGTGCGATGCGTGATGCGCACGCATCACGTATTAGAGGTGTTTGTTATTTTAAAAATTATTTATGTAAGATATTTTGACTTGTTAACTTATAAACACCAAAAATTTAGTGATTAAAATAAATAAATACAAAAAATAAGCTCTGGTAAGAAGTTATTTCTAACGAAAATAAGCCTTTAACTACGTATGTGTACAATTAGTCTATGCAAAAGGTACGAGTAATATATGTAGGAACTCATTTAACATCAGCAGCTCGTTGTACAAGCTTATTAAGCACACTATACAAGCTCACTGTACATTTTTTTGGTAAATTTCAGAAAATTGCATGCATCATAACGCATCATGCGAGCGCATTACGCGATTTAGAGCGCATCATCCTCGCATCATGGAATCACAGCGCATCCCACATTATGCGCTCCTGATGCGCGCATTTTGAAACCAAGTATGTAATTTCATTGAATCGCTATGTATAATACCCCCCGCTATCTCCCAAACCAATGCATATGTGGTAAAAATATATCATTTATTCTCTAACAAAATGAAAAGCAAAATATAGCTGAAAAGAGTTGAAAGATCTTCTACCAAGAATGGAATCAACTCACCTAATTGCACAAGTTCTAGGACTGATAAACAGAAACCGTCCGGCACAATGGGCATCTGTTTCCTAGCATATATTCAAGGATCGAAAACACAAATTAGCAAAACTAATATGAGGAAAGAAAACTAGTGAGAAAACGAAACAAAAAGTCAACTCACCCCGGTCCATTGACTGGAAGAGGCACGACCGACAAAAAGTATGTCCGCATGGAGTTGTGATAGGTTCATAGAGCAATTTTAAGCAAACAGTGCAGTCAAAGTCATCGGTACGTGGTGTTTGACCATGGTTTCTCTTCCCAAAAAGATTGGCTGTGAACTTTTCTAACTTCTTTAGAGCATTGCTACATGAGACCATAAACAGATAACCATATTAAATGCATTTTATCGCACGGTTAAGACACAAATAAAAATATGTATGAAATTGTTGAAGTGGTCAAGAAAAGTTTAATAACCTACCTTGTAGCATCAATCTGAAGACCGGTAAGAATTACATCACGGGCTAACTCAAACTTTTCTAACTGCGAGAGAAAATTATAAAATGATCGAATATAAATAGATGGCGTCAAATGAATATGACACAGATGGTTTATAATCTATATATCCACTCGTAAATAAGTTGAATACTTACCAAAATGAGTGCATTTGCCTTCAAGATATATGCCGTTGTAGAATTATTTTTTAAGTTCATAAACTGCTCAGCATCCTTCAATGCCAGCTGAATAAACAAATTTCAAAAGTTAAAAACTTTTGTGGTAACAAATATATACAAAGTGACAAATGATAATAAACCAGAGCCTAGAAGATAGATCATGTACACTAGCATGGGTTGTAGGATCAAGACCGCTCAATGGTCTTCGCTCAGACAAAGAAGCTGGTCTGTGTTTCAGAAATTGACCAATCCTGGTTCATGATTAACGAGATTAGTGCTAGTAGAATGTGAAATATATACATACATATCCACACACACAAATATGTATGTAGACAAATGCACGCAGACAAAGATTTACCTGAGGTAAGCAGCACATCGGTTGCTAAGAATGACAGGATCATCTGGTTTGATATTATGAGCTTTCGAGTAACAACTGACTGCCTGATTAATAATATTATTCAACAAAGTTAACTAACTTTCAGCCTAAAGATGTTAACAATAACAGCAGCAAAAGAACATCTGCAAAAGCTAGTCTCGTTATGTACCTCCTCATAACGATCATTTCTGAATGCTTTGTTACCCGCTTTCATCAGATCATAGAGATGATTAAATCGTCCTGTATCTAGCGACTCCCCTTCATTTCCCTGCTACAACACAATCTTTGTTCAAACTTCATAGATTTCAAATGGATGTAGTTATCCAGACACCACTGGCGTATCGTACGGCCATATGACAGGAGAAAATGGTCGTATGAATCGTATGAGAGAAGAAAAATGGTCATACGGGTTGTGTATGAGGGACCTTATGACGAAACGGTCGCCAAATCATACGACCCGTATGATGTGTTTGACTGACGAATAAATAATGTGACCACTAACAAAGTCATATGGCCCGTATGACCATTTCACCATGTCACACGACCCGCATGATGGAGTACGCTTGCACAAAAGCGACTGATGTGACCACTAAGTCATACGGCCCGTATGACCATTTCGGCATGTCATACAGCCCGTATGATGTGGTACCCTTGCCCAAAACTGACTGACGTGACCACTAACAAAGTCATACGGCCCATATGACCATTTCTTCATGTCATACAACCCATATGATGTTGTACCCTTGCCCAAAACTAACTGACTTGACCACCGACAAAGTCACACCCAGCCCGTATAACAATTTTTCGCCCACCCTTTCAAATAACATCATACTCAGTTAATCCCACCAATACCAAAGCTAAAGTAAGGTCTGATGAGGGTAAGATGTAGCCAGCCATACCTCTACCTGAGAAAATAGAGAGACTGCTTCTAAGACCCCGGCTCGACACCCAGGGACAAAGCATTGTGAGCCCTGCCCCCTGTTTTTTCACGCAGTAGTGGAAATTTGCGATTTTCGTAGGTAAATTTAGTCTGGGTTGAGTCCGGCCCCTGCCGATCTGCCACTACTACCAATCGAAAAAAAATTGAACCCCCCCCCCCCCAATTGGTGAACCGAGCTTCGCCCCTGTCGACACCTTTTCAAATACACCAAACCAAAATCTCTAACTACCGTACAATTCTCTAAATTCATATAACCATACACAAGAAAGTAAACTATATTAACATCAAACCTCCTAATTCCTCAATCAACACAACCATCCAAACAAATTCACACCAAAAGCATAATTCTTATTAATTGATCATCAAGTTTGCAACTTTATATCACATAAACAATAATCACCCCAAAATAACAATACCCAAAACAATTACCTAACATTTAATCACAATTCAAGAAAATTAAAACTCACCCAAACAAAATCTTGAACATCTTCAATCCCTTCCAGCTTAAACCCAGAAGACTCTTCATCTTCTTCGGTTGCCATTCAAAAAATATAATACAATAATAATAATAATAATAATAATAATAATAATAATAATAATAATAATAATAATAATAATAATAATAATACTTGTTTTAGTAGAAACTGAAAGTAGGTTGTTTGTTATGTGCTATATGTTAATAGAAGACTGAATGATAACAGCGTGTGCTTGCTTGTATCCTTCGTTCCATACACGGACCATATTCATTTACGTGTACTTATTATTTTCTTACTCTCTCTCCTCTCTCTCTCTATATATATATATGTTCAAATACATATAGTTTTTTTTAAGAAGTGTGAGAATTAAAGGGGGTAAAAAATTTTTTTTTTTTTTTTAGAATTTTTTTTCCCATGTGCTTAAACATTCTTTCTAGATGAATAATACAAAAAAAAAAATTAAAAAAAAAAATTTTTTTTAGTGTAATTACGTCATTAAGGTAAATACATTAGTTTACACTAGAGTAATTATGTAATTACTCTACACCAATTTTTTTTTTTTCAATACTCTAATACATGTTTAACAATATGGGAAAAAAAAATTTGAAAAAACAAATAAAAAAAAATACCCTCCTTTGATTCTCACAGTTCTTACCAAAAAAACTATTTGTACCGGATCTTTCCCCATATTATATATCTATAGTGGTTACATATATGTATGTATGTACAGTTTTGGATTATAGAGATGTCGTTGTCAATATGTTCTATTGGTGTATACAAAAGCAATTAAAAACAAAAATGAAATTATATAAATAAAGGGATATTAATTGGATGTTGACTTGTGTCTTTTGACTGGTTTTATGAGATACACATCTCAATCTCAACCACAAAAGAGTATTTTCAAGTTATGTGTGCTCTTTTTTTTTAACGATCAAAATGCTGGGTACTCTGTACGTAGCTCCAATAGCCGAAAGGGGCCCCAGACGGCCTCTAGCCCGTACGGACAGAGCCCTTAAATTGATTTTGATTTTAATTGAGTTAATTACAGTTTTCGTCCCTGTGGTTTGCCTAAACTAACAGTTCAGCCATGCTTAACACCCTGAGTACCTGTGGTTTCATTTTCTAACAGTTTACATCCCTGAAACTGACGGTCGTTAGGCTTGTCTGTTAATTTGTAAAGAAATGACTATTATACCCTTAATTTTTTGGATGAATTGACTCTTATACCCTCCCATCTTCTTCCCAACCTACCCACCCACCCACCACCACCATCACCACCACCTGCAACACCACCACCACCACCATCTCCACCGCTACCCTCCCTCTCCTCTCTCCTCCACCATCTTCACTTCTTTTTTTCTTTTCACCCTCCTCTTCTAAACCCTTTTCTTCCCACCAATAAAGCTGCTAATCATCCATTGGATTTCATTGAATTTGATGTTCAGGTATTTTTTTTTTTTCTCTTTCGTTTTCTGTTCGCCTTTCGTTTTCTGTTCGCCGCGTATCAGTTTTTTTATTTTATTATTTTTTTAAGTTGAGTTTGATGAAATGAACGGTTTGACAATAGATCTGATTATGTGTATATGTTTGTTTGTTATGGTAAACTTCTAGCATACAAATCACATATGGATGTGAAACAAGATTACAAGAAAATCTGATCGTTTTGTAGGTGACGAAAGACGACACACCGATTGTTTTCCATGACAACTTCATCATCTCAGAAGAGAATGTAAGTTTGTTTAATGTGTTCAACGAGTTTATTATCTATTATTATTATTATTATTATTTCTAGGGTTGCAGGTGGTGGTGGTGGTGATTGGTGTTGCAGGTGGTGGTGGTGATGGTGATTGGTGTTGCAGGTGGTGTTGTAGGTGGTGGTTGAAGAAGATGGGGGGTATATTAGTCAATTTACCCAAAAACTAACGGAATAATTAACGGCGTTAGTCTCAGTGATGTAAACTGTTAGAAAATGAAACCATAGGTACTCAGGGTGTTAAGCTTGGGCTGAACCTGTTAGTTTAGGCAAACCACATGGACGAAAACTGCAATTAACTCGATTTTAATTTGTGTTTATTAACGACAAATTACTTTTATCAATCATTTAAAATATATAAGAGCATTCACAGTCTAGCCTGTCTCCCATCCCCAACCATATAATTTAAAAAAAAGTTATAGTTTTCTGAATTTGCCTATGACTTTTTCAAAGTCTCTCACATCTCATTCCCATTCATATTCTCTATAAACTTTTTTTATTATTATTTTCTTTCTTTACAACCAACATCAAACCACTCCACTTTCGATTTGTATTATTTTATTATTATTAAATAAGATGGGAGAAGTATGGAAGACCCCATATATGAGGGCTTAACATAGGTTTTTTGCAAATTTTAGAAATGAGGTATGAGGATAGGGGTTAGGATGGAGTGAGTTTTTGTGGGATTTTTTAAAATTTTAAGAATGGGTGAGAGAATGATGGATGGATTGTGAATGCTCTAATACATTGTATGAATAAGATACTAACATAATGTAAGATGCCCGTTAAAAAACCTTGTAGTTACTACTATTACATTATAAATTTTCTACCCATATCATTAAAGTCACTCATTTCTCCCACTTTTTTTTTGAACGGCCAACATAATCCATTTTATTAACCACGAAATGCTAGCGGGATACTAGCAACACCACATACAATCACGAACACAAAGATTACAACAAAACGATCACCAACCTATGTTATACAAACTAAAACCCCTCCAAGTATTCCAATCCATATCCGTGCACTTGGCTCTAGTTTTGACCCACAAGAAACTTCTTGATTTAATCTCCCCACCACACTTACTAAGGACTCTCTCTTTTGTGCAAACACAATCTCGTTCCTGTATTTCCATAAATAGCATATGGATGTCAAGAAAACCGCGTGAACAACCTTTCTAAACTTCTTCCGAGTGACAGACATATCTATGCATATCCACGAAATCAATGAAGCCGAAAGCAAAAAAGGAATGAAGCCCACACCAATGCGACACAATGTGCCAGACATCTTGTGCGAAACAGTAAGAAAACGAACAAATGTTCGACGGTTTCCTCGGCTTCTCCACATACCGGACATATGCACCCACCCGTTTGAATACCTCGTCTATCCAACGCCTTTAGAGTAGGGAGTCTATTCTCTCCGCGCACCAAGAAACTATAGAAACCTTCTTCGGTACCCAGCTACACCAATTGAATGGTCACTGAAAATTATCATACCTGAAGTCGTTCAGAATTGCTTTGATGCTCCTCACTGTAAAGCCGCCCAAGCCACCCGGATTCCACACCCAATTATCCCCAGCCCCGTTGAAGTTTTGCCCTCCAACCCAAAGTTCCAATCGGCCTAGTTCATCTAATTCAAGGCCACTTTGCAAAGCCCTCTTCCAATCCCACCCAAACCCAAATCGGCCCATACCCACCCTACTAGCAGTAGACGCCTCCTTTATCCTCTTCAACTCGAAAAGGATAGGATATAACTGATACAGTGGCACGTCCGATATCCAGCAATCAAGCCAAAACCTGACTGAGGAACCAGACCCAACCACCCCTGATAGCCGTAACCACGTCAAACCCCTGCATCCGAATGTCCATTACTGCCCGATTAATCTGTTTCCAAATACCCGAATGTGACAACTTAACCGGAATAAAATTCCAATGTCGAGAGTAATGATGCAGCGCCCACACAACCTTTCGCCATAAACCATTCTCGTCAACTTTAAAACGCCACCACCACTTTGCTAACATAGCCGAATTCGCATCCCTCCAAGACCCGAAACCCAACCCCCAATATTCAGTCGGAGCGATAACCTTACGCCAAGCAACCCAATTAAGTTTTGCTTTCTCATCGGACCCTCCCCAAAAGAACACTCTCCTGATCCTGTCAAGCTTGTCTAAAACCTGTTCCAGGGCACGGTATAACGAAAAATAGTAGGATGGAAGTGAATTAAGAACTGATTTTATCAATCTGATTCGGCCCCCAAACGATAATTTATTGGCCTTCCACAACGCCAATCTACTCCTGAAAGTATCAACAACCGAATCCCACGCGCCAACCCTATTCATATTAGCACCGATTTGCAAGCCAAGGTGAACAAATGGAAACTTCCCCATCCTACAACCCAACAAGTCCGCCATATAAGAAAGTTGATGATCTGGTACAGACACCCCGAACAAACAACACTTCCTCATATTCACCCTTAAACTTGTCACTAGGTAGAAGCCCCTAAGTAATCTTCGCGGATTTTTTGCATTTTGGTCCAACCACTCCCCCACGAAAACCACGTCGTCCGCGTACATAAGATGTGATAACACTGGACCCGCCTCACCACACCGTATTCCTTGAAACAACCCAACTTCAGTCGACTTTTTCATCATACCCGATAAGGCTTCCATAACCAAAACGAACAAGAATGGCGAAATCGGATCCCCTTGTCTTAAACCTCGATGACATTGGAATTCAAGAGTCGGTGAACCGTTCACTAAGACAGACGCTCGGGCCATGGAAATAATAGCAAGAATCCAAGTCCTCCACCTCTTAGGAAAGTTCATTTGGCCTAAAACCGACATAAGAAAGTTCCAATTAACCGAATCATACGCCTTATCAATGTCCACCTTAAATATCATTCCTTCCCACTTAGCCTTCCTCATCCACCCCACTAATTCATTCAAAATCAAAGGACCATCAATAATACTCCTTCCACATAGAAAAGTCGATTGCTCGGGAGATACAAGCTTACCAATGACTCGTTTTAGCCTGTTCACGAGCACTTTGGATACAACTTTATTAATGCATCCAATAAGACTAATAGGTCTATAATCTGATAAAGCCATCAGATCCTTTACTTTGGGTATAAGTGAAATAAAAGATGCAGTGCAGCCATGATTAAAGCGGCCCGAGCGATGGATTCATCAAAAAACTTCAGATACACCGCATCTCCCACTACTTGCGTTTAAATACCATATGTTTGTACCATATAAAAACCATGCAATGCATATCTCCAAAGATAGTGTTAATTAGATACACCGTATTCATCTTCTTGAATTGTCTCCACCGTTCATATGTCTGCTGTTCTCCTCACCATTCCCCAAAGATGCACCCCAATTTAGGGATGACCATATAGCCCCGAATACCGAACCGATCCCGAACCGATACAGTACCGAACTGAGGGTGTTCGGTATCGGTATCGGTATCGATACTCACATTTAGAGGTTTTCGGTTTCGGTATTTTTGGTATCGGTACGGGATCGGTATGGTATCGGTATTTTAAGGTAAAATACCGATACCATACCGGTACCGTACCGATACCAAACCAATACCGTACCGTGTCGTATGTTTTCGGTATCAGTATCGGTATTGGGTTTTGGGAGTTTTCGGGATCGGTATCGGTTGGTACCGATACCGTCCCGAGCTCATCCCTACCCCAATTGCCACAATATTTAAGTCCAAGGGCCAGCCGTGAACCCTCGGCCCACTATGATTATGAGCCCCATTAGGCCCAAAGGCTTGGCTTTGTTGAGTTGGGCTTCTGATACGCTTAGACTACTTTCTAAGGTTAGTCATGCCTCTTTAGCTCACCCCCCCCCCCCCTAAAAAAAAACAAACTTAACATTTTTTTATTCTCCAACATTTGACCTTTTGTACCATCATTTGAAGGATCATCATTTAAAGGATCACAATTTGGGGGTTAGATGATTATATTGTGATATGTTTGTAACTAATCATAATGGTGTGTTCAATTGGCTGGTTGAAATGTACTTACTTGTGTATTTGTTCGTGTGGAAGCATCAATCCTATTTTGCATACACTTAGAAAGTTAGAATCGTGTGATTGGGAAGAAAAAAAAGCAATTTAAGTCAATTATAAAAAAATGTAAAATAAGCTGGCAGGTTATAATCAACTTGTAAACATGTTAACTAGATTGGTGGCTACAAAAATGGGTTAAACGGGCTAGCGTGTTGACCTGTTGATTAAGAAGGTTGGCAGGTCAAGTTGTTTAATTAAACAGGTTATACATGTCAATACGAACACAAACCGTGTAATTAATCATGTCAAATACAAAATGACCAGTTTATTAAATGAGTTAAACTTGACTGACCATAATTTGATTATTTGAGTGTGTTGGGCTATGATTAGAGGTTTGCGTTTGTCTTGGATTTTGGGTTATTTAGTAATGGGTTTCGGCCTTGTTGGCCCATGTATTATGACCGCCTATGTTATCTATAAATAGGGGTTTCATTGATTATCAGAAGGTTGCTAGTCTTTTTGGTTGTTTATGCTCTCGTGTACCAGACGGTTCTAAGAAGCCATGTGCACCTTAATAATCAAATCATTCTATTTCAAGTTTCTTCTTTGTTCTTTACATACAATCATTGTTTCCGCCTTTGGTTGTGTGTTGTTTGATACCCGGTAGAAAGGATTTTGGACTTACAATTGGTATCAGAGCCTAAGAAGTCTTTTGAAGGCTCGGTTCGGTATCAAAAGAAGAAGATCAAGGAAAGTTCTTGCTACAAAAGAGGTTGATTTTATTGATTTGATTCGTTATCTATAAAATATGCTTTGCTACTGATCGATTTATCTTATGCAGCCTGTTTCGTCGATTTGATATTGATTATAAATATTTTCGTTCAAAGTTTTGCTGGAAATTTTTCTGTTTTTGATCCGATTTTGATGAAAGTCAAAGGTGTTTGCTGAAATTAAGGAGATCTTTCTTGAAATTTTTGAAAAAGGAATCATTTTTATTGCTTTAAATCTCTTTGAAATTTTTCAAAATCCTCGATCTCCATATTTTGTGGAAAATTTGTTGCTGATTGTGTGCAGGTTTCCTTATTCAAGGCGTGTTCGATCTCTACAAAGTGTTCGACCTAGGCTTGTGTTCGACCTTGGCCTGTGTTCGACATTGGCTTGTGTTCGACCTTGGCTTGTGTTCGACCTTGGCTTGTGTTCGACCGTGGCCTGTGTTCGACCTTGGTCTGTGTTCGACCTTGGCTAGTGTTCGACCTTTGGCTTGTGTTCGACCTTGGTCTGTGTTCGACCTTGGCTGGTGTTCGACTTTTGGCTTGTGTTCGACCTTTGGCTTGTGTTCGACTTTAGCTAGTGTTCGACCTACCATCTTGGACTGGACTGAACAACAAATTTTGGACTGGGCTTTTACAATTTTTAGACTGGACTTCAAACAATCTTGGACCAAATTTAAACCACATTAATTTGAACTAATAAATTTAAGTTTTATTTTCAGAAATGGACCAAATTGTTAACCAGGCTAATTTGAATGGACTGAATGCTGGCCAGCTACTCGTAGCTGCACAAGTGGACAAATCCATGGAATCTGTTATTGGCACTCATCAGAAAATACCTGTTCTTCAGCTTGGAATGTCTTATTCTGAGTGGAAATTCAGGTTTATTCAGCTCATGAAAATAAAAGATGCAAAGGCCCTAAGATCCATTCTAAATGGCCCCTGTGTGATCACGTATGTGGTAAATGAAGCAACTGGAACTACTGCCATCTAACCAAAGAGCATGTACACTGACGAGGATCACGAAAAGACTGATATTGATGAAAGGGCGATTGATTACCTTCATCAGGGACTTTCACCTGAAGTCTCAGTTGGGGTTCGTGATAACGCTACTGCCAAGGAGCTTTGGGAAGCTCTTGAAAAACTGTATGAGGGAAATGAAGAAATGAAAAAAAGTAGAAGCGAAATGCTAAGCCAAAAGTTCAATGCGTTTAATCATATTCCTGGTGTAACGACCCGAAGTGTTACGGGTCTCTTAAACGGGTCGGATCGTACCCGACCACCCGATTACTTATTAAATTATTTAAGTTCGAATCTCGCGACTAAACGTTTTAATCGATTTTATAAATAATAATTATTGGATTTTTATTATCTTGACTAAACGTTCCTTATCTGCTATTTAATCGTTGCCAAATATTCTTTGTTTTATTGTTATATCCGTTACCAAACACCCAAGTCTTCAGTTATTATCCTTGTTGCCAAACACCCCTTGTATAATTATCTTTATAAAACTCTCCTCTCTCTCTCTCTTGGGCGGAACAGACAAAACAACACACACATATATGTGTGTGTTTCAGAAAGCAGAGAGCAGCCACACAACCACCATCAACTCCGGCCGCCGCCGGCGTCTTCTTCATCCTCTCCGGCTAATCTATAAACCACCCTATTCATCTCTATTTCTATTCCAAATCATACCGGTAACCTTTAATCTGTTCCGAACTAAACCCAACCGATAAAACCCCCGGTTCATCCCTCTGTTCCAGTTAAAGGGCGGACAGTCACCGGTCTTGGTGACTGTCGTATATAACCATCATCGTTCTCACCTTCGGCTATCCTTATAATCTTTACAACCACCTCCTCTATCCCGATAATAATAATAATAAACAGGTAACTCACCTTATTCCGATCTCAGTTTATGCTATGCAAAGACCAACAGTCACCAGTCATGGTGACTGTTATCAGGAAATCCTAACCTTCACTCGTCTGTGACTGTCACCAGAAGCCACAGTCATCGGGTCTGTTCATAACCCGGTCGCTTTCTGATCTGAACCCGGTAAACACTCCGTTTAACCAAAACCCATAACCTTGCTTGCTAATCGGACGCCGATAATCTTCTTTGTATACTCATAATCTGAACAGTCACCAAGTCATGGTGACTGTTATCGCACCTTGATAACTTTCTGATAGAACTCGGCCGTGACCATCTTCCTGCTCAGGTTCATAATTATAAAGCTATTCGGTAACCCAACTGTCGTGTACTCTTGTTTGATTCAGAACCGGTCAGCTCTGGTGACTGTGGTCCGGTGAACAGGCTCACACACACATCGACTGATGTGTGTGTTTGTATGTTAAGTATCACCCTTCTGTTTGGAATTATACTCGTGAACCTTCATTCGTAGTCCGATCGTGGTCCGGTTAATCTCCGATCTATCTTGATATGATTCAGATTACAAACCCGAAAGGTATAATCTTTAACAGTTATCATAGATATGTTGGTATTAATCGTTGATACCCGATTATAATACTGTTTCTGTGATTATTGCGAGGTACCGTTAATCCAATCGGAGAGTTAAACCGATACCGAGTCGACTCGGTGACTCGGTCAACACCCGGAATAGAACCCGGTCCATTGACTAAGACGAGGATTATTAGAATTATACGATTATATATATATAATACGAATAACGTACGGACTTGATAATAATAATAAGAGAATAATAATCATATATAGAATATATACGTTTATATATATAAGATTCGATATATAAAACGATATACTAGACTCGGGTTAATGATAATATTTCTATTCTTTTATTAGCTACGAGTGCCAAGCTGTAATGGCCAACTTATGAGTACCAAACTGTAATGGCCAGCTAGATTTTAGGATGTCCGTGTCGTGTCAATAATAAACCCCGGGTTTAGGACTATCTAATATATACCGAATTCTATATATATATATATATAAATTGTATATACGATATATATTCTAAATAATACAATCTAACGAGTCCCACGCGTAAAACGTATCAATATATATATTTGACATATAATTGTAATAAAAGAGACTATAGAAGATTATACGCAAACCTGTGAGTATCGTGAACTCCCCTCTTTTATTGTTTTATTAAACGTTTTAGGGGAAATACATGTCATTTATTAGAAAACCTAGAAATGCTTTACATAATAGATCTTATAAAAGAAATATAATAGAAAGGGGATAATAGAAACGACTAGGACAGTACTGACCGGTATATCGCCATTTCCTTTATTGTCCAACTAGAGGATAATAACCAGTCTTACCCGAGTAGAGGGTAGGAATAATTAAGATTTACCACAAACAGAGTGGTACCATCGATAGGAATGACAACTAATAGAATATAATAGATTGACATATAATCGGTATAATTTAATCGAATTGGTATAATAGAATATATAATTTCCCCCTCCAGAATTAGAATAGTAAAGCATGTTATAAAAGAATATTATAAAAGAATATAAATAAACGAACTGGCCATTCACTTTATAAAATACACGACCTCACCAACTTTATGTTGACAGAAACTATTTTTGGCATGTGTTCAGGTAACCCAACAGATATGATGACGTGGATCCTGGAAGAGTCAAGACTGTCAATATCCTGAAGTCCGCTGCGTAACTCCGATAACCCGACCCAACGACCCGGCACCGACTGTTGGGTCGTTACAGGTTGGTATCAGAGCGACGCTTTATGGACAGTCTTGAAATATTTATTAATCCAG
The DNA here is from genome assembly GCA_030844895.1 of Ambrosia x helenae. Lineage (NCBI taxonomy): Eukaryota > Viridiplantae > Streptophyta > Magnoliopsida > Asterales > Asteraceae > Ambrosia > Ambrosia x helenae. The sequence continues at coordinate 62,842,469 of CM061227.1, read as the reverse complement.
GATCTACCAGAAATGTATTTTAAAAGAAATTTTGATTAGAAATATGGATAGGGTAAAATAATATTAGAAGATAACATTTTGGGTACCTAAATGCCAAACCATTATAAAGTTGGTGAGAACCATAACAGTATATTAGAAATTAAAACGAATCCACTACAGGATATTACTAGAATGATTATGTGGGGTAAATTGACAATTATGTACACAATTGTGAATTTACCTACACATTTAATTTCTGGGAAATCTTACAGGATAATAAGGCCATAAGAAATAAGAGAGAATATAGAACAGAATTCACGACATTAAAAGAAATAAGATAGAAATGCAGAACAGAAACCAGATAAATATTAAAAGAAATCAGAAAATAAATCGAGATATAAATAAGAAATAAAATAAGTTATAAAAAGTATATATATATTTATATAGAAAAATAAATAGTTTATAAAACATAATTCATCCATCGTTGATTCAAGAAACTTCAGATAAGTTTATTGAATTATTCCGGTCCCAGTGGCTATTTATATTCGATCTCAGATCGTCAACCTTACGATTATTCCAAATATTATAAATAGAATACAAATATTACGCTCCGACTTGAACATTCCTATGATCGAGTCTCCAGAAATATTATTTTTATTCCGAAAATTCCGAAATTTTATCAGATATGCTAGAGACATATTAACATTGTGTTTCTAAAGAATTTCCTTCGATTGTTTAATCAGAAATCGAACCCTTCAATAACTCAAGTTGTTTTAAATCCTTTCGGTATAACTTCGAAGTTTCTTGAATTTATTCTCGGTTATTTTTATTTTTTTTACTAAACCAGTATTATTATTATTGATCCTCCCTAAAAGTTTTTATTTTAAAGATATGAAAATCCTATAAAACCTCGGTCGTATCATTTTGTTCGAGCGTATTTCACTCTATATTCAGTGTCATTTCGTAAAAGATCTTTAAACGAATTTCTATCCGTATATATTTCAAGAATATTTTCGGCACGATTCTATATTTATATTCGATCATACAACCTCCTTGATATTTTATCTCGATATGAACAATAAATATTTACCACGTTCTATAAATCTCTCTTTGAATATATATATATATAGAGAGAGAAATCTCAGTCAGATGATATCTTCGATCTTTTCTTCCGAGAATTAAGATAATATTTTGAATAGAAATATTATTATTTCGAAATTCTCGTGACAAAAATAATTTGAAATCTCTCTAAAGAAACCGAATTTTACTCGTTAGATTATGTGGCAATATAAGTACTCTCTTAATCCTGTGACTTGAACAAGTCAAAGATTAAAAGATTGGATAGTTATATTGGACATCTTTTGACGTGAACAAATTCATAAACGATTGACAGTCTATTTCGTTAGACTCAAATCAACATGTTTCCTTCCAGAATATATAATTTCGAATCTAAGAGAAAATAAAGAACAGAATATCAGAATAATATGTGAAGGACACATACCTATTGTGATTAAAATAAATAAGTACTGGAATGTTAGGTGAGGTGGAATAGTAATTATGATCGCGACATAATTATGAATGCCACAGGCACAGTAACATTCGAGTAGGAGTTTATCGAGATCACTGTATGTTTGTATCATAAACATACTAAAAGAAATAATAAGAAATAATAAGAAGAAATATATAATGGAATCATCAGCGTAATATATGTGGATTATACGACCACAGAACTGGCAATCTAGTTGGAATTTCTTCATGAAATACGACTAAGAATATGTTCGCAGAATAATAACCATCGATTGGTTAATTCCTACGAATTATAGAAATCAGTACATCGATTTCTGATTGCCAACCAAAGATAGTTGTATGTCCTCTGTGCAATCTCCGGGGCAAATGATATCTGGACCTTTACAGAAGGTATATCTGGACATTTGTCACCAAGTCACAGAATTCTTTATAAGGATATATGATGCTATGAACAAATCTTTATAGTCACTTCGTATGAAGACTCGTGCGAGTTGTAGTATAGTCAAATTGGTAAAACGGTCAAGTGTTACCAAGTTGAAATTTATGAATAAGAAGTGATGAAAGAATTGTTAAATCCTTCGAATATATAAATTTATATGGATTCAGAAACCGGAAACGGTAAAATCCAACGAATTATTAAAAGAAATAATTTATTGAATATATATTGAGATACGATTGATACCAAGCGGAATCGCGTAGAGATTCGCAAGGTATAATCGAAGTGAAAATGAAAAATGAATAGAATTATGCTCATTTTTCCAGTGAAACTCTCTGGCCAAGGCATGTCGAAATTCCTATTTCGAATAACGGCTTATGAGAGATAAATTAAGAAATCACTGTTCTGGCAAGAACTATCTATACGAAGATCCAAATAAAATAAGCCTCGCTTATAATAAGTTGGATAAAGAATCTATGATAGATTTCCTATATATAAGTTTATCGGAAAGTGTTTTCAAACACTGAAAGTATAAATTTTAATCGAATACATAAATAAGAAAGAATTATTCCAAGCAAGCATATATTATAGAAGTGATGAAATTTATAGTGTGTGCTATAAATATTATCAGTATTTGCTTGGATATAAAAGAATATAAAATTGATAAATAAAAAGAATTATAATCTAGAAAGTCATTCGATATGTCTGAATAAAAGAAAGGCATAGGAAATGCCAGATATTAAGAGAAGGCATTTGAAGTGCCAAATATTATTTAAAAAGGCATCTAATATGCCAAGAAATATAATTATTAAATAAGAATATAAGTCGTAAGGAAACGACTAGAATTTTATAAAAAATATTTTATAAAAAGAAAATTATAGAATATTTTACCGAGAGTGTAACAAATTCCAAAATAGTGATATCAAGAAGGAATAATTGCAGAAATACTTAACGCAATAAGTATTCATGCATTAAACCTGAATGATAATCATGATTTTGAGAAAGAATGAATGAATGCATTGTTCGTAAGAATCCTAAGTCAAAGAATCGTAACAACGACTGTTACCAGTAGATTCCGAGACTATAAAGAGAAACTTACATATAATTGACTGTAGAATTGTGAAAGACCTTATTCACAATAATACAATGAGAAAAGTCAAATAATATGTAATGAGATACAATGCAGTTAATCATCAATGAAATAGTCAGTAAGACTATTATCAATGATTTAAGAGAAATCTTAATAATCGATTTCAGTAAATCAAGATGATAAAAAGGAACTGTTGAAACAGTATAATTCAACAAGTTCAATTAGTCTTTTCCGGCACCTTTAAATTCCGGATAAGATACGTCTAATGATTTAAAGAAATCATTTCTACTCTTTAAAAATCGAACTTTAGAATTCACGACGATGAATAAATCGTATCGATTTGAGACTCTAGAGATGTTTGCTGGAGATTTGTAAATCTCTTTAAAGATAAACGATCAGGATCTCAAAGTATGTTTAAATCATCTTTATATAAGAATGATATTCAGTCTGTTTCTCATTCTAATGAGAAATAAGAAAAGAAGAATATTCATAGTATAAAGAAAGATATCAATCTATACGGAAAACCTTTAATAGTCATACCAAGAAATACAGACAGTCCATGTATCTGTATTAACATGACTATAGCAAGAAAGGTGAAAACGTAGATGTGAATTGATATAAAGATCGATTTCCTCGCAAAACACGAGTACTGATTATGACTCGTGACGAGTGTTCAAGTTTGCATTATAACATCCTTATCGATCAAGGGTGTAAAATACAAGATCACTCAAATTTCGGGGACGAAATTTCCTAAGGGGGGGCGAATGTAACGACCCGAAGTGTTACGGGTCTCTTAAACGGGTCGGATCGTACCCGACCACCCGATTACTTATTAAATTATTTAAGTTCGAATCTCGCGACTAAACATTTTAATCGATTTTATAAATAATAATTATTGGATTTTTATTATCTTGACTAAACGTTCCTTATCTGCTATTTAATCGTTGCCAAATATTCTTTGTTTTATTGTTATATCCGTTACCAAACACCCAAGTCTTCAGTTATTATCCTTGTTGCCAAACACCCCTTGTATAATTATCTTTATAAAACTCTCCTCTCTCTCTCTCTCTTGGGCGGAACAGACAAAACAACACACACATATATGTGTGTGTTTCAGAAAGCAGAGAGCAGCCACACAACCACCATCAACTCCGGCCGCCGCCGGCGTCTTCTTCATCCTCTCCGGCTAATCTATAAACCACCCTATTCATCTCTATTTCTATTCCAAATCATACCGGTAACCTTTAATCTGTTCCGAACTAAACCCAACCCGATAAAACCCCCGGTTCATCCCTCTGTTCCAGTTAAAGGGCCGGACAGTCACCGGTCTTGGTGACTGTCGTATATAACCATCATCGTTCTCACCTTCGGCTATCCTTATAATCTTTACAACCACCTCCTCTATCCCGATAATAATAATAATAAACCGGTAACTCACCTTATTCCGATCTCAGTTTATGCTATGCAAAGACCAACAGTCACCAGTCATGGTGACTGTTATCAGGAAATCCTAACCTTCACTCATCTGTGACTGTCACCAGAAGCCACAGTCATCGGGTCTGTTCATAACCGGTCGCTTTCTGATCTGAACCCGGTAACACTCCGTTTAACCAAAACCCATAACCTTGCTTGCTAATCGGACGCCGATAATCTTCTTTGTATACTCATAATCTGAACAGTCACCAAGTCATGGTGACTGTTATCGCACCTTGATAACTTTCTGATAGAACTCGGCCGTGACCATCTTCCTGCTCGGGTTCATAATTATAAAGCTATTCGGTAACCCAACTGTCGTGTACTCTTGTTTGATTCAGAACCGGTCAGCTCCGGTGACTGTGGTCCGGTGAACAGGCTCACACACACATCGACTGATGTGTGTGTTTGTATGTTAAGTATCACCCTTCTGTTTGGAATTATACTCGTGAACCTTCATTCGTAGTCCGATCGTGGTCCGGTTAATCTCCGATCTATCTTGATATGATTCAGATTACAAACCCGAAAGGTATAATCTTTAACAGTTATCATAGATATGTTGGTATTAATCGTTGATACCCGATTATAATACTGTTTCTGTGATTATTGCGAGGTACCGTTAATCCAATCGGAGAGTTAAACCGATACCGAGTCGACTCGGTGACTCGGTCAACACCCGGAATAGAACCCGGTCCATTGACTAAGACGAGGATTATTAGAATTATACGATTATATATATATAATACGAATAACGTACGGACTTGATAATAATAATAAGAGAATAATAATCATATATAGAATATATACGTTTATATATATAAGATTCGATATATAAAACGATATACTAGACTCGGGTTAATGATAATATTTCTATTCTTTTATTAGCTACGAGTGCCAAGCTGTAATGGCCAACTTATGAGTACCAAACTGTAATGGCCAGCTAGATTTTAGGATGTCCGTGTCGTGTCAATAATAAACCCCGGGTTTAGGACTATCTAATATATACCGAATTCTATATATATATATATATATAAATTGTATATACGATATATATTCTAAATAATACAATCTAACGAGTCCCACGCGTAAAACGTATCAATATATATATTTGACATATAATTGTAATAAAAGAGACTATAGAAGATTATACGCAAACCTGTGAGTATCGTGAACTCCCCTCTTTTATTGTTTTATTAAACGTTTTAGGGGAAATACATGTCATTTATTAGAAAACCTAGAAATGCTTTACATAATAGATCTTATAAAAGAAATATAATAGAAAGGGGATAATAGAAACGACTAGGACAGTACTGACCGGTATATCGCCATTTCCTTTATTGTCCAACTAGAGGATAATAACCAGTCTTACCCGAGTAGAGGGTAGGAATAATTAAGATTTACCACAAACAGAGTGGTACCATCGATAGGAATGACAACTAATAGAATATAATAGATTGACATATAATCGGTATAATTTAATCGAATTGGTATAATAGAATATATAATTTCCCCCTCCAGAATTAGAATAGTAAAGCATGTTATAAAAGAATATTATAAAAGAATATAAATAAACGAACTGGCCATTCACTTTATAAAATACACGACCTCACCAACTTTATGTTGACAGAAACTATTTTTGGCATGTGTTCAGGTAACCCAACAGATATGATGACGTGGATCCTGGAAGAGTCAAGACTGTCAATATCCTGAAGTCCGCTGCGTAACTCCGATAACCCGACCCAACGACCCGGCACCGACTGTTGGGTCGTTACAGGTTGGTATCAGAGCGGCGCTTTATGGACAGTCTTGAAATATTTATTAATCCAGGATCTACCAGAAATGTATTTTAAAAGAAATTTTGATTAGAAATATGGATAGGGTAAAATAATATTAGAAGATAACATTTTGGGTACCTAAATGCCAAACCATTATAAAGTTGGTGAGAACCATAACAGTATATTAGAAATTAAAACGAATCCACTACAGGATATTACTAGAATGATTATGTGGGGTAAATTGACAATTATGTACACAATTGTGAATTTACCTACACATTTAATTTCTGGGAAATCTTACAGGATAATAAGGCCATAAGAAATAAGAGAGAATATAGAACAGAATTCACGACATTAAAAGAAATAAGATAGAAATGCAGAACAGAAACCAGATAAATATTAAAAGAAATCAGAAAATAAATCGAGATATAAATAAGAAATAAAATAAGTTATAAAAAGTATATATATATTTATATAGAAAAATAAATAGTTTATAAAACATAATTCATCCATCGTTGATTCAAGAAACTTCAGATAAGTTTATTGAATTATTCCGGTCCCAGTGGCTATTTATATTCGATCTCAGATCGTCAACCTTACGATTATTCCAAATATTATAAATAGAATACAAATATTACGCTCCGACTTGAACATTCCTATGATCGAGTCTCCATAAATATTATTTTTATTCCGAAAATTCCGAAATTTTATCAGATATGCTAGAGACATATTAACATTGTGTTTCTAAAGAATTTCCTTCGATTGTTTAATCAGAAATCGAACCCTTCAATAACTCAAGTTGTTTTAAATCCTTTCGGTATAACTTCGAAGTTTCTTGAATTTATTCTCGGTTATTTTTATTTTTTTTACTAAACCAGTATTATTATTATTGATCCTCCCTAAAAGTTTTTATTTTAAAGATATGAAAATCCTATAAAACCTCGGTCGTATCATTTTGTTCGAGCGTATTTCACTCTATATTCAGTGTCATTTCGTAAAAGATCTTTAAACGAATTTCTATCCGTATATATTTCAAGAATATTTTCGGCACGATTCTATATTTATATTCGATCATACAACCTCCTTGATATTTTATCTCGATATGAACAATAAATATTTACCACGTTCTATAAATCTCTCTTTGAATATATATATATATATAGAGAGAAATCTCAGTCAGATGATATCTTCGATCTTTTCTTCCGAGAATTAAGATAATATTTTGAATAGAAATATTATTATTTCGAAATTCTCGTGACAAAAATAATTTGAAATCTCTCTAAAGAAACCGAATTTTACTCGTTAGATTATGTGGCAATATAAGTACTCTCTTAATCCTGTGACTTGAACAAGTCAAAGATTAAAAGATTGGATAGTTATATTGGACATCTTTTGACGTGAACAAATTCATAAACGATTGACAGTCTATTTCGTTAGACTCAAATCAACATGTTTCCTTCCAGAATATATAATTTCGAATCTAAGAGAAAATAAAGAACAGAATATCAGAATAATATGTGAAGGACACATACCTATTGTGATTAAAATAAATAAGTACTGGAATGTTAGGTGAGGTGGAATAGTAATTATGATCGCGACATAATTATGAATGCCACAGGCACAGTAACATTCGAGTAGGAGTTTATCGAGATCACTGTATGTTTGTATCATAAACATACTAAAAGAAATAATAAGAAATAATAAGAAGAAATATATAATGGAATCATCAGCGTAATATATGTGGATTATACGACCACAGAACTGGCAATCTAGTTGGAATTTCTTCATGAAATACGACTAAGAATATGTTCGCAGAATAATAACCATCGATTGGTTAATTCCTACGAATTATAGAAATCAGTACATCGATTTCTGATTGCCAACCAAAGATAGTTGTATGTCCTCTGTGCAATCTCCGGGGCAAATGATATCTGGACCTTTACAGAAGGTATATCTGGACATTTGTCACCAAGTCACAGAATTCTTTATAAGGATATATGATGCTATGAACAAATCTTTATAGTCACTTCGTATGAAGACTCGTGCGAGTTGTAGTATAGTCAAATTGGTAAAACGGTCAAGTGTTACCAAGTTGAAATTTATGAATAAGAAGTGATGAAAGAATTGTTAAATCCTTCGAATATATAAATTTATATGGATTCAGAAACCGGAAACGGTAAAAATCCAACGAATTATTAAAAGAAATAATTTATTGAATATATATTGAGATACGATTGATACCAAGCGGAATCGCGTAGAGATTCGCAAGGTATAATCGAAGTGAAAATGAAAAATGAATAGAATTATGCTCATTTTTCCAGTGAAACTCTCTGGCCAAGGCATGTCGAAATTCCTATTTCGAATAACGGCTTATGAGAGATAAATTAAGAAATCACTGTTCTGGCAAGAACTATCTATACGAAGATCCAAATAAAATAAGCCTCGCTTATAATAAGTTGGATAAAGAATCTATGATAGATTTCCTATATATAAGTTTATCGGAAAGTGTTTTCAAACACTGAAAGTATAAATTTTAATCGAATACATAAATAAGAAAGAATTATTCCAAGCAAGCATATATTATAGAAGTGATGAAATTTATAGTGTGTGCTATAAATATTATCAGTATTTGCTTGGATATAAAAGAATATAAAATCGATAAATAAAAAGAATTATAATCTAGAAAGTCATTCGATATGTCTGAATAAAAGAAAGGCATAGGAAATGCCAGATATTAAGAGAAGGCATTTGAAGTGCCAAATATTATTTAAAAAGGCATCTAATATGCCAAGAAATATAATTATTAAATAAGAATATAAGTCGTAAGGAAACGACTAGAATTTTATAAAAAAATATTTTATAAAAAGAAAATTATAGAATATTTTACCGAGAGTGTAACAAATTCCAAAATAGTGATATCAAGAAGGAATAATTGCAGAAATACTTAACGCAATAAGTATTCATGCATTAAACCTGAATGATAATCATGATTTTGAGAAAGAATGAATGAATGCATTGTTCGTAAGAATCCTAAGTCAAAGAATCGTAACAACGACTGTTACCAGTAGATTCCGAGACTATAAAGAGAAACTTACATATAATTGACTGTAGAATTGTGAAAGACCTTATTCACAATAATACAATGAGAAAAGTCAAATAATATGTAATGAGATACAATGCAGTTAATCATCAATGAAATAGTCAGTAAGACTATTATCAATGATTTAAGAGAAATCTTAATAATCGATTTCAGTAAATCAAGATGATAAAAAGGAACTGTTGAAACAGTATAATTCAACAAGTTCAATTAGTCTTTTCCGGCACCTTTAAATTCCGGATAAGATACGTCTAATGATTTAAAGAAATCATTTCTACTCTTTAAGAATCAAACTTTAGAATTCACGACGATGAATAAATCGTATCGATTTGAGACTCTAGAGATGTTTGCTGGAGATTTGTAAATCTCTTTAAAGATAAACGATCAGGATCTCAAAGTATGTTTAAATCATCTTTATATAAGAATGATATTCAGTCTGTTTCTCATTCTAATGAGAAATAAGAAAAGAAGAATATTCATAGTATAAAGAAAGATATCAATCTATACGGAAAACCTTTAATAGTCATACCAAGAAATACAGACAGTCCATGTATCTGTATTAACATGACTATAGCAAGAAAGGTGAAAACGTAGATGTGAATTGATATAAAGATCGATTTCCTCGCAAAACACGAGTACTGATTATGACTCGTGACGAGTGTTCAAGTTTGCATTATAACATCCTTATCGATCAAGGGTGTAAAATACAAGATCACTCAAATTTCGGGGACGAAATTTCCTAAGGGGGGGCGAATGTAACGACCCGAAGTGTTACGGGTCTCTTAAACGGGTCGGATCGTACCCGACCACCCGATTACTTATTAAATTATTTAAGTTCGAATCTCGCGACTAAACATTTTAATCGATTTTATAAATAATAATTATTGGATTTTTATTATCTTGACTAAACGTTCCTTATCTGCTATTTAATCGTTGCCAAATATTCTTTGTTTTATTGTTATATCCGTTACCAAACACCCAAGTCTTCAGTTATTATCCTTGTTGCCAAACACCCCTTGTATAATTATCTTTATAAAACTCTCCTCTCTCTCTCTCTCTTGGGCGGAACAGACAAAACAACACACACATATATGTGTGTGTTTCAGAAAGCAGAGAGCAGCCACACAACCACCATCAACTCCGGCCGCCGCCGGCGTCTTCTTCATCCTCTCCGGCTAATCTATAAACCACCCTATTCATCTCTATTTCTATTCCAAATCATACCGGTAACCTTTAATCTGTTCCGAACTAAACCCAACCCGATAAAACCCCCGGTTCATCCCTCTGTTCCAGTTAAAGGGCCGGACAGTCACCGGTCTTGGTGACTGTCGTATATAACCATCATCGTTCTCACCTTCGGCTATCCTTATAATCTTTACAACCACCTCCTCTATCCCGATAATAATAATAATAAACCGGTAACTCACCTTATTCCGATCTCAGTTTATGCTATGCAAAGACCAACAGTCACCAGTCATGGTGACTGTTATCAGGAAATCCTAACCTTCACTCATCTGTGACTGTCACCAGAAGCCACAGTCATCGGGTCTGTTCATAACCCGGTCGCTTTCTGATCTGAACCCGGTAACACTCCGTTTAACCAAAACCCATAACCTTGCTTGCTAATCGGACGCCGATAATCTTCTTTGTATACTCATAATCTGAACAGTCACCAAGTCATGATGACTGTTATCGCACCTTGATAACTTTCTGATAGAACTCGGCCGTGACCATCTTCCTGCTCGGGTTCATAATTATAAAGCTATTCGGTAACCCAACTGTCGTGTACTCTTGTTTGATTCAGAACCGGTCAGCTCCGGTGACTGTGGTCCGGTGAACAGGCTCACACACACATCGACTGATGTGTGTGTTTGTATGTTAAGTATCACCCTTCTGTTTGGAATTATACTCGTGAACCTTCATTCGTAGTCCGATCGTGGTCCGGTTAATCTCCGATCTATCTTGATATGATTTAGATTACAAACCCGAAAGGTATAATCTTTAACAGTTATCATAGATATGTTGGTATTAATCGTTGATACCCGATTATAATACTGTTTCTGTGATTATTGCGAGGTACCGTTAATCCAATCGGAGAGTTAAACCGATACCGAGTCGACTCGGTGACTCGGTCAACACCCGGAATAGAACCCGGTCCATTGACTAAGACGAGGATTATTAGAATTATACGATTATATATATATAATACGAATAACGTACGGACTTGATAATAATAATAAGAGAATAATAATCATATATAGAATATATACGTTTATATATATAAGATTCGATATATAAAACGATATACTAGACTCGGGTTAATGATAATATTTCTATTCTTTTATTAGCTACGAGTGCCAAGCTGTAATGGCCAACTTATGAGTACCAAACTGTAATGGCCAGCTAGATTTTAGGATGTCCGTGTCGTGTCAATAATAAACCCCGGGTTTAGGACTATCTAATATATACCGAATTCTATATATATATATATATAAATTGTATATACGATATATATTCTAAATAATACAATCTAACGAGTCCCACGCGTAAAACGTATCAATATATATATTTGACATATAATTGTAATAAAAGAGACTATAGAAGATTATACGCAAACCTGTGAGTATCGTGAACTCCCCTCTTTTATTGTTTTATTAAACGTTTTAGGGGAAATACATGTCATTTATTAGAAAACCTAGAAATGCTTTACATAATAGATCTTATAAAAGAAATATAATAGAAAGGGGATAATAGAAACGACTAGGACAGTACTGACCGGTATATCGCCATTTTCTTTATTGTCCAACTAGAGGATAATAACCAGTCTTACCCGAGTAGAGGGTAGGAATAATTAAGATTTACCACAAACAGAGTGGTACCATCGATAGTAATGGCAACTAATAGAATATAATAGATTGACATATAATCGGTATAATTTAATCGAATTGGTATAATAGAATATATAATTTCCCCCTCCAGAATTAGAATAGTAAAGCATGTTATAAAAGAATATTATAAAAGAATATAAATAAACGAACTGGCCATTCACTTTATAAAATACACGACCTCACCAACTTTATGTTGACAGAAACTATTTTTGGCATGTGTTCAGGTAACCCAACAGATATGATGACGTGGATCCTGGAAGAGTCAAGACTGTCAATATCCTGAAGTCCGCTGCGTAACTCCGATAACCCGACCCAACGACCCGGCACCGACTGTTGGGTCGTTACACCTGGTGAGTCACTTGAAAGCCAGATCCAACGCTTTGTGGCTCTAGTAAGTGAAATGAAGTCTAATGATATGGTGGTTGATAACTCTGTGATGAACAAAAAGTTGCTTAACACTCTACCAATGAGTTGGGGCTCAAATGTAACATTGATCAAGATAACCAAAGATTTAGCAAGACTCACTCTGTCCGAAACCATATCCTTGATCAAGTCCTATGTTCTCGATGACAGACAACGTTATCTGACTCAAACTGCAAGCTACAATAATGCGATCATCGCAACTCCCAGTAATGCTCTCATGTCTCAGCAAGAGCCTCAACGTCCCTCATTATACTCTTATCCTGCCAGTGGATCCTCGTACCCACCAATGTTTGCACCTAGTTCATCCAAAAATTCGGTCATACCTGCTTCCTCAATGGTTACTGTTGGATCCTCATTTTCTGCATCACCATCTTCTGCTGCACCCCAGTCAACTGTGAAAATTCCAAAGGAGCTCGAAAGTAACTTAAGTTTGTTTGCTGGATTTATGAATTGCTACAACGCATTTTTAACTGGACAACTTACTGCCAAAGATGTTGGAGCATGTGATCTAAACGATGTTAATCAAGATGATATAGAAGAAATGGACCTGACTTGGCAAATAGCTATGGTGGTGCATAGAGCAAATAAGTTTGTAAAGAAAACTGGGAGAAACGTGTGGGAGAACCCAACAAAGAAACTTGGGTGAGATAAAATGAAGATGCGTTGTTATAATTGTGATGAACCTGGTCATTTTGCTCATGAGTGCACCAAGCCGAAGAAGGAAATAGATAATTCTGCTCCTGTAGTTGCTGCTTCTGCATCTACTCCTGGAAATTAGACATATAACACTCACACTGAATCTACATCTTCAAACTCAAATAAGGCCATGGTTGCTCAATCAGGAGGTAGATGGAATTGGTCTTCTCAAGGTGAAGAATTGAAGATTGTTGAAGATACGGTGTACAAAGCACTCATGGCCCAGATGGATGATGATTATGTTCTGTCGGCAGCTAAGGTACATTATGAAATTTTAGCTGAATCTTGTTGCACTGAAAGGTGTAAACTTAAAATTAAGGGATTTAGAGAAGAAACTCTCTCTGCATACAAACAACTTGAATATGAGAAAATTGCCACTTGAGACATTAAAAAGAAATTTAACTCCTATAAAGAAATGGTCAGAAAAACAAAATCTCGATATCAAGCGTTTGCATCAGGAGGTGAATGATCACAAGTGTCGATATTTACACTTCAAACGACTGTCTGATACTTTGACCACGGAATTGATCGACTTAAAATCTAAATTTGAAAATGCAGATTTTCATTTTAAAAAATTCGATTGTTCTAGTCCCAAAGTTGAGAAAATGATCAATACCCAGTTAAAGTTCAGACCAAAGGAAGTGAGGAATAAGGGTATTGGGTTTGTGGAAATTCCTCCACCCTTCAATGAAAAGTATTCCTCAATTCCTATGTCGGATGAAGAACTGTTGGCTCTTCCTGTTAAAGGATATGGTCCTCCAATAGAAGAGCCAACCAGTCGACCATCAAGGGATCAAATTGAAATCTCCAAACTTGAATCAACTCCAATTAGAATCTCTAAACCTAAACACCGACAATCTAAGCAAGAGCAGGCACCATCAAAAACTTTTGTCAGGTCTCAAGATGCTTCAAAGCAGATCGAGACATTAAATTTTGAAAAGAATAAAGAAATTGATAGATTTTTTGAGGTTAGCAAAGATGAGGTTCCAACATCAACTGAGTCAAATGAATCGTTGCCTATTTCTAAAGAATCTAAACTTGAATCAATACAAGTTAACGAACCGATTCCTGCACCGACCACTCAATCAGACTCAAGTGTAACCTATGAGTTTGATTTTATGAAACAAATCAGGGAGCTTTGTCTAAAGCAAAGGGCAAACGTTGAAAATAATTTGGCCAACTCTCAATCTCACTCAGATGATTCGGCAGTGACTGAACCTGCATCTGACTCTGAGACAGACTCAGGTGACACCAACGAATCTAGCTATCAGTCATGTGAAACAGCCGAATCATCTGAGGACATGTCAGAATTGAATGAATCTGTTTCTGTGCCTATTCTAAATCCATTTGATTCAGAGAAGGAGAGTTCAGAATCATCTGAATCTCCTGCGTCTTCTATAGCTGAAAATTTCTCTACCATAAATTGCTTTGATATTTCTAATGCTGTGAATGTTACTAATTCTATTGATTCTTGTGCAGAAGATTTAATTATTGAGGATTGGGTAGATGATGGGGATGAAGTCGATGACTCTGATTCACTTGCATTAAATAATAAAATTCAGAAAAAGAATTTATCAATTTCTACTAAAGACAAAAATATTTGTGTGGGCTCGTTTGTTTTGAGCATAAAACCTTGTGACATGTCATCTGACTTTTTGTTTGATCATTCAGATTCTGTTATTTTGTCAAATGCTTGTGAT
This sequence comes from Ambrosia x helenae, assembly GCA_030844895.1. Classification (NCBI taxonomy): domain Eukaryota; kingdom Viridiplantae; phylum Streptophyta; class Magnoliopsida; order Asterales; family Asteraceae; genus Ambrosia; species Ambrosia x helenae. Next base: position 62,827,385 of record CM061227.1, on the reverse strand, counting down.
ACAACAAAAAATCTTTTGGTTAAACAAACAAGTATGGGTGGGACTGGGAAATATCTTCCACCAAAACATGTTTTTACCAAAATATGAAAAACATAACTCTTCAAATCAGGGAAAAAGGTATTCAAAAACATCATCACACAGGTATCGAGCTGTAAACAGATCTTTTGAATCTGGAAAGTCTGCAAGATCTTAGGGGGGGTCCGCCTGTGAAGCGTCAGATATGCTACATCAGTGGAATCCCAAGACACATAGCCAGAAATTGTAAAAAGTTGGAAACATCAGAAGGCTCCAAACGGGAACTATGATCATCCCAACCCAATGAAGGTTGAGAAACCTAAGGCAATGCAGGATGACAAATCCAAGGTGAAGCCTTCTGATGGCGATTGGAATAGAAATAAGCGGCTCAAACAGCCGGGTAGGATACCTAAACATCAAATAAAAACTTCCAAGGTATCAGTTAATTCCAAGAAAAGATGGTTTCAAAAAACAAATCCCACTGGAAACCAAAAATTTCTATTCCAAATTCTTCCCCGTATGTAGGATTTTCTTGTTCTATTAATGACATATCTAATCTATGTGCTACTATTTCAACTGACAACATGAATTGGATGGAAGTCCAGTACATGGATCACAACGGTGTACCCAAAACGACTATGGCTTGGGTACCAACAACTAACTTATTCCGCATCATGTGCAGGAACGACTGTGGAGGACTATCATTTGTCTTTGGTACATTGATAGCGGCTGTTCAAGGCACATGACAGGTGACTTATCCCAGCTTATTGACGTGGAATTTTTCAATGGTGGATTTGTCTCATTTGCGGGAGGTGAGAAGGGTCAAATAACTCAAAGGGGAATGGTACGAAATGGTGCTCTTCAATTTAATAAAGTAAAATATGTTCCTGAGTTGAAGCATAGTCTACTAAGTGTCTCACAAATTTGTGATAATGGCTACTCAACTCATTTCACTGATAAAGGATGTTTGATATTGAAACCTGGAGTTGTGATTCCAGAAGAATGGGTTTTACTAAAGTCTGAACGTCGAGGAAATGCTTATGTCATAGACATGAACAGACCTCCATCTGAAAGCGTTATGTGTCTTTTTTCAAAAATCTCTCAAAACAATGCCATACTATGGCATCGTCGTCTTGGACACGCAAACGCTAAAAACTTAAACCGGGTTGCTAAACTGGGATTGGTAAGGGACCTGCCAGTACGGGATTTTATAACAATTGAAAAATGTGTTGCATGTCCAAAGGAAAACATCATCGAAAACCACATCATCCTAAGTTGGTAAACACTATTGATTCTCTGTTGCAGCTACTTCATATGGATATGTTCGGTCCAGTGAATGTGCTCAGCATTTCTCGCAAAGCTTATTGTTTAGTAATAACTGATGACTACTCACGTTTTACTTGGGTTTTCTTTCTGGCTAACAAAAGTGAGACTGCAGAAATAGTTAAACAGTTTATCGTGTTAATGGAGAATCAGACCAACTTGAAGGTAAAAGGCATTCGTTGTGACAATGGGACTGAGTTCAAGAATGCAGAATTAAACTATTACTGTGCCCAGAAAGGAATTGCACGTCAATTCAGCTCAACAAGGACGCCACAACAAAATGGAGTCGCTGAAAGAAGGAATCACACTCTGATTGAAGCCGCTCGTACAATGCTATGTGACTCACAACTTCTGACTTTCTTCTAGGCAGAGGCTATGAACATAGCTTGCTATGTGCAAAAACGAGTTCTACTCAACAAAGCACGAATGAAAACACCCTACGAAGTGCTATTTGGAGCTAAACCTTTCGTCAAGCATTTTCGTGCTTTTGGTTGTCCGTGCACCTTGTTGCATCTGGGTGCTACACCAAAGTTTGATGCGAAAGCTGACGACTGCTATTTTGTCAGGTATGCTGGCAAGACTGCATATAGGGTTTACAACAAACAAACTAAGCAAATCGTAGAGTCGTTTGATGTGCGTTGGCTTGAGTAGAATGAGACGGATGCTAGAGTGGGTCCAGATTGGTTATTTGACTATGATACTCTTTTTCGGTCTTTCCGTATTTTTGAATTTTGATGATGTGTCTAGTGGTCTTAATTCAGGTTCTGTAGGTTCCTCAACATAGGCTACTGGAACCTCATCCTCCTTGGTTAATGATGCAGAGGATGAGGGGGATGCTGTACCTAGATCTTCATCAACACATCAACATTCAATTTATGCCGAACCATCCATTCCCACTATGGATCCTGTACAACAGGTAGATGACAAAGATTTATCTTCTGATACCTTAGTTCCTGCTTTCTATGATCCCATACCTCTTGAATGCATGGTGGAGCACAATGATGAGGACGAAGATGATGATGCTGACACCGTGGAAGGGATTGTAACCGTAGTATCATGACCTTACCTGGAAATTCTTCAGTTCCAGACAGAGTTATCCCTACAAACATTCAACGAGATCACCCACTGGAAAGCATTATTGGTCCAGTAGATGCAGGTGTCTTAACAAGGAGTCAAACTGGTTACATCAACAAATGCTTGTACTTGTGCTTCATCTCACAAATTGAGCCAAAGTCTATTGCTATGGTCATGCGAGAACCAAGCTGGGTTGATGCAATGCAAGATAAACTTAATCAATTTGAGAAGCTAAAGGTTTGGAAGTTAGTAAAGCTACCTCCAGGAAAGCGACCTCTTGGAACAAGATGGGTTTATCAAAACAAAAGAGATGACAGCGGGGTAATTGTACGAAACAAAGCAAGATTGGTTGTGCAAGGTTTCAGGCAGATTGAGGGTTCAGATTATGATGAAGTATATGCCCCGGTTACGAGGTTAGAAGCAATAAGAATATTTCTCGCTTACGCCTCGTTTAAGGGATTCACTGTTTATTAGATGGACGTCAAGACAACATTTCTCTATGGAACTGTCAAAGAAGAGATTTATGTTGGTCAACCACCGGGCTTCACAAATCCAAAATATCCTGATCATGTGTACAAATTAGACAAAGCTTTATATGGGTTACACCAGGCACCTCGTGCTTGGTATGCTACCTTCATTGAACATTTTCTCGCCAATGGATACACCCGTGGTGTTATTGATCAGACTTTATTCGTTAAATCGGTGAATGAAGATCGAATACTGGTGCAGATTTATGTGGACGACATCATTTTTGGTTCCACTAGTGATGCACTGTGCAAGGAGTTTGAAGAGGTGATGAAAAAGCAGTTTGAAATGAGTGCTCTGGGTGAAATTACTTTTTTCTTAGGTCTGCAAGTTCGTCAAAACTCAAAGGGTATCTTGATTCATCAAGGAAAGTACGTGGATGACATTCTTGCAAAGTTCAGCTTCAATGATGTAAAGGCAGCCAACACCCCAATGTCTGAGAGACCAGGTCTGACTCAAGATCTGGAAGGAGAAGTTGTGGATGAAACACTGTATCGTTCAATGATTGGATCACTGATGTACCTGACTGCTAGCAGACCTGACATCATGTTGCTGTGTGTCAGTGCGCACGTTACCAGGCTAATCCTAAAATTTCTCATTTAAATGCTGTTAAGAAAATCTTTAGATACCTTAAGTTGAAACCCAAATTTGGTCTTTGGTATCCTAGGGATTCTCTCTTTGAATTAAATGCTTTTTCTAACAGCGATTTTGGAGGTTGTGACATTGACAGGAAATCTACTTCTGATAGATGTCAATTTTTAGGCGATCGGCTTATTACATGGCAATGTAAAAAACAGCAAACAGTCTCCGTCTCAACAGCGGAAGCTAAATATGTTGCTACTTCAGCATGCTGTTCTCAGGTGATCTGGATACAACATCAGCTGGTGGATTACGGTTTGGATTTCTCTCTTACTCCTATTTATTGTGATAATGATGTTGCTATCCAAATTGTGAAAAATCCAGTTTAATTTTCAAAAGTAAAACACATTGCCATAAAAGAACATTTCATCCGAGACTCTTTTAACCAAGGTTTAATTGTTCCTACACACATTCACACTGACGACAATGTCGCGGATCTTTTTACAAAAACTGTTGATCGAGCTCACTTTGAAGCTCTTTCTGAACTGCTCAAGATGGTCCATTTCGAGGACTGAATTGGTCTTTAAAAAAAATATTTTTCTTAGTTTTAGGTTTGTAAATTTGTTCTTTAAATTCTTAATTTTAAGCACAAATTTAGGGGGATGTATCCTAAGAAAAGACCAAAACTTTTTTGTTGTCAAAAACGAGAGATGAAATGAACTTTCACAGTTGGATTAAGGCTGACTCATGTAAGACGTGTATCGAAATAGTTTGGCTCTAGTGTGATGAGCTGGTAGGCTTGGTTCTGATGGCTGAAATGTAAATGATCTTGTGAAGCACTTAAAGATAAGACACGACCTCAGTAAGGAACATCACTTGGAATCAGGTACAACTTCTATTTGAATGCTTGTGTGATGTCCCGAAGCATAACACTGTGGTCTAGGTCTGAAACCTTTTCTGAAAAACTCGTGTATCTCCTCTGTTTTGTGTAAGCAAAGACCTGGAGATGCTAGGCAACGAAAGCTTTTGTTGCATCCGAATATATGCTGACCTAGTTATTCGTTATCGTGCTGTAGATCATGTTTCACCAAAAAGAGACCTTAGTGTCCAATGATTTCATGGTTGCTCCTCTGCTGCATCCAGATATATGCTGACCTGGACACAGTCAGGATGTCATAAAAGAGACCCTCTAGAGTCCAAAACCCAAAGCTCTCATCATTTGAGAAATCATCTGACTTGCATATATTACTCTGAATCTCTTATTGATCTATTCTTTTCTTTTCTCAATCCAGACCCAGTCAAGGTTTCAGAACTCTAGAACAGATACTGTGAAAAATATGTGGTAGGGAAACTGCTTGCATGATAGAGTGTACCACTTGATGTTCTAGGATTTGATTGTGACTTGCTTGAGTGTTTGTAATTAATACACCAAAACATGATAAATAATATCACAGATCGTCATACAAGAAGGCCTAAGGAAGTAAGTTTAAGGGGACAAATATACTAGCAATTGCTAAGACCAACTTAAGTAGATTAGAGTTGATGAGTGTAGCTCAGCCTGAAACTCAGTAATTTGATCTCGTGACAAAAATTTTGTATTAAGTTTTTGTTTAAATTATCGTTTAATAATGTTTTTATTCGACCAGTTCATGATCTGACTTGGACCCGTTTGCAAAATACACTTCGAAAATTTTAAATGGGTTTGGGATCCGAGCTAGGCCCACCACACTGTTGGTGGGCCACACAAAATCTTGGTTCACACAAAAGGGGAGGCGGCGTATGGGGTCTTTCAAAAATCACAAAAACCAATTATCCTTCTCCTCTTCTCTCTCACACACACTCCATCGCCGATTAAGTTTTTTTTTCTTTTTTCTTGTTGATCAAGGCTTTTAAGAAGATCAAGAAGGTAAATCCTAGATATAATGACTATTGGTTTTGGTATAGTGTTGTTTTGTTGATTTGCATGTGTGGAAGAGCAATGGAGGCCAAGGAATGATCAATGACGACGATGATTGTAAAGTTTGATTGGTCCAGACGGCGGCACGTGAGTCTCATGCGCCTGGGAAATCGAGATCGAGTGGCGCGTGACTTTTACGCGTTCGGAATTCAAACTCAGATGAGGTAAAATTACCAAAATGCCCTCGAACACCCGTGTGAATTGACAACACTGCCCTCGAACACTATCTCTGTGTTCGAACTCATCAGATATTTACAGATTTGCCCTCGAACACCATCTTTCACCTCGAACACATCATTTTTTCTCGAACACACATGGTGTTTGACCAAAATGTCCTAGAACACACATGGCATTTGACTAAAATGCCCTCGAACACCCTCTCTCATTCGAACTTACATGTCTTTTGACCAAAACACCCTCAGACACCCATGTCTTTTGACCAAAATACCCTCGAACACTCTCATGTGTCTCGAACACTCAAGTTGGACCTCGAACACACTTATATTTGGGCGGTTTGTTGACCCGAAGCCCACATGGGTCTTGAACGATTGTAATGATGGACCCAAATATGATTTTGAAATCTGAAGGGGGGGCCATAAAACTATTTTTAAGTTTTTTTTTTAAATTTTGTTGTTTAAGTTTTGGTGTCTAATCAGACTCGTTTTTGTGCAGAAATGACTGCTGATCACATACCAACGTTCGAAAATAATCATAATGTGGTGTGCTATATATCTGATCCTCCCGAGGAGCATATATAGGAATTCAAGTCCTTGATCGTGGGTCTCAACACCTGTAGAGTTGCACATGCTATGAGAGAAAATCCAATTGTTCTCACTGACTGGATTACTGAATTTTGGGATAATGTAGTTGCTTGGAAGACAGACACTTTAATCCGTTCAAGGGTTCAAGGAACCAAGGTAGCTATTTCAGAACAAGATGTTCAAAACATATACTTTTTGGTGATTCTCCAAGTGATCCAGTTAGTTTTTTGGAAGAACAACTTCTTCCCGTGCTGGAGAAAATGGGATATGAAGGTGACCTGTCAGCACCACCGTACTTGAAGAAATTAGTTCCGAGCTATTGGAAGTTGTTAGTTCATATGTTTTTGGCGAGTTTGGGTGGCAACAAAAGTGGACAGGATCAGATGAGTGTGAAGTATGCTTCTGGAGTAGTGGCTTTGATTGAGGGATGGAGTTTCAACTTTTCCAAGTGTGTTTTTTGAAGACATGTTGTTGAATGTGAAGACTCTTAACAAGAAGTATTTCTACAAGTTTCCACGATTTGTGCAGATAATATTGGAGTACAAATATCCGAATCTGGAATGGACTGTTGAAACATATGATCAGAAATGCATGGCTCCTCAGGCTTTTGGCCTAATAAAGTAGAATCGTAAGGATGCCAAGCAAATGTTTGAAGGGAAATTTCCGATGGTAAAATTCGGCAATTTCAGTGAAATTATTGAAGAAACACCAACTCCTCCACCTGCTCTTGTTGCTAAAGAACATGATGTTCGGATTATTGAGCCTTCACCTACTGAACGACGTTCACCTCCTGAAAATGTGGATTTGATTGAGATTGAGAGTGAGGATGAAGAGGTGGTACAGAAAGATAAAAAGACTGCAGGCGATGATGTAGAACACTTTGAAAATTTTGATTTCGATGACCTGAATGATGATGAGATTGATGATTTTATTATTGAAAATGCTGAAGAAAATCAGTGTCTGAAGCTAAGAGAGAATTGGTTGAAGAAGAGATCATAACTAAAGTTCCCAACACTGTTGCCTCTGAGGTTGCCATTCCTCAAGCAGATGTTCTTTCGAATATACTGAACATTGTCCGTGAAGCTGAACAAAGGATTCCTCCATCCAATGTTGCAATTGAGACACCCGTTGATGTTGAAGTTCCTGAAGACCCAAATGCTGATTTAAGACCCAGAAAGAGAAGCAAAAGAGATCCCAGACTGACTGCTACTGCTAGTATTGTTTCTGATGTTTCAGTTCCTATTGCTGAAACCACTTCTACTGCTACTGATGATATCATGACCTCTGCTGATGTTTCTACCAAACTTCCTGTTGGTACTATTAGTTCCACTGCATTACCTGCTACTGCAACTGAATCGTTTTCTCAGTTCATGAGCAAGGCACCTATCATAGGAAGAATAAATGAAGAGGTTGGATCTTCCGGTGCATCTGGATCGAGCAAGGAGTTGTTTGATGAGGAAGCTTTTCAGAGAGCTCAGAAGGCTTATTTGGCTGACAAAGAAAGTGGAAGAAATGTGGATGTTGAATTTTTAACGACTGAAGAAAGAGAGGCAAGTAAGGAAGGGATTGATTGTGATGAAGATATTTTTGCTGAAGTGGACGTTCATAAATTGCAGACACGGGTCTTGAAGTTGGAAACTGAAAACGTATGGCTCACTGCACAAGTACAGAGCTTGATGGAGACTGTCACTGAGAAGAATCAAAAGATTAATGAATTGGAGTCAGGCTTAGGTGATGTTTCAGCTAGACTACTCAATTTGAATCAGAAGTTGGAGAATAAGTTTGGAGAGGAGTTCTCAGAAACGTCTTCATTTGTAGAGAAGGTTATGACCCCTGCTAAGCATGAAAGATCACAAAAAGAGCATGAAGAACATATAAAAAAGTACTATGAAGATCAGATCCCTCGTGTTCGAGATCGTCGTCCAGGGAGTACATATGTTCTCAAGAATACAACTGAACCATCTCTTTATCCTATGGAAGAGCATCCTGAAAGGTTTGCAATTACTAGGGATCAGTTTGATACCTATGGAAATCGAACAGGGATAGAGTGTTGGAGATACAATGATGATAAAGGAGTGTCTGTTGTTCATAGAGGAAATGGAGCAGTTGAATACTATGCTTCTACTACTGCATTCAATTCCTGGACCAAGATTGATCTGGAAGAACTTGCTAGGGATCCTTTTATTAATCAAGTGAGAAATCCTATAAATAGGATTGGAAGCATTTTTCATAAGAAGATTCAAGAGCAAGCAAAGGTGAATTTCAGAGACATGAAGACAGTAAGTTCACTTCTGGTAGAGTATAAGGACGTGTTAACTTCAGATGGAAAGCCATTCAAAACGGTTTAGTGGCTTCCTACTGACAAGATGAAAACCATACCATTGTCTAAACCAATGGACAGAGGATGTTTAATGTAACACCCCAACCGATGGCGGAAACATCGGGGTGCCATGTATTGATGATTGTTTTCAGTAGCACATGGTATAACATAAATTTTAAATAATTTATTCAAACATAATATCCAAAATGTGAAATAATGTCTAAGAATTCAAATACATAATATCAAATAGCAACTTCAATAACTTCAAATAAACTTCAAGAAAAATCCTCATGCTAACTCAAGCCTCAGCTTCATTGTTACCTGAAACATGTTAATTTTGAAAGTATTTTGGGTCAACATAAGTTGGTGAGAATTACATAGGTTTTTGATAATAAAATGAATAAAATGTTGTGCAATTCATGTGTCATGTCAATCTAGCCCATATGTGAGAACATACTAGAAATAAATCGAGTGCATAATCAACCCTGATGACTGTTATAAAATGATACATACCATACGCTCATGGTCCAATTGAATATGTTATGCGATAACAAACACCCACGTAACCTTTGTAGGAGGCACGTATCCGGGTGGGATTGTCAGTCCAATAGATCTATCAATGTATACCGTCGGCTTGTACGGAGTTAATGATTATGCTAGAATGGTGCTTACTCTAATCATGCTCAAGACAAAATGCAACATAGAAAACACATAGACACATTGATGATTGAATTGCATAAAATGATGTTGTAACATGTTTCACCCCAAAAATGGTGATAAATAGAAAAGGGGCTATGTAAAACTCACCTTAGCAAATGTTAACTTGTTGAAAAGATGTAATAATTGTGTTGCCCAAAATGATTCCAAATATCACCCTATAATAAGGTAATATGTAATAAGTCTAAGTCTAATTAACTTACAAGTGTATCCTAGGGTTTCGATCAATTGTTGAATTTAAATTAAAATGTTAATTAATAAAGGAAAATTTGATAATTAATAAAAGAAAGTCTTTTTAATAAAGGAAAATTTGATAATTAATAAAATAATTTGTATAAAATTTTGGTGCAAAAATGATGAAAATTGGATTTATTATGATTTAATTATGATTAAATCTAACAAAAATTGATTAAAAATATAAAATAAATGATTTTTCAGAAATAAAAATCATTTCTGAATAGCTTAATGTTATAAAAACTTAGGATAATTTTTGTAGAATTTAATAAAGTTGTTTTGATATTTTAATAGATTTTTATAAATATAATAGTATAAAATTGATTTAATTATTATAAATATTAAATTGATTTATAAAATAGTTTTGATATTTTAAAATGAATTTAAAAGATTAAAAGGTTTAATATATTAATATATATATAATTGTTTGTTTAAAAAAAGAAAAGAAAAGAAAAGAATAAAAACGGTCAGAGCCGGGACTCGAACCCGGGTGACCACTGTGATGGAACAAGGTCACAACCACTTGGCCTAGGCCGGTGGTTGTGATATCTTCTGTTTAAAATTTATTATATACAATACGCGAAAACAAGATTATCCCCAATTTCATATGAACGAGCCCTAGAAATTGCAATCAAACAATTCAGAAAACTAGAGCCCGATTAATGTTAGGGCTATTGTTGTTTGATAGCCGACTAATGAAACCCACAAAAGAACGAAGACTCACAGTTACGAATTGATGATAATCGTCGGGTCAAAGCAAAAGTCAAACAACGAGCTTGATTATAACAATTAGAGTGTTACAGAGAGAATGGGAGGTTGAGAGAGAGTTGTGAGCGAGTGATCAAGGTTCAGAATACATCTATTTATACAGAGGGTTGATGGTTATGGTTAATTGGAAAGTTGACCTTCGATAATTATCATACGCGTATAATTGATCAATTGGTCAACGATTGACGTGTAATTGATGTGTAAACGAGTTGTAATAGGCCGGTAATCACGTGTACAAGTCAAATCGAGATAAATTTCACGTTAATTAAGTTAATTGATTGGTTATAATTTGAAACTCAAACAATCTGCTGCTGCGCGCTAACAGTGGACAAGGAAGAGGAGAATAGAGAGTTAAAATCGGGTTAAATATAATTAATGTTGGATAAGAATCAATTGAAGTGTGTGGCCCAGTTGGTTAGCTCGTGTGTCTGTGTGCGAGGGGTCCCTGGTTCGATACCCGGCTTAGGCACTATTTTGTTTTCTTTTTTGGTTAATTCAGACAAGGGAGGAACTAGTGGGCTTGGGCCGGATTTCTGGTGGGCCGGGGTATAATTGGGTTTGGGCTGGGTTGATGATGGCTGAAAAAGTGTTGGGTGGGTTTGTTTATCCAAAACTCCTTTTTTTTACACACTACTTATTTTTATTATTATTATTATTATTATTATATTATTATATATTTATATATACACATATAGATATATAATTATCATTGTATAGGGGTTCAAAATATCACCAAAAATAATAGGGCTTGTCGTTTTAATCCGTAACGTATAAATAGTTAAATGCGAAATGTTACAGTCTCCCCTACTTTTAGGAACTTCGTCCCGAAGTCAAGGGAAAACCAGGGTTACAATTGGCCAACTACCGAAAACCTTGATAAAATTTCACACTACCTTAACGTACCTGTAAATTCATGATTACGTTCCGGACCGTAATTACCAATTTACCTTACCTTAGGGTTTTGCGTCCTTTTATGACTTTACCGATTGTTAAGCAGGTCTGATAGTCTCCGCCAGTCGTTGATCAGGTGGTAGGGCCTCTCCCGATTGTGGAAAGACATGATGACCTCTACTAATCGTTAATTAGGTTGTTTGGTAGTTAACTAATTGTTGTACAAGTAAGCAAGTATGATTATAGCAATTAGTTCACATTCAAACAAGCATGCACACGGATGTTATGATAATACTTTATTATTTGAATCAAATAGCGTTATTACATAGAATTTAAAAGCAAACAACATTTAAATGGTGGGACTTGCTGGTAAGTAGCTGGAGGGTCTCAAGCGGGGTTATTTGGAGCATCGAGAGCGTTTGTAGCAGGGATTCGACAAGCATCTGCAAGATGCCCATACCTTTGACAATTGGTGCACTGTCGACAGGGTACATGAGTTGGATGGTGATACTGGCAGGTGTCACACTTAGTAGGTTCCCATTGTATTGTTTCTTGGTGGGTGGGGCAGTGGTGTCTATTGCAAAATTCCTGACCTTGTTTTTCCCGTTGGTTGAGGCCTCAGTTTTGATGTCAATGGCAGGTTGGGAAGTATCCTTCTTCTTTTCCCCTTTACGAGTTAGGGTTCCTGCCTTCACATGGTTATCTGTTAGAGTGGCGGCCAAACGCTTTGCTTCTTCCAAAGTAGCAGGGTTCCTTCCCCACACCGTGTCTTGAATCTGCATCGGTAAGCCACCAATGTATTTTTCGATCGCAATGGGCAAAGGGGTGACTTTGTGGGGTAGTAGTAAGCTAAGTTCGTGAAAACGAATGTTGTAAGCGAGGTTTTCCCCACTGTCTTGAGCAAGATCATGAAATTCATCTTCCAGTTTCTTGATTTCATTACGAGGACAGAACTCTGCCTTCATAATGTATTTAGCTTGATCCCAAGTTAAGGCTAGTGCAGCTTCAGCTCCGCGAGTGCGTTTTTCTTCATTCCACCAGGTGAGTGCTCGTTTGTGAAGAACACTCATGGCATAACGGACTTTAAAGTTGTCGGGGCATTCACTGTTTATGAAGGTATTCTCAATACCCTCAAACCATTGTAGGAGTCCTGTAGCTCCTTCTTCACCACTAAACTTTGGAGGGTTACAAGAATTGAAATGCTTAAGGGTGCAGGCTTGGGGTCCATTTCCATTGCCATTGCCGTTCCCGTTGTTGTGGCCATTCCCGTTGCCGTTCAATTGGATGACCTGAGCGAGTAAGTTGGGAACCAGAGTTGCGATTTGCTGCGCCATTTGTTGAGAAATGATTGCAGCCAATTGGGCATCAACACCATTGTTGTTGTGGTTAGGAACTTGGTCATGGTTATGGTTATCACCACCTTCTTCGTGGTTCTCACCATTGCTGTTGCGAGTGCTGCGACGTGGAGGCATGATCTGTAAGAGACACAGTGAAATGGGTGAGATTATACAAGGAATGTAATCATTTATTCATTAATTAAAACGAATAAACGAAAACGTTGACTTATCAAAGATTCTAAATTCTAATAACATATGAAGACATGCTTTAGCCTATAAGTGAACACTCATCCCGAGAATTCCCAGGTAGGCATCCGGTCCCTCGTCTGATTGGGATATATGCGCAATGCCAGCCTAGACAGAAGACTCAGAATACAGGCGTTCACCCTTCCAGATTGCACGTGTTCGTTATTAAAATCTAGAACTTCGACAAGATCTCAAGGTAGTTCAGGTTAAACCTGAGGATTTTGCCTTATCAGTCTAAGAGTGAATCCAGTGATGGTGAGCAACCTTCTTGTAGGAATGAAAGTAGGGATATGAAGTAGGAGTGAGATAGAGAATAGCAAGTAAAGGAAGCAAGTACTTGTTAAATCCTATGGTTATAGACTAGATTATTTTTCTAATAACCTAATTCCCTATAACCATGGCTCTGATACCAATCTGTAACACCCCAACCGATGGCGGAAACATCGGGGTGCCACGTATTGATGATTGTTTTCAGTAGCACATGGTATAACATAAATTTTAAATAATTTATTCAAACATAATATCCAAAATGTGAAATAATGTCTAAGAATTCAAATACATAATATCAAATAGCAACTTCAATAACTTCAAATAAACTTCAAGAAAAATCCTCATGCTAACTCAAGCCTCAGCTTCATTGTTACCTGAAACATGTTAATTTTGAAAGTATTTTGGGTCAACATAAGTTGGTGAGAATTACATAGGTTTTTGATAATAAAATGAATAAAATGTTGTGCAATTCATGTGTCATGTCAATCTAGCCCATATGTGAGAACATACTAGAAATAAATCGAGTGCATAATCAACCCTGATGACTGTTATAAAATGATACATACCATACGCTCATGGTCCAATTGAATATGTTATGCGATAACAAACACCCACGTAACCTTTGTAGGAGGCACGTATCCGGGTGGGATTGTCAGTCCAATAGATCTATCAATGTATACCGTCGGCTTGTACGGAGTTAATGATTATGCTAGAATGGTGCTTACTCTAATCATGCTCAAGACAAAATGCAACATAGAAAACACATAGACACATTGATGATTGAATTGCATAAAATGATGTTGTAACATGTTTCACCCCAAAAATGGTGATAAATAGAAAAGGGGCTATGTAAAACTCACCTTAGCAAATGTTAACTTGTTGAAAAGATGTAATAATTGTGTTGCCCAAAATGATTCCAAATATCACCCTATAATAAGGTAATATGTAATAAGTCTAAGTCTAATTAACTTACAAGTGTATCCTAGGGTTTCGATCAATTGTTGAATTTAAATTAAAATGTTAATTAATAAAGGAAAATTTGATAATTAATAAAAGAAAATCTTTTTATAAAATTTGAATTTTGAATGTACACATTAAAGTGTTTGAAGCATAAAAATAATTTTTATAAAATTATTTCATTTAAAATAGATTTTTAAATCTATTTTTTTATAAATAGCCAATATTTAACTTTAATATTCAAAAATACTAAAATTAAAGAATTTCAATTTTAAAAATCATATTTCTGTTCTAAATGATTAAAAATAATTTGTATAAAATTTTGGTGCAAAAATGATGAAAATTGGATTTATTATGATTTAATTATGATTAAATCTAACAAAAATTGATTAAAAATATAAAATAAATGATTTTTCAGAAATAAAAATCATTTCTGAATAGCTTAATGTTATAAAAACTTAGGATAATTTTTGTAGAATTTAATAAAGTTGTTTTGATATTTTAATAGATTTTTATAAATATAATAGTATAAAATTGATTTAATTATTATAAATATTAAATTGATTTATAAAATAGTTTTGATATTTTAAAATGAATTTAAAAGATTAAAAGGTTTAATATATTAATATATATATAATTGTTTGTTTAAAAAAAGAAAAGAAAAGAAAAGAATAAAAACGGTCAGAGCCGGGACTCGAACCCGGGTGACCACTGTGATGGAACAAGGTCACAACCACTTGGCCTAGGCCGGTGGTTGTGATATCTTCTGTTTAAAATTTATTATATACAATACGCGAAAACAAGATTATCCCCAATTTCATATGAACGAGCCCTAGAAATTGCAATCAAACAATTCAGAAAACTAGAGCCCGATTAATGTTAGGGCTATTGTTGTTTGATAGCCGACTAATGAAACCCACAAAAGAACGAAGACTCACAGTTACGAATTGATGATAATCGTCGGGTCAAAGCAAAAGTCAAACAACGAGCTTGATTATAACAATTAGAGTGTTACAGAGAGAATGGGAGGTTGAGAGAGAGTTGTGAGCGAGTGATCAAGGTTCAGAATACATCTATTTATACAGAGGGTTGATGGTTATGGTTAATTGGAAAGTTGACCTTCGATAATTATCATACGCGTATAATTGATCAATTGGTCAACGATTGACGTGTAATTGATGTGTAAACGAGTTGTAATAGGCCGGTAATCACGTGTACAAGTCAAATCGAGATAAATTTCACGTTAATTAAGTTAATTGATTGGTTATAATTTGAAACTCAAACAATCTGCTGCTGCGCGCTAACAGTGGACAAGGAAGAGGAGAATAGAGAGTTAAAATCGGGTTAAATATAATTAATGTTGGATAAGAATCAATTGAAGTGTGTGGCCCAGTTGGTTAGCTCGTGTGTCTGTGTGCGAGGGGTCCCTGGTTCGATACCCGGCTTAGCACTATTTTGTTTTCTTTTTGGTTAATTCAGACAAGGGAGGAACTAGTGGGCTTGGGCCGGATTTCTGGTGGGCCGGGGTATAATTGGGTTTGGGCTGGGTTGATGATGGCTGAAAAAGTGTTGGGTGGGTTTGTTTATCCAAAACTCCTTTTTTTTTACACACTACTTATTTTTATTATTATTATTATTATTATTATTATTATTATTATATTATTATTATATATTTATATATACACATATAGATATATAATTATCATTGTATAGGGGTTCAAAATATCACCAAAAATAATAGGGCTTGTCGTTTTAATCCGTAACGTATAAATAGTTAAATGCGAAATGTTACATTTAAAAGATATGAGGTTCTGGGTTTATGATCCTACTTCTCGATCTGCAGTGATTGTTTGTGATAGTGACGAACTGAGAGTTTTTGATGCTAAAGATCTGATGAGTCTACATTATGAAGATATTCAAGTTCTAGTGAAACATCAGATTCAGTGTGATCCCAAGTATGAAGCTTGTGCAAAGTCGTTTACTGGTGCAGTTGCTCGGATAGCAAGATTGGGATTAGAGGTAGATCGTAGAGGAAGAGTGGACACTGGATTGTTTGGTCCATATATTGGAAAATCAGCTGAAGAGTGGAAGAAAGCTTTGGAGCAAAAGAAAAAGGGTTCAAAGAAGCGCAGCAAGAAACTGCAGTAACTTTCCAAGCTAACACAAACCTAGGGGGATATTGTTGGGCTATGATTAGAGATTTGCGTTTGCCTTGGATTTTGGTTATTTAGTAATGGGTTTCGGCCTTGTTGGCCCATGTATTATGACGCCTATGTTATCTATAAATAGGGGTTTCATTGATTATCAGAAGGTTGCTAGTCTTTTTGGTTGTTTATGCTCTCGTGTACCAGACGGTTCTAAGAAGCCGTGTGCACTTTAATAATCAAATCATTCTATTTCAAGTTTCTTCTTTTTTCTTTACATACAATCATTGTTTTCGGCTTTAATTATGTGTTGTTTGATACCCGGTAGAAAGGATTATGAACTTACAGAGTGTCAAGGATGTACAGTGTTTTAGATCGTATCGAATATTTTCACCCATAATTAATGCAGGTTTAATATAGTGTGTGACTTGGATGTCTTTTTTAATCACGTAATCTCGATTTTAGACTAAAGTATTATGTAGTTATACAAAATCTTTAATTGGATAAGACAAAAAAGTGTTTTCAAAGAAATGAGAGGTTTTCTCTAAGAAAAACGAGGTATGAATTTTGATGATCTGAGTAAGACCAAATGAATTTTTTTATTTTTTTTATTTTTTTGTAGATGGAGTAGAATTATCATAACGGTTAGGCTATGGGGTGTGGAGACATGAAAAGGTCATATCTTAATGCCATGTAGAATGCCACATCATCAAGTTGGTGTCTCAAACTTCTTGAGACATGAATGGGGTGTGGAGACACAATACCTCATGTCTAAAGCATTTATTAGTTATTAATTTATTTTTAATATTAATTTTAATTATTTTTAAAAGTAACAAATAAATAAAATAATGTTAAAATAAATACTAAATATTATAAAAAAAATTAAAAACCATACTAAAATTAAAAAAAAAACAAGCACACCGAAAAATTACAAACCATACGATTAAAAAAACTACTTCCACTTTTGAATCAACTTGTCTTGCAAATTCTTCAACGCAGCGGGTTGTTCTTCGAGATAACTCGAGATATCGGCCGACATAATCTTCCACTCTTCCACCGCCTTCGATTCGTCAATCAACCTAAGCTTGTTTTCCTTGATTTTTATTTTTTTTCATTAGCTTGGTTGAAAGTTCCCATTTGTGCGCTTAAAGTTTCAAGCCTTGAAGCGCTCACGCTCGAGCTACCCGTCGCCGCTTTCTTTCCTGCCGCCACTTCCTTTCGAGCTTTGTCCCGACCTACATAAAAA
This sequence comes from Ambrosia x helenae, assembly GCA_030844895.1. Lineage (NCBI taxonomy): Eukaryota > Viridiplantae > Streptophyta > Magnoliopsida > Asterales > Asteraceae > Ambrosia > Ambrosia x helenae. Next base: position 62,810,021 of record CM061227.1, on the reverse strand, counting down.
CGTAACCATTTTTATACTATAAAGAAAACGCAATGAATTATATATAAAAAAACTATAAATTTATAATCCTATGGGGCGTTCCTCCTCCACAAATATTGGTTCTTCGAACTCGGGCTCGTCGTTCATATTAATGTCGATTGGAACAGACGAACCTCCCTTTTGAGCTTTAGGTCTTCGTTTGGCAAGTTCAACCTCGTTTCGGACCGCCGCCGATTTTGGTTCATCTTTCAAGACCTGCCAAGCCCGTATCATCGAGAATGATCTTTACACCTCAGATTTATACTTCGACAACGCATCCTCGAAAATATTTTGCTCGTTCCAACCACTAGGCGGGTTCGACTTAATACGGTTGTAAATTCCATTGAATTTGTTACAATCCGTATTCATCTTTCTCCACTTCGAGCTTAGAGCATCGTTTAGTCGATACGGCTTGCTTTGCATAAACTTATGAAAGTATCCGTTCGCCTTCTCCCATAAGTTTTCTGCCGATTGGGCGGTACCTTTGATTAAAAAAAAATTAATTAACATACTTAAACAATATATAAAATACACAAATATATATAAATTTTCGGGTTAAAAAAAACTACATAAATATATAGTTTGCGCAAGTTTAAAAAATTTACCGATTGCGGCGCGTGTTGAAGTCGCGACCCACGCCTTAGCTAACGCTCCCTCTTCAACATCGGACCATGGCCTAGGGGCTCCCTCTAGTGGTTTACCACGTCCCGGTCCTTTCTCTCTTTGTTTTCCTTTGCGTTTGCCTTTAGCTTTTTCGGTGGGTACGTGGCGTAGCTTGGGTTTCGGGAATTATCTCATCATCGGTTTCGTTCTTCGACTCTACGGGTTGAGATGTTCCAATAGGTGTAGTGGGTTGATATGTTCTGATAGGTGTAGTGGGTTGTGGTTGTGGAGAAAATTGTTGGGTACTTTGAAACGCTTGCATTTGTTGCATATAGTTTTGCATTTGCATATATTGTATCGGATTTAATTGGGCAAAAGCTACCGGGTTTTGAAGCATTTGGGCTACCGCCGGGATTGGTGGAAAGGATTGCGATATGGGTGGATCGACTACCGGCGTGTAACCGGTGTGGTGAAAGGATGATTGGGGTTAGGTTGATTCGGGTTTTGGTTGAATTGGTGAAATGGACCCATGAAGTTATTTATAAAATTTTGTGGGTTAATAAAAAGTATAGGAGGAATGTAGTTGTAGTGGTATAAAATTTATGTTGAAAAGGTTTAAAAATAAATAAATAATATATCCGTTAGAAATAGCCGTTGAACGTTAAAAAAAATAATAAGAAAAAATCTGATTGGCCCGTCCTTTTTTGTTCCGGTGGGGACAGGGGTGCATCGGACAGGGGGAGGGGGCGGTGTAGGGAGGTGGGACGGGGCAAAAATCAAGGGAGGGGGGGTCTCCATACCGTATAGCCTTAGGGTGAAACGTCAAAACCATTGAGTATAACCGATGCGGTTAAGGTGTAACCGTCATGGCTAAATCAATGGCACTATCAATAATGACTCTTTCAAAATCGCTACTACAATCCAAAGCTCCTACCTAAGTATAAGATGCTAAAGCAACTCAAAGTTGCTACTTAGCCATAGTTTGTTACTGACCTTATGTAACCAATTTGCTACCGAAATTCAGTACCTTAGTTGCCACCGAGCTAAAGCAACTTCGCTACCGATTTCCTGTTATTCTTTGTTGGAAATTTAGTGAAAATGCTATTTTCACAAAATATAGGAAAATGTTTTTTTTCCTAACTTTGGACTAAAATATATATTTCAAACAGATGTTTAATTATATATTTCTTTGTGGGTTTATGTTCTATGTTGTGACAGCTTCGCAACGAACTAAACCACGTCCAAAACGGAGCTAGGATGAATCAGATATCGATGCTCAAAGGTTGATGATTGAAACACTTGATGCTGAATTTTGGAACAAAGTGGGCAAGTGGAACTTGTCCCACATTGGAGGAGTGATGATACCATGAGTGGTATATAAGTGGGGATATTTATTCCTTATTGCTTCATAGGAGCACACACTATGGAACTCGTGATTCCGCACCCTAACTTGCACACACGTGTGGCGTGGGCGATTGGCGCAATGTGGCGCTTTGATAGCGCACTCTGCAGTTTGCATCACCGCAAGCCGCCTAACTCCTCTACAGCTATAGATCAGGGTGTGTAACTATCCAGTCAAATCGTTTCGTTTGATACTTTAAGAACAAAATAAATGCCATTGAAGATTTCCGAAGTTGTTTCGACTTGGGACTTGTATATAAACCAAAGAGACCCTTGGTTGAGGATACACACTAACAGACACTAAAACTGTTCTGAAAAACACCAACTCTATTCTCCAGCAACTGATTCTTAGGTATCGTTCGCGTCAGAGCCAACTCCGACAACAATTTTGCTGTTCCGGTTGTTGTACCCTAAGAAACAAAACGAGCTCTCGTTAATAGACTCGGAATTTGTTTTAAGAGCCCCGTGTTCAACACGATCCTCAGCTATTTGATATTATTCTGCTTCAATTCCTTTCTTGCATTTTGTTTATTAAGTTGTAACAGTATTGTATTTGCTTTCATTTTTCTTTTGTAATCGTAATAAAATTTGTTTAATTTATTTTATATACGAGCGGTTCCTACATTTTTTAAGTTCATTTTCATACAACTTTTCTTCAATTCATGCAAATCTGATGTAATTCCTATGAAACACTTTTAACTACGAACTCAGCTAGGAGCGCTACCTATAGGGCCCCAAGGGCCAGACCCACAGCCCCTGACAAGGTGCTGCCTAGACCTCGTCAAAGGGTGGTGCCACTTAGAATTAAACAAATGCTTCCGCGAAGGCGCTCGGTGTGACGAGCGGAGCAGCTTCCGCTGACGTAGAACGAGAAATACGTCGTGCGCATGCACGCAGATAGGCGCGTGTGGACTCGCCCAGCTCCTCTGCAGCTACAGATCAGAGTGTGTAACTGTCCAGTCAAACCGTTTCGTTTGAAACTTTAAGAACATAATAAATGCCATTGAAGACGTTCAATGACATTTATTTTTCGTTATTAAATGATTTCCGAAGCTGTTTCGACTTGGGACTTGTATATAAACCAAAGAGACCCTTGGTTGAAGATACACACTAACAGACACTAAAACTGTTCTGAAAAACACCAACTCTATTCTCCAGCATTTGATTCTTAGGTACCGTTCGGGTCAGAGCCAACTCATGCAGCAATGTTGCTGTTCCGGCTGTTGTACCCTAAGAAACAAAACGAGCTCTCGTTAATAGACTTGGAATTTGTTTTAAGAGCCCCGTGTTTAACACGATCCTCGGCTATTTGATATTTATTCTGCTTCAACTCCTTTCTTGCATTTTGTTTATTAAGTTGTAACATTATTGTATTTGCTTTCATTATTCTTTTGTAATCGTAATAAAATTTGTTTAATTTATTTTATATACGAGCGGTTCCTACATTTTTTAAGTTCATTTTCATATAACTTTTCTTCAATTCATGCAAATCTGATGTACTTCCGATGAAACACTTTTAACTACGAACTCAGCTAGGAGCGCTACCTATAGGACCCCAAGGGCCAGACCCACATCCCCTGATAAGGTGCTGCCTAGACCTCGTCGAAGGGTGGTGCCACCGAGAATTAAACAAATGCTTCGCGCAGGCGCTCGGTGTGACGAGCGGAGCAGCTTCCGCTGACGTAGAATGAGAAATACGTCGTGCGCGTAGATAGGCGCGCGCGGACTCGCCCAGCTCCTCTGCAGCTACAGATCAGAGTGTGTAACTGTCCAGTCAAACTGTTTCGTTATTAAATGATTTCCGAAGCTGTTTCGACTTGGGACTTGTATATAAACCAAAGAGACCATTGGTTGAAGATACACACTAACAGACACTAAAACTGTTATGAAAAACACCAACTCTATTCTCCAGCAATTGATTCTTAGGTACCGTTCGGGTCAGAGCCAACTCCGGCAGCAATTTTGTTGTTCCGACTGTTGTACCATAAGAAACAAAACGAGCTCTCGTTAATAGACTCGGAATTTGTTTTAAGAGCCCCGTGTTCAACACGATCCTCAGCTATTTGATATTATTCTGCTTCAACTCCTTTCTTGCATTGTGTTTATTAAGTTGTAACAGTATTGTATTTGCTTTCGTTTTCTTTTGTAATCATAATAAAATTTGTTTAATTTATTTTATATACGGGCGGTTCCTACATTTTTTAAGTTCATTTTCATACAACTTTTCTTCAATTCATGCAAAACTGATGTAATTCCGATGAAACACTTTTAACTACGACCTCAGCTAGAAGCGGTACTTATAGAACTCCAAGGGCCAGACCCACAGCCCCTGACAAGGTGCTGCCTAGACCTCGTCAAAGGGCGGTGCCACCTAGAAACCCCCCTTAACAACATTAAAAAAATTGTGAGCTATTAGCATACACTCCTAACTCATATAACTATTTAATTATTTATTGTGATTTTTATTTGCTCTAAAAGTAAATCCAATAAAAAAAAATGATGACACTAAAATCAGAAACGATTAATATTTTTTGAACTATTTGAGGGTAGTTTACACATATTTTTTTACAATAAGAATTTATTAAATACTGAAAAACCTATTTTATTTACTAAAGAGTCCATTTACATATAAATCTTATTTATTAAATACTTTAAACAATGATTATTTTTAGGGAAAATCATAAAAATAGCCCGTTGACTAAGTGGTTTACCAAAATGGCCACCTCCCGTTTCTTTAGAGAGATGAGTCACCAAGTTCGAGACACCCAAAGCGTTTCCGGTGAGGTTTCCCGTTAGGACCATTACAAAATCGACACCTCACCACCCACACTCACTCTCTTTCTCCTCTCTCTCTCTCTCTCTCTCATGTGTATACACAGAAGCTTCTCTCTCTAGTCTCTACCATCTCTCTGTTCACCACCCATCCTTCGTTACCAAATACTTAATCCAAAATACATTAACCGATTGGTGATTAATATTACAGGGACGATGAACAGAGTTAAGTCGGTCATATAGCCGATGAGTGTATGTGGTTTCTTTTTCTTGAACGGAGCCGATGAACAATGAACCATCAGTTACAGTCTCTGCTCCAGATAAGATACCGATGAACCTCACTGGACACGTCATCAGAGACATCACCGGAGTCGACTTGGATGACCGGTGACGTCGCTTTCTTGAGTTTGCCAGCAAGATAAATGAATCTTGATTTTTTGTTAAATTTATCATTGATAAATGAATCATGATTCTTGATCTGTTCATAGAACAGAGTTGTTTCAGTTAGACTCTAGTAATTTTGTGACGTCTCCAGTGAGCAACTAGGCGTCTCCGGTGTTAGGTTTCCCTCACGAACAGCGGCGGATTCATTTGTTGGTGGCGTCAGAATCTTGTGACGTCTCCGGTAAGAATCTTGTGACATCTCCGGTGTAGTAGTGGAATAGAAAGCCAGGAGAGAGAGATTGAAAGAAGCTCGGGAGACTTCTGAAGTTGTAGTGAAAAGAAAAATATACCATGAGAGAGAGAGAGTGTGTGTGAGGAGAGAGAGAGAGAGAGTGATGATGTGGCGGTAGGTTATTGGCTAGATCGGTAGACGTCTCAGGAGACTGCTGACGCGTCTCGGAATGTGTGAGGGGTCTTTCCAAAGAGACGATAGTAGGCTATTTTTGTAAAAGCCTTGGTCAACGAGCTATTTTCGTGATTTTCCCTTATTTTTATTAGTGTAGCTTAAAACGAGAAACACGTCCAACAACTACAATTGATTATTTGATTGAAACTGGACCTGATCAAATCCAAATTAAATGACTTAGATGTAGATTAACGGGGAAAACAAAAAACAAGACCTTTAATGTGTTTGGGGTTAAGTTTTGAAATGGATTTTTAGATTATTGTGTTTTGAAAACGCAAATAATCAGTTATTAGTATTTGGGGTTGTGTTTTGAAATAGATTTTTTAGAATAACAAAACGCAATAATCTAAAAGCAGCCCCACCCCTACTGCAGCAAAACGCATAACCAGTTTTCAAAAAGCAATCCCAAACACCCTCCTTAGTGGTTTTGGCTTATTAACGTTATGATTTTTACAAAAAATATGTTCGATTTAAAACATATAAATATATATTGTGTTTGATTAAAAATTTTAAATTTTATAATCTATACTATATTATAATGCATTAGACAAGAGTAGTTTAAGATACCCAAAAGTTAAGAACTTTATTTTCATTAATCTATACTATATTATAATGCATGAGACAAGGGTAGTTTAAGATACCCAAAAGTTAAGAACTTTATTTTCATTAACAACCTTAAAATAAGGGTAAAATAGTCTTTCAAATACATTTACACTTTGATACCTCATCTTAGTTACACTTTAATCCCTTAATTTACTCAACTTTTACTTATTTAAATTATAGTTTAAACTTCTTTTACTTATTTTAAGCAAACTATCCCTCATTATTTTTAAATAGTCATGTATTTTTTGTACATTAATATCTTTAATTTAGTATAGTATTGCCATTTTTTTAATTAATTTTTTTTATATGCTACGTGATTAACAATATATAGGAGTAAACAATGACTAAATCGTTCACCAAAGCCAAACAAAAAAAAAAAGACAAAACTAAACCAAAATCAATTGAAAACTAAATTAACCAACATCTGATTTAACTTAAAATCGGTTATCGTTTTCTTTTTGTACACTTAATTAACTAAAATCAGTCAAACTGAAACGATAACATTCATATATTTATAACAGTGTGCCCACGCGATGTAGTATGTAACACATACAATTCTAATGGTGCATGGTTGGGTTCAGTTCAATTCGGTTATTAACCTCAACCGAATTGAAACAAAATTTGACATTATCGGTTTATATATCTTATTAACCAACCGGTAAATTGGTTCAGTCTATTTGGTTAGATTGTTGTTTTTAGTTTGGTTTAGTTAATTTTGGTTAATAACCAAAACCAAACTTTGGTTAAAAATTTTGCGTTGAAATACATTATATGGAGGTATAAATACATGAAATGGATGTATAAAAAATATAAATATATCAATGGTTCAGTTTTGTTTTGTTAATTTTGGTTAACTTATGGTACAAAAAAAAACGATAATAGGTTAACTTGGTTTTTGATTATTTTTTTGGTTAATTTTCGGCAAGGGATATTGTTAATCACATAACATATCAATTTTTGGTCAATTTTGTTTAAAGGTCTGATTATTTTTCACTCATAAATATTGTTAATCACATAAAATATCAATATTTTTAATTAATAGAATTGTTATACTATACTCAATTTAAAAATAATAAAATGCCTGTTTTTTATGATATAGTTTTTTTAAATTATTAACATATGAAAAATTATGGTCGTTTACATTCCGTAGAGGTAGTAGCCAGTTGGCTTAAAATCAACCAAATCGATTCAGAACCATTCATATATTCATATATTTTTAGCTTTTATACCTCTATTTTATGTATTTATACTTTTATTTCATATAGTTCTATGCAAAAAATGTAGCAAAAGTTTGGTTTTGTTATTAACCAAAATTAACTAAACCGGACAAAAGCCGATTATCTAACCATACAAACCGAACCAAGTAACCGATTTTTTAATAAGATCGATTAACTGATGACTTTGGTTTTAGTTTCAGTTGAGACTAATAGTCAAACTTAACTGAACCATACATGCCCTTAGAAGTGTCTGTGTTTTTCGTTGCATCGCGCAGGCTTCCTACTAATAGAACTAATACAAACACACGTGAATACGTGATCCTCGGCTCAAGTGATTGTGTATGAGGCCATGAGGCTTTCTTCCTAAGGGTTTCCTGAGTCTGGGCGTGTTGAAATTTGCCACGTACACACCACAGGTTTCGAACTTAATTAGGTTGGTGGTTTCTTGGTTATATGCTATTTTTCATGCAAAAATCGTGTGGTTCACAAGGCGAAAAGCAATAGGAAACAATATAAAATATGGAATAAAATGATATACCTAACCCATGTATGTCTTTTTTAGCTAATGGCCTGCACACTTATATGATGAATAGACATGTTTAAATAAAACTAACACATTCTTGTCTTTTAAATTTAATATATACATGGTATGTTATTATTTTATTAATGTATAACTGACTAATTATGTTTAAACAAGTGATACATATGCCAGATAATTCATTGTTTGGCTTCTTTATCATCTCAATTTGACCAAACGTTCCTCATGCAATATGTTTATTTACAAGAAAACCTTTTTTTATTTTATAATAATTTAGGTAAATTATTAATAAAGTTTTTGATAAAGTTAACGATATAAAAATGTCTTTTTTTCATTATAAAAGATTCACATATTCGAATGATAACACAAGTTTACCAGAAACTAAGATCGGGTAGAAAAATCAACAATAGAGATGATATTACCAATAAAGTCTGACGTAACAATATCAAAATCGAAGAGGAAGTGAGAAATGGAGAAACATTGAAAGTGTACAAACCGTGCATATCTCATTGATTTCAATCATATAAATAGTACAAGGGTTATCTCCTAAGTATAGTAACTGATAATTACAATTTAATACAAATTAACTTGTTTTTAAACATATAATCTATTACACCCCGCAGTCGAAGCGGGAGGAGAGCGAATGCTGAAACTGGATCTGAAATCTTTAAATAAGACACGTGGCAAACCCTTTGTGAAAATGTATGCTATCTGATATCTGGAGGGAACGTGTAAAATGCGAACATGACCCCGTTGAACCTGTTCCCGAACAAAGTGAATATCTGATGGACGGGGTCAATCATGGTGTTTAAGACGCTTAACTGTGTGCTTTTAATGTTGGTTGAGTGATTATATGCTTTGAATAAGATAACTACGCTACGTTGTATGATTGCAGGTAAAGCGGCTAAAATGGATAGACTTAGAATGGAATTGTGTAGCGCGTGTGAGCCGAAGGAACTTTGGTCAAGTCGCAGACACCCGGTGTTCGAATGGACGTTGGAACGTAAACGAGCAACTTTGTCAAGTCAAGAACACCCGAGTCGAGATCACGGCGTAATAATAATAATAATAATAATAATAATAATAATAATAATAATAATAATAATAATAATAATAAAATAAAACTTAACACTTAAATGTGACAAAAGTCACGTGTATGGGCCAGGCAAGAAAATTCCAATTTGAAATTTTGAGGGTTAAGCAGCGATTGGAGCGCGCGCGCGCGCGCGCACACACACACACATATATATATATATATATATATATATATATATATATATATATATATATATATATATATTCTAGAAGATTGGCCGCATGAGGGATGAATTTTTTCGAGGGCAGCCGTCTTTTGGGGTCAACTAGCAAGGATTCTTGGGCGATTATTTTTTATGATCTTGGAGAGCTTTTGGCTAAGGACAACCTCCATACAACATCCAACAATTCTTCGTTCGATCCGGTTTGACATGTCTTTGATCAATCATTCGACTATTGACATGTTCACCACCATGAGCGGCTAATCACCCGTGATCCTCTCCGGGTAAATGGTTAGTTACTAGATCAAGGTTTTATGTTTGTCAAACAATTGAATTGAAACTTTGAATGTTTAAACTTTCGGTTTTGATTGTGGTTTATATTAATATTGATGTTGAACGTTATTTGAATGATATGCTTGTTTTGGATTTCATCAACCAACACGGTTTCTTATCGATGGTCATTGAATATTTGCAAGTTGTGTCTTTCAATATTGCGAGTCATTAAGATATTGTTAGGTGATAGTCAACCGAGTCAACAGTCGCGGTCTAGTTATCGGCTGTCAGCAAAGTCATTAATCAACCTTCTTTATCAATCATATTAATCCACATATCATGTCTATGTGATATCAATTGGCAAACTAAATAAACCTTGTCTAAAGTGATTAACCGGGATCCTGGAGAGGTCACCATTTCTCTAATCGTTTACAATTCAATTTTCTTTTCGTTGTTTATTTATTTGCAAATTAATCAACAATCAACCAATCAATTTTATATTTCCGTCTAGTTTAATTTAATTGTTAGAAATAACACTTTCCACAATACTCCTCGTGGTTCGAGACCCGACTTACCCTAACTAATAAGGTAGTTGGTCTTTTCTAAAATTCTATCCGTACCTGGTTGGAAATGTAGCAACAATTTCTTGATGAGTTCTATACAAGTCAACGAACAAACGATGCTAGGAAGAACATCAGGAATTTTTCTCAACAACCGGGTGAGCTCTTTCATGAAGCCCTCACTCATTTCAAGATGATGATCAATAACTGCCCACACCATGACATCCAGCTGTGGGAATTGATCAACTCATTTTATGAAGGACTCCACTACGAAGACCAAGGTGCGTTAGATTCTATTTCAAATGGTAGTTTTGGCACAAACGATGAACAGGTTGACTGGGAGTACCTCGAGAGGAGAGCTGAGACAACAAAGAGGAAGGCACAATCTTCAAGACGCTCAAGGCAAGCAACTGTGAAGGCTGCAAGTAGTGGTGGTGTAGCGCGTGTGAGCCGAAGGAACTTTTCTAACCCGACTTACCCTAACTAATAAGGTAGTTGGTCTTTTCTAAAATTCTTATTTTTGACCGGTCCTTCGACACCGATCAATATCCAGCTCAATATGCTTCGTATGCAGATGTTGCACGGGATTTCCTGTTAAGTATATGGCACTGACATTGTTACAGTAGACTATTGTGGCACGGGAAATAGGGACAAACAACTCCAATAATAGGTTGCGCAACCAATAAATCTCAGCAACAACATTTGCCACATCCCGGTATTCGGCCTCAGCGCTAGATCGTGAAACAGTGGGCTGACGCTTAAAGGACCAAGAAATTAAATTCTCCCCAAAGTAAATGCAGTAACCGCTAGTGGAGCGGCGAGTATCAAGACAACTCGCCCAGTCCGCGTCAGTATAGGCGACTAATGAAGAAGCTGCGGACGGACCCAAAGATAAACCGAAATTAATTGTACCTTTAATGTACCTGATAATCCGCTTCAGAGCATTCCAATGAGCCGTGGCAGGTGCGTGCATGTGCATGCATACCTGCTGAACTGCGTATGTGTCACACCCTCAATTTCCATTACGGGGTTTATACCGCGATGCGCATGACATAGCAGGATCCCATAGCCATAAGTCACATGAAAGACTCTAAATGCCCAAACCATTTAGTTCGTTATTTTAAAACTAGTTTCATAATTAACAAAACATTCAAATAGTTGCGGAAGCGAAATTAAAGAAATAGTTAACCAAATAGTCTGTGCACAACAACGCGCCCAAAACCATAGTAGATAATTAAACATTCAAAAATAGTTAAGTGTTCATATCCCAATGACGCTATATGATGCATGCCCTACACATGCTCCGAAACTAGTGACCTGCAAAAGCATGTTATCGTGTGTCAACATAAAGTTGGTGAGTTCACAAAGTAAAGTAAATGCGTAGGTCTCCCAGACCAAGTAACAACGAGTAAATAGCTAATTCACATGCCAGGGGTAGCAAACCACTCATGACAACTAACACCAATAATACCGAACTGCTAAACAACGAGATCCCACATTAGTGAGCAAAGTGCCTTGCATCATTGTCTATCAACAATGACAATAAATGTTAAGTTATAGTTCACACCCATGCTCCCAGCATGATGTGAGGTTTATGAAACCTAGTAGCGCTATCAACTAGTAACCCGCTTGCCCACCTGGCAATTCATTCGGTATTTAGAAGGACTTCAATGATAGAGTTGGTTTAGTTCATCAAGGACATACAACATGAATTAGTAAAAGCAGATTCACCCCGTAAATCATAGCACCCCAAACCCAGGATGTGTAAAAGTAGTCCAAAACCGGACTATGAAAAAGTTTAGAAAGTTGTCTTGTCCCGAAACGCATGCTTTTGAGAAAAGAGTAGTGAAACTCACCTGATAGAGATGCTTGTGGTCTAGTGAAGCCGAATTACGTAGCTACTATCGTCCGGACAGTACTTGTCCTATGATTATTGAGGACATCGTAAGTTGTGGGTTTTTGTTTATCATATAAGTGAGGCTCCCATTAATGTGAACCATGTTATTTAACGTGGATGATGTTTTAGGTGGACCTAACATGTGTTAGTGATAGGTAGCCGATTGTATCCTATGATGGATCATTGTGCACACCTAGCTAGGGACCAAACTAGCTTTGTCAAGGCTCTTACGACTTATCACAAGACAATGCTAATGCATGATCTTGTGTTAGATGCCGATTGTTTCTTATGTTAAGACAAGATCATGGGGATAGGCAACCATGATTAAGACAATGTGTAAGATTTATATCTGAAAAGCAATGCTTTTAAATCATTATTTATAATATGTCGTGTGATTAAAGTGTGGTGTTCTAAGGCCGAGGTTCGGGTTAACAAGGGGGTAGATCGAGAAAAAGAAACATAAAGGTGCAATGTACCTTACCAAAGGAAGATCCGAGCTAGGAAGCCTTGTGGTTGCTCCCTTCGTCCCTTGGTGGCTTCGGCTTGAATGCTCCCTAGTGCTTGGCCGAGTGTTGTGATAGAGAGAGTAGGTGTTTGTGATGAATGATGGTGCAAGGAATGAGGATGGATTCAAGCCTTCTTATATAGGCTGAGTGAGGGGTGGCAAGCAACAAAATAAGTAAGCCTTTTTGCATATATTAGTGGTGTGTTAATGGTGTCAATCATTCTCTTGGTGTAAGGCATGTGTAGGAGGTTGTGTCATGCATGCTAGGGGAGTAGGAGCCGATTGAAATGGACAAGACATTAGAGGAGGTGTTGACTTGATGTGGGAGTGTGTTTATGTCTTGGATTGTATCTCTTTTTGGTGTAACTTGATGATAGCTTATCATACTCCTTGTCCTTCCATGCATGTGGCCGATTACTTCCCTAGAGGTTATACCAATTTAGAAATTGATCAAAGGGGGCGGCTCATAGGGGGATGTTTGCTAGGCGAGTTTGGAGGGTGACAAGGCATGAAAGTGACTCTTCACGGGACATAGATTTGTCTATAGCTCATGGGTACTTGTGAATGATAGTGATGGTTCTTGTGACACACATGTGGGCCGATTGTTTGGTATTTAGGGAAGGATTGGTGTCATGCCTTGGAAAGATCCATGCTTCATGTTTGTTTCCTCTTTTGTGTAAGTCTTAGATAAGCTTTTGGTGATGAATAGATGGAGGGGCGGCCGAAGGGTATTGGGTTGGGATAGTGTGATTGAGACAACTCATGGATGTAGGATTAGTAGGCACATGAGGATGGTGATGTTTCTTCCATGCTTCTTGTGTTTGATTGGTTATAACCAAATTAGGGAGGGTGTTGACCTTGGGAAGGTTAGTTGGTTAGTTGGTGTTTTCTTTCTAGTGCAAGAGTATGCCAACTAGGTGATAGGAACATGTGTTGGCCCTTGGGACTTGTGTTCGGCCGTGGACAAGAAAAAGAGGGACCCATCTATATGAGGTAAAGGTAGAGGTAGAGATGGAGTGAAGTCTTGGAACCTCCATGCTATTCTAGTGTATAGTTTAGACATTCCCATGATAAGGACTTTTGGAGAAGCTATGTGTGGAAATCAGTCATCAAGAAAAGACAAGAACATTCCATAGGTTAGTTGATAGGCTAGGATGGTGACACGTCAATAACTAGGATCTAGGAAGAAGCATGTGTTCTTGATCATGTGTGTGTGCATTTACGTGTATGTATGTATGTATGTATATCGGCTTCTAAAAGGCGTTTAACAAGGATAAAGTTTACTTGGACATAACTAGATAGTATAAGTTGGTTTAGTTGTTAGTAGTTTTAGTGAAAAGTAGCTTAATTCTTGTCAAAGTCTAGTGTATGTATCGTATGTATATATGAGTACATATAGGGGTATAAGAGATCGATTCATATGTACATACATAGATTAATATTTGCTAGTCTTTATAGGTTTAATCATATGTTTGTCAAGCGATGATATGAGGGGTTTCGATGACGACATTAACATGTATTTTGTTTCATAGGTATCACATGTTCATTAAATGATAACCCATAGGTACATATACTCTTACATCTCGTGCGTAAGAGACACACATGATTAGGAAATTTTTTGTCCCTAGACCCCATTGGTTGATGCATGTAGACAGTTTCCTGGAGGTTTACATGAAGGAATGCATTAGTCACATCCAACTAATGTATAGACCAACCTTTAGATAGAGCGAGTGTAAGTATTGTGCGTATAGTAGCCGGTTTAACAACCGGACTAAAATTCTCACCACAATCTATGCCCACCTATTGTGAGCGACAATCACACACAATTCGTGCTTTGTATCGCTCTAGAGTCCCGTCTGACATGAACTTATGTTTAAATAACCACATAGAACGAATAATATTCATATTAGGAGCACGAGGGACTAACTCCCATGTACCGTTTCTAATTAGTGCATTGTACTCGGTAGACATGGCAGAAAACCACTCCGGACTGGCCAAGGCATCAGTTGGTGTTTTGGGTATGGGTAATATGGTAGGTTTTGTGGAAGCGGATAGGTTAAAGGGAGTTTTAGGTTTGTGAATACCACTCATCGAGTGGGTGTGAATGGTTCGTGTGGGGGGCTCGGGTGGGTGGTTGATTGGACCGGGTAAGGGGTTGGGTCTTGGATTGGGCTCGGGTAGGTTTTGTGTTACGGGCTGGGTAGTGGCGGAGGATGGCATAGTAGCAGATTGTGAGGTGGATTGGGGTGGACTAGTGTAGGGTTGTGGGTCGTAGACGGGTTGATGAGGTTGTGGGTCGGAGGGGTTAGGGTGGGAGTTGTGGGCCGAGTGATGTGTAGGCATGGGGTGTTGAGGTGGACCGGGATGGGTTTGGACAGCAAAGGGTGTCGTGTTAAGGTGCGGGCAAAGGTGATGGGGAAAGGGGTCACCAAGAAGGTCATAGGTGGGTACGGGTCCAATGGTTTGTGCAAAGGGAAAAGTGGTCTCGTCAAAGGCGACACGATGAGAGATAAAGAATTGTTTGGTGGTTAGGTCAAGGCACGGGTAGCCATGGTGAGTGGTCGGGTAGCCTAGAAATACACAAGGGTGAGATCGGTTTTCAAGCTTATGTATGGTGGTGGAAGGGGTGAGAGGGTAGCATAAACAACCAAAGACACGTAAATGGTCATAAGTGGGTGTGGACATGTATAGTAATTCGGTTGGGGTTTTGTTTTGTGTGGTTTTTGAGGGAAGGATGTTGAGTGGGTAGGTGGCGGTTTCGAGGGCAAAGTGTCATAGGTGGGTGGGAAGGGAGGCGTGAGCCATTAGAGTGCGGACCATGTTATTGATGGTTCTAATTTTACACTCAACCTTACCATTTTGTGAGGATGTGTAGGGACTAGAGAGACGGTATAGGATGCCGTTTGTGGTAAAAAAAAAAAAAAAGGTTTGAAAGGATGTGTTAACGTACTCACGGCCATTGTCACATTGAAATGTTTTAATGGTTCGTTCAAATTGAGTTTTAATGGTTGAGGCAAAGTTTGTAAAGGATGGGAAAACTTGGGATTTTTTGGGCAATAGGGTAGGTCCATAAAAAATTAGAGTAGCCATCAAGAAATAATACATAAAATTTATGGCCTGAAGAGCTAATTATTGGTGATGTCTGATGAGTCCCGAAATTAACATGTTTTACATGCATATTTTCACCTATTTATCACTTTACTTTATGCATTTATATTGGCATTGTCACGCTTTGTTCTCCTTTATTGATAATTGCATGAATTGAAGGTGAAAAGTGAAAAGAAGCGAAAACAGGCGAAAAAGACAAGGATTTGAAGACTTTCGGAGAAGATCCAGATGAAGCACGGCCGTGCACTTATCACAGGTCTACTAGTCAACATTTTCCAGTCAACAGAAGGCAAAAATGAAAGTTCCAGGCATGCACGAGCGTACTCCCTCCTTAAGCACGGGCGTGCTCAACTTCAGCGTGTTCTCCAAGGCTCAACCCGACAAAGACTGACAAGACGGTTACTCCTAACAACATGCACGAGCGTGCCAGTCCTGGTACAGACAATACTACGTGAAAGGACTCTACAACAGTACGCGTTATCGTGCACGGGCGTGCCAGAGAGTTGTCAAGGGCGTGCAAGAGCTGTTTTGCCTATAAATAGAGGCCTCCACTCCACATTTTGGGCATCCCATTTCATTTGAGTTTTACTCACACTTCAGTCACCTCAGAGGTCTTGCAAGTCACCTTTGGAGCTTGGGATCACTCCGTAAAGGCTTAAAGATTGAGAGTATTGAGAGAATTCACTAAAAATCATCCAAACCACCCTCTTTAATCCACTTAACACTCACCACCATGTATTCATCACTGTCCATTGCTAGTGTGATAGTCGTAGAGCCGATGTTGGGCTAGGTCCGATAGCCTCCACCAGTCGTGGAATAGGTTGTAGGGCCTCTCCCGACTGTTGAAAAGGCATAATGACCTCTACCAATCGTTGAGTAGGTTCGATAGCCTCCACCAGTCGTGGAGCAGGTTGTAGGGCCTCTCCCGACTGTTGAAAAGGCATGATGACCTCTATTAAATGCAGCATTTATTATACACATAGGTTGCAAATTGATAACATGTTTATGCAAGCAAGTATAACAAGCACAGTATATGAGTTGTAGTTGTATAGATTTATATAATTAGTTCACATTCAAACAATCATGCACCATGTAACAACTCTCAGACAAATATTTTATTACTTGAATCAAATAGCGTCAATACATAGAATAAAAGCAACCAATAGTCAAATGGTGAGACTTGCGGTTAGGTAGCTGGAGGATCTTGATCTCTGTTTAGTTTAGGGCATCGGTTACGGAAGCGATTTGGGTAATGAATGTTCAATAAGATATGTGTTGAATGAAGGACAATGAGGTAATATAAGGAATGTAACCATTTATTCATTTAATTAAAACGAATAAACGAAAACGTTGACTTATCAAAGATTCTAAATTCTAATAACATATGAAGACATGCTTTAGCCTATAAGTGAACACTCATCCCGAGAATTCCCAGGTAGGCATCCGGGTCCCTCGTCTGATTGGGATATATGCACAATGCCAGCCTAGACAGAAGACTCAGAATACAGGCGTTCACCCTTCCAGATTGCACGTGTTCGTTATTAAAATCTAGAACTTCGACGAGATCTCAAGGTGGTTCAGGCTAAACTTGAGGATTTGTCCTATTAGTCTAAGAGTATATCTTGTGATGGAGAGCACTCTTCTTGTAGGGATTAAAGTAGGGATAAGAAGTAGGAGGGAGATAGAGAATAGCAAGTAAAAGGAGCAAATACTGGTTATAATCCTATGGCTATAGACTAGATTATTTTTCTAATAACCTAATTCCCTATAACCAAGGCTCTGATACCAATCTGTAACACCCCAACCGATGGCGGAAACATCGGGATGTCACGTATTGATGATTGTTCAGTAGCTCATGGTGAATAATAAATTTCATTATATGATTTAAATAAATTACATACAATTGTTCTACAAGAATTCGTACATCAAATAATCAAACAAAGCTTCAAATATCTCCTCATGCTAGCTCTAGACTTCAAGCATCAGTATTTCCTGTTGAGTTTGGAAAAATGGGGGGGTCAACTAGAAGTTGGTGAGAATACATAAGCCATGTCAAGCAAATAGTTTTAGTATAAAATTTTAGCAATTCACATGTCTATCGTAAGTTTAAGTCTACATGAATAAACATGATATGTTGAATCGACATAATCAAACCTTTGACTAGTTTAGGTCCATCCCGTCATCCACGGTTCCCCTTAATAATATGTTGGAATGATAACAATCACCCACGCTACCTATGTAGGAGGTACACGTATCCGGGTGGGATTGTCAATCCAATAGATCTATTATTGAGTATCGCCGGCTTGGCCATAGCTAATGATTATGTAATGTTGAAACTCGTTGAAACTCGTTGAAACTGTTGTTGTCTAATTCATGAGGCATTAAAGTTTACAACTAGACATGTATGTAGAATTGCTTAAGTATAATGTTGCAAGTATGAAGAATTGCATAAACATGGTTACGTAAACTCACCTTAGCAAAGTATTAAGTCTCGAGAAATAGAATATGTGTAGCCCCAAAGTTGCCAATTACAAGAGCTTATAATCAAAGCTTCAATGGTAGAAGTAATAGACTATAGAAGAAAGGTATGAGGGAAAGTTTAATCGGATTGGAACAATCGATTTAGAGGTGCAAAGTATAATGGGTCATAGGTGGGTTTTTATACTAGTTTTGGATTCAATTAGCCATTAAAATTGGTCAACACCATAAAGTAAGGTTTTATGATGAATTGACTATTTGACTAAGACTTTGACTGTTTGACTAAGACTTTGACTAGGACTTTGACTATTTGACTCAAGGCTTTATTTTAAAAAAAAAAATTCTTGTATGTGAAAAAAAAAGAATTTAGAATCATATTATTATTATTATTATTATTATTTATATACATTTATGTATGTATATAAGTTGTGAGTTAGGATAAATAAAGACTTAGGCACATTTGTATAATATTAATGATAAAGGTGTGATAAAATATATATATATATATATATATATATAAGGGCTTTTTATGTATTAAAATTTTGGGGAAAATTTTGCGATGTTACAATAATGACAAAAAGTTACATTCAAAAATCAAGCTTGTCTATTTATAGACTGCATATTCGCCCATTTGGTTCATGCGAATGTGCAGGTTCGCCCAAACAGTCTGGTCGAACCAAGCTATACAATAAACACTATACACATTCGTCCAAGTCTTCCTCCTTCGCACCTCCTGTTCTTCCTTCGTACCTTCTATTCTCTCCTTCGTACCTACAAAAATCACCTTCGCACCAACGACATTTATCAAAACAAGTTTGTTGTTCAATCCGAAGCACTAGTCGCACAATTGCATCTACAAACTCCCCCTCGACTATTGCTTGGATTGCTGTCGACGTTGTTCGTCCATTCTAATGTTCATCAGTTTGATATGTCGTTGAATCTTCTGTTCTTTAGTCAACTCCGGTTCCTGAAATTGCTTTTGCTTTGGCTTTTTCAATTCGGGCACCTTTTGCTTCTCAACAAACTTTCCGAGCTTCTCGCCATAGTCACAACCAGCATTAATGTCATATGCAAAGCACAGAAATACCACACGTTGGTACTTTCCTGCTTGCTCAGCATCCTTCGCATCAGAATAGATCGGATTGTAAAACAACGTTATTATATCCTCATGTGAACAGTTGATTAACCACATGGGATCAAAAATGTGTATTTTCTTGTAGTTCTTCTCTCCGTCTTTCAATACAATCACAGCCTCTACAATCTTCCAATCGTAATACCACCAGATGAAATCTTTAGCGAAGTGTTGTGGGATTGGCAACAAAGGAATCTTTTTCAACACTCGCGGTGGTTTGTACTTTAACGTCACCTTGGGCATACCTGTAATCTGATCAATATCCTTTTTGTGAACAATTCGCTTTGGATATTGTGGTTCAAACAAATCCCACTTGGTTCGGCTTTCTCGTGTCATCTTCTCAGCAAAATAGGTAATCTGACTATTTGACGCTCTCGTTAAACGGTGACGACAAATATCACGGATTGCCCAATAGGGAAGAGTCTTCAAATGATGAAACTTATCGAAATATAAGATTCCCTTCTCCCACTTCACTGCAATACATCTCAATTCTTTAACAAACTTCCAGGCCAATGCACGACCTTTGAAAATACCACTATGAAGTTTGTAAAAACTTCCTTGAATATCAGCTTTCGGACGATTGTTTTCTTTCTCTTTCAATTTCTTCAAGAATTATTTCAAACTCTCCGATTGCTCGAACCGTGGTTTGTCATGCCCTTTGAAAATTTCATCTTCAAATGCTTTACTCTTCTCTTTCGCCAGTTTCTCGGCTTGGTTTAGCAATTCATCTGAGAATCCAGGAAATCCACAATCTTGATTAGTCTTGAAATATTGTGGATACTCCTCACTCGTTATGTCTTCCATTTCAACATCCTCAAAAGCAGGAACATCACGGTCATCAGAATGATTCCCGGCTTCCTTCTCAGGTATCTTTGGAATGAAATTATCTGCAAGCAACTCTTCCAAAGACTTTCCAACCTGTTTAGCTAAACCCTCAAGTATCTCTTTTGAAATCACCGCCGAAACCTCTCCATCTTCAAGATCAGGGTCATCAAACTCCAACTCAAATAGTTTATTGCTCGACTCGAATATCTCTGGAAATCTGCTTGTCATGTCAATCGTCCAGACTCGATCTGTGAGCATCTGGCGATACATGTTCTTATCGTATTCAGATAACGACTGCAGTTTCTCATTCCAGAATATATCGTCATCCACATTCTCTCCAAGAGTCTTAGAGCTCGACTCTCCACCCTTACTTATATCACGATTTTCATATGTAAACTTGTCAGCGTTATCATCATCATCATCATCACTACTATCGAAAGCAAAGCTGTTTCCATCACTCGATCCACCATCTGAACCTCCATCATCTCCATCATCTTTCTTCTTCTTCTTCTTAGTATCATTTCCTGCATCTTCATCAAGTTCTTCATCTTCTTCTTCGTCAGATGGTTCAAAATCGACCTGTTCTTCTTCTCTTTCCTTATCTTCTTCACCAGCTTGAAGTTGAGGAGCTCGAGAGTACAAGTCTTTGATCAAATTATCCATATTCTTGTTACTCTTCTTCAGCTGTTTATTCTCCTCCTTCAAGACGATAATTCTTCTGGTGTTTCGTTGCTCGTGCTTCAGCAACTTCTTATTCTCTCTTTTCAATCTCTTGATAGTTTTCTTCAAAACTTCATTATCATCATGTGATGTGACTACGACCTCCAACATCTTTTGATCATTTGTCCTCAATTGCTCGATCTCAGTTTGTTGTTTGTTGATTATATTCATCATCTCAGACAATCTCTGATTCACAGCACTCATTATATCACTATCCACCGAAACTTTCTTCTTCAAAGGTGGTTCAACAACATCAGGCAGTTTGCCTTTTCTAATCTTCTTGAGCACATTATCCAATGCTTCGTTAAACTGATCAACAGGTATTTCTTCACTCTGTTGTGTGCTCGATGTTGTCGCAGTCTTTTGCTTCTTTTGTGCTGGTGCAGTAACCGGTGACTTAGAACTAGTAGCCGGTGGTAGTTTCTTACCAGCTATAAGCGATTCAATCTCTTTCTTTCTCTTGATACTTGGTTTCTCCTGTTTCTTCTTCTGTGACTTAGCAGCTTGTACAGGAGAACCAGTAAAAGTTTCATCTATGTTCATAATCAATTCATCTTCATCAACAGGAATAGGACTCTTATTCCCTTGATCTTCAACATTCTGACTAGTAGACACACCAGCCTCAATGGCCTTGGGCGTGGCGGTCTTTACCGTCTCAGCATCTGAATCCCAACGTTCATCTTCCTGCGTCTCTTCAGAATCAATTGACGCCTCATCAACTAAGTGTAACCCTTTCTTCGCCATGCTCTTATGTCTTCTTGGTGTGCTTTTCTTCTTTTCAGGTTCAGTTGCAACCTCTAACCTTATCTCTTTCTTCTTTATCTTTCCACTTTTGACACCGACATTCACAACCTGTCTTTTGCGCTTCGCATCAGGATCAACAGGATGTAATGGGTTATCAGGGCGCATTAAATCATATCCCCCAGCTGCAGATCCGAGATACGCACAGCAGTTATGTGCATTGTCGAAGGCTAAAAGCTCTTCAGAAACTGTCTTGGCAGGCTGTGATGATGATCCAGCTTGTTCCGTCGTCTTCTCTTCCTCAGACATCGTTAAATCTGCAAAACAAACAAAAACACGTGTTAAAAATCGACAAAAATTCAACCTTGAAAGTTTTGGTAATAAACATCCTCATTCGCCCAAACGGGGGTTCGAATGAGAAATCCATAAGGTACGAATGAGAAGTTTTGATGGTACGAATGTATGGTTTTTGATAAAAGGTTTCATTCGCCCAAATATTCTACATTCGACCGTTTGGTTATCTCCTTCGCCCATTCGAAATGGTCGAAGGTGACTGTTCTTATTTTGAATTTAAAGGTTTCTGATCATGTTCTTTTGATTGAAACAGATCCTAACAATGCCGATTAATCATTCTAAGCTAACAAATTCATCAATTAATCATTATATATGTGTTTTCAATTAAAACTAGGGTTCAAACCATAACAGATGATCAATTGATCAAACTGTTGGTTTTGAATCCTTGGTTTTTGGTTATTCTCCCCCTAAAACACATATGTAATGAATCCTAAACAACAATTGTCACAATGAAGTCAATTATAATCAGTTTAATGAACTAGGGCTCGAAACAGTAAACAGGGATTAAACCCTTCAATCCTGATTGTTAACCTGTATAAGATGGTGCAAAATGATCAGTATGAAGAGACGATCACAATGGAAAGGTTCAAAATAATCAAGAAACAAGGTGAGGTTAAGATGAAAATTCTGAAATTTTTTTGAATGGGGTTCGAATGAGACAGAAAGATATATATAGGCATCCT
This sequence comes from Ambrosia x helenae, assembly GCA_030844895.1. Lineage (NCBI taxonomy): Eukaryota > Viridiplantae > Streptophyta > Magnoliopsida > Asterales > Asteraceae > Ambrosia > Ambrosia x helenae. Next base: position 62,787,487 of record CM061227.1, on the reverse strand, counting down.
CCTTCGCCCATTCTATACGTACGAAAGAGAAACTTTCGTCTCCTTCGACCCTAGTGAAAGGTTCGAATGAGCCAAAAGGGTTCGAATAAAACTTGTGTTCAAGAACACTCTCCTTCGCCCGTTTAAAACATACGAAGGAACATGAAAAATCCCACATTCGACCAACCGAATGGGCGAATGAGAAATGGGATTTTTGATAAATTTTCCAAATCTCAAAAACGAGTCCCGGTCCAATTATTTTCCAACTTTTAAGCATCCAACAATCATATTTTCACATTTAAAAAGTTACAAAGCTCAAATGGTGTAACAAGGTTTAGAAAATCGACATCAACCACCATCAGTTATCAAAAATAAGATGGAAATGAAAAATCTTTTTGGATTTTCTAAAATTTATGCTAAAACACACCTAAAATCTTTTTGAGTTTTGTAATATTTGACGAGAAAATAAAATGCAGAAATGTAAATGAAAAACTGTAAATGTTTTTGGGATTTCCGGTAAAGGGATCATATCAGTTATTGAGAAATCTGATCACGCCGTTGATCTTTTGAATTATTATCATTAAAGACAATGTGTGATCTGGCAACTGCTGATATTGTGATCCACATAAACTCACATGCAGACTTTTGTGCAATGCTTTAAACTGATACTGATATTTATAGTATAAACGCAACTGTCTATGGTTCCCACGCACACGACATACTCCCGTATCAAGAAGTAAATGCACAAAGACTCATTGTAAAGCGTGATTATGCTTTCGTCGTCTGTAATTGTACAAGATATAATGCATAGAGGTATACAGGTCAGCAAATTAATGCAGCAAAGTAACATATGCACTATACCAGGTTGAGGACTGATATTAATCATGATTTGCATCAGTGATTAATACGATGTAATAGATAATCTTTGATCATCATATAACATGGAAAGTTCCTCAATTCGGTAACTTTAGGATTTGGCATAAAGCTCTTTTATAAAGACACCCTGTCTGATCTAGGTCCGTAATGACTTACAGCAGAAGATCAGAGAGGCTATCCCCAGACAACTAATAACATAACGACCCTAAACCTCCGAGTTTTGTACAAATACCCTATCAAACGAAATTACGGTACTAAGACCATATGCCCATGAGGAGTTCATCCACACAACAATTCGTTTGATATGTATGTATCAGGCACGCAGTAATAGGTCTACGAAGCCTATCAGCACATCGCACAGACTCAGACACACGCCCGATATAGCAATACATTACTTAGAATGTGTCAGATCCCCACTGATGTACTATCATTTCCCTTTATACTCCACGAAATCATTTTAGATTTTTCTGATTTTTATAGATTTTTGAATTTACTGTTCCCAAAGATAAGCTGGAGCATTTCAAATATGTGACTGCTCAGATATCGTTTGTTCACAGAAATCTGACGGCATTAATCTAAGGGAAGAAGATATAGCAGTCAGCAAAGAAATTTTCTATTTTTTTTTTAATTTTTTCAATGTTTTTGGTTTTTTCGAAATTTTTCTGAAAAACAGTAAAAAAGTAAACTAAAAAGTGATAGACTGAGGTGGTGACCAGTCCTATTTTTCTTTAATACCATTAGCTTTTAAAAGATAATCAAATCTGGATTTGTCAAAAGCTTTGGTAAAAAGATCTGCGCGTTGGTAATCAGTGTGGATTTTGACCATATCGATCAACTCTTTAGCATAACAATCACGGATAAAATGATATTTAATCCGGATATGTTTAGACTTTGAGTGATTTACTAAGTCTTTTGTTAATGCGATTGCGGCCTCATTATCACAGTAAATAGGGGTTTTAAGAAATTGCAAACCGTAATCCACCATCTGTTGTTGGATCCAAAGAACCTGTGAGAAGCAGCTTGATGCTGAAACGTATTCTGCTTCACATGTGGATAGTGCAACTGCGGTTTGTTTCTTGCATTGCCAGGTCACGAGCCTGCTCCCCATAAACTGACATCCAGCCGTTGTGGATTTGCTGTCTTTGTCACAGCCGCCCCAATCTGCATAACTAAAAGCGATAAGGTCAAAATTATCATCATGAGGGTACCAAAGTCCTTTCGATGGACAACCCTTCAGATATCTAAGGATACGCTTGACAGCTGCAAGATGACTCTGTTTCGGCTTCGATTGATATCGTGCACAAAGACATGTCGCAAACATTATATCAGGTCTAGACGCGGTGAGATACATCAGAGATCCGATGATTGCTCTGTATGTAAATGGATCAGTCAGCTCCCCCTTAAGGTCAACTCCAATCCCGTGATTAGGTTGTATCGGGGTATCGATCGGCTTCGAATCATCCATCTGGAATCGGCTCAAGATTTCAGAAACGTATTTCGTCCGGTGAATAAAGATCCCCATTGGTCTTTGCTCCACCTGCAAGCCTAGGAAAAACTGCATTTCTCCCATTGCGCTCATTTCGAACTTTTCCTACATAACTTTTTCAAATTCCTTGCATAGAAGTTCGTTAGTTGACCCGAAAATAATATCATCAACATAAATTTGTACAAGAAGCAAATCATCTCCTGCTCGTTTTGTGAACAGTGTGCAGTCTACCAGTCCGCGCTTGAATCCTTTCGAGAGAAGATACGTGCTCAGCTCCTCATACCATTGTCTCGGAGCCCGGTGCAACCCGTAGAGAGCTTTGTTTAAAACATAAACTTTATCCCGGTTAATAGGGTCCTCAAAGCCTGGCGGTTGATCTACGTAAACTTCCTCTTTGACCACACCGTAAAGAAATGCGCTCTTTACATCCATCTGATACACCTTGAATTTCTTCCATGATGCAAACGCTAGGAACATTCTGATAGCTTCCAAGCGTGCAACCGGTGCATAGATTTCATTATAGTCGATTCCCTCAACCTGATGAAAACCTTGAACGACCAAACGAGCTTTGTTTCTCACAATGACTCCTCTATCATCCTTCTTGCACTTAAACACCCATTTGGTTCCAATTTTCTTTCTTCCCAGGGGAAAATCTGTCAGTGTCCATACACCGAGTTTCTGAAATTGTAACAACTCTTCCTGCATTGCTTCTACCCAGGCATCATCCAAAAGAGCTTCCTTGTACGTCCGCGGTTCGACCTGCGAAACATAACAAGCGAAAGACCAGTCATTTTGAAAACCAGATTTCTGTATTTTGGCATATAAAGCAAGATTGCCAATATTTTCTGGTGCATGAGCACTTCTCAACTGCCCTCTTGTCATCACGCTGCTACCAGGATCACCAATAACTTGTTCAAGCGGGTGTATCCGATGTATCCGAGATTCCGGATAATCAGGTACTTGTACTCCCGTTTGAGTTGTCAAATTCTCTGCAGAAACCAGATCATCACCCACATTCGATGTTGAAGCATCAGTAGTAGTTGGGTTCACTGTTGGTGTCACTGTAGCATTGTCCAGAATAGCTTCACTTGTTGCATCATCGTCTTCATCTTCTGAATCGGATGAATTAAGCGTTGTAGAAGCTTCTTGGAACACCTCTTCTTCCATCACAGGAGCAGGGGTATCATTAGAAGCTGCTTGGGGGTTTACAGTGATCGGACACACTAACGGTGAAGTTACGGCGTTTTCGACCTCGTAATATAAGCGAAGTACAGCTTCTTCAACCATGCTATCTAGATTGAATGATTCAAAGAAGTCTTTGTAATCAAACATCCAATCTGGTCCTCCACCCTGTACATTTTGTGTGTATCTTTGTACTTCGACATTAGCCCACTCCTCTACTTTTCTAGTACTTTTGTTGAAGACCCGTTTTAGTGGGGTTGCATATCCAACAAAATAACCTTCTTCAGCCTTTGGTGCAAACTTCTCCGAAGGATTCAGCATTGTACATGGGGCACCAAATGGTTCTAGATACTCCAGATTCGGCTTGCGTCGGTTTAACAGCTCATAAGAAGTTTTGCCAAACTTCTTCACTGTTAAAACACGGTTTAGAGTATAACATGCTGCGTAAATAGCTTCCTTCCAGAACATGACTGGAAGATTTGAATCCGCAAGCATAGTTCTCGCCGTCTCGATTAGAGTCCTGTTCTTTCTTTCTGTGACACCGTTCTGCTGGGGTGTATACGGAGCGCTATATTCATGATGAATTCCCTTGTTTTCACAAAGATCCTCCATCTGAGCGTTTTTTAACTCCGTCCCATTGTCACTCCGGATTCGTTTGATCTTCAGACCATATATATTCTCCAAACGTGTGAACAGAACCTTCAGGTTATCAAAAGTGTCGCTTTTCTGATGCAGGCACATGACCCATGAAAATCTAGAATAATCGTCAGTCACCACAAGACAGTACAACTCCCCGGCATGACTTTTACGTCTGACTGGACCAAATAAATCCATGTGTAAACGCTCAAGCGGCAGTTCAACGGAATTGACTTTCTTTGGTCTATGGGTCTGTTTGTGCTGCTTTCCCTTTTTGCAACTAACACACTTGTCATTCAAATGGAAATGTTTCACATTTACTCCCGTGACAAGTTCATTCTTCACTAACTGGTTCATCTTTCGCAAATGGATGTGTCCCATTCTCCTGTGCCACATTATAGATTCTTTTTCTGTAGCCTTAGAGAGGAAACACGTGACTTGGCCATGGGTGGTCATTGCTTTGGACATATCGAGAATATACAAATTGTTTACTCTCGGTGCCTTTAGCATCACCCACTCTTTCGGAAGTTCAAACCCCGGTTTCAAGATATAGCAAGATTTGTCATCAAAATAAACAGAAAATTGTTTATCACAGATTTGACTAACACTGAGCAGATTGTAATCTATCTGTTTCACGTACGATATCCGCTCAAATGTCACGACCCCATTGCTTACACTACCCTCCATCGTAATGTAGCCTCATTTATTTCCAATAAACGCAACATAACCTCCGTTTATGTTTTTAATATCAAAGAGTAACGTGAGGTCCCCTGTCATGTGACCAGAAGCTCTACTGTCAACAATCCATAGGCTGCTAACAGGGCCAGCTGGAGCTCCCTACACATATCAAGTAAAGCAGTTAGATCTTTCGGGGGACCCAAGCCTGTTTGGTCTTGGGTCTTTGAACGGGTTGTTTCAAAGATTCTTTTGATTCACAAACATCTTGGGTTGTCTCAACCCCTTTCTTCTCACATTCAACTTTCTTTTTCTCACTCTCAACTTTCTTTTTCTCAATTTTCACATTTTGTGAAGTTGAGGCACCTTAGGACTCCTTAGATGACCAAGATTGCTCAGATCTTTTCAGGATCCGGATCTGAGATTTTGAAGTCTCAGCCGGTTTCTTTACTTCATCTTTAAATGCAACCTTCTTGGTTACCTTCTCTGATTTAACAGAGACAGGTCCAACTGCTTGTTTTCCATTAGGTTTAGAAGCAACCTTTTTGTTATCAGCTGTTGAGTTCATCACAGGCTTCTTTACCGGTTTATCAGTGGCTATCCGGTTGCGCTTATCATAAGTCATCGGATGGTTTTCCCTCTTGTTGTAAAAATAGTTTTGATTAAAATAAGGTGTTTGCTGAGGGAAATACCGTCTTTGTGGATAACCATAGTTGTCAACCGGATAATCATGATGTTGCCTCATCTCCACCTCGTGCCTCTTGTGTCGTACGTATGGGCAGGCGGCAAGTAAATGTCCCCTTTCCCCGCACTTATAACACGCACGGTATTCCTCATAGTTTTCTTTGATCGGCGACTTGGAAAAACTAGCAATGGGATATCGATCAACCATGCATTGTTTCCTTAAACTCTCAGGAGCTGGTTCCTTCGAGTAAGTCGGTTCAATAAAACTGTTTGCTTTATCAACTGGCAAAACAAATTGTGTGACATTAACCTTTGCATCTTTATCCGAATAAATTTTCTCTAAAATTTCTGTAGGAATGTCATTGGTTCGTTCAAATTTTGGAAACCAAATCGTACTTTCCTGCCAGATCTTTTCAATTTTGGAATAATTGACAAATTTAATCGGGTATTCATCATCAGACAAAATCTTATCGGAGCCTTGCATCCGATAGAAAATTTTGACAGGTTTGTCACACGATTCGTTGCTCATTTCATTGGTTTTCTCAGTTTTAATTTCATTTTTCTTTTCAACCGGTTTAACCACATTTTTCTCAGATTTAGTTTCAACTTTCTTTTCAACCGGTTTGCTCACATTTTTCTCAACCCTCTTTACCTCTTTCTTTTCAACACTCTTACCAACAGACTTTTCAGTTTTCTTAACAACATTCTTACGATGAGCATTTGCCATGGGATGAACTATCTGAGATGGTGAGACAGGCTCAGTAGTGATTATATGATTTTCATCAGGGATATCACTTTCATTTTCAACCGTCTCAGATGGTTCATCTTCTTCATCTGAATCATCAGCAGCGACCACACCCTCATTGTTTCCCAAAACAGGTCTCACATCAGAATACGGGTCTCCGACACTAGAAGTGTTGGGCTCGTTTTCTGATGTGGAGTCAGAATTGACTAAAGTCTCCGGTGGTATTGCATGTAAATTGTGGTTTTGAAACAATACCGGAGATGGGACTGCCTTATAGTTTGCACTATTCGACTGGGAGGGTTCTTCTATGATATGATCAACTACATATGCAATGTGCTTATAACTCTCCAACTTCTTGTTTACTTTTTCAGCAAAGCACTTGATGGTTGCCATTTCTAACTTAGTGTTTTCCATTTCATTGATATAGTTATTAATGGCAAGTTGTTTAATTGACAAAGTCTTTTTAAGTTCAGACACATCTTTTTTATAACCATCAAGAACTTTGTTGAAATCTTTTAAGTCTTTTTGATAAATCTGACAGTTTATTTTGGCACTCTCAAGTTGGACCTTGAGAAGCTTATTTTCATCTGTCAGTTTTTCAAAATCAGCACATTTAACACACACTTTAGATTGAGATTCAGAACTTACCGGTTTAGGAGGTTCTGTCATTGCCATCAAAGCGAAGTGAGCTTCCTTCCCTGCGAAGAATTTGGAGTAGTCAATCTTGGTGCACGCATCATCCACCATGCATGACTTGCGGGTCATAAGGAAATCAGCTTCAGCTAGAAATTGATCAATGTCGTCATGTAGTGAATTCACACTAGCTTCCGAATCAGAATCACTCTCCATATCCGAGTAAGCTGAATCATAGTGCTCTCCAACATCCGTGACAGAATCAAGAATCATACCAGATTTCTTGTCTTCACTCTCAGCAATCACATCCTCATTCACTTCCTCAATTTTCAACTCCGACACTTTTTCAATCACAACCTCCTCTTCAATCTCCTCATTCTCATCCAAACTCATCTTCTGAGCCACACAAGCCACGTTTCCAGCAGTAATCTCCTCCACCCCCAATTGCATACCCGTCCAATCAAAACCTTCATCCTTTTGAATCACCAGTGCTTGGTTTTGATTGTCAGTTTGGTTTTAGTTTTGAGTGTTAGGTGTAGAGATTGGAACAATGGTTCGGTTTGGATTTTGTTGAGGTTGGTTTTGAGTTGTGGGTTGTCTAGTGTTGGTATTTTGTTGACGGTTCTGGTAATTGTTTTGGGGTTGAAAACTTGAGATGTTAGGACTGTTGTATGACACTTGATTTTGATTTTGGTTTTGTCTGTTTTGGTAGTTTGAATTGAACGGGTTTCGATTACTTTGCTGTGCAGGCTGTGTACACTCTCTTTTAAAATGACCCTTCTCACCACAATTGAAACATGTAACTTTGGCTTTGTTGAAGCCGTATGTGGTGTTGGGAGAAGTTGAAAGGTCAGTTCTTCCAGTCTTCTGAATAAAGTCAGTGGCTCTCCTCATTATGCTTGCAAAAGCCCACTAAATGTCCATAAGCTCCATCTCCTCTTTATCGATTTGTGCGTAGTCCTCATTGGTGAGATTGTTGTTACCAATCTGACTCGCAACCAAACCGTTGTAAGATGCAACCATAGCAGATACTAGAGCAACATGTTGTTGAGCAATTTCAACAGTCACATTGTTATGATTCGAGGTCTCTAACACAATCAGACTTTGATTTGATTGTGCTTGAGTAATCTGCATCTGATTCATGTGAGGAGTATATTGTTGTTGTTGTTGAGGTTGACTTGCTGTGTAGCAGGCAGCTTGTTGTAATGGTGAAAAAGGTGGAATAAAGTTTGGTGTTTGATAAGATTGTGGTGTGTATGATGGTGTGTATGATGAAGTTTGGGCAAGATAGTTGATTGGTGGTTTTGTGGGTTCAACAACATTGGATACACATGCAATGTGAGGAGCAACATTTGAAGTAGTGCTTGAAGCAGAAAGAGAGTTAGATGTACCACTAACATACAGATCTGGATTCTGTGGAATCTGAGCTCTCTTGGCTTTCCTCTTCTCCTCCATTTCTTTGTTTTTCAGCTTTTGAATGAACTCGTTGATAGTCCAATACTGGTATGCATCCTTTTCCTTCAACACTTCAATGTGTTGGTTCCAGTAGGGTGGTAAAGCATCAGCAAATTTATCCACCAGTTCTGACATCGGTATGCTGATCTCATAACTCGAAAGTTCTGTGAGAAAATGGCAATACCATGGAACCAACTCTTTTAGGGTCTCATTGCCCATGTAACTAAAGTTCTCAAATTCCTTCCGAAGCTCTTCCATTCTCAGCTTCCTTGTCTTTTCATTACCATCATGTCGGTTTCTCAGCATATCCCACAATTGTTTGGATGTTGTACACGAACCAAACTGATGTAGCAAATCAGTGTTGATCGCCTGGGATAACTGAGAAAACGCCTTCTTCTCTATTGCAAACCTCTTTTTCTCATCATCCGCCAAATTCTCCAAAGGTATCGGTTCTCCAGTATTCTCCAGAATAGGAGCAACATAACCCTTAACTATCATCTGCCATGCCTCGGCTCCCTCAAGTCCTTGTCCTTCAACATGGATCTTGAACTTTGTCTTCCATGTGTTGTACTCCTTCATGTCCATTAGCTTTGGTGGACGATTGCCGCTTCCTGAGGATAAATCATGAATAAGTGTGGATATGGCGTTGGTCGTCTGCAAATGAACTGCAGTTGCTGCTACTCCCCAATAGTTGTCAATAGGTTGTTGTAATGGTTGAACAACTTGTTGAGGAGCCGAACTAGTCATAGCCATGTAATTTATTGGCTGAGATGGTGGACTAGTTTTCTGGGCTACAACCGACCATGGATCTTGTGTTGTCTGCTGTTGTGGTGCTTGAGTAGGTCTTGGCGTTGTTGGGAAGTTCCACATCTTGTCCTGCAAACGTTTAAACACGAAAAGATTAGAAATGTTTTAAAACAAGATACTCTTTCGTATGACCGCTTCCTTCTCTCGTTCGACCGTTTTTCTGCTCCTTCAACCGTTCGATCAATCGAAGGTGACACCACTGGGCGAATGAACAAAATAAGCAATGAAAGTCTACGTTCGACCACTAAAACACTTCCTTCGACCACAAAATCCCTCTTTCGACCAAAATAAATTCCACTTTCGACCACTCTCTCTCTCTTTCGACCCCTGAGAATTCAAAAACGGTTATTCTTTGAAAATCCATTAATTTTGATCATGTTTATCAAATGTTGATGGATTTTGATGATCTAAATCAGGTTTTGAATCGGAATTGATTTGGAACAACTTTAATGAAGAAAATTATCCAATTTAACCTTGAAATCAAGTTGTAATCAATCAAAATCTTATCACATTAGTTTGTTCAATGAAAACAGAAACTTTTTGATCAAAATTGGGTCCAAATCAACTGAGAAACTATTAATTTGTGGTTGTTTGATCCAGAATGGCTCTGATACCACTTTGTATGTGCGTGAACGGATCGTATAACAACAAAGAATGATCAAACAAGTTAGTTTTAGGTGCGGAATCCCTAAAACTATCACAAAATAATAGTCAAACAGATCAAAACAAGTAAATCATCATTTTCAAAAGCTTTTCATTAATTAACAACTCGATTACACGTTGAAAGATCAATACAAACAGGGTGAGAACGTGAAAAGAGTTAAACAAAACACTAGAGAGAATATCAGAAAGTGGAGGGAATAATAATGACAAAAAGTTACATTCAAAAATCATGCTTGTCTATTTATAGACTGCACATTCGCCCATTTGGTTCATGCGAATGTGCAGGTTCGCCCAAACAGTCTGGTCGAACCAAGCTATACAATAAACACTATACACATTCGTTCAAGTCTTCCTCCTTCGCACCTCCTGTTCTTCCTTCGTACCTTCTATTCTCTCCTTCGTACCTACAAAAATCACCTTCGCACCAACGAAATTTATCAAAACAAGTTTGTTGTTCAATCCGAAGAACTAGTCGCACAATTGCATCTACAGAGAAATGGGAAGGACTCATGAGTGTACCCATGGCATGTAAAAACCCATGCACTTGTGAACTTAAAACCCATAAGTGAGAAGGATTCATGAGTGTACCCATGGTGTGTAAAAACCCATGCACTTGTGAACTTAAAACTCATAAGTAGTGATTAGTCCATTTGTGGGTAGAAATACACACACTTTGAGACTTAATCCTCTCTTGTCAAGATCTCGCTTAGGGTCGGTACGGTCTTTATATTTGGTCCTACCGATAAGTCGGGTCTTAGTTGTGCGACTTAGCTTCGTTGTCTATGTGATAGCTTTGGCGCAAGCTAAGATTTGATGAACCCGCGTTGAGAGAGAACAGTCTTTATTTTCTCTCATATTTATACTGCCGCACAGTTACTGATAGACCACTCACTTATTAAAATAGTTATTTGGGTCAAGTAAAGGATGCACGTGTGCCGGTAGGTCACGACTCCTTTATGATATCAAGTGGCTTCTTGTTCGGTCATGCTCCGGCCACCGGCAAGTTGTCCATAGAGGCTTTTAAGTATTGGATGTCATTATTGCGGCTTTGGGAGTTGGATTATTCGGAGTTGGGTATACACAGTCTTGAGTCATCTAGTTGTCATAGTCGAGAGGTGAGCTTACCAGGCCGGGAGACCCTCATTTTCCAAACAAGAACGCAGATCGTATTGCGAAAACAAACACCACTAGAGAATGCTGTAGCAACTCCAAGTTCAGTAAAAGTGCGCACTTGTTTACACCACTTAACTAGGTAGTTACTATTAGTCCATTCAAAAAGTAGGTCGGATCCCGAAGCAGCACTTCGTTTGGTATTGGTTTTTTTATGATCACTCTTGCTTTCTTTCTTTTTTTTATTATCTTTTCTTTTTATCGCAGCAGCTTAGAATTGAGTAGGGGAAGTCGTATCTTAGGGTTCGATACTCGGTACTTGCTATAGACTATACTCCGCTCGATAGGTCCACTTGACTATCCTGTGGGTTTAAAGTAGTCAGCAGCTATCGTTTTAATTTTATAAATTTAAAACTTAGATTAGTGTTTTAATTAAAAGGTTTTGCTTAATTACCCTTTTTTGCCGAGTCTTGACAGTTTTTTCAAGAAAGTGTTGGTTTTAAAAAGGACATTTAAAAACACGACATCAAAGTTTTTGGCGCCGTTGCCGGGGATACGACATATTCCAGAGAAAAATTTTAAGTTGCTTGTTACTAATTATTTTCCATCTTGTCTTTGTTTATTTTTCAGATGGATCACATGTATGAAGATCGGTTCGTGATAGAGAACTTTTTCGACTATGAAGGGTTTTATGTTCAGCAGTTTTGTGAATATTGTGGTGGACCTTCGTTCTACCACAACTGTGAGGACTACTTGTCCTGGTATCTTCCAGAGTACAACAACCACTATTCACCCCCATTTGAACCACCACCTTATAACCCTTCACCATTTCCTCAAAACCCCATTGAAGAGGTTTACCATGTCGATGGTTGCCGATTAAGCTCTCAGCCAACCTCACCACCTAGATCTCCACCACCACCATTTGATCCTATCCCACGATCACCTGATGCACTCGACAGATTGTATCACTTTCGTGATTCACCACCATATATTTTACCACAACCTTACCAATTCTTTCCACCTTTACCTACACCTACACCTACACCAATTCCTAGCCCAGTAACCTTACATGCCATCTCCATTAGCCCACTTATTTTCCCCACCACCAAGTCAATATGAACCTGAACCCATAACAGAACCAAACCCCCCACTAATTGACTTGAATAAGTTCGCGGAAAACCTTGAGGTAGTAAAAAACTACCTTAGGTATATTTATGCTATGGAAGATGTCGCTGATAAGGAAGAAATTAAAGCCGAGCCAAAGGAAGAAGTTCGTGATTCTCCAATGGGAGCAGAAAAAGAAATTGCAGCTGTTCTTGTTCCCACCATGGAAGAAAGACTTCACGCGTTCAATTCCTTGATGAGGGAAGTACAACTCAACATCCCTTATGCCGATTGTCAGCTCAGACTCCCTACTCACTTCAAATTTCTAAAAGATATCCTCTCCAAAAAGGATACTCTTGAAGAAGGAGTCATCATACCCGTTAACAAAGTCTGTTCAGCCATTGTCCAAGGAAGATTACCCCCTGATCGAGTTCTGATCCCTTGCATCGTGGGAGAAAATATCTACACCAGAGCCATTGCCGATTTGCAAACCAATGTCAACATTCTTCCCGCCTCAATATTTCAAAAGTTCCAGCAGCAAAATCTGAGACCCACAAACATGGAGCTTTACCTCACCAACCTATTGGTGCGGTACCCCCAAGGAGTTGCTGAAGATGTTTTGATTAGTCTTGGCGATACTATTTTCCCGATGGATTTCGTTGTGATAGATATTCCGGGGGATGAGAGTCCTATCATTTTGGGACGGTTTCCCTCAACACCGCATTAGCTTTACTCGATGCGTGGGGGGAAGGTTGAAAGTAACAATCAATGGTGAAAATTTGGGTTTTGACTTGAAGAAGACGATGCAATGTCCGAGTATCCAAGACGATCTGTCTGCCCCCATTATAGATTTCGATCATATAGTAGGGTATTATCTCTGTGACGTTTTGGGAGAAGGAGATGATGTTGAAGACCTCGCTTCCTCGATTGGTGAAAATGACCCGATGGTTTTTGAAAGTTACCGCATTGAGCAAGTGTTTCCTGAAGAAGAGCCCGAAGAAACTCAACTCCCAGAAAGAAATCCTGAAGAAAAATCCAAACCCTCAATTGAAGAACCACCGTCCTTAGAACTTAAAGAATTACCATCCCACTTGGAGTATGCTTTTTTAGAAGACGATTGCAAACTTCCCGTGATCATAGCAGTCGATTTATCACAAGAAGAAAAAGAAAAGTTGATGGAAGTTTTGAAGCAGCACAAGAAAGTAATCACCTGGAAGCTAATGGATATTAAAGGTATATGCCGTTCTCTTTGCACACACATGATCCTTATGGAAGATGACTACCGCTCATGTGTACAAAGGCAGCGAAGAGTTAATCCTAAGATGCAAGAGGTTGTGAAAGAAGAAGTAATTAAGCTCCTTGACGCCGGCTTGATCTATCCTATTTCTGACTCACCTTGGGTGAGCCCGGTCCAAGTGGTTCCAAAAAAGGGTGGTATGACGGTCATGACCAATGCACAAAATGAACTTATTCCCACAAGAAAGGTCACGGGATGGCGGGTTTGTATTGATTATCGGAAGCTCAATGATGCGACAAGGAAGGATCATTTTCCCCTACCGTTCATCGACCAAATGTTGGAAAGGTTAGCCGGGCATCAATATCATTGTTTTCTCGATGGTTTTTCTGGGTACTTTCAGATCCCTATTGACCCCGAAGACCACGAGAAAACCACTTTTACTTGTCCATATTGAACGTTCGCTTACAGGAGGATGCCATTCGGGCTATGCAATGCCCCCGCTACTTTCCAGCGCTGCATGGTGGCTATTTTTCATGACAAGATCGAAGACTTTATGGAAGCCTTTATGGATGACTTCTCGGTTTTTGGTAGGTCGTTCGATCATTGTCTGGGCAATCTTGAGAAAATGTTGGCAAGGTGTGAAGAAGTGAATCTGGCACTTGATTGGGAAAAGTGCCATTTTATGGTAAAAGAAGGAATTGTTTTGGGGTATAAAATTTCAGACAAAGGGATTGAGGTTGACAAGGCCAAAGCTGAAGCGATTTCATTGCTTCCCCCTCCTACTACGCTTACAGGAATTCGTAGTTTTCTCGGTCATGCCAGTGTCTATAGAAGATTCATCAAGGATTTCTCTCAGATCGCTCGTCCTCTCACTCAGCTTCTTGAGAAGGACCGCGAGTTCATGTTCACAGAAGATTGTCTTGAGGCGTTTAATTGTCTAAAAAGAAATTTGTTTGAAGCACCGTTTGTCATTTCTCCAGATTGGGACCGGCCATTTGAGTTGATGTGTGATGCAAGTAATGTGGCGGTAGGAGCAGTTTTGGGGCAAAGGAAAGACAAATGTTTTCACCCGATTTATTGTGAAAGTAAAACCCTTAATGATGCCCAAGAAAAATACACGACGACTGAGAAGGAACTCCTTGCTGTAGTATTTGCTTTTGACAAGTTTCGCCCGTACCTTATATTGTCAAAGACCACCGTCTACACTGATCATGCCGCTCTGCGCCATCTCTTCAACAAACAAGACGCAAAGCCGAGGCTTATACGGTGGATTCTCTTACTGCAGAAGTTTGATATAGAGATAAAAGATAAAGGGGGGGCCAAAAATGTTGCAGCCAATCATTTGTCTCGTCTCGAAGAAGTACCACCCGACAAAAATGGAGACGAAATCCATGATGACTTTCCGCATGAGCAAATCCTCCGAATCGAAGACCCCGACTCATACCCCTGGTACGTTGATTATGCAAATTATTTAGCCAGTGGGATGCTTGTTAAAGGACAGTCACATTATGAAAGGAAGAAATTCTTTTCTGAATTGAAGTATTATCTTTGGGAGGACCCATATCTCTTCCGTATTAGCCCTGATCGTGTTATTCACCGGTGTGTTCACGGGAAAGAAGCCCAAGAGATTCTACGGCATTGTCATGAAGTTCCTAAAGGGGGACACCACGTCGCTGGAAATACGGCTCGAAAAGTTTATGATGCAGGTTTTTATTGGCCCACGATTTTTAAAGACGCTGCTGTTCTCGTTCAAAATTGTGATGCATGTCAGAGTGCTGGTAATATCAATTCCCGTGATGAAATGCCACGGATAGGATTAATGGTTTGTGAAATCTTCGATGTTTAGGGTATAGATTTTGTGGGACTATTCCCAGCATCTAGAGGGAATCTCTATATTCTTGTTGCAGTAGACTATGTTTCTAAATGGGTCGAAGCACAAACACTACCAACAAATGATGCCAGAGTTTTTGTCAAGTTTTTGAAGACTCTTTTTGCTCGGTTCGGTGTACCAAGAGCTCTCGTCAGTGACCGAGGAACCCACTTTTGCAACAAACAGTTGGAGAAAGCACTACAAAGATATGGGTGTCAGCAAAGGTTCTCCACTCCTTATCACCCTCAGGCTAATGGTCAGGTAGAAGTTACAAATCAGGCCATCAAAAGAATCCTTGAAAGAACTGTGGGGGTTGACCGAAAAGATTGGGCCGATCGTCTTGAGGATGCACTTTGGGCACTACGTAAAGCATACAAGACTCCGACTAGTACCACACTGTACAGGCTCGTTTACGGAAAGGCGTGTCATTTACCGATAGAAGTGGAGTACAAGGCTTACTGGGCATTGAAAGCAGCAAATTTTGATCCTGAAGATGTCGAGCAACACCGGCTCTTCCAGCTTCATGAACTTGAAGATCTCCGCCAGCAAGCTTATGATAACTCTGTCATCTACAAGGAGAAGACCAAAAAGTTCCATGATCAAAGACTTAGAAGAAAGGAACCGTTCCAAGAAGGTCAGAAAGTATTACTTTATAATTCGAGGCTCAAATTGTTTCCTGGGAAATTGAAGTCAAGATGGAGTGGGCCTTATGTTGTGAAGAGGATCTATCCATACGGGGCGGTAGATTTGGAGACGGGGACGGGAGTTATATTCAAAGTCAACGGTCATCGGCTAAAACCATATTTCGAATTCTTGGTCGACGAGGAAGTAGATGAAATGCCAGCACATTCATGATCAGACCGCCTTTGTCCAGCCAAAGACGTAAAACGTGGCACTACCGTGGAGGTAGCTCGGATTAGTAGCTTAGGAAGAATAAGTTGAGAGGTTGGTGCATACGGTAAGGAATCAATTGAGGACCCTGAGGTATGATCGTTCCCTTTTTATTTTCTCACCGCCAGGTATGCCCTCTCGGCATTAGGACTTAGTAGTAGTAGTTTTTATTTTCTTAGGTTGTAGATAGCTATATTTATCCATGCCAAGTGTTTTCTCTCTAGACTCGATTTCGATATACACCTGAATAACTATTAGCCTATTAGGGGAAGACGTAATCGCGTCCCACTTGATTCTTGGCATATACCTTTTTGCAAATCTATAATTTTAAAATATGCCAACAAATTAAGTGTGAGGTGGTAAAATTTTGTAAATTTTAAAATATACCTTTAGGCATATACCTTTTTGTAAATTTTACCACCTCTCGAGCCAAGCAAACAAAAACCTATTTAAAGGCAAGAGTTTTTAAATGTTTTTAAAGAGTAATTAAAAATCTTTTTCAAACCCTTTGAGTCTACCCCAAAGACCTGAATAGGGGATTTTTGGAGGTGTTGGCATTGCCGAAAGAACCAACTCAAAGTGATTCTACTTCATATTAGAGTGTCTATCCCTTCCATGTGAGTATCTTGAGCCTTATCGAGCACACCCTTTTACATATATAGATACCACCGACGCTCGTTCATTTGATTGAGAGAGATATTCACCCTTGGCATGTTACACTTAGAACTTGTGCATCTTATGCGTTTTGAGACCGCACTCAAGGTGAGAGATTGCAAGAATGATTAAGGCACCTAGGACACACCCCTTCCGTTCTCATTGGCCTTCCATAAATTTATCCCTCACCTAGTTACCCCATTTGAGCCTTAGCCTCTATATTTTCATTCCATCCATCACACTTAGCCCTTGTCGTAGTTTTGGCAAATAAAGCGTGTTGTTGGCTATTGGGACACTCTTGGGCCGTCTCGAGATGAAGAAGAAAAGACCAAGACATCCCGGTATTTACCGAGAAAAGTTATGGCAACTAAAGAAAAGATAGCCACCCATAGTTGACATACCAAAGAATAAGCTTCACCGAAAGCAAAGTTCTTTTTAGTTAAAAAAAAAGAGTTTGATGAATAAGTCAAGAAGCTCGACAATAAACGGGCTAAAAAGAAACAAGTCTATTTGAAGGTTTATTTCTAGGACATTTCTAGCGGAGGTGATTAGGTGTGAAGACTGAAAGATTCGCAGAGTAGAGACGTCTGAGCAGTAAGTCTTCGAGGGAGGAGTTTCATGAAGCCCATCATTTAGAGTTTGACATCAGCCCATTATGTCGCAGCCGTCGCCTGAGCCAGACAACGACAGTAGATCCCCTTCCTACCCATTCTATCACTATACCATTTTTCACCCCTCAAAAGACCTTATGATTTGCAGTTTCTCACCATTATATAGCGGTGGAGATCCGATTTGTGTACAAGCCTATGATCTATGCGTGTCTTGGGATGAATCCGAGTGATCACCCCCAAAATTATACCCGAGTGAAAAGTAAGGATAATATGAAGTAGACACTTGAGGGAAGATTTGATTAGGCGTGCCAATGCTTTCTAAAACATCTACCAAGGATGTGTTGAGTAGGTGGGACTCATTGGAGGTGAGTTGTTGTGACTCGTCACGACATACTAACTTGTTTTTACTCTATTTACATTGCCTAGGTTTGGTTTGCTTGGGGACAAGCAAACGTCTAAGTGTGAGGTGATATGATGAGTCCCAAAATTAACATGTTTTACATGCATATTTTCACCTATTTATCATTTTATTTTATGCATTTATCTTGGCATTGTCACGTTTTGTTCTCCTTTGTTGATAATTGTAGGAATTGAAGGTGAAAAGTGAAAAGAAGAAAAAACAGGCGAAAAAGACAAGGATTTGAAGACTTTCGGAGAAGATCTAGATGATGCACGGCCGCGCTCATGCCTATGCACGGTGGTGCACTTATCCCAGGTCTACCGGTCAACATTTCCAGTCAACAAGTGGAAAAAATGAAGGTTCCAAACATGCACGAGCATGCTCCCTCCTTAAGCACGGGTGTGATCAGCTTCAACGTGTTCTCCAAGGCTCAAACCGACAAAGACTTACAAGACGGTTACTCCCAACAACATGCACGGGCGTGCCACCCTATTAAGCACGGGCGTGCCAGCCCTGGTACAAACATAACCACGTGAAAGGACTCTACAACAGTACGCATTGTCGTGCAGGGGCGTGCCATAGAGTTGTCAAGGGCGTGCAAGAGTTGTTTTGCCTATAAATAGAGGCCTCCACTCCACATTTTGGGCATCCCGTTTCACTTGAGTTTTACTCACGAGTCACCTTTGGAGCTTGGGATCACACCATAAAGGCTTGAAGATTGAGAGTATTGAGAGAGTTCACTAAAAATCATCCAAACCACCCTCTTTAATCCACTTCACACTCACCACCATGTATTCATCATTGTCCATTGCTAGTGTGATAGTCGTAGAGCCGATGTTGGGCTAGATTACTTGAGTGTTGCTAGGGTGAAGACTTATTTTGGCATGGATTTAAATAGTTCTTTTTAGTTAAGTGGTGTTGTGTTCTTGTTAAATTCTTTTACTTAGAGTCTTGTTTGGTTAACTAAATAACCAATTAACTATTCTGTGGTCTTATGGGTGTCTTGATGAGAAATGGGAAGGACTCATGAGTGTACCCATGGCATGTAAAAACCCATGCACTTGTTAACTTAAAACCCATAAGTGAGAAGGATTCATGAGTGTACCCATGGTGTGTAAAAACCCATGCACTTGTGAACTTAAAACTCATAAGTAGTGATTAGTCCATTTGTGGGTAGAAATATACACACTTTGAGACTTAATCCTCTCTTGTCAAGATCTCGCTTAGGGTCTGTACGGTCTTTATATTTGGTCCTAGCGATAAGTCGGGTCTTAGTTGTGTGACTTACCTTCATTGTCTATGTGATAGCTTTGGCGTAAGCTAAGATTTGATGAACCCGCGTTGAGAGAGAATGGTCTTTTTTTTCTCTCATCATTATACTGCCGCACAGTTGCTGATAGACCACTCACTTATTAAAATAGTTATTTGGGTCAAGTGAAGGGTGCACGTGTGCCGGTAGGTCACGACTCCTTTATGATATCAAGTGGCTTCTTGTTCGGTCACGCTCCGGCCACCGGCAAGTTGTCCATAGAGGCTTTTAAGTATTAGATGTCATTATTGTGGCTTTGGGAGTTAGATTATTCAGGGTTGGGTATACACAGTCTTGAGCCATCTAGCTGCCATAGTCGAGAGGTGAGCTTACCAGGCCGAGAGACCCTCATTTTCCAAACAAGAACACAGCTCGTATTGCGATAACAAACACCATTGGAGAATGCTGTAGCAACTCCAAGCTCAGTAAAAGTGTGCACTTGTTTACACCACTTAACTAGGTAATTACTATTAGTCCATTCCAAAAGTAAGTCAGATCCCGAAGCAGCACTTCGTTTGGTATTGGTTTTTATTCTGATCACTCTTGCTTTCTTTCTTTGTTTTATTATCTTTTCTTTTTATCGCAGCGGCTTAGAATTGAGTAGGGGAAGTCGTATCTTAGGGTTCGATACTCGGTACTTGCTATAGACTATACTGCGCTCGATAGGTCCACTTACCTATCGTGTGGGTTTAAAGTAGTCAGCAGCTATCGTTTTACTTTTATAAATTTAAAACTTAGATTAGTGTTTTAATTAAAAGGTTTTGCTTAATTACCCTTTTTTGCCGAGTCTTGACACTCCTTTCAAGAAAGTGTTGGTTTTAAAAAGGATGTTTAAAAAAGACCTAATCCAAACCACATCAATGTCCACACGTTACTATGAATTATGTCAAAAGGTTGTAAAGTAATATTATTAGAAGGGAAAAAAAGGTAAACGAACACTTTTTCCAAAAATACAAGACTGGCAAACATTATTAGAATGAAAATCAAAGTCTAAAACATTAGAAGTTTTTAATTTATTCAAAGAAGCCCGTCCTGGGTGGCCAAGACGGTGGTGCCAGACTTGTGATGAAATAGCTGCAACGGCGGTGAGTTGAGATGTTGATGACCTGAACAACAAGGGATATAGATCACCGCTGCTGTTGCATTGTAGGAGTGGTGCATTGGTCTTGTAATCCTTCACAAGAAAATCAAATGGATCAAATTCAACAGAAACAAAATTGTCTGTAGTAAAACGACGGACAGAAGTTAAGTTTTTGACTAGTCTAGGGGAATAAAGGACATTTTTTTGGATAAAGGGTGGGAAAGGCTTGGGTAGGTATTTTTTGCCTTGTCCAAGTACCGGAATTGTTTCGCCATTACCTACAATAAAATTACAAGACAAGCAAGAATTAGAAAAGGAATGAAAGTCACCTTTCTCGTTTGTCATAGTGGATGATGCTCCCGTGTCCATGTACTGAATTGGGTTCGGCTGTTGTAGAGACATAGTGTAGAGGGCATGTTCAATGTCGGTTAGGGTGTAGGTCGTGTGGGTTTGCTTGGGTTTTAGGCCGAGCAAGCCTGGTTGAGGGTTATTAGTGTAGTTGGGCTTGTTGGTGGAGGGGTATGGACAAGGTGGGGTGGGCCAGGAAGTTGGGCCGTGGGTCTGTGGATATGGGAAGAATGTGGGTGAGTAAGGAGTGGGCCAAAGGGAATAGTTATTGGGCCAGGGGAAGGATTGTTGTGACCAGGGCGGTGGATAGTGACTGAAGGGTGACCGGCCACCAAAGGAGGACCGGCCACGGCCACGATGCCCCGATCTACCACGGCCGCGGGTGTATTGGGATTGGTCGGTGCGTGTCGGGTCTTGGGTGGGTTGGCGGGAGGATGTGGCGGTTAGGGTAGTGGAGGCGGTTTTGGAAGCATGACTGTCACACCACGCCAATGGCGGAAACACATGGCGCGACGCTCGAAAGCATATCAAAGTCAAGATTAACACAAACCATATTCAATTAGAAAAGATTATTTTATTAAGATGTCAAAAATGGGTACCTTGTTACAACATTTCACAAAACCACAAATAATAAGTTTCATACATGGGGTTTTTCCATCTAAGTCCCAACCCAATGGAAAATGTTGATGAAAACCCGACAAGTATCCGACATCCCATATTTCCACCGCACTAGCCTCATATCTATTCAGCACTTAGTTACCTGAAAGATATGTTTAAAAAGACGTCAATACAAAAGTATTGGTGAGTTCACAGGTTTTCATTTTTGCTTACTTACTTTCTTCCTTACATAAAATCAATGCATGTAACATAAATAAGGTATGACAATATAGGATTCCAATCCCAATGTCGATGGCGTTCCCATGAGCCCATAACCGAAACCAGACTACTTATTTTTGCCCCGCAAGTTGTTTACATGGCAACAACAGCAAATTTAGAATATCGTAACACCCCTTGGTCCATCCGAGCTAACGCTAATCAACCGGGGGTGGGTCCCCGTTAAGGACCGATAGTACTATCCCCATATTCTACTGCTACATCCCTTTGTATAAATGGTTATAGTGAACTGCGAAGACTGGACGTCCCATGTGACTTTATACCGTTACCCATGTACCCATCATATTACCTTTACATTCTTGCTTACGAGTTACAACACATTTTTAACAAACATATCTTTCCCCCCAAGTTTAAAACCATTAAAACAGAAAAGGGGTCATGAAACTCACCTCAAACGTGTCACGAAATCAGAAAATAATCTTTGCCAAGTCCGATGTGAGACCACCTACATGTGTCCTAATTTAATAAGGCACTGGTCTCAGAGTGTGTGTCTTACTGGCAAGTAGTCTTTCCCCAACTCCCGACACCACGTTTACATATTCGGTTTAATTAGGAATATACCCTAGTCTTAGGTCCGTTGGTGATGATTTATCCCGTTACAAGTTTCACTTAATCTTATATTATAACCGTTGATATTAATTGCCAAGATAGTTGTTTTCGTCATCCCGAAGCCCAATCATTGCCCGTTTCCTTACACGTCATGATCTTTAAACATATTTATCAATATGTATTTACTAACTTGTATTAATATTCCGTTTTATCTTCCGACTCGACTCACTTTTATTATACTAGTGGGAATGCCCGCGCGTTGCTGCGGGTGCTTTTGTTTTGTTGCTTCGTAGTTGTTTTTGGGGTTTGTGGTGTGAGTATGGTGTTTGTGGATGATTCGTTATAGTGAAATGAAGCATGTAGGAAGCAACAAGCTCAAGAATAAAAGTATAAAAACGCATTGACGTTTTGTCCCATAAGCGTTTCAAGTCAAACTTGATCTTATAAGGAAGTTACTACAATATTCTTATAAATTTTTTGAGCCATATGTACAATGTAAGCAGTGATGCATTCAAAATCTGGACCACATACAATATCGAAGTTGCTGATATTGAGCTCGAATTGAACTTGCATTAGTTGAAAATGGTTTGCAGTTGAGTACACCGAAGAAGTTTAAGCCTGCATAATGAACGCCCCTTGGAGCTATCGAACTGAGTTCAAACTTTGCTTAATGTGTTCAGGTCAAGCTCGTCTTGGCTCTCTAGTGCTCTAGTTTAAAACACGCGAAACACACACACAATGTACAAGTCTTAAACAATGAACAGTGACTCACTTAGTATCTAATTATATTATATATTAACAATGCAAGTAATACAAGTTATAAACATTAAAAGACTCCATCTAATATTCTGATGTCAATAAAAAATGTTATTTGATAAATGTTGGCTATGACAGATCTTGGAAACAAAATTAAAAAGAACTCACTTTACAATGATGCATACGGTTGCGCGCCAGGCCCAATCTAGGATCGCCCCTCTCGCGTTCTTGAAACACGCGATGTCTGTGATGGTTGCCCCTCTCTCGTTCTTGAAACACCTTATCTTTCTCATGGTCGCCCCTCTCTTGTTCTTGATAGCTATCGCGAACGACACGAAAGTAATGAGGAAAATGGGGAACAACGGATTCAACATAATCATTAGGCAAACCTAAATCCCATTTAAAGCGATCGATAACTGAAAGAGGGATACGATTTACTCTACCTAACATCAACAACTTCAACAACCATCTTGTTTATAAACATCACTACCAAATAAAACCTGTTCTTCAGCATCTAATGTTAATATTTCAGTGGTGAGTTTAACATGAGGGTGGACAAGCTGAAAAATAAGTTTGTTTAATATATAGCAACTTCAACCAATATTGCACGGGTTTGACCCTTTACCCAACATGTCCATTTTCCACCTAAATTGTAGAACACAAGTCTATACCTTAGGTAATTATGTCTCCTGCATTTAAATGTATTTGGTTCAAGTGGAGACCAGCAATTAGACATTTTCCCAAGGACAACACGAAACTTGAAAGATGGCTGTTGGTTTTTAAAGTGTAGATTTTGGGGAGACTAAAATATATAAAAGCGGGTCTGAACGTGCCACTTTATACACATTAGTTATTTATAACAAATATGGCAACTTCAACCAATTTCGCAAACTATTGACCCATAATGCCGAATTAATGGGCCGCACGAAGTGACGGGTCAGAACAGTAAAAGCGGGTCAGAACGTGCCCTTTTAAAAAACGTATGGAAGAGCAATACCTCCTAATTAAAGACAGCATCAACCAACATCAATCAAAAAATCAGAAGTTTACCATGAAGTCATTCCGGTAGAACCTAAAATAAAAAAAACCGAAGCCAACATGTGTTGATAAAAAACCAAATTTGCCCGTCAATTTTTTTTAATTAGAACTCCCGGAAACTATGCCTATAACTATTTGGCCTGTTCTTATTTTGATATAAAGATCAGTTGTATTATCAGACCAAGTATTTCTACACCACCATTGTTACATGGCATACATCTACTTAAAATATTCAACTTGTCCAACACAAATTTACATTTTTCTTGATGTTTTACGATGATTTTTAAATACTATAGTTTGAAGTAAGGAACATAATCAAGTTTTACTTGATGGTTTATGATGTTTTAAACAATATAGTAGTGTGACGTAATTATATATATATATATATATACATTTACTAAATCTTTGCAATAGTGAATTAACGGCCGTCTAAATCCCGTTATGCACTTCCTGCTTGCCACGTTTCAGTTTCCGTTATGCACTTCCTGCTTGCCACGTTTCAGTTTCAAAGTCCTATACACATCATAACCCGATACTGTTTACTTGCTTCTTCTGGATTATTGCAAGACAAAATCGAGGTCGATGCTCCGACTGCCGTCCACTGTCAATCTTACTTCTTCTAACAAATTAACAATCAACAGTCAATCAATAGTAAGTAAGTCGCTCAATTATTAATAATCAGTTACTAATCCGAAACATGTATGAGGAACTAAATCGATCTGATAATTGATTGGTTTGGGGCTAAAAAAAACTGCCCGGTTACACAGTTACCGTGTGTGTGTGTGTGAAAACGTTTGCTTTCACGGAACATTACTTGATTTCTGTCATTTCTATTTTTCATTTTTCTAATTCTGTTTGTTTCAAGATTTAAAGGTTTTCAATATACATCAAGTTTCCCAGATGGAGTTCAATACATCAACAATCCTTTTATGTTTCAATCGTGAAGGTTAGGTATGTCTACAATCCAAATTCTACCATTGCTTTGTTGTTTGTTCTTTGTTTGTTCTAAAGTCCACCATAATATGCTTTATGTCTCATATTGTAAAACGTCGTCAACTTCTGACTCTCTGTTCTGATTCAGCTTCTTAGGTAATATATGTTTTCTCAAATGGACACTACAACGTCTATGCAGGTACGTTTTGATCATTACCTAATCCCTGTTGGAGCGGTTGCTATTGTAGTGCATTGCATTATCATTGTTTTTTTATAGTAGTCTTTCATAGGTTAGTTTACGTTATTTCATATAAATATACTTACCATGAGTTCTAGAAAACGTCGTTCCAGTGTCTAGCCTATGTCTGATTCTTCTTCTTTAGCCCTTGAATTTCATGAGTACCCGTTTTCTCGCCGTCCTCGACGTGTTGTTAGTCGTTCTTCTTCTGCCAGCGCTTCGTCATCGTCAACGTCTCGCTACATAGACAACGGGGATTGCAACTTGGTTTGTGAATTTTGTGGTTCATTTTTCTGGTTTGACGAACGTTGCATTTCCCGCTCAATAAATTGTCGTCCTAAGTATACACAATGCTGTAAAGTTGGTCGTGTAGTGCTTCCTTCTCCCAAAAAACCTTCGCCTGATGTCGTGTGTCTGTTTGAGCAGCCTGCTTTTTTAGCCAACATTAGAGCATACAATTCCATGTTTTCGATGACATCGTTAGGCGCAAAGGTTGATGAGAAAATAAACTATGGTTCGGGTCCTTATGTATTCAAAATACAAGGTTAAATCTATCACTGGCTTGGAAGCATGTGCCCACCACCTAACGAGAGGCCGCGTTTCCTTCAAATGTACATCTACGACACCGAACATGAGGTTTCAAATCGTTTAAGTGTATACTCAGCTGACACTCAATCAAGGCTATGTCCTAGGGTAGTTGGTTTTCTTATTAGCTATCTTGAAAAGTCAAATGACTTGGTTAAACTTTTTAGGACTGCTAGAGACATTTGCATAGTGACTGATGTGCCTGATTTTCGAATTTGTCTTTATGCGTCACATCATGCACTTTGCTATGACAAACCATCTTCTGGCTCTATCGGTGCTATACTTCTTGATGACGATTCCTCATGCACTAACTTTGACATTGTCATACAACATAGACGAGAAGGGGCGCAACGTATAAATAAGCTTCACCCTATGTATATGGCATTGCAATATCCCTTGCTGTTTCTAAATGGAGAGAGTGGATGGTCTCCTGACATGTCTTTGCGTGTCGCTCCATCAAAAAAAGACAAGAGACTTACTGTTAATAAGTATTATAGCTATCTCTTGCATGGCCGATTGAATCTGCATACGCATCTCTTGAGAGGAGGTAGGTTACTACAACAGTTTGTAGTCGACGCCTATGTCTGTATAGAGCAAGGTCGGCTTGATTATGCCAGGCAGAATTAAAGTACATTACGTTCTGAATTTCTTCAGGGAATACATGATGTTATCCAACAAGGTGATACTGAAGGCAGGTCTATAGGAAAACGAACAATATTGCCTTCATCGTTTATTGGTGGTCCACGATATATGTATAGCCATTATTTAGACGCATTAGCCATATGCAGAGTGCATGGGAATCCCCAATACTTTATCACTTTCACATGCAATGTAAGGTGGCCAGAAATCCAAAGATATATGTTGCAATTTTCGTCATTAAAGCTGGAAGATCGTCCGGATATAATAGCTAGGGTGTTTCAAATAAAAGTATGTTCTCTTATGAAGTTTCTAAAGGAGAAAAAGCCATTCGACCATGTTGTTGCCGGTAACGATCACCTACCACTTGCTTTCCTCTTTTTCCATTCACGCCTTAATTGATCAGTTTCATTTGACTTTATTTATGTCATTATGCTATCGCAGATTTGTACACTATTGAATTTCAAAAGAGAGGCCTCCCTCACTGTCATATGTTACTTTGGGTGAGTGAGGCATCAAGAATAAAGGAGGCAGAAGATGTTGATAAGTACATTAGTGCAGAGATTCCTGATCCTAAAGAAGATCCTGAATTATATAACATTGTCACTGACTTAATGATCCATGGACCATGCGGCTTGCTTAGGGCAAACTCTCCTTGCATGTCCAACGGCACCTGTAGCAAGAGTTATCCAAAAGAGAATCATGACGCCACTTTCTTTGACAAAAACGGCTATGTCCGTTATAAGAGACGTCGCCAGGGCCATACTGTCAACAAGAATGGAATTGTTTTGGATAATAGATTCGTGGTACCGTATAATTCTACATTATCTTTGCACTTTGTTTCACACATAAATGTGGAGTATTGTGGTTGGAGTATGCTAATTAAATACTTATTCAAGTATATTTCCAAGGGGCAGATCGGATACACTACAAGATTCAAAGATCCATAGGTGCCTCTGATCAGGGTCAGTCAAGCCAGCCTTCAATTGATGAGATCCAAACCTTTGTTGATGGTCGATTTATATGTCCACATGAGGCCTGTTGGCGGATATTTAACTTTCTGATACACGACCGAAATCCTCCGGTGCAAGTATTGTCTGTGCACTTAGAAAATATGCAAAGTGTGTCTTTCAAAGACAATGATCAATTAAAGAATGTGGCAGAAAATACTTTCCGTTCAGGTACTACTCTTACTGAATGGCTAGACAACAACCGATCCGATGTTGCCGGTCGTCATCTAAGATATGTCGATTACTTACAACACTATAGATGGGAGGCATGTTCAAAAAAATGGGTTGCCAGAACATCTAATAGAACTCCAGCCATTGGCAGACTGATATACGTACACCCAAACTGTGGGGAACTCTTTTTCATTAGAATGCTCCTAACTCACCAAAGAGGTTGCCAATCTTTTGCATCAATAAGAACTATTCATGGCCAATTGTGCTCTACGTATAGGGATGCATGTGAAAGACTAGGCCTCCTTGAAAACGACCAAGAATGGTCAACCACTTTTGCCGAGGCTGCCAGCTGGGCTACAGCGCATGAGCTCCGATCATTGTTCACACACATGCTACTGTATTGTGATGTTTCAAACCCAGAAAAACTGTGGAACGACCACTGGTATACTATGGCTGATGACCTAATGCGTAAGCATAACATACTTAACATTGACGATCAAAGGCAAGCTGTCTTATTTGAACTTGAATTACTACTGCGCGCGTCAGCTAGGTCATTATCTGATTACGGCTTACCTATGCCAGCAGCTAACTTCATAGAACAGTTAAACAACATTTTGCTCATGGAAGAAAAGAACTATGACAGAGAGCTTCTTGCTGCAGAGTCTGAATCATGTAGATCAATGCTAAATGCTCAACAACTGGCCATCTACGAACACGTGATAGCGTCTATTGCATCCGGCAAACAGGTATTAGCCTTTGTCTACGGCCATGGTGGAACTGGAAAGACCTTCTTATGGTCAACTATTATCGCATCCTTGCGTTCCAAAGGAAATGTCGTGCTAGCAGTAGCTGCATCTGGCATTGCCTCATTGCTTTTGCCATCCGGCCGAACCGTACACTCTCGATTCAAGATACCTTTAGACTTGACAAACGAATCATTATGTCATATAAGAAAAAAAAACGCACCTGGCTCACCTAATAGCTGAATCATCACTCATTTTCTGGGACGAAGCACCAATGAATGACCGTAGATGTTTTGAATCACTAAACAGGTCTTTACAAGACCTCTTTAACAACGCATGTGTCCCATTTGGTGGAAAATCCGTGTTACTTGGCGGTGACTTTAGACAGACATTGCCAATTATGCCTAAAGGTTCCAAGACTTCCATTTTAGCATCTGCATTGCCTAATTCATACCTGTGGCAGTATTTCGAGGTATATAAATTGACTCAAAACATGCGCCTTGAAAAGCCTAACCTTACTACAACAGAAAAAGAATCCATAGCCGAATTTTCATCTTGGTTACTTGCATTAGGCGATGGCAAATTAGGAACCCCAAGCAACGACGACCCTGAGAATGCAAAGGTTGTTCAGATTCCGACACGATACCTAATACAGTCTAAGGCAGATGCACTGGACGAACTAATACAATTCATATATGACAATAACACCTTACATAACCCCACACCAAGTGCACTTTCAAGAAGTGCAATTGTCTGTCCAAAAAATGACACAGCACAAGACATAAATCATAAGGTGCTCCATTTGTGTCCAGGCGAAAGCAAAGTATACACAAGCGCTGATTCCATAATTCCTCATGCTGGCGATCACGGCGACACGGAAATGCTTTTTCCTAGCGAATACTTGAATCTTATGAATTTTGCTGGCCTCCCGCCAAGCTCTTTGGAATTAAAAGTCAATGCGCCTGTGATGTTACTTAGAAATCTTAATCTGACTGCAGGCCTATGCAACGGCACGCGTTTAATAATTACCCAACTACTGCCACGCGTCTTGGAAGCTCAGATTATAACAGGAACTATGATAGGTCGTCGTGTATATATTCCAAGAATAACGCTGCTTCATAACGACAAAGAGCTGCCCTTCGCCTTCAAAAGAAAGCAATTCCCATTAAAGCTTTGTTATGCAATGACAATAAACAAAAGCCAAGGTCAATCATTAGACAAAATAGGAGTTTATCTTCCTCAACCAGTTTTCGGTCACGGACAATTGTATGTTGCGTTCTCAAGAGCTACTGCACCCGACGCATTGAAGATTCTCATCGATCCATACGACGAAAACAACACAAATACAACTAAAAACATTGTTTACTCGGACTTTCTAGCTGCAATACTTTCCCCATAGGAATAAACATGCATTATCATTTACTTATACGCTTCGCATTTACTCATGCAAACCTTCTACTAATTTAAATGCAACACATACATTCTTACTGTCCCGGTAAACACGAATACAATTTTCACTATTTTTTTACAATATCTACGTTATATTTACCTACAATTAACCAACAACCAATACCTTAACTGCAGAAATATATAGCTGATGCAAACTCTATCCAGATCAGGGTGTTGAAGGATTCGATCCCACCTAACCGAAACACTGGCCTTTGCTATCTATTTGTGAATGAACAGGTAACTTCATCTCCAACCATGAATCTGTTTCAAGGCTTTTTCCGCTTCATTTTAATGCATTCTATTTAACAGGTAGTTGCTTAAGTAAGCTTGGTTCCTGTTTTGCTTGGATTAACTATTCCTTTTGTGCTGCTCTTTGTGACGAGAATCTCATTGATTATCGAATTGCCGCTTGCATCTGTTGGTTTGTTCATCCTTTTCATCATGAGGTTTTTTTAATGAGGTCCATTGATTATGTCCTTTGTTTTTGTTTTCTTGTCTGTTATTCAGTTAAAGCCTGTTGTTTTCAGATATTCATAGCTCAACGCTTCTGCCCTGTTTGTTGCTTCAAATTCTTCAATAAAAAAGAAAAACGTTACTGGCCTAATTTACCATAAAATAGATGAATAAAGATGAAGGTTTGAGTGTTGTTTCCTGTTAATTGCAAATGAACGCTTCTATCTGAATTTTTTTTATTTGTCATTAACCCAAATTTGATATTTCAGGGCCTCAGCAATAAGCCATAACTATGCTGATGTTTACGTGGCGACTTTGGGTACAAGATCGAATAAATCACATCAACATCAAAAAACAAAGCCGGACAAGATGCTAGAGGTAACCGACAATCCAAAGATCATGACAATGACAAGAGACTCGATTTACATCTCAATGGCACCACAACAAAGACCCTTGCACTATGACTCCAGCCAACAAGCATACAACACATCCAAAGGTAAGATACTAAGTAAAAAAAAAAAAAAAGGCAAAACTCTTACATTAACCAACAAAATAACCATCTGAATTACTCAACTCAGGGAAAGAAACATAAATCATCTCAGATGTCCGAACTAATCACTTAAAAAAATCAAAGGCTCAGTGCGTAGCGCTCATAGGTATTTATTTACACATGAGGAGTTTGCTCTCTGTTTTTATGAAAATTTATGTTACTAACATCCTGTTGAACATCACTGAATAAATAATATAATACATCATGTGCAGGAGTGTTAGAAAAGGCAAAATGAAGCCACTAATTATGAAGTCGTCGTCAAATGATGCAGGCACTGATAATTTTATCATGGGAATTTCTTTTGTTGTCTGCTTCACATGCAGGCATTTGAGGATGTTTTTTTTTTTTTTGAACTGTCTATGTACTCTTCGAACTAACCACTTAAAAAATTCATAGCTCCGGCGCATAGCGCCGGGTATAAACCTAGTTTTAATACATTTTGGAAGAGTTATATAGATTATATATAGGGGAAGTAAGGATTTTTATACCAGTGAGAGAGTCATGATCCATATGCCAGCCGCAGCATGATGAGTTGATGACATAGAGTCGATATCTTATGTCATTACAACAATACATCAGCATATATGTAACAAAAATATTTGAATTATAATTATACTCATGGTATATATAACGACTCATGTTTTTTTGAAAGTTTTTTTCTTGAACGGGACAGCAAGTCGTGTTTAATCTCAAAACATATATGCATACAAAATACGTAATATAGAAAAGCATAACCTAACTTTCGTGTTGCATCGCATTAAACCACTGAAAAATTAGCATTTCGAAACTTAAAAAAAAAAAGAATTTTCCGAGAAGTACAAGTTTATGCTAACAGCAGGGTGGAATCTAACCTGGCAAGGAAGTTCTCCCAGTCGCTCTGGGTAAGCTCTCATTCCTGCAGTCCCCCTGCCCCTCCAGCCTAACAAGCATCAAAATTTCACTTACATAATTTTCAAATTGTCGATTTAACCATACTGTAACTTATAAGCATCAGCAGTTTATGCGCACTCTGTTTCGTTTCGAGCAGAAGTCTAATTAGCTTAAAAACATATGCATATTGATAACTTTAATCAATTTATTCTATTGCTAATAGTTCTTCTAATATGTAACCGATAAAAAGTTTTGAAACCAATCGAAAGAGTATTAAGTTATGAACAGAAAAATGGAAAAATGAGTTACCAAACAGAAACTCAAGACATGAGTAAGAGCAATAGATAAAAGTACTTCTTTTCCATGCTAGGCCTTCCATAACCTTCCATGAAATGGTAGACGACATTCACAATTCATAAGAAATCAGTGATAATGACGCAAATGACTCAAATATTATCATACAATCACACCCGCCGATGATGTATCCTCCTGATCCTGATTACAGTCATTGAAATATATAGATCATTATTCATAAATCAAATCAAATGAGGTTGTATTCGCATTAGGTTGGCATTCCTAATAGAAGTGATTAAAAATACTATGATAGCGGCTACTGATTAGCATTGTTGTACACGAAATCAGTGCGAAAAATTGAACAAAACCATGAAATATATATCATAATTTGTTAATTGAATGTGTAGCTGACCAGAAACAAAATATTGGAGTCGAGCTAGAATATTAATCGCCGCGGCACAGTGGAGCAATGGATAATCAGCCAACTGCAGGAACTCGAGAACGACTAATGGTTTTGCTTCAACCTCTTCTCACTCTCACTGCATTGCCATTTTCTTCTCGTTTACAAAATCAATGTACACATGAAATACCATTGGTAGGTACAGGAGTACTTCAATCGTTGTTGGCATCAATCTATTCCATTTAATAGATCTAATTAATAGGAAATCCCATTCAGTCGATCCATTCAAAAAGATTGAATTCCAGCATTCAATTTTCCATGCCCAATATGACTCTTCTTTCATATCATCCAATATTAGTCCATCCAAATAAATAATTTTTTTGTCTGTTATAAACAAAAGCATATAAAAAGTGTGTATGAGTAAAACATGTAACGAATGGATAATATTAAATCCAAACAAATTTTATAAAGGACAAAAATATCGGAAATATGAAGTAGATCAAACCAGAAACAATTCAATTATCTTGGGCCTCCTTTTTCATTTTTGGCTCGTCAGGATCTTCATCTTATATGTTGGCTTCTGAAGAAGTCAACATTGCTTCTTGCTCAATTACTTTATGTTCCTCTTCAGTCAAAGTCCCATGAGGATGGGAAGCTATCTTATTCTGCATGAAGTGACTGTACAATTCTGTTTGTGACAGCAAGAAATTAAGCCTCTGCTGTTGCCTCTTAACTACGATTGGGAAAAGAAGGGCAAAGGATTGCTTTTTGTTGTAACTGGTGACTCTTGATTGATTTTTTTTTCCTCATTGATGGGATCGGTTACAAGAGGATGCAAGAGGGTATGTGAGGGTAAGAATGGAATCAAAATTTATATTTTAACTAAAGAGGGTGGATAAAATTACAATAATAACCTAGTAATACCTTTAAGTGACTAATTTACCCTTATCAAATAACCTTTATTAAATTGTATATGTAGCTACAAAACTTGTACCCATAACAAAATGACAACATTGTACATCACTCTTCCTTTATAATGTACTAGTGGGAATGCCCGCGCGTTGCGACGGGTATCCCGACTAACCTCGGAATCAATTATGATTCCTAATATATATATATATATATATATATATATATATATAAGGGGAAGGGAAAAGAAAGGCGAACTATTTCCTTGGTTTGAGAAAGAGGAAATGACGTGCACTGATTTGAAGTTTAGAGGAGTTGGAGAAGAGTGTCACCACATCCCATAGTCTAACTGTTATCTAAACCAAAGAACTCGAGTCAACCCTTTAAAGTGATTTTTTTTTGTTACTTCTTAAATTTAGGTT
This sequence comes from Ambrosia x helenae, assembly GCA_030844895.1. Classification (NCBI taxonomy): domain Eukaryota; kingdom Viridiplantae; phylum Streptophyta; class Magnoliopsida; order Asterales; family Asteraceae; genus Ambrosia; species Ambrosia x helenae. The sequence continues at coordinate 62,754,151 of CM061227.1, read as the reverse complement.
ACTTTCATTCCAACCCGTCAATTTGTCTAAAGTAATATAAAAAACATTAAATTTATTAGTCCGATTAAAATCACCATCATCTTTGGTAATTTCTTTATATCCATAAATGAAATCACTATTTGTACAATTTTGGTTTTAAAATGAAAAATCTTATATGCACCATCAGTAGGAAAACCTTCTAACTTTAAAATAAACACTATCAACACCATGAAATCTTATAATTTTCAGAACACACAATGAACAACAAACCTGTTGCAATCCAATTGTGAAATAACAAGTGACCAAAACTACAAATAAAATTGGTATCAATCAGGAAGCACCCTGCATAATGGCATGTAACCCCATGATGTCACATGGTTTGTAATTCCAAGGGATGTCCTTTGGGTACTACAAAATCAAGTACAATTCTCAACTACGTCCAAAGTTGACAGTCAACTCATGGTCAACATAATTAACCAAGCCATCCCCAATGTTTATGAAAAATTAATCCATTAGTATAAAACTGATGAAGTAACCATCCTTGAGCAACAATTGTGGCCAGCTGATGTTAATGCATTTTGGTCAATGTTGATGCATTTTTTGGTCAACAATTTTTTGGTTAATGCTGATGCGTTTTTTGGTCAGCAACCTGTACTTGTTACTCCCATGGTTGAGAACCTTTATTGCCACAATAAGATCACCATAACTACAAAAACACATTAGTATACACCAATTTTGACGATGTATAATAATACAGAAAAGCACCTCCAAATACAGTATTAGAAAGACCTTTTACCTTAAATTGCTAATTGATCGAAGAAGACAAATGCGATGGGCTGCAAAGAGCAAAATGCATAAATAAGAAATGATCTAAGTAACACATAACAAACAATAAAAAGATACATACATAAAGGTAATCTTACACTAACTCCACCATCAATATTAAGTGGATAAAAAGCAACAGTTCAACCCAACCCTTTTGACCCGAATTTAAAAATGACTCATTTCAACCTAAACTCGTTTTGATAAATTAAAATCAATGATCTTGCTTTAAAAGAAGATCATATAACTATAACAGGAATAATACACAATTATAATTGATTAGATGGATCATGGGTAAAATAATCATAAAGTAAATAGCGGTAACCGTTGCTGACCCCCTATTTACTATTGTTTCAGAATGGGACCGGACATCGAACACATCTCCTTACCAGTCCACTGGTCGAAACGGTTCTAACGGATTTAAGAACCAGATAGCATCCGGCTAGGTTAAGTATTCATAAGAAAAATAAATGTAACGGGACAATTTGGCATGAACATGTTTTGACCCGTATACCCAATCGACGTAAACTAGTCCATTTCACCATCTCTAAGTTTAGCAATTAAAACATGATAAAAATGGATGACATAAGCAACAAATGAAAATAAATGTACCTCTTGAGTTCTTTTGCAATACCTATGAGTTTAGCATTTATTCTACATGCCATTAGAAAAAAAAAATTAGAAAACACCAAGGTGAGGTGAAGGAGCATAAAACCTACAGTTGTAGTTTACATTAAGCAAAAACACACATTAACTAAGCAAAATGCAATTTTTCTTCACCATTCAACAAAGCAAAGTGCAAATTTTCTTACTGTTAGTATTACATTAGAATTGATTTAGGGACGTCTATAAACAATTCATCAATTTGGTTTCACTTCTAACTTTATTCGTATTTCTCTTGTTATTTTCACAAGTCACAACTAAAGAAAAACATCAACAACCCAGCCAATCAATAACAAAACAAAAATCTAAAGTTGCAGCGCCTTATTATTTGTAAGAGTGATAGTAGTTGTATGTATCTACACATATATACAAAAGCATTAAAAACCATTTAAAAAAAACAAATCAAATGGATACCTTCATATATCCGAACCACTTACCATCAATTACAAGTTGATTCCTCAACCAAACCAAACCAGCTCAATACAACCTCATAACTTGCTTCAAGGCAACAAAAACACATCACATTAGTTGTTTAAGGATTAAACGGTTGTCATTCATCAAAAGCGAGTCAAATGAATTCAAAACTCACCTTTTAATTGCTTGGAATCGTGATACCAATTAGCCCCATCACTGCAGACCCTAATGGGTCAGAATCAACTTCATCTTGAGTAATAATCATCCCAATATCGTCTACGTTTGTTAGTCTTTAACCGTTACACACACGTGCAGACTGCGGACATATTTAAAAGATCCGGTTAGACACACTCGCATACATGTTTTTAAGATGCTTTGAAAAATATACTAATTGTATTTGCAAAATATTGTTAAACAAAAACAAATTACAACATAAATGACGAACCATGAGGTTCAAATCAAACCTGGCCAGTACCATTTGTTCTTGGATGCAAGAAGAGGCTCAACGTATGGAGATGAACAGGAGGCAAAATGAAGATGCCATTGGAGATAGGGTTTGCAACCAAGTGAGGAAGTGAGGACGGGTTCAATTGTCGGTAAATGTATTGGTTTTGGTTTTCTACAACTGTTGACGCTTCAATTGCACCACCCTTTAATTGAGTATGAGTAGTCTAAAAGGTAAACGAGGTTGGCTTTGAATGTTGAATTGAAGAAAATACAGGTTATAGTCGATTAGGTTTCTAGGGGTAGGGATGGAACATTTTTTTAATATTGTAAAGGAAGAGGCAGGTAAAATGTCTACACCACCCTTGTAAGTGTCTTAAATGTACACAAAGTTCCAATTATACCCTTATAATATAAGCATAAATCACTTGTGCATTTTGCTTCTTAACTTGTAAGGAAATGAAAATGACTATCTTAGCCATCACTCTTCCTTAATAAGATATTATAGATTATAGATTATAGATATTTATTTCCCCATAAAAATAAATATACAAAGATCTTGTCGAACGAGATTCATTTCATGTTAAGTATTTATTTTTTCCCATAAGTATACATATACTTATAATAACATACTTAACTTATTTTATTTCTTACAAATTCTCCCATTTTACATCCAACACTTAGGAAAGTGTTTATGTATATTTTTCACCCTTTATCATCCCTACATATATTTTGTTCGCAAAATATATACGTATTTTCTTACTTGGAATAATTAGTCCGTAATCGCCGCAATAACGTATACTTGTATCTTGAAGGAAGTTATACTTGTATACTTATCCGTCCGGTTTACTTTTTGTCCGATTTATACTTTGTTAGTTTTACACTTTGTCTGATAACTCGTCGCATTAACATACGTCCGCTTCCCCGATTTCTTAACTTATATATACATTTTGTAGGAAAACATATTTCTTGCCGTTTTACATATTTTCCTACTTTCGAAAATATATTAACTTGGATGTTTTATTCCTAAAATTCTTACAACACTTTTACATCCCCATAAATGTAAAAATGCTCATTTTTATATAAAACATCCAAAGTTATTTAAATTACAATTTTTCTTACAAAAGTGTTAGTTATATTTTCCAACACTTATGCTAAATTTATATTTTTATAAAATACTTTTTATAAAAATATTATTCTTACAAATAAAATATTTGTGTAAGTTTCCTCAATTTTACAAAAGCACCCCTTTTAGAATCTAACTTTCCATTCCCTAACCTTTTACTTTCCAAAGTTACATTTTTCAACATAAAGTTTTCAAAATCACATTTTCATCCATGGACTTACCAAAGTTACTTTTCAAACCTCTAACTTTACAAAAGTTACATATTACTCCCAAGACTTACAAAATGACAATTTCTACTAAAACTAGTAAACTTTAACTTGTCAAAATTTACAATAAGTGTTCTTTTCACCATCCAACACTTTTATTAGTCACATATGGTCATTTTAAGTCTACTAACATGTTTTATTTAAGTCTTGGAGTCCATTTGTTCATACTTGTATTTTTAAAGTCTACAACTTCATTTTTGTGATTTTAGCTTCATTACATTTTGTTACAAATATTTTATGTTCAAGTGGTTCCATTAGTCATAATATGATGATCAAAACCATTTTTAGGTGTATTAGGTGTTACTTTATGTTTTCATCCAAAACTTCTAAAAACACTAGAACGTATCATCTTTTTGTAACAAAAATAACATCACCAACCACCCTAAAACTCATGTTTATGACTATCTTTGTAAACATTTTATTTCATTTTTAGAAAACACACAAAACCTGGTTTAAAACTTTTGGTTAAAAGCACCCCAAAAACAACTTATAATATGGTATTTAGCATGTGATTTAAAACACTTATAATATAATATTTCAAGCATGCACCAAGCATCATGACTAAGGGTGTTTTTAGGCCAACATTAGGGTGGATATGGAGGCCTCCCATGGCTGGCCAAAAGACCTTGTGGGTCCCACATCATGTTCCAAAAATATCTACCAAGTATTTAGTTAGATTCGAATCGGTTCGGTCGGTTAGGGTTTTTTGGGTTTTTGCGCGTTCTTATTACGAGCTATTCTGGACATATAATTAGCTTTCAATTACCCTTAAACATAGCCTAGTTTAAGTATTGGTAAGTTATTTAGGCTCTTACCGGGTGAAATTATATATTTTACGCGCATCGGGTGCGATACGCGAACTTTATTCGCTTTCGGGAGATTTTGATTTGGACTTTTCATTTATTGTATTGAGGTTCCAAAACACATTATATTTCATAAAAATACTCTTTATTTTATATCCAAGGCATTCGGGATCGTTTTCGGTTATTTAATTATTACCGGGTAATCACCAACGTCCGTTTCGGACTAGTTTATTCTTATGTGATTCCTTCGCATTTCTAATTAAACTAAGGCATTCCTACCCCATCTATTGGACTCCGCTATTTTCCGAATACTCAATTATACTTAATTGTTATTAATTCTGTGACATCCGTCACTTTTTAATTATAATAATAATAATAATAATAATAATAATAATAAAAAAAAAATACAAGCCTTATTCCCACCAAAAATACTTGAGCCCAACTAACACCACTCTAACCTATTAACACAACCAAACCATAGCCCAAACCCCCTTTTTATTCTTTAAAACGAAGCCCAGTAAGCAGGCCCAATAGCTGGCCCAAACCTCTCCCCTTTGTATCTAAAAAAAAAAAAGGAGAAAACTTTGGCTCTACCCGGGAATCGAACCCGAGCCGGCCACAACCAAGCACACGCACACACCACTGAGCCACGGCTCCTTCTTGAACTAATCCTAACCCCAATAATATAAATAAACTCGCTGCTGTTCACCCTCTTTCTCCCTGGACGCAAACAGCAGCAACAGCAGATGTGAATATATTTTTTTTTTCTTCTTTTCTTTTTTTTCTTTTTTTTTTGACCATTCATTAACATATAATAACCAAGGTTTGACTCAGAATCGTGATTATCGGCCTCGTCTAATTGAGCTACCCATTGATTACTGATCAATTATCCCTTAATTAACCATATATGCGTGTAGACTTCAAAGCTCGGTCAACACTTGCCATTCTTCGATCCAGAGCTTAACTCTATAAATTGGACAATCTCGTGCCTTCACATCTCGCCATTAATCTCTTCTTAACCTCCAATCTTCTTAATTATACTCTGTTATTCTTCACGATTACGATTTTGACTTTTATACTTGACCAAGCAATCGTGTTCTACACGTCATTGTAAGTTTGATTCTTCCTGTGGGTTTGATATATCGGCCATCACTCATCAATAGCCCCATGATTAATTGAGCTATTGATGAGTGAATCGATCAATTGTAAAGCTAGGGCTTGTAAACTTGATTTGGGGATAAACTGATTCGACATAGTGTATTTATTTAATTTAAACAGAGTTAAAACACAACCACAGGCCTAGGCCAAGTGGTTGTGCTCGAGACTTGTAACTGAGACTACCCAGTTCGAGTCCTAGCTTGGACACCCCTTTTTACTTAATTTCATTTCTTTCTTTTTACAATCCAATTATATATATATTACATTTAAAACTTATAAATTCATTTTTAAATAATAAAACCTTTTTATAAATTCTAAAAAAATTATGTTTATTAAATCTGAGGTAAAAGTTTTATTTACAACTTTTATTTTTCTGAAATTCATTTATTTAATATTTATAATAATTAAATCAAATTTATACTATTATAGTTATAAAAATCCATAAAAATATCTAAACGATTTTATTAAATCTCACAAAAATTATCCTAAACTTGTATATTCATAAACATTTCAGAAATAATTTTTAATTCTGAAAAAACCGGCCTTTTTATATTTTTAATTAATTTTGGTTAGTTTTAATCATAAATAAATCATAATAAATTCATTTTACAATATTTTTACACCAAAATTTTATATAAATTATTTCTAACTATCTAGAACTGAAATACAATTTTTAATTCAGAAATTCTTTGATTTTAATATTTTTAGATATTAAAATCATATTTTGACAATTTGAAATAATTAGATTAATTATTCTATTTTCAAGAAAATAATTTTATAAAAATTATTTTCATACTCAAAACCTTATGTTAGGATTATATTCAACTTAAGATTTTACAAAGAGACTTTTATTTATTTATTTATTTATGAAATTTCAGATATTTAATAAACAATTCATTAATTAATCAAATAAGCATTTATCCCCAAATTCGAAGCCCTAGAAATACATGTATCCTAGAGTTATTTCCCTTACACATTATCAAATTCTTTAGGTTGATACTTTGAGATAATTTCCAACACATATTTCGTTGTCCAAGTTCAAGTTCAATTTCAAGTTATTACGTGAACTGTGAGTATTCCTACCCCTTTTTGCTTTTATACATTTTCGGGGTGTTACATGTACACTATTACAATTTCAAATACAAATTTACATTTTTACAATACAATTCTAGTACTATGTGCATTGCTTACAACGTGCTTTATGCTTAGACAATACATGTGGATTACATTTGTACTTAGTGAAATCATTAACATGGTACAAGCCGACCTTAACATTGGATAGCGCTATTTGGATTGACAACCCGCCTAGATTGATTCTCCCCCTTTTTTCATCGGAGAATCCGTGGCCAGTGTTAAGCTTTTATCCATTTATTGGATAAGTACACTACAGTTCATATAGTACATTATACAGTCACAGGGTTGATTTCGCTCATTTGTATGATACATAGTTTACATAATTGCACTGTAGCTTGCACTTGAATTGTATAACTTTTTAACCTACTATATATATCAAATCTAGGAATGCTCACCAACATTTCATATGTTGACCAAACCTATTTTTGTACATGTTTCAGGTGCAGTTTGATCTAGTGCTTTAGCAAGAGACATTTAGTGTTTTATTTCAATTCAGTTATTTCAATATTTACATTTCATTTAGACAATGTAATTTCCATTTCCATGTAAGACAATTTTGGATTATTCAATAATATTTACATTTTAGTACCATGTGCTTTTGAACAATCGTCACTACGTGACACCTCGATGATTCCGCCATCGGTTGGGGTGTTACAGATTGGTATCAGAGCCATGGTTATAGGGAACTAGGTTATTAGATAAAATGGCCAAGACTATAACCGAACTTCAACTTTCATGCATAATATTTTCTGAATTGCCTTACCCTCATTTCCCTCTACTTTCCTTCTTCTATCTTTCCCTTTTTCTCTCTCTCCATTCTTTTCATCCTTCATCATGGTGCATAGAGATGGTGTCCTACAGGGAGTGGAAAGTCTACATCATCATGGAACAGGGACAGTACCTTTCATGAAGACACTCTTAGGCATAATGCCTACTCTTACTTTTGTTCCTTCAAAGTTGTTGAACTTTAATGAGTGTGATAAGGACACGTGCAATCTGGAAGGGTGGACGCCTGTACACTGGGTTTTCTGGCATAGGCAAGCATAGCGCATAAATCCATTTACGGACCTGTTATGCTTACCTGGGGATTCCTGGAGTGAGTGTCCACTTATAGGCTAAAGCACGTCTTCTTTGATCACCATTGGGTTCAATTCCTTTGAAAAGTCAACGTTCTTGTTGGGCTTTACAGCTAGACAAGGGCACTCCAAGCATTTTATGCAAGCTTTTTTCAATAATACTCTCTCGGTTCATATACAATATTTTGTATTTCACGATTTTCATACATTGCTTACAAGTTCATACTTTCATAACCATCTATGGATTTCACAATCACACTTCACCTTACCCTCTTAGCCACTTTTTAAATATTCAACACCCTACCCAAATCATATTATTTCTTTTCTCCACATGTTATTTATTTTAAAAAAACTATAACCTCATACTTTAGCACAAACTAAAGATTTCTAAAACTTGTTATATTACCTAGTAACTTTACAAAGTACGTATTTTCCTCGAACTTAAATTCAATTGATTATTTATTGACGTAACAAACGATTTTCTATATAATGTTTTAAACTATTACGAAGCCTACTTAGCTTGTACTATTTAACAACTTTTGCCTTATGTACAAAACCAATTTTGAAATTTTTTTTTTTTTGGAATAATATCTAGTCTCTAGATTCTCCATCAACACTCACTCATTTTCAACTTGTTCAAATTTTTACAATATTTGGCATATACCACAATCATGTTTTCTTATACACTTGATTATAACCTTTGATCCAAACCCCAAAATTTACACTGCTATATAATCTCCTTACTATAAAATAAACTCTTTATCAACTATCTTCACATTCACTATCTCTCACAACCTTAGTTCTGCTTCAAGATTTTTCATCACCCTCTCAAGAACTAAATTCATATCCTTCACCTTCTCACACATGAGCAAGTTACCCATGATAATCAAACTATTAAAAACCTGATACTTGAAACTTGATTTCCCCTTAATTTGACTATTCACTGGACATTTAATTATTCATGATACTCGTGTTTTCATTTTCATAATTCTATTTTCATTTTGTACCCAATTATGTCATACTCATAGGCATATAACATCTAGAAATTTCCTTGCATACTATTGTGTACGTACACAGATTGAAAATTTATCATATCCGATTACGTTTATTTTTATATCATATAAGTTTCAGACTCTACCTTACATTTTATTGAAACATTTGGACTTGATTTCCATGAAAATCAAACTACTAAAAACTTAATAATTGATTCTACGGGGCTTTTCTAAAAACATCATTGTTTGTTATATGAAACTTGATTTTTTCCTTTGATTTAACAATCTTTAGTTATTCATGATACTTATAATCTATTTCTATAGGCCACTAAGATAACACTTGCACTTAATGGTTGTAGTACTTACAAACTTGCTTGCATAAACATGCTATCAATTTGCAATCTATGTGAATAATAATTGTTGCACTTAATAGAGGTCATCATGCCTTTTTCAACAGTCGGGAGAGGCCCTACAACCTGCTCCACGACTGGTGGAGGCTATCGAACATACTCAACGATTGGTAGAGGTCGCTATGCCTTTTCAAACAGTCGGGAGAGGCCCTACCACCTACTCCACGGCTGGTGGAGGTTATCGAACCTGCTCAACAATCGGTGAGGTCATAGAAGGACACAAAACCCTAATGTAAGGTAAATTGATGATTCCGGTCCGGAACGTAATCATGAATTTACAGGTACGTTAGGGTAGTGTGAAATTCTATTAGAGTTTTTGGTAGGCGTCCAGTACATTTTAAGGTATCAAAGGTGTGGTGGGTTAGCTGCGGTACACCCTGTATACAAGCACTAATGATGCATTGAAAGTGAGATTGGAAGTCGGACCCGGAACAAACTCTGGTTATTTGGTAGTCTATTTAGTCTTTCTGTAGATAATCAACACGTACATATATCATAGGATTCCTAAAACTTGAAACTTGGTGAATTACTAGATCCTTATTCTCCCTGTTATTCGAGACGAACTTAATCCAATCCTTAACTCACACCCATCAAACCTCATGTCCAAATCATTCGAATTTTCCAAACCACAGTCATCTTAATTTTTACCCAAGCATCCATAACCCTATGTTTCTAATAACTTCGGGACGAAGTTTCTAAAAGTAGGGGATGCTGTGACATCCGTCACTTTTTAATTATAATAATAATAATAATAATAATAATAATAATGATAATAAAAAAAATACAAGCCTTATTCCCACCAAAAATACTTGAGCCCAACTAACACCACTCTAACCTATTAACACAACCAAACCATAGCCCAAACCCCCTTTTTATTCTTTAAAACGAAGCCCAGTAAGCAGGCCCAATAGCTGGCCCAAACCTCTCCCCTTTGTATCTAAAAAAAAAAAAAAAAGGAGAAAACTTTGGCTTTACCCGGGAATCGAACCCGAGCCGGCCACAACCAAGCACACGCACACACCACTGAGCCACGGCTCCTTCTTGAACTAATCCTAACCCCAATAATATAAATAAACTCGCTGCTGTTCACCCTCTTTCTCCCTGGACGCAAACAGCAGCAACAGCAGATGTGAATATATTTTTTTTTTCTTCTTTTCTTTTTTTTCTTTTTTTTGACCATTCATTAACATATAATAACCAAGGTTTGACTCAGAATCGTGATTATCGGCCTCGTCTAATTGAGCTACCCATTGATTACTGATCAATTATCCCTCAATTAACCATATATGCGTGTAGACTTCAAAGCTCGGTCAACACTTGCCATTCTTCGATCCAGAGCTTAACTCTATAAATTGGACAATCTCGTGCCTTCACATCTCGCCATTAATCTCTTCTTAACCTCCAATCTTCTTAATTATACTCTGTTATTCTTCACGATTACGATTTTGACTTTTATACTTGACCAAGCAATCGTGTTCTACACGTCATTGTAAGTTTGATTCTTCCTGTGGGTTTGATATATCGGCCATCACTCATCAATAGCCCCATGATTAATTGAGCTATTGATGAGTGAATCGATCAATTGTAAAGCTAGGGCTTGTAAACTTGATTTGGGGATAAACTGATTCGACATAGTGTATTTATTTAATTTAAACAGAGTTAAAACACAACCACAGGCCTAGGCCAAGTGGTTGTGCTCGAGACTTGTAACTGAGACTACCCAGGTTCGAGTCCTAGCTTGGACACCCCTTTTTACTTAATTTCATTTCTTTCTTTTTACAATCCAATTATATATATATATATATTACATTTAAAACTTATAAATTCATTTTTAAATAATAAAACCTTTTTATAAATTCTAAAAAAATTATGTTTATTAAATCTGAGGTAAAAGTTTTATTTACAACTTTTATTTTTCTGAAATTCATTTATTTAATATTTATAATAATTAAATCAAATTTATACTATTATAGTTATAAAAATCCATAAAAATATCTAAACGATTTTATTAAATCTCACAAAAATTATCCTAAACTTGTATATTCATAAACATTTCAGAAATAATTTTTAATTCTGAAAAACCGGCCTTTTTATATTTTTATTTAATTTTGGTTAGTTTTAATCATAAATAAATCATAATAAATTCATTTTACAATATTTTTACACCAAAATTTTATATAAATTATTTCTAACTATCTAGAACTGAAATACAATTTTTAATTCAGAAATTCTTTGATTTTAATATTTTTAGATATTAAAATCATATTTTGACAATTTGAAATAATTAGATTAATTATTCTATTTTCAAGAAAATAATTTTATAAAAATTATTTTCATACTCAAAACCTTATGTTAGGATTATATTCAACTTAAGATTTTACAAAGAGACTTTTATTTATTTATTTATGAAATTTCAGATATTTAATAAACAATTCATTAATTAATCAAATAAGCATTTATCCCCAAATTCGAAGCCCTAGAAATACATGTATCCTAGAGTTATTTCCCTTACACATTATCAAATTCTTTAGGTTGATACTTTGAGATAATTTCCAACACATATTTCGTTGTCCAAGTTCAAGTTCAATTTCAAGTTATTACGTGAACTGTGAGTATTCCTACCCCTTTTTGCTTTTATACATTTTCGGGGTGTTACATGTACACTATTACAATTTCAAATACAAATTTACATTTTTACAATACAATTCTAGTACTATGTGCATTGCTTACAACGTGCTTTATGCTTAGACAATACATGTGGATTACATTTGTACTTAGTGAAATCATTAACATGGTACAAGCCGACCTTAACATTGGATAGCGCTATTTGGATTGACAACCCGCCTAGATTGATTCTCCCCCTTTTTCATCGGAGAATCCGTGGCCAGTGTTAAGCTTTTATCCATTTATTGGATAAGTACACTACAGTTCATATAGTACATTATACAGTCACAGGGTTGATTTCGCTCATTTGTATGATACATAGTTTACATAATTGCACTGTAGCTTGCACTTGAATTGTATAACTTTTTAACCTACTATATATATCAAATCTAGGAATGCTCACCAACATTTCATATGTTGACCAAACCTATTTTTGTACATGTTTCAGGTGCAGTTTGATCTAGTGCTTTAGCAAGAGACATTTAGTGTTTTATTTCAATTCAGTTATTTCAATATTTACATTTCATTTAGACAATGTAATTTCCATTTCCATGTAAGACAATTTTGGATTATTCAATAATATTTACATTTTAGTACCATGTGCTTTTGAACAATCGTCACTACGTGACACCTCGATGATTCCGCCATCGGTTGGGGTGTTACAAATTCTTACTTAGAATAGTTAATTACATATACTAATTATGTACGGAAACGCTTCGATTTTTGCCGGATGTCACAATGACGAGCTTGCTTAGCTTTACGGGTTTCAACCTCTATGATTTTGGAGCGGGCTTTATAAAAATTTGGTAATGGTTCTTGGGAGGTGAGAATGGTTGCAATACCCTCATATTGTTCATTTAGGCCAGCTATGAGTTGGAACACAAGACGGTCATTGTCCACCAGAGAATCAACATTAGCTAACTGATCGGCTAGTGTTTTTAATTCTTGGAAATAATCCGAGACGTTAGGGAAGGCGTCTAGGCGGGTGTTAGAGAACTTATTCATGAGGTAGATGGCCCGTGCACTTTTGTTTTCTTGAAAGAGATCTTATATGGCAATCCATGCTTCATAGGCGGTTTTGGATTTGTCAATAACGGTGTGAAGAAGATCATTGGAAACGGTACTATATATCCATTGTGAAACAATGGCATCAAGCCGCTCCCAATCGTCTAGGGTTTTTGGTGTAGTGGAAGAAGATGATTTGGTTTCAGGAGGTGGTGGGCGCGGTGATTAATGGTCATGAACCAGGAATGCCTTACAGTGTATGGTGAACAGGGTGGACCACGACCCATATTGTGAGGAGTTGATTTCAAGGGTTATTGGTATGAAGTTTTTGATGTTGGAGACAGTAGTGGCGGGTGGAGTTTGGACTCTATGGTAAGCGTGGGGGTAGTAGGTGGTGGTGTAGTCATGATGCGGGTAAGGATTAGGAAAAGAATGAAGCAAAGGGAGGAGGTGGGGTGCGATCAAAGCTGATCGGAAAGGAGGCAGAAAGAAGTCGACGCAGGAAGAAGTCGACTAGGGTTGATGACGGCAGAATTAGGGTAGGTTTAGAGGATCACTTGGACTCGTGATACCATGAAAGTGGACAAACCGTGCATATCTCATTGATTTCAATCATATAAATGGTACAAGGATTATCTCCTAAGTATAGTAACTGATAATTACAATTTAATAAAAATTAACTTGTTTCTAAACATATGGGGGCGGTTATTGTGAAAAGTAAACAAAAGGTGTGAAGTGTGCGAATGCATCTCCACCATTCATTTGAAGATTTTGACTAAAAAAGCACGTGATCAATTTTGATTATATAATTAGTTAGAGCATTCACATTTGGGGAACCAAATGTATGTGAGTGTGTCCACCAAATTATATGGGGTGAGTGTAAGTGGCTGTGAGTGGAGGAGAGAGAAAAGATTTGGTGGAAACATTGTTCACCCATATATTTGAAAAGCCACTGTTCACCCCTAAAAATATTTTAATATTTTTGGAAGTGGTTGTGAGTAAGGAGAGAGAAAATACAATGATAAAAGTATGAAAAGGTATTATTATTTTTAAAAGGAGTGAGAAAATTTTATGGTAAGATAGTGATTTTTAGTATAATTTGATGGAGAAAATTTGGTGAAGGAGATGTCAATGCTCTTATACAAAGAAACAAACAGTTATTTTTGTCAATTGCCTCTAAACCCACTCCCCTCATGATTTTTAAACGGCTATAATTTTTTCATACGATAATATTTTTTTTAAAAAAATTACACCGTATTAACGAGTGTTTCGTTCTCTTTAATTTGAGTAGCCTAGTGCTATAGTTTTCTTAATTTTAAAAAACAGGTACGTAATTCACATTCAAGTATCTGGTACGTGATTTTAGGTGTAAGTCAAACTGTGGAATCTGGTACGTGATTTTAACTGTAGGGTATCTCATACGTGATTTTATGTGTATGGCTAAATGTGAGCATCTGATACGTAATTCTATCTCTATGTGTATGACTAATGTGGGGCTGGTTATCGTAAAAAGTGACAAAATTGTGCGAAGTCACGTAACATACAAAATTACGTACCATAGACAGAATCATTACTACTTCATTACCAAAATCACGTACCATATACATAATCATTATAGTTCCATCATATACATCATTATAGTTTTATTACCAAAATCACGTACCATAAACATAATCATTCAAAACTTTACATAACAAATTTCCATACCCCTAAAAAACGTAACATACAAAATTACGTACCATAGACAGAATCACTATTAGTTCCATAACTAAAATCACGTACCAAAATTACGTACCATAGACAGAATCACTACTAGTACATGACAATTACGTAATGTTTTTGTATGTTCATGAAAGCATTACGTAATTATCATGTACTTCACACACTTCGAACGTTTTCATTACTTTGTATTTGAACTGAACCCTAAGATACTTTAATGTGAAGATATGTACCATATTATGTAATGACCATAATCACGTATCAGATGCCCACATTTGACCATACACTTTAAATCGTGTATCAGATACCCATATTTTAGGGGTAAGCCAAACTGTGGAATCTGGTACGTGATTTTAGATGTAGGGTATCTCATATGTGATTTTATGTGTATGGCTAAATGTGAGCATTTGATACGTAATTCTATCTCTATGTGTATGGCTAATGTGGGGCAGGTTATCGTAAAAGTTGACAAAAATGTGCGAAGTGTGCGAAGTCACATAACATACAAAATTACGTACCATAGACAGAATCATTACTACTTCATTACCAAAATCACGTACCATATACATAATCATTATAGTTCCATTATATACATAATCATTATAGTTTTATTACCAAAATCATGTACCATAAACATAATCATTCAAAACTTTACATAACAATTTTCCATACCCCTAAAAAACGCAACATACAAAATTACTACCATAGACAAAATCACTACTAGTTCCATAACTAAAATCACATACCAAAATTACGTACCATAGACAGAATCACTACCGGTACATGATAATTACGTAATGTTTTTGTATGTTCATGAAAGCATTACGTAATTATCATGTACTTCGCACACTTCAAACGTTTTCATTACTTTGTATTTGAACCGGCCCCTAAGATACTATAATGTGAAGATACGTACCATATTATGTAATGAGCATAATCACGTATCATATGCGCACATTTGACTATACACTTTAAATCATGTATCAGATACCCTATAGCTAAAATCACGTACCAAATTCACATAGTTGGGCTACACCTAAAATCACATACCAGATACTTGAATGTGAAATTACGTACCAATTTTTTAAAATTAAGAAAAATATAGCACTAGGCTACTCAAATTAAAGAGAACGAAACGCTCGTTAATACGGTGTAATTTATTTTAAAAAATGTTATCGTATGAAAAAGTTATAGCCGTTTAAAAATAATGGGGAAGTGGGTTTATGAGTCAAGAAGTAAAACAAGACAAAAAGGTCATCCCTTCTGAAAATTAACAATGTCAAAATAGAATGTGGAGATTCCTTCGCACACTTCGCACATTTTCATTACTTTGTATTTGAACCTTCCCCCTAAACATATAATCTATTAAAGATAATCTATTAGTTGAAGTTTTTTTTTTCTTTTTTTTTTTAAAGAAACTTTTTCACTTTGAGTCACAAACTGCGACGCTGTCCAATTCTGAGTCAAAAACCCTAGTCTACTAAAAACAAATTCATGTCCCTTTAGGGTCGAAATATTGTTGTGAATAGCCCGTTATACCCTGATCAGGAAATGGACAGTTTTCAAGACCAAGAACCAAACGTATCAGCAAAAGGTGATGCATGCTCTTAGCAAAAAGTGCATTCATAGTGCTGATAACGTCCTCTCTTTCTCTGTGGTTACGGGAGATGTGGAAGATTTCATTATTGGAATCCAGAAACCTCGTCATGTGACTATGGACATGGAACCTGGCCCTTCAGGAGGTGTAGTTGGGGATATACCCCTCTTAGAAAAGGTTTTCTCGCTGCCCATTCCAACTGTCAAGAGCATCCCCCCAAGCTGTCGCTTGGCGTTTGTCCATGCCTTGACAGGTGCCTTACGCAAAGTAGTGGCTTCACCAGGTTCCGTAGAAAGTTGGGTCAAACTGCTTTTATTGTCGCGGTGTACCCTACGAGTAGTCAAACCGTCCACTAGGCAGGAACGAAGATCTGGGAATAGGAAATCATTGCAGTGTAGCAGCATCCTGTAATCGCTTTCTTTGTGGAAAGACGATTTTGGGTTTGCAGATTTGGTTCCTTCTCTCTTCGATTGCGTGTGGGGTGTTTCTTTTATCAAGCAGGAAGCAAAGGGGAGTGAGTATACTGAAAAGAGCCCCAATGTCAAACAGTGCCTCCGGAAAGTAAGGGACGGTCATTTCACTACTGCTGTCAAGGTGTTGTGTTCTAGTAGGGTTGCTCCTTTTGGGGATTCTACCATGAAATCCCTCATTGATAAACATCCGGTGTTGTCTCCTCCGTCCTTGCCTCCTAACTCCAACATCATGCCCGCACTTGTTGTAGATGAGGACTGTGTGCTTCGATGCCTCCGATCTTTCCCTAAAGGGACCTCATGCGGGAGGGACGGTTTGAGGGCCAAACATCTATTGGACGCCCTTAGCGGAGAGGGGTCTGTGGCTTCCACGGGGTTGTTCTCAGCTATTACTAAAGTCGCCAACTTATGGCTAGGGGGTTGTGTCCCAATGTACTTGCTGAATGTATTGCTTCGGCCCCCCTTACCCCTCTCCTGAAACCTGATAACGGGATCCGACCCATTGCAATAGGGGCATTTTGGCGCAGACTGGTATCTAAAGTGGCTATGAGGAAGGTTGGTAAGGAAATAGCTAAGTATCTGGGGGACTTCCAATTTGGGGTGGGGACTCCTAATGGGGCAGAGGCGGTGCTCCACAGTGCGAACAGGTTCCTTAACTCCTTCCATGAAGACGGTTCTTTGGCTATGCTCACTGTGGATTTTTCAAATGCGTTCAACTTGATCGACCGCACTGCCCTTCTTCGAGAAGTTCTTCAGCATTGCCCGTCTATCTATTTGTGGGTCCAGTTCTTATATGCCCAGCCATCTAGTTTGTATGTTGGTAATGATTGTATAGGGGCCATTACGGGGGTTCAGCAGGGGGACCCTTTAGGTCCCCTCCTTTTCGCCTTGGCACTGCACCCTATGGTTCTCTGGGTGCAAGAAAATTGTAACCTCCCATTTCATGCGTGGTACCTTGATGATGGGACGATTATTGGTGATGCCACCGATGTTGCGAATGCCTTAGACATCATCCGGAAGGAGGGGCCATCCCTAGGGCTCCAACTGAATATTAAGAAAACTTAGGTTTTTTGGCCATCTTGTAATGGGGTGAAACTTAGGGATGGGCTTTTTCCCAGTAGGATTGGCAGGCCAGAAAAGGGGGTGAAGCTCCTTGGAGGGACTGTTAGTCGGGACTCTCACTTTATACAGGAATTGGCAGGGCGAAGAGTCTCGTGCGCGGTTGATCTTATGAAACTTTTGCCCTGCTTTAGGGATCCCCAGAGTGAACTCCTCTTGCTTAGATCTTGTATTGGGGTTGCTAAGTTGCTTTTTGGTTTGCGGACCTGCCAACCCGCCATGATGGATGAAGCGGTATCATGTTTTGACAAGGGTCTGCGGGAGGCCATCGAAGACATAGTGGTATGTGGGGGTCCGTTCTTTGGTGACCTACAGTGGCGACTGGCATCCTTGCCGATGCATTTGGGAGGATTAGGGCTCCTCTCAGCAAAAGATGTTGGGGTGTATGCTTTTGTGGCATCGCGAGCTCAGTCTTGGAATCTCCAAGACCACATCTTAAGGAATAGCGGGGTCGTCGACATGGACTTGGACTACATACAGACCCTCGAAAGGATAAATGACTATCTCCCAGGTTTTGATATGGACGGTTTTTCTACCAAATACACCCCCCAAGCCTCAGAAAACTTTGGCGAATGCCCTTTTTGGCAAAATTGCTCAAATCCTGGGTGAAGCTTTTGATATGTCTCCCTGCCAAAAGGCAGTTATTGCATGCTTGCAAAGCCACCATGCCCAAGATTTCCTAAATGTTATCCCAGTCGAAGGTTTGTGCCAAACCATGCCTGGTGTTGAATACAGGGCAATTCTTAAATATCGTTTGGTGATCCCCATGTACCAGGAAGATGAAGTCTGTCCGATTTGCCGTAAGGCATACTTGGACAAATACGGGGAACATGCGGTTCACTGTAAGGAGTTTCCTGGTTTCAAATATAGGCATGACTGGGTCCGGGACGTTCTTTAAGACATTTTAAGAAGGGTTGGGTTCTTAGCCAAGAAGGAGGCTCCTGTGAATTTCCTCTCGGACCCCGCAGAAAGTTGAGAAGCATGCTAAAGCTTGTGAGGAAAACCAACACATTTTCATACCCCTGGCATTTGATACCTTTGGCTCCTTGGCACCAGAAGCCATTTGTTTCCTGACCAGAGTCCAACGGGTTATTCATAGTAGTGTGTCGACTCCAAGGGAGCATGAATTCGTTTTTAGTAGGTTAGGGTTTACCGTCCAGAAAGGGATGACGGCGCAGCTTGTTGCCTGCCTGCCCGCTATCTTGATGTAATTTTTTACGATTAATTTAACATACAATATCATAGATCTACTACAAATCAAAAGCTAAATGGACAAAAGTGTGTTTGAACATGTGAATTTTGATTTGAAACGTGAAAGAAGAGAAATGTTACTCGTGCCTTATTCCAGTCCAATTACTAATGATTCTAGAGTTGTTCGTCGAACAGTTTTTTGGGTTATTGAGATTTCTTGAATCGAGTTCTTGGAATTTGAAAATTTTTAAACTAAATTTGAATTTGAATAGCATTTGAAAAATCGATATGAATAAGATTATTCAAATTTGTTTCCAATTGAATAACAGAATTACAAAAAGTCGAAAACAATTACAAAAATTTATAAAAGAAGTGTGTTATACAAAAAAATAATATAAAGGGGAAATGGAATATAATAATCCTAACTTTGAGGGGTTGGAAGCCAACAGTCCTAACTTGAAACTTGTACTATAGCAGTCCCAACTTGTCAACCTTTTTATTTTGTTGGTCCCAGCCTAACCTCAATTAGTTTTTCCAGTTAAGTGCCACGTAGGCAACCCACGTGGCAGTCCTACGTGGCATAAAGTGTGTGTCTGTCATAAAAAGGAGGTGGGGTCCATTATCCACATGTTTTAATCAAATTTAATTATTTTTCTTTAAAAAAAGTGGGACTCACACAATTTAATAATCTTTAAATAATAATAAAAAGAATTTATATATATATATATATATATATACACTCTTACATCTTCATCATCTTCACCACAACAACAACCACCTACCACCACCGTCCACCACCACCACAAACACCACCACTACAAACACCACCAACCCCCCAACTCTGATAAAGTAAACACACACACACACACAGAGAGAGAGAGAGAGAGAGAGAGAGAGAGAGAGAGAGAGAGAGATAGAAAGAGAGAGAGAGAGAGAGAGAGAGAGAGAGAGAGGGGAGAGAGAGAGAGTAGCCTTCTCCACCACCGCCGGTCTCATCAGAACTCATGAATTGTCACCGAGTCTTCACCATTATCGACCAAGAGATGGGTTTTACTTGTGGTTTCACGATCAGGCGTCGAGGGTGTCACCGCCACCGGAACTCCTCCTCTTCTTTCTATTACTTTTTGGTTCCATTTCTCTCTCCTCTATAAGCTACAAATCATTGTTAGGGTTTCTCCCCCAAAACAATTAGGGTTTCGTGTAGGTGGGGTTTTGTGGAGGTGGTTGTTGGTGGTTGTAGGTGGGGTTTTGTGGAGGTGGTTGCAGATAGCGGCGGTGGAGGTGGTTGTTGGTGGTTGTAGGTAGGGTTTTGTGGAGGTGGTTGCAGATCTGGTGGTTTTGGTATGGTTATGGTTTCGTCTGATTATGGTTTCGTGGTGGAAGAAGCCCTAATTTGGTGGGGAGCGGTTGTGGTGGTGGTGGGAGGTGGTTGGTGGTGATGGTTGTGGTGGTGGTGGTTGGTGGTGATGGTTGTGGTGGTGGTGGGTGGTAGAGAGAAGAGAGATGAAAGATAGCGTGTATATGTGTGTGTATATATTGTATGTGTGTATAATATATATATATATATATATATAATTCTTTTTTATTATTATTAAAAGTTTTTTATAATTAAAAGTTTTTTTAATTAAAAAATCCAAGTGGATATAGAGGGCCCATTTTTTTTGCCAAGTGGGACAGATTGGCCACGTCAGACGCCACGTGGCAGTCCACGTCAGCATTTAACAGAAAAACTTAACTGAGGTTAGTTTGGGATCAACAAAATAAAATACATGACAAGTTGGGACTGATGAAGTACAAGTTTCAAATTGGGACTGTTGCCTTCCAACCCCTCAAAGTTGGGATTATTAGATTCCATTTCCCCTAATATAAATGTATTCGGGCTATGCAGTACGACTCAAATAATAAACACCATAGTGTCTAATCAGCCAATGGAAATCGTCCGCACCTCATTAATTTTCTTTTTTTAGCGCCCCTTAAGGCCCAACACACTACCTCCCAGGACCTTAAAATCTCAAAACATGTTCAAGGCGTTAAATTTTTAACGCTACAACACAATTCAACCAACCAATAGTATTATTTTGTTTTAATTAAAAAATACATAAAATAATTATTGGGTAATTATTAGGGGGCATTATGGAGCCTTAAACCACTATACCTCATTTCTTTTTAAAGCCCTCGTGGTGACTAGGATTAGGGGTGTTAATTTCTGACACGACCCGAAAACATGACCCGGACCTAACACGAAATTAGCGGGTTCGGGTTTAGTCTAAATGGGTTCGAGTCAAGTTCGGGATGAACCCGCGAACCCGTTTAGCTAAACGGGTCGGGTTCGGGTCAACCCGGACAGGTTGGCGGATTGACCCGTTTAACCTATCTATACTATATACTATTTTTTTACAATATATTTTATGTTATAAATTAAATTGGCTAAGTATTTTATGCTACACTTATAACTTAAAATATAAATTGGTATGATATTTTATAAATAAAAACATAAATGTTTTATATATGTTTGTGTTTTTTGTAGTAAACTTTTAATTTTAATACATTAGTTTGCGAAAAAATAAAAAAAAATCAGGTTGAACGGGTAGGGTTCGGGTCAACCCGAGAATATTCAGGTCGGATTCGGGTTCATATGTATCTCACAATTTTCGGGTTCGGGTTCATATAAAATTTTCATGTTCGGGTCGGGTTGGACCCGCCAACCCGACCCGTTAAGCACCTCTAGAGGTGCACAGTTCGTTTTTTTCTTAAAAACCGAAACCGATTTGGGTGTTGATCGGTTCCAAGTCAAACCGGTTCGGTTTCTTACTGGTTTGCTCGGCCAAAAATCGGTTTTTTTACCCCGGTTTCAGTTCGGTTTTATTTCCATTCTGGTTCACATACACACTTTTCAAAATCATATATGTTAAATAAAGTTTAACTTTTAAACTTATATGTTTTTTTTTTTCTAAAGAAGAAAATTGAATTTTGATTAAAAAAACATAGTTTTTATTTGTGTTTATGGCAAAAAAATGTTATTTTCTTAAAGCGGTTTTGGTTTTCTCCGGTTTCAATAGGTTTTTAGCGGTATCGGTTTAGGTTCGGTTCCAGTTTGTGTATTGGTTTCGGTTCTGGCTTGGGTTCGCTTGACCGGTTTTCGGTTCAGTTTCGGGTTGAGATCTTTTAGTGCCCGGTTTCAGGTAAAACCGGTTTGGACCGATTTCGTTCCCTGAACCGGTTTTTTGCACCTCTAGTTCTTAAACCCAAGAAACAAGTATTATAAAAAAAAATGAATTAAGCCCATATATAAAACCCAGTAAACAAGTATTATATACTACATAAATTAAGCCCATTAACTAAATATCTATATAAGCCCAAGAAGCTAAACTTAATTACCCACTCTTATAAATTAAGCCCGTTAAGAATGCTTGGTGGTTTGTAATTGTGGTGATGGTTTTGACTTTGAGTTTTAACTGAAGGTGGCAGTACAAATTCAGATAAGCCTAATTGTCATCACTTATCAAAAAGGATATTATGATCCAGTCTTTTTAAGATGGGCTAATATCGGTTAAAAAGAATTGTAAATGGGTCCAGTTAAATTTTGCAACCAGTTATTTTTGTATACTAGTCATTCTTATCAAATTTGCTAATTTAAAAACATGTCCAGATGATCATTACACAATACCAACCAGTGGCGGATTTTGAACCAAGTATGGCCGGGCTCAATCTGGGCGGGCCGGACTCAATACACATCACTAAGATCCGCCCTTGATACCAACCAAGACCATTGTTTGACATAGCCACCTACATGCTGCCCACACCACCGTAGCCACCGCCACATTCGTCTCCGACACCACCATCGCCATCTTTGGCTCTTTGTCCATCGCTGCCTCCGCCCGCCATATTCTTCCATTGCCACTAGCCGTCATAAAACAATATAGTGGTTGAACCTACCACAACTTTTTTTTCCTTTCTAAAATGATTCATTTTAGCCCATGTGGGGTCGAGCTGACAGGTCAGCTTGGAAAATTTTATTTCCATTAAAATTGCTGTGGTAAAAATGTCTCAGAAAATTAATTTTCAGAAATAGAGAGACTATTTTGGCAATTTCGAAAACCTTGGAAAAACTGCCTAAAAGGCAGTTAATGGCCCAATTGTTTCATAACGTATTCTTCTTCTTAGTCAAAATCCTATGGTTCTTCAAATTCTCAATCACAACATACAAAAAATTCTCAATCTCTGATTGTATCCGATTGAATATTCGATAGAACCGTCGAATTGATTCAATCTGAAAGCGATCACGTGCCTTCAAAGATTTCTATTATCCGTTTTTGTTCGTTTGTTACGGTTATTCCCCAACATACAAAGGCATCTGAGTCATAGTCAAGTAACAAAAACAAAAACCTTAGAAGCTTGACTTTGAAGATCAACTGAATATGGTCATGAAATGGGTTGTCATTTTTCCATTCAGTCCAATGTGGTGGCCACAAACAAGCATAGCACATCTTAACTTTCTTCCTATATCCAAGTTGTATATAACCCTACAAAAATAAAGAATATACTCTTTTTTATATTCTAAACAAATTTGATCCAAATTTTGGGAAATCAAAACTGGTAGTCTAGAATACAATTAAATGTCAACGTACGCGTGGTGGCAAAGTGTCTCCTTTTTATCCTAGAGACGGAGGGTTTAAATCCTGCAAGGTGCATATGCATATGTTAGTTTGCCGTTCACAAAAATTAATAACTAATATAAAAACGCCATATTTTAGGGAAAATCCAAAGGAAACCGTCAAAGCCAAAATTTAAGCTTCGGTTATAGATTTACGATCGTATGGAAAACCATCTATAACAACGTTCTACTCGGGACCCATTTTTTCCACGCGAAGAACCAAAGTTACCAGGGGCGGATTTATTAAGGCGACAACGTAGTCACAGGACTGCAGTGAATTTTTCGCGTATATATAGAGATATATGTATGAGTTTGTGAGTGACATCAATGTTTTTTTAGAAGGTGACAACATTAGTCGAAGTTAAAAGAGAAAAAAAAAAAGAAATGTTTGAAAGCTTGCGGCCGGCGAGCGGTTGTTCAGTGACCGGAGAAGAAGTCTGTAAATGAAAGAAGAATAAAGAAGAACAATTAAGTATTTTTTAAAAGGGGTTATATTATGGACTTAATTTTATATTAGTATTTTACTTTTGTCAGCTGTTCACAAACAAAAAAGAAAATACATAGAATAAAAGTCTATGCCTGGGTTTGCGTTTGTTTTCTTAGAGTGTTTTCAGTGGCTTGCTGCCTCTTTATATATAGCTATAAAGTGATTGCCGTTCAAAAAAAAATAGAATAAAAGTCCATTGCCAAATTATAAAGATGTTAAGTGTTTTTATTTTATTTTAGGTTCGGTTTAGTTATTATAACTAAAAGATATTTACATAAATGATTTAACTTTTAGATTTGTAAAATGTAATATAAGATAACAATCATTTTTTTTGTCTTATCGTTTATTTATTTAGATTGTGAAAATCTATTTTCTTTTTACTTGTTGTATCTTAGTATTATTATTTATTGGTTTTTTTTTATTTGATTCGAAATCATGACCTAGCCCAAATCGTCAAACCGACCGAAAAATTTATATATTTGGTTTTATAAGATTGGATAATATAAAAAGTAAAAATAGTGACTACATTGAAATAAATTCCAAAATCCGCCACTGAAAGTTACGCCGAATTAGACCCATTTTAATCCTATCAACTAGTCTAACTATGAATATGTCAATTCTTGTATCAAGAAAATCATAGCATATTCGAACTCACATGAAACAAATCATCAAAGACAAGGGGGAATAATCAAGCCAAAAACAATATATACTAAAATACTTTATTATTAATAATTATACAATACAATCATCCATTTAATAATATATATATTCCATTATTTCTTTTCAATGTTTTGTTGCATTGAAAATGACTTTACCGTGTTTTAGACTCTCATAATATTCAATCTTTAACTCTTAATCATTCATTCATTGGTCACATAGTCTTACTTGACTCGGTCTTCTTCCCATCAATGGTGGCACAATTTCTGTTATTTTTCCACTCTTATCTCTCTCTAAAACCCCATATACAGTTTCTTTCTTTCTTTCTTTCTAACATTCAATGGGTTCAAGCACCTTCATAGCCATCCTTGCAGCCATAGCCAGCTTCTTCATCATCACCCTCATCTTCTCCATTACCTACTTCATATGCCACATCACCCGAAAAAACCGCCAAAACCGCCGTGTCGCGGAGTCTCGGCCTCGGACTAGAGCGGTCCGAGGCCGCAATCGCGATGCATCGACCTCGGTCGTTAGCGTATCCGAGAGCCAGCTGTTTGATCCGTCTTTGAACGCGATCGAGATGGTTGACTTGGTCAATGCTACCCGAAACTTCTCACCGGATTTAATTGTCGGTGATGGAAGTTTCGGGTATGTTTATAAGGCGCGCCTTGCGTCGGGGGCGACAGTCGCGGTAAAAAAGCTCGGGCCCGACGCGTTTCAAGGGTACCGAGAGTTTAAGGCCGAGATGGAAACGTTGGGCAATATTCGGCACGAAAATATTGTTACGTTTTTGGGGTATTGTGCGACGGGTTCGGATCGGATATTGATTTACGAGTTTATCGAAAAAGGGAGCCTTGACCAATGGCTTTATGACACGTCATCAATAGGCGTTGCCGCGTCAGCAAGGTTGCCATTATCTTGGAGTGCTAGAGTCAATATTATGAAAGGAGTAGCAAAGGGGCTAGAATTTATGCATAATTTAGATAAGCCTATAGTACATAGGGACATTAAAGCTAGTAATGTTTTATTAGATGCGGAATTTGAAGCTCATATTGCGGATTTCGGGTTAGCTCGGATAATCCAGGAATCGCATTCGCACGTCTCAACACAAGTAGCAGGGACGATGGGGTACATGCCACCGGAATATTTTCATGGAGTTACTGCAGCCACTGTTATGGGAGACGTGTATAGTTTTGGGATACTAATGCTTGAGGTTGCCACCGCTAGGCGTCCGAACTTGCGAATAAAGGACAACGATGGAAAAGAGATTCGGTTTGATCAATGGCAATGAGAATGGTGTCACAAAATCAGGAAATGAAATTGTTGGATGTCCGTATATTGAAAGATAATTTAAACGAAAAGGAAGTGTTGGAGTTCTTCAATATCGCTACGTTTTGCATATGTGAAACACCTAAATCTCGACCGAGTATGGAAGAAGTTGTCAAATTATTGGATCAAATTTTAGATGAAACTACACTTAGTGAATCGATTTGATCATGTTCTAAATTTCTGTATTTACAGGGGTTTATTCTTAATACCAAGTATTTTAATTGTGAGTTTCATCTTGAAAGAGACGTATGTAAGTAGCATATTGTTGTACAAAAGAATCCAAGCAAAACGCCTAAACTCAAATTATAATAGTGACAAGATCTTTAATATCCTAGAACTTCGTCTTATATATTTTATTTGGTATATGAAAATCCAAACGTTGTTTGGTATTTAATATCAAAAGTAATAATTGTAGAAATACTTAATGTGTAATGGAGGGAGGATTTGGGCGTTTTTATAGAGGAAAAACGCCCCAATAGAATTCAACACCGCCCCCTATTAATTTGCGGCGTTTTGGGGGGCTTGGCCAAAATTTTAACGGCGTGGAAAAAATGGTGTGGCCCAATCACAATCAACTAGTCGTTGCTAGTTACTGTTATTAAAAAAATACAAATTTTTATTTAAACCCGCATTCCTTTACCCATTTTTTCATCTCCTTCCTTTATTTTTTTTTTATAAAAACTCTCTATTTTATAAAATTTCATTCAACCTTTACACACCCACAATGAATCCATTTCGTGCCCCGTTACGTGTTCTATCTCGACCAACTAACCCAAACGTCGTTCGACCAAACACAACGCAACCTTTACCAACCTTCAACCCAAACGACCTCGACCCGAACACGATGGGTTCTCTCAACTTCTCAACATACCCTATAATTTTTATGGAGGTCCAATGGGTTACGCGAGTAACATGACATTTAATGTTGGTGGTATGTCGGGATCTTAAGCCAATCAAGAACAGGACGTTGAAATCGTGTCGGACACACAACAAGAACCCGTTTTGAAGTTGGAGCCGACCCGAAAAAAAGGGAGAGCCGGGTAAGCCAAAAGCACATACCTAAAGTGGACCAAAGACGAGGAGTTCGCGCTCGCACATGCATGGCTTGACATTTCGGAGGATCCCGAAGTTGGTAAGTGTTTTTTATATATGTTTGTGTTTTTTTATATGTTTGTGTTTATAAAAAAAAATAAGATAGTATATGTTAGTGTTTTTATATGTTCGATTACATGAATTAACGACTTAAAGACATTCATGACCTTGGGGCTAGGCGTTTGGAAACAATGCAAAGAAAGGTCGTAGCAAATGAAAAGTTCGTTGACATCCAAGATTCGAGGTAAATGGAAAAAGACATCGAATTTTTGTCTTAGTAGATCGACCACCTCACGGGAGACGCGTTACGCTTGGCCCAAATGAAAGGAGAGCAAATCTGCGAAAAATACAAGCTTTAGATTGTCTCGTATGTTTATTCATGTGTCGTGTTTTTTTTAACTATGTTTTTTTTTTGTATGGTATTGTAACTTTTTTTTAGTTTAATGAAAAAACTTTTATGAAATATTATTTGTTTTTATTTTCAAAGTTTTATAAAATAAAAAAAAATTAATATTAAATGATGTCATGCTCCATGAAAATTTTCACCTTACCATTACACCCCATCATAATTTGAATCTCTTAATGGTTCCATATGTCACGTGTCTATTAATGTACCATAGTTTTGAAATTTTTAACCTTACCATTACACATGGTTTAATCTAAAAGGCCTTATGATAAATTAGAGGGTAAATTCTCATTTTAGTTTTTGTAACTTACGGCAAAAAGTAGGGGTGTACAAAATGCTCTCGGCTCACAACTCGCTCGAAAAATGCTCGAAAAAAGCTCAACTCGAAAAAGCTCGTTTTGTTATCGATCCGAGCCGAGCTGGCTCGATTTGTAATCGAGCCGAGCTCGAGCTAGGGGTCTCGGATCGTGGCTCAATAAACATCTTTTATATACTTAATAATACTTTGAATTAATCAATAAAATATGAAAAATAACAGAACAAAAACATAAATTATACAAATAATACTTTTATTATGCATTTCATTCATTAAAATATTAGAAAAATAAAAAAATATACATAATTTTATTTTTATTTTTTGTTTTGTATTTTATAAATATTTTTAAAAAAATAAGGAGCTGGCTCGAGCCAGCTCGAGCTCGGCTCGAACATTTACGAGCCGAGCTCGAGCTCGGCCTTTCAGCTCCACAAAAAAAAACGAGTCAAGCTCGAGCTTAGCCTGGCTCGGCTCGACTCGGCTCGATTACACCTTAGCAAAAAGCCACTTTTTCTTCCAAAAAGTATTTTTTTTTTCTCATCTTGTTTAGTGAGGTTTTCATTATGTTCATTTTCGCCCTTCTTTATAACGTCATAAAAAACCTCCGGTATCTTTGACATTACCTATTTATTATGTTTTTAAAGGATAGGGTCATAATTCCTAGCGTGAAGACAGAGCCTACTCCACAACATTGCTGACTCACAAGACTTCCGCTGACAGAATCACCAATGCCATTCACAAGGCTAAGTATTTGAAGGCAGCAGACCTTCACGGAGTCTAAAATTCCGCGGGGTCCAAGGTACCTGTGGAACCAAACTTGGAGTGCAATCCATTCGCGCAAGATCCATCGCCCAACACAACGATTTTGTGACATCCGTCACCCTCGTCTTTCGTCAAATTGACAATAATAGTCCTTCAATTATTTCCATTATAGTTCCTATAAGTTTCGTCGTTTTAAATTTAATTTTAGAGCGAACTAAAATTTATCATTTATATTTTATTGTGGATCGGGTATAAGTTCTAATCAAATGCGTAACGTATTCGTAAAGGATTCTATAAAAAAAATTAGTTTTATAAAGTTTAAAAAGTTTTAGAAACTTTTAAGTGAAGTTATATTAACTTAGTTAACTTTTTATAAGAAAATAACTAACCAATTCACATTAAACTTAACCTAACAAACTGGAGGGACTTGTTTTGCCAAAAGATGAAAGTTAAAATTTTAAATCTCATATGTCTCCTTCACAGGTTTTTTCCGGCCAAGCCCTTGCCGGATCCGACGAGAGTCCGGCGAGACCAAAAAAAAAACGGGTTTTAAGGCACGTTTCAACATATTTATTAACAATTAATCATTTTCCCATCTATTCAAAACAGTTCCCAGCTGTTAGTATCGTGATAATTGGGTTTTAATCATGAACGAGTGGTAACCGATCGGACTTTAATGTCACTTCAAAACGCTCGTTTTGTTGAACCATTATATAAACCAATCCTACCTAAATGTTTCTGCACCTTTACCCAACGCAAACTCACTTTTAAATCAAGTTAATCGTGATCAGAACCACTCGTTTTCTTGATGACAAGTTGCGGACATGTTTTGGTATTTTTGAACCCAAATCATCATTATGAGTCCTTATTCAGTATGCCGTTTTGCTTCATTATCCTTCCTTTACAAAAGCCCTATGATTTCATGGCTTAATCTTGTCTTAATCGGGTTATTAGTTTTGGTTAGTAAGGTTAGGGTTTATGTAGGATGATTTGGGGAAGATGATGGATTGATAATATGGGTTAAAATCTTTTCCTTCAAAACATATAACAAAGTGTTAGGGTGGAGCAGTGGTTGATACCCTTGTGTGTTCCATGGGTGACTTGGGTTCGAACCTCACACTCGCCCCTTTTCTATTTTTTTTCTTACCTCCAGATTTTTTTTGTTTTATTATTTATATATTAATTATATAAATATATTAATTACAATATTCATAATAAATTCATTTTTACTCCAAAAATTATAAAAATTTAAGAGTAGCATCTTGACACCATAAAGAAAATTACCACACTTTTATTTTCTGGAAAATGTCTCATTTTTATATTTTTATTGAATTAATTTGTTTTAGTCATAATTAATTGACTAAAAATCCATTTTTAATGATTTTGATCTCAAAATTTTAGGATAGTTATTTCTAAGCATTCTAATCTGAAGTAAAAATTATTGGTTCAGAAAACATTTATTTTTATTGATTTTCCTATTTTTAATCATTTAAACATGATTTAAATTCATTAAATCAGTTTTAAATACAAATAAATTGATAAAAATTATGAACAATTTATTTTAATCATTTTTCATCAGACTTTATTTATTTCTAACAAAAATAGCATTTTTGGATCATGTCTTGTATTATTAGTTTTATTTATGTTTAATTAAACATTTATTTATTTATTCATACTACTTAAACATCTATTTATAGATACTTTTCTTGTAAAATAGAAATATTCTTATGTTGAAAAGCCTAAATTGTCATTGGTGGGATCATTGTGTAACTCATAATTATTTAATGATTATTGTATTTATTTACAATAATTAGTTAAAGTAATTAACTAAATTATCTTGTCTTAATTATTCAAACATATTTTTATCTAAATATTCAATTGGTAATAATTAGATTACTTAAACCACATTTACAAACTTTGGAATATTATTTTAACTTTTATATTAATTTGGCTTATCATAAAAACTCTAATTCCCCAAATCGATTTAGCAAACCCTAACGCCTTAGAACCCTAGTTACCATAGACTTTTAGACTTTTCCTTATTAGTATTCTCATACATTATAGGTTGGATTCTTCGGAATTCCCATTACTTAGCTCACGACCGCTTAAGTTGGATTTTGATCGCTTTCGCAAACTGTGAGTATATTTTTCCCTTTTTTACTGTTTTACTATTTTGGGGTGACTCATGTACTTACTATCAAGTTTCTATTTCCTTTTACTAAAATAGAAATTCTTATGTGTGTTTGCTTGTGTCATTTCGTGTATCTACGACTTGTCAAATCATTAACCGTTGCGGCCTGGTATTTCAATGAATAGTACTATGGTATATACCCTTATGACTCTGTTGAGAGTCCTCGTCATTGCTATGTATTACATTACTACTAGCGCATACTATATATATCTGCTTTCCTTTCATAGGGTTTATTTGACCCGGATACCACTTATTACATTTTGCAAAATAACACATGAATTGCTAAATTTTCCTTACTATATATATATATATATATAATATATATATATATATATATATATATAACGGGTATGCTCACCAATACATTTTTGTATTGACCAAATTAATTTCGTACATGTTTCAGGTTTTTATGAGATGACTTTTAAGCTTTCGGAATCTTACTTAGATGTTGGATTTATTGTATTTTAGCATTAGTTATCACTTTAGAATTTTTATATTTTCCTTTCAATGTAATAAATTATTCAATTCAATGTATTCAAATTTACACTTTAGTACCATGAGCTATTGAGCAATCGTCACTACGTGACACCTCGATGTTTCTGCCATTGGTTGGGGTGTTACAGATGCCTTGCCGCGGACCAATCACAAGCCGACGCGTGTCAGCACTGGCCCACCAAGTCTGAAAACTAGCAGTGAAGGTGCAAGCCCCTTGTCCCCACATGCTGCACTGTTCACCTTTGTGTCAGGTGTCACATCAGACGACCTTCCAGAAGGTGCAGACTGTCGCAGTCAAAGAAGATCTGCCTATAACCAATAATATCGCGCCACGTGGACCATTGGCAGGGTGGTACACCTATCTCTCTCTCTCCTGCATTAATTACATTTAGTCTGATTATGATTTCCTGGTCCAATACTAACTGATTGGGCCGAAAGGAGGCAAGCCATAACCCGGGCCCAAGCCTATCGTCGTGGTTATGGGTTAATGGTATCTGGCCCGTTTACTTCCTATATAAAGGAGCTCACACCTCCTTTATTAAGGACTTCAGATCAATCATTCATACATTCTCACAACATACCGGGCCAACACCATTTTGTGTTTGCTATTACGAGTCATTGTGACTTCTAGGCGGTCTCCTCCTTTCGTACCGCCCACTTGTTCTAATCTTTCAGGTTTCGGTTCAAGCCACGAGTGGTGAGCAAAGGATTATACCCTGCATCAACCACGGGAGCAACACCATACTGATCTCCTTTGAGGTAAGTATACTCGTTGTTTCTTCATTGGCGCCATTCGTTACGGCTAAAACTTGTTTCTAAAAACACATCTTTTAGCCCACCCTATGGCTAATCCCAACCCAAACTCCCGGTGTTCCCATTAAATGTGGACCTTATACGTCCACCTGAGGGAGACACCTAAACTCCTCAAACTATCATGAAACAAACTACGGTTCGGGCTCACAAACCCGTTCGGGATGTACACTGCTTTGACAGTGAGGATGACGACATCACAGATGTTGATCCAAACAATTGGCTTTTCCGACAACAAGCGAAGAACACCGCTAAATGCCAGCGGATGCTCATAAAACAGAAAACCATCAGAAACTTTTTAAATCTTTACTCCTTTTCGGCCAGACAAAGTCGAAAGGGAAAAAAAGAAACTAGACAATCGGCACGCGGGTCGTAGTTTCTCTTTTCATAACTAACATAGATTTATAATTGTTTTCAAAAGGTAACCGAACTGACTTTTATGTAAACATAATGTGGTGTGACCCACAGTGCATCATACTCCTGCTGCTACCTTAGCGACCTGAGAAAACATGCTAAAACCGGTCAATATTAAATGTTGGTGAGTCCACAGGTTTAGTATTCAAAAGTATTTGGAAAGCCGGATTCGCATTCAATACTCATTATACCAAAGTGTCCCGAAAACATTGTTGGTAATTCACACTACTGTTTGGATCACTGTTCGCCCCACTGTTCGACTCACTGTGTGCCATACTGTTCGGTTTGCTGTTCGCACTTTGTTTGTCTTAGATAGGTTGTTCAATATGCAACTAATATAATAGTACAATGCGATACTCGTAGTTTAGTAAATCGTAGCATGTTTCTCCCAATGGAAAACACGGTAAAAAAAGGGGTCGTGGAACTCACCTTAGGTTGCATCTTCTAAATGTAAAGTACCCGACGTGTATGATAGTCCCGACTACTGGAAACCTATCATCAGACATCTATAAGTGTGTTAACCGATAACGTCTTGGTCTAATAACCCTTGGTTGTCCAAACCATGACTTGTATGTTTGTATAAGTGTTTTGACTTTGACACCATCACACAAGACTCGACATCCTGTTAGTGACCCATAATATCAGTTAAATAATCACATACAAGTCATTAGGTAACCAAACACGTAAATTTGCACGTTATGGGTCATATCAGCATGTTTTACATGAACAGGTTTCATTTCACACGAATGGATCACAATTATACACGAAAGGGTCTATTTTAGGCAAAGAGGTCAAATTAGAGCGAAGAGGTATTCTTATAGGCAAAAGGGCTCGCAGGGTCACCCTTTACATGAAAGGGGCGAGCCCTTCATGTGTGTCGGGGTGAAGGGTGGAGCCCTTCGCCTGTGTTGTTGTTGTTTGCCATTTTGATGCCCGAAACCCCTCGAATTGATCCAGAAATCTGACAAATCACAATC
This sequence comes from Ambrosia x helenae, assembly GCA_030844895.1. Classification (NCBI taxonomy): domain Eukaryota; kingdom Viridiplantae; phylum Streptophyta; class Magnoliopsida; order Asterales; family Asteraceae; genus Ambrosia; species Ambrosia x helenae. The sequence goes on along the minus strand of CM061227.1, from coordinate 62,720,509 downwards.
GAACAATACTAAACCAATACATAGCCTATTCTAATTATGATACACCACTTAACACGTTGTCGGGTCAGGTTTTATACACAAGAACAAGTTTACCCAAAATAACAAAGATTATGAAAATGTCACATCATGCATGAAATTGTTCCATAGTAGGAAAAATTCACATATCATCATCAAATCATGTTAATATCCTCATCTAAAACATCAACAAATCATGTTAATATCCATATCAGTTATGACTAATCTAACATGAATCCTATTCCATTATCATCATAAAACAATCATACCAAGCCCTAAATTTCTACAAAATCCTCAAATGGGTCAAAACTCATAGCATACCATATTCAACCCAATCACACCCTAAACATGCTTCTCACACACCAACAATCATCATATCAATACCATGTTATCATTATAACAACATATAACACAAAATCCCTAATTTATGAAAAAACTTTGAAATCAGGTTTTGGACATCAAGGGTTTATGGAAACATCATTAAAATGAAAGGAAAAGATGTTGGATATGTTACACACCTTAGATCTATGCTTGTTAATGGATTTGTAACTGTTTCTAGGTTGGAAATCAATTGTTTTAGGGCAAAAACTTGTTATCAGAGGTTGGGGCTGAGAGGGAGCACGTGGGGGTGAGTTAGGGTTTGTAAATGATGAAAATATGTCCAAACGGGGTATTTATACCTAATGGGCTACAGATAGGAGAAGGGGTTTGCTTTAGGCGAAGGGGTTATCCCTTCTCCCTAATTTTGGGTGAAGGGGTCAGCCCTTCTACCAAATTGGAGGCGAAGGGGTTAGCCCTTTGATGCGTATGGTTTTTAGTAATTAGAAAACACATCAAGTAACTAAAAATAAACTACTAATAATATAAAAAGTCTAACAAATCAAATAGGTTTGGAGAATACCGGATGTATACAAACCATATAAAGATAATCAACATAAGAACATGGTGGTCTCCAACTCATAGACCTTCAACATCCTTGATCCAATGTATCTAAGATGATCCTCGACCTTTATTGCATGTAAATTACTCCCACGGTACCATTCTCGGTCAAGAAACCAAGGTAGGATGGATCCTAACCTTGGAGAGGTGGTAGGATGGCCCTAAGGCCTCACACAAGACCCCAAGAACCCAAGAACTCTGTAAGAAGCTTGGAAGTCGACCCAAGATGGACCAAGATGGCACACCAAATGGTTGAGTTGAGCTTGCTATTTATAGGTTGATCAGGGCAAGCACGGGCGTGCTTGTAGAGTGTGTACGGGCGTGCACCTGCCCCACGTACATTATGTTGATGTGCGAACAGTCATGTCTGTACCAGGTGTCTGTCACGAGCTTGATCAAGTGTTGAGCACGGGCATTCATGAGTCAACAGTTGTTTTCTTGTCCCCCAAGTTGGTTGCTTTGTCTTCTAGTGCGTGGGACCTTTGTTCCACTGAGCATGTGCGTGCTTAGTCAACCCCTAACTGATTTTATCATTGTTTAAGTCCTGAAAAGGTCTTTACACATCCTTGGAACATGCTTTGGGTCTCATATCTCTAGGAATCGCCAGTTTTAGCTGGTTTTACCCAAAAATCATCTCTTTTCGGGTTGGAGCTCCAATTTCCTAAACAGTACAAATATAAACGATTAAGTAGCTTTAATTATCAATTTAAGCCTAATTTTGCCCTATTATGAGACTAATTATGCATGTTTTATATGTTTAAATGATGGCACGTCACCCCTCCCCTATAATTTATAGCACAGGGGTTTATCCTTCTCCTATAAATTCTTAGCACAGGGGTTAGCCCTTCTCCTATAGTTTATAGCACATGGATTAGCCCTTTCTCCCATAATTTCTAGTTAACGCACAAAACTCGTATTATCATATAATTTTATGTAAACACATATTTCTAAGTTACCAATGATCGTCTAACATGTAATTATCAACAAGTTACCCATATTGCATTATTGTTTCACCAATGGCTTGGACACGAGACTCGTGCACGTGTGTTTCCCAGTGATCCTCCGAATCACCAACCCATGGACATTGTGTGTAAACCGACTCCCGATGATTCCTCAAATCACCCAAACGACTCCCAATGATTCCCCGAATCACCGAACTAACTCAACTAACCCAGTTAAGCTTGTTTAATAAATATTTTGCTAAGGTTGACTTAAGTGTTTGCTTGGAAAGTTAATCCGAGTTTTCCGGGTGTCACATTAAGGCATTCGGACCAAGAGGGTTGCAATACCCGCGAGTGCTTGGATTCGAACTTGGGAGGGGGATAAGGGTGATGTCGTTGGTCGTTAAATAATAATAATAACAACAATTTTAAGAGGGAAAGTTGGTGGATGTTACACTGGCTCCCTTCAATGTTTAACTAAATTACAGTTTTAGCCCCTTGATTTTTCGTCCTAGGTTTATACCACAAATTTTCTTCACGTTGTAATTTTAGTCCCTTAGTTTTGCAACTGTCAAGTCTAATCTCTTAAATTTTTAATGTTCCAATATTACCACTGTACCATATATAATATACGTTTTTAACCTAGTTTTTACTTCCCTAGTTTCTTTTTTAAAGAGCTAATTTGTTGTTAACCTCCTTGAGTTTCTAGACTTTTGATTTTACCGTTTTCGTTCCTTTACTTTAAAAAGATTAACTTTTTACGTGTGTTTTTATATATGTGTAGGTATATATTCAAGTTGGTTTACGTTTAGACATAAACTTTATTTGGGAAACGAGTCAACGCAAATATAATACGTTTACGTTACATACCAAACCATTCGTGGTTAAATATAATACATTTATTCGACATATGAATTTGATTTACGTTGCGTTTCGACCCCTAGCATCGCAGGAATGGCAAAATTAGAATTACATTATTATTATTATTATTATTATTATTATTAAAAACCTTAGTCGTTGATGTTCGCACCTCGCAACCTTGGTCTTTTCACTTTGCAAAACACTAATTGTACTCCTTGATGTGACTGTGTTTTATTTTTTCCTTTTGTGATTACCATTTTTTAAAATTATAATAAACCTATTTTGGTTACACATGTTAGTTATTTCTCTATACACGCTTTATGATTTTTTTGTACTTAGGCTATAACTATAGGGTATAAATTTGATTTACTTTATGTTTTGATTCAACTGCGATACTTATATATGTTACATTGAGTTGAACTGGGTACGTCGTGACATGCATTTTCATATGGTTTGCGCATGACATAACGCTTGGACTAATCAATTTGATATTTGCAACGGCCCACGAGTCCCATTACTAGTTATCCTTAGAAGGAAAAATTACAGAAATTGTCCTTTAAGTTTACATCGTTTTTCAATGGATGCCCTTTATCTTTAAAATTGATGAAAATCATCCTTTACGTTTTAAAATCTTGCACCTACTGTCCTTTGGCACTAACCTAGTTAAAAATTTCAGTTAAGTTTGGTCATGTGCCTTGCACATGAGGGTAAGTTGGTAATTTTACTTAATACATGTTTAAATAGATAAAACAAAAAGAATTTTAAAAAAATTATAAAAAACATATATAAAAATTAAATAACCATATCTCTCCCCCTCTCTCTATCTTTCATCTTGATGTCCCCCACTATCTCTCTCTAACTTCAACCATCCCCACCACCATGAGATCCGACCACATAAAAACCCCCACCACATTTTCTAAGTTTCAAAAAGATTAGGAATCCCATTCCAATGGTTTGTGGTGGCGAGTGGTGGTGTGGGTTGGTGGTGGTTGTAGGTTAGTGGTGGTCGCAGGTGTGTTTCCCTTCCGATGGGTGGTGGTCGCGGGTGGGTTTCTGTTCCGATGGGTGGTGGTCGCGGGTGGGTTTTTGTTCCGATGGGTGGTGGTCGGATGTGGTGATGATGGTCCAACGCCACCACTACCGCTGACCAACACATCCACAGTTCCATCTTATTTCCCCATCAACCTTTTCCCTTCTCTGACTACCCACCACCTACCACGATGCCACCACCACAAGTGATCTCCATGACTCTTTATATACACACATATCTCTATTATCTCTACTACCTTATTAAGGAGGAGAGATGGGTAAGAAGGTAATTTCACCATCATTTTAAGATGGCATACAAAAGGTCTCATGCATAAATCTCTAACTTTTACCATTTTCTTCCATCTATGCCCTTATGTACAAGTCACTAATACAAATCAATTGCACCATTCAATACATTCTACTACCTTATTAAGGAGGAGAGATGAGTAAGAAGGTAATTTCACCATCATTTTAAGATGGCATACAAAAGGTCTCATGCATAAATCTATAACTTTTACCATCTTCTTCCATCTATGCCCTTATGTACAAGTCACTAATACAAATCAATTGCACCATTCAATACATTTAATTCATGTATTAACTTTTTGTTACCTAGAACCATTACCAAGTAATAGATTAATTCATGTAACTTTTTTTTTAATGGATTAACTTTTTTTTACCAATGGAATTTGAATTATCACCACAAGAAAAGGCTAAGCCTTATTTAACACTTTGTAACCAGTAGACTAAAGGGTCTTTGGTTCATGTGTGTAACTAAATGTTGCAAATAAAAATCAAGCACAGATCGGATTAGAAAAATGATAGTATGGTGTATAAAGTTTTGGCAATTTAAAATGTGAATAAAAATACATACCCGCGGCAACGCGCGGGCATTCCACTAGTACCTTATTAAGGAGGAGAGAAGGGTAAGAAGGTAATTTCACCATCATTTTAAGATGGCATACAAAAGGTCTCATTCATAAATCTCTAACTTTTACCATTTTCTTCCGTCTATGCCCTTATGTACAAGTCACTAATACAAATCAATTGCACCATTCAATACATTCAATTGCACCATTCAATACATTTAATTCATGAATATCGATTATCAATTGCACCATTCAATAGGATGAATTAATCGCATACTTTCATCTACAATTATGATAGTATAAAATGGATCAAAAACGTTGAGAAACAAGTCTTTAGATAACAATTTAGGATGCCCTACAACTTCTATTTTTTTGTGTACTTAGTTGGTAGTTTTATTTGTTTGGTGACATTCATCAAGTGTCTGTCCTATTTTAATTAACTTGGTAGGTTAGATTATAGGATCCTAACAGGTGATGTTGCATTGGAGTTGAAAAGGTCACATGGAAGGATTGGAGGAGTTTCCTTTGCAAAGAAATTGCATATGTTTTTTGTTAGTGGTAATAGGTAAAGCTTATTGAATTTGTTCATTGCAGTTTTCTTATATTGGAGGAGTTTCCTTTGCAAAGAAATTGCATATGTTTTTTGTTAGTGGTAATAGGTAAAGCTCATTGAATTTGTTCATTACAGTTTTCTTATGGTGAAATGTTTTTATTTTTATTTATATTATACAAATTATTAATATGTTCTATTATTGTTTAGTGATCTCACTCTAAAGTTATGGAGTTTAGATGACCTATCTTATGTAAATGATGCATTTACTTTGAAAACTAAATCCGCCACCACAACCCATGATAAGGATATTAATGTTCTTGTTGTGACACCGAATGACAGTCTTATTTGTAGTGGGTCTCATGTAGATTGTTTTTTTGTTTTGTTTTTTGATGCGACTTGTATTTCTTGAATGATATATGGTTTTCACATTTATCTCTTATAAGATCTATTCTCAGATCAGGATCATACGGCTCCTTCTTCAAGATTTAAGAGGCCACAAAAGAGGAATATAATTTGTAGAGTTGCCAGTTGATCAGCGTGTTATAACAGGCTCTGGAGACGAGACTATAAAGATTTGGGCCATATCAGATGGTTCTTGTTTAAAATCATTCAAAAGTCACACATCCATTGTTTTTTAAAGTTCAACTAGAACCATTACCAAGTAATAGATTAATTCATGTAACTTTTTTTAATGGATTAACTTTTTATTACCAATGGAATTTGAATTATCACCACAAGAAAAGGCTAAGCCTTATTTAACATTTTGTAACCAGTAGGCTAAAGGCTCTTTGGTTCATGTGTGTAACTAAATGTTGCAAATAAAAATCAAGCACAGATCGGATTGGAAAAATGATAGTATGGTGTATAAAGTTTTGGCAATTTAAAATGTGAATAAAAATACATACCCGTGGCAACGCGCGGGCATTCCACCAGTACATGTAAAGGAGAGAGATGGGGAGGTCCAAATCTAGAGAGAAAAAAAGAATTCTGGAGAGATAAATGAGAGCGGTGGAGAGACAGAGAGAAGGCGGATGATAAAGAAACATGAAAATAGTCAGATGTGAACCCCCAATCCTAACTAAATGCCCCACCACCGTCGCCACCACCTGATGTGATCCTCTTTCTGATCTATGAACCCCTAACCCGACTTAATGCCCACTACCACCGTTTAGCCAACTCAAATCATGGTTTTATAAATTGGGGGTTTCCACTAATGCTTGATGTTGGGAATAGATTTGTCAATAAATGAGGCAAAGGCGATGGTTATTGATGGTAAACACTAGTCTTTCTCGTTTCATGCTCAAAAAAACAACTACAACTAGCCCTTACAAACATTGGCCACCAAAAATCCCACGGTTGTTCTCGTCTCTGGCTAAAACAAACAGTTGGTGGTGGTGGCAGGTATGGGTGATGGTGGTGGTAGGTATGAGAGGTGGTGAGTAGGTATAGGTAATGGAGGAGGTTGTGGACGGTGGTGTTGATGCTTGTGGATGAAAGTGACGATTAGATGTAGCAGGTGGGTTTTTTATAAGAGTGGATGTGCATTATGAGGTAAAATGGCAATTATGCCTTCACGTGGGGTCCGCGTGACTAAACTTAACGAGAAAACAAACCATGTTAGGCCTAAAGGACGAATGGTGCAAGGTTTTAAAACGTAAAGGATGATTCTCATCAATTTTAAAGCTAAAGGGCATCCAGTGAAAAACGATGTAAACTTAAAGGATGATTTCTCAAATTTTTCCTACTTAAAAATAATCTATACATACAAATAGACATGATAATTCTTAACACAATACAAAAGATACAGTTTTTGGGCTAACTAACACATGTCGTTTCATTAGACAGTTTGTCAGGAGCTCGGTACCAATATCGATCCCGTAAATCGCAAAATATGGGTACCAGTCTCAAAAGTGCTCGATACAGTATCAGAAGGTAAATCAACCTAAATGCCGATATTGTACCAAACTAAAAATATCGTTCCTGACAAACGTAAAAATCAAATGCCAAAAATGATTTGTTACCGATACCATTTCATTTCAGTACTTAGAACATTCACAATCCATCCCTCATTCCCTCCCCGATTATTAAAATTTAAGAAAATCCCACAAAAACTCACTCCATCCTAACCACTATCCCCATACCCCATTTCTTAAATTTGCAAAAAAACCTATGTTGAGCCCCCATATATGGGGTCTTCCATACTCCCCCCCCATCTGTAACACCCCAACCGATGGCGGAATCATCGAGGTGTCACGTAGTGACGATTGTTCAAAAGCACATGGTACTAAAACGTAAATATATTATTGAATAATTTAAATTGTCTTACATAGATGAAATGGGAAAAATACAAAAGTCTGAACGAAACATGAAATTTGAAATAACTTATTAAAAGCAAGCACTAAAATCCAATGCTATGGAACTAAGATCAAACTGCACCTGAAACATGTACAAAATAGGTTTTGTCAACATATGAAATGTTGGTGAGCATTCCTAGTTTTAATACATATAGTAAATTGGAAAATGGTATACAATTCAAGTGCAAAGCTACAGTGCAATTATGTAAACTATGTATCATACAAATGAGCGAAATCAATCATGTGACTATATAATGTACTAAGATGAACGGCGGTGTACTTATCCAATTATTGGATAATAACTTAACAATGACCATGGATTATCCGATGAAAAAGGGGGAGAATCACCTAGGTGGGTTGTCAATCCAATAGCGCTATCCAATGTTAAGGTCGGCTTGTACAATGTTAATGATTTCACTAAGTACAAATGTATTCTACATGTAATGTCTAAGCATAAAGCACGTTTGTAAGCAAATGCACATAGTACTAGAATTGTATTGTAAAAATGTGAACTTGTATTTGTAATTTGTATAAGTGTACATGTAACACCCCAAAAATGAATAAAAACAAAAAGGGGATAGGAAGTACTCACCTTAGAGCTTTTCACTTGATGATCGATAATTACCCTCTCAACTCCGACAAACACCGCCCCTATAGTTGTAGTAACTATCATAAATATGGTGTATAACTTCTATACATCTACGTAGGAGTTTGAGCCGATTGGTTAAGTTTCTGATGTGTAATAATATTCTATAATCCTTAAAATATACCTATAGATTTCAAAACGATTCTACTTGTTTGTGTCAACTTGCGAGACCACCTCATAAATTAAGCGTAAAAGTTCAAGCTTGTTCCATGAGAAAAATGTACAATGAAAATATTAACAATTAATATTTAAAACTACACCTCCATTTGCGTATTAAAGTCATTTAAGGAAAACAAAGTCCTATATTATTTAGAACATAAGTTCAGCAAATGGAATTTTGATATGCCCTTTTTATATAATAATAATAACTAGATATTTGCCCGCGTTGACACGCAGTTTACCAACGTATGATTATTTGGAGTAGTATAACATATAAGAAAAATAAAGTAGAAACATTTTATTAAAATTTAAAAGCAACGAATACACAGTTATTCAAATATCGCTAAAAATTTCCTTATAAACAACATTTTTTGTTTTAGTCATCACTTTCCCATCAGCATCCAGTATAAGTAACTTCACGCCTGCCCTGCTTTTAACTCTTGATAATGCGACATAAAGCTGGCCGTGTGAGAATACAGGGTTTCTTAAATACAATCCAACCTTTGATAAAGACTGTCCTTGGCTTTTATTGATGGTCATTGCAAAACATACGCTTATTGGGAATTGACGCCTTTGGAACTTTACTGGAATCTTGATATCAGATGGTATCAAATTTATTCTTGGAATAAGAGTTTTGGTACCAATGTTTCCACCTGATATGATCTCGGCTTCAATAACACGCTTTGCAAGTCTGGTGATTCGTAATCTCGTTCCATTGCACAAACCATTTTGTTGATCTATGTTTTGCAACAACATGACGGGTACACCAACTTTAAGTGCTAAACGATGGTTAGGTAACCCAGAAATTTTTAAACCATTAAGGACATCAGGAGAGTATAAGTCTTCCTGTGAACGGTTATTACCATTCTCAATCTGACATATACTATCAGAGCTCAGATACTCGACTTCATCTCCAGGAAACAATGCAAGAAGCCTTTCATTTATATCATGTACGACTTCATTTGTAGGTGCAAGTATTGCTCGTTCTCCAAAGTAATCCTTATCTTTGTAAAGTTGGATAAGTGAAGGGTAGACGAAGTCAATTAATCTAGAAATCGGATCTGATGTACCCTTAATAAGAAGATCATCTGGAATGTCCACATCAAACTCATCATCATGAATTGACTCACCAACTTTACCCTCACCTAATTCAAGAAGCCAGTTTGCAAATGCCTTTGTTTCATCGAATTCAGACGTGTTGTTACCTAAAGTTAACCTCATGTTTTTTGTTAAAGTGAGGACTTTGCAACTATTCCAAATAGGAGAAGAAGTTATTGATGCATTTAAAATATCTCTTCTACTACCATTTGGAACAACCGGAAGGATCTGTCTAAAATCACCACCCAAAACCATAACCTTACCACCAAAAGGAAAATCAGAATTAGGTGAAGAATTTGACTGCAGGACGTCTTTCATTGTACGATCAAGTGCCTCAAAAGCATGCTTGTGAATCATTGGAGCTTCATCCCAAATAATTAACTTAGTTTGCTTCAATAAATCAGCAATATCACTATTGGGCTTTATACCGCACAATGATTGTTCAGTAACATTCAAAGGTATACGAAACCTAGAATGCGCTGTCCTTCCACCAGATAACAGCAGAGAAGCAATACCACTGGATGCAACGTTCAAAACAATTTGTCCTTTAGATCTTATGGCAGCAGACAACGTTTTCCATAAAAAGGTTTTACCAGTTCCTCCAAAACCATAAACAAAGAATAGCCCACCTTTGTTACCATCAACCGCATGAATGATTTGATTAAAGATTGAACGTTGCTCATCAGTTAAAGAACGTGAATGGGTATGAAATTCCTCAGCCAACGTACTTACTTGATAATTCAGCTCATCAAGAATCAAACGGTTATTTGCAGATGATATCGAATCATTATCCGGATAAGGCATAGAAGGAAACCTACGCAGGCTTGAGTTATTCCGAAGCAACTGTTTCTTAATTTCAAGCAACGTAAGGTTCTTTATTTGTTCATCAGGAAGAGACAAACCTAAAAACGAAAAAGTTTGGAACATTCAATTTAAAAGAAAAGGGACATTAAAAAAAATAAATTCATTAAATTTCGAAATTAAAATTTGTTACCTTCAATTTGGAATACGTCTTCGTGTCTACGCATAATACCATCTGACAGATACTTCCATGATTTTTCCCAAACATGCTCAGGCCTAGATAAGGTATTAGACAGCAACATCATCGCAAACAAATTACGAAGAGAATATCCAGAACCTGTATAATGAGCCTCTTCAATAGCTTCTACATATTCTTTGTCATCGTCTAAGAGGCCAAGAGCATAACATGCATCACGAAATGTTGGTAAGATTTCTCCATTGACCGTTCTTATCTCCTCAAATGATCTAGGGCCTTTTACTTTATTTAGAAGCACTCTCAAAAAATACGCCTCGCCCATAGATGGATTAACCATGTGAACACGACCAATTGCCTTACCCATCTTTCGAAAGTCCCATTTTTTTTCTTCCTCTTTCCAGACAAATTTACTTGGGATTTCAATGTAACTTAGTTCACGTGCCACAGCTTCGTTTCGGTTCAGTTCCATCCATTTTAGAAACATTGTTGCAGCCACCGTTGGTTTGTCGAGCACATTTTGAATATTTTCTTTTGGACCATATACAACACTTTGCTCACCGGGCAGATGAAATGGAAGCCTTATAACTGGAGGGTATCTATAATGCACTTCATTTTTAAATATTCTCCACGAAGCTTCACATGCAGAAAGGAACCTACAATCAAAATGTTTTTTGATTTCATCTTTTTGCATCACTTCTTCACCTTCTCCATTATCTTCTACAAAAGCAACTTTTGCCATATCAGGTCCTTTATTAATGTATTTAAATAAATACTTAATTGAAGCAGCCTGGTTACACCATTCAACATTGATATGAGCTTGGTAACGCCTTAAAAGTTTTGCATTATAAGGGACCACATGTCTATTGTCTAACGTAGCAGTTCCTTTTTCAACAAATATCCCTGACTCTCTTCTTCTATAAACCGGATATCCATTTGAATCTAACGTTGAAGCAGGAGAAAACTTCTTTGGAAATTTCTTGGAGCACTTACCGTCAAGCATGCACGGACAGTTCGGATATTCGCGTCCACATGGTCCATGCATCATAAAGTCACTCACAAGACTAAACAATTCCGGATCAAGATTCTTATCAGGGATTTCAGCCGAAACAAAACGATCAACGTGTTCAATTGTGGGTAGCTTACTGGCTTCTTTAAGAAACAAACAGATATGAGCATGGGGCAGTCCACGTTTTTGGAACTCTATAGTATAGACCGCTGAAACATAAAGTAAAACAATATAGTTAGAAAGTTAGTTAATAAAACACGTTACTATTTAGAAACAACAAATAAAAATTGTATTAGTATAAGTGAATAAAGATGCTAATTAATGAATATATATTGGAAGTTTTTTTTTGGTAATGAATTTTACCTGCTGAAGTTTTGCCCAATAGTGCTTTTTCACGTAAATCTTTCATGATTGAGTCTAGCTTAACTTTGAATAGTCTAGCTAAAATATCTGGCCTGTCTTCTGGATTTGTCTTCTTGTCTTTAAGAAACCGTCTAATTTCAGGCCATTTTGGATTGCATGTGATTGTAATAAAAAAATCAGGGTATCCATGCCTTTTACAAATAGCCATTGCATCAAGATAATTTTCCCTCATGTAGCGTGCACCACCAGTAAAAGAAGAGGGTAAAATCACAGGTGTCCCTACTTTTGCCAAGTCAGTAGGTCCATTTTGGTTCAACGTTTGAAGATTAGTATAAGTTTCACACCTAAGTTTACTTTGCTGGAAACAGACATAAAATAAGCGCTCACTCTCAATCATTGTATAAACGTCAACCAAAAACTGTTGAAGAAGCCGCCTTGCATTCAAAATCAATGAGAACTTACCAACTCTGTCCTGAATATGATATGCAAAATACTCTCTCATTGAACACTTTGAATCGACCTTCTTTTTAGATTTCCTCTCTTCCCTATGTGGTATATCAACCCTATAACAATCTTCTCCAAACGGAATAAGCAATGGATACTGCAGGGCTAGATACGACGGATGAAGTTCAGATATACGCTGAAGTCCCTCTGGTCTTGATTCCACGACAATATCTCTATTGTCAAGCTGCTCATCATTGTCTGAAAAAATAAGAGCAGCGATTTCTGACGAAGTTGGTAGGTTGTATGTTCGACCATCTTTAGTTCTCCTACCAATAAGACGCAACTTAAGGGTAACTTCAGGATTTTCATGAAATCGATCCCGTACACTCCTATAACTTTTCACAAGCTCATTATTTGAGTCTAACATCGACTTCAGGTACTAAATGATTTCAATGTCAAGGAGGTCAGAAATATCCTTACACTTTTCCTTTTCCTTACTGAAATGAATGTAAAAAAAAATTTTAATACATTAAAATTTATATACAGGGCTAAAAAAAAGTAGAATAAAATTTTTAGAATATTACCTATAAATGTTTTTTCGGTTTGAAACTTCATTTTCAGTGTCATATATATATAACTGCGAAAACTTCGGTTTCGAACCATCATAAGGAAGAAGACCACCCATCGTGTGATAATTCTCACCACTTATTCTGTATATGAAGGGAGCCTTTCCACTATTGATATTTGAATCAACCTTCCCTCCCATTGAAGTAAAACAAAACATAGAATTGAAGCGGCGAATGTGCTTTAAGAAATATTTGCTCTTTAATTCTATGTTCTTGAAAAGGTTCTGATAATCTAAATTGCTCTCTTTGAAATCTGGAAGTTGTACCTTTCCATAACCACAACATAGCATATAGCTTGTTCTTCCACCAACATTTACGCTTCTAATAGCTTCTGACCTCCACAATTTTGCATTACACATTTGACATACAACCGTTTGATCACCATGATCCAGATAATCTTGCAAACAGAATAAATAAAATAAAATTAACTTATAAAAGAAAAAAAAGGCTTTTAAATGTTTTGTAAATTTAATATTTACCTTTAGAGACACCCTTAAATTGCAAGCCTTCAATTGTTTGAGGTTCCACATTTTCTTCGTCAGACAAACTAACCATTCGGACAGGTGAGATGCAACGTCGATTATTCCTTGATGTATTAATCGGTTCTCTTTGAGCAGAAGATGATGCAAGTGAGACCGTATTAACATCAGTAAGTCCACCTGTAATTAAGAATAACATTTAAAAGTTAGTATTAATAAGATTCAGAAATTCATTACATTAATCGACACAAAGCAAATTGCACCAGATGGGGTTGGATAAGTAGGAGTTCTTAGCGTGTCATCATTTGAACACTCATGTGCAACAGTGGGTTGTTTTCGAGGTCTACTAACAGAACCAACTTTACGTCTTTTTGAATCAAGTTGTGCTTTTCTAACGTTTCGTAACTCTGCAGATTTTTGTCTTTGGACTTCAGGCACGGAAACTATGGATAAAAATAATATCAGTTTGTATATTCAATGAACGTTTAATGTTAAAATAAAGGACTAATGTAAAAATAAAACTTGTATAACATAGAATTATGATACCGTTTGTAATATTGGACAAAGGAGTTCTTTGTGTGGAACCTGATAATACATAATGAAATAACAAAGAGACAGTGTTAGAGTAAAAAATTTGTCATCAATTTAAAAAGTAAAGCTATTGAATATTTAAATGTCATACAAATTTATTACCAGAAAAGGATGCGTTAAATGGGTTGTTGAAGGTTGATCTAAAGGATGGCATATCGATTGAAACTAAAGTACTTCTGGATGTTGATGAGTTTGAATTTTGACATTGATTAGCATTGACTCTCTTAGAATCCATTTGTAGTTTTCTGGATTTTGGACACTCCGTTGCAATATTTTTATTGACTTCAAGCGTAGAAACAACGTATGAAATAGTATTAGTTTTTATAATGAAATCAATAAGAAAATAGGATATTCGTATACAGTAAAACATGTAGTTTAAATAAATAAAAATACCATTTGATAAATTAAACAAAGGATTTTGTTGCAATTGTCCTATAAAAATAGACGAACAAATAAAATTGACTTAAATTATAAATGTGGAATGGTAGTTCAGACTGTATAGAAAGACTTAAAAGTAAAAAGTGTTATTCGTTGGTTTACTGGGTGTAGAAACATTCAATGTACTTTGGAAAGATGAGCTTTGCTGAATATAATGGTTGGAACGTTCAACGGAGTAACGATTAAATATTGTAGTTGGCGGCACATTTTGAATTCCATTATTATGATTGTTCACCTTGCATCTCTTTGCATCCAGTTGTAATTTTCTATATTTACGACACTCGGCCGCGTGCTTAACTTTTTCTTCATGGGAGATAACTATGAAGAATTATGTATTAGTTACATAAGTAAACGATAATATAAATAAAGACATATATAACTACGAAATAAGTGTACCGTTTGAGATATTAGATAATGGCGTTCGTTTGTCATCACCTTATAAAAAATCGAAAAATTAGATGACAAATCAAAAATAATACAAATAGAAATACATTGTATATTTATGCCAAAAAAATTACCATTCGAACTGTTAGATAGTCTTTTACGTCCCATTTCAACTAAAAGGATGCAATTCTACATAAAATGCATTATAAGAGTTTAACAAAATATAAACAAACTTAAAATTATGGATGATAGGTTTATATATATGTAAACATTCAACGATACATAATTCTTAACTAACAATATATTATAAATCAACATAAAGTACAAATAATCAAGTTATGCGAACTAAACAAAACATGTAGATAATCATGTTATGCGAAAATATGTAATATTGAAATTAAAGAATTACATACCTTCAACTTCTTTGATGGAACAATAGATAAAAAACATGTAGATAATCATGTTATGCGAAAACATGTAATATTGAAATAAAAGAATTACTTACCTTCAACTTGTTTGATAGAAAGTAGAGAAAACAGAAAAAAGAAAAGATGAACTGTTGAATATTTGAGTCTTCTGATTTGTCTGTAAGACTGAATGGATTCCTTTATATGAAACGTGTTGCTTTGATTTATAGTAGTAGGGTTTTATAGATTTTTAAAAATTAAATTTCTAGTCAAAACTTATTTAATATGGTTAATTACTTACCATGATTAAAGGAATTTCAGGATTTGAATTTTTTGGTGTAATTACAATTCAAATTTTTCGAAAATTTGAATTTATGGATATGTAACGTTTTTTATTTTTAGCAAGTGTGTAATTAGAAAGAATTTTTAATTAAAAATGTTTATTAATAAAGTTAAATACTTACCATTATTAAAGAAATACTATTTGAATTTTAAAGTAAACGAAAAAGTCAACTTAATTATATTTAGTATTTTTTATGTTTTTTTTATTAAGTATGTAATTACAATACACTTGTTTAAATTAATTGTACTATAGCAACTTTGTAATTTTAACATAATCTTTCGTTATAGTACTTAGAATTTTATATTAAAGTAACTTAAAAATTTTTTTTTAAAAAAATTTGTTTGTAAAAATGGAATATAATTAAATATTAGTCATATTTTGTTGAATAATGTTATTGAATGTATTAGAACTTTATGTTTGATAAATTGTTTGTAAAAATATAAATATGATAAAAAAATGTTAATTATATATAGGTGGACCTATAAATAATGTTATGATTCTTATAGACAATTCAACATAACGTATAAATAATTAAAATTTATTCGACAACGCAACAATTATTTGCCAAAGGTAAGGAAAAAAAAATAAATGTTCAAACCAACAATTAATTCAAATGAAAAATAGTAGCAAACATCAAACAAACCATAATAAAAAACAAATTGTCTCAAACCATAAACAAACATTCAGAAAAAATCCCCAAAAAAATAGCAAATAAACGGATAAATGTTCTTATTTTTCAAGCTTTGGGATCAACAGGGGGATCTCAACTGATTTGTCCGTGCAAACTTTCTTATCACCCTTACGCACTTTGGTAGTAGACTCACTTGCATCATCTTCTAGACCGTAAACTTTGTCGAGGCTACGCTTCACTTCCTGCTCGTCATGGACCAGACTAACTCTGCAAGATGATTCTGGAGTGTTGTTATCTCCAACAGAATCCTACAAAAGTAAATGAATGGTAAAAAGTTTGATAATAGTAGCAATTTAAATTTAATTGCGGGAGTGATTTAATAGGTGAAAAGAACCTTAAGAGAGACTGCATTTTGTGTAGACGATTCAACTCCATCCAAGCTTTCAAATCCAGGTTGATCCACCTAAAAACATTAAAGGATTTGTATGTGTCAGATTATATAGTAAAACAATAATAAATTTTTATAAAATCAACCTATAAAGGAATATAGGACGGGAATAAAAAACCTGAATATCGGAGAACTTTTGTTCTAGTGAAGAAAGTATCGATGAATCATTCGTAAACTTGCGTATACTATATCCGTCTAGGTGCTTGTCAATATTGAATTGACCCACTTTAATTTTGAACGCAAACTTTTTGTCTTCAAGAGCATGAAACTCAGTTGGAGTTGTTTTTTCTTCACCAGAAACCTTAATAACAAATGACATACATAATATAAAGCAAAATAAGTAATTTGTTTTGGACTGAGTATAAACAACTTACCTGCTTAGATTTTTCTAAAAGTTGCATTGCTGACATTCCCAGCAATTTCTTTGCTTCACGATCAAACAAAGTAAGGGATGTAATACCAGTAAAATCCTGAACCCTTAAAGGTACTCTGAACCTACATTTACAAATTACAAAATATTATTAAACAAATTTAATAGTGTTTTACTTTAAGATGTACATATTTAAGATAAAGCATACACTGGATCAGCAGAGACGATGTGCTTTGGACATTCTCTATTGGGGCAAACTAACACCTGTTTAAACGAAGTAACATCTGTTTCTTCATTATCATCAGGTAAACTTAAGGTCGGCTCCACCTTGTGATTACAGTGCTCACATCCCAAATAATACCACTCATCTTTATCATCGACACCCTTAATGGTTCCAAGAACAATGACCTGTTTGTTCACCTACAAAAGAAACAGGAATCGGTTAAAAAATGAATTTTAAATAAAACTTGTATATAATGATATGATAAATCAATTGAGTCTTACCTCTGTTATCAAAGGAAGATCACGAATAGTGCTGAAAGGGGTTTTATTCAAGAATTCATCATTAATATTCATACTACCAGACGATCCAAGAGATCGTTGTACAGACGATGATTCCGTAGAAAAAAACTTTTCAATATAACTGTAAAAATAAAAAAATTAATATAACATATATATAATAACTCAAATATTTAGATATATGTAAATAATTACAGGATAATTTAAACATATCACCTTTTCTTAAAAGCACGAATATCATCAATATCTTCGTTGATAAACAGGCGAGTTATATTGAACCCATTTTGCAAACTTATATTACCTTAAAAAAAAAGAAAAAAGCAAGCGTTATTTTTTAAAAAAAGTAATAAAAATGTCAAATGTAATACAAATTGCAAGAAATGACAAACCTTTATAATTGGTAAAGCTACCAAATTGAACAATAAGAACAACATGGACTTCAGCTTCGTTCTGCTTGATGTACTCAAACATCTGCTCACTATATTCATCCCACAAAGAACATGACATTTTTACCCCACTACATAGAATACATTTTTTATTAGATCATGCATAAATTTCAAACATTTCTTCCTAAGTATTAATCGTACAAATCAGAAATGAATATAACATGAAAGATTATGAGATAATAAATTATGAATAGGAAAAATGAAACACATACTCTAGATCAATCAAGAGTAGGTTCATTTTCATTTTCAATCCAGCTTTTGTTTCGATAGGCTCGGGTGGACTCCATTCTTCAACAAACCCAATGAAATCTAAAATATTTAAAATGTTATTTCAACTAATAAATAAGAAGACAAATTAAAAGAATAAAAATATATAAAAGATTAAGGTTTCGAAAACTACCAATCCTTTGTTCCTGAGAAAGGTTACCAGACTTAATAGACTCAAAAGAAGAGAAATTAAAACCATATTGGCTACCATCAAATCTGTTACACTTTGTAAGATTTGTTTCAAAAGTAAACGATAATATGTCATTTTTAGAAAAGTGTTTAACAGATTTGTTATCCGCTAGTTGTGGTCTATAGATATAATATGCTTCATTTTCACGTAGAAATTTTTCATGCTTCTTCATGTATCTATTCCACACAATCGCTTGCATTTTAGAACCCTGCGTAAAAATATGTAATTAGAAGACATAGTTTGACCAGAAAATATTAAATCGAGTTGTGTAACATATATGTGACAAAGGAATTGATGATATCAAATCTAACCTGTTCATCCATAACAACCATATCAATGGCAAGAGTTTCACCTGGTATCTTTCGATTTGCTCTCTTCCAAAGCCTAAGTACCTTAACTTTGATTGTGTAATTACTCAGCCGCCATGTTATGTCATTCAAAAATGTTACATTATTTGGATCCATCTGCCTGCACGTGTGTAATATTTATCACAAATAACCGCGAACTAAAAAATGTTAGTACTCGTGTGATATATAAATAAACAATGTAAGAACCTAAAGTAGTATATGCTACCTGCGAAATGTAGAAGAAACAAATTGAATTATAATCGATTGAATTGTACATGTATATATAATTTCGTATACCTATTATAAATAAGGAAGAAATGTTGTATTTTTAGTATAGATTATATAAATAGAAACAAAATATGAAATGGCAATCTAATTGATTAAGTTTAAAGGTTTCCATAATACATTTTCAATCAAATTAAGTGGTCAAAGTTTCCGAAATTATGAAAATAAATGTTGTTTCTTAAATCTTATTGTAAAAAAGTCAAAGACTAATTTTTTGTCTTTCCAAAAATCTTGTTTGTCAAATTAAAACTTTTTTAATTTGTAAATTATTAATTACTTGTGAGTTTAAAATAAAAAGAAAACGTTTTCTTTTTTTTTAAAATGGTATTGGATAAATTTAACATTTTCAAATAAAACGGTTGACTTTGTTAATAAGCATTCATATGTATTAAAAAAAGAATATCATAAATCTATTTCTCAAACGACATATCAACAGGTAAAAACACACCAATGTATGTAACCACTAACAGTTAATCACAATCCCAAAAACAACCATACCAAGGTGGTAACAGTTACACAGCAACACTATTTTAACAGGAAAAAGTCAACGGCATAAATTAGGATGTCAAAAAGATAAATTATAGGTTGATTGAAACCTAAAATAGTTGTAGTCAATTACACATTGTTAATTGATTGTCTTTCCAAAAATATTGTTTCTCAACATAAAACGGTTTGAATTTGAAAATTATTAATTACTTGTGAGTTTAAAATATTAAAAAACGTTTTTTTTTTTTTTTAAATGTTATTCGAAAAATTTAACATTTTCAAATAAAACGGTTGACTTTGTTAATAAGCATTCATATGTATTAAAAAAAAAGAATATCATAAATCTATTTCTCAAAACACATATCAACAGGTATAACACACCAATGTATGTAACCAATAACAGTTAATCACAATCCCAAAAACAACCATACCAAGGTGGTAACAGTTACACAGCAACACTATTTTAACAGAAAAAAGTCAACGCCATAAATTAGGATGTCAAAAAGACAAATTATAGGTTGATTGAAACCATAAAAAGTAGTCAATTACAGATCGTTAATTGATTGTCTTTCCAAAAATCTTGTTTCTCAACATAAAAAGGTTTGAATTTGAAAATTATTAATTACTTTTGACTTTAAAATATTAAAAAACATCTATATTTCTTTTAAAATGGAAGATATTAAAACTTGGGAATTTTTCAAATAAAAAGTCAAAGCTACGAAATTTAAGCATGTTAATAATCAGAATGTTTAATGTTAATGTAATTTAATTTACCAAATTTAAGTTTTAATCAACAATATTAACAAAGTCAATTTGTAAAATTTAAAGTTGTCTAAATTTTAATTCTCATTATAGCAAACACATCATATTAAGCATATTTACCTAATTCTAAAAAAAACATATTTCCCAAATTATTGCTAACAACTATTAAACCATAGAAGATCATATGTCGTAAATACAAACCATAACACAAATATATTTTTCAAAACACATATCAACACAAAAAACAAATCAATGTATGTGACCACTAACATTAATCATCATCCCAAAAACGACCATAACCATCGTGTTAAGAGTTACCCACAACCACTATATTGAACCAAAAACCACCACGAATTAGGACCAAAAGTATGTGATTTATATCCAAAAAAACTACCCACTGCATCCCGTCCTAATTACCATCAACCCTAACTACTTTAGAGAGCTTGAACAGACCTCGTTTTTCATACCAACGGAAATGCACCTGATCACCAGCCTGCAAATCATTGTCAGCAACAAACACAGACATACCTTTGATGTAAAAACGCTTACTCGATCCTCTGTCTTCAATACCTACAGAAACACCCCAGCTATTTTGCTCACCATCCTTAATTGTCAATGAGCGCGGCCTGTTCAAGCCATTGGCCTTCGCCCATTGTGTCTTCATCCGCTAAAACAAATAACCATACATGAAATTTGTTATAAAAAGGTTTATTTAGCATCAAAATGATTATAATATATTGCTTTAACATATAATACTTACAAAATGCTTGTCAACTACAAACACAACTGGAACGGCCCAATCTTCTATATCGGATACATCTTCATCCGATCCAGATTCATCATCATCAGTTTCCATATCATCTTCATCTGAATACTCTTCTCCATCATCATCAGAAACCACAACTATTTCCTCCCGATTATGGTGATCATCCTCGGGCTGTTCAACGTCCTCCCACAACTCCGGAGGCAGGGTCAGCTTGTTTTTCTCAAAGATGGACAACTCCAATGTTTTCTGTTAATTTTACAATGAAACACATGAAAAGTGTACAAATTAATGATCTAAATCTCAAACAAAATTAATGATATTTATTGAAATTTAGAATCGACAAACAAACCTCGTTGTAAATTTCAAACACCATCAGATGATCTGCTGTTATCTTAAACCTCTGTTTCATGTACGGCCATCCCTGGGTAATGAAAATCTCATCACCATCGTATTCAAGTTGGATCTGGAAAACATGCCCTGCAAAGGAGATGAATATCTAACCACTGTTATCATTATGAACATCAAGATTTAAAAAAGACTTATTATCTAACAAATAATTATATACATGAGATTACCTGGAAATGAGCTAACCATAATCGGTTCCATAGGAGGGTTTCGATTGTACAAACCATGATGAACGAAGACACTTATATGCTGGAAAGTTGAAAAACAATGTTGAAACATTACTACATATTAATGTATTTAAGGCGTTATGTCATGGTTCTACACATCATTTAAAAAACATACCAGGCGATTCAGATTACTGAGTGGGTCATCAAGTTTGCAGTAGAAATACTTGCCCGGTGCAGCTATGGCATCCTGATGAAAAGTATACATATTAAAACAGTTGAGCATTTCTTCAAACTCAAAAACAAAGTGACAACCACTTGGGTAATTTAGCGTGGTTATCATATGCTTCCACCCGTTGTAAAAAAACCATTTCCCAGCGATATTCATCACTTTAACTTCGAATGATCTCTCATCTAAAGTATGAATTCTGGTCATGCCAGTAGGGAATCCATACTTAGTAATCCATTCCTTATATTCGCCGGGCAAGGCCTACAAATCAATACCAAAAACAGTTGATTATAAATTAATGTATTGGATTTTCAGTTAATAAAGATTATCCATCCGAATACTGTGCAGTGATCAATGAACATATATTAACAACCAACAGATTTTTAACGCATAAGAAAGGTCGCTTACCATACATACACGTTCTCTGCCCTCTGATTTAACCCAAAATCCAGAAACCATTCTGAAACGACCTTTAAACCACCTGTATTATCAGTAAAAACAAATTAAAACATGATATCATATAACTAAAATTGCATCATTAGATGAATACATAAATGACAAATCTGAAAAATCTTAAAACCTATTAATTTTTTAAAACAGATTAATGTCACTGAAAGTATATCTAGTGAAAAACTTTGTATGAAAATCCCAAATTGAAATCTTTATATAATCGAGTCATATTCACAATGTTCATACAAACTTGCATCAAAACAACATCAATATAATCTTCTGAAAACCTTCGTTTGACCTAACAATATCAATGCCAAATCAAAAAAAAAACACTGTCTGAGTCCATCCATATCCATTCAAGAACCCTAATCAAACAATCAAGATACCTAATCAAACAATCAAGAACCCTAATTAAGGGCAAACCAAGGTTTTCTTTGTCGTAACATAACACACAAATCGAAACATAAATAATCAAATAGAATGAAAACAGGGAAAAAGAAACCTTCAATCGACAAAGATATTAGAAAAAAACGAAAAAAAAACACAGTGAAAATCAGGGATAAAGATGGATTGAATGAAATAAGAATGAAATAGAGATTACCTTAGATTGGAGATGAATGATTGGTTCAATCGCCGTTTATCGCTCTGATTAGGGTTTGGAAGGGTTTGTTTGAGGAGGCGACGATAATGAAGATTGTTATGTCCGTGTATTTTATGTGGGTATTTATATTTTCTGTTTTTTTTTAATGAAAAATTTTATAAATTCCCACAATGAGACACTTGGCACAATATGATTGGCTACACAATTGAGGATGAATGTGGGAGTGCCAAGTGTCCTCATGAACTTTAGTTTATTAGATGTATAGATAACTAGTTATACTACTGTATAGTAGTGTTGCAACCATTTTTCCATCAATGTAAGTAGTAAATGCATTTTATATCAACCTTTCATTCACTACATTAACTCACGTATGATATTTATAAATTAATTAAATAGACAATGAGTTGGCATCCATGGCCCGCCCAATCACCAAAACTTTCAAAGACATCGAACCATCTTCGGTTCTTTTCTTTTATCCTCATCTTATTCCTATGTCTATATTATATGATATATATATATATATATAGATCACAAATTAGATTAACACTCTGTTCGAGAGTTTCATTAAAGGATGGAAGAGAAAGGATCTCCCTCCTCTTCCTTTCTCTCCAATTCCTTCCAAATTGGAAAGATTGAAAATCACCCTAAAACCTCTTTATTATCCCTCTCATTCCATCCCTTTCCCTCCTACAAAAAACTCTGGAACACATTTTTTCCCCACTTCCTTCCCAATCCTTTTTTTTTCCATCCTTTAATAAACTCTGGAACAGAGTGTAATATTGTCATCAACTTAACCAATCGACTATCCTATGATGCGAATTTGCCACTTATTTAAGACTCAAAAGCACTTCCGAAAATATGTGATTGTACCTAAAACATGTGAGGGGGAAACGGCGAACCGGGCTGGTGGCCGGTGGAACCGGCTCGCAAGCATGTGTGGTGGCGGTGTAGAGTTTTGCAACCACGACGGGCGTAGTAAATTTTGAAGGGAACGGGGGTGTTGGTCGGAGCTTCGGTTTTCGGTTATGAGTTGTGGGTCTTCGTCTTGTCGGATTGGTCAGGGAATATAAGGGAGGAGGGAGTCAAGAGGTTTGGTTCATGGTTCATGGTGATGTTAAAAACCAAGACTCGTCGGTCGAAAACGGAAACTTCCGGTAGGCTATGAACACATAAGGATGTATTACAGTGGACAGTTGGTTGTGTGATTTGAGTTCGCCACTCCCCAAAAGCTTGATTAAGGCAGTACTTATACAAATTCTCGAACGGCTATCATAGGGGATGATTTTGATGATCAAGGTCGAGATTGGCGGTTATAAATTCTAATCAATTTGTCGAAATTTGCTATATATAAAAAAAACGTTAGTAACAATGGATGTTGGTAACAATGGATGGATTGGCGAAAAGTAAGTTCTTTGCTTTTTACTTGACTTGGGTTGCCAAAAATATAGTCGCTCCCGAAATCACCGGAGTGATTCCCGGTGCGGAAGTTATGACAGTGACAGGGAGTGAAGAGAATATGTAGTCATGGGCCGAACCAACACAATAATGGTCGGACCGAACCTAAGGAATGAAGGGATGAGGCTTCGGTGAAAAGGCCCATGGGCCCTGAACCACCGAAGCCCATTACAAAAAGTATAAATACTCACCAAATTTCCTCATTTGGTAACTCAACTATTTCCTAACTAACTCATCTTCTTTCAAACTTCTTAAAGTTCTTAAAATCATACTTATTCTCACGCCGGAGGGTGGTCACAGAGAGACATCTCCTCTCCCCTGTGGCGAGCCTAACGGTGTCTAATTTTGCAGGTTATTGAAGATCCAATTCATTTCTCTTATCATCAAACGTTAATTCTCAGATCTGGTTTTCTAAACCACTAAGAGGTAACTTTTTTCCTCTTCAATTGGCGCCATCCGTGCATTTGCTGTGTTTCTTTTCTTTAGAACAGAGTAATTTCCACCCATGACGGCACGATCTGAGGAGTTCACAATTGAAGACGTAACAGCGGTTGAGCAAGATAATGACTAAACAGTCATTATATCGTCGGGAACAACTACTGCTTCCACGATGACAAAAGAGAGTACGCAGCAGCTGCTACCCTCCTTCGGCACGTCAGTTACAGGAGTAACTGACCTACCAAGGGAGTTTGATGACGATTTTCTCCGAAAAAATCGTGAGTTGTTGCTTCGACTAAAGGAGCAACAAGACAAGGAAACAAAACTACAAAGCCTGAGGGCTAATTTATTCCCAACCAAAGAGTTCACTGCTCCGGCAGACACCACCATAAATTTGGGATCATTAGCTACTCACTCCACGGTCGTTACAACCACGCCAAACCAAACTCCACATGGACAGTTATCCTCCCTAGGTCATACCGGACCAACCTCAATTGGCATAGCCTCTTCGGGAAAACGCCACTCGTACCTCAAGGGGACGATGAACTCACGGCCCCGTATCGGCCAGCTTTAATGACATCATACTCCAAGTTTTCACAAAGAATCGCAACAGCTCAACTCCCAGCAAAATTAAAAATGCCAGCTACAATCAAAAAACATGAAGGGACGTCAGATCCAGACGATCACATATTCACGTTCGAGGGAGCAGCTGAAATCGAGCTTTGGCCGATGCCAGCTTGGTGCCACATGTTCGTCCAAACTCTCACCGGAGCGGCGAGGGTATGGTTCGACGGACTATCCGCCGGTGAAATCACTAACTGGATAGAGTTCCGGAGGTTGTTTAAGTTAAACTTTGCAAACCAACGACGTTGCTCCAAAGATATCACTGAAGTGCATAACATCCGAAGGAAGGATGGAGAGTCATTGGAAGCCTTCATTGATCGCTTCAGTAAAGAAAGTATGCAGATCAATGGGGCGATGGACCAGCTTCGAGTATCTGGCTTCTGTCATGGAGTCCGAAATAATCAACTGGTGGAAAAACTGCACGAAGACCTACCAAAGACAATGGAGGTACTCATGGAAAGAGCTAGAGCATTCGCCCGAGGAAAAAGCGCCTGCGGGCAATCCTCTGAGGGAGAATATAGACACTCCGGAGGGCGAAACTCATGGAAAAAGAGTTCGCACAATGCCGATCGAAACACCCACTGGAACAAGAACAGACAACAACCATATGAACGAACAGATCGAAGTCATCCTTCTAAGCATCAAAGTTCCGGAAGGACTGGCAACGTAACTGATTTAACCAAGACCCCTCGGGATATTCTGTTAACAGAAAATCTGCAACTCCCCGCACCGGCTAAACAGCGGCCATCGGCTGATCGAAACTCAAAAAAGTATTGCGAATATCACCGAGCCAAAGGACATAATACCGATGATTGCTGGTCCCTTCGACAAGAAATTGAAAAAGCTGTTCGTTCCGGAAAGCTTTCCCACCTAGTCAAGGAGGTAAAGGAAGGAAAACCCGCAGCAATCGCCAACACCAACAATCAAGCAGGGATCAACATGGTTCAGGCTGTTGCACCACACGGCATTAAACGCTCCGGCTCTCATCTTGCTCCATTCATGAGTCAGGTTGCTAAAAATAAAACTGTACATATCTGCATTGATATTTTCAAAAAAGAATCTCCAAAATCAGAAATATATGATTCCTTTTGTCTTTTAAATGACTTGTTCATATGACAGGCAATCTCATTCCCCGAGGTAACACCAGACCAGTTTCTGGAAGGACCAATCATCATATCTGCTATCATCGCCGGACATAAAGTTCAGAGAGTTTACATCGACAATGGCAGTGCTTTGGAAATAATGTATTATCATTGTTTCCAACGGTTGGCACCCGAAACTCAAAGAAGGATGGTACAGGTACTTACAAAAAACCAGCTCCAAATCAAATAAATGTCTCAACTAAAAAAGCATTCTTCGTTTTTTGACATAACAACAAACAATTTCAAATGACAACAGGTCTCCATGCCGTTAGTCAGTTTTTCAGGAGAAGTAATTCAGCCCATGGGACGAATCACTCTCCCGGTAACCTTAGGTACCGAAAAGCAAAGTCGAACAGAAATGCTAACCTTCCTGGTGGTTGGAGCACATTCCGTACACAATGTCATTCTAGGGCGACCGAATATGTGTGCCTTCGGAATGGTTGCTTCTTCCATCCATGGAGCTATCAAATTCCCAACAGAAGATGGGATAGCAACGGTGCATACTGAACCAACGCACCATGTAGCCGAAATCCGACAAGCCTCGAGCTCCCAAGTTACGCCAATCACCCAAGAGTTATCAGAAAAATGGTCGATTAACCCATGTTTTCCGGAACAAAAGGTAGTCGAACAATTGTAGGGTTTTGAATAACCTTATGAGGCTCTTTGACTAATTCTCTCAAATAAACTGGCAGGTAACCATCGGGGCACAGCTCCCACCCGATTACAAAATCGCCTTATGGAACCTTTTAGCCGAATCTCTAGATTCTTTTGCATGGCAACATTCGGACATGACGGGGGTACCCAGGCATTTGGCCGAGCACAAACTAAATGTATACCCAACGGTCCGACCAGTGCAACAGAAGAAGAGAAGCATGGGGTTGGATCGAAACAAAGCTATCGCCGAAGACGTTCGAAAGCTGTTGGACGCAAGTATCATTCGAGAAGTTCAATACCAAACTTGGGTGTCGAACCCGGTTATGGTAAAAAAGCAAGACGGTGGTTGGCGAATGTGTGTTGATTTTAAAGATCTAAACAACGCATGTCCTAAAGATTGCTACCCGTTACCCGAAATGGATGTCAAGGTCGATTCACTAGCTGGCTTTCAGCTAAAGTGCTTTCTTGATGCATATAAAGGCTACCATCAGATTCAAATGGCAGCCGAAGATGAAGACAAAACCGCTTTCATCACCACCGAAGGATTGTATTGTTACACAAAAATGCCCTTCGGACTGAAGAATGATGGGGCCACGTACCAACGATTAATGGATAAGGCATTCAAGAATCAAATCGGAAAGAACATGGAAGTGTACGTAGATGACGTGGTGATAAAAAGTAAAGACGAAGCAGACATGATGGCTGACATCCGGGAGACGTTCAACTGTCTCCGAAGTATTAACATGAAACTAAACCCAGCAAAATGTTCCTTCGGAATGGAATCAGGGAAGTTTCTGGGTGTTATGGTTGCACGAGAAGGGATCCAAGCAAACCCCGAGAAAGTCAAGGCAGTGATGGAGCTGAAGTCTCCAAAAACGGTCAAAGAAATTCAGTCACTGAATGGAAGATTAGTAGCTTTACATCGTTTTCTCTCCAAGGCAGCCGAACGGACCTTGCCTTTTATGACCGTGCTAAAAAGTAGCTTCGGCAAGAATGATTTCAAGTGGACCACTGAAGCTGAACAAGCATTCGGCGAATTGAAGCAATGTCTTAGCTTGCTACCAACACTCACCGCGCCAAAGCCGGGCGAAGTACTTACTGTTTATTTAGCAGCATCCCAAGGTGCCATTAGTGCAGTCCTCATGGTACAAAGGCACCTAGCTCAAGTGCCAATTTATTATGTCAGCAGAGCCCTCCGGGACTACGAAACTAGATATCCCATGTTGGAGAAGTTGGCTTTAGCCCTGGTTCATGCTTCGAGAAGATTAAGAAGATACTTTCAAGCACATGAGATAGAAGTCCAAACTAATAAAAGCATCCAACATATACTTCGAAAGCCGGAGGTCTCTGGTCGATTGGCCAAATGGGCCATTGAACTAGGGGCCTTCGACCTCACTTTCAAAACAAGAGGTGCCATGAAAGGACAGGCCGTAGCAGATTTCATAGCTGAATTACCAAACGAAGAAGACCGATCAGAAGAGAAAAATCTAGAAGAAAAAGAACAAGCAGAAGCATGGTCTCTGTATACAGACGGTGCATCTTGCGCCGAAGGTTCCGGAGCAGGCCTTATACTAATTAGCCCAGATGACACCAAATTTGCTTACGCCCTCCGACTCGAGTTTCCAAGCTCAAACAATGAAGCCGAGTACGAAGCATTATTGGCTGGTCTCCGAATAGCACAAAAGTTTGGAGTACGAAATCTCAAAATCCATACCGACTCGTTACTCGTGGCTAATCAGCTTCGAGGCGAGTATGAAGCGAGAGAAGCAAAAATGATGAAGTATCTTCAAAAAGCACAAGAACTCGTAACATCTTTTCAAACATACAAGATCTTCCATGTCCCAAGAGAAGAAAACACACAAGTCGATGCCCTCAGCAAAATGGCATCGGCTAGCATGAACACCTCAACTCAAGGCATAAAAATCGGAACAATGACAAGACCCTCAATTGAAGAAAACGAAGTCCTGCAAGTTGAAGTCCAAGAAGACACGTGGATGACTCCCATCATCAAGCACATCACCGAAGGTTGGGTTCCGGATGATAGGGCTGAGGCTCTAAAGCTCAAAGTTAAATCCCTGCAATACCAAGTCCAACATGGTCAGCTATACCGAAGAACATTCCTAGGCCCGCTCCTACGGTGCCTCTCCTTGAGCGAGGCAGCTTACGTCATCAAAGAAATCCATTTTGGCATATGTGGCATACATGCCGGACCAAAGATGGTCGTTACTAAGGCAATGAATGCTGGGTACTATTGGCCCAATATGCACCAAAGTGCTGTCCAAGAACTTCGAAGCTGCCAGGAATGTCAGAGGAATGCCCCAGTCAGCCTCCGAGCAAAAAACGATCTAATCCCGGTAACAGCAGCCTGGCCGTTCCAAAAATGGGGGATCGACATTGTCGAACCATTCCCCAAATCCACAGGGGGAGTCAAGTACTTGCTTGTAGCCATTGACTATTTTACAAAATGGGTCGAAGCTAAGCCAATGGGAGACATTACAGGCCATCAAGTGAAAAGATTTGTATGGGAAAATATCGTCTGCCGGTTCGGGTTACCACTTTATATCATCAGCGACAATGGGAAGCAGTTTGCTGAAAATCCTTTCAAAAAATGGTGCTCGGACCTACATATTAAGCAGCTATTTTCATCAGTCGCCCACCCTCAGGCCAACGGCCAGGTGGAGAGGGCTAATCGAAGCATTGTAGAAGGGATTCAACGATGGTTGGGAGGCAAGAAGGCTGGTTGGGCAGACGAACTGCCCAACGTCTTATGGGCACACCGAACAATGCCAAAGACTAGCACCGGAGAGTCACCCTTCAGCTTGACCTACGGTACCGAAGCAATGATCCCAGTTGAAATTGGCATTGTCAGCTCCCGAAGAATTGATACATCTGACAATGATCAATCCCTTCGCTTAAACCTAGATCTCTTAGAGGAGAGAAGGGAAATGGCTTCCATCAAGGAATCACGATACAAGAAAGAGCTGGAAAGGTATTACAATGCCAAGGTGAAAAAACAAACATTCAAAGTCGGAGACTATGTCTTCCGAAGCAACGAAGCTAGCCGAGCCGAACCCTCAGGCAAATTATCATCGAGATGGGAAGGACCATATCAGATAACTTCCGTTGGAGAAAAGGGTTCATACACGCTAGCAAAGATAGATGGCACCCCAGTTCCCAGAACATGGAACGGAGTCCACCTGAAGAAATGCTACATGTGAAACACCAAAGCTCGAAAGTTAGTATTCAAGTTTTGTTTTTCAATAATTTCAAACTGTTAATCGGGATGTGTCATACCCCGAATCTCTTTTCTTTATTTTTCACTTGTACTCCGGGATGATGATTACCCCGACCCCCTTTTTAGTCAAAAGTGGGATGTGTTTACCCCACCAACAATAAATTTCTTTTTTCTTGATACAATTTGTTCACAACATTGCTACTTCATGCTTAAAACCACAATAGCACCGAAGCTAAGAGAAACAATCACCGATCCATCAAGATAAATAAGAAACATTGTGGAAAGGTCGGAACAGGACGTCGTAACAGACTACTCTCTAACATTCCGACCCCACAAAAAATAATACATGTTGGAACCCATGATGACGGGCACAACTGGTCAACATGGAACCCACGTGCCAAACGAGATATGACACAAGAAGGGTCGAAACATTTGAGTTTACCCTCAGAACTGCCTCATCAAAAAAAAAAAAAAAAGAAGGAACTATAAACTTTGCTTATCTCGAACAAACACATAAAGAAGGTGTCAAAAAAAAAAAAATTTTTTAGCATGCAAACGAATAAATATCATATCGACGTCGAAAATTATAAGTTTTCCTTCTACTTATTAGAAAACGCTAAAGGCAGGGCTTCGGTGGACAGGCATAACAAACACCGATGCCTTAACCGAGCATATCAAAGGTCAACAAATGATCTCACACAAAAAAAAAAAGCTTGCAAGTATAAAAAGTACAATTCACATCAAACCGAAGCATATGGACGCATATCACGGTTCGTTTTTTTTTTTTTAAAAAAAAAGGGGTTGAGAACCTTTAAGCTGATACGAAGCAACATCCATTCTAGCCGAAGCAAGAATTTCTTTCGAGGCACAATTCAAACGGCTATAAATACTTTAATTTAGGGCCAACACAAACCCTCACAACAAAAGATGACAATAAAATCATTACACAAAAACTAACGAAGGTATCTTCCATGCATTACAACCCAGGGTTCGACGACCCAAAGATTAAAAACAGTATATCCAAAATCAACAAAAATGGCCGTTGCGGCCCATAGATCCTAATACAAACATCAACTAAGATTGGTTAGGAGGCTTAAAAAGGTCACCAGAAAGACCAGCAGCTCGAAGGACCTCATACGGTTGGTCGATGTAGCGCCCTGCATGTTGAAGAAACGGAAAATCAAGGTTGTCAAACTGATCAAGAGCAGAGTTCAACGTTTCTTCAGCTCTCGGTTTTAGCTTCGGCACTTGGTCCATCGGCACACCCTTCGAGGAGTAGTGGTAACCAGCTTTAACGCTCACGTTCACGCCACATGCGTTCATGGCGTTATTAACAGCGGCAACCACCGAACGAAGTTCCTCCCCGGTATGAATCCTTCGAGCCATAAGAAGCATACCTTCAGTCAAGAGCCACTTTTTAGTCTTTGACAGCTCCTTAACCTGGTCAGACAGCTTCGAGTTTGACTCATTCAAAGCCTTGACCTGTCCATCCATCCTAACCTCCATCTCATTCAGCTGAGTCCGAAATTGGGACGCTTCCTTCTCAAAAAGCATCTTCTCTAAAAAAAAAAGGAGGGGAAAAGTTAGGATAAGCACAAGGGGAACAAATAAGCCGAATCAACGATACGATCCGATCAATAAAAGGAACGACTAAGACTACTACCTTGCAATGCCACGTCCCTATCAATTTTCAAAGCAGCAACCTCCTTCAGGGCCTTGTCCCTCTCCTCAGTCGCAGAAGCCGTAGCCGCACCAGTAGACTTCAGCTGAAGCAAAGCTTGTTCCAGTCGCTTCTCGACCTCCTGTTTCTCCGAAGCCATGCTTTCAAGCTTCTTACTCATCTCTGAAAAACTGCCTCCACCCATAAGAAGACTAACCTTTTCCTTCTCCATCTCTAACTCAACCCACCTCCGATAAACCTCGACCACTATTCCATTCGACTGAGCCTGGTTGAACATCAAGGCATCGGCCAAGGCCATGGGAGATGCATGTCGATACCGGTGTTCCTCGGCAGGGGTGTTGAGGTTTAAAAGCATAGTCCGGGCCGTTAAGACATCAATTACCTTGTCACCATTCTTCAAATCCCAGTTCGGGATAAACTTAGCTTCGGCAACGACAGGGTCAAGGTTTAGGGAATCTACAAATACACCGAAAGAACCCATTTTAGTCTCCGATCCATACCACAAACGATCAAGATATCCTTTCGGATCTTCATCATCCGAGGCAGAAAACAGAGAACACCAGGTTATATCATCACACTTACCAGGAGGACTTGCCACAGACGTATCAGGAAAAGCATGGATAGGTGAAGGGTTAATATGACCAGTTTCGGGGTATGAAACATGAACTTCATCCCTAGCAGACTTCCCACCCTCAATGTGATCAGAAAGCGTCTCCAACAAATTAGACGAAGTAGCCAGTCCGGTGGCCTCATTCTCCGAACAGCGATTAACGGAGTTTTCAACCTCTTGGGAGTCTTACTACCCTCAGTCGCTGAATTATCCTCCTCCGAACCTTTCCTCTTCCTTGACTTCTTCTTCTTGTGCTTCGACAAACCACCCTCCTCTGCATCAGAAGGATGCGACACGTCCTCAGGAAGCTTACCCACATCCTTGCCGGAACTAGGCACGGTCGCAGCAGAGGTAGAACCACCCGGGTTCGCCGAAGCCGAACCCTCCGGGTTCCTCACCTTAAAAGAAGTAGCCTTGGTACAATCAAGAAAGGGCTTATCACCCGGCGCCATCGGTAATGTGGTAAACTCCAACTCCGGATCCTCAAAGGACTCCAGGTGCAGACAATCTTTCAACGACATATCTACAAAAAAGAAGCAAACAAGTTACAAAAGATAGAAAGAGTAAAAGTAGATCGAAGCTATCATAAGCAAAACTACTAACCATCCTTTCGAAGCTCTACGACTGGCCAGTGATCCGACCACTCCCAGTTTCGACTAACACACCCCATCACCAATATATGTTCCGGAAGCCTACGGACCGGAAACTTGTTCTTCACTAAGGCCTTATACATCTCCACATCGTACTGAAAATCCTTCGGAAGATCACCTTCCAGAGGATCCTCCCTCTTCCTCCATACCAAATCCTTCGATAGGCAAAGATCGTCCAACCAAAACCATCGATCCTTCCAGTCCTTCAGACTAGAAACTTCCCAGCCTACGCACTCCCGGTCTTCCTTAGGAATATCAATCTTCTTCCCTTTACTATCCTTCGGCTGCCTTTTTTCAAAGGTATACCAATCCCCCGAGCGATTAAGGCGATAAAAAGCCCTAAAGACGCTCAGGTCCGGCACAAAATCCAGCGACCGGCACGACAGCTCATACTGATTCACCCTACTTAAGCCGAAGGGGTTCAATTGGGATAAATGAACCCGGATGTGTACCAGGACCTTCATCAGGAATCTTGTGAAGGGTACACGATAGTTTGCATAATTACACACACGGGTGTAAAATGCAAACTTACCGGGAGGAAAAGGATGAATGGGAACTTTGGGGTCTGGGAGGGTCGGATGCAGGGACATAGGGATACTAAACTCTTCTATAAATTCATCAAGTTTCTGTTGACTTAAAACACTATACGACACAGACAGGTTATCTTTAGGCATGATAAAAAAGGGGAAAAGAGGACACACCTTTCAGAAGACGGGAGATGACCGTTCTAAAAGAAGGATCTTGAACTCAAACTTGCAGGTCGGAGGAATCGATGCAGATCTGAGAAGAAAGGAGAGGGAGACGTAAAAGGTAAAGATGTAAAAAGTGAAGAATGGAAAAGGTAAAAGAAGCTATTTATAAGAGGAATATGTGGACACGAAAAGGCGGTGCACAGCTGGCCAATCAAGTGTCTCTAAAAGTTACCTCGAGCCAAGCGCAGAAGGGTCATATCAAAGGGCTCATATTAAACTCACCTGTGGGTGACGCAACAGACGTACGTGAATGACGAACAGCTGTCGACCACCCAAAAAGACAGCTGTCACCAAGCGACATAAAAGCTCGAAGGAACACGACGAACCAACCCCTCAGAAAGATCATAAGTCTTTCCAAAAACTCCGAAGGATTTTAAAAAGACTTCGGGGGACTTGAAGAGAATATGTAGTCATGGGCCGAACCAACACAATAATGGTCGGACCGAACCTAAGGAACGAAGGGATGAGGCTTCGGTGAAAAGGCCTATGGGCCCTGAACCACCGAAGCCCATTACAAAAAGTATAAATACTCACCAAATTTCCTCATTTGGTAACTCAACTATTTCCTAACTAACTCATCTTCTTTCAAACTTCTTAAAGTTCTTAAAACCATACTTATTCTCACGCCGGAGGGTGGTCACAGAGAGACATCTCCTCTCCCCTGTGGCGAGCCTAACGGTGTCTAATTTTGCAGGTTATTGAAGATCCAATTCATTTCTCTTATCATCAAACGTCAATTCTCAGATCTGGTTTTCTAAACCACTAAGAGGTAACTTTTTTCCTCTTCAGGGAGCAAGGCGCCAAAGCATGGCATTTGTAAAAGTTTGTAATTTGCCAAAAATGGCACCATGATCTTTGATACTTGATGAAATTGTTTTAAAACTTTTAAATAAAAGCAATTTTTTTATTAACCTCACTAGTTATGCTTAAATATACACGTTTAAAAGCTAAAATAGTATTTATATTATATACATATATGGATGATTGAAGGAAAGAAAAGAAAAAAATTTAATGGCATTTTAATTGAATAAGTGGTATTCAAAATGTTGAAAATGTATGGTTGTCACACCATCCCATTTAATAATAATAATAATAAAATAATACAAATTGAAGGTATAGTGATTTGATGTTGGTTGTAAAGAAAGAAAATAAAAACAAAAAAAGTTTATAGAGGATATGAATAGAGAATGGGATGTGAGAGACTTTGAAAAAGTGAGAAGCAAATTTAGAAAACTATGATTTTTCCTTAAATTATATGGTTGGGGATGGGGGACGGGCTGTGAATGCTCTTAGAGCATTCTCAATAGCTTCCCCATCCCTATTCACTCACAACTAATAACAATCACATATTACATTAAAAATTATCACAGTTTCTATCTCCTTCACTCACAACCACTTTCAACAAATATTAAAAAATAAATATAGTTATCATGTTTTCTCAAAAATATTCCCAAAAAACCCAAAATTTACCGATAAACATTAGATTTCCCATTTTCTTTACTCATAACCACTTCTAACCTCATAAAAAATTATAAGGTTTTGTTTCACCAAAAAAACAATGGCACTACTGTGAATGCTCTTAGAGATGGCAATGGGTCGAGTTTGGGACGAGTTTAGGTAATACTAACCCCATACCCCGATTAGGTATGCTTGTCCCAAACCCGTCCCAAAACCCGTTGGGTTTGTATCGGGTAATTACCCGTCGGGTATCGGGTATACCCGCGGGTTTCGGGTAAACCCGTTAATTTTAAAAACTTATCTATTATCTATATCTGATTACAATGTATAAATATAAAATAGTTAAATGATATAAAAACACTAAAAAACATAGATAACAGATATTTTACACAAATAATTGGTGTTTTTTTTAAGATGACAATTTAGATGGACAATTAGATATATTATGAATACATATTTTAAAAGATATATAGGAAATTACATCGGGTATCTAATCAGGTAAACGGGTTTACTTTATCGGGTAATCGGGTCGGGTAAATGGGTATATCATCAAATCCAAACCAGCGAAAAAAATAAAAACCAATCCCATACCCGGACCCATACTCGATTACCCGACCCCAAACTCGTCCCAAATGTGTCGGGTTTCGAGTTTACCCATTGAGTTCGGGTTTAATTGCCATCCCTAAATGCTCTTGGTCCATTTCCTCTTCCCCATATCAACCACTATAGTGTTTATTATTATTATTATTATTTATTATTATTATTATTATTATTATTATTATTATTATTATTATTATTATAATCTAATGTAATTTGATTAATCATAAAAAAAATAGTTTGTACAAACTACAAATGCCAAATAATTCAATTTAAGGTCACCCATACAATAATATTCTTCAAAACTAAACAAACCACATCCTAAAGAAGAGTGGTCTACAAACTCCATCACAACCTTCCTCCACTCAACAATGGCCGATGATGAAGAAGAAGAACCAGAACCCAGTATTTGTAAATATTCTATCATTAGAAATGGTTTGTATCGTCTATTCAGTTTTCCTCTTATCGGATCGACGGTCTTGCTGCTACTGTTTTATTTCAGGTTACGTCTCCGGCGCCGTCGCGGAGACGGGAAGAGACAATTAATGGTCTTCTGGGTATTATTAAGGAAAAAGATGAGGTGGGTTATATTATTTGGAGATTGATATTTATATCATATAAATATCATATTTATATTGCATACCAAGTGTTTGA
Source organism: Ambrosia x helenae (assembly GCA_030844895.1). Taxonomy (NCBI): domain Eukaryota; kingdom Viridiplantae; phylum Streptophyta; class Magnoliopsida; order Asterales; family Asteraceae; genus Ambrosia; species Ambrosia x helenae. The sequence continues at coordinate 62,683,651 of CM061227.1, read as the reverse complement.
TGAAATGTCTAGGAGAAGTAACATGATTTTATTATACATGTTAGGTGTATGGCATTTTAATTTATACTGGGATTTATGTGATTGCTGATGATTTTATTTGTGGGTTTGTAGAGGATTAATCATTTGCTACATCAGATTGCGCGAATGAACGAATTACTGCTTGCCACTCGTCATGGAGTCGCGATCACATCCAAGGCTGTCTCCGGGTAGTCGGGTTGCTGCAGCCACTGTTGCTGTTGCTACATACCCAAGTATACATTGGGTTGCTGCTGTAGAGTGGTATTGTATATTGAAGTATATATATGTATGTATGTATGTCTATTGAGTAGTATTTGTGTATATTACAGCAACAAAAAATGTAATGAAGTTGTAAGCCATATAACGCCGCATCCGGACTGGGGTGTCCGGATCACCAAGGTTGGATTGCTGAAATAAAAAACCAAATTACATATAAAATAAAAAACACTTAAAAAAAAAAACCGAAATAAAAAAAATTAAAAAAAAAAACGAAACTAAAGAAAAAAAAATACAAACTACTCATCAACGTCATCGACACGGAAATTGTTCCAGATATGGTCGATTAAATCCGAGCAAAGGTTGGCGTGCATATTACTATCCTCTAATGCCCACCTGTTCGATTGTTGTTGTGTCACGTCAACCGGCTCGAGATTCTCTTCAACGTCATTTGGGTCATACTCACATATCGCACGGCCTTCATCTTCGATTATCATATTATGTAGTATCGTACAAGCGTACATAATATATCTCAAGCTTTGTGGATGCCATGCACGTGCGGGTCGCCCAATTACATGCCATTTCGACTTTAAGACACCGAATAACCGTTCGACGTCTTTTCTCGCCGACTCTTGTCACTTTGCAAACTTTTTCCTTTTGTCGTCCGTGGGAATTTGTATGGTTTTCACAAGAGATGTATAACTTGGGTATATACCGTCAGCCAGATAATACCCGTGCTTATATTCTACCCCGTTGAGAACGAACGAATCATCCGGACCGGTACCATTAATGATGGGGTCGAAAACCATGGATCTTGCTAGAACATTTAAATCGTTACATGAACCAGCAACTCCGAAGAATGCATGCCAAATCCAAAGGTCTTGTGAGCAAACAGATTCTAGAATAATTGACGGCTCTCCAATGTCACCCCGCGTAAATTGCCCTTTCCATGCAGTGGGGCAATTACGCCATGGCCAATGCGTGCAATCGATGCTTCCAAGCATGCCAGGAAAGCCATGTCTCTCTGCATGGTGTGCGTAAAGCTTTTGGATTTCGTTCTTCGTTGGCCTACGCAAGTAAACTTTGCTATATAACTTGACGACATTTTCGGTAAACCGATACAAGCATTCCCGACTCATTCTAGCAGACATCCTTAAGTACTCATCCCATGAGTCACTAGCAGTCCCGTACGCCAACTGACGAAGTGCGGAAGTGCACTTTTGTAGCGTCGTAAAACCTCGTCTTCCTCTAGCATCATAGCGTAGTGTGAAAAACTCATCATAAGTAGCCATGTCGTTGGCAATTCGTTGGAATAATCGCCGACTCATTCGAAAGCGACGCCTAAATAGTTCGTCCGTGTATACGCAGTCGTCAGCGAAGTAGTCAGCAACCAAACGATCGTGTGCACCTTAAATTAAAAAAAAGTATAAGAAAATATAATACCATAACATAAATAAATATCAAAAAATATAACACATGAAATATAAAACATTAAGTAAATTAAAAGTTATAAAAAATAAAATATACCTTCACGATCTCTGTTTAAAGCGGCCCGTCTTGTTCTCGGTTCCGAAGTTGTTTCGTCGTCACTATCTACAAACTCCAACAATATTTTTGCCGTTTCAACCATCGCGCCCGCGAAAAAATTAGCAACGTTTGCCTCGTCTGAAGACGTACTCATGATTGTAAAAAAAATTTGTTGTGTAGTTTATAAAATTTGGGAGTATGTATGAAGAGGGGGTAGTTTTATTTGAGTTTGTATAAAATGAAATGTTAAATATATATATATATAGGTAAAAAGGTTTTTTTTTTTTTTTTTTTTTTTTTTTTTCCTAAAGTTCAAAAAGCCCCCCCAACGGTCATATTGTAACGTTTCAATTTTTGAAAAGGAGCTCGGTACCATCGGGGAATTATTGCCGTTTTCACCGAAGCCCGGTCGGGGGGGCGGTGTTCCCGATCGGCAAAAATGTCCACATCACCCCCGAGCCCCTTCCCTGACCACCATACCCCTTAGCCTTAGCGGAACTACTAAGACCGGATTGGCGGATCTCATCTTTAAAAGGTTGTACTAACAAATCTGGAGTAATGGCGGACTTTGTTCGTTGATAGTCTTTTAACTGGATAGATGGTGATTTCGGATTGATTATTTAATATGACATGAGTATAACTATCTACGACGCACCAAATACAAGATCTTACCAACGACATAAACATACTATGGCCTATAGGCAAAGGAGTCGTCGATACAGGTAGGAAAAGGTGTTGGGAATCATGGTATCGTATACACAGCGGAAGCAGTTTATATTTATTAGAAAAATCGATTATATACATTATATAATATTAGCCGATTTATATGTATAAACATATATTTAATTTTATTAATCGGATTAATAAAATATTCCCAATCAGGATCTCAGTTAAACGCGCATAAACAAATAAATAATAAAACAACCATAGGGGGTTTAGTAATCAACCTTTGACGACTACACCGGAAACGTAACACGCGGGTTACAACGAATCCTCGCTAGTAGGAAGTTCACACCGAGCACGAACCGACCGGGAAGCAACACTTGCAAGATGAAGGTGGTGGTTTGTGGTGGCTGATGGCCGGACCAAAAGAAGAGGCGGCGGCGGCCCTCTTTCTTGGGGTGGCGGCCACAAATCCTTGGGGAGGAAGCAAGAGGTGTTTTGTTTTGATAAAATGTGTGATTAGGGTTTACTCCTTAACCCTCCTTTTATAAGACAACAACTTGCAATAAACCCCCTTGCTATATATCTTAATACTCCTTAATATTAATCTTATTAATATTAAGTCCCTCAAGACTAAAACATTTATTATTTCATAAATAATAATCCACCAACGCGTGAACTTATCTGATTCGTGTACCAACGTGTAACTCTTCGGATCGTACCGGGTCGGGTTACGTTGACCTCGACTTTTAATTACATCGGACATACCATATGTCCAACAAAAGGGTGATGGGACATCTCGTATGATGATGGTTTCATATTTTTCCGGCAGAAGCGCCACTATAAGAACGACCTTAACTTCCACAAAGAATTAATACATAATTAATTCCCTCTTTTAAAGTTGTCCCAACTAAAACGATACTTATTCTCACGCTAGAATCGGGTCCTTAATCTAGTAGGCCTCCAGCCTCAACTCAATCAAGTTATTGCCCCCCCCCCCACACACACACACTCCATTTTTCAATAGACTTAACGTTTTTAACGAACTTGTATTTGCTAGAGATATTGAGTGATGGTGCAATAAAGTTTTGAGTTAATCACATGGATGGTTCATGTGGTATGTATATACTGCGATTTTGATCACGACTTTTTACACATTAAAATTTTAGTCCCAACAGTTTGCGCCACTCAAAACAAAACAAAACTTGAACTACTAAACGTAACTTCTCAAAACGTATTCCCTGGATACAAGTTTATTGCGAATGCAACAAAGACACTTGATTTTCAGATCATACAAATCAAGATAAATATCGTTGTAAAAATTAGGCATTAAAAGTTACACATTAAGGAAATAAGTAATAACTATATGAAAATTAAGTACGAAGGAAACCAAAATCACACGTCTTAAAAAAATAGGGAGATGAAAACTGAAAGAAAAAAAATAGAAAGTCGTAGGAAGGGTATCACACGGAGTACGATTGAACTCATTCAAGCGACAATGAAACCGTCTCATCGAACCGTATGATCTTAGTTTTTAGGTTTTTGATTTTTTGGATTTTAGCTTGTAGTTTTTATAATTTGAGTTATATTATTGTGTCTTTTATGTTGCATTGTGTCTTTTGTTTATTTTTGTCATTGTGTCATTTTTCCTCAGCATTGTGTTATATTTATTGGCATTGTGTTATATTTTTTCTTACTCACCGTGTTATATTTCGTGAGCAAATGTGTTTTTTATACCCTTCTCACTCTTCTCATTTTTGCTATGTAGAATGAGTTCTAATTCTAATCATTTACGGGTAATAAATATATTCTTGCTGTTCGTTGAGGCATTCGAATGGAGTCAGCAGCCTGTCTTTTTATGACAACAAAGGGGCGTATTAGCCAATAACCACAAGATTTTGCAAAAATTACACCCTTTTAAGTTACACCCACCAACTGTTTGTTAAAAAGCCTCACTCAAAAAAAATAAACAATGGCAACTGCTTCTTTGGGTTCATCGACACTAATTCGATCAGATATTAATGGGTTTGTGTTACCTTCTCTCTCTAAGCTTAAATCTTTCACTTGCTCAAGGTATGGTTTCATTTTTTAAAATTTTCTTGATTTTGATCAAGTTCTTGATGATATTTGTTTAATTTTGAATGCAACTTGTTTATATCTTGAAAGGGTTTTGTTTTTAGATATCTTTTGATTGTTTAAATGCTCATTGGTTAATATGTAAAGTGTTTCATGAGTATGGAGGTCATTTGAATGCAATTAAAGTTTCTGTTGTAGTATTTTTTTGATTTTTCATGTTTATGAATTTAGGAGAGCTATTAGAACCGTCGTGAAGGCTAGTGCGCGGGTTGATAAGTTTTCGAAGAGTGATGTTATCGTTTCTCCGTCGATTCTCTCTGCAAATTTCTCTAAGTTGGGAGAACAGGTATTGTTTATTGTTATGTGTTCATGATTGCTGATAATTATAAGGAGATTCATTACTTGATTAGGGATGGCAATGGGACGGTTTAGGTAATCCCAGTCCCATGCCTGGCTGGGACTGGTCCGGTATACCCCAGGTATCAGGTATACCTGTTAGTTTGTTAAAAACCACCCATTGGAATTCCTAAATGTATTTTTGTTACTATTTTAGTTTTTATAGATTTCTTACCCCAAGGAATTATAAAAACTAAAAAGTAGTGAATTGATAGATTATTTTATTATCAATGACAAAAGAAATGATTACGGGTATGGTTTGTGTAAATGGGTATGAATGTTTTGAGTAATCGAGCTGGTTATCAGTTATCACCTATGCTATAGTCATGCCTATGAAAATTTTTAGAACCAACTCCATACCCGGTCCCATACCGAATAGTTGTTCCGAATGTTTGGGTTTAGGTTCGAGTTCGTTTGCCATCCTTAAGTTTGATCTACTCAGTTTAGTTTGATGTACATAAAACAAAGAGTGATATTGTTACTTTTCTATATAATGTGTTTGTATGTATAGGTGAAAGCAGTTGAGATTGCTGGTTGTGACTGGATTCATGTTGACGTAATGGATGGCCGATTTGTTCCCAATATAACAATTGGACCCCTTGTTGTGGATGCATTGCGCCCTGTGACAGAGCTCCCGTTGGACGTGCATTTGGTAAGCCTTTGCAAATAATATTTTCGTATATGTTTCATGTTACTGAGAGTTATAAAACATGACAGATGATTGTGGAACCTGAACAACGAGTGCCCGACTTTATAAAAGCTGGAGCTGACATAGTTAGTGTCCATTGCGAGCAATCTTCGACCATTCATTTACACCGTACTCTCAATCAAGTGAGATTTTTATGGATATCTGCTTATTTGTTTCTTTTATTTGTGATTTTCATATTTTTTTTTCTTCTGAAGAGCTATTTACAAATCTATAGTAACCCTTTTGTTTCAGATTAAAAGTCTTGGAGCAAAAGCTGGAGTTGTCTTGAATCCTGGAACACCATTAACAACAATAGAATATGTCCTAGACGGTACTTTATCATATTTTCCCTATTTAGTGTGCTTACTCATGTGAACCCTAGGTTTCAGTAAATGTTTCTTTGATCTGCAGCATTTTAGCAGTGGGCGGGTTAGGTGGGTTGGGTGATGGGTCGGTTGCGTTGGGCTGTGAAATTTTGTTTTCCTTTTTCTTGAGTACTGTAAATAGACAATGTATCGAGTATGATTATGGAAGCTCTATTGTTAAAATACTAGCATGCACCTAGGCGCCCGGGTGAGGCGACACTCAGCCTGCCAAATCTCCTTGAGTGCAGCAAGGAGCATTGAACGATGGGAAAAACCTGTTTGAACCAGGAATAAAGAAAACCCAAAACCCTGTCTAAATCGGGACTGAAACAGCTAAAAAAATGACCTGGAATACACATAAGCCTTGCTTGTCTCGGGCATGCACCTTTTGAGCGCCTTGCGCCTCGGTGACCGACTCACCCTTTTCTCCTTGAGCCTTTAACTACCTAGATACTAACTTACTAATATTTTTTTTTTTTTTTTTTTTTTTTTTTTGAATTAAGTGAGTTAAGAGGTTGCAAAGCATTGTTTAATACACATCGTCACATTTGAACCATTCTACCCATTTGACCAACTAGAGGTAAAACATAACCCGAATCAACCAATGTTGAGGACTTGAGGGAAATGGGTTGAATATACCTCCTCTTTAGCTACAGAATATTCAGGCTGGGTTAAATTCTAGTTCTCATGTTATATATAGCAATGTTGAAAGATCTCCTTTGTTTAGTCATATGTGGATGTGTTACAACCCAAACAAGAGAACTCATCCTAAAAGACTAGTCTGATTATCAGATTATTGAATTATTTTTATATTTCTGTTTAACAGTGGTTGATCTGGTCTTGATTATGTCCGTAAATCCTGGATTTGGTGGGCAAAGCTTTATCGAAAGCCAAGTGAAGAAGATATCAGACTTGAGAAGAATGTGTATCGAAAAGGTGTGGTGGTATATTCTCAGTTTTATGTTCAAAAACTAATGTAATTCGTATCTGAAACACAATTTACTTAGGGATTTTCGGCCTCCAATCAACCTCTTGACAAACGGGTCAAAAATCACCCGAAGTGTATCCACAGTGTGTAAAACCTCTGACATGATCGATGATCCTGTAAAGAAAATTAGATTATCATTGAAACAATGAGGTTTTATCAACCATATATAGAACATTAATTATTTATGAAGTTCAAGAAAAGATAAGACAAAAACTTGTTCATTGATTGACCCCACCGTTTTAAAATCGCCTATTTTGACCCATTATTTAACCACCCATTTTGCCGCCTGTGATGTTCATGTTCTGTTTTTGGATCGGTTTGTGTTTTTCATTCAAGAACCCTGCCCGTGGGGCTTGTAATAGACCATGTGACCCGTCGTCCCTCTTGGTCAAATTGTCCTTTGGGGTCTGTTACAGGTCTCCATATGTGTTGTTTCCGTAGGACCTCTGAACCTTGTGTTAAATGTTTCCATGGGCTTCAGGTGCAACATTCTAACATTCACAATGAGATTTGTATCTTAATCTACAGGGCGTGAATCCATGGATCGAGGTAGATGGGGGAGTAGGTCCCAATAATGCATACAAGGTTATTGAAGCTGGGGCTAATGCGTTGGTTGCGGGTTCTGCTGTCTTTGGAGCTAAAGATTATGCTGAAGGTAAGAACTCCACTCTTCACCAAATAAGGTAGCAATTGAACGAACGGGTCTGATATCACAAGTAAGAACAACTAGCTAATAGGAAAATGTGTTGGAAGTCATCAAGCTTCTTAATCATTTAGTCAAATTTCAAATATTAAGAATATCATTGTACTAAAATTGTTACATCATACTTTAAAACACTAAATACTGCACCAAAACGCCCCGTTTTCACCCTTGCCCAGCCCACCCGTTTTGCCAGCTCTATTATACCAGTAATAGTGAAGTTAATACAAATCTTTAAACTCGTTTGACCCGTTTCTCTATGCAATTGGATGTATTTTTTTTTTAATAGCAATAAAAGGCATTAAAACCAGCACTAGACCGGCAGCAGATCATTCATGAAACTTTTCGACCTCAGCTGGAATTAGTCCGAGTAGGATGTGATTCCAACATTGTAATCTCAATGTAAGACACTCTCTTGTCATCTGTATTGTTTAGTTTGATTCAGCATTTGAATATTTTACACAGTTCACAGTATCTTAAGTTAAGATAATATCTCACATTTCGCAGACAACAGGAAGGATTATATAGCAAAAACTGCATTGCTTCATGCTGTGACATACGCGTATAAAGGTGATGGATAAAGTCTCCAAATAGAAGAAAGATATGGTATATATGTAACATATGTTACATAGACTAGTGTAAAAAGTTCCTTTTCTTTTTATGCCGGTTGAAAATATGATTGGTGTACTCAGAAGTCTAAAAGTTGCAACTGAATCTCAAATTCTCAATATATTGATTCTTTTTTAACCTTTAAGCTTTATATGTCTAGTCTAGTAGCAGATTCTATGAGTGCTGAATCATTAAGATGTCTGAATGGTTAAGCTATGTACCAAGTCTGAATAGTTCAGCTCTTAACCATTCCATTCAGAGCTTTTTTTTTAGGTTGAAACAAATAGTCTGAATGCTGAACAATTCAGAGCTGAATTGTTCAGAGCCTCATTAAGAGGCTACCAAACAGGCCCTTAGTTTTATTGCAAGATATTAGGGGTGTTAAACGAATTGAATAACGAATTTTCAAATTATTCGAATCGAATTTCTCAAATTTTTAATATTTTAATATTTTAATATTTTTACTTGAATTCGTATTAGCTTAAAATTCAATTTATTCGATTCGAATAAGAAACTCGAATTCGAATCGAATTCGAATAAATTCATTTTAGTTTAAATTCACCACAAATAATAAATTGTTTTACTTTTAGTTTTAAAACTAATACAAACTCATTATTTTTAGCATATAAAATAAAAATCTACAAAATGATAACCAACAATATGTCAAATACGATAATAGTAAAAATAGTAGAGTATAGTTTGTTAGAGTTTTGTAATGTATAAAGTAAATATGTAAAATATGGTTATGGTAAAAGGTGTAGATAGGTTCTTAGAGTTTGACCAAAATTTAGAAGCTTTTTTTTTTCAATGTGTATAGTTGTGTATATAATAATGTGTATGTGTGTATATATTTAAAAAATATACATGTAAAGTTTTTATTCGAATTTCGAATCGAATCGAATTTAAAATCATAAATTCGTATTCGATTCGTATTCGATTTACTAGACTCGAATTCGAATTGAATCGAATTCGAGTTCTTAATAATCGAGTCGAACTAAGTCGAATTTCGAATTTTTCAAATCCGAATCGAATTCTGAACACCCCTAAAAGATATTTATAACTTTGTTAAACCTTAAAAACGCAAGAGAAGAAACACCATTTTATGTTCAAGCCCTGCAAAAATAATATTATACAACAATACTATTCTGCTCTCCAAAGGGTAACTAAGCAACTAACTCTAACTTGGTTTGCAGCCAAACACAACCACAGAAACTTGTGCTGACAAAAGTGTGACCAATTTTGGTTTAATTTATATATTTTCTTTCTAAAAAAAAAACATTAAACTTGCACACTTGTGTGTAGAAGATCATCAGAACACCTGAATGCTGATTTGTAATCTCCGATTTCTCGATACCCTCTAGCGAAAACACCATAAATGACATCATTTGGGATCAAACCAATCTTCAGCATGTCTGCATGTAACATCATCACATCATGAATATGCTTTGTTTTAAAATGCCATTGTGTAATGACAGCATAAAGCTCCACATCCGCCTTCAAACCGACAAATCTCATATCTGCAAAAAACTTGCTGGCTTTGAAAATTTGCCCGTCGTTGCAAAGTCCATGAATTAGCGACGTGTAAAGAACATTATTTGGGGAGCAATCGCCATTATCCAAGAAGATCTTGATTGCATCATTAACTAAACCATCTTTGCATAATCCATCAATTAAACAACTGAGAGTGAAAACATTAGGAGTCACACCCGCTTCAGTCATCTCCTTATAGACCCGTAAGGCTGCTTTCGTGTTACAATCTTTAAAATGTCCATCAACTAAAGCTGTATACGCAACAATATCAGGCACAAGACCTTTTATCACCATTTCTGTGTACAAACCCATCGCAGATTGCATATCTTTTACCTTACAGTAACCATCTATTAACGTAGAATAAGTAATAATATTAACCTCCACACCATTTACCACCATTTGACCACACAACTCCAGAGCTTTCGCCATGTTTCCACTTTTCGCATACCCGTTGATCAGTGCATTGTACACTGCTGAATTCGCAACGACTCCTTTTCTATTCATTTCCCTAAACAAATCATCCGCCTCTTTTAACCTACCCGTATTGCAACGACCATTTATAAGTATACAATAAGTATAAACATCATTCGCAATACCCAACATATCCATCTCCGATAACAAACTAATCCCTGCAGCAAGATTTCCCTCCTTGCAGTACCCATCAATCAAACAATTATACACATACAAATTAGCAACCTCACCAAACTTCACCATCTGCGCAAAACAGCTTTCGGCAGCTAGCATCCCATTCATCTTACGAAACATATCAACAAGTATCCCAAACGTCACAAAATTAGGCCTCACGCCTGTAAGCAACATTTCTCTATAAAAGCCAAGCACTTTATCAACATTAGCCATCTTACAATAACCATCCAACAACGCGTTATACGTATACAAACCCGGTCCCACCCCAGCTTTGTTCATACCTCCAAACACACTTTCGGCTTCCAACATCCTCCCTTCAGAGCAAAGCCCACGAATTATCGTCGTGTAAACCACAACCGTCGGTCTCACCCCTCTCTCAACCATTTCACCAAACATGTTTAACGCTTTCTCAACATCGCCTTCACGACAACAACCGTCGATCAATATCCCATACGTCACCACACCGGGCAACATCCCACGACAACTAATACTTTTATAAACTTCCCACATTAATCCAAACCGACCCATCTTCAAAAACCCATCTAAAACCCTATTACAAACATGCCCATCAACTAACTCTTCCACTTTCTTGATCACCCAATACGCCTCATCGACAAATCCCAATTCAGTTAACGCAATAACCAACACTCCAAACACTTTACTTTTGGGTGTCCTGAACTGGGTTTGATCAAGGGAATGGAACAGTAATGCACAAACTCTACTTGGTGTGCAAGTTTTATGTAAAGTTTCTATGAGGCATTTCATCAAACACCTTGCCTGCAAGAACAGTCTTTGGTTAGTTAAGAAATGGATAGCAGCTGAATGAAGGTTAAGGGTCTTGGTGGGGTCTGTGTGATTGGAAGATGTGTAGTATATGTTAAGGGCTTCTGTTGGTGATTGGGAGTTGAGGATTTTGTTTGCTATCTTTGATTGATAAGATGATGATGTTGTGGGTGAAGATATTGTTGTAAAGAATAAAGGGTGAGTTGTGTTAGTGTTAGCGTTAGTATTAGTATTAGTATAGATGGATGCAATCTTCATTGTTGAACAAGTAACTCGAATTGGATTTCTTCCATGAACAAGATTCATTGGATGTTATGTTGATTATTGTTGATCCAAGACTTGAGCACAAGTTGTCACTAAAGTTTTTATATCATGTTTTGTTTATGTTATGCAGTTCTTAATATTTGTTTTTGTTTTTGTTCTGTTTTTTGTTTTTTTTAAAGAACTTAAATTAGTTTTTAATAATTTAATTTGAACTGTATTTTTATTTTTCATAAAATGATAAATTAAATATATATTTTTTATTCAAGAGTCATATGATTCCACAATAAAAAGACAACTTCATGGTGGGTAAACTGGTAACAAGCTGTACCCAATGCTTTTAGAACCCTACCCCCCATTCGGTCACTGGTCCAACGAACCGCAAAACATTCAAAAAAATTCCAACAAAATTATAAGATTCCTGGTTCGACCCTCTTTTTACCCACTCCGACCACCGGTTCACTGCATGACCGGTTCAACTCATAACCCGGACCGGTCCAACCACGGTTCCCGGTCCGACCGACTGGTCCAGTTCGGTTCTAAAAACACAACTGCGTCGCAACCCTTTTCTGAATAGCAAACTGTATTCTACTGAAACAAAACCCTGGTCCCTAAAGGTCGATGTATTGTTGTGAACGTCCCTCTGTAGTTGGTTGTGTATGTTTGTAGGTGTTATAGCTTCAATGAATGTGGATAATATAAAAAGAAAGATGTTCTGATAGTTCCAGTGATTGTTTAAAGTTCACTTTTAATCCTCATCATTTTGAAATTACACTCTTGTTCATGATGGTTTGCTTGTTTGTTACTCGAATAGCCTTTGGCATGGATGATCGTTAGTTTGTCTATTTTGGTGGGAGTGAAATGACAAAATTGCACATGCTTATATATATATATATATATATATATAGGGTTAGGATCCTGAGAAAACCTTTGTTATAGTGAAAACTCTGGAAACTCTGACTTTCCGAGCTTTTTAGGGCCTGGAAATTTTAGGGTATATAATATACATGATTTAAGCATTTTGAGCAAAAAAATAAAAAAAAACGCTGAGCACTTTTTTTTTTTTTTTTTTTAAAAATAAGTTTTTGAGTAACACATGTTAAGCGAAATTAACATGTGTTATCAATTTGTTACCCGGGAAACTTATTTATTTTTTTTTTAAAAAGTGCTCAGCGCTTTTTTTTCATTTTTTTGGTCTTAAAATGCTTAAAATCATGTACATTAGGTAGCTTAAAATTTTCATATAAAAAAAAGCTCGGGAAGTTAGAGTTTCCAAAGTTTTTATTATAACAAGTGAACCTTATACTATATATATATATATATATATATGAGGCAATTATTCTACAAAGTAAAAGAAACGTGCGACGGATGCAAAGGAACTTTGTACATGATAATTACGTAAATATCATTACGTAATTATCATGAACTTTGTACATGATAATTACGTAATGATAATTACGTAATTATCATGTACAAAGTGATCCTTCGCACGTTTGTATTACTTTGTATTTGAACCTACCCTATATATATATATATATATATATATATATATATATATATATATATATAGGCTAAGTATCTAGGAAAAACCCTCTAAAATAAAGAAACCCCCACAAACCCATCTTGTGGCCCTCATTGTTCCACATCACCAAGATTTTTAACATTAATTTATTGAGGGAAATGGTATTTTAGTCATTTTCTCCTCTTTCTCTTTCTTCAACCCCTTTAAGTGACAGTATATATGTATTCCTTTCTCTCCCATTTTTTCAAAATTTGATTTCCCTAAATTCCCTCTTTCACCTCCTCTCTCTCAAACCCAGTACTCTCACCTCCTCTCTCTCTCAAACCCTACAAACAAAAACCTGCAACTCTGTTAAGATCCAACTTCTATTTGCAACCCACATACTAATCAACACAGTCGGAGCAAACAAAGGGCAGCGGTGAAATGACGGCAGCGGACAGGAGAGCACTAAAAACGACGGTGAAAACCTGCAACTCTGTTCAGATCCAACTCTGTTCAGATCGAGTCCTCTCACCTCCTCTCTCTCAAAGCCGACAACTAAATACGACGGCGGCGGAAACACGACGAAGCAAGACGGCGGAGAAGACAACCGGAGAAGACGACCGGGTTATGAATCTCTAATTTGCCCTCTGTTTTTTTTATGTCCATGTATTCATGGTATTTCAAGTTATTATTTTTTTATATATTCATGGTGTTTTAAGTTATTATTAGCCATTTTTGTCTTGTTAGATGGTTATTTTTTTCCAAAAGATTCACGTCATTATTTTTAGTAAGCATAATAATTGATTTTATTTAATTTGTTTCTTTTTAATTCCTAAAAAAAGATCTAAATCTTTCACTTTGTATTGTCCTATGTATGAACCTATCAACCTAAAACATTCACTGGTTAAAGATTTTATTTCATAATCATGTAATGTATCACTATATTGGGTATTATATATTTCTTTATAAATAATCATTTTTGTTTATAAAGAATCATTTGTTAAGATGTTTCTCTGTGTTTAGTTAAATGAGTCAGCTATGTTTAGTTAGGGTGTTTACGTGTGTAGCATATCATTTTTTGCAGTCACAGTGTGTTGTATGTAGTCAAAATGTATGATGTTTGCAGACTACAAATCTTTATCTGTGTTTGCAGACAAAAACGCCTGTTACACACGTAACACTAGTGTTTTTTTTTTTGCAGCATGTTTGTGTATTGTTTTGTGTTTTCTCATATATGAGTTTTTTTTGTTACCAATATGTTTTTAACAGAAAATGTCTGTTTTGTCATGGTGTTTCAAGTTATTAGTTTTTTATATATTCATGGTGTTTCAAGTTATTATTAACCATTATTGTCTTGTTAGATCGTTTTTTTTCCAAAACATTCATCTCATCATTTTTAGTAAGCATAATAATTGATTTTATTTAATTTGTTTTTTTAATTCTTAAGATAAATTAAATCTTTCACTTGTATTGTCCTATGTATGCACCTATCAACCTAAAGCATTCACTGGTTTAAAAATTTTATTCCTGATCATGTAAAGAAACATTTTGTTAAGGTGCTTTCTCTGTGTTTAGTTATAGCATCTGTGTGTTTAGTTAGGGTGTTACGTGTGTAGCATATCTTTTTTTGCAGTCAAAGTGTGTTGTATGCAGTCAAAATGTATGATGTTTGCAGACTACAAAGTTTTGTCTGTGTTTGCAGACAAAAACGCCTGTTACACACGTAACACTCGTGTTTAACAGAAAATGTTTGTTTTGTCATGGCTCCTTATTATATATATGAAATAAGCTGTCTTCCACATGTTACATTAGGTTTTTTTTTCTGTTTCATATTAAAAATGTCAAACATTTACTCTGTTATAACATATGTTACAGGTCCTATTTTAGTCATAGCATGACTTCCAACCCCAGCACTCCCCCTTAGGAGGTTCTTGAGCCCCGTCACCATCTCATCCCAATCGCACGCGAGCTAACTCAAAATGAACCGGACATGGTGATTGCACCTGAACTACCCCCACCCGTTGAACTGGATATCCTCCCTGTTGCAGCCGAACATGAACCCCTCCCCCCTGTTGCCCCGGTCAACCCGCCCCTAGAACCGGTTATACCCTTAGAGCAGGCGTACTATGGGTTTGTAAGCGACGAAGATTTCGATTGGAATGCGGCATTTGATTACGTTTTTCCCGAAGAATATCCGCCACCAGAAGACTATATGACACCGGAGGATGATTTGCATGATGTAATTTACACACCTGAATGGGCTGCCGATTACGAATCAGAACCAGGGGCTGAATATGAAGAACCATATGAACCTGATTTGAAGAAACCAGCGTCGCAGGAAGGTGGGCGTATTAGGGCAGAATGGGAGGGTATAGGTTATACGGAGGAACAGTGGGCTTTTTATGCCAAGTATGGTTATTGGATGCCCTCTGCTACTGTTGGTTGCAATGGAGGATCTCGGGGTGTACATATTACGTATGAAGAATTGGCTTTTTATGACAAGCATGGTTATTGGATGCCAAAGGGCGGTGTATGAATCTTTAACAGTATGATGTCGGCTGATGAATCTTTAACAATATGATGTATGGCTTTTTTTAGAAGTATGGTTATTGTAAGTTTTTTTTTATAGTAATGCAATGCACCACTGCTTAACATATGTTACAACCCTACAACAGATTCACTGTAATATATTAATTCGTCTTTGTCAGATGAATCTTAATTTTATATATAAGTACAATAGTTACTAAGATACACTGGTAAAAAAAAAATCATTTGGACCTTTTGTTACGTATGCAACAACTCTGTGGCTGGTACAATAAAAAAAAACATGGTCTAATAAAAAAAATTAATAAGCCTAAACTTTTAAATAATATGAACTGGCGACACGTTTATTTACGTATGTAACATTACTGGTGCTGGTAAAATAAAACGAAAAAATAACATGGTCTAATAAAAACTTAACAAATCAACATTTTTTTAAATTAATATGAAATTGTCGTGATGGTTTTTACGTACGTAACAACTCTGGTGCTGGAACAATAATATGGATCTGATTCTGCTTTATTTTAATAAATAAAATACTTTTTTTTCAATCATTAAAAATCTGATTTTTGTAAAGAAAAAAAATATGAGAGAGAATGTTGGAGAGAGAAGATTAGTGAGAGAAAGAGATAGAGAGATGATTGATTGGATGGAGAGAGAAAAGGGTGTAAATTACCCTTCTAACCTTTTTTGTCATCTTGTTTGATTATAATATCCACATTTAAGCTTGACCATTGATCAACTACAATGGATGGTGGTGATGAAGTTTACGGATGCGAAGGAACTTTGTACATGATAATTACGTAATGTTTTGTATGTTCATGAAAGCATTAAGTAATTATCATTACGTAAATATCATTACGTAATTATCATGCACTTTGTACATGATAATTACGTAATGTTTTTGTATGTTTATGAAAACATTACGTAATTATCATTACGTAATTATCATGTACAAAGTGATCCTTCGCATCCTTCGCACGTTTGTATTACTTTGTATTTGAACCTACCCTATATATATATATATATATATATATAGGGCAATTATATTTAGAAAACCCCTTTTAGTTGATGAAACCCAAGAAACCCATATTAGTGGTCCTCATTTGTCCACGTCTTGTATTTTTCTTGAACCCATAAGGGCATTTTGGGCATTTAGTTTAATTCCAAACATCTCTCATCTACTCAACTGACACCTCTTTCTTTTTTCAATATTTATATCTCTCCAAAGTACACATCCAATGTCTCTTTTTCTCTCACTTTTTCTTTCTCTCTCTCTAAACACAATAACAACAAAGCCCCTTTGTGTTTTGAAATCACAATCAGAACCAAATTGTTTAAAAAACAATCATACCTTAATGTCTCAAGGGTTATCACAAAAACAATCATCCCATGCCTCGAAAATAACCTGCAAGATCTGTTTATCGGCCCATGCCGAGGTGGTTTCAAGATCTAGACCTCGGGTTCAAGCTTTGGTGGTTTAACAAGGGGCTGTGGAAGGTGAACGAACAGGGCGACGATGGTGGTTCCTGATGGTATCGGTGGTTGAACAGGGGTTGTGGAAGGTGAACGAAGAGGGCGACGATGGTTGTTCTTCATCAATTTTTGTTCTGCTCCTAATCTCGTTTTTGTTCTTCATCGGTGACGAGACGAAAAAGTGGCTTGGGTTTCATCATGGTGGTGGTGATGAACGACGATGGTGACGAGGCAGGTTCTTATGTACCAGGTTTTTGGGGTTCTTGTTCTAACTTCTAAATTCTGATTTTTTATGGGGTTCTTGTTTTTAGACATATTCATGTTCTTGTAGTATATTTATTTTGTAAGGGTTCATTTCATCTTGTGGTATAATTTTTTTCTGTGTTTTTGTTTTGTTATTTCCAGATATGTAATTTTCTCGATGGTTAATTGTTTAGATTTAGCATGAAAACATATATTTTTCATGTAAAAACATATGCTTTCAGATTTGTAACATTTGTTTTGGGTTATAATTTACATCTTTACTTGATACACAAACATGTGTTTCTCGAACATGTTATAAAAAAACTTATGTTTTCGTGTTTGAGTTATAACTTATCATATGTTTTTTGTTGTTTTGGATTATACTTTAATGATAATGGTTATAGAAACACTGTTACTGATGAGAGAGGAGAGAGGAAAGAAAGAGAGATAAAAGTCTGACTTATGTCCTTTACAAGTAGAAAGGAGAGAGACACTTAAATTGGTCATAGACCAAACTACCCTCTCAACACTAAAAGACAATCTCCACTTTGGGATGAAAAAGTTGAAATAATAACAACCGTAGATCAAATGGAATGAGTGGTTAAGATGAGGGTTTTCAAGGTTTTCTTAAGTGGAAGGGGTTTCAAAATATCATTCCCCTATATATATATATATATATATATATATATAACACCTATGGTTTTCTATTTATTAATATATGCTTATCACGCTCTATCAATGAAACTATTTGAGTGCATCTGATGCTTTTTCTATGTTGCTATCGAGATGATACAAGTTATTACACATTAGGAATCTTTCTAGTTATAGAAATGTCATTGAATCATTAAGTATTGGTGAATTGTTTAGTAGTTATATAGTTAGGACAATTAACTATGTATTATTGAAAATGGAAGGTGAATAGTGATTTGGTGGTGAATAGTGAATCTGCAGTAATAACATATATACCTATTGCTTCCATGTTCATTCACGAAATTGCTTGGTGGTGCAGTGGTTTGATGTGTGGTTTATTACCCGTGCCACCCGGGTTCGAGTCTGTTTGGGTTGGGTTTTTTTTGGTTCATGGCATTGTCATAATTTATCAGGTTTTGTAGGGGTATATGTGTCATTTTCGCACATATGTATACATAATATACATGAATTGGGGGTGTTTGACACTTAGCAGTGTACGTGTCGTCTTCTCGGTTGTTTCGCCTGGTGCGTTTTGCATTCCAGTATTAACTATGTATTATTATTTTCTGTTTAAGATACCGTCTCCGATTGAAACGGTATCCATTCTTTCTACTTGGATGGTGGTGGTTATAAGGTTTCGTCTGGCTGTTCGTTTTCGGTGGTGTGTTTGGTGGTTGTGGTTGTGGCGGCGGTGTCCGGTGGTGTTTCGATCTGTGATTTAGTTGTCGGTTGCCACAATCCATCATCATCCATCTCCATTTTCCAGCATGCATGGGTAATATCTGTAGTCCACTGCTCATTGTTGTCGTGTATGGTGGTGGTGATGGTGGTGGTGCCGTCTGGTTTATGTCGGTGGTGTTTAGATCTATGGTTTTGGACAACAGTTGTCGGTTGCCACGGTTAAATAGTCACCCGGATTACCAGCGCTGGCGCCATTATCACATATCTACAACCGGTTTGCAGGTATTCTCGATCATCTTCTCAGTTGCTACATCATCTTTTTAGTTGTTTATTTTGTCCGTCGTTGTTCTTTTTTGGGATAATGTACGACATAAACTGTTAAGGGGCTCCCAAGTTAAGGCCTGCGGTGGCACCCTTGAGTGACGAACCACTGATCTAGTCCCTGGCTTGGCTTCGCCAGAGTGTTTTGCTTTCGCTGTAATTGGTGTTTTTAGTTTAGTAGTTACTGTTTTCCTTGCTCTTGAATTCTTGGAAATTTGATTGTATGGATTATCTGTTGATTAACTTTTGTTGTGTGTTGGGTTGTTGTGTCTATGCTGCCTATGGTTTATACGTGGGCTATTAAACTGTGCATGTAAGGTGTTCAATGAAACGCTTTTAGAGGCTAAATCTCAAGTTTGTTGTTGCTTTACGAATCCTCCCGAGGTTGTGATAAATATGTGTTACCTCTAAAATTTTGGACGTCTGTGGCAGTGATGATGAGTTTGCACTCATCTAAGCTTCATCTAATGATCGTTTCGTTCTTGACATGATGTCAAAAAGCAAAGTTGGTTCTATAACATGAGGCTATGATGAGTGTATGGATTTGGTTTAAAAATCGGGTCATGATATCATCTTGGCGAGGCAAATTAAAAGATTGGCAGCTGTTCAACAACAACATCTTTTGGAGCCAACTTGGTCTGATCCTTTTATAGCTTCCGAGCCTCATAAAGCTGAATTTTTACATTATACTATGTATCATTCAAAACCAGAGGTCTGTGGCAGTGATGATGAGTTTGCACTCATTTGAGCTTCATCTAATGATCGTTTGATTGTTAACATGATGTCAAAAAGTTAAATTGGTTCTATAACATGAGGCTATGATGATTGTATGGATTTGGTTTAAATATCGGGTCATCATATCATCTTGGCGAGGCAAACTGAAATGTTGTCGGTTGTTCAGCAGCAACATCTTTTGCAGCCAAGTTGGTCTGACAGTGATAATGAGTTTGTACTCATTTGAGCTTCATCTAATGATCGGGTCATGATATCATCTTGGCGAGGCAAATTGAAAGGTTGGCAGCTGTTTAGCAGCAACATCTTTTGCAGCCAAGTTGGTTTGATCCTTTTATAGCTTCTGAGCCTCATGAAGCTGGATTTTTACATTATACTACGTATCATTCAAAACCAAAAATGAAGACTTTCAACGCAATGTGGTTTGAGGTTTCTGCTTACGCAGACTTCCGCTGACTGTGGTGATTGAAGATCGAGGTTGGTTTTCATAAGTTTAGAAGTTTTGATATCATGTATTTTTTACATGGTATTAGAGATCTAGGGTTACGATTTAGTCCTGATACTGGTTGATTAAAGGTTTTCTTCTGGATGTGTCTGTATTGATCTGTGAAGTTGTTGTTTGCTGTTTGGATTGGAGTATAATTTTTAGCTTTAATTGCCTCACATTTGTGTAACCCTAAGTGAAGGTTATACAGGTGTGAGTAGGAGAACCCTAACTTGGGTCTTTCCCGGTGAGATCTTTCCCTTTTTTACTGGTTTTTTTAGAGTTTGTCTTTAAGGAGTCGATTGTCAGGACTGAGTTCCTGTTTAGCTTTAGGATCTGTCATGGTTTAGGAGGCTCTCGGTACCCTTGAGGAACTGGCTATCTAAATCACCGGCGAAGAGACATTTGCTTTATTATAACCTGTGATATGTGATATGTGATTGTGATAATATGGGATGTTTGTAACTGAATTAGTTGTTATTAGTGAAGAGTAGGTTGTAAGTGTTTATGACCATTTCAATTCCAGAAACATGTTGTTTTACTAAGCCCGAGATTGAAAATAGGAAAAGATGGCGTGGCAAGGATGGCGGATGACGGGTTTAGATCCGTAACACACCTTGCAACCAACTTTTCTGAAAACTTTGAGCCTCAAAATATTTGGTTTTGTTGTCATGTACCGCCTGCCGATTATTGGTGGGGATGGTATGGCAGGGATTGCGGATGGTAGGCTTCCGCCTGCAACCCTCCTTGCAGCTATCAGGTTTAAAAACTCTGGCCCACTCATAGATTTTCAAATTGACCTATGTTGAAATACATATTAACTATGTGTTATTGGAAACGGGAGGTGAATAGTGATTTGAAGGTGAATAGTGTAAGCTGCAATAATAACATATATACCTATTGTTTCCATGTTCATTAATGAAATTGGCTGGTGTTGTAATGGTTTCTATGTGGTTTATTACCAGGACTGAGTTCATGTTTTACTTTAGGATCTGTCATGTTTTAGTAGGCTCTTTCATGAGGACCTGGGTCGGTTCCCTTGAGGAACTGGCTATCTGGATCACCAGTGAAGAGACATTTGCTTTATTATAATTTGTGATATGCGATAAAGAACCGAGAAGAAGACACGTACACTGCTAAGTGTCAAACACCCCCAATTCATGTATGTTATGTATACATTTGGGCGAAAACGACACGTATACCCATACAAAGCCTTGTTGGTGGTGAAAATCCTCAGGATGATTTTACCTCTATTTCTTATGTTGCATCCTCAGGATGCTGAAGGGCCTAACAGACTTCAGGATGTAACTGTAATTTAGCATGTGCACATCTTGAGGATGGACTAACGAAATAGCTTTCTATGACATAATTGCAGGTACAACTAGGCTATAATATGGACTTGTAACCTCATTATAACGTCTATATTATAGTATTCAGTCAGAGAAGTCAAAGATGAAAGGGTTACACTTGCAAGCCAAAGTCCAAGCTCGAAGAAGGTTTCAAACTTGTAACCGATATGCATTAAATATCGGCGAAGAACCAGGAAACAGCTGCTGCAACGACTAGCTGAGATGAAACTGCCACAACGGTCACCTGAAGCTTTCAAAGAACTTAACTAAGCAGCGGATTACACGGGATTCATCATTTACTTTCATGTAACTATATATAAGGGGGTGATTGACGAGTATAGGTGTTGTATTGTAAAATACATCTATTTCCAGTGTATAGTTTGTATAGTTTTCGAGTCGTTTAGATAGTGTTTTTATTAGTTTTAGGCTTGTACCGGTCTATTTTATTTAGTATAGGTTTTTATTAGAATTTTATTAGTTTTGTGTCATTTTTAGTACTTATTTATTTATTTTATATTTTGGTAGGTGTTCGTATGGACGCTGGAGCGTAAACGAGCAACTTTGGTCAAGTCAAGAACACCCGAGCCGAGAGCACGGAGCTTGAATACTATATATAATAATATAATAACACTAATAATAATAATAATAACTAGTGGTAATAATAATAATAATAATAATAATAATAATAATAATAATAATAATAATAATAATAATAATAATAATTAGAAATCTAAGCGAAAATGCGGAAGGTTAAGGTGCCTGGCCATTGGGATGGTGACTTAGATTGGTCACACCCTCTGAGTTAAGTATGCTGAGATGAAAATGAAAAAAAAAACAAATGATTTTAAATTCTTTTGGTTTTCTACATAAAACGGTTAGGAATAGTCAATTGGTTGTTCCTTTTGTTTCATAAACTTTAGGCGGGATTAGGTGAAACTGTGGCTTCTTTAGTGTGAGACCCTAGGTAGACTAAATGAACCTAAAATTAAACTAACATGATAAGGGGCTTAGAAACCGGCGGTTGGGTTTAAGAGGACGAGTATACTTGCAATCGCAGTTGGCACGTGATTAGATTTTTAAAATTAAAGTAACCTATGTTTTGAGGCCAGATTATTTGATTATGATTCCGTAGCATAATTCTTTTTCAGGGACGAAAAAGAGGTAAGTGTGGGGATATTTGATGTATTGTAAAATACATCTATTTCCAGTGTATAGTTTGTATAGTTTTCGAGTCGTTTAGATAGTGTTTTTATTAGTTTTAGACTTGTACCGGTCTATTTTATTTAGTATAGGTTTCTATTAGAATTTTATTAGTTTTGTGTTAGTTTTAGTACTTATTTATTTATTTTATATTTTGGTAGGTGTTCGTATGGACGCTGGAGCGTAAACGAGCAACTTTGGTCAAGTCAAGAACACCCGAGCCGAGAGCACGGAGCTTGAATACTATATATAATAATATAATAATAACACTAATAATAATAATAATAATAATAATAATAATAATAATAATAATAATAATAATAATAATAATAATAATAATAATAATAATAATAACTAGTGGTAGTTACCCGCGCGTTGCCGCGGGGCGCGATTTACGCATACCGTTGCCGTTGGACGCGATAGCACAATTTTGTATCGAACCGTTATCATTACCGAAAGCATCGATCCTAAAAAACGACAAGAATTGATACAGGTGATAAAATAATAAATAAATTAAGCAATACGTTATATGGCAAAATTGTATTTCATATTATAATGTAACAATAAAATAACCATATATACTAATAAAATAATCAAATAAGTAAAATAATTCGTTTTACTGTAGAAGTGTCAATGAATTAATATTATATAGTGTTACTGGTTCCCCGCGCTTTACTGCAGGGGTATCTGTTACGTTAAGGGTTCGGTGGACGCTAGAGATAACATTAGGAAAATGTTGTTTGTACTACCGAAACAGAATGATTAACGTTACCAAACAAATACTTTGTTGCTAATATAACTCTATTTGTAATCAGTTTTATACCTTAACATTTAGAAAACTATGAAAACGAATACGGGATCATTACCGGCATCAAGACAATACGGGCTCAGTTATCCACAATAAAGAAAAATATTAATTTTTGGTACTGAAAGTAATGGTTTAGTACAAATATCAGGCAGCAAATGCTTATCCCTAAAAAACTAAAAATTAAATGCGCAGCCTTTAAACAAAATGAAATAATTAATTAGTATTGGTACCAAATCCTAAATATGGTAAGGTTGATGCCATGTGTGACATATTTTTACAATTAAGTATTAATTTTTTTTGAACATTCAAACGAGATTTTATTCTACCAACAAAAACATACAACCAAAGTCTCACCCAGGCATATTAAGCGAGTCGCTACCTGGGCCAACCCAACAAACACATACATATAAACTCAATCACAACAGCTATGACAATATCAATATAATAACCTGTGTAAACCCACCCGAACCCAGACCCCAACATTTCAGATCAGCCGTTGTTGAACAAGGAGAAATCCCACCACGCCTTCTTTTCCAAACCTTCGAGTCTGCCCCGTTTCACCATCCACCAAAAAGATTCAAGTTTGATATCTTCCAACAAAATAGACGTAGCCATGTTAACATCACTAAATACCTTTTCTTTTCTCCTGATCCACAGCTTCCAAATCTTCAGGCAGACGACGGCGTACACAGCTCTCATTTTCTTCCCGGAACCACCTGTGTCATTGAGTCCTTCAATAAGCGTATCGATTGGTTCCTCCCTTTTTAACTGCTGCAGCTTCAACCACTCACCCACGTTCCACCAAATTGCTCTTGCCCATACGCAGCTTGTGAAAATGTGATTAGTCGTTTCCAACTCGAGACCACAACGCTTACAGATCCCGTCCCCTACTTGAACACCTTTGAAAGATAACGCTTCAGCCGACGGGATACCGTTCTTCAGCACCCTCCAAACAAAGCACAGGACTTTAGGTGGAACTAACTTGCACCACCTGAACTTTGATACCTATTGCGAGCCCCACAAAACCTGATTCAGCACCTCCCTGACCCGTTTGACCGAAAATTTCTTTGCAGCCCCAGCCGAACTCCACAGCCAGTAGTCCGGGTTTTCATTGATCTTTTGATTGTTAAGTACTGACTGTAGTCTTTGCATCTCTACCCACGCGGCAGATGACGAAGGAAATCTACTCCACGGGATGTCCCACCACACCATTCCATTTATAAACCGATAACAGTCTTGAACGAGTAGCTTTTTTGCATTACAAATCAGCTTTAACCCAGGCAACTGATCACTCAGCCATGTATTCGAAACCCATTTATCCTCCCAGAACCTAACCGAATCCCCCTACCCACAGAACATATAAACATATCTTCAAAATCGACCCCACGATCAGCGAACGTCTTCTAAAGTGTAGCAATCTTGGGTCAGACCCCAGAATAAGTCTTTTTTACTTGGAATGAACCCGACCTGTTTCGCCCCTCGTGAATCGACTTGATAACACTACACCACAGTTGATCGCTAGATGTCTTGTATCTCCACCACCATTTGCTCAACAAAGCTAAGTTTAGATCTTCAATACTTCCCACCCCCAAACCCCCTTTGTTTTTAGGTTTAATAATATTTTCCCACGCCACCCACCTAATTTTATTCCTCGATGAAGCGCCTCCCCATAGAAACTTTCTTCTAAGCCCTTCCAATGACTTGATGACTTCCACCGGTGCTTTGAATAGAGAAAGAAAGTAATTCGGGATTGCTCCCAACACCGCTTTGATTAATACCGATCTACCTGCAAAAGAAAGAAATTTTGCCTTCCAAGAAGACAATTTAGTGTGAAACTTATCAATTACCGGCCTCCAATTTATCAGTCTATTCATATTACAGCCCACAGGGAGGCCCAAGTACACGAAAGGCAAATCGCCTTTCTTGCACATGAGATAACTCGCCATATTCTCCACCTCCACTCCACCGACGTTGATCCCGTAGATATAGCTCTTCAGCAGGTTTATGTACAACCCTGAAGTGATGGAAAAACACCTTAAGATCCTGTTCAAGTTCATCACATTTTGACCGACCAATGACCCAAAAATAAGGCATCGTCAGCATAGAATAGGTGTGACACGACTGGATCATCGTTTGGTAACTTAATACCGCAGAAAGTCCCCTCAGTGACAACTCTAGTCATCATGACATTCAACGCTTCTATCACCATTGTGAACAGGAACGGTGATAACGGGTCCCCTTGTCTCAGCCCCCTTTTAAGTTGGATTTCTTCGGTAGGTGATCCGTTAATGAGTACTGCCACTCTACCTGTCACAAGTAGCCCCATGATCCAAGTTTTTTCACTTGGTTGGGAACCCCATATGATGCATAACAGAAACCAGGAACTTCCAAGACACACAGTCGTATGCCTTCTCAAAATCCGCTTTAAACAGTAACATCTCTTTCTTATTTCGTTTTGCCCACGACACCAACTCATTTGCAACAAGTGGACCATCAAAAATATTTTTACCCTTAATGAAAACCGTTTGGACCGGTGAGATAACACTGCCCAATACCTTTTTCAACCGGGCCACCAACACCTTAGAGATAATTTTACCTATCACACCAATAAGCGAAATAGGTCGAAAATCTGAGAATACCATAGGATCATTAACTTTCGGAATTAGTGCAATAAAAGATGAGTTGTTGGATGGATGAATGGATCCATGAACGAAGAATTCATCCATGATAGCAACCACATACTCCTTTAGATTTTCCCAATAGTGTTTAATGAACCCGAAAGAGAACCCACCCGGACCCGGCGACTTTTCTCCCCCACCGTCCTCTATTGCCTCCCTAATCTCTTCCTTAGAAAATGGTACCACGAGCCTATTAGCCTCCTCGTCTGAGATCCTTTTGAACCCGTCCCCAGACAACCTAGGTCGATATGGCATTGGTTCGTCAAACTTTTGCTTAAAAATTTCATCCGCCTTCTTTTTCATCATATTTGGCTCCTCAATCCAACTCCCGTCGATATACAGTCCAACCACTCTATTGCGTGCCTTCCTGTTATTAATTGCCCCGTGAAACAGAGCTGAGTTCTCGTCTCCCTTAAGTATCCATTGCAATTTCGCTTTCTGCTGGAGGTCCTTGATTTTATTCCATTCGTATTTTTTGATCAACAACCTTGCCTCCTTCCACACCAATCTTTCAACCTCCACAAGAGGTCTACTTTCTGCCACAATGTCCAAATTTTTAACTTGATTCCTCGCAGTTTCGACATCCCCTTCCTCCGCATCCATAACTTCAGATCTCCATGCTTTGATGTTACCTTTAATATTTTTCAGCTTTTGTAACAATATCACATCCTTACGCCAAGCCTCTACTCCCATGTTGAGACCTCCAATCACTACTTCATTTAATCCATCCTTGCCCAACCACGAGTTATAGAACCAAAATGGGCAAGGACCAAACTTTGTATCACAATTTGAGAATATCACCGGTGAGTGGTTCGATACATCCCTATCAAGTGCCATCACCTTTGGGTTCGGCCATTTACTCATAAAACTTTCACACACGAGAACCCTGTCAAGCTTTCTTAACTTCGTTCCATCCGGTGACATGTATGTGAACTTCCTACCCCCATGTTATATTCAAGTAAACCCGTATCCGCAATAAAATTATTAAAGGCAAGTGCATTTGTCACTACAAAAACCGAATTAAGTCTCTCGCCTTCACTTCTCACATCGTTAAAATCTCCCAAAAATATCCACCTCCCATTGAATTCTTGCATGACACCCAACAGTTCCATCCACAAATTCATTCTTGCATTTGGGTCGTTTGGAGCATACACATTTACCACCAGCAGCATTTCCGCGTTACCCCCATAATTACCACCTACCAAGATGAAATTCTGCCCTTTCTTAACCTCGGCGACCTTGAAAATCTCAGAGTTCCATATTGTGACCAACCCCCTGATCTCCCTGCTGCATTAACCACTACTTTTTCATAGGGTGATCCGTCCCAAAATCTACTAACCTGAAAATCCGACAACTTTGATATTTGTGTCTCCTGTATTGCAATGCATGTTAAACTGAACTTATTTTTTAATTCCCTAACCTTAGCCGAATTACTTGCCCCTCCCGCCCCTTTTATGTTAAATGACATATAATTCATTTTAAACCCCTAGGCACCAATTCATCAACGATTTTTTCTCCCATTTCCTTTTCGAACCCAGTAAGACATACACCGACTACATGACCAACCCCAACCGTATGGCCTAGTTCCTCATCACAGTTGACCCCTGACCCATGAGAATTAACTCTTACCTCGTCGACAACCGCTTCAATGCCATCCTTTTCCTCGCCGTCCGACACCTAGTCAGATTCAAACCCATCCTCGACACTTCCATTTTGAAGCACACCAGATTCATCCAAAGTGTATTTATCAGCCTCACGTAACTTCAGCGCAATCTTCTTCCCCTCCCTTATCTTCATCTTGATTCCTCTTAAGCATGATGACGTACCAGAACCATCTGAGGTCCTACCCACTAGAGTAGGAGAGCCACATCTGTCCCTTATCTTTAATTTTCTTCTACCAGTAGATACCCCTATGCACCTTTTACGTTTATGCTTTGGCCCACTCTGTTTAAAGATAGCTCCCCATAACTTAACAATATCCTTTTTAGTTTGGGCTAGCCATTAGGAGCCCCCATACCACTTGCACTCTGGTCAGGCCCACCGGATTCCACTCCAACACCTATCTTCTTGTTATTATTCTCTAATTCGGATTCCACAGACCCACCCAATTCACAACCCGACCGCTGAGCCACGTGTCCTATATCATCCGATTTACTACAGTCCCCATGCACGTCCCTCGAACCGTCCAACCCATAATCCCCATGCAAAGCTGACCCATCATCTTCCATTGTCTTTTCCACTTCCATGGTGACATCAGCACCGACTGTCTTCTCCAGCCGGATACCCGAAGCCACAGGCTGCGTGTTCACCACTGTCGTCGGATCCGGAGGCACCACCACCTCCTCCTCCGACCCCCCATTCGTCGACCCATCCACCTTATCCATTGAGATCTGTGGTTCCCTAACATTCGTAATCCCCACATCCCCCACAACAATAACCTCCGGCACCGTAGCCACCTCTGCTACATCATCTCCGACAACAGTGACTACCTCCCAAATAAACTTCGGCAACCACCTGCCAGCACCTTCGGAAACCCAATAAGTGAATAATTCGCCTTTCCGTGAGATTTTGATCTCTTCGTCAATTTTATTACCATAGTTCGTCATAATACCAACATATGCTCCTTACAAATTTGTATACGCAACACCATTTTCCGCCTCTTTCATGACTTCCCCATAGTAGGATCCGATCCTTTCGATATTCTCGTCCGAGGAAAGAATTAGAGGAATTCCAGTAATCTTGATCCATGTTAGCCTTTCGAACTCCACAATCTGACCCTTCCATTCAAACACCTCAGACAACCATTCCCCCCAAATCGCCTTCTTACCCATGAACTCCGGGACCTTCTCCGGTACCGACATCATGATTAACACTTTCAAACCTCCAAGATATCTTACCTCCATTCTTATCCCTATAATATCCTTAAGACCATCAACTAACTTACAAAGTCTGAAATAGTTTCTTGCCTCACCCACCACAGATCTGCCCACCCATGGGTGTTTAAGACCATCCACCTTTTCATTCAGAGTTATATGTTTCACCCCCACTATTGCTTGCCTCCTTCCTCCCAGTTAATTTTTCCTTGAACGATACATTGTTCCCGAGTCCAACATCCTCCACCTTCTCTTTCGCTTTTCCATTTTCATGGAGATTCTTTGCACTACCAGGTACATTGACATTCGGCTCCCATTTTGCAGTGTTCATCCGAGCAGAGTCTCTTCGATTTCTACCAGTACGGGACCTGCTATCCTCCTTACTAAATCTAGCCACCTTTGCAAAGATCCTCCTCCCAAAAACATCCAGGCTATTTAGAGCTTTCACAACCTTATACACATCCTTCACCCTTACAAATCTCACAAAAGCGAAGATCTTACCGAACTTGTCCCGTTTCCTAGCCACATATACGTCTTTTAACAATCCACATCTTCCACACTCTTCCCTCAACCATTCAGATTCCATCCCATCCGGAAGATTGGGCAGGAAGAAAGTGACCGTTGAGTTCTCCCCAAAGTTCTCCGGCGGAATCTCCCCATCCTCGAGAGTATTCATGTTTTCTTGTTTATTTGTTCACCATAATTAAGTATTAATTGTTTTATATTTCGTTCATGATGCTTATATAGGAAATTAAATGTTGCTGAAAGTATAAAAAAGGGATATTGGATGCCACTTGGCATCCACCAATAGGATCAGTTGATGTTAGCCTTCGGACTCTATTGAAGTGTTGTTGGATTAATATAGATATAATAATAAGAAAAATAAAATAAAATGGTGAATCGTGAGTTTGTTGGGTCACGGCCCAAACTCACAAAGGGCTAGAGGTTTTTTATTTGGAGGGCCGCTAATTGTTTAAAGGGGGTCGATATTATTCTTCAGAGCAGTGGCATGCGATTATTTTCGTGGAGGGCAGCGACAGAGAGAACAACAACATATTTTAGAGTGGAGGTCAAGGGTTGACCCATTGGTGTGAGCATGGGTCGTTTCTAATTCAACTATTTATTTGTTTATCTACTTGATACCCGTTGTTAACACCATGAATTCAACTTGCTTTTATTGTTTTGATTTAATCAAGGCTGGTCCTGAGGGGGTGCGGGGAGGACTCCTGGCCCGGGCCCTATTTCTAAAGGGGCACTTTGAGCGACGACGAGTGTTTTTTCTGCAAGCATTTTCTTTCTATTTTCGACCAACAAAAAAAGATTTCATTTTGAACATCACTGGTTATAAACACAAGAAGGCGAAGAGTAGATAAGGAAGAAGATAAGTCATACATGATAAACTAGATTGAAAGGTTTGTTTGTGTTGTGGTACAGTAATTGTGCAGCCTTTGCAGTAAATTTTAATATATAGTAGTACTACAAAACAGTAATTGTCTCACACTTTTGCACATGATGAAAATCAAATTCGTTTTACTAAAAAAACTTTTCAAGTCTAGACATAAAATAATGACCCTTCAAATTATTATGGAATTTTAAGAAATGGTGGTTTTTTTATAAGCCAATTAACCAAACATAGTCATTTTTATAATTATATATTACGAGACTTTCAGTTCTTTATTCGGTTTGACTAGTCCGAATAGGGAACCGGTAAGGATACCGGTTCAACGTCCGCTCCAGCTATGAAAACATTGCTTAAAAGACCTAAGACAAAGGGCACATATTTCGCGGATCGGCCCGGGCACCTGAATTTTCAGGGCCGGCCCTGGATTTAATCATGACTATTATTGGCTAGACTTTTGTTACTACTTAGGTTTTGATGAATACTCATGAATGATTGAATATTTTTATGGTTTTTGGAACTTTGACTATGGGTTGATGATTTAGTAAAGACTTTGATTATTTGTGATGTGATGTATATGCGTATCTAGTTTTATTCAATTAATAATTA
This sequence comes from Ambrosia x helenae, assembly GCA_030844895.1. Lineage (NCBI taxonomy): Eukaryota > Viridiplantae > Streptophyta > Magnoliopsida > Asterales > Asteraceae > Ambrosia > Ambrosia x helenae. The sequence goes on along the minus strand of CM061227.1, from coordinate 62,652,598 downwards.
TTTACTCCACATGCGTTTTTGTGAATGTCTTTCATGTATGAATGCGTGTTAGGTTGTGGACTGTGTGTTAGCTACTAGTTTATGGTAAATTGCTAGTGTTTTCCATAGGAGTGGTTTTTGTTGATTGGGTAGTTCTAGGTGTTCTTCCAATTCCAATAGCTGTAAGGTGCGGGATTGTCGATATGTCTAGGGTGTTAAATTGCTAGATCTAGATGCTTTGTAAGAAGATCTTCCTAGTTTCCTTACCACTTCTTGCGTATCGAGTCAGGTCAGGTTTTCTATAGTTTACCCCTTGCACTCTTAGTGTACTGAGGCTTTCGCGCTGTAAGGTAGACTGCCTAGCGGGTACTTTATCATCAGAGTAGGTAAACCTGTAAGGGTAAACTCTCAATCGGTAGTTTAATGGATTATAAGTAACCTTAGGTTTCTCCTTGAGAAGGGTCGAGGGTCCTCTAGTTTATCCTGTAAGTTTAATATTTGAAGATCCCGGTTCCATAGCTAGTTCCGTAACCATAGAAGTTTGTCAGTCATGAGTAGGATTCTAACCTAGGTAGTACCTTCACCATCATTTGAATTCAGCTCAACTCAGTTCTCGTTTTTAATTCAGTTTAGTTAATCTTAGTCAATCTTTATTTTATTACATTTTATTTTTCAGTAAACCCCCCCTTTAAAATAATAAATAAATTTAATACATATTTAGGATAAGTTTTCGAGTCTAGTTTACGTTTTCCATTAGAGTCTCTTGGGTTCGATATCCGGACTTACTTTAGCTATACTAGAGTCGATAGTTCACTTGCTAGTCAGTAGTTTAGTTTTAGAGAGTCTAGAGTATTACTTAGTGTCTAGTTTAGGTTTAATTTAGTTGTTTTTATTAAACTACTTTTAGCACATCAATAGGACGCATTAGACTCACTTGAACAACACATACACTCTGCTGCTCATAGATACTCACACACACTTAGCACAATCATTGTATTCATAGTACACTCACCATTCATTCATCCCAAGTTGTAATCTTTTACCCAATTTTAATATTAACAAACAAGCTAGGGGCTTAGACTCCTCCCGAGGTTTTGTGCCGGCGATCAACAAATGATCAAGGGCTTTCCTCGTACATCGAGTGTTATTTTCTCATTGCATTACATTTACATTTATCGATCTTAGCCAATCTCATCATTTTGCCTTACAGTTACATCCTCAAGATATAACTGTCCATCCTCAAATTTACCTTTGCCATCCTGAACATAGTTGTCATATATTTACTTCTTTTACATCTTGATACACCATTTTTCAGAATAAAACTAGACTTTGATCTTATTTGACACTTATAGCACTCTACCTCACATTTTCTAATTTGGAAAACAAGATTATTTTTACTAAGTAATTTTTGACCAAAACAATTTGGCGCATACCGTGGGGCAAGTGGTGCTATTTTAACAAAAACCTTTGTTAAATTTTTTTATTGATTAACTCATTTTGCAAATCTCGACAACTATGTCTTCCTCCCAGAAATCTATTTCCTCATCCATGCCATCTTCAACCTCTACCAGAAATGCAACACTGCCACCCCCACCTGCATTCTCAAAAAGTTCTACTTTCCAGATTCCGCCTAGACCAGCAATGGGGACATCTGGATCCACTCCTCCTATTTTCGTATCAAATGATGAACTCTTTTCCATTTTTGCAATGGTGAAGGATCAAATGCAGCAACAACAGGAAACTAACCGGATGATGTTGAGAGAAATACAATTTCTCAAAACATCCTCAAAGAGACCAACTGATGACATGGGGACACCGTTACAACCTAGAGTGTTGGACTTTAACTCTGGCATCTCTGGGGGCGTTCATCAAGGAGATTTCATCCCCATGAGCACTGGATTCTCTGCTCCTAAAACAACTACAGCACACCCAGGATGACAACAATTAGGGATCCATGATATACACCTGGGCCATCCCAAGGATATAACAATAACGGTAACAATTTAAGTTCAAGTACTTTTACTACTAATAATATTGCTTCTTTGCAGGATACAGGTATAAGTCCACAACTGGAAAGGGAGTTACAGAAGATTAAGGATATGGTATCAAGTGTACCAGGGATAATACAACCTATCCCCGAAGTATCCTCAGCATGTCATAGGGTGTCCAGTTTTGCACCTCCCATTTGTGATGCAGAGATCCCAAAGAGATTTCAAACTCCAAGCATGAAGCTCTATGATGGGTCAACAGATCCCGAAGAGCATGTGGCTCAATACAGGGAAAGGATGGAGATAAATTCGATCCCTGCTAATCTTAAGGAAGCATGCTTATGCAAAGGATTTGGCTCCACCCTCACTGGTCCAACCTTAAAATGGCTCCTAAGTGTTCTTCCCTATTCTATTACTTCTTTTGCACATTTAATTAATATGTTTAACAATCAATTTTCTTATAGTTGAACGATTGAACGTTTGACAAGTGACTTGTACAGGGTGACTCAGCCACAGGGAGAATCACTAATATCACTAGGTTCGGAAAGGAAGCACTTGACATCCCAAACTTGGATGTCATGACGGCAGTACAAGCATTCAAGATGGGACTACAAAGAGATTCACCATTCTACCAAGAATTGGTGATGAATCCTTGTAGGAACTTGGATGAAGTCAGGAACAGGGCTCTAAGGTTCATCCGACTTGAGGATGACAAGAAGATACAAGAGAGGATCGAAGCATCCTCCAGATATAACCATCCTAATCGAGAATCCACTCCCACATATGAACTATACAAGCATAAACCATATGCTAGACCTGATAATAAAAAGGTTAATGTGGTTGAGGGTGACGATGAAGATGACTGTCCTAAATTACCAGATTATTGTTTTTCTATGGATGTAACAGGATTAATGTACACCATGAAGGATCTCAGAGACAAAGCAAGATGGCCAAAGAAGGATGGCAAATCAGGATGGAAGGACAAATCAAAATGGTGTGCCTTCCATGAAGATTTTGGTCACATCACTGAAGATTGTATTGCCTTATGAAAGGAGATAGCATATCTTCTAAGCAAGGGTCATCTTAAGGATCTCCTAGGCAAAAAGAAGCCAAGGATTCAGGATGGCACCAACATCCCAGAAAGAGCAGCATCACCACCTAAGGATGCTGGTGTAATCAACTTTATTTCGAGTGGTTCAGCCATTTGTGGAACATCATACTCAGCTTCTAAGAGGCATGCAAGAGAGACGAAATCAGAAAATGGAGAAAGACCCACAAAGACAACCATCCTGACGACCTCAAAAGTGATAAGCTTTGAAGAAGAAGATTGAGAGAATATCCTTGACCCTCACCATGATGGTTTACTTGTAGATGGTGGGAGTTCAATCAACATAATCCAACTAGAAGCTCTCAAGCGGATGAACATCCCGAAAACTGAGAGAGTTTCCAGATCATCAGTCTTGGTTGGCTTCAGTGGAGAGACTAAGAGCATAGTGGGTGATATCAAACTACCGGTATATGTAGAGGGGGTGAATTCTATCCAAATATTCTGTGTGATAGATTCTCTATCCTGCTGCAATGTCATCTTGGGGAGACCTTGGATACATGACATGAAGGCAGTCCCTTCAACATATCACCAATGTGTAAAGCTACCAACGCCATGGGGAGTTGTCAAAGTAAACAGTAATCAACAAGAAGCCAAGGATTGCTATACAACATCAATGAAGGCTTCGTCAAGACAAGCATAGTAATTACAGAAGGATGCACAGTGCCATCCTCAGGATATCAAAGCACATCCTGACCAGGATGTAAATGATGCTTGCCTTGACGAAAACAACAAGGATATCACTGAGAAGATCAGTAAGAACATCCCCAAAGACATTGGATAATCTCTAATTTTATTTTTAAAATGCAGGATGTCAACATTTGCATGGAAGCATGAAGACATGATTGGCATCTCTAAGGATGTCATTACTCATAAGCTTGGGATTGACAAAAGCTTCAAGCCTATTCAGCAGAAACGAAGGAAGTTTGCACTAGAAAGGAATGCCATCATACAAGAAGAGGTGGACAGATTACAAAAGTCCAAGATGATAAGGGAAGTAAAATTCCCAAGATGGCTGGCAAACGTGGTGGTGGTACATAAGAATGTTGGGTCTGCTGACCTGGAGAAGAACAGATGATTGAAAAGCCAAAATATGCTAACAGTTGATTCCACAAATAAACAGTCTTTACAACATACTCTTCCCAAAAGACTGCTGACCCTAACAACTGTTCCACCCAAACAACTGCTGTGACAACTGCTGATACAAAGGACTGCTAGAGAACAACTGATAGAGAACAACTGCTGACCAAAGGTCTGATGAAGAAACAACTGCTAATCAAGTACTGAAGACTAAAGGTCTGTTGGAGTCAATAGCACTTAGACTCCAACAGATGTTGCAAGACCATCAGAGTTTTCTCTTAGCAGTAGTTTACTTTACAGTGTTTTGTAATGTAACAGTAGATTGTATAGGGCAGATGTTTTATGTTGTTATCTGTTAGAGGTCACTATCTTAGGTGACGTCAGCACATGTCACCAGTGGTTTAGGTTTGTCTATAAATAGAACAGTGCTTGTACTGTTCTATTACATCACACACAAACATTCTCTCAGACAAACAATCACTGTGTGATCGGGCTGAGGGGGAGTATTTGTACTGATTGTAATCTTTCAATTAATGAAAGCATTTGATCATTGATAACAATTATTCCTGTTGTTTTGATTATAGTTTATCTTTCCGCTGCACTTTACATATATACGTACATCATTCATTTCTCATTTTATTCTAAATATATCAAAACAATCAAACTCAGATCCTAACAATTGGTATCAGAGCTTGGTCAATTAAATTCGATCTAACCAATCATTTTAATATAAACAGATCAGCTCACAATTATTGATATCGTTTGTCTGTTGGATTGAAAACACAGTAATAGTTTAATTTCGATTCAACCGTTTTTAAACAGACTTTGTTTTTTGAAAAATTAGAGAATGGCTTCAATCAATCACGATCCACATAACACTGGCACGAACAACAAGCCACCGATGCTTGTCAGATCTGAATACAATATCTGGCAACGTCGGATGAGCCATGTTCTAGCTCAACAGAACACTGGGTGTTGGAAGTCGGTTATCTTCGGACCACATGTTCCGATGGTGCCGAGTATTGAAGATCCCAAGGTTCAGGAGCCAAAGAAACTTGAAAACTACTCCGACCAGGATTTTCAGAAAATTGAGTTAGATGCTAAGGCCTTCAGTATTGTGGCCATGGCTCTACCCAATGATATATATGCTGGGCTGTTACACTGTAGCATTGCAAAGGAGTTGTGGGATGCACTGAAAGAACAATTTGGTGGGACTGAAGAGGTTATTGAAAACAATCGTGAAATACTTAACCAACAATATGAAACATTCAGTCATGTCAAGGGAGAGTCATTAACTCAACAATTTGAGAGGTTTAACTGTCTCATTAGTGAACTAAAATTGGTTGGTCTTACTTACCCCTATTCAACTTTGAACCATAGGTTTTTAAGATCATTACCAGACAAATGGGACACTATTGCTATTGTTATGAGAAACTCAATTGGATTTAAGGACCTATCACTGACCCAGCTTCATGGTAAGCTCTTGACCTATGAGAGAGAGCTTAACCAGAAAAAGAAGCTCCAGGACTCTTGAAAAGTGTCTGATGATTATGTATTTGGGAATACAACACTTTTGGGTCATGATGAGGTGCCTAGAAATAATAAGGATCAGATTTATGATCATTTCATTGACATAACTTCAGGTTTTAACTCAGGTTTTAACTCTGATTCTTATTCACCAAACTATGCTTTCACAGCAAGTGATGGTGATATCCAGGCATCTGATAACATATCCTTTGAGTATGATGACCTGAAATACTTTGACCCTGATGATTTGGAGGAAATGGACATTATGCACCAATTGGCCCTTCTCAGTGTAAGAACTAACAATTTTTACAAGAAAACTGGGAGAAGGTTTCCAGGGTTAACTAGCAGATCAAAGGTTGGGTTGGATAAATCAAAGATAAAGTGTTATAAATGTCATAGACTTGGTCATTTTGCTAGGGAATGTAGGAGTCAACATGGTACACCTATAATCACCTATCCAAATCAAAGACCTCAGACCAACACTTATCAAAATTCCTATAATACCCCTGGACCAAATGTGCAAAACACTGCTCATTTTGTACAGTCCTCAAACACTGTTCCTGTCCAGTATGTCCAAACCACTGTTCCTCAGATCCACTATGTGCAAACACCTGTTGCTCAAGCACCTGTGCAGATGACTGCTACTTCATCCTCTGCTCCTGCAGAGACCAGTCAACAGAGCTTCTTCACACAAGGCTTTGTTGCTTGGAGCAGTCTACCAGATGAGTTAACAGATGAAAATTTTGCACTAGTTGCCAAAGCTGAAAATGAACCAGAAAACTTTTGTTTCATGGCTATGGTAGAAGAAGTTGAATCTGAGGAGGTGGTGACTGAATCTAAAGTTGTGACTGATGATGTTGTTGATGAAGTTGTTGCAGGTGAAAAACCTGAAGAAGAGGTTGTGAATCTCTCAGATCCCTGGGGTGCATCTGATGATTGTGAGTGCAAGTGTGATTGTGCATTGATGGCTGCTGCTAAGGTATCTCCTCAAATTCTTAAGGATCTATGTTCTGACAGATGTGTGATAGCATTTGCTAACATCAAAGAGGTGAATGAAAACCTTAGAAAGAAAATTTTAGATGATGAGGTTAAATTTGAAAAACTTTCAAAAGAATTAAAAACAAGTTTAACTGAAAAAGAATCTGAAATAAGCAGCTTAAAACATGAAGCAACAATAACCAAAGACCAGCTCCAAACTATGATAACAAAATATCAGAGTTGTAAAAGTGAGCTTGATTCCACCCAAGTTGAATGTCAGAAATGGGTGGAATCATGTAGAGGATTTGAAATGCTACTCAACAAACAAACCAAAAGTCATGTGAAGTTTGGTTTTGGTTTTGAAACCACTGCTCCAGCTTTTGAAAACACTGACAAAAGGGATCAAAAGTCTGTTGAGATAGTACCAACAAACTTGCAGGGTCAAGAGATTAAAATCACTGAACCAAATGGTAAGAAAATTGTTCTAGAAAAACCAGAAGGTTCCTCATCATTCACTGAACTTGAAAAGTATGAATTTAGACCTACTTGGTCTGATGAGTGTGGTACTCTTGAGAATTTTAAACCTGTTGATTTTAAAACACCTGAAGGAAAGACAGCTCCTCAGGCAAAAATCATTCCCTTGAAAAACCTTCCAGCAGATGCTCAAACATCTGCTGAAAAGAAGGCTGAAAAAGGGAAGAAGATAGAAAAGGCTGTCCACTTGTTCTGTGATTTATGTGAAAAGAAGAATCATGTCCATAAAAACTGTTTTCTTCTAAAAGCATATGACATTAACAAAGGAACAAGTGTATGTGATTCCAAAGCCACATGTTCAATATGTGGGAAAAAGAATCACAAAACCAAAGAGTGCTTGTATCTCAAAAATTTTGATGTGAAAATACAAGAGTACAAAGCTAAAACTCTTGCAAATCCTGGGGTAAGTACTTCAAAAGGAAAGCCCAAACAGACCTTCACTCCTGTCCAAACATCTGTTACTAAAAGTCTTGAAACATCTGCTCCTAGGGATGTCCAAGTAACAGATGCTCCACCCACAAGCAAGTACCCAAGAGGATATGGACAACCACCATGTCATAGTCTGTCACATGTTTATGAGGAGCCAAAAAGACCCTCTAAACCAAGAGTGAACAGAAATCCCTATGGGTATTATCATCTGTCTGGAAGTGATCAAACAACTGTTGCCCCAAGTGTTGACATTCAAGCACTGGCAAATGGTCAGCAGCAATTGTTGAACTTGATTCAAAAATTAGTTCAAACCACTGATCATCTTCCAAAGCTTGAGTCTGAAAAGTCTGAGGACCCATCCAAAGCCAACTTGGCTTTGACACTCACCAAAACTAATCCATTACTGCTGTGCAGGGAGCTTCTGCTTATTTAGATAGTCTTTGGTATGTAGATAGTGGAGGCTCCAGGCACATGACAGGATGTAGAGCCCTTCTTTTGGACTTCTTAGCTCATGGAGGGGGTGATATATCCTTTGGTAATGATTCAAAAGGTAAGGTGTTGGGGTCTGGGACTGTACAAGCTGGGAAACTCAAGTTTGAAAATCTCAATCTTATTGATAATCTCAAGTTTAATCTTCTGAGTGTTTCACAAATGAGTGACAAAGGTTATGGCTCATTCTTCACAAAGAAAACTTGCAAGATTATTGGGCCAGAAGTGGTGAAAAAGATTGATACCATCATTGCTGAGAGCAAAGCACAACTTGTTGCTCATAGAAGTGGCAATGTGTATGTTGTTGATATGTTAAAGGACAATCCTATGGCAAATGTATGTTTGTTTTCTGCTGCCTCCACAAAGGAGACAGAATTGTGGCATAGGAGACTGGGTCATACCAACCTTAATACTATCAACACACTCTCTAAACAAAGTCTTGTCAGAGGCTTACCATCAAAAGAATTCAAATGTGATGAGCATTGTGTTTCCTGTTTAAAAGGGAAACAACATAAAAGCTCTACAAATCCATTGATGAGTCCAAAACCAGTCAATGTCTACAATTGTTGCACATGGACTTGTTTGGCCCTGTTAAAATCATGAGTCTAAGAAGAAAAAGATTTTGTCTTGTCATAGTTGATGATTTTTCTAGGTTTACGTGGACTTACTTTTTACATTCTAAGGATGAGACTGCAGGTATTTTGAAGGACTTTGTCACCAAAGTTGAAAAACAATATGACTTGCCAGTAAAAGTCTTCAGGAGTGACAATGGAACAGAGTTTAAAAATAAGGAGTTGGATGACTTCTGTGTGTCAAAAGGGATTGTGAGGCAGTACAACATCCCAAGAACACCAGAGCAAAATGGGGTGGTTGAGAGGAAAAATAGAACTCTTATAGAAGCTGCAAGAACCATGCTAGCAGATTCTGGTTTACCATTGTCCTTCTGGGCAGAAGCTGTAAACACTGCTTGCTATGTTCAAAACAGAGTTTTGATCAACCCAAGACATCAAAAAACTGCTTATGAAATTCTGTTCAAAATCAAACCATTAATTTCATTTTTCAAAATCTTCGGCTGCCCATGTTTCATCTTAAATCTCAAAGATTCCATTTCAAAATTTGCAGCCAAAGTAGATTGTGGTTATTTTCTGGGATATTCTTCTACTGCCAAGGCTTATAAAGTGTTTAACACAAAGACCAAGACAATAGAAGAAACTCTGAATGTAAAGTTCAATGAACTTTCATCCTTAAAAATCCCAGGAAATCCTGCTGAACTATTTGATTTAGATAAATTCAAATTTGAAGATATCACTGTTAAAACTAACAATGCAGGTCCTCCACAGTCTCCACAACAAGATTACAGAACAGATGTTGTGGTCCCCAGTCACTATAAAATCTATTCTGCATCAGAGGAAGCAGCTGTTCAAAACAATTGTCAAAACTCTATCACAGCTGAGTCAACCACTGTTGGCCAGTCTTACCCTCAAACCACTGCTTCACCTCTCACAATCACTGAACAATCATCTGTTGACAAAAGTCAAACATCTGTTGACAAAAGTCAGTCCAGTTTTACACCACTTGGACCCATTCCCCCACCTCCATTTCAAACATCTGATGGCACTACAGAAGTGCAAACAGATGTTACATCAATAGAGTCACCAAATCTCTGTCCCTCACCTCAAAATGCCATAATACCATATCAGGGAGATCTTATCTACCTAAGAGCTCATCTACCAGACCAGATCATTGGCAACATCAGAGATGGTGTGCTCACAAGAAGCCAATCCTCCAATATCTGTATTTTTGCAGGGTTCCTATCTCTCACACAACTGTTTGGCTGTCAAGTACCAAGAGGCACTGAAAGACAACAGTTGGGTAGAAGCTATGCAAGAAGAGCTCCTTCAGTTCAAAAGACAACAAGTATGGGAACTTCTACCACTGCCTAAGGATGTTTGTCCAATAGGCACAAAGTGGGTCTTCAAAAACAAAACTGATGAAAGGGGTATTGTTGTCAATAGTAAAGCCAGGCTTGTGGTTCAAGGCTTCAGACAAGAAGAAGGAATAGACTATGATGAAACCTTTGCTCCTGTAGTAAGGTTAGAAGCCATCAGACTCTTTCTAGCCTTTGCTGTCAACCACAACATCAAGGTGTATCAGATGGATATCAAATGTGCCTTCCTTTATGGCAAAACTCAGAAGGAAGTCTATGTATGTCAACCACCTGGTTTTGAAGACACATTCCATCCTGATCATGTCTACAAGCTTAATAAAGCTTTGTAAGGACTCAAACAAGCACCAAGGGCCTGGTATGAAACTCTTTCCACTTTTCTCTTATCCATTGGCTTCACAAGAGGTAAAATTGATAAAACCTTATTTTTGAAATGGAAAGGGAAAGACTTAACGATTGTTCAAATATATGTGGATGACATCATCTTTGGATCCACATGTAACAAAATGTGTGAAGAGTTCAGCAGAGTTTGAAATGAGTGCCATGGGTGAACTTCAGTGTTTCCTTGGTCTCCAAGTGAAACAACTACAAAATGGCACATTCATCCATCAAAATAAATATGTAAAGAATTTGCTAACTAGATTTGAGATGAATGACTGTAAGCCAAGTAGTACACCCATGAGTACAGTCAAGCTACTCACTATTGATGACAAGGATGAACTGGTTGATCAAACACATTATAGATGCATGATTGGGTCTTTATTGTACTTAACTGCATCTAGGCCAGACATTATGTTTGCCACTTGTGTCTGTGCAAGATCCCAGGTTTCACCTAGAAAGTCAAACCTTATTGCTGTGAAAAGGATATTCAGATACCTAAAAGGTGTTCCCACACTTGGTATCTGGTATCCTGCTAATGGAAACATTGAGCTTTTAGGTTATTCAGATAGTGATTTTGCTGGCTGTCACACCATAAGAAAATCCACATCAGGAGGGTGCCAATTTCTAGGGAATGCCTTAGTCTCTTGGCAAAGCAAAAAGCAGGCAGCTGTTTCCACCTCAACAGCCGAGGCTGAATACATTGCTGCTGCAAACTGTACAGCCCAACTCATGTGGCTTCAAAATCAATTGCTGGATTTTGGGATAACTGCACTACAAACTCCACTCATGTTGGATAGTCAAGCTGCTGAAAATATCATCAAAAATCCAGTCTCTCACTCCACTACCAATCACATTAACATCAGACATCATTTTGTCAGAGATAGCTATGAAAAAGGTTTGATTTCTCTGCACCATGTTCCAACAGAGGATCAGTTGGCAGATGTGTTGACAAAAGCTTTAGACACATCTACCTTTACAAATCTGATTTCTAGAATTGGTATGCTAAACATAGATTAGCAACACAAATGTTTTTAATAAAAGCATTAAAATGTTTCAGAAAATCAAAATCCATCCTTAAAAATAGCTTTTTGGTTGAAAAATCTGCTTCAAACCTCTGATCAGATAAAACAACCACTGTTTCATTCATTTTATCCACTGTTGGTTGAAAAATCTGTTTCAAACCTCTGATCAGATAAAACAACTGTTTTATTATCCATATATATATATATATATATATATATTTACATATGTCTATAATAATAATAATAAAAACAGCTGTTTGCATCAGTTGTTTGCATCAGCTCTTTACCAAAACAGCTGTCCCCCACCAGATGTTTTAACCATCAGATGTTTGCCACGTCTGCTCTTACAAGCAGAGTTTTGGCCACATCAGCGGTTTCACCAGAGCCTATAAAAACCCTGTTTTATCACAACAGTCGTTACACTGTCTCATTGTATTCAAAATACTGAAACCCCCTTCTTCATTCTTAAACCCTCAATCAAATTTCATTCATTCTCAACTTCGGAATCCATTACAATGGATCTTCAAGCTAAAGCCACCCACAATTACCTTCCATATCTGGTTAAAACCGATGAAAACACTCCATTCCATTCCACTATCGACATCATCCTAAAATCCAAATAACTGACAATCCTAACCGCTGACGCCCCTATCTATCTTGATACTCTCTAAGAATTCTGGTTGAATGCTGAGTTCTTGCTTCAAGACAAAAAGCCTACTTCCATTATCTCAAAAATTGGTGAAACAAGTATCGTCATTACCCCTCAACTGATATCCACAATCTTCTCACTTAATGACCTGTCAGGTAAAGACTCTTTCCCTAAAACAGAGCTTCACACAGAGTTTCAGGAAAAGGGGTATGATGCTCAAATGACTGGGTCAACACTTTTCAAAAAGTTTTTCCCACCAGTCATGAAAATTTTCTTCCAAACCCTTCTTCTCTGTGTCTCCGCTAAGTCCACATCCTTTAATGAAATCCCATTGAGGATTCAGTACTTGGGTTATGCTATGTTGTCAGATTCTGACTTCAATCTATCCCAGGGACTGTTTATGGATTTAGTGTCAAATGTGAAAGCCATAAAATCTGGGTCAAACAATGCTTTTCTAATTTACCCAAGAATCTTAAGTGTAATCATACAAAAGGTTTTACCAGAAAAAGTTTTCAAAAAGAGTGAGTCTATGCAAATGAAAAGTCTAACTGATGAAACTTTCACAAGAATGCTGGGTTTAAACACCCAAGAAAAGGTATTAAAAGTGTCAAAGGTTTCAAAAACACAAACAAAGAGGACTAAGACAACAACTGTTGTCCAAACCTCTGTTGTTGAGCCTACTGCTCCTGGTGATCATGGCACTACATCCAGTGCTGTGAAACCCACACCAGCCATTTCCAAAAGGAAACGTCCATCCACAAAACCACCACTCCACCTCAAAAGAGACTTCTGGAAGATGAGATACCAGAAGATAACTCTGTTGCAACACAAAAGCAACTAGAAACCACTGTTGTTACTTCCTCACAACAGTTGGAAATATCTCAACCTGACCAAACTCCTCATGCATCCTCCCAAAAGGATCATGTTGTAAGCCAAGGGGAACCACATCATGATACATATGAGTCACTTGGCCAAATGTTCACAAGCCCCTCTCCGAGGGCTAATTCTCTTTTTACTCCTCCACCTTCACCATCACATGTTCCACAAACCATGCAACCTCTGTTTGAGGCTATTGACAAAACTCAGGAAAATCCCAGTTCCTCTCTTTCACCTGTAAATGAGAGTATACCTCCACAAGTGACTGGGACTGAGGAAATTCAATCAGCCATCCCACAAACAGATGAGGAGTTACACCCCTAGAGTTCAATGCAACTCTAGGTGAGTTTTCAAGTGGAGCAGCCACTACTGATGTAGAGACCATTGTCTCAAATCAGGACAGTGGTTACATAACTAAGACTCCCTTGAAGGCAACAACTGATGAGGCCACTATAGTGTCCCCAAAATCAGTTGGAAGTCCCCAGAACCAAGAAAAAGGGGCATCTGGTTCTCATCCTTTGGATTCGCCTCCTAGGACTGAATCAGTTAAAACTACCACTGGTAGGAATTCAGATGATCCTATTAACTTAGGTGATGGATTAAAATACCAAGAATTGACGGCTAGAGTTCAAACCATTGAAACCTCTGTTGCTGACATCAAATCTGATGTCAAGCTAATATTGGAATCCTTGGCTACTCTTTCCAAGAGTCAACCATCCACTGCTGATATTGCTAGTGAGCTATGGAAATCTGTTTCCCCCATCATCATAGCTCACAGAAAACTAGCAGATCAGAATCATGAAACCTACATGGCTGAAATCAGAAACATGGTAGATGCAAGGTACAAAGATACTCATGCAGACATTCAAGCCATCAAAGACCATCTGCTGAAGACCACTGGCTCTGCCCCTACCACCATTCTCAGGGATGACGATGATGATGCATTCACAGCTAATGATGCCAAAAAGGGGGAGAGTGGCAGAGATAGGTTACCAAAGCTAGATCCCTTTGTTGTCCACCTTCACAAAAAGGTAAATCAAAGTCTGCCAACATACCAGGGTCTACTCAAACAGCACCACAACAACAACAACAAACTCAAACTGCACCACAACAACAACAAACCAGCAAAGATAAAGCAGTAGACAACTCTGCAAATGAAGAAGCTGAAAAAGCTGCTGAAAACAAACAAAAGAGGGCTGACACCTTGGAAGCCAAAGCAGAGTTGTTGGTACAACTAAAAAGGGAACAACAGCAGGAAGTTGAAGATTTGGGATCCTAAAAAAGGAAGAAGATGCCTGCTAAACATGTCAGGCAACCACCATCTAAACTAAAAACCACTGCTGTCAAAACCTCTGTTGATAAAGCCACATCTGACAAAACCACTGCTGCCACCCAAACCACTGATAAAACCATAACACCTGAACCTACAACCACATCTGAACCTACAACCACCAAACCTACATCTGAACCTACAATCACATCACCACCCAAATCCCAAACATCTGCTGGTCCTACTAAGGTGCCAACAGATGTTAACACAACCACTGCTTCCACACCACCATCACCAAAAATCTTGTACAAAAGGAAGAGGAAATCAACCTTTGTTGTACAGGATGAAAACATACACACATCACCTCACACCACCTCAACCACACCATCAACACCTATATCAGCCATTCCACTCTCATCATTTTCACCACACACATCACAAATCAGATCCCATAGACCACCACCAACCATTACACCATTGGCTGTTCAGTATCCCCTTGAACTTGATCTACTCAAGGGGGAAATGCAATCCTTCTATAATACTGAACAACCATCTAATAGATCTTTCCCTTCTCTTACACATTTCCCTGTTCCCTTAAACATTGACACATATCTTAAATACAAGGCCGAACAGGCAGATGCCATCAAAAAAGAGAAATGCAAAGGGAAGGATGACAGGACTGCTCAGGGCATCCATTCAGCAGAACTTAGCAAATTAAGAAGGATTGAAGATTTTGCTAAGACCCTGAGCAATTCCATGTCTGCCATGCCTCTCAGCAGTGACATGGAAAAGGAGGTTAGGGAATCCCTTCTTGAACAAATCTTGGCAACCATGACTTACAAAGCAAACAAGAAACAGTTTGCAGGCTGGACCACTCATGCACTCAGGGAAGAACTCTTAAGAATAGAAGAGTTGGCCAAGAATCCCCAAGCTAAACTCTCTGCCCCTGATTTTGGTAAAGGCAGAGATCCAGTTAGAGCCCTGAAGTTTAAAAGGATGAGACAAGAAATTGTGGCTGCTGATTATGGGGAAATGAGGTCAGTTGCACGATGGTCTGAGCTGAGGCTGGTTGAAACATACAAGAGACTAGAAGAAAACAGGAAGAAAGATCCCAGCCTACCCAGAAAACCAGTCTACTCTAATTGGTAGAGGTCATCATGCCTGCTCAACAGTCGGTAGAGGCCCTACAACCTGTTCAACGACTGGTAGAGGCTATCGCACCTGCTCAACAATCGGTAGAGGTTCTTACTCACTGACTGGTAGAAGTCTTTTTCCTGCTCAACAGTTGGACTTATTTTTGGATACATTGTATACAATTCAATCACAAGGTTATTTTACATTACTTACATGTGTGTTTAGAGTCATAGAAGGACACAAAACCCTAATGTAAGGTAAATTGGTGATTGCGGTCCGGAACGTAATCATGAATTTACAGGTACGTTAAGGTGGTGTGAAATTCTATCAAGGTTTTCGGCAGAGAAACTAATTATAAACTCTAGTTACCTGGTAGTTCATTTAGCCTTTCTATAGTCCATCAACTCATGCATTTCTTTTAGGATTTCTAAAACTTAAGATTCTTATTCGCCTTGCGATTCCAAGACACACCTAATCCTACCCTTAAAACTCACAGATAACAAACCTCTTATCCAAATTATTCGAAAACAGATTATTCTATAAATTCATGTTGTGCCTTAACCCAAAATTTTCAAAACCACGGCTGCCTTAATTTCTACCCAACCATCCTCAAACCTGTGTTTTTAAATAACTTCGGGACGAAGTTTCCAAAAGTAGGGGAGACTGTAACCTCACGAATTTTCCCATTTATTTTGCATTAAAGTATTTCCCGATCCATGATATAAAGTCTAATTTATTTCTAAGTATTCTTATCTTTATCCGTGCACTCTATTTTTCTAAGTTCCTTTTATCATTGTACATAAAAAAAAAAAATCTTTAATCATGACATATGAACTATCCTAATTCTATTTATAAAATCGTCAGTTTATAAGACGGTGTTTTTTTATTTTCTAATTCAAACTAATGATTTTTTTATTTCTTAAATAAAGCCTTGAGTCAAATAGTCAAAGTCTTAGTCAAACAGTCAAAGTCTTAGTCAAATAGTCAATTCATCATAAAACCTTACTTTATGGTGTTGACCAATTTTAATGGCTAATTGAATCCAAAACTAGTATAAAAACCCACCTATGACCATTATACTTGGCACCTCTAAATCGATTGTTTCAATCCGATTAAACTTTCCCTCATACCTTTCTTCTATAGTCTATTACTTCTACAATTGAAGCTTTGATTATAAGCTCTTGTAATTGGCGAATTGGAAGCTTGATATTCTTTCTTTTTCGTTTCTTCAATTTGGACTAGCTACGTTGTTGAGTCTTTGGGATTCACCTCGCATACATTCACAACACTTAGAGGATAATTCACCTTAGCCAATGTTTGTTTACGTAACCATGTTTATGCAATTCTTTATACTTGCAACATTATACTTAAGCAATTCAACATACATGTCTAGTTGTAAACTTTAATGCCTCATGATTTAGACAACAACAACAGTTTCAACAAGTTTCAACAATACATAATCATTAGCTATGGCCAAGCCGGCGATACTCAATAATAGATCTATTGGATTGACAATCCCACCTAGATTCGTTGACCATCTTTTATGGGGAGCGCGGGTGATTGTTATCGTTCCAACATAATATTAAGGTGAACCGTGGATGACGGGATGGACCTAAACTAGTCGGAGGTTTGATTATGTCGATTCAACATTTCACGTTTATTCATGTAGACTTAAACTTACGATAGACATATGAATTGCTAAACTTTTATTCTTAAACTTAATTGCATGACATGGCTTATGTATTCTCACCAACTTCTAGTTGACCCCCCCCATTTTTCCAAACTCAATAGGAAATACTGATGCTTGAAGTTTAGAGCTAGCATGAGGAGATATTTGAAGTTTTAAGCTTTGTTTGATTATTTGATGTAGACTTTAATGTAATTCAATTTTGTAATGAAATAAAGGATTATTTAAACATATGTATTACCATGAGCTACTGAACAATCATCAATACGTGACATTCCGATGTTTCTGCCATCGGTTGGGGTGTTACAGACTCGAACCCGTGTGTTTTCATTTAACAACCAACAGACACAACCACTTGATCTAGATCAGTGGTTGTGTTGAGTTTGTATCTGTTTAAAATAAATATACAGTTCTGCGTTAGTATTCTTCCCCAAATCGAAACATTCGAGCCCTAGCCTATCAATAATACAAATTACACAACAATAACCCAATTGAACATAAGGTTATTGTTGTGTATAGGCCGAAGATCAAAACCCATAAAACAAAAACGACTTACAAACACGAATACGTGATTCTTGTGCGGTCAAGCCAAAAGTCAAACTCGAGCAATTGATGCTTGTACAGACGTTATTAACAGAAATTGAAGGTGGGGATTGAGAGATCGGCGAGTTGAGACAGAGTTGGGAGGTCCAATTTATAGGGTGAGGCTCGGGTTGATGAATTGGGCAAGTTTGACTCGTTAGTTATGATGACGCGGTGATTGAAGCAGATTTGGTATGTTTTAACGAAGATTGATTGTATAATTACACGCGTAATAGTCAGCAATCACCAATTCATTCCATATAAAGGATCAAAAACGCGTTTGAAATGTTAATTAAGGCAAACCGTGGTCTCAGTTGACTTTCCTAGTCAACTGTGAAGAACTAAACTCGTCATATAATTATTATGTGTTGGGATTAAACCAAGTGTGTGTGTAGACCAGTTGGTTGTGATGCTGAGTGTGGTTGACCCGGCTATGGGCGCGGGTTCGATTCCCGGCCCAAGCCATATATTTTTTTGACAATTATTCTCTATATATATATGCATATTATATATAAATGACATAGTATTAGGGTTCCAAATGCGTCACAGTAATATTTTTAAAAGACGAATAATGATGAAAACCTGACGTTTTATTCATAGAAAGCGTAACGTACAAGTATTTAATGCTTAATGTTACAGTCTCCCCTACTTTTAGGAACTTCGTCCCGAAGTTGGAGCTGGAGAGTCTGGTGGAAAAAGATGTGGGTATTTAGACTTCATCTGGTCTTTGCGTTCCCAAGTGAACTCTGGACCTCGTTTAGATTCCCAACGAACCTTAACGATCGGAATGCGATTGCGCTTGAGTTTCTTGACTCCAGTATCAACGATCTCGACGGGTTTCTCGATAATGTGCATAGTTTCAGCGATTTGCACATATTCAAGAGGAACATGGAGTTTCTCATCTTCTAAGCATTTCTTGAGATTCGAAACATGAAAGGTTGGGTGAACATTGCTTACCACATGTGGAAGATCAAGTTTGTAAGCCACTTTTCCAATCCTGTCAAGGACTTTAAATGGGCCTACGTATCGAGGAGCTAGTTTTCCCTTTCTACCGAAGCGAATCACTCCCTTCCAAGGGGATACCTTAAGAAGTACAAGGTCCCCAACTTGAAATTCCAAGGGCTTACGACGTTTATCAGCATAGCTCTTCTGACGACTTCTAGCCTTGAGAAGATTATCCTGAATGAGTTGGATTTTATCTGTGGTTTCCTGGATCAGTTCGGGTCCAGTAATCTGGGCTTCACCAACCTCAGTCCAACAGACAGGTGAACGACATTTACGACCATAGAGTGCTTCGAAAGGAGCCATGTTAATGCTGGCATGATAACTGTTGTTGTATGAAAACTCGACCAAAGGAAGATGAGAATCCCATGCGCCACCAAAATCGATGACACATGCCCTGAGCATATCCTCAAGTGTCTGGATGGTCCGTTCAGTCTGACCATCTGTTTGAGGGTGATAAGCAGTACTCAGGTTCAACTTGGTGCCCAAAGCGTCTTGTAAAGAATCCCAAAAGTGAGAGGTGAAACGACCATCACGATCAGAGATGATGTCTAAAGGTATACCATGACGACATACGATTTCACTTACGTACATCTTTGCCAACCTTTCCACAGAATACTTCTCACGAATAGGTAAGAAATGGGCTGACTTGGTCAAACGATCGACGATTACCCAAATGCTGTCAAAACCTTTGGGTGTATGAGGGAGTTTAGTGATGAAGTCCATTGCTATGCTCTCCCATTTCCACACAGGAATTTCTCGTTGTTCGAGCATACCAGATGGTCGTTAATGTTCAGCCTTGACCTTTGAACAAGTGAGGCATTTTGCAACGAAAAGAGCAATATCTTTCTTCATACCAGGCCACCAATATGAATAACGAAGATCTTGGTACATCTTGTCAGCTCCAGGATGAATAGAATAACGAGACTTATGAGTCTCGTTCATAAGAAAGGTACGAAGATCATCACGGTCAGGAATCCAAAATCGTTTAAGAAAATAGAGTAGACCATCAGGTTTGGTTTCAAGTTGAGTCTCAGCACCACAAGACATTTCGTCGTACATGTTACCTTAGGTGACTGAAGCATGTTGAGCCTGGAGGATACGATCCTGAAGATCAGTACGAACTCTCACGCAATGAAGTTTGATACGCTCTTTACGACTGAGTGCGTCAGCCACAACATTCGCTTTGCCAGGATGGTAGCGAATTTTGCAATCATAGTCGTTAAGTAACTCAACCCAACGCCGTTGCCTCATGTTAAGATTTTTCTGGTCGAAGACATGTTGGAGACTTTTGTGGTCCGTGAAAACCACACATTTGGTTCCATAAAGATAGTGTCTCCAAATCTTAAGAGCAAAGACGACAGCACCCAATTCAAGATCATGGGTGGTATAATTCTTTTCGTGAGTCTTGAGTTGTCTAGACGCATAAGCAATAACCTTGCCTCGTTGCATGAGAACACAACCAAGACCTTGGTTTGATGCATCACAATAGACCACGAAGTCATCATTACCATCAGGTAGAGACAGGATAGGAGCTTCACAGAGTTTCAGCTTAAGAGTTTCAAATGCTTCCTCTTGCTTTGGTCCCCACTCATAGGGTTTACCCTTGTGAGTTAAGGCAGTGAGAGGAACAGCGATCTTAGAGAAGTTGGCGATGAATCGACGATAATAACCAGCCAAACCAAGGAAGGAACGGACTTCTGTTGGAGTTTTAGGAACACTCCAATTCTTCACAGCTTTGATCTTTGCAGGATCAACATGAATTCCGTTCATATCAATGACATGTCCCAAAAATTGAACTTCCTTAAGCCAAAATTCACATTTCGAGAACTTGGCATACAGCTGTTCTTTCTTTAGGAGACCCAAAATGGAGTGAAGATGTTGTTCGTGATCGGACTTTGATTTTGAGTAAATCAAAATGTCATCGATGAAGACGATCACGAATTTGTCAAGGTAAGGTCTACAAACCCGATTCATTAGATCCATAAACACTGCGGGAGCGTTGGTCAATCCAAATGGCATGACCATGAATTCATAATGACCATAACGTGTACGAAAGGCTGTCTTGGGAATATCTTCATCGTGGACTCTAAGCTGATGATAACCAGAACGAAGATCAATCTTGGAGAAGTGGGTTGCTCCTTGAAGTTGATCGAAAAGATCGTCAATCGTAGGCAAGGGATAACGATTCTTGATGGTGAGTTTGTTGAGTTCGCGATAGTCGATACACATCCTGAGAGATCCATCTTTCTTCTTAACGAACAAGACAGGGGCTCCCCATGGAGAAGAACTGGGGCGAATGAAACCTTTATCAGAAAGTTCCTGTAGTTGACTGGCAAGTTCTTGCATCTCAGAGGATGCAAGACGATAAGGAGCTTTGGCGACAGGATTTGCACTAGGAACAAGATCAATCCTAAATTCCACTTGTCGAGCAGGAGGCAAAACAGGTAAATCCTCTGGAAAGACTTCAGGATAGTCTCGAATGATTCGGATGTCTTGGATACTTTTGCCCTTTTCCTTCTTTTCTATCACGTTAGCTAAGAAAGCCGTATACC
This sequence comes from Ambrosia x helenae, assembly GCA_030844895.1. NCBI lineage: Eukaryota > Viridiplantae > Streptophyta > Magnoliopsida > Asterales > Asteraceae > Ambrosia > Ambrosia x helenae. The sequence goes on along the minus strand of CM061227.1, from coordinate 62,631,386 downwards.
CCTTTCGTAAGTATTTTTGGGAAGTAGTACAAGACATGAGCTTAAGCTCGCCACAAGGCTTCTCACCATAGATCTTCAAAATCTCACCAGATTCGAGAGGAATGCGAATGACTTTCTCAAAACATAGAATTTCAGCACGATGGGTTGACAACCAGTCCATGCCTACTATGACATCAAAACTTCCAAGATGCAAAGACGCGCGACGTCAACCTTTAATTCATCAAATGGAGCTCGATTTGAATGTTTTAATGGAATGTTTTTATACAGAATGGAGCGACTATCATATATACAGGTGTTTCAGTTCTGAATTTGTGGTATATACAATGAATTCGACAGGTGGGGTTAAGGGTTAATATTCCTAGGTTATTATAAGGAGCCAAATCTAAATGATAACTGCTGTATAAAAAACTACGTATTCAATAATAAACAAATGCACAAGTGGCTTAGTTGGTTGACCCATTTGGTTTCAGGATCGACCTGGCCATCAACCCGGGTTCGACCCTCACTACATACATCATTATTTTTTATTTTAGATTAGAAAAAAAATACGCAATTAGTCCCTATGGTTTGCCTTTAGTTTCACCTTTAGGTAGTAAGGTTTAAAAGTTTCATGTTAAGGGTTTAAGTTTAGTTTTTGTAACATAATAGGGTATTAGGTGGGCCCACTTAAGTTTCACATTTGGTCCTTGTGGTTTACCATTTGTCACGTGAGGGTACAAAAACTTAACTTAAACCCTTAACATGAAACTTTTAAACCTTAATACCTAAAGGTGAAACTAAAGGTTAACCCCAGGGACTAATTGCGTAATTTTCTCTATTTTTTATCTATAATTATAAGAGGATTTGGCTTGTTGCCCAAGTAATTGGGTATTAGGGCTTTTTAGTTTGCTAACTGGACCCGTTAATCATGTTTTAGCCCAATACTAGACCCGATAATATTAACCACCCCAACCTTCATAAAAACTATTGTTTTTATCATCTCAATACATGTTAATTATAGAGTGCACATAAATTGCATGGTTTACGTACTTACTATCAGTTAAGCATTAATTCACATAAACATGTAATTCACATACACATGCCACTTAAGTTTCACATTTGGTCCTTGTGGTTTACCATTTGTCACGTGAGGGTAAACTCAGTTAAATATTAACCTCCGTTAGTGCTAATACCCTATTATGTTACAAAAACTAAACTTAAACCCTTAACATGAAACTTTTAAACCTTAATACCTAAAGGTGAAACTAAAGGCAAACCACAGGGACTAATTGCGTAATTTTTTCAAAAAAATAATACCCTAACCCTAAACACCCTAAATACCCTTGGCGCCGTGAGCTTTCCCCCACCCCCTCTCTCTCAATTTTCAACAAACATCAATCTCTTTCACTTATTCAAGCTAGTTTGGGTGTAATCTATTGGCTTTGAGGACTCTTGCATTGGAAGGTATGATCTTTATGTGTTTTATGATGATTAGTAAGGTTTTGAAAAGTTTTAAAAATCCTAGAAAATACATTTACAAAAATCGCATAAATGTGTTAATGGGAGTTCTTGAATGTTTATTATGATTGATGATAAGAATTGTTGTTAGTAATCATAATTAGGGTTTTTGTATGTTAATACATGGGTTTTATTATGATAATATGGATTGTGCATATGTTATAGACTATTATGCATGATTAGGGTTCATGAATAACTTGTCGCGCAAGTTTCAGTTTCTGGCAGATTCGTTTTGGTAGTTTGTAGGGCTGTTATATGGGGGTGTAACTTGATTGTTTTGATTGTTACCTGATGCTAAAACATTGTTTATGATGTTAGGTTTTCAAAAAGTCCAAAATCATGCATTTTTGACTTGTTTTGATAATTTTCCACGAGTTTATGAGTTTAGAGGTATAGGCTAATTTTCGGATGTGAAAAATCAACCGACTTTAAAGGGATGTAACTTGTGTTTTACAAGTCCGTTGGTCGCGAATTTTGGATAGTAGTTGAGTATATGAAGTCCGGATCTTTTCCCACTGGATTCACCTCGTTTGGATAAACCTATAATGTTTAATGAAATTTTGACTAAGCTGTTGTCAACAGCACGTTTTTCTGGAGGAGGCTGAACAAAGTTATTTTTCATAAAATTTTGAAGGGTTTATGTCATAAAATAAAAATAGTAACATGCATGGGAAACCCATAGGAACTTCCAGTAAATTTTTGAGAACTTGAAGAGTTGGTTTAATATTTTATAAATATTTGTTTTCATAAGTTAAAATCTGTCCAAAAATCGCAAATATGAGAAACAATGATTTATTGATATTTTGTAGGTATTAATGAGTTATTGTTTGTGAAACCCCATATGGGAACATGTATACATGCTATGTGTATGTAATAGATTACATGATAGGTTGATTTTGCGAAAATGTGTAATGGGGACTTATCGTGTTAGAAGTTTTGACATGCTCCTTATGAATTAATCACCAACGATTTGCACGGGTCATACATGGTCTACTTGTGTCGAGTCTATATGCATAAGGTGTCACCTAGGTCATTGTAGAGTACAATTGTTTAGGATAATCAATATGTGTAACCGCACTCAGACACTCGTAACTTTATGTTCGATAGGTTATCGATAGGCAAGTAGTCTACCACGTTTCAGTCTTTGCGGTTTATATTAGCTTTTGCAACCTAAGGTGAGTTTCACTACTTTTTCTCAAAAGCATGCGTCTCAGGAGACAACTTACTTAACTTTTTCATAGTCCGGTTTGGGACTACTTTTACACATCCCGGGTTTTGGGGTGCTAGGTTCACAAGGTTAATCTACTTATACTAATTCATGTTTTATGTCCTTGATGAACTTAACCAACCCTATCGTTGAAGTCCTTCTAGATACCGAATGAATTGTCGGGTGGGCAAGCGGGTTATTAGTTGACAGCGCTATTAGGTTTCACAAACCTCACATCGTGCTGGGAGCATGGGTGTGAACTATAACATAACTTTTATTATCATTGTTGATGGGAAATGATGCAAGGCACTATGCTCACTATTGTGGGGTCTCGTTGTTTAGCAGTTCGGTATTACCGGTATTAGTTATCATGAGTGGGTTAGCTACCCCTGGCATATGCATTAACTGTTACTTGTGGTTACATGGTCTGGGAGGCCTATGCTTTATTTGTGATTATTGGTTTTGGGAAAACCTACACTTTTACTTACTCATCTACTTTATTTTGTGAACTCATTGACTTTATGTTGACACGCTAGCATGCTTTTGCATGTCTCTAGGTATGGAGCACAAATAGGGCATGCATTATTTAGTGTCATTGGGATATGAACACTTTATTATTTTTAAACATTAATTAATTATTCTCTTTTGGTTTTGGGCGAGTTGTTTTGCGCAGATATTATGGTTAACTGTTTTTCTTTAATTACGCTTCCGCAACTATTTTGAATGTTTGGTTAACTATGAAACACATTTTTCAACAACGAACTAAATGGGTTGGGCATTTAGAGTCGTTCATGAGACTTATGGCTATGGATGTCGGTTTGTCATGCGCCTCGCGGTATAAACCCCACAGTGGAAATTTGAGGGTGTGACAAGCCTGTGTCTGATTTTCAATTTGTTAGATTGATATTTGATCAGATAAACCAGATGCTCTGATACCAATCGTTGGATCAGTTTCTCTATTTAACAGTTCTTATTCATGAACAGTTATGTGCTGTAGATTTATCAAAGTAGTTTGCACAACAGAATAAGTAAAGTGTTCAAGTTAAAGGATCACTTTTAATAGGAGTTATGACTCCCTCTCAATCAATGAACTAGGAAGTAAAGATGAGAATCAATAACAGTAAATGAATATAACAATAAATGTAGAATGATTCTCAGATATATATTGAAAAGGTTAACTACAAAGTAATTTGAAGGAAATGTTCAAGTCTTCGTTGAATGTCTAAAATAGTGGGATTAACCCCTCTATTTATAGACGAAAGATTACATACAAACTAAGTTACCAAAAGCTTATAATAATGTAAGATAATACTACAATGGGCTGTAGTATTGAAACTTGAACAAAGACTTTAAGTAAACTAATATAATACTAATCTGTTTAGATTAAGGGCGGTTAGAAGCTTCTTAATGAAAGTGCTGATGAGTGACAAACTTATGATGAGTGCTCTTCAGGAGTTTGTCTTCAGCAGTTTGTTCTTCAGATATTTTTCTGGATTATCTTCAGAACTTCTGATCCTTTTACTCTTCAGAACTTTAGATATCTTTTACTTCAGCAGTTACACAAAATGTAAAGAGGATATAAGACTAAGGTTTATACTGGCTTGTCAATCCTCTTTGACCCTACCGATGTCTAGCTAGCATTAGGTATAGATGTAAGGATTGTTGGGTCTGGTTTACAAACGTTTACCTACTTTGCACACATAAACTCTGTGAACTCACCAACACTGTATATGTTGACTAACATAGCATGTTTTCTTAGGTCGCTAAGGTAGCAGCGAGACTAGGCGCACTGGAGTCGCACGAAGTCTCACTTGTTTGCATCTTGTCGAACATTACTTTCAATCTTCGAATTATTTCCGCTTGGTTTTGGATTGTAAACTTTTAAAACTGCTTCCGTTGTTTTTGTTGGTCTAACTTTGAACTGATTGGATTGTTTTTAAACAAATCTGTTATCATACGGTTGTTGTTTATTGTAACCGTTGATTTGGATCCTGGTATGTCACGCGCCTCGCGATAAAACCCCACAAGTAGAATTTGAGGGTCTGACATATACCATAGTTCATTGTAGATAAAGAGGTAGTTTGTACCATTGTTTTTATTAGCCTTCAACACGCGTTCAAAATGGCGTTGTTGTCGGGGAGTGCGTGCGCTTAGTGTTTTTAGTTTTAGTTGTCTTTACTTTTAGAAAAACTTAAAAAAAAACCTTGTTTATTTACTTTTGCTTATTTAGTTATTTTCCTTGTTCAGTACTACTCTAGTTTTCTCGTCTTTGTGTGTGCAAGTTATTATACTTGTATGCATCATACACGAAATTCGGGGAAACAGTCACCTCTAATCTTTGATCCTGAAATCAAAACAAACTGTTGAAAGAAAAAGATCCTTATACCAATCTATACCTATCATGATTCACCACGGCCACCATAGTGTGCCTGAGGATCCACCTCCTCATAATCCAGCACCAATTATTCCACCTATGCCACCACAACAACCCCCACCACGACAACTACAAAACCCACCATCAGTACCACAATTCTAAGCTGCCTGAATTACCCGACCAGTCACACCACAGCAGCAACAGCAAAACTTTGAAAACCAACAGCTGCATCGCATCCCTCAACAATTTGATAAGGGAAGTATTAACAATACATGGCAGACTGACTGACTGGGACTGACATACTCAGCATGAAGAGTATGAGGACAGATATGCTGACTTCAAGTATGATGATGATTTTGATCAGGATGGGTTCGACTTGCATCCTAGGCATCCAGTCCCAAGCAATCAGGTATGTAAATTTAATCAAGGGAACTGGGTGGTAGGCAAAGGGTAAATAACCAAGTACCAAGAGGTGTGACACAATTTAATGCGGGTGATATGGGGGATGATTTAGAGTTTATAGATGGTGTCCAATAGCTTGTTCAGAGGGCACCATCTAGGGGTAGGATAGATGGTCACTTTAGGCCAGTTAGTATGCCTAATTCATCAGTTGTAGTGACACCCGTAGGTAGGAATGGTAGGGCTCTTGAGGTTAAACCCCATTACTTAGGCCACCTACCTGAGTTCTATGGTAAGGGATCAGAGGATCCCTACTTACATATTGCAGCTTTTGAGTCTATTTGTAGTACTGCAGGAGGGGTTGGGTTTACTTAAGATAAGGTTATGCTTATATTGTTTCAATTCACTTTGAAGGATATGGCTAGGCAATGGTTTGCAACTCTAACCCCGGGTAGCATTTTTACTTGGCAAGAAATGCAAAGGTGTTTTTAGAAGTGTATTACACAATGAGTAGGACTTCTGAGGCTAGAGAAGCAATTAGGGCCTTTCAGCAGAATTCTGGTGAGACATTTCATGAGGCCTTTACTAGATTTAAGGAGTTTCTTAGGAAGTGCCAACATCATGGCATTGAGAATTAGGAGCTTATTAAACCATTTTATGATGAATTATTTCTTGATGAGGTTAGGGATCTAACAACTATTATCAATGGTACTTTTTCACTAACACGGTAGCTATAGATTACGGGTACTTTGAGAGGATGAGTGCAACTTCTAAGAGATAGACACGGTCTAGTAGGAAATCTAGATCATTTTATATTAGGGCTGTTAATTAAGAAGTTGAAGAGAGGATAGAAAAACTTAAGCAACAAAATTTGATCAGAGAAAAACAGGTAGCCCAATTGAGAGTGGGAAAAAAATATGAGGTGAAGGCAGATAGTGCTTATAATGTTTTTATTGAATGTAACGAATTGGGTCATGTTGCAGTTGAATCTGCAGGTGGACAGGAAAAAACAAGTGAACAGGTAAATCAAGTCTATGGAGAAAGAAAACAATATGGCATGAATTCAAATGCATAACATCATGGACTCAAAAACCACCCAAACTTCAGGTATGGTAATCCTGATAATCAATTAAATCCTAACTATTCTAGTTCTAATGTGCAGGGAGAAAATCAGCTACAATCTCAAAACAGGCAGTATGGATACAAGCAAGGGGGTTACTCAAAAAATATTTGTAATTAGAATGGTCATCAGCAGAGAGGAAATCAGCAAGGCACATCAAGAGGAGGTAATTACCAGTTTAGTACAATCTTGGAGGCAATTATAGCTGTACAGAATGATGTCAAGACAGTGCAAGAAGAGGTCAAGGGAATGCGGAAAGACAATGAGGTAAGAGACAAGAGCCATGAGGCATTGGCCAAGCAGGTAGGTAACTTAGTTGAAGAGATGAGCGAGTCGAGACAAGACCCAGGTAAACTCCCTAGTGATACTACACTAAATCCGGCTCACCAGTCTTCTTCCAGAAGTGTGCACATCAACGCGGTAAGTATTTTCCCCACCTCTGAAATAGGTAGTGTAGAGTGTACTCCACCAAAGCTTGTTGAAGGAGTGGTGGAGTAGTTTGACACTGAGTCTGAACCCGAAAAGAAATTTTTTTAAAATTAAATCTTAAGAGTAAAAATGTGAAAATGGGTCTAGTGAGGCTAAGTGTGGGGGTGAGAAGGTGAAAAAGGTACCCTTTCCTTTGGCTTTAAGGTTAGAGAGTTTTATTACCCAGTAGATTTTTTAGTTTGGAACTAGTATGTACTAAATATTTTACTTTCTTTATGTAATTGTTCTTTCTTTTACGGTCTAGCTTCTTGCCAAATAGAGATTTATAAAATTTTACCGTTAAAAAAACCTTTAGTTTGGAACAAGGCCCTCCATGAAAATTCAGGTGCCTCGGTCAAACCACGAAAAAGGTGTCCCTTAGTCTTAAGTATTAACGAAATAAATAACGTAAACTATTTTTTTTTAAACAGTGATTAATGTAATATCAAATTGATGGATCAACTTTTTACGGTTTATATTATCCAATATTTCGTTTTCAATAGCTATCATCATCAATCTGCAAAGTTTTTTTTTTTTTTAACTTAAGTAGGCTAAAGCTTCATAGGTATTGGCTAATGGACTAATGGTTAACTTACTTATGTGAGCTAATAATCAAATAGGTTTTAGTATTGAACTTTGGAGTTATAATAGGGGCCTACTACAAACTAACACAATATTTAGGCCATTGGCGTAGATTACTAGTTTAAATGGTTTATATCTTTAATATATATTTAAAATGTGCCTCTAAATATTAGGCTCAGGCGAGAAGTCCTCCTCGCACCCCTTAAAGACGCCCTGGTTTGGAAATAGTATGAACTAAATAGTTGCCCATTAGTAATTTATGTTTCATTTTTTAGTCCGACGTTAGTTGATCGCCTGCAAAGTCGACTGGCCCATTAGTGTGCTTTATTGAAGTTCTAGTACAAAGGCTTGAATCATCTTGTTCATACAAATTATAGGTTTTAAAGAGAAAACTAACATGTAAAGTGGTAGTAGAATTAAAACGATATGAAAATAGAAATCGAAAAATGTAAAGTATTAGTACAACCAAAATGATACAAAAATTTACTTCAAACATAAATCAACTGAAAACGTACATAAAAATAAGAATGTGAACGTATTATATCTGACCTGAATCATTTCTGGAAAAAATTATGTCAAAACGTAAACCAACCCGAATTCATGCGACACACACATAAGAAAACAAAATTAGAAACTCGAGTTGGTTAAAACGACATTTTCCGAAGTTTTAGAAATTTGAGTGCTATAATTGTTAACTGTGCAAGTTTAGTGGTTAGATAAAAAAACAAAAATAATAAAAAATAAATAAAATGTAGTGTAGCTACATCTTGTCTATTAACTAGTATTTGACCCGCGGGCGTTATGCCGCGAGCATGTGCATATACATATAACTTGTTAATGCGTTTTATGTCTTCCATCACGTCTTTAGAGATTGAAATCGACAAACATACTAACGTCTACCATCCATAAGCATGCAATTGCGGATCAAAAAATGACATAGTAGAGCTTCGATAAACCATATTATACACAACATTTTTAGTATCAGATTTGTAACAGTTATCAAAAGGACCTACATTTAATTACAGGTGTGTCAAAAGGTGGGCGGTATTATTATCCAAATTGTATTTACAAATACAGTAGTTAGATGTGTATCAATGGATGCACAAGGCTGTGTCCGATGTATGTGCCGATGTCCAGTTTAATATCAAAAGAATATATATGCAAGAAAAAAAGGTAGTTAATGGACATGTAATGTACCTTCACTCCATTTTCTAAAAGTTTACATGTACTCATTTATAAATTTTAAATCTAAATTAATATCAAAATCAAATGGCACATTACACACGTACGCTCCATACCCCGTCTCCTTTTCACCTAACTCCATCCTCACCACTAAACCCCCCAAAGCATTTATGGTTGCATCATAGTAGCCTCAGAACATCCAATCGCAACCAAGCAAACACCGGTGGTATCACTACAACCACCTATACAAATTACACAACATTATGACCAGCACAAACCCCTCACGCCTACGACCTAACACGGCTCCACTGTTGGAAAATTATAGAAGTGAATGTGAGTTAAGTATGTGAGTTGGTTGTGTTCCACATTGGTGGGAAGATGAAAGTTGGAAGACTTTATAAGGTAAAGTTGGAATGGAGGAATTAAATTGTTAAAGTTATATTATCCTCTGACTCCTACCCGCGCGCAGGGGGGGTGCAAAAATGGGTTCTGGCTCGGAAAAATCCTTAACCTGGGCAACAGATGAAACAACTGCGAGAAAACCCGCCGACAACAACAGTGAACAACCCCTCTTTCTGTTTCTCTGTCTAGAATAAGCTTCTCTATGTTTTTCTCTCTAAAAGGTAAAACCGTGGTCGGTCGTCCGCAGCCATAGACGACCGGAGTCGAAACACCAACAGCCGCCTAAAATGGTAAGGAGAGAATACAAATCTTTTGTTATCTTAGAGCATTCACAGTAGCTTCTGCATATTTTCTCCATAATTACTCTAAAAACACTACTTTTTCTCACTTCTTTCAATTAAATAATATTTACTCTATATTTTTATCATTACCTTTTCTCTCTCATCTAATCACAACCACTATCAAAAATATTAAAAAATTATGGAGGATGAACAGTTCCATATCAAATATAGAGATGAACAGTAACTACTCTATATCCTTCACTCACAACCATTTACTCCACATATCAAAATATGGAGGTTTCTCTCACATAAATATGCATAACCTACTGTGAATGCTCTTAGAGAGAGAACAAATAGAGAAAATAGAGGGTAATGAAAAAAAACAGGATGAGAGAGAGAGAGAGAGAGAGAGAGAGAAAGTGACGTTAGAGCATTCACGGTAGCTTCCCCATCCCCCATTTACACACAACCAATCACAACCACATATTACATTAAAAATCATTACAGTTTCTCTCTCCTCCACTCACAACCACTATCAAGATATATTAAAAAATAAATACAGTTTCCAGTTTTCCCCAAAAGATTCCCAAATAACCCCAGATATACCGATCAACAGTAGATTCCCCATTTTTTCACTCACAACCTCTCAAAACCACCCCATATAATTTGGGGGCCACTCTCACATAAAAATGGGGGAGCTATTGTGAATGCTCTTATAAAGTAGAAGGATGTAATACGTGGGTAACCGGGTTGGTTGTTATCAAATACGTGGCGTCAACTTTAACGGCGACGTTAAAGTGAGTACCGTTAAAACTACAGTAACTCCTCCTCACAAACAATTCTACTAATTTTGTGTGTGTGTGTGTATATATATATATATATATATATGATCTGGTTCCAATGAGAACTAGGTTGAGTTGTGATAACCGTGAGAACGTCGACGTAAAATGTGAATTTAATTTTTTTTACAAACTGATTTAAATATGGCTAACTAAGAAAGATACAAAAAATGAAAAAAAAATTACGTCGTCCTTACACCGGTCTAACAAAAGTGACGTTAATGTCTCCATCTATGTAATGTTTTGTTATGGTTTAATCACAACCACACATTCATTCATTTTACAATTAATTAAATATGTGGCTAATAAGTGAGGTCCTATGGTTCTCACAACTTAACCTAGTTCTCATTTTAACCCATCCCTATATATATATATATATATATATATATATATATATATATATATATATATATATATAGGGGAGGGTTATCTTAAGAATGCTAAATATCGCGGGAACCGTGAGAACAAATGAGAAAACCAATCAAAATCATTTTTTTCAATACAAACCTAATTAGAATCAAAATACAACATTAAAAACGAATTTTCTTTACAAATAATTCATCTTTTCTTGCAAAAACACTTTCAAATTAACTTTTTACACATGTGTAAATGAAACAGTTTACACATGTATAAACAGTAAATTTACACATGTGTAAAAACAATTTATTTCCGTATACGTTTAAATTTTTAGGCGTAAATTGTGTTTTTGGAGATTGTATTTTAGTAATAAAGATAAGTATAAAAAGAAATTTTTGATTTGAATGGTTTTAGATGGCGTTCTCGCGGTTCGCACGAAATATAGGTGTTCTCAAATTAACTTTCCCCTATATATATATATGGTGGGGTTAGGGTACAAATGATGTGTTTTTGTGAGAAGGATGAGAATGCTTGTGAATGTGACACGTGGCAATGTTTTATTTAAATCTAAAGGGCATTAGAGTAATCTCATATTTTGTTTCTCAATTCTACGGCTTATCATCGGCAAACAGACTGACAAAGTGAGCGGACGATTCAAACCTTGGAAGACATGCTTTGGGCATGTGTTATCGATTTTGGCAAGAGTTGGGAGATTGAATTTCCGTTGGTGGAGTTCTCTTACAACAATAGCTATCACTCTAGTATCAAGGCAGCTCCGTTAGAAGCTCTTTACGGACAGAAATGTCGATCTCCTCTTTGTTGGTCCGAGGTGGGCGAGAGCCAGCTCACTGGTCCGGAACTGGTGTACGAAACTTTGGAGAAAATCGTACAAATTCGTAACCGTTTGGCGGCCGCACGGGATTGTCAGAAGAGCTATGTCGATCGCCGTCGCAAACCTTTGGAGTTCCAGGTTGGGGACAGGGTACTTCTGAAAGTTTCACCATGGAAGGGCGTCATACGCTTTGGAAAGCGTGACAAGCTTAACCCTCGTTATGTCGGACCGTTTGCAATCCTGGAACGGATTGGACCGGTGGCATACAGACTTGACTTACCGACAGAGCTCGGTAGTGTTCACAACGTCTTCCATGTGTCTAACTTGAAGAAGTGTTTGGCTGATGAATCTCTTATTGTACCACTGGATGAGATCAAGGTTGATGATCGTCTTCGCATTGTGGAGGAACCTGTTGAGATTCTCGACTATAAGATTCGTAGCCTTCGCCGGAGTAAAATCCGCATCGTTAAGGTTCGTTGGAACTCGAATCGTGGACCGGAGTTCACGTGGGAACGGGAGGATCAGATGAAAGCTAAACATCCTCATCTTTTTCCGAAACGTGCGTTCGAGTCTAGGCATGTTACCGCTGAAACTAAATGAATCTCGGGGCGAGATTCCTTTCAACGAGGGGATGATGTGACGACCGGTAAATTTTCTTTTCTTTTCACTTCCTTCTTTTCGTCTCTTTCATTTTCGGGCTTCGTGCAATTTTCGAGATCGTGCAATTTTCAGGACGAAAATTCTTTCAACGTGGGGATGATGTGACACCTGGCATGTTCGGCTTAAACATTTTGGTAAAACATAAGTCTACCTTAGCAAGGAACATTTATAAACAAACTTAACTTGGTTAGTGGAGTCGGGTTATGATAGGATTGTCCAGGGTTCAATGATCTAGAGGATCATTGGAGTCGCTTTGGGAATACACTAGTAGCGGGTTCCGTTATTGGTGAAATTACATGGACTGAATCAAGTAGGACATGTATATTATTAACATACGTGTAACATAACATGATAATACGTGCTACAAGGTGTGAACATGATTATACGTGCCTATATGTGCTTAACATGTGTTAGAATTGCATGATCATACGTTAGAATGTGTTTAAATGCGTTAAAAAGAAAAAAACTGGAAAACCTGGAAAACATAAGTCCTGGTTCGACCAATAACGAGGGGGCGAACCTAGAAATGAGTCTTGGTTCGACCCTTGGCTAAAAGGCGAACCTGGAAAAAACCACAGAACAAGTGCATTCGACCTTGTAAGGGGCAAAGGTGGCACCTTCGACCCCATACAAGGGGTGAATGTGGAGTTAGTATAAATACCACACTTTGTCATTTTTCACCATTTCACAAACCCTAAACACCCCTAAACACTCTCAAACGATTTTAAGCACTGAGGAAGGAGTTTTTGCTCTTGTTTTCCTTAATCTAACCTACAAACAACATCTAATCAATAATCCAAGGTGTGTTCTTAATCCTAAACCCTTTTTAAAGCATTTTAATTCGTTTTCATCTAACCCTAAATGTCCAGATCTGTTCTAAGAATGTTTTATGATTAAAAACCTTTTAAACATCTTCCTAAACCTAAACCTTATCATTAAGCATAGGTTTTCATATCAATAAACATATGTTAATTATGTGTTATGTGATATTATGTGTTGTTTAATGATTTGCTGTTGTATTAATGATAGAAACATGATCTAGGGCTGCTATTATTGTGGGTATGTGATTGTTTAAGGTTACAATTAGATGAATGATGATGTTATGTCAAATTTGGGGATTTTGATAAATGTAGGGCTTGTTGCATGATAGTATTATCAATAAAACTATTGGGGGTTTTCATATACACATTAAACTGAGCATGTGAAGATGATTATGAAAGGATTTCGAAAAGTTACCAAATTGGGTAAAGATTTCATGCATGATGTGACATTGCCATATTTTTTGCCATTTTGGGAAAGGGTTAAAACGAACAGGTTTTGGGGCAAAATTGGTGGGATTTTGTGGGGATATGTTATTCATACTTGACTGCTGTGATTGGTGATATTTCGTGATGTTTTCGGATGTTTTTGAAGCGTTTCGAGGAAGAACTCTCTGCCAGGGTCGAACCTGGGCACCATCGACCAGTCGTGGGATAGAAGGTGGACTCCAGGGTCGAACATGGACATCCGATTGGTCGAATCTGTCTTATTTGGGTCGAACGTGGCTCAAAAGGGGCGAACGTGGCTTAAAAAGGGGTCGAATGTGGCATAAAGGGGCGAACGTGGAACTGTAAAACTCTGGTTCGACCCTATACAATCAAAAATGAGATTTTTGATGCAAACTAAGTGTTTTATGCTTGAACCTTGTGTGTAATCTACGTATACTTGATTAGTTAGGGTAATGAGTCACCAACGGGATGTCGGGTCGGTCTGGTGTGTCGGTTGAACATACAAAACACGTTTTAAAACATACTTGGTCATGATCTGGACAATCGGGGACTAGATAACCTTATAGTTATTAGTCGGAACACTTATGTGAACATTTTGATAGATCTCCGGTATTGGGATTATCAAGGGCTTGGCTTTCTTATAATACTGAAGAACACAACCTAAGGTGAGTTCACGGCCCCACTTTTACTGCTTTAACTTTTGGGGGAGAAACATGCGCTAAACTTATTTTGGTAACATATGTCATACTATGGTTTAACTTGCATTGCTATACGATCTTTGAAAGTCCCCGGGGAAACCATGAATGTGCGGAGATGCACAACGGGGGAAATGTGGATAGATCTATTGGGCCACTCGACGGCTTGGAGGGCTGGGTGGGTGCATATTGTCTCGAACTGGTAACATTGCTAAACACACATCGGGCTGAACATTGGTAACAGTCTAGTAATGGTTTTCCAATCGTAGTAGTAGCAAAACATACGCCTAGCTAGCGTACTTGGTAACATTGATACAGTATGGACATGGTAACACTTTGGTAACACTATGGTAACATTTTGGTAACATATTTGAAGAAACAAATAGCCTAACCTCCTTATAGGGATGATAGCCTAGATGCAACCACAAGATTGATCCTTCACTAGCACTTCCTGGATTGGAGTAACCTGCAAACAAGATTGAGTGGGTAGGGAGACGACTACACGAGGTAGTAGTTTATAACAAAAACGTGGGTGAATGAGGATACTATCAAGTATGATAGCTCTTAGGGTTAGCCAAAAGTGCCTTCTCTATTAAGGATATGATCCTTTATATAGAGATGGACGTATGCCACCATTATCCAAAACCCTAATCATAATGGGCCAGGCCCGATTAGGGTTGTCTCCACTACCCAAGGATTATATTAGTAAAGTAGTTAAGAGATACCCATAAATAAGGAAACATGGAACGATTACCGCTTTTACCGCTTACGCGCGCGGGCATTACTCCGTAATTATAGGATAGCCGTTACTGCTTTGCTTGCTGGCGAAGTTTACTTTGCGCTCGAGAAGCCTCTCCGCGATATTGCAATCCGGGTTTGGGTATGCTTTGCGCAGTGATGAGCACCCAATCCCATCAAGTCCCCCAGTCCAGTGTGTACCCTTTTCTCGAGTGTATGAGGGAGGAGGGTGGATGGTGGACTCATAGTATTGATGCTCTGATGATAGCTCATCCTGTTTTGGTAGCGGAAATAGGGTGTTGGTGGAGGATTTGTCCGGATTAATGAGAACCCGGAGTGTCGCTAACGCGGATTGCGGAGAACGGTACTTAATTTGATGTAAATTCTCCGAGACCGCGGACGTGCCACATTGGTGGAGGACAGTTGTCTATTTCTGAGCGAGGCGTGGTGGGTGGCGTCTGTCACAAGCTATGCCTGTGTCAGTGAGCATCCCATCAGTTATGGCAGACGGCTGCGTCAGTCGCGTGAAAGCGCGTGCTTAGCGCGTGTGCCGCCTATTTCGCTATTCAATGCCACGTGTCGTGTGGAAAGTCGTTTCCACTTACCCAGGCTGACGTCACTGGCAGTTATTGCACACAGTATAAAGGCATTTCAAAGTTTTCTCAACTGACACATTTCCCACTCCTTTCTTGACCTAATTTCTTTTCCTCCATCTTCCATAAAAATGTCTCAAGAAACTTCCGGTGCTGCCAACCAATCCAAAGTGACCGAGAAGACCGAGAAAGGTATTACCACCACCGTTGTCAAGTGGGATGCGTCTTCGTTTTCCACCTTTCTTGACCAGTATGGGATTGAAGCCGCCTGGGAGCCGGAATTACCGGTCGCCGGTAAAACGGCGTTGGAAGCTTCCCCTGGCAAGATTGCATTATATGAAGCGTTCTTCACCCGGTGTTGCTTCCGTCTTCCAATTACGAAGTTCCTGGTTAGTGCCTTTATGAAATATGGGGTTCATCCCACACAGATGACTCCTTTTGGGCTATCAAGACTGGTACATTTCGAGGCGACCTGCCGATCATTAGACTTGGAGCCGACCTTTGACATGTTGAACGTGTTCTACGTTCTGGAAGAGGCTCTTGGGGGACCCGGGTGGTATAGTGTATCACCGCGACGGAATCGGACTCAGGTTGTCTCGGAGAGTCCAAAGTCGATGTATGACTGGAAGGAAAAATTTTTCTACATTCATAGGGGGGTAATCCCTGTTGCTCTACAGTGGATGAGCGTTGGGGTGAAGGAGAGAATTGCGGAGTTCCCTCCGATGAAGGATTACAAAAACCAACCTTGGTATGAAACCCTGTGCGCCCATGCTACTCCTCTGTCTATGGAGAAATGCCCTGAGGGAGTGCTTGTGATGTTGGGTCTCAGCCGTTTGGGGAACCCGGAGGGTCGTGAGCCTACCGCGGCTGATGCCAGTAAGTAACATGTCTACTCCCTTTTCGCTTAGTGGTTCACTTCGATGTGGTATTTGCTCCTTATATTTCTGTCTTTGTAGGGATGACGAAGTTTGATTTGTTCGATGCCCGTGGTGCTGCTAAACTAAGTTACATCGCTCTACCCCCTGGTGCGCCTTCAGTCATGGAGCGATTGGAGCGCAATTTCTTGATGCCTCAACTCAAAGATGCTCCGCGCCATTATGCGCGTACAGGTATTCCCTTCCCTTTGTTGCTATGTGTCAGTTACGACAGTCACGGTAGCGGACTGTTCCTGCGCCAAAAAGGGTGCGGTGTGATACGCGCATTTTCCTACTCTGATCCGGCGTGCCCTTTGTTTCAGGCGCAGGAATCCACTCCGTGAAGAGACCTGGGGTTGGCCAGGGAGAGACCTCCCCAAGTCGTAAAAAGATGGCATGTACAGGTAAGCCTGTTTGTAGTTGTTTGAATGGTGATGACCTCTGAAACTTTGTTTGTATGTGATTTTAGGAACTGGGCCGAAACGCCAGCGCAAAGAGTCGCGCAAGGGGAAAAAGGTGGCCTCGAGCTCCACAGCGTCTAGGGGAGATGATGAAGCAACGGAATCCGATGAGGAGGTTAAACGCCAACGTACCAGCGGGCCTACTCCTCTGGACGATTCCGTTGAAGTATCCACTGAGTTGTATCAGAAACGCCTTGACGAACTTGCCCAAACGCAAGTGCAAGTCCCGAAGCCAACTTCGGAGAGCGTGAAGGTGGCACCGTCAAGTGTAGGTGCGGATCCGGCTACTGGTGGGGAAACGAATGCTATGCCGAGCGGAGTGAAATTGGTTGTTAAGCCTCCGCCCAAACGTCAACCCCTGTTCATAAAATCTGTTAAGCAAGCCTCTGGTGAGCTCCCCGGTTAGATTTCGTTATCTCCCTCATTGATGGAGAGCATAAGTTAATTGATTTCCCTTGTTTGATTTTTCAGGTAAGGGTCCTGTTCAACAGGGGACTATGAAGAAACCGGCTGTGAACGTGAAGGAGGTGAGCGAGCCCGTCCCCGAAAAAGTGGAAGGGACGAATTTGTCTGTTTTGAGGACTCAGTCGGCTGTGCAAGTTGAAGGAGTGACGCTGACTCCTGAGGCAAGCAAGAAAGCTGGGAAACGTCCGCTGATGGAGCCATCGCATGTGGATGTTGATGTTGCAAATGTGGCCACTGACGTTTGTCATGAGGAGGGAGGTATTCAGCTTGATCAGCCTCCTGCACCGAGTGTACTTGTTACCACAGAGGTGCATGCGGAGAAAACGTCTGCGGGTGTGATGTCATCTGCCTCAACCCCTAAAAGGAGTGCAACTGAGACACTGCAGGGATCAGGGAGAACAAGTGGAGGTAGGGGAAGAATAGCTCCCCCGGACTATGATCCAAACAGACCTTATCAACCCCGATGGGACATTAAGCAGACGACTCGGTTTACCAATCCGCTTGTCGCGAAAGAGTTCATCGCCTACGCTGTGCCGCCTAGCGAACGAGACTACCAGGATGGGATAGACTGTCGTTCGCTGATGTCTGATATGAGCTTGAACCTAGCGCTCTGCTTTAGTAACTATGGGTCGATCATGAGGCAAGAAGAAGAGTTCCAGCGATCTTGGCAAGCTTTGAGGAGTGTAGAGGATGCACAAAGAAAAAGGGAGGAGGAGTTCCAGCGCTCCCGCGTGGATTCTCGTTCGGAAGTTGAGCAACTGAGGGGTCAACTTCGAGCAGCCGAAGGTGAGATTCAAAAGTTGAAGACGGAGAAAGCTGAAGCTGCCAAGCAGTGGAAAGAATCTTGTGAGCGTACCAACCTAGACCTTGAGCGTAGGGGGAAGGCCGTTGAGAAGGTGAAGAATGATCTTGCCCGAGTGGTGCTCGAGGCGGAAGAGAAACAGAAGGCTCTTGATGCCAAACAGGCTGAGTTGTCCGACACTGTGATAAAGTTGAAGGAACAGCATGAAGCTCTTGTAACTGCCACAACGCGGATGTCCGAGTTGGAAGGACAGGTTAAGGGGCTTGCTAGTGAGAAGGCACAGCTTGAAGAGACGAATGCTTTGTTGGATTCGTCGCGTGTGCAATTGGAAGTAAGCCTTCAACAGACTCAAAATGAGCTTCAAACTGCCGTGCAAACTTCTCGAGCTGCCCAAGAGCGATTATCTGGGATGATGCAGCATGGTCTTCAAGGGGTGAGATTATTCGTAATTTAGGTCTTATGCTTGTGCTATGTGTTTTTAACTTGACTGGTGGCGAAGATTGGAGCCACATCCATGCGTAGTGGTGTGCAACAGGGATTTGTTGAAGGCTATCATCATCATGCTGCTGGCTTAGCGCTCGAAGATGGAGAACATTTTGGTAAGCCATATGAGGATGAAGCCGTTGCTGCGCAGCAAGAATTTGAGACCCTTACATTTGATGTCTTTGATGTGGTGGACCAATGCTTGAGAACGGAAGATCACATTGGGCAGCATCGCAGCTACTTCGAAGAGTCTGACCGCCTTGGCGCGGAGATGGAAAAGAAAGAACGCAGGGAGGAGGAGGCGTGGAGAGCTGCGGCGCAGGGAGGAGGAGAGTCATCCGCTGCTGGTGCAAGCTCTGGCGCATTGCATGAAGAAGCTGAAGATGACACGTACATAGATCTTATAGACTATGATTGATGTTCGCTGTCTTCCTTTGTTGTTTTAACTTTTGTTACTTTGCTGAACAATTATCTGTAACACCCCAACCGATGGCGGAAACATCGAGGTGTCACGTATGAATGATTGTTCAGTAGCTCATGGTAATACATAAGTTTAAATAATCCTTTATTTCATTACAATATTGAATTACATTAAAGTCTACATCAAATAATCAAACAAGCTTAAAACTTCAAATATCTCCTCATGCTAGCTCTAGACTTCAAGCATCAGTATTTCCTGTTGAGTTTGGAAAAAATGGGGGGGGGGGGTCAACTAGAAGTTGGTGAGAATACATAAGCCATGTCAAGCAATTAGTTTAAGTATAGAAGTTTAGCAATTCATATGTCTATCGTAAGTTTAAGTCTACATGAATAAACATGATATGTTGAATCGACATAATCAAACCTCTGACTAGTTTAGGTCCATCCCGTCATCCACGGTTCACCTTAATATGTTGGAACGATAACAATCACCCACGCTACCTATGTAGGAGGTACACGTATCCGGGTGGGATTGTCAATCCAATAGATCTATTATTGAGTATCGCCGGCTTGGCCATAGCTAATGATTATGTAATGTTGAAACTTGTTGAAACTCGTTGAAACTGTTGTTGTTGTTGTCTAATTCATGAGGCATTAAAGTTTACAACTAGACGTGCATGTAGAATTGCTTAAGTATAATGTTGCAAGTATGAAGAATTGCATAAACATGGTTACGTAAACTCACCTTAGTATAGTATTAAGTCTTGAGAAATAGAATATGTGTAGCCCCAAAGTTGCCAATTACAAGACCTTATAATCAAAGCTTCAATTGTAGAAGTAATAGACTATAGAAGAAAGGTATGAGGGAAAGTTTAATCGGATTAAAACAATCGATTTAGAGGTGCAAAGTATAATGGGTCATAGGTGGGTTTTTATACTAGTTTTGGATTCAATTAGTCCATTAAAATTGGTCAACACCATTGGTCAAGTACCGAAAACCTTGATAGAATTTCACACTACCTTAACGTACCTGTAAATTCATGATTACGTTCCGGACCGCAATCACCAATTTACCTTACATTAGGGTTTTGTGTCCTTCTATAACTCTAGACACACATGTAAAATAATATGATTAACCATGTATCCAAAAATGAGTCCAACTGTTGAGCAGGAAAAAGACTTCTACCAGTCAGTGAGTAGGAACCTCTACCGATTGTTGAGCAGGTATGATAGCCTCTACCAGTCGTTGAGCAGGTTGTAGGGCCTCTACCGACTGTTGAGCAGGCATGATGACCTCTACCAATCGTTGAGTAGGTTATTTTGTACTCTACTAACTGTTGAGCAAGTACTTCATCCTCTATCAGTTGTTTGATTAAGTGTACCAATTATTACACACATGAATTGCAAATTGATAATATGTACATGTAAGCAATCAAGTATCAAGTATAGCATACGAGTTGTAATAGAGTTGCCCTAGATAAGGTTAATGACTCTAGGTGTGTCTATAGTAAATAGCTTATATTCCATGAATTCTAGTTTCAAATGTTCAAATAAGGCAAATAGTCGTATCCCTCATGTATAACTAAGGATTATGTTTGATGCAACACACAATCAAGTTTCAATAGTTTGGTTATCATGGGTAACTAGCTCATGTGTGAGAAGGTGAAGGATATGAATTTGGGTCTTGAGAGGATGATGAAAAATCTTGAAGCAGAATCAAGGTTGTGAGAGATAGTGAATGTGAAGATAGTTGATAAAGAGTTTATTTTATAGTATGGAGATTATATGATTTGGGTAGGGTGTTGGATATTTAAAAAGTGGCTAAGATGGTAAGGTGAAGTGTGATTGTGAAATCCATGGATGGTTATGAAATGAGATTGATTTAAGCTGTAAAATTTTGAGATTTTTGAGCTTAGTTTAAGGAAGGTGAGTGTAATCATTTATTCATTAATTAAAACGAATAAACGAAAACGTTGACTTATCAAAACTTCTAGATTCTAATAACATAGCGAAGACATGCTTTAGCCTATAAGTGAACACTCATCCCGAGAATTCCCAGGTAGGCATCCGGGTCCCTCGTCTGATTGGGATATATGCGCAATGCCAGTCCTAGACAGAAAACTCAGAATACAGGCGTTCACCCTTCCAGATTGCACGTGTTCGTTATTAAAATCTAGAACTTCGACGAGATCTCAAGGTGGTTCAGGCTAAACCTGAGGATTGTCCTATTAGTCTAAGAGTAGATCTTGTGAAGGAGAGCAATCTTCTTGTAGGGGTTGAAGTAGGGATAAGAAGTAGGAATGAGATAGAGAATAGCAAGTAAAAGGAGCAAATACTGGTTATATTCCTATGGTTATAGACTAGATTATTTTTTTTTTCTAATAACCTAATTCCCTATAACCAAGGCTCTGATACCAATCTGTAACACCCCAACCGATGGCGGAAACATCGAGGTGTCACGTATGAATGATTGTTCAGTAGCTCATGGTAATACATAAGTTTAAATAATCCTTTATTTCATTACAATATTGAATTACATTAAAGTCTACGTCAAATAATCAAACAAGCTTAAAACTTCAAATATCTCCTCATGCTAGCTCTAGACTTTAAGCATCAGTATTTCCTGTTGAGTTTGGAAAAATGGGGGGGTCAACTAGAAGTTGGTGAGAATACATAAGCCATGTCAAGCAATTAGTTTAAGTATAAAAGTTTAGCAATTCATATGTCTATCCTAAGTTTAAGTCTACATGAATAAACATGATATGTTGAATCGACATAATCAAACCTCCGACTAGTTTAGGTCCATCCCGTCATCCACGGTTCACCTTAATATGTTGGAACGATAACAATCACCCACGCTACCTATGTAGGAGGTACACGTATCCGGGTGGGATTGTCAATCCAATAGATCTATTATTGAGTATCGCCGGCTTGGCCATAGCTAATGATTATGTAATGTTGAAACTTGTTGAAACTCGTTGAAACTGTTGTTGTTGTCTAATTCATGAGGCATTAAAGTTTACAACTAGACATGCATGTAGAATTGCTTAAGTATAATATTGCAAGTATGAAGAATTGCATAAACATGGTTACGTAAACTCACCTTAGTATAGTATTAAGTCTTGAGAAATAGAATATGTGTAGCCCCAAAGTTGCCAATTACAAGACCTTATAATCAAAGATTCAATTGTAGAAGTAATAGACTATAGAAGAAAGGTATGAGGGAAAGTTTAATCGGGTTAAAACAATCGATTTAGAGGTGCAACGTATAATGGGTCATAGGTGGGTTTTTATACTAGTTTTGGATTCAATTAGTCCATTAAAATTGGTCAACACCATAAAGTAAGGTTTTATGATGAATTGACTATTTGACTAAGACTTTGACTAGGACTTTGACTATTTGACTCAAGGCTTTATTTAAAAAAAATCTTGTATGTGAAAAAAAAAAATTAGAATCATATTATTATTATTATTATTTATATACATTTATGTATGTATATAAGTTGTGAGTTAGGATAAATAAAGACTTAGGCACATTTGTATAATATTAATGATAAAGGTGTAATAAAAATATATATATATATATATATATATATATATATATAAGGGCTTTTTATGTATTAAAATTTTGGGGAAAATTTTGCGATGTTACATTATCTGCCCTTTTGTATTCTGTATTTTGTTTGGATCTTTGTGCTTAACTTGAATTTGTGTGATTATTAAATTCGTCATAATGATTGTATGACGTCACCATTGAAACGGATGCCACTTGTCCCTGTCTGCTGACGTCATCTGACAGTATTGACGGCGCTTCAGGTGACTGATGTGACGGTTAGCCTCCCTACTCGAGTATTAACCATTAATGGTAATTAATGGGCTGTCCTTTTCTTCCTATAAAAGGTTAACTATTGTTTACCATCCTTGATACAATACTTTCTTTTCCTCACCTCTTACTCCAATGGCTTCTCCTTTAAGAATCACCAACATTGAAGTTGAAGCACTCCACGGGATGTTAATGTTATCTGATCATCCTCCTGTGATCAAAGTTCCTCCTACTCCCATGCACCAGCTGGCCACCTATTGTGGTTATCTCCTGCTGACTGGAGATCAAGTGAATCAGGAAGGTCCGTCTGCTGCTCCGGTGAAGATGAAGAAGTTGGATGAGCTCAGTGATATGCCAAAGATTCCCAAACTTAGGCTTCGTCGAACATCCACTGGCATGCAGCATGCCGCGTAGCAGGGATGGTTGTCTTTTGTTGCTAAGTAGTTAATGATGCATATATTGAACTGATTAGGCCACCCCTTTTGCTTTTTGTATGTGTCTTTTTGGTTAGTGGCATGTATGTAGTATCAGCTTGTGGTGTTGTTTTTTGCAGCTTGTTGATGCTTCGTAACTGACTGTAATGCTTTTTTGATCATGATTGTCATTGCATGTAATCGACATTGAAATAGTATAAAGTAAAAAATGAAAATTGTCTTTTATTGAAATTGAAATGAACGTAGCCATAGGCTGTTTATTACAATCATGAAATAATGCCTTATAGGTAACAAATGCGTAACTGGGCTGCGTTCCATGTGCGCGGGATTGGGGTACCATCCAAGCGCTCTAGAGCATAAGCGCCCTTCCCCAATACTTCTTGCACCTTGTATGGCCCTTCCCAGTTTGGTTCTAGCTTGCCTGGCTTCTCCGCGTTGGATGCTTCATTGTTGCGAAAAACATAATCCCCTACGCGGAAAGCCTCTGCCTTGACCTTAGCATTATAGTATCGTTCCAGCTGCCGCTTGTAATTGGCTTCTTTAATAGCGGCCATATCTCTGCGCTCTTCTAGCAGATCCAGATTGAGCTTTAACTCTGTGTCATTGACTCGATGATTTGCCAGTAAGATCCTTGGTGATGCGCAATGCATTTCTGCGGGTATGACAGCCTCTGTCCCATACGTGAGGCTGAACGGTGTTTCTCCGTTGCTTGTCTTAGACAGTGTGCGGTGAGCCCATAGGACATGGGGGAGCTCGTCAACCCAACCAGTGCGCTTTGTACCAAGCCTAGTTTTTATGCCTTCCACTATGCTTCTGTTTGCGCGCTCGACTTGCCCGTTACCTTGTGGGTGCGCTACCGAGGTGAATATCTGACTGATACCCATGGAAGAGAGCCATTCTTGTAAGTGTTGGTCTGCGAATTGCGTGCCATTATCACTTACGACCTCCATCGGTAAGCCAAAACGGCAGATGATGAATTCCCAAATAAACTTCTTGATGCTTTTTCCATCAATTGACGCTAAGGTTTTTGCTTCCACCCATTTGGTGAAGTAATCAATTGCCACCACCAAATATTTGACGTTTCCGGGAGCTGTGGGGAAAGGGCCCACAAGGTCAATGGCCCACTTTTGAAATGGCCAAGCCGTGGTAACGGGTACCAAGTTGTTCTTGGGCCGCAAAGTTCCTGGCGCATGGCGCTGGCAAGACTTGCATTTGCGCAGCTCTGTCATGGCATCCATGTGCATTCCGGGCCAGTAGTATCCCGCGTTCATTATTTTAGCCACAACCATCCTTGTGCCAGCGTGTAATCCGCATGACCCTTCATGTATATCTCTGATAAGGTACGTTGCTTCGCGGAGTCAACACACCGCAGCAACGGCCCTAAATATGAGCGCCGATATAATGTTCCGTCTATGACTTGATAATGCAGTGCCTTGTTATGGAGCTTTTGAGCTTCTGCCTTGTTATCTGGGAGTGTCCCATGCATGAGATAAGCTTTGATGGGAGTTGTCCAGGATGTCTTGCCGGTTTGGACAACATTAACTTGCTTTTGGGGCACGGATGGATGATCCAACACCTCCACCCACACATCTTTTGCCAGATGGTCAAAAACTGTCGATGCCATCTTACTTAACGCGTCAGCGGGCTTATTTTGGCTTCGCTTGATGTGGTTAACCTTGCAGTATTCAAAATCAGGCATGAGAACTTTAACTTGCTCTAGGGACAAAATCATCGATGCTTCGCGCGCTTCGTATGAGCCGTCGATGTGGTTTGCTACCAGTTGAGAATCGACGTGAGCTTCCAAGTGTTGTACACCCATCTTTTTTGCGATGCGCAATCCCGCGAGCAACGCTACATACTCCGCTTCATTATTTGTTGTTGGGAAATCGAGCCGGATTGCGTATGTGAAATCCTTCCCCTCCGGAGTGATTAGGCGCAAGCCTGCTCCTGCGCCGTCCTCATTGCATGCCCCATCTGTGTATAGCTCCCATTTCTCCGCTGGTCCGGGAGTGGGAGAATTGACGTGTGCTTGTTGGCATTCAGTGATGCTTTCGGAGGGGACCTCTGCGGCGAAGTCTGCGAGTATCTGCCCTTTAAAGGATGTTCTGGACTTATACTCAATTGAGTGCTCTCCCAGCTCAATGGCCCACTTAGCCAGGCGGCCTGATAATTCTGGCTTGCGCAAGATATCATTAATACGGAAGTCTGTGAGGACAATGATAGGGTGTCCTTGGAAGTATCTCCGCAGCCTTCGTGATGCGTGAACTAATGCCAGCACCAGCTTTTCCATCATGGAGTATCGGGTTTCTGCGTTGAGCAAAGTTCTGCTGACATAATACACTGGGGTTTGAACACCCTTTCGATCAACCAAGAGAACAACACCTATTGCCTTGTCAGTTACCGATAAGTATAACGTTAATGGCTCCTTTGGAAGTGGCGCTGTGAGCGTAGGCAAGTGACTTAAACATTCTTTCATTTCCTTAAAGGCTGCCTCAGCCTCATCTGTCCAAGCGAAATTCGATTTCTTGAGGCAACTTTTCAATGTATTCACGAAAGGGAATGACTTGGAGGCATAATTTGAGAGAAAACGATTGAGGGCTACTAGGCGCCCCATGAGTGTCTGAACTTCCCGGACCAAAGATGGAGATGGCATGCGTTCAATTGCCTGTACTTTATCGGGGTTCGCTCGGAAACCATCTTTAGTAACAACCACTCCTAGAAATTTGCCTTCCTCCATTCCAAAGGAACACTTGCTCGGATTAAGTTTCATTCGGACTGTGCGGAGTTGATCAAAGGTTTTTTGGATATCCACAAGCATTTGGTCTTCTTCCGTGCTTTTGATAACCAAATCATCCACGTATACTTCGAGATTGACTCCGATTTGTTTGCTGAACACAGTGTCCATTAAACGCTGATATGTAGCACCTGCGTTTTTAATCCGAATGGCATCTTGGTATAGCAATAAGTCCCCGTATCCGTGCAGAAGGATGTCTTGTCTTCATCCTCCTTTTCCATTTGGATTTGATGATACCCTTTATAGGCATCAAGAAAACACTTGAACTTAAATGGTGCCAGTGAGTCTATCTCGGGTAGTGGATAACAGTCCTTCGGACATGCCTTATTTATGTCTTTATAATCCACGCACATCCGCCAGCCCCCATTGGATTTCGCTACCATGACCGGGTTAGCAACCCAAGTTTGGTATCTTGTCCTTCGCAGAATGCCTGCGTCGAATAATTCAGCAACTTGTTCGTTCATGGCCCTTGTTTTCTCTGGCCCCATACTGCGTTTTTTCTGAACGGTTGGTTCGACAGACTTGTAAACGTTAAGCCGATGTTCCGCAATATGGCGTGGAACGCCCACCATGTCCTCAGGTTGAAAAGCAAAGACATCCATGTTCTTGGTTAATAACTGCTTCAAGTGCGCACGTATGGTGTCTGAGATTACTGGGCCTATGACAACCGTCTGATCTGGGAATTTAGGGTTTATAACCCATTTTTTGGGATCAGTGCGGTTTGCCGGTTTCATTACCTTGGGGGGCTTTCATGTGTCTATTGCATGGCAGTGCTTGTTTCCCCGTATGAAAGCCACTCCTCCGCGCGTTGGAAAACCGACCATCTGGTGCGGTGTGGACGCGTTACAATTAAACTTTGCCAATCCCACTCTTCCTATGAGGACATCGTGTGAGGAGCTCACTGGTAAAACCATGAAGTCACAAACCTCCGTGCGAGAGAGTATGCCCAATGGGAGGATCACCTCATGGATGAATCCGGATATTGGCTCCGTAGTTGGAACGAGCTTTGCTTTGTCGTCCGCGTCTAACTGATCAAAACACTGTTGGTACATGATGTCGGTACTACTCCCGTTATCGAGGAACATATACCTTGTGCGGTAGTGCCCAATGACTCCTGTTATGATCAGTGGTGTTGTGGAAGACGCACCTCCTTTAACCCGTGGCATGATGACAGGTGTTTCCTTCCAGGAATCGTCTTGAATAAGGGAGTAAGATCTCTTCTTTTGACTCCTGCTGTGAGTCATGTAACAGTTGTGGCGTCCTGAGCGCTGCACATGGTGCGCGTTAAGGTTTTTGATCCTCTTGTTATTGGGATCGGCCTCCCCTTGCGAGTCCCTGGACTTCTTCCGCATGTTCTTTACTAAATGGGAGAGTTGGCCTGACTTGATTGCATTCTCAATCTCCATCTTTAGACTGTAGCAGTTGTCCGTCAGATGGCCGTAATCTTCATGGTATTCACAATACCTTGACGTGTCCACATTTCTTCTATCTTTGCTTAGTTCCCTAGGCTTGGGGAACTGGATTTGTTCAGACTTCAAAACTTCCGAAGGTGTTTTTGACAATGGGGTCCAATCATAATTCTTCTTGCTTGGCGGCTTCGAATCACGTGAGTGCTTGCTATTGAGGAATTGCCGCGCATCTTGTCCCGAGGAGTATTTCCCTTCCTCTGCGGTACCCGAAATTCTAGACCACACAGACTGTTTTCCCTTTCCTTTGTCGTGCGTGTTTGCACCTTGATTACCGTTGTGATAAAAGTTTTTCGAGCGTGTAAACGAGCGTTCCGACGACGCATATACCTTTGCTGCCTCTATCAGTTCATCCCATGCTTCAGGCACACCTTCTTTCCCAGTCAAGCATCTCATAAGATCATCGTTTCGCACTCCGTGAATGAATGCGGCCCTGGTAAGTTCTTCACCACACCCCAATTGTAGGGCTTCTTTGTTATATCGGACAATATAATCTTCCAGGCTCTCATTATCTTTCCGGGAACATAACAAAATCTGAGCCTTGTCTTTCTTGTGCTTCCGCAGATGGGAGAAATGATTCTTGAATTTCTTTATCAAATCATCAAAGTCTACAAGACTTCCTACCGGTAAACTTTCGTACCATACTCTTGCCGCTCCTGTTAGGGTTTGAACAAACAGATGGCACCAAGCTTGAACCGGCCATGGCTTAGAACTTCCTGCGCAGTCAAATGCGTGCAAGTGATCATCCGGATCACGCAAGCCATCATATTTTCCGATCGTATTTGGCAGCTTACATTCGACTGGCATGGGTGCGAGCGCGATTCTTGCACAAAATTTGGATCTTTCCGCAAACGATTTTGGACGATACGGCTTGTGAAGATCATCGTCTGGGTTAGTTTGATTGCTGGCTACAGATTTATTACGCGGCTTCCAAGTTGGATCGGAATTGATCTCATTCTCAGATTCATAATCGTCAGGTTTCCCAGTCAGGTTGACGTGGTCCTGAACTTGAGTAGTCTTACCACGTTCTCCACCACGTACCGCCTGGCGGGGTTTAGCTGTATGACGAAAAGCAGGTTGTTCTTCGTTTTGAGAGTTGTCTTCAGTGTCAAAATTCAAAGTTTTTCTTGCTTCCAACCTGGCCTTTGCTATCAGTTTCCTCTGGTACTCTGCTATTGTCTTAGCATTTTCTTGAGCCAGCCATTCTTCCAGGTCTTCCACAGGCTCTTCAGCTGTTTTCTTTTGCGCTGCTAACGCCGACTTTATTGATGCAAACATTTGAAAGTTTGCGGTAGCCTGTTTCTGATTCACATTCTTAGTCACCGTCGTTGGTGCTCCTGTGTCTTGATTCGCTTGAACTCAATCATCAACATTGATGGGGTCGGCACCTTGTTCGGTTCCAGAATCCATTTGCACTAGTTTGAAAGATTGGTAGACCGTAAGGGATGGCGCCAATGAAGAAACAAATAGCCTAACCTCCTTATAGGGATGATGGCCTAGATGCAACCACAAGATTGATCCTTCACTAGCACTTCCTGGATTGGAGTAACCTGCAAACAAGATTGAGTGGGTAGGGAGACGACTACACGAGGTAGTAGTTTATAACAAAAACGTGGGTGAATGAGGATACTATCAAGTATGATAGCTCTTAGGGTTAGCCAAAAGTGCCTTCTCTATTAAGGATATGATCCTTTATATAGAGATGGACGTATGCCACCATTACCCAAAACTCTAATCGTAATGGGCCAGGCCCGATTAGGGTTGTCTCCACTACCCAAGGATTATATTAGTAAAGTAGTTAAGAGATACCCATAAATAAGGAAACATGGAACGATTACCGCTTTTACCGCTTACGCGCGCGGGCATTACTCCGTAATTATAGGATAGCCGTTACTGCTTTGCTTGCTGGCGAAGTTTACTTTGCGCTCGAGAAGCCTCTCCGCGATATTGCAATCCGGGTTTGGGTATGCTTTGCGCAGTGATGAGCACCCAATCCCATCAATATTGAACAAACCTGTGAACTCACCAGCATTATATATGTTGACGTATTTTTGGCATGTTTTCTCAGGTCGCTAAGGTAGCAACTGTTGGACTAGGCGCACGGGTCTGCATTGGCGTCTAGGCTTAGTTATGCATTTTGAAATAAGTGTCTGGAATACATTAGAACACGGTTTTGTAACAGATTAAATGCTTCTGCTACGGTTGTTACGTTGTGAAAACTATATTTTTGAGTTTATGTATTTCATATAGTGTTGTTTATTTTGACCGTTGACTTGGATCCTGGTTTGTCATACGCCTCGCGGTAAAACTCCGCAAGTGGAAATTTGAGGGTGTGACAATTAACATGTTAAATGCATGGTTCCCTAGTTTCCGATTTTTTTAGGTTCCCCGTTGAACCCACCCCTATATATATACATAGGGGTGGATAAATTGAAAACCCACTTGAATTAAAAAAAAACTTTGAAAACCTCATCTCCACCATTCATCCACTATAATCTATGGTTATGATTTATTGTTCTATTTAAACTTTTTCTTTTTAATAAAATATTTGTTAAGAAGTATCATAAGGGTAGTATAGGAAGATTTAAAGGTCAACTTTTCTTTTAAATTAGTGTTCTGTACTTGCATCAGTTTTTAATAGTACACTCACTTTCTCTCTCATATATTATTATATTTATATATTTTCTGCTTTAAATAACTTATATGTTAAAAGGTTTTTTTTTTTTTTAAAAAAAAACATTTAACTGTAACAACTTATGTTTCTTATTACTTATTTAAATGTAACTAGAAGATATATTTACGTAACTACAACAATTTATGTTACTTACTACTTGTTTAGGTGTACCTAAAAAGATGTATTTATGTAATTGTAACAACTTAATGTACTTATTTAACTATAACAACTTATGTTACATATCTAACTGTAACAATTGAAAAAAGATAATAATTATAACAAGTTAACTTACGTATTCAATTGTAACAAGTTATATCACTTATGCATCTGCAACTAAGAATTCCAAATATGTAATTTAAAATGTTACATAGTTCCTATCATATAAAAGATAATAAATAAACGATATATAATTACAATGTTACATAGTTCGTGTCATATAAAAATTATAAATAAAAGGATTTATAATTTACAACTTTACGAAGTGATTGGTATAATTTACATGTTGCAATGGAGTTATAACCTATTTGATGATTATCTCTCACATTATTCGAATTTTGGTATCCTACGAATGTATTAATAAAATACTATGTAAACTTACTTTGCAAGATAAGTTACAAAATAAACAAGTAATTAATTCCTTGTCAATTCCTACTAGTAGTTAACATATGATACAGAAACATACAAAAATGATATTCATAGTTTAACCATTTTCTCCTTTTGAATCAAGCACATCATATGAACCACCACCACCACTATGTTC
Organism: Ambrosia x helenae; assembly: GCA_030844895.1. Lineage (NCBI taxonomy): Eukaryota > Viridiplantae > Streptophyta > Magnoliopsida > Asterales > Asteraceae > Ambrosia > Ambrosia x helenae. Next base: position 62,600,396 of record CM061227.1, on the reverse strand, counting down.
ACACTAGATCTTGAATCGAGATTACACATCGCCTGAAGTACTTCAGATTTGTTAACTGCGTTGGAACCGTGTCCACCAAATCCAGACTCACACAACGTGGAACCGAGTTGGGGTTTCGGAAACCGTCCCTGGTCCGACCGCTGTCACAAAAACCAACACACCATCGTCGCTACTATGGATCCAAATCCACCAAACGGTTGTGGCTGATTGACCTTAAACAATCTTGAACCAGCTAATACAAAAATGGATGTTCTTTTTTAAGTGAAAGAAAATGGATTTATGGTTTTATGAGGGCAAAGAAGGATGATGGTTTAGGGAGGATTCATATGAAAAGAATAAAGATAATAGAGGGAATAAGAGAGATGAGTGTTTTAATGTTAGTAGTATGGTGTAACATGGTGTTTTCTTTTTTGTTCTTGGTGTACTCTTTCAGCCTCTGGCTGGCTCTTTATATTCAGCTATAAAGTGATTGCCGTTAAAAAAAAAAAGAGATGAGTGTTTTATTATTGCCTTTTGACTTTGTGTCAGACAATAAAACTACACTACCCAAAATACCCTTAATTTAATTTATACAGATTATGACGTGGACACATGAGTAACTATTAGATGGGTTTTCAAAGTTTTTTTTTAACCTAGGGGGTTTTCTAGTTATACTTCACCTATATATATAGGATTTGGTTCAAATGAGAACCTTTTTCCAAATTGAGAACTGTGAGAACCATTCTGGGCCACGCATTTCTCTAAGGCATTTTTTTTTTTGCAAAAATCGCTGCTTTATATGCAAGGAAAATTCTTTTTTTATTTTTTTTGTCAGTATACACATGTGTATAATTGCATTATACACATATGTATAACTGAAATATACACATATGTATAGTTGAAAAATGCTATATACACATATGTATAAATGAAAAAAAAATTCAAAAAAAAAAAAAATTCCTTGCATAAAAATGTGCGATTAAAAAAACATATATATATATAGGGGGTGGTTAAAATAAAAACCCACTCAAAATGAGTAAACTCGGGAAACTCTGACTTCCCGAACTTTTTATCATCTGAAAAAATTAGGGTATGTAATATACATGTTTTTAAGAGTTTTGAGCAAAAAAAAAAACAAAAAAGCGCCGAGTGGATATTTTTAAAAAAATAAATAAGTTTTTTGTGTTACATATGTAACATGTCTGTTTTTGTGTAACATACGTAACACAAAAAAAAACTTATTTATTTTTTTTAAAAACATCCACTCGGCGCTTTTTGATTTTTTTGGCTCAAAACTATTAAAATCATGTATATTACATACCCTAATTTTTTCAGATGATAAAAAGCTTGGGAAGTTAGAGTTTACCGAGTTTACTCGTTTTAGAGGGTTTCCGCTATCCCTTTCCCTTATATATATATTTTGCCTTTATATGAAATGTTTGGTCTAGAATGGTTCTCTCAATTCTTAAATAGGAATTGGTTCTCTTAGGATCCTTACCCTATATAGATATATATTGTAATTATAAGTTTTATATTATTTATTGTTCGTTTTGTACGCGGTATTCTATTAATTATTTCCTACACAAAAAGAAGGGTATCATTGTTTTTATTATTATTATTAAAAAAAGTGAAACAACTTCTTACAATCTTGTTGATCAACACTCATAATTTTAAAATGGTAGAAACAATTAGGACAATTGCGATTTCTTCCGCATTATGAAGCAACATGCGGGCATACCAAGTTCGCAACAAGTTTTGCAAGTACCATAAACAAAACAAGCCTGAATACTGTTGGTACCAACATTCTTAATAAGCGAATGTGGACTCGCTGCCAATTCTTTACTAGATGAAACTAAACAATCCTGCAAGTAATATTTCATTAGTGCACGTTAAACTCAAAATATATGAACACGAATTAGTGACTAGCGAGACCAAGCTTACCTGAGAATTAATGATATATATCGCGATCACGAACATCATCTTTAATGAAGTTTTCGTCATGTTTTAAAATTTTGACCAACACAAGTATGATTTCTTAATTCTGTACCAAGATCATTAGTCTTGCCTTGATATATATAGTGGTTCGGTCATATAGACAAGTCTCTTAAATTCACCTAGCTATTAATGCCTTTATATTATTAATAAAAATATTTATAAGTTTATAAGGCTTGTTATCTTTTCTTTTTAACTTTAAGCATTTTTTATGAGATTGTATACATTAATTGCTCATGAATTCTCCTATTAATGCTCTAAAATCATACTTAGTACATATATTTTTTTTAAAAGATAACCTTTATTCAACCATTAAAAAAACGCCGCTAGCGAGTCCTCAAAGCAAGGACCCCTAGACAAGTCAAAATTACATCAAATCCAAAGGATATTTACACCAAATATTCCAACCAAACGATTTCAATCTAGACCTATGTCGGTACCCCAAAAAACGAGCATAACTTACCCATTTCCACAACTTCGATTGCTCTCTGAGTTTTACGATTAAATATTCTCGCATTTCTTTCATTCCAAAGACACCACAACGTGGTAATTATAATGTCGTGAATGATCTGATTGTCCTTCTTAGTCTTCGTATAACAATCTACCAACTTAAGAAGGTCCCTTATCTCAAACGCGAAAATAGGAGGCATTCTACACCAACTTCCTATCCTTGACCACACTTCCTAGGTGAACATACATCCCGTGAAAAGATGAATTGATGTTTCCGGCTCTGCTTTGCATAGAGGAATTTTAATTATTTATGTAATAATAATTATTTTGGTGTGTATTAGTTTCTTAAATGAAAACTAGCAAAAGCCAAAAGCCAATTGGTCCAGCGGAAGCCCCATGGCTTTTCTACTTTTTTTTATTTTAGCTAAGTAGGCCTGATCACCATTTTATGTTAGTGGTCCATTTATTAGGATGATCTAACGGTTAAAAAAGAAAAAAAAGAAAAAAAGTTTACTTATGGTACATAAAGTCAAAACAAATACTCCTTCCGTCCTATTTTAAATGTCTATTTTTGCATTTTTTGTTGTCTTAAATTAAATGTCCATTTCTAAGCAATTTTCAGTTTTGCTCGTAAAAGACAAAACACAATCAAAGATTTAAAATAATAACTTGAGGATATTATTGTCATTTTACAACATACAAATAAAGATTTCTTAATATGTGTGTTTGTGAGCCCATGACATCAAAATTGGGACGAATGAAGTATTAAACTTTAACTGAAAGTATATGTTTAGACCACCTATAGTGGACTCTAAATGGGGTGTGAAATGCCACTTTAGCGACCTTTAAGCCCCCTACACCCCTTCACCCGTTAAATTTTAAGCCCTACAACACAAATTAAATTAAATCAACCAATCCAACGGCTCGTTGGATATAACGACTATATATATTATTATTATTTTTTCAATTTCAATATATCTATACACAACACCATACTACACCACACCACAAAACCATAACACCACCCTACAAAACCACAATACCACACCATACTACCATAAAAAATGACTTCCCCTGCATCCTCGACATCCGTTGCAAATCACTATTTCAAAGAGTTTTTAGGCGATGAGGGCGAGTCGACCGACGAAGAGGTGGAGCAAGATGTGGTTATGAGTGCGTGTATACTTGCGGCGAGATATATGGAATAAGTTAGTGCTCCTACATGTCCAATTTTGCAAAGAAAATTTATCGAACGAGATCGGATTGCGGCAAATGCTCGTTTGATGAAGGATTACTGTGACACCCGGCAAATTCTGGTTAACAACGTGGTCTAGATTAAAGTCTACCTTAGCGAGTCACGCGTATATTATACTTAACGAGGGTTATCTAGATAGCTAGATAGGACATACGAGCATTATCTCGGGTTTGAGACAACTTACAAAACGTTTTCTAGTCCGGTTTGGGACTACTTTCACATCTCGGGTTATGAGATGCTTTGACTCAAGATCATCAATTGGGAGGCTCCAAGGCGCGCGATTGATTGATTTGAAGAGCTAAGGGTATAACTCATGATTTCTTACGCTTTTTACTTTATGTTTTATTGTAAAAATCATATAACAAGTTTGTCCAGGTCTGAATGGGTTTAATAAACATTAAAACATGAGTCTTTTTGAAGATTAAACGGATTAAACCTATTAATAAACGCGTAGTAACATCATAGGATGCTTGTTGCGCAAGTTATTGGTGTTTTGATCCTAAAAGCTTTGATCTTGACATGTTTGATAATAGGATCTGATGGGAATAGGTATTAGGAAAGTTGTATGATGATTATTAGGTGTTATTGATTGATAATATGCAACTAGGGTTTGAAATAATTGATAATATTGCACGATTAGAATCTGGACAGATTCTGAATGTCGACTTGTAGGGACTGTTTCGTGGCTTGAAAATAATTGGTTTGATCGATTCTTTGCATGATTGTAACGTACAAGGTCTTAGCTTTTCATAATGGGTAAAACCATCGAATTTGGACATCGTTTGAGTCGTTTTTTGGAATTTTAATTGATTAGGGGTCATATCAGATTTTCGGATTTGTAAATTGGGCTAACTTTAAATGGTCATAACTTGATATTTACAAGGATTTAGGTTATGAAATTTTTACAGTAGGTCAATACTGGAAAAATAGAGCTTTTCCAAGTGGATTCATCTCGTTTGGATGAATACACAATTTTTAAGAATTTTCCTACTAAACTGACCTGTTGAGGAGATTTTCTGGACATAGCTGTGTTGTACGAATTTTCATAATTTTTGTGTTTGGAATTAAGACAAAACAAAAATACGTATTGTCGAGTGAATCCCAAAGAAAATTCAGTAAAAATTTGGGAGGTTAACTCACTGATTTGCTATTTTAAATAAATTCGTTTTGATGGCGCACAATCTGTCCTGAAAACACAGATTGTGTATTATGTGCTTCTGTGATTAATTGAGGTCTTAGGTGGTATGGAATTGACATGTAACTGAAGTACACTTGTCTGAGACACATACGGAATGTAGAAACTAATTGTAACCAACGTATTCACCAACGGGTCCGTAGGGTTTACTATTGCATGTAGAATCACTAGGCGTCGCATACACACTTTTGAACATTTAAAACGCCTTGGACAAACGAGTTATATGGGTAATGATATTACGCCTATACTCACTGAGCGACACTGTTATTAGGGTGTCGGTAGCATATATTTCTTGCTGTTCGGATTCTTTGCTTGCACGTTAGGTGAGTTTACGGCCCCTCTTTTAAACTGGTTTCATACTTTCGGGGGAGAAAACATGTGTTAAAACGATTATTTGGTAACTACTGTCATACTATGGGTTTCTATTGTGTACTACACGATCTTTGGAAGTCCCGGGGGGAACCATGAATGTGCGGGTTTGCACAACGGGGAAATGTGAATAGCGCTATTGGGAGTGACCAACCCCGCTCGTCGGCTTGGAGGGCCGGGCGAGTGCATATTGTCTCAAACAGGAACAACAGGAACAACTGGTTTACTTTTCGGGCACAACATCTGGTATTCGAGTTAGTAATGGTTTTCCAATCGTGGTAGTAACAAAACATACGCCTAGCTAGCGTACACTGGTTTTCGATTTGTTATAGTATGGACAGGTTGACTTGGTACTTGGATACAAAACCTGTAAACTCACCAGCATTTTTGTGCTGACGTAAACTTTTACATGTTTTCTCAGGTCGCTAAGGTAGCACAATGGAACTAGGGTGCACGCGTCTGCACGGCGTCTAGTTAGAGTTGCATGGTTTTACAAACGTTGAACATTGGTTTAATATTGAATAATTGTTTTGAATAAGCTTCCGCTGTAAACGGGGATTTTAAACATTGTTTTGAAGTTGAATTATGTTCATGTTAGACTTGTTTATTGTGATCGTTGGTTTGGATCCTGGTTTGTCATGCGCCTCGCGGTAAAACTCCGCAAGTGGATTTTGAGGGTGTGACAGATTGGTATCAGAGCCAATGGTTATAGTGAACTAGGACTGCATGTAGGGTCTAGTCTATAGCCGAATCACACACACTAGACGATCACATGGTACTAAACATTATGGTGGTTTACGTATGGTCTTGTCGGGGTGTCTCTAAATCATTTGGTCTCTCTATGTACATCATCCGTTCTATCTTAGGTCGGGTTACTTGCTTTCTAGGCAGTGTAGTATATTGGAGTAACTCGTATACTCTTGAGATTTGTCCAAGGCTCGGACATCTCCCTTTCCTACTCTAATAGAAACACTTGCCATAAACTACCGTAGTATTACGGTGTATAGCTAAGTGTCTATATTCGGTGATTTGAACTTTGAACTAGGAGAACACTTGGAGGACCATGTAGAGCGGTTTATCATTTTGGGTGCACACAAAATCATAAACCGAAATGCATGGAAGCCCTGGTGAGCTCTGGGTTTGAAGGGATAGTCCTGGATTGGATCTAGCTTTGATCTTGCGAACATTAGTGGTTATCTTTATCTGCGAAACTAAATTTTCTCGCTCTTTCTGCCAGAATCATGTCTGGAGTACGAGGAGGACGTGGAGGTGGTCGCAATGGTGGACGTGGTGGTGGTCGCGGTGGAGCTGGTGGTCGTGGAGGTATTAACCTATCGCAGGATGATCTGAATAACTTACTCCAAGCTGCCTTTCAGTTAGGGCACAACGGTGGTGGTAAGTTGATTTATCCATTTTCCTTGCCTCATTGGTGAACCTTGTTTGCATTCTTCGTGGTTTCTCATGCGTTTCATTTCAGGTGGTCCTGTTAACCCACCCCCACCCATGTGTACCTACAAGATGTTTCGGGACTGTAAGCCCCAGGAGTTCTCTGGCACTGAGGGTGCGGTGAGCTTACTCAGGTGGTTGGAAAAAGTGGAGTCAGTGTTTCTGATGTGTAACTGTCTCCCAGAAGATCGGGTTAAGTATGCTGCTGCGTTATTCCAGGATGTTGCTCTGACCTGGTGGAATAACATCACCCAGAATATGGGTATTGGGGAGGCGTATGCTATGCCTTGGGAGAATTTTGTGCAACTGCTGAAGCGTGAATACTGTCCGAGGGAAGAGGTGCAGAAGCTAGAGCACGAGGTGTGGAACCTCAAGATGACTGGGTCTGAAATTGAAAAGTATACTGTGAGGCGGAACGAGTTGGCAGTGATGTGTCCTGATCTGCATGTGCCAGAGTACAGGAGGATTGAGCATTATGTCTCGGGGTTAGTACCAGAAATCGCAGGGTTAGTGGCTGCGGGAAATCATCCTACATACGCAGAGGTGGTTCGATCGGCTCATAGGATGACCAACTTAAAGGTGAATGAGGGTATTTTGCCTGCGAAGGGTTCGACTGTTAAGGCCCCAGAGAACAACAAGCGCAAGTGGGAAAATGACGGGAAAGGATCTGGGCCAACACAGCAGGGTAAGAGGTTTGATAATGGGGGTTCTTCTTCTTCGGGTAACAAGCAGGGTGGTTATGCGGGGAAACTGCCCAAATGTAACAAGTGTGGACGTCATCATCAAGGGAACTGCGACAGTAACCGTTGTCATCGCTGCCAGCGAACAGGGCATTATGCTAAAGATTGTCGGGTTACACTTCCATCGACCCAGGCTCCGACTAATAGCTCAGCTCCGACTACTCAAGGGACTACGGGAAGACAAGGATGTTACAATTGTGGTGAGACCGGGCATTACAAGAAGGATTGCCCAAAACTGAAGCAGGGTGGAAACAACGGTAATGGGAACAACGGGGGCGGCGGCAGAAATGCACGTGCCTTTGTCATTGGAGCCGCTGAGGCTAGACAGGATCCCGACACAGTTACCGGTACGTTCCTTCTCAATAATCGTTCTGTTAGTGTGTTATTTGATTCCGGTGCCGACAAGAGTTTTGTATCCATGGATGTTAGTCGACTGCTAGATGTAGTACCCGTACCATTAGAGACCAAGTATATTATTGAGTTGGCTGACGGTAAAAAGATTGAAGCTACTAGTATCCTTCGGGAGTGTCAATTAGAGTTGTCGGGTTTATCGTTCCCCATCGATCTTATGCCGGTACCTTTGGGTAGTTTTGACGTAGTGGTAGGCATGGATTGGTTGTCCCTGTATCGCGCGGAGATTGTCTGTTACGATAAGGTTATTCGGATTCCTCTCCCTGATGGAGAACTCCTTTCTGTTTACGGTATCAAGGGTGGTGTTCCGCTGAATATCATCTCTAGCATGAAAGCCCTTAAGTGTCTTCGAAAGGGGTATCCAGCCGTTTTGGCACTTTATTCTGTTTCCTCTGGTGATGAGAAGAAGATCGACGATATTCCAGTTGTACGCGAGTTTCCTGATGTTTTTCCCGATGATTTATCTGGTCTTCCTCCTCATCGTCAAGTCGAGTTCGGTATTGATCTTGTACCAGGGGCTGCTCCTATTGCTCGGGCCCCCTACCGTCTTGCACCTCCCGAGATGCAGGAATTGCCTAGTCAGTTACAGGAACTCTTGGACAAGGGTTTCATCAGGCCAAGTTCTTCCCCTTGGGGAGCCCCGATTCTATTTGTTAAGAAGAAGGATGGAAGTTTCCGATTGTGTGTGGACTACAGAGAACTAAACAAATTGACCGTTAAGAACCGTTATCCTCTTCCACGTATTGATGATCTATTCGACCAGCTCCAGGGTTCTAGTTACTATTCCAAGATTGACTTGAGGTCCGGTTATCACCAGTTGCGAGTAAGGGAAGCTGACGTTGCAAAGACTGCCTTTCGTACACGTTATGGCCATTTCGAATTCTTGGTCATGCCTTTCGGTCTCACGAACGCACCGGCGGTTTTCATGGACTTGATGAACCGCGTTTGCAAGCCATATCTGGACAAGTTCGTCATTGTGTTTATTGATGACATTCTGATCTACTCTAAGAACAGGACCGAACACGAGGAACACCTACATTTGGTTTTGGAACTCTTGCGACGGGAACAACTTTACGCTAAGTTCTCAAAGTGTGACTTTTGGTTACGCGAAGTTCAGTTCCTAGGACATGTGGTTAATGAACTAGGAATTCATGTCGATCCAGCTAAGATCGAAGCGATCAAGGACTGGGGAGCACCAAAGACGCCAACTGAGGTGCGGCAATTCCTAGGCCTTGCGGGCTACTATCGTCGTTTCATTCAAGGGTTCTCGAAGATCGCTCAACCCCTGACCACTCTTACTCAGAAGGATAGGAAATTCGACTGGGGTGAACCACAAGAGTCAGCGTTTGAAGAACTGAAGTCCAAACTGTGTTCTGCTCCTATTTTGTCTTTACCTGAAGGCCCTGGTGATTTCGTATGCTTCTCGTCAACTCAAGGTGCACGAGAAGAACTACACCACCCATGACTTGGAGTTGGGTGCAGTGGTTTTCGCGTTGAAAATTTGGAGACATTACTTGTACGGTACCAAATGCACCATCTACATCGATCACAAGAGTCTCCAACACATTTTCGACCAACAACATTTGAACATACGGCAGCGTCGTTGGATTGAACTTTTGAACGACTATGATTGTGCTATAAAGTACCATCCTGGCAAGGCGAATGTTGTAGCAGACGCCTTGAGCAGGAAGGAATCAACTAAACCTCGTCGCCTTCGGGCGTTGCAACTCACCATTCATTCATCCCTACCTGAGCAACTCCGTTCTGCCCAGTTAGAAGCTTTGAAGGAGGAAAACCTTAAGGCTGAAACTATGCACGGTGCCGACAAGCACCTCGAGCGAAGACCTGATGGCCTGCACTACTTCGCAGAACGCATATGGGTTCCTTTATTTGGGGGACTACGGGAGCTCGTCCTAGATGAGGCTCATAAGTCCCGGTATTCTATTCATCCTGGTTCGGATAAGAAGTACCAAGATCTGAAGGTGCTTTACTGGTGGCCAAACATGAGGTCGGATATAGCCTCATACGTGAGTAAGTGCTTGACCTGTGCTAAGGTCAAGGTGGAATACCAGAAACCGTCGGGTCTCTTGCAACAACCTGAAATTCCGGAGTGGAAATGGGAACGGATTACTATGGATTTTGTCACACAACTTCCTAAATCACCAAGCGGGAATGACAAGATATGGGTGATTGTCGATCGGTTGACGAAATCAGCCCATTTTCTTGCTATTAAGGAGACCGACACCATGGATCGTTTGGCTCGCCTTTATTTGAAGGAAGTTGTTTCTAAGCACGGGGTGCCAGTTTCTATTATTTCGGATCGTGACTCCCATTTTACTTCTCACTTCTGGAAGTCTTTGCACAAGGCTTTGGGTACCCAACTAGACATGAGTACGGCTTATCATCCACAGACTGATGGTCAGAGTGAGCGTACGATTCAAACTTTAGAAGACATGCTGCGGGCATGTGTGATCGATTTTGGCAAGGGTTGGGAAGCTCATCTACCGTTAGTAGAATTCTCGTACAACAACAGTTATCACACGAGCATCAAGGCTGCTCCGTTCGAGGCACTGTACGGGCGGAAATGCCGTTCTCCTCTTTGTTGGGCTGAAGTGGGTGAGAGTCAACTCACTGGGCCTGAGCTAGTGTACGAAACTTCGGAAAAGATCGTACAGATTCGCAACCGATTGGCGGCGGCACGGGACCGGCAAAAGAGTTATGCAGATCAGCGTCGCAAACCATTGGAATTCCAAGTTGATGACAAAGTACTTCTGAAAGTTTCACCGTGGAAGGGCGTCATACGTTTTGGGAAGCGTGGCAAACTCAATCCGCGGTATGTCGGACCATTTACGATCCTGGAACGGATTGGACCGGTGGCATATCGTCTTGATTTACCGACGGAGCTCGGTAACGTACATAACGTCTTCCACGTGTCCAACTTAAAGAAGTGTCTGGATGACGAGTCTCTCATCGTTCCACTGGAAGAGATCAAGGTTGATGATCGTCTTCGGATTGTGGAAGAACCTGTGGAGATTCTGGATTACAAGATTCGTAGCCTACGTCACAGCAAGATTCGTATCGTTAAGGTTCGGTGGAACTCGAACCGGGGACCAGAGTATACGTGGGAACGGGAGGATCAGATGAAGTCTAAATATCCTCATCTCTTTCCTAAGGAAGCGTTCGAGTCGAGATATGTCTCTTCTGCAGCTGAATGAATCTCGGGGCGAGATTCCTTTTAACGTGGGGATGATGTGACAACTCGGGTAAATCTCTCTTTTTGGTTTCTATTTTTGGTTTCTATCTTTTGTTGTTTCCTTCGTTATTCCTTTTGGTACTTGTGCAATTTTTGGGACGAAAATTCTTTTAACGTGGGGATGATGTGACACCCGGCAAATTCTGGTTAACAACGTGGACTAGATTAAAGTCTACCTTAGCGAGTCACGCGTATATTATACTTAACGAGGGTTATCTAGATAGCTAGATAGGACATACGAGCATTATCTCGGGTTTGAGACAACTTACAAAACGTTTTCTAGTCCGGTTTGGGACTACTTTCACATCTCGGGTTATGAGATGCTTTGACTCCTTGTGTGGGTCGGGTTCTGACTCCTTGTGTGAGTTAACATGAGATTTCATGATTAGTGAACCTCGGACGTTGGTGAATAACAAACTTATGTGAAAACCATACGTGATTATGTGAACCTAAACCGAACACGTTAATAAAAATTATTAAAAGTGGAGCGTGAGGTTGATTAGGGTCTTAACGCATGGGGTTACACTTGTTACAGTCCGAAATAACGAAAACGTCGATGGATAACGCGTCGGGAGGCTAAACGAAGCAAAAACGCGCGCGCCCCGGACCTGTGAGCGGCCGCTCACAGGCTCCGAGCGGCCGCTCGAACCTATCTGACGGGTTTAAACCGCCTCAAACTCGTATTTAAGCATCCTTAACCCCCATGCAGCCCTCATACTCAACCCTAATCGCCCCCCTTACTGCCCCACACGAATATTTCACTCCAAAAACTCCTGCTAAGGCTCAAGATCATCAATTGGGAGGCTCCAAGGCGCGCGATTGATTGATTTGAAGAGCTAAGGGTATAACTCATGATTTCTTACGCTTTTTACTTTATGTTTTATTGTAAAAATCATATAACAAGTTTGTCCAGGTCTGAATGGGTTTAATAAACATTAAAACATGAGTCTTTTTGAAGATTAAACGGATTAAACCTATTAATAAACCCGTAGTAACATCATAGGATGCTTGTTGCGCAAGTTATTGGTGTTTTGATCCTAAAAGCTTTGATCTTGACATGTTTGATAATAGGATCTGATGGGAATAGGTATTAGGAAAGTTGTATGATGATTATTAGGTGTTATTGATTGATAATATGCAACTAGGGTTTGATATAATTGATAATATTGCACGATTAGAATCTGGACAGATTCTGAATGTCGACTTGTAGGGACTGTTCCGTGGCTTGAAAATAATTGGTTTGATCGATTCTTTGCATGATTGTAATGTACAAGGTCTTAGCTTTTCATAATGGGTAAAACCATCGAATTTGGACATCGTTTGAGTCGTTTTTGGAATTTTAATTGATTAGGGGTCATATCAGATTTTCGGATTTGTAAATTGGGCTAACTTTAAATGGTCATAACTTGATATTTACAAGGATTTAGGTTATGAAATTTTTACAGTAGGTCAATACTGGAAAAATAGAGCTTTTCCAAGTGGATTCATCTCGTTTGGATGAATACACAATTTTTAAGAATTTTCCTACTAAACTGACCTGTTGAGGAGATTTTCTGGACATAGCTGTGTTGTACGAATTTTCATAATTTTTGTGTTTGGAATTAAGACAAAAAAAAATACGTATTGTCGAGTGAATCCCAAAGAAAATTCAGTAAAAATTTGGGAGGTTAACTCACTGATTTGCTATTTTAAATAAATTCGTTTTGATGGCGCACAATCTGTCCTGAAAACACAGATTGTGTATTATGTGCTTCTGTGATTAATTGAGGTCTTAGGTGGTATGGAATTGACATGTAACTGAAGTACACTTGTCTGAGACACATACGGAATGTAGAAACTAATTGTAACCAACGTATTCACCAACGGTCCGTAGGTTTACTATTGCATGTAGAATCACTAGGCGTCGCATACACACTTTTGAACATTTAAAACGCCTTGGACAAACGAGTTATATGGGTAATGATATTACGCCTATACTCACTGAGCGACACTGTTATTAGGGTGTCGGTAGCATATATTTCTTGCTGTTCGGATTCTTTGCTTGCACGTTAAGGTGAGTTTACGGCCCCTCTTTTAAACTGGTTTCATACTTTCGGGGGAGAAAACATGTGTTAAAACGATTATTTGGTAACTACTGTCATACTATGGGTTTCTATTGTGTACTACACGATCTTTGGAAGTCCCGGGGGGAACCATGAATGGGCGGGTTTGCACAACGGGGAAATGTGAATAGCGCTATTGGGAGTGACCAACCCCGCTCGTCGGCTTGGAGGGCCAGGCGAGTGCATATTGTCAAATGTTTAATAAAGACATAGTTCAAATGTTTAATAAAGACCATGCTCTAAACCCTAGACGCCCGTGCCGACTCGTGCGCCTAGATCCAGTTGTTGCTACCTTAGCGACCTGAGAAAAACATGCCAAAAGATGTCAACATATAATGCTGGTGAGTTCACAGGTTTGTTCAAAAAGAGTTACCAAGTGTTACCATGTTCATACTATATCAATGCTACCAAGTACGCTAGCTAGGCGTATGTTTTATTACTACTACGATTGGAAACCATTACTGGACACGTTTAGCAATGTTTAGCATGTTTAGCAGCCCGTAATGTTCAGCACAATAATGTTCCTGTTCGAGACAACATGCACCCGCACGGCCCTCCAAGCCGACGAGTGGGGCAGGTCACGCCCAATAGATCTATCCACATTTCCCCCGTTGCGCAAACCGCACATTCATGGTTTCCCCCGGGACTTTCCAAAAGATCGTATAGCAATATAAAGTTAAAACCATAGTATGACATATGTTACCAAAACCGTTTAGCGCATGTTTTCTCCCCCAGAAGTTAAAGCAGTAAAAGTGGGGCCGTGAACTCACCTTAGATAGCGTTCTTCAATTATAAATAAAGATGTTTGGCCCTTGATAATTCCTCTACCGGAGATCTATTAAAATGTTCACATAAGTGTTCCGACTAATAACCATAAGGTTATCTAGCCCCCGATTGTCCAGATCGTAATCAAGTATGTTTTAAAAACGTGTTTAAATGTTCAACCGACACACTAGACCGACCCGCCATCCCGTTGGTGACCCATTACCCTAACTAATCAAGTACACATAGATTACACACAAGGTTCAAGCATAAAACACTTAGTTTGTATCAAAAATCTCATTTTTGTCAACGTAGGGTCGAATGTGGTTCCGGGTGGTCGAAGGTGGCTTGTAAATGGTCGAAGGTGTTGCTGTTTGGTCGAAGGTGTTCTTGTAATTCCACCTTCGCCCCTTTCCTTTCCACCTTCGCCCCTTTGTAGCACATTCGCCCCTTTGTCCTCTACCTTCGCCCCCAGAAATCCACCTTCGCCCCCTCTGGAATCCACCTTCGCCCCTGATGTTAGATTTTTCCAAAAACGCGTCGAAAAACATTCGAAAACATCACGAAACATCACGAGTTACAGCAGTCAAGTATCATTAGTGTATTCCTACGAAACCCTACCAATTTTACCCAAAAATCTATCCGTTTTACAAGTTTCCTAAAATGGTAAATTATGGAGATGTCACATCACCATGCATGAAGATGTTACCCAATTAGGAAACTTTCTGAATTCGATCAATAATCAGTTTATCATGCTCGGATCATTATGAACAAGAAACCCCTATCATAACCCTATCATAATCATCCAAAACAACCCTAAATCTAACCAAAAATTCCCCTTTAATCATCAAAACATCATCAACAATCAAAGGTAACATATTTCAATCATAACCCATCATTAATAACAGCCCTAAGTTGTTGTCATATCATCTATACAACAAGTAATCATCAAACAATACATACTATCATACTAACACATGTTTATTTGCATAAAAACTCATTGTTTATGAATAGGTTTTGGTTAGGAAAGGTTTTTATTCGTAAAATAGGTTGATATCAGATCTGGACCCATTGGGGTTTAGATTAAAACAAGTCAAAATTGTTTAAAAAGGATTTGTAATGAAGAACACACCTTAGATCTTCACTTGTATTGACTTAGAGAGTTAGGTTATGAAAAACAGCTCAAAAACTCCTTCCCCAATGTTAATAGCTGATAGAGAGTGTTTAGAGGCGTTTAGGGTTTGTGAAATGGTGAAAAATGGCTAAGGATGGTATTTATACCTGCTGCACGTTCGCCCAGTTCATGAGGTCGAATGTGGAAGAGTTCCACATTCGCCCCTTTTTAGTGGTCGAATGTGGAACTCTTCCACATTCGCCCACTTTTTAGTGTCGAATGTGGAAATCTTCCACATTCGCCCACTTTGTTCTACGTTCGCCCACTTTTCAGATCCCATTTCCACATTCAGGTCATCAGCACTTTTTAACACATGTTAACAGCACTTTTAACACATGTTAACCTTTTTCCAGTTTATCGTGTTTAACGTATTCTAACACATCCTAACACATAAACAAGCATCTATAGTCTATACTTAGCATGTTTAGGCACGTATAATCATTCGTACATCATTTAAGCAAGTGTAAGCATACAATCCACCACACAACCCGTAATCTACACATATACTTAATTAGTTCATGTAATGTCACCAACGACGGAACCCGATACTAATGTATTCCCAAAACGACTCCCAATGATCCTCCAGATCATTGACCCTGGACAATCCTAATTGACCCGACTCAACTAACCCAGTTAAGTTTGTTTATAAACGTTTCTCGCTAAGGTAGGCTTACTAGATTTTTAAAAAGTTAGTTACCGAAAGTTGCCGGTGTCACATGTTTAGCAGGCATCTTCTTCCTTTTTGAGGATCCCACATCTTTAACTTCCTGCTGTTGTTCCCTTTTTAGTTGTACCAACAACTCTGCTTTGGCTTCCAAGGTGTCAGCCCTCTTTTGTTTGTTTTCAGCAGCTTTTTCAGCTTCTTCATTTGCAGAGTTGTCTACTGCTTTATCTTTGCTGGTTTGTTGTTGTTGTGGTGCAGTTTGAGTTTGTTGTTGCTGTTGTGGTGCTGTTTGAGTAGACCCTGGTATGTTGGCAGACTTTGATTTACCTTTTTGTGAAGGTGGACAACCAAAGGGATCTAGCTTTGGTAACCTATCTCTGCCACTCTCCCCCCTTTTGGCATCATCAGCTGTGAATGCATCTTCATCTTCATCCCTGAGAATGGTGGTAGGGGCAGAGCCAGTGGTCTTCAGCAGATGGTCTTTGATGGCTTGAATATCTGCATGAGTATCTTTGTACCTTGCATCTACCATGTTTCTGATTTCAGCCATGTAGGTTTCATGATTCTGATCTGCTAGTTTTCTGTGACCTATGATGATGGGGGAAACAGATTTCCATAGCTCACTAGCAATATCAGCAGTGGATGGTTGACTCTTGGAAAGAGTAGCCAAGGATTCCAATATTAGCTTGACATCAGATTTGATGTCAGCAACAGAGGTTTCAATGGTTTGAACTCTAGCCGTCAATTCTTGGTATTTTAATCCATCACCTAAGTTAATAGGATCATCTGAATTCCTACCAGTGGTAGTTTTAACTGATTCATCCTAGGAGGTGAATCCAAAGGATGAGAACCAGATGCCCCTTTTTCTTGGTTCTGGGGACTTCCAACTGATTTTGGGGACACTATAGTGGCCTCATCAGTTGTTGCCTTCAAGGGAGTCTTAGTTATGTAACCACTGTCCTGGTGTGAGACAATGGTCTCTACATCAGTAGTGGCTGCTCCACTTGAAAACTCACCTAGAGTTGCATTGAACTCTTGGGGTGTAACCTCCTCATCTGTTTGTGGGATGGCTGATTGAATTTCCTCAGTCCCAGTCACTTGTGGAGGTATACTCTCATTGACAGGTGAAAGAGAGGAACTGGGATTTTCCTGAGTTTTGTCAATAGCCTCAAACAGAGGTTGCATGGTTTGTGGAACATGTGATGGTGAAGGTGGAGGAGTAAAAAGAGAATTAGCCCTGGGAGAGGGGCTTGTGAACATATGGCCAAGTGACTCATATGTATCATGATGTGGTTCCCCTTGGCTTACAACATGATCCTTTTGGGAGGATGCATGAGGAGTTTGGTCAGGTTGAGATATTTCCAACTGTTGTGAGGAAGTAACAACAGTGGTTTCTAGTTGCTTTTGTGTTGCAACAGAGTTATCTTCTGGTATCTCATCTTCCACAAGTCTCTTTGTGGTAGAGTGGTGGTTTTTGCGGATGGACGTTTTCTTTTGGACGTTTTCTTTTGCGGATGTGTGTCCCCTTGGCTTACAACATGATCCTTTTGGGAGGATTCATGAGGAGTTTGGTCAGGTGGAGGTATGTCCAACTGTTGTGAGGAAGTAACAACAGTGGTTTCAAGTTGCTTTTGTGGTGCAACAGAGGTTTCTTCTGGTACCTCAACATCCAAAAGCCTCATTTGTGGTTGAGTGGTGGTTTTTGTGGATGGATGTTTCTTTTGGAAGTGGCTGGTGTGGGTTTCACAGCACTGGATGTAGTGCCATGATCACCAGGAGCAGTGGGCTCAACAACAGAGGTTTGGACAACAGTTGTTGTCTTAGTCCTCTTTGTTTGTGTTTTTGAAACCTTTGACACTTTTAATACTTTTTCTTGGGTGTTTGAACCCAGCATTCTTGTGAAAGTTTCATCAGTTAGACTTTTCATTTGCATAGACTCACCCTTTTTGAAAACTTTTTCTGGTAAAACCTTTTGTAGGATTACACTTAAGATTCTTGGGTAAATTAGAAAAGCATTGTTTGACCCAGATTTTATGGCTTTCACATTTGACACTAAATCCATAAACAGTCCCTGGGATAGATTGAAGTCAGAATCTGACAACATAGCATAACCTAAGTACTGAATCCTCAATGGGATTTCGTTAATGGATGTGGACTTAGCGGAGACACAGAGAAGAAGGGTATGGAAGAAAAATTTCATGACTGGTGGGAAAAACTTTTTGAAAAGTGTTGACCCAGTCATCTGAGCATCATACCCCCTTTCCTGAAACTCTGTGTGAAGCTCTGTTTTAGGGAAAGAGTCTTTACCTGACATGTCATTAAGTGAGAAGGTAGTGGATATCAGTTGAGGGGTAATAACGATACTTGTTTCACCAATTTTTGAGATAATGGAAGTAGGCTTTTAGTCTTGAAGCAAGAACTCAGCATTCAACCAGAATTCTTGGAGAGTATCAAGATAGATAGGGGCGTCAGCGGTTAGGATTGTCAGGTATTTGGATTTTAGGATGATGTCGATGGTGGAATGGAATGGAGTGTTTTCATCTGTTTTAAGCAGATATGGAAGATAATTGTGGGTGGCTTTAGCTTGAAGATCCATTGAAATGGATTCCGAAGTAGAGAATGAATGAAATTTGATTGAGGGTTTGAGAATGAAGAAGGCGGTTTCAGTATTTTGAATACAATGAGACAGTGTAACGACTGTTGTGATAAAACAGGGTTTTTATAGGCTCTGGTGAAACCGCTGATGTGGCCAAAACTCTGCTTGTAAAAGCAGACGTGGCAAAACATCTGATGGTTAAAACATCTGGTGGGGGACAGCTGTTTTGGTAAACAGCTGATGCAAACAACTGTTTTTATTATTATTATTATTATTATAGATATATGTAAATATATATATATATATATATATATATATATATATATATATATATATATATATGGATAATAAAACAGTTGTTTTATCTGATCAGAGGTTTGAGACAAATTTTTCAACCAACAGTGGATAATGAATGAAACAGTGGTTGTTTTATCTGATCAGAGGTTTGAAACAGATTTTTCAACCAAAAAGCTATTTTTAAGGTGAATTTTGATTATCTGAAACATTTTAATGTTTTTATTTAAAACATTTGTGTTGTTTAATCCATGTTTAGCATACCAATTCTAGAAATCAAATTTGTGAAGGTAGATGTGTCTAAAGCCTTTGTCAACACATCTGCCAACTGATCCTCTGTTGGAAAATGGTGCAGAGAAATCAAACCTTTTTCATAGCTATCCCTGACAAAATGATGTCTGATGTCAATGTGTTTGGTAGTGGAGTGAGATACTGGATTTTTGATGATATTTTCAGCAGCATGACTATCCAACATGAGTGGAGTCTGTAGTGCAGTTATCCCAAAATCCAGCAATTGATTTTGAAGCCACATGAGTTGGGCTGTACAGCTTGCAGCAGCAATGTATTCAGCCTCAGCTGTTGAAGTGGAAACAGCTGCCTGCTTTTTGCTTTGCCAAGAGACTAAGGCATTCCCTAGAAATTGGCACCCTCCTGACGTGGATTTTCTTGTGGTGTGACAGCTAGCAAAATCACTAGCTGAATAACCTGAAAGCTCAATGTTTCCATTAGCAGGGTACCAGATACCAAGTGTAGGAGCACCTTTTAGGTATCTGAATATCCTTTTCACATCAATAAGGTTTGACTTTCTAGGTGAAGCCTGGGATCTTGCACAGACACAAGTGGCAAACATAATGTCTGGCCTATAATGTGTTTGATCAACCAGTTCATCCTTGTCATCAATAGTGAGTAGCTTGACTGTACTCATGGGTGTACTACATGGCTTACAGTCATTCATCTCAAATCTAGTTAACAAATTCTTTACATATTTATTTTGATAGATGAATGTGCCATTTTGCAATTGTTTCACTTGGAGACCAAGGAAACACTGAAGTTCACCCATGGCACTCATTTCAACCTCTGCTGTCATGAGTTTTCTGAACTCTTCACACATTTTGTTACATGTGGATCCAAAGATGATGTCATCCACATATATTTGAACAATCATTAAGTCTTTCCCTTTCCATTTCAAAAATAAGGTTTTATCAATTTTACCTCTTGTGAAGCCAATGGATAAGAGAAAAGTGGAAAGAGTTTCATACCAGGCCCTTGGTGCTTGTTTGAGTCCATACAAAGCTTTATTAAGCTTGTAGACATGATCAGGATGGAATGTGTCTTCAAAACCAGGTGGTTGACATACATAGACTTCCTCCTGAATTTTGCCATAAAGGAAGGCACATTTGATATCCATCTGATACACATTGATGTTGTGGTTGACAGCAAAGGCTAGAAAGAGTCTGATGGCTTCTAACCTTGCTACAGGAGCAAAGGTTTCATCATAGTCTATTCCTTCTTCTTGTCTGAAGCCTTGAACCACAAGCCTGGCTTTATTCTTGACAACAATACCCCTTTCATCAGTTTTGTTTTTGAAGACCCACTTTGTGCCTATTGGACAAACATGCTTAGGCAGTGGTACAAGTTCCCATACTTGTTTTCTTTTGAACTGAAGGAGCTCTTCTTTCATAGCTTCTACCCAACTGTTGTCTTTCAGTGCCTCTTGGTACTTGACAGGTTGTGTGAGAGATAGGAACCCTGCAAAAAGACAGATATCGGAGGATTGGCTTCTTGTGAGCACACCCTCTCTGATGTTGCCAATGATCTGGTCTGGTGGATGAGCTCTTAGGTAGATAAGATCTCCCTGATATGGTATGATGGCATTTTGAGGTGAGGGACAGAGGTTTGGTGACTCTGTTGATGTAACATCTGTTTGCACTTCTGTAGTGCCATCAGATGTTTGGAATGGAGGTGGGGGAATGGGTCCAAGTGGTGTAAAACTGGACTGACTTTTGTCAACAGATGTTTGACTTTTGTCAACAGATGATTGTTCAGTGATTGTGAGAGGTGAAGAAGTGGTTTGAGGGTAAGACTGGCCAACAGTGGTTGACTCAGCTGTGACAGAGTTTTGACAATTGTTTTGAACAGCTGCTTCCTCTGATGCAGAATAGATTTTATAGTGACTGGGGACCACAACATCTGTTCTGTAATCTTGTTGTGGAGACTGTGGAGTACCTGCATTGTTAGTTTTAACAGTGATATCTTCAAATTTGAATTTATCTAAATCAAACAGTTCAGCAGGATTTGCAGGGATTTTTAAGGATGAAAGTTCATTGAACTTTACATTCAGAGTTTCTTCTATTGTCTTGGTCTTTGTGTTAAACACTTTATAAGCCTTGGTAGTAGAAGAATATCCCAGAAAATAACCACAATCTACTTTGGCTGCAAATTTTGAAATGGAATCTTTGAGATTTAAGATGAAACATGGGCAGCCAAAGATTTTGAAAAATGAAATTAATGGTTTGATTTTGAACAGAATTTCATAAGCAGTTTTTTGATGTCTTGGGTTGATCAAAACTCTGTTTTGAACATAGCAAGCAGTGTTTACAGCTTCTGCCCAGAAGGACAATGGTAAACCAGAATCTGCTAGCATGGTTCTTGCAGCTTCTATAAGAGTTCTATTTTTCCTCTCAACCACCCCATTTTGCTCTTGTGTTCTTGGGATGCCGTACTGCCTCACAATCCCTTTTGGCACACAGAAGTCATCCAACTCCTTATTTTTAAACTCTGTTCCATTGTCACTCCTGAAGACTTTTACTGGCAAGTCATATTGTTTTTCAACTTTGGTGACAAAGTCCTTCAAAATACCTGCAGTCTCATCCTTAGAATGTAAAAAGTAAGTCCATGTAAACCTAGAAAAATCATCAACTATGACAAGACAAATCTTTTTCTTCTTAGACTCATGATTTTAACAGGGCCAAACAAGTCCATGTGCAACAATTGTAGACATTGACTGGTTTTGGACTCATCAATGGAGTTGTAAGAGCTTTTATGTTGTTTCCCTTTTAAACAGGAAACACAATGCTCATCACATTTGAATTCTTTTGATGGTAAGCCTCTGACAAGACTTTGTTTAGAAAGTGTGTTGATAGTATTAAGGTTGGTATGACCAAGTCTCCTATGCCACAATTCTGTCTCCTTTGTGGAGGCAGCAGAAAACAAACAGACATTTGCCATAGGATTGTCCTTTAACATATCAACAACATACACATTGCCACTTCTATGAGCAACAAGTTATGCTTTGCTCTCAGCAATGATGGTATCAATCTTTTTCACCACTTCTGGCCCAATAATGTTGCAAGTTTTCTTTGTGAAGAATGAGCCATAACCTTTGTCACTCATTTGTGAAACACTCAGAAGATTAAACTTGAGATTATCATTAAGATTGACATTTTCAAACTTGAGTTTCCCAGCTTGTATAGTCCCTGACCCCAACACCTTACCTTTTGAATCATTACCAAAGGATATATCACCCCCTCCATGAGCTAAGAAGTCCAGAAGAAGGGCTCTACATCCTGTCATGTGCCTGGAGCCTCCACTATCTACATACCAAAGACTATCTAAACAAGCAGAAGCTCCCTGCACAGTAGTAATGGATTAGTTTTGGTGAGTGTCCAAAGCCAAGTTGTCTTTGGATGGGTCCTCAGACTTTTCAGACTCAAGCTTTGGAAGATGATCAGTGGTTTGAACTAATTTTTGAATCAAGTTCAACAACTGCTGCTGACCATTTGCCAGTGCTTGAATGTCAACACTTGGGGCAACAGTTGTTTGATCACTTCTAGACAGATGATAATACCCATAGGGATTTCTGTTCACTCTTGGTTTAGAGGGTCTTTTTGGCTCCTCATAAACATGTGACAGACTATGACATGGTGGTTGTCCATATCCTCTTGGGTACTTGCTTGTGGGTGGAGCATCTGTTACTTGGACATCCCTAAGAGCAGATGTTTCAAGACTTTTAGTAACAGATGTTTGGACAGGAGTGAAGGTCTGTTTGGGCCTTCCTTTTGAAGTACTTACCCCAGGATTGCAAGAGTTTTAGCTTTGTACTCTTGTATTTTCACATCAAAATTTTTGAGATACAAGCACTCTTTGGTTTTGTGATTCTTTTTCCCACATATTGAACATGTGGCTTTGCAATCACATACACTTGTTCCTTTGTTAATGTCATATGCTTTTAGAAGAAAACAGTTTTTAGTGACATGATTCTTCTTTTCACAGAAATCACAGAACAAGTGGATAGTCTTTTCTTTCTTCTTCCCTTTTTCAGCCTTCTTTTCAGCAGATGTTTGAGCATCTGCTGGAAGGTTTTTCAAGGGAATGATTTTTGCCTGAGGAGCTGTCTTTCCTTCAGGTGTATTAAAATCAACAGGTTTAAAATTCTCAAGAGTACCACACTCATCAGACCAAGTAGGTTTAAATTCATACTTTTCAAGTTCTAGTGAATGATGAGGAACCTTCTGGTTTTTCTAGAACAATTTTCTTACCATTTGGTTCAGTGATTTTAATCTCTTGACCCTGCAAGTTTGTTGGTACTATCTCAACAGACTTTTGAGCCCTTTTGTCAGTGTTTTCAAAAGCTGGAGCAGTGGTTTGAAAACCAAAACCAAACTTCACATGACTTTTGGTTTGTTTGTTGAGTAGCATTTCAAATCCTCTACATGATTCCACCCATTTCTGACATTCAACTTGGGTGGACTCAAGCTCACTTTTACAACTCTGATATTTTGTTATCATAGTTTGGAGCTGGTCTTTGGTTATGGTTGCTTCATGTTTTAAGCTGCTTATTTCAGATTCTTTTTCAATTAAACTTGTTTTTAATTCTTTTGAAAGTTTTTCAAATTTAACCTCATCATCTAAAAATTTCTTTCTAAGGTTTTCATTCACCTCTTTGATGTTAGCAAATGCTATCACACATCTGTCAGAACATAAATCCTTAAGAATTTGAGGAGATACCTTAGCAGCAGCCATCAATGCACAATCACACTTGCACTCACAATCATCAGATGCACCCCAGGGATCTGAGAGATTCACAACCTCTTCTTCAGGTTTTTCACCTGCAACAACTTCATCAACAATATCATCAGTCACAACTTTAGATTCAGTCACCACCTCCTCAGATTCAACTTCTTCTACCATATCCATGAAATAAAAGTTTTCTGGTTCATTTTCAGCTTTGGCAACTAGTGCAAAATTTTCATCTGTTAACTCATCTAGTAGACTGCTCCAATCAACAAAGCCTTGTGTGAAGAAGCTCTGTTGACTGGTCTCTGCAGGAGCAGAGGATGGAGTAGCAGTCATTTGCACAGGTTCTTGAGAAACAGGTGTTTGCACATAGTGGATCTGAGGAACAGTGGTTTGGACATACTGGATAGGAACAGTGTTTGAGGACTGTGCAAAATGAGCAGTGTTTTGCACATTTGGTCTAGGGGTATTATAGGAATTTTGATAAGTGTTGGTCTGAGGTCTTTGATTTGGATAGGTGATTCTAGGTGTACCATGTTGACTCCTACATTCCCTAGCAAAATGACCAAGTCTATGACATTTATAACACTTTATCTTTGATTTAACCAACCCAACCTTTGATCTGCCAGTTAACCCTGGAAACCTTCTCCCAGTTTTCTTGTAAAAATTGTTAGTTCTTACACTAAGAAGGGCCAATTGGTGCATAATGTCCATTTCCTCCAAATCATTAGGGTCAAAGTATTTCAGGTCATCATACTCAAAGGATATGTTATCAGATGCCTGGATATCACCACCACTTGCTGTGAAAGCATAGTTTGGTGAATAAGAATCAGAGTTAAAACCTGAGTTAAAACCTGAAGTTATGTCAATGAAATGATCATAACTCCGATCCTTAGTATTTCCAGGCACCTCATCATGACCCAAAAGTGCTGTATTCCCAAATACATA
Organism: Ambrosia x helenae; assembly: GCA_030844895.1. Taxonomy (NCBI): domain Eukaryota; kingdom Viridiplantae; phylum Streptophyta; class Magnoliopsida; order Asterales; family Asteraceae; genus Ambrosia; species Ambrosia x helenae. Next base: position 62,575,750 of record CM061227.1, on the reverse strand, counting down.
ATCATCAGACACTTTTCCAGAGTCCTGGAGCTTTTTTTCTGGTTAAGCTCTCTCTCATAGGTCAAGAGCTTACCATGAAGCTGGGTCAGTGATAGGTCCTTAAATCTAATTGAGTTTCTCATAACAATAGCAATAGTGTCCCATTTGTCTGGTAATGATCTTAAAAACCTATGGTTCAAAGTTGAATGGGGGTAAGTAAGACCAACCAGTTTTAGTTCACTAATGAGACAGTTAAATCTCTCAAATTGTTGAGTTAATGACTCTCCCTTGACATGACTGAATGTTTCATATTGTTGGTTAAGTATTTCACGATTGTTTTCAATAACCTCTTCAGTCCCACCAAATTGTTCTTTCAGTGCATCCCACAACTCCTTTGCACTGTTACAGTGTAACAGCGCAGCATATATATCATTGGGTAGAGCCATGGCCACAATACTGAAGGCCTTAGCATCTAACTCAATTTTCTGAAAATCCTGGTCGGAGTAGTTTTCAAGTTTCTTTGGCTCCTGAACCTTGGAATCTTCAGTACTCGGCACCATCGGAACATGTGGTCTGAAGATAACCGACTTCCAACACCCAGTGTTCTGTTGAGCTAGAACATGGCTCATCCGACGTTGCCAGATATTGTATTCAGATCTGACAAGCATCGGTGGCTTGTTGTTCGTGCCACTGTTTAAAAACGATTGAATCGAAATTAAACTATTACTCTGTTTTCAATCCAACAGACAAACGATATCAATAATTGTGAGCTGATCTGTTTATATTAAATTGATTGGTTAGATCGAATTTAATTGACCAAGCTCTGATACCAATTGTTAGGATCTGAGTTTGATTGTTTTGATATATTTAAAATAAAATGAGAAATGAATGATGTAAGTATATATGGAAAGTGCAGCGGAAAGATAAACTATAATCAAAACAACAGGAATAATTGTTATCAATGATCAAATGCTTTCATTAATTGAAAGATTACAATCAGTACAAATATTCCCCTCAGCCTGATCACACAGTGAATGTTTGTCTGAGAGAATGTTTGTGTGTGATGTAATAGAACAGTACAAGCACTGTTCTATTTATAGACAAACCTAAACCACTGGTGACATGTGCTGACGTCACCTAAGATAGTGACCTCTAACAGAATAACAACATAAAATATCTTCCCTATACAATCTACTGTTACATTACAAAACACTGTAAAGTAAACTACTGCTAAGGAAAACTCTGATGGTCTTGCAACATCTGTTGGAGTCTAAGTGCTGTTGACTCCAACAGACCTTTAGTTTTCAGTACTTGATCAGCAGTTGTTTCTTCATCAGACCTTTGGTCAGCAGTTGTTCTCTATCAGTTGTTCTCTAGCAGTCCTTTGTATCAGCAGTTGTCACAGCAGTTGTTTGGATGGAACAGTTGTTAGGGTCAGCAGTCTTTTGGGAAGAGTATGTTGTATAGACTGTTTATTTGTGGAATCAACTGTTAGCATATTTTGGCTTTTCAATCATCTGTTCTTCTCCAGGTCAGCAGACCCAACAATTATGTGGGTTAAAGTTTAAATTATTTTTTACATTAATTAATTAAAGTTGTAACAACTTACCAATTAAAGTATCATCTTTCGTTGGATGCTTATATTACTTAGACGTATCCTGTTTATATTGAGACAAAAAAAGTAAATAATCTAATTGGAAAATTAAAAGGTATGAGTGATGGATATGTTAAAAAAAACTTAATTCAAAACAATAATCTATTCCAAGTCAAAGTCAACCACCATAAACAACTTGCCAACAAAATTTAAATGACATTTTGAGTTATTAAAGAAAATGCAAGTGAGCTCATTTACTACATATGACGTTAGAAAGAAGGTTTATTGTAGGAGGAAGTGAGTGTAATATCAGCTTTATATATAAAAGTTTTATGCTAACATATTATGCTTTATTTACAATTGCAATAACATAACAAGTAATCGGTTATATATTTTATAAAACTTAGAAATGCATGTATAATAAAAAGCAACCGTCTTCGATTGAAAGTTCTTATCTTTTTATTGTATTTTAAAAGCATATTTTGTTTTTTAAATAAATACCAAATACACACACACACACACACACACACATATATATATAGGGGGCGGTTATTCTACAAAGTAAAAAGAAACGTGCGAAGGATGCAAAGGAACTTTGTACATGATAATTACGTAATGATAATTACGTAATGTTTTTTATGTTCATGAAAGCATTACGTAATTATCATTACGTAATGTTTTTTATGTTCATGAAGGCATTACGTAATTATCATGTACAAAGTGATCCTTCGCACGTTTGTATTACTTTGTATTTGATCCTGCCCCCTAATATATATATATTATATATATATATATATATTATATATATATATATATATATATATATGGGAAAGTTAATTTGGGAACACCTATATTTCGTACGAACCGTGAGAACGCCATCTAAAAACCATTCAAATCAAAATTTTCTTTTTACACTTATCTTTATTACTAAAATACAATCCCAAAAACACAATTTACGCGTAAAAATTTAAACATATACGGAAATAAGTTGTTTTTACACATGTGTAAATTTACTGTTTTTACACATGTGTAAATTTACTGTTTTTACACATGTGTAAATTTACTGTTTTTTTTAAACAACCATCAACCTTTGAGATATAGAAGGGATCAGATATGGGATCACACTAACTTGAAAAGCCTAGCGACGCTTCAACTTTCTTGAGGATAGCTACAACCCAAGAACGATTGTCGATATGTTTGTCCTCTTAAGTCCATGCCTCTCGTCTTTCAACATACGTTTGGTAATGAGATTATCATGTTTTGTTAATATTGATGAAAATTTTGTGGACCCCACTTGTGCTAGGTATAAGCCTACCAATCCTCAAAGTTTATCGAGATATAATGATGAGAGCTTCAGGTCTATGTTTCCATAAGCAGAGAAGATGATCATTATTTCAATCAGATGATGAGAGCTTCAGGTCTATGTTTCCATAAACAGAGAAGTTGATCATCTGATTGTTGAGCTATTAATATATATATTTGCACGTCACTAACATTGCGTGTCTTTTGGTGCTCACTTAATTTGTTGGCCCCGCATTGGTAGCCTGCACTCTTAGGTGTCTTTTGAATATATATGCACAAAATTTTCTGTGTCTTTTAATCTCTCAACCTATGTATGACCGGACTCAGCTTGTGCAGACCTAAAACACAGTGGGAATCCAGCTTTTCGTGTAGATTTATTATTGTTCACCTTATAGCAGTTTACTCAACTTGAAAGCTGAACCTACCGACACATCATTAACTTGTAGTTGTAACGTCCTTCAGATCCTATTCATGTGCAGATATTGACAAGTTAGTTCCTATCATTTCCCATATAAGATCAGGATTATTTGCATTAATCACATCTCATGGCCGAGACTATATTTTCATACTCCCCCTAAACATATATCAGCAAGAAAATGAGTGTGTGACAACGGTGTCAAATGTGCAATCAGGTTAGATACCATAACCAAACCTGTGAGATTTCCGCTCCAACCCTATTCTTGGAACAACCACTGTTACTAACCTTGTTACTAACAGTCCTCCATGGTAGTTCCTGCACTCATGAGTAAATTAATAAGAGAGTGGAACCCAGGCCATCGTGGTCCTGGTTTGTCCTTTTACATCAATGTAAGTAACTTCTTGAAAAAACATACCTTTTCCCTCAATAGTTTCTTTTTCAACTTTTGTTTTGATTTGCCAAACCTGTTTTGGTTCAAAAAATTTGTTAGTGAAAGAATTAATTTTCCAAACAATTTTTTGTTTAAAACCGGGAGGAATAGATTGTGGTTTTGATGCTTTGGTCCTTTTAATCTTAGAATCATCTGAAACCGGCTTCACATGTGGAGATCTTCATGGAATATGTGTCATCCTAACATTCAAAGATGTGTGCATTTTATCTTTTGATCCAAAGAAGCAATCCGCATTGCCTTTACTGCTTGGATTTTGTCGTTCTGGACATTGCTTGAGCACATGACCTTCTTTACCACACCTAAAGCAAGCCTTGAATGGCTTTTGATGCTTTGTTGTCCTGTGTGAAGCAACTGGGGATGTAGATTGTTTTGAGCTTGATTCGGCTTGTTGAGAAGCTTTGGGTTTTACAACACCTTTTGACTCTCTGATGTTTGACCCCGTGTGATTTCCATTGATCATTGATTCATCATCTGAAGTTGAGCAATCTTCTATAAACAGATCTTCTTCCAGTGAATCTTGTTGGATTTGATTTGTAGTGTCAACTCTATCATCAAGTTCTGACACTGAAGTTTCCGAGTCATTTGAGCTTTCCCATTCTCTGGATGAACAAAACTCCGAATCACTTTGTGAATCATCTTTGCATGATGTTGACGGAGTAAACTCTGGAATTTCTTCAGTTAAGAACTTTCCAAACCTGTTATTCTCGAGAGAGGGCACAAAAACAGGTGGAGCACAAACAGTTTTATCATCACAAAATGCAGATTTTAAATCAGCACATTCATGCATAGTATCATCATGACAAACATCAGAACGTGAGATAGGTTTCTGCCTATCAGAACGAAGATGAAAAACAACCTTGAAAACCAAATAATTATGCTTTATATGTCTTTATATTCGTCAAGAATTATGAATCTCTAGGAATGAATTAAATGATAAATGATTTTAAAAGGCAGAATATATATATATATATATATGGTAGGGTTCCTGTAGGAAAATGATTTTGTGCAGGAAGTGTATGAAGTGTTTTCAACCATTGGATTTAAAGATGGATGATTGAGATTAAAAGTTTGGATATGTTTAAAATCTATTTACTATATTATAGAAATTAAGAGTAGGATTGTCATTAAGTGTTTTAAATCAGGGTATGAATGTTATTTTGTATTAATTTTCTAGAAACCATTTAAATGCTTTCCATAAATCATGGTCCTCTCTCTCTCTCATCTCATTATTAGTCTATCTCTCTTCTCATTAATAGTCCATCTCTCTTCTCATTAATAGTTCCTCTTTCTTCCCATTATCATCAACGATTACAAGTTACAAAATCGTAGTTGTTGTGGATTAAAAGATTTCAACAATGTTTTTTTCATTATAAAATTGTAACATCAGAAGTGTTTTATGTAAGGCTTTTGTTAGTTCATTGTTCTATATGGATTAAACATAAGAAGTGCTTTATAAACGTTGATGTACCTTAGGTGTAGTTGTGGATTAAAACATTTCAACAGTGTTTTGTTTGTTATAAGATTGTAACATCATAAGTATTTTATACACGACTTTGTTAGTTCATTGTTCGATATGGATTAAACATCAGAGGTGTTTTATAAATGTTTATGTAACACCCCAACCGATGGCGGAAACATCGAGGTGTCACGTGAGCACATGACCTTCTTTACCACACCTAAAGCAAGCCTTGAATGGCTTTTGATGCTTTGTTGTCCTGTGTGAAGCAACTGGGGATGTAGATTGTTTTGAGCTTGATTCGGCTTGTTGAGAAGCTTTGGGTTTTACAACACCTTTTGACTCTCTGATGTTTGACCCCCGTGTGATTTCCATTGATCATTGATTCATCATCTGAAGTTGAGCAATCTTCTATAAACAGATCTTCTTCCAGTGAATCTTGTTGGATTTGATTTGTAGTGTCAACTCTATCATCAAGTTTTGACACTGAAGTTTCCGAGTCATTTGAGCTTTCCCATTCTCTGGATGAACAAAACTCCGAATCACTTTGTGAATCATCTTTGCATGATGTTGACGGAGTAAAACTCTGGAATTTCTTCAGTTAAGAACTTTCCAAACCTGTTATTCTCGAGAGAGGGCACAAAAACAGGTGGAGCACAAACAGTTTTATCATCACAAAATGCAGATTTTAAATCAGCACATTCATGCATAGTATCATCATGACAAACATCAGAACGTGAGATAGGTTTCTGCCTATCAGAACGAAGAGGAAAAACAACCTTGAAAACCAAATAATTATGCTTTATATGTCTTTATATTCGTCAAGAATTATGAATCTCTAGGAATGAATTAAATGATAAATGATTTTAAAAGGCAGAATATATATATATATATATATATATATATATATATATATATATATATATATATATATATATATATATATATATATATGGTAGGGTTCCTGTAGGAAAATGATTTTGTGCAGGAAGTGTATGAAGTGTTTTCAACCATTGGATTTAAAGATGGATGATTGAGATTAAAAGTTTGGATATGTTTAAAGTCTATTTACTATATTATAGAAATTAAGAGTAGGATCGTCATTAAGTGTTTTTAAATCAGGGTATGAATGTTATTTTGTATTAATTTTCTAGAAACCATTTAAATGCTTTCCATAAATCATGGTCCTCTCTCTCTCATCTCATTATTAGTCTATCTCTCTTCTCATTAATAGTCCATCTCTCTTCTCATTAATAGTTCCTCTTTCTTCCCATTATCATCAACGATTACAAGTTACAAAATCGTAGTTGTTGTGGATTAAAAGATTTCAACAATGTTTTTTTCATTATAAAATTGTAACATCAGAAGTGTTTTATGTAAGGCTTTTGTTAGTTCATTGTTCTATATGGATTAAACATAAGAAGTGCTTTATAAACGTTGATGTACCTTAGGTGTAGTTGTGGATTAAAACATTTCAACAGTGTTTTGTTTGTTATAAGATTGTAACATCATAAGTATTTTATACACGACTTTGTTAGTTCATTGTTCGATATGGATTAAACATCAGAGGTGTTTTTATAAATGTTTGTGTAACACCCCAACCGATGGCGGAAACATCGAGGTGTCACGTAGTGACGATTGTTTAATAGCTCATGGACTAAAAGTGTAAATTTTGATATATTGATTAAGTAGTTTATTACATTGAAAGAAAAATACAAGATACAATAATTCTAAAGTGACAACTAAAACTGAAATACAATGGATCCAAAATCTAAGTAAAAATTCCAAATGCTTAAAAGTCATCTCATAAATAACCTGAAACATGTACGAAAATAGTATATGTCAATACAAAAATGTATTGGTGAGCATACCCTGTTTGAATACATATAGTAGAAAAAGAGTTTCGCAATTCACGTGTTTATACTGTCTACAATTTAGTGTTCAAGCTGTGTACAAATGCTACCCAAAATCAAACCTTTGTTTAATGAATCAAGAGTCACACATATATATAGTATTCGCTCATAGTAGGCGATGAATAATCGTTCACACATAACAATAATTAAGTACTATTTATTGCTATGCTAGGCCGCAGAACGGTTAATGATTCAGGTCATAAGTACACACTATCAGCGAATCAACAAGTAAAACACATACAAGAATTGCGATTGTGAATATATGATAAACCATGATTAAGTGAGTGAAGTAATAAGCGTACACGAGTCACCCCAAAAAGTGTAAAACATGAAAAAGGGGAAAGATATACTCACATTCGACAATTAGTAACTTGACTAAGTGAGCGAGCGTAAGCGAGCAAATCCAAAAGTTCAACCAAAAGTTTAAAGTGTTCCCAAAATAAGTATTTAAACTTAAAAGTGTCTAGGGTTTCTATTCTAAGGCACTTAGGATGTTAGGTCTATATTTGGGTTTTTAAGTTTATCGAACATCGCGAAAATTTATGATTTTTTTACTATCATGTGTTATAAAAGAAAATAATATAAGTTGGTATTTTTTTTTCTAACACATGCATTTTTCTAAGGTTAATAATATTAAGTTTAATTCAGAAAAATATTTGAAATAATATCTAAGAAATCTTTTATTATCTTTATATCACTAATAATTACACAAAATCATAACTAAACCAAATTCACTTTGAAAAATAAAAGTTTTATGAAACATCAACCTACTGACTTAGAATTTCCCAACATAATTTTTATAAAATTTTTGAGGTTAAAATAGATTTTTTATAAATTTTATTTGATTAAAGCTTATAAAAACAAATAAATAAAAAAATAAAAAATATATGATAACATGTGAAAACATGTCAAAACTGAGGAAAATGGTTATGAAAGTTATTCTAATATAATGGAAAATATTTCCACCAACTTTCATGACCAAACGCATTATCATTGATTTAATATGAATTTAATATGATTAAAACATATAAAAATCACTAAGAATATTATATAACGCATAAAATGCCAAAACTAAGTTCTAAAATTCCTAATCGGCCAAATGAATCACCATGTCAAATTTCATAATTTTTAGGTCAATAATAACCGAGTTATGAATTTTTAAGTTCAAAAGATTTTAAATAAAAAAAAAATCCCAAATACTCTTAAGAACACCCTAACCTTAGAAATTCAATTGAAGCCCTTAAAGCCTATAATCAACCAAACAGACAGGGGGCTTTTGATCTACTAATGAAAACTAAGAGTATTGCAAAAAGGAATTGGAAAAACTTACAATGTGGTTAGTCCAATTAAGAAGAAAAGAAAACTGAATAATAGAATAATAAGCTTCCAAATTCGTCAGAAAACAAGATGATAATTGGGGCTTCAAGTGAAGAAATGATAGAACACATGAGAGCATTGTGTGTAATTGGAGTATAATTGAATGGTTTGTGGTGGAATTGATAATGTGTAAAAAAATGAAGTTTTTATACTAATTTTGAAGTAATTCTTGTCATATTTAATATTAATTATATACAAATGGTAGGAAAATGAATGGACAAAGTAAATAGCATCATAAAGTCAAGACTTGAAGTGATTGAGAGTTGAAAATAATGAAATTTAATATGATGATGAATGGAAATTTAATTAAATTTAGTGAAACCATTAAAAGACTCTTTAGTAGAGTTCTTTATGTTACTTGATTAGAGTTTTATGACTCAAATTAAGTTACACTCTTCAACTACTAATTGTTCTTGTAAAAAAATTAGGCTTTGTGCCTCATTTGATATACAAGAAACATACGTGCTCGGGTGTAGATGTGAGTATAAAACGTGAATACTTAAAATTATAATTTTTATTAAATTGCGACTTTTGATCCTTTTAGACTACGAGAGTTAAAATGAAAATTTGAAAATAGCCGAGGGACCAATTGTGTATATTTATGAAAAGTGTAGGGTGTAGGTTGTCACAGTCTCCCCTACTTTAAAAAAATTTCGTCCCGAAATTCCCTTCAAGTGGGGGTTTTTATGAAACAAAAGATGTTGTAAAATAATAATAATAATAATAATAATAATAATAATAATAATAATAATTGCATTCTTCATGTTTTGAAAGAAAAAAATTAAGTAGTTGTCTAATATCCAAAATAAAAGTTTCAAAATCTTTGAAAGTTGACCTGAGGTTAAGAAGTTGAGTATTTAAATGAGAAAGGTTTTGGGGATGTGTAATTGGTGAGGGCAGAGGTACCAATGAAGCAGTCTCCCCTACTTTATAAAGATTTCTGACTGAACTTTATTAGAGTATGCAACAAGAATTCAAATACCCAAGAGTGTAAGAGTACACAGGGTTGGATTTTTCTGTGTGGGTGGTCAAACGAAAGATTCTAGGAAGACGAATTGAAGCTCGTGTAAGAACGTTCCTATCGAAAATGCTAGCTATTAGCCCACTGTTCTAATGAAGAGATAAGTATAAAGTAATGGATAGGTTCTTGGTCAGACTCCTAGTCCGCTCCCGCAGTATCGTTTATGCTTATATATAGGGTGTACCGCAGCTGACCCACCACACTCCCGATACTTTGGATTCGTACTAATTGTCTACCAATAGCCTAAGTAGAATCACACACCACCCTCATGTACCTGTAAGCCCATGATTGCGTTCCGGACCGTAATCATCGATTTACCTTACACTAGGGTGTTATGATTTTCCATAACCCTAACATGAAATAAATGTGTGCAACCAATATGTAATAGCCACTGTACTGAAATAATGTTTAATCATGACATGGTTAGAGGTCTTTCCCTTTCGGGTTTTCACTTTAACCGTAATGAGAATAACATGTAAGTATAAGACATGGTTAGAGGTTCTTCCCTTTCGGGTTCACCCTTAACCGGTAACTTTTGTTCACATCGTTGACTCTAAACACTCATATTGATAGACCCTGAGGTTTACACCGTTCCCCTCGGATTGAAGAAATACTCTAATCCGAGTCGTACGTGGGCACCGGCTTAGATCTCATACGAGTTATCAACTAGTATGTTCGTTGGCCATGATGATGAACAAAATAATGTAAAGTATAACAGGGTTTTGCTCAAAACAGGAAAGAAAATGTGCATACCAAATGTTCAAGTAAGTATATAAGTATAGCATAAAATTTCGACTGAAAGAATAGTATAACATAAATCGAGTAAATCGCACAATTTGAACAAAATGAACGTAAACGAGTTAATTTAATGCTCAAAAACCAATGTTGCAAGAGTAACTACTAATAATTAGTGCGAGTATAATAAGATAATTTTCATTAATCAAAACGTAGTTTGCTCAATCTTTGTGATATAGTTGAAAGAAAAGTAGTAATGCATGAGGATAACTTTTTAGGAATCGAAGTGTGTTTTAGATTTAAAACAGGTTTATTTGAAAAATCTTCGTAAATACACATTTTCATGTGTTTACGAGATATAAGTTTGAAAAGTGTTATAAGGCTTATTATTAGTTGCAAGTTTCTTCCGAAAACATATATTGGATACGTCATATGAAAACAAAAGGGTTTACATTTGACTTGTAAAATATGCAATACAAGTTTATAAAATGCAAAATGAAACCATTTCATGAAGTATGTGTAAATCTAATGTGTTTTAAAAGACCAAGATTTAAAATGAGGTGAAGGTTGTGAATGATCCCAGATGCCTTGACGAATTTTAAAAAAAAAATAGAATTTTCTGTATTTAAACATTTCTTTAACTTGTGGGTTGAAAAGTCAAAATTTGTTTTAATTGTTATGAAATGTTGAGAAAATCTAAGTGTTACCCGTTTGGACTGGGTAAACTTGAAACCTTTTAATTGTCAACCTTTTACAAAATTTATACATTGAAAGATCGTTTGTTTATAAAGATCGTTAAGGCATCTCTTTGGGCTCATAGCGTGCTATTTGTTTCAGGACACGTGGTGTATGCAGGGTGTGTATTAATCTAGTGAATATGCTTCCCTAAACTGGGTGTAAATTAGTATTGTGTAAATGAGGATATTAGTGAATTTCAAAACTATAGCGAGATTAAAAACGAGATGTAGAAATAGATCCCTGAGATGTGGAATTCACTCCTAACTCAAAGATGTTATTTCAAAATTGAAAATTATTGTGGAATGAAACCAATCACTAAGTTAAGGATATCACTCCCAGCTTAGTGGTTAAATTTCTTTCGGAAGGAAATACTCTTTGAGGTGTGGATGTCACTCCTATCTCAAAGTTATATTCCTAAGATAAATAACATATAGAGGAGTGAAACTAATCACCAAGGTATGGATGTCACTCCTAACTTGATGATATCGTTTCGTTTGTAAAATACGAGTGTCTTCTTTTCTAAGCAAAATACCGAAGGAATAACAAGAATAAATCATAGCGAAAATATCTTGAAAGAAAATATAAAGATAAGAAGAATCTACACGAGAGGACTCGTGAAAGTAAACTTAGTTATAGACTAGGCTAAAAAGCATTCTAATAACCTAATTCCCTATAACCATGGCTCTGATACCAATCTGTAACACCCCAACCGATGGCGGAAACATCGAGGTGTCACGTAGTGACGATTGTTCAATAGCTCATGGACTAAAAGTGTAAATTTTGATATATTGATTAAGTAGTTTATTACATTGAAAGAAAAATACAAGATACAATAATTCTAAAGTGACAACTAAAACTGAAATACAATGGATCCAAAATCTAAGTAAAAATTCCAAATGCTTAAAAGTCATCTCATAAATAACCTGAAACATGTACGAAAATAGTATATGTCAATACAAAAATGTATTGGTGAGCATACCCTGTTTGAATACATATAGTAGAAAAAGAGTTTCGCAATTCACGTGTTTATACTGTCTACAATTTAGTGTTCAAGCTGTGTACAAATGCTACCCAAAATCAAACCTTTGTTTAATGAATCAAGAGTCACACATATATATAGTATTCGCTCATAGTAGGCGATGAATAATCGTTCACACATAACAATAATTAAGTACTATTTATTGCTGTGCTAGGCCGCAGAACGGTTAATGATTCAGGTCATAAGTACACACTATCAGCGAATCAACAAGTAAAACACATACAAGAATTGCGATTGTGAATATATGATAAACCATGATTAAGTGAGTGAAGTAATAAGCGTACATGAGTCACCCCAAAAGTGTAAAACATGAAAAAGGGGAAAGATATACTCACATTCGACAATTAGTAACTTGACTAAGTGAGCGAGCGTAAGCGAGCAAATCCAAAAGTTCAACCTAAAGTTTAAAGTGTTCCCAAAATAAGTATTTAAACTTAAAAGTGTCTAGGGTTTCTATTCTAAGGCACTTAGGATGTTAGGTCTATATTTGGGTTTTTAAGTTTATCGAACATCGCGAAAATTTATGATTTTTTTACTATCATGTGTTATAAAAGAAAATAATATAAGTTGGTATTTTTTTTTCTAACACATGCATTTTTCTAAGGTTAATAATATTAAGTTTAATTCAGAAAAATATTTGAAATAATATCTAAGAAATCTTTTATTATCTTTATATCACTAATAATTACACAAAATCATAACTAAACCAAATTCACTTTGAAAAATAAAAGTTTTTATGAAACATCAACCTACTGACTTAGAATTTCCCAACATAATTTTTATAAAATTTTTGAGGTTAAAATAGATTTTTTATAAATTTATTTGATTAAAGCTTATAAAAACAAATAAATAAAAAAATAAAAAAATATGATAACATGTGAAAACATGTCAAAACTGAGGAAAATGGTTATGAAAGTTATTCTAATATAATGGAAAATATTTCCACCAACTTTCATGACCAAACGCATTATCATTGATTTAATATGAATTTAAAATGATTAAAACATATAAAAATCACTAAGAATATTATATAACGCATAAAATGCCAAAACTAAGTTCTAAAATTCCTAATCGGCCAAATGAATCACCATGTCAAATTTCATAATTTTTAGGTCAATAATAACCGAGTTATGAATTTTTAAGTTCAAAAGATTTTAAATAAAAAAAATCCCAAATACTCCTAAGAACACCCTAACCTTAGAAATTCAATTGAAGCCCTTAAAGCCTATAATCAACCAAACAGACAGGGGGCTTTTGATCTACAAATGAAAACTAAGAGTATTGCAAAAAGGAATTGGAAAAACTTACAATGTGGTTAGTCCAATTAAGAAGAAAAGAAAACTGAATAATAGAATAATAAGCTTCCAAATTCGTCAGAAAACAAGATGATAATTGGGGCTTTAAGTGAAGAAATGATAGAACACATGAGAGCATTGTGTGTAATTGGAGTATAATTGAATGGTTTGTGGTGGAATTGATAATGTGTAAAAAAATGAAGTTTTTATACTAATTTTGAAGTAATTCTTGTCATATTTAATATTAATTATATACAAATGGTAGGAAAATGAATGGACAAAGTAAATAGCATCATAAAGTCAAGACTTGAAGTGATTGGGAGTTGAAAATAATGAAATTTAATATGATGATGAATGGAAATTTAATTAAATTTAGTGAAACCATTAAAAGACTCTTTAGTAGAGTTCTTTATGTTACTTGATTAGAGTTTTATGACTCAAATTAAGTTACACTCTTCAACTACTAATTGTTCTTGTAAAAAAATTAGGCTTTGTGCCTCATTTGATATACAAGAAACATACGTGCTCGGGTGTAGATGTGAGTATAAAACGTGAATACTTAAAATTATAATTTTTATTAAATTGCGACTTTTGATCCTTTTAGACTACGAGAGTTAAAATGAAAATTTGAAAATAGCCGAGGGACCAATTGTGTATATTTATGAAAAGTGTAGGGTGTAGGTTGTCACAGTCTCCCCTACTTTAAAAAAATTTCGTCCCGAAATTCCATTCAAGTGGGGGTTTTTATGAAACAAAAGATGTTGTAAAATAATAATAATAATAATAATAATAATAATAATAATAATAATAATAATAATAATTGCATTCTTCATGTTTTGAAAGAAAAAAATTAAGTAGTTGTCTAATATCCAAAATAAAAGTTTCAAAATCTTTGAAAGTTGACCTGAGGTTAAGAAGTTGAGTATTTAAATGAGAAAGGTTTTGGGGATGTGTAATTGGTGACGGCAGAGGTACCAATGAAGCAGTCTCCCCTACTTTATAAAGATTTCTGACTGAACTTTATTAGAGTATGCAACAAGAATTCAAATACCCAAGAGTGTAAGAGTACACAGGGTTGGATTTTTCTGTGTGGGTGGTCAAACGAAAGATTCTAGGAAGACGAATTGAAGCTCGTGTAAGAACGTTCCTATCGAAAATGCTAGCTATTAGCCCACTGTTCTAATGAAGAGATAAGTATAAAGTAATGGATAGGTTCTTGGTCAGACTCCTAGTCCGCTCCCGCAGTATCGTTTATGCTTATATATAGGGTGTACCGCAGCTGACCCACCACACTCCCGATACTTTGGATTCGTACTAATTGTCTACCAATAGCCTAAGTAGAATCACACACCACCCTCATGTACCTGTAAGCCCATGATTGCGTTCCGGACCGTAATCATCGATTTACCTTACACTAGGGTGTTATGATTTTCCATAACCCTAACATGAAATAAATGTGTGCAACCAATATGTAATAGCCACTGTACTGAAATAATGTTTAATCATGACATGGTTAGAGGTCCTTCCCTTTCGGGTTTTCACTTTAACCGTAATGAGAATAACATGTAAGTATAAGACATGGTTAGAGGTTCTTCCCTTTCGGGTTCACCCTTAACCGGTAACTTTTGTTCACATCGTTGACTCTAAACACTCATATTGATAGACCCTGAGGTTTACACCGTTCCCCTCGGATTGAAGAAATACTCTAATCCGAGTCGTACGTGGGCACCGGCTTAGATCTCATACGAGTTATCAACTAGTATGTTCGTTGGCCATGATGATGAACAAAATAATGTAAAGTATAACAGGGTTTTGCTCAAAACAGGAAAGAAAATGTGCATACCAAATGTTCAAGTAAGTATATAAGTATAGCATAAAATTTCGACTGAAAGAATAGTATAACATAAATCGAGTAAATCGCACAATTTGAACAAAATGAACGTAAACGAGTTAATTTAATGCTCAAAAACCAATGTTGCAAGAGTAACTACTAATAATTAGTGCGAGTATAATAAGATAGATTTTCATTAATCAAAACGTAGTTTGCTCAATCTTTGTGATATAGTTGAAAGAAAAGTAGTAATGCATGAGGATAACTTTTTAGGAATCGAAGTGTGTTTTAGATTTAAAACAGGTTTATTTGAAAAATCTTCGTAAATACACATTTTCATGTGTTTACGAGATATAAGTTTGAAAAGTGTTATAAGGCTTATTATTAGTTGCAAGTTTCTTCCGAAAACATATATTGGATACGTCATATGAAAACAAAAGGGTTTACATTTGACTTGTAAAATATGCAATACAAGTTTATAAAATGCAAAATGAAACCATTTCATGAAGTATGTGTAAATCTAATGTGTTTTAAAAGACCAAGATTTAAAATGAGGTGAAGGTTGTGAATGATCCCAGATGCCTTGACGAATTTAAAAAAAAAAAATAGAATTTTCTGTATTTAAACATTTCTTTAACTTGTGGGTTGAAAAGTCAAAATTTGTTTTAATTGTTATGAAATGTTGAGAAAATCTAAGTGTTACCCGTTTGGACTGGGTAAACTTGAAACCTTTTAATTGTCAACCTTTTACAAAATTTATACATTGAAAGATCGTTTGTTTATAAAGATCGTTAAGGCATCTCTTTGGGCTCATAGCGTGCTATTTGTTTCAGGACACGTGGTGTATGCAGGGTGTGTATTAATCTAGTGAATATGCTTCCCTAAACTGGGTGTAAATTAGTATTGTGTAAATGAGGATATTAGTGAATTTCAAAACTATAGCGAGATTAAAAACGAGATGTAGAAATAGATCCCTGAGATGTGGAATTCACTCCTAACTCAAAGATGTTATTTCAAAATTGAAAATTATTGTGGAATGAAACCAATCACTAAGTTAAGGATATCACTCCCAGCTTAGTGGTTAAATTTCTTTCGGAAGGAAATACTCTTTGAGGTGTGGATGTCACTCCTATCTCAAAGTTATATTCCTAAGATAAATAACATATAGAGGAGTGAAACTAATCACCAAGGTATGGATGTCACTCCTAACTTGGTGATATCGTTTCGTTTGTAAAATACGAGTGTCTTCTTTTCTAAGCAAAATACCGAAGGAATAACAAGAATAAATCATAGCGAAAATATCTTGAAAGAAAATATAAAGATAAGAAGAATCTACACGAGAGGACTCGTGAAAGTAAACTTAGTTATAGACTAGGCTAAAAAGCATTCTAATAACCTAATTCCCTATAACCATGGCTCTGATACCAATCTGTAACACCCCAACCGATGGCGGAAACATCGAGGTGTCACGTAGTGACGATTGTTTAATAGCTCATGGACTAAAAGTGTAAATTTTGATATATTGATTAAGTAGTTTATTACATTGAAAGAAAAATACAAGATACAATAATTCTAAAGTGACAACTAAAACTGAAATACAATGGATCCAAAATCTAAGTAAAAATTCCAAATGCTTAAAAGTCATCTCATAAATAACCTGAAACATGTACGAAAATAGTATATGTCAATACAAAAATGTATTGGTGAGCATACCCTGTTTGAATACATATAATAGAAAAAGAGTTTCGCAATTCACGTGTTTATACTGTCTACAATTTAGTGTTCAAGCTGTGTACAAATGCTACCCAAAATCAAACCTTTGTTTAATGAATCAAGAGTCACACATATATATAGTATTCGCTCATAGTAGGCGATGAATAATCGTTCACACATAACAATAATTAAGTACTATTTATTGCTGTGCTAGGCCGCAGAACGGTTAATGATTCAGGTCATAAGTACACACTATAAGCGAATCAACAAGTAAAACACATACAAGAATTGCGATTGTGAATATATGATAAACCATGATTAAGTGAGTGAAGTAATAAGCGTACATGAGTCACCCCAAAAAGTGTAAAACATGAAAAAGGGGAAAGATATACTCACATTCGACAATTAGTAACTTGACTTAGTGAGCGAGCGTAAGCGAGCAAATCCAAAAGTTCAACCTAAAGTTTAAAGTGTTCCCAAAATAAGTATTTAAACTTAAAAGTGTCTAGGGTTTCTATTCTAAGGCACTTAGGATGTTAGGTCTATATTTGGGTTTTTAAGTTTATCGAACATCGCGAAAATTTATGATTTTTTTACTATCATGTGTTATAAAAGAAAATAATATAAGTTGGTATTTTTTTTTCTAACACATGCATTTTTCTTAGGTTAATAATATTAAGTTTAATTCAGAAAAATATTTGAAATAATATCTAAGAAATCTTTTATTATCTTTATATCACTAATAATTACACAAAATCATAACTAAACCAAATTCACTTTGAAAAATAAAAGTTTTATGAAACATCAACCTACTGACTTAGAATTTCCCAACACAATTTTTATAAAATTTTTGAGGTTAAAATAGATTTTTTATAAATTTTATTTGATTAAAGCTTATAAAAACAAATAAATAAAAAAATAAAAAATATATGATAACATGTGAAAACATGTCAAAACTGAGGAAAATGGTTATGAAAGTTATTCTAATATAATGGAAAATATTTCCACCAACTTTCATGACCAAACGCATTATCATTGATTTAATATGAATTTAATATGATTAAAACATATAAAAATCACTAAGAATATTATATAACGCATAAAATGCCAAAACTAAGTTCTAAAATTCCTAATCGGCCAAATGAATCACCATGTCAAATTTCATAATTTTTAGGTCAATAATAACCGAGTTATGAATTTTTAAGTTCAAAAGATTTTAAATAAAAAAAAAATCCCAAATACTCTTAAGAACACCCTAACCTTAGAAATTCAATTGATGCCCTTAAAGCCTATAATCAACCAAACAGACAGGGGGCTTTTGATCTACTAATGAAAACTAAGAGTATTGCAAAAAGGAATTGGAAAAACTTACAATGTGGTTAGTCCAATTAAGAAGAAAAGAAAACTGAATAATAGAATAATAAGCTTCCAAATTCGTCAGAAAACAAGATGATAATTGGGGCTTTAAGTGAAGAAATGATAGAACACATGAGAGCATTGTGTGTAATTGGAGTATAATTGAATGGTTTGTGGTGGAATTGATAATGTGTAAAAAAATGAAGTTTTTATACTAATTTTGAAGTAATTCTTGTCATATTTAATATTAATTATATACAAATGGTAGGAAAATGAATGGACAAAGTAAATAGCATCATAAAGTCAAGACTTGAAGTGATTGAGAGTTGAAAATAATGAAATTTAATATGATGATGAATGGAAATTTAATTAAATTTAGTGAAACCATTAAAAGACTCTTTAGTAGAGTTCTTTATGTTACTTGATTAGAGTTTTATGACTCAAATTAAGTTACACTCTTCAACTACTAATTGTTCTTGTAAAAAAATTAGGCTTTGTGCCTCATTTGATATACAAGAAACATACGTGCTCGGGTGTAGATGTGAGTATAAAACGTGAATACTTAACATTATAATTTTTATTAAATTGCGACTTTTGATCCTTTTAGACTACGAGAGTTAAAATGAAAATTTGAAAATAGCCGAGGGACCAATTGTGTATATTTATGAAAAGTGTAGGGTGTAGGTTGTCACAGTTTATGTATATTAGGTGTAGTGATTGTTGTGAATTAAAACATTTCAACAGTGTTTTGTTTGTTATAAGATTGTAACATCAGGAGTGTTTTACATAAAGGCTTTGTTAGTTCATTGTTCGATATGGATTAAATATCAGAGGTGTTTTATAAAATGTTTAGGTATATTAGGTGTATTCGGTCTTGTGTATTGAAACATTTCAACAGTGTTTTGTTTGTTATAAAACTCTAACTTCAGAAGTGTTTTATATAAGGCTTTGTTAGTTCAGTGTTCGATATGGATTACAGGACATAAGTGTTTTATTGAAGAACTGAAAAAAATAAGATGATGATCTTTAGTTATTTTGGGAGAGTATGAAATTGAATAAATTGATATAACATTATATATCATATGAAAACTGTT
The DNA here is from genome assembly GCA_030844895.1 of Ambrosia x helenae. Classification (NCBI taxonomy): domain Eukaryota; kingdom Viridiplantae; phylum Streptophyta; class Magnoliopsida; order Asterales; family Asteraceae; genus Ambrosia; species Ambrosia x helenae. The sequence continues at coordinate 62,556,438 of CM061227.1, read as the reverse complement.
AGGATCTGAGTTTGATTTGTTATGAAATTCTAAGTAATGGAAAAGTGAATGAATGAGTAATAATGGAAAGTGCCTCGGAATTATAAACTTTAATTCATAACAAATAGGACAATTTTTTTATATAAAATACGTTGCAAAAGTCATCACAGATTACAAGTAAATGATTACAACTCTCCCCATCATCCTGATCACTCAGAAACTTTGTTTGTGTAAGAGAATGTCATAGTGACAAATAGAACAGTACAGGCACTGTTCTATTTATAGACAAACGAAAGCTCTGATGACCTAAGACTGATGTCACCTAGACAATGACAGCTAACTAACATAACAACATAAAACATCTGCTAAGAATAACTACTGTTACATTTCCTAAACATATGATGACTAAACAACTAATGAGAGAAACTCTGTTGGCTTGAACATCTGGTGGAGCCTATGTGTTGTTGGCTCCAACAGACCTTGTATCACTAGTCAGCACTTTGCTTTGTTTCCTTATCAGCATTTGTCTATCAGCGGTTTCTTCAATCAGCAGCAGTTTGGTATCAGCAGTTAGAATCATCAGTCTTTGGGAGGATACTTGAATCAAAATACTGTTTTATTGATAAGCAGAAGTGTAGAATGTTTTGGCTTTTCAATCATCTGTTCTTTTCCAGGTCAGCAGACCCAACAATCTCCCCTAGAACAGATGATGCCAAAACTCATCTTTATTGCTGATCTTTATTCCTCATCAGACTTTCTCTAATTTGACCTTTCAGTTGTAGTTCAAAGTTAAAAGAGTATAAGTCATCAGCATCCCTTTCTAGCTCTAAATTCAGCAAGTCTTGGAGATCATTTGCATTCAGACTGTATGCATCATCCATGCTGAGCTTTTGAATGTCTCCATCTGATCTGAGCAGAGTCAATTCACGGTTGTCTTTGTTGATCTTCCATTTTAGAATTTTTGAATCAGAAGAGTTTTTGGTCTGCAACTTTATTTTAGATGAGTTTGGTGATGGAGGTCTCCCAATGATTTTTCTCAGCTCTTCACTGATGGGATCTGAAAAATAGTGAACTTGATTGAAGATCTGTGACACCCGGCATGTTCAGCTTAACATTTTGAGAACATATAAGTCTACCTTAGTGAAAAACAATTGTTAACATACTTGACTGGGCCAGTTAAGTCGAGTCAGACTACGATTTTCAAGAGTTCAATGATCTGGAAGATCATTGGGGAGTCATTTTATAGTTACACTAGACTTGGGTCCCGTTGTTGGTAATATTACATGAATTGAATTTGTAGGATCAATTTGGAGCTTGAATCTGATTTTGATGAAGAACAAGATGAAAATAGGGATGAACACACACTTGAATATGACAATAAAAACCCACTAGATGATTTGCACAGATGAATACAATAAAACCCCAAAATCTCTAGCATGTGTGTTGATAGAAAAACCCTAATCTCTATCTATTTATAGCCAAACACACTTAGGCTAATTACATTTAGGTCCCAAGGGTTAACTAAATACTAAAACTCTCACTAAACAAGCAAACTATTTTTAAAGTAATAAATATATTTTGTCTAAACAAAATATATTTATTTATCCGTAGCGTCTTTCTCTATCATAGCTTGAGCTTCACTCGTCGATCTATTATCTGAATTTCTCGACTCGCCTTACGTGTTGACTGCGACTCGTTCGACTTTGACTTTTGTTGACCGAACTTTGACTTGTTGACTTTAACATGTTGATAACATTAGATTACCAAATTTAGACCCAACAATCTCCCCCTTAGTCTATTGTTATCAATCTCTTGTATCATCTTTAGAATCGTCAAACTCTACATACTGTGATCTTCAATTTAGGAAGCTTCAGTCTCATATCCAATACCCAACAATACTCCCCCTAGACTGATGCTTTCCAAATTTCTTTGCTGAAGGTGTTCTTGTCACTTTGCTCATTGAGAACTCATACCTCACAATCTCCCCTTTTTGCATGCATCATCTTTGAAAATCAAGAACAAACTTTTTCAACTCTCGGTAGCTTGAGTGGTTTAAAAGACGTAGGAGGAGGATTCCTAACTCGGTGTCTTTTGCAAACTTGAGGAAACATGTGCTTTGGTTTGGTATCTTGCTCCACTGATGATCGGCCATCATTGCAGCAAGTAGTCGAAGAAGCCTATCCACAATCACAAACACAACTCCGAATTTTCTTTAGACAAATTTAACAAATAGACAAAACCGTATTCGTCTTGGTGTGTAATCAAGTAAGTATCTCAAACGGCTTAAAACAAATAATGTGACATGGAAGACTTAAAAACAAATGTACACAAATAAAGATTTTTTTTTTTGGATTTTAGAATTTCTTTTTTTTTAATTTTAATCTTTTTTTTTAAACAACCATCAACCTTTGAGATATAGAAGGGATCAGATATGGGATCACACTAACTTGAAAAGCGTAGCGACGCTTCAACTTTCTTGAGGATAGCTACAACCCAAGAACGATTGTCGGTATGTTTGTCCTCTTAAGTCCATGCCTCTCGTCTTTCAACATACGTTTGGTGATGAGATTATCATGTTTTTGTTAATATTGATGAAAATTTTGTGGACCCCACTTGTGCTAGGCATAAGCCTACCAATCCTCAAAGTTTATCGAGATATAATGATGAGAGCTTCAGGTCTATGTTTCCCTAAGCAGAGAAGAAGATCATTATTTCAATCAGATGATGAGAGCTTCAGGTCTATGTTTCCATAAACAGAGAAGTTGATCATCTGATTGTTGAGCTATTAATATATATATTTGCACGTCACTAACATTGCGTGTCTTTTGGTGCTCACTTAATTTGTTGGCCCCGCATTGGTAGCCTACACTCTTAGGTGTCTTTTGAATATATATGCACAAAATTTTCTGTATCTTTTAATCTCTCAACCTATGTATGACCGGACTCAGTTTGTGCAGACCTAAAACACAGTAGGAATCCAGCTTTTCGTGTAGATTTATTATTGTTCACCTTATAGCAGTTTACTCAACTTGAAAGCTGAACCTACCGACACATCATTAACTTGTAGTTGTAACGTCCTTCAGATCCTATTCATGTGCAGATATAGACAAGTTAGTTCCTATCATTTCCCATATAAGATCAGGATTATTTGCATTAATCACATCTCATGGCCGAGACTATATTTTCATACTCCCCCTACACTTTAATTTTTGTACAACCCCCTTTTTTTGTAATTAATTTTTTTTTTGTATTTTCTTAAAAATAATATTTACGAAAAATAAAGTCTTCCACATCAGACACACATAAACATATATCAGCAAGAAAATGAGTGTGTGACAACGGTGTCAAATGTGCAATCAGGTTAGATACCATAACCAAACCTGTGAGATTTCCGCTACAACCCTATTCTTGGAACAACCACTGTTACTAACCGTGTTACTAACAGTCCTCCATGGTAGTTCCTGCACTCATGAGTAAATTAATTAGAGAGTGGAACCCAGGCCATCGTGGTCCTGGTTTGTCCTTTTACATCAATGTAAGTAACTTCTTGAAAAACCATACCTTTTCCCTCAATAGTTTCTTTTTCAACGTTTGTTTTGATTTGCCAAACCTGTTTTGGTTCAAAAAATTTGTTAGTGAAAGAATTAATTTTCCAAACAATTTTTTGTTTAAAACCTGGAGGAATAGATTGTGGTTTTGATGCTTTGGTCCTTTTAATCTTTGAATCATGTGAAACCGGCTTCACATGTGGAGATCTTGATGGAATGTGTGTCATCCTAACATTCAAAGATGTGTGCATTTTATCCTTTGATCCAAAGAAGCAATCCGCATTGCCTTTACTGCTTGGATTTTGTCGTTCTAGACATTGCTTGAGCACATGACCTTCTTTACCACACCTAAAGCAAGCCTTGAATGGCTTTTGATGCTTTGTTGTCCCATGTGAAGCAACTGGGGATGTAGATTGTTTTGAGCTTGATTCGGCTTGTTGAGAAGCTTTGGGTTTTACAACACCTTTTGACTCTCTGATGTTTGACCCCGTGTGATTTCCATTGATCATTGATTCATCATCTGAAGTTGAGCAATCTTCTATAAACAGATCTTCTTCTAGTGAATCTTGTTGGATTTGATTTGTAGTGTCAACTCTATCATCAAGTTCTGACACTGAAGTTTCCGAGTCATTTGAGCTTTCCCATTCGCTGGATGAACAAAACTCCGAATCACTTTGTGAATCATCTTTGCATGATGTTGACGGAGTAAACTCTGGAATTTCTTCAGTTAAGAACTTTCCAAACCTGTTATTCTCAAGAGCGGGCACAAAAACAGGTGGAGCACAAACAGTTTTATCATCACAAAATGCAGATTTTAAATCAGCACATTCATGCATAGTATCATCATGACAAACATCAGAACGTGAGATAGGTTTCTGCCTATCCGAACGAAGATGAAAAACAACCTTGAAAACCAAATAATTATGCTTTATATGTCTTTATATTCGTCAAGAATTATGAATCTCTAGGAATGAATTAAATGATAAATGATTTTGAAAAGCAGAAAATATATATATATATATATGGTAGGGTTCCTGTAGGAAAATGATTTTGTGTAGGAGTGTATGAAGTGTTTTCAACCATTGGATTTAAAGTTGGATGATTGAGATTAAAAGTTTGGATATGTTTAACATCTATTTACTATATTATAGAAATTAAGAGTAGGATCGTCATTAAGTGTTTTAAATCAGGGTATGAATGTTATTTTGTATTAATTTTCTAGAAACCATTTAAATGCTTTCCATAAATCATGGTCCTCTCTCTCTCATCTCATTATTAGTCTCTCTCTCTTCTCATTAATAGTATATCTCTCTTCTCATTAATAGTTTCTCTTTCTTCCCATTATCATCAACGATTACAAGTTACAAAATCGTAGTTGTTGTGGATTAAAAGATTTCAACAATGTTTTGTTCATTATAAAATTGTAACATCAGAAGTGTTTTATGTAAGGCTTTTGTTAGTTCATTGTTCTATATGGATTAAACATAAGAAGTGCTTTATAAATGTTGATGTACCTTAGGTGTAGTTGTGGATTAAAACATTTCAACAGTGTTTTGTTTGTTATAAGATTGTACATCATAAGTATTTTATACACGACTTTGTTAGTTCATTGTTCGATATGTATTAAACATCAGAGGTGTTTTATAAATGTTTATGTATATTAGGTGTAGTGATTGTTGTGAATTAAAACATTTCAACAGTGTTTTGTTTGTTATAAGATTGTAACATCAGGAGTGTTTTATATAAAGGCTTTGTTAGTTCATTGTTCGATATGGATTAAATATCAGAGGTGTTTTATAAAATGTTTAGGTATATTAGGTGTATTCGGTCTTGTGTATTGAAACATTTCAACAGTGTTTTGTTTGTTATAAAACTCTAACTTCAGAAGTGTTTTATATAAGGCTTTGTTAGTTCAGTGTTCGATATGGATTACAGGAAATAAGCGTTTTATTGAAGAACTGAAAAAAATGAGATGATGATCTTTAGTTATTTTGGGAGAGTATGAAATTGAATAAATTGATATAACATTATATATCATATGAAAACTATTAGGATCTGAGTTTGATTTGTTATGAAAGTCTAAGTAATGGAACAGTGAATGAATGAGTAATAATGGAAAGTGCAGCTGAATTATAAACTTTAATTCATAACAAATAGGACAATTGTTTTATATCAAATACGTTGCAAAAGTCATCACAGATTACAAGTAAATGATTACAACTCTCCCCATCATCCTGATCACTCAGAAACTTTGTTTGTGTAAGAGAATGTAAGAGTGACAAATAGAACAGTACAAGCACAGTTCTATTTACAGACAAACGAAAGCTCTGATGACCTAAGACTGATGTCACCTAGACAATGACAGCTAACTAACATAACAACATAAAACATCTGCTAAGAATAACTACTGTTACATTGCCTAAACATCTGATGACTAAACCACTAATGAGAGAAACTCTGTTGGCTTGAACATCTGGTGGAGCCTATGTGTTGTTGGCTCCAACAGACCTTGTATCACTTGTCAGCACTTTGCTTTGTTTCCTTATCAGCATTTGTCTATCAGCGGTTTCTTCAATCAGCAGCAATTTGGTATCAGCAGATAGAATCATCAGTCTTTGGGAGGATACTTGAATCAAAATACTGTTTTATTGATAAGCAGAAGTGTAGAATGTTTTGGCTTTTCAATCATCTGTTCTTTTCCAGGTCAGCAGACCCAACAATCTCCCCTAGAACAGATGATGCCAAAACTCATCTTTATTGCTGATCTTTATTCCTCATCAGACTTTCTCTAATTTGACCTTTCAGTTGTAGTTCAAAGTTAAAACAGTATAAGTCATCAACATCCCTTTCTAGCTCTAAATTCAGCATGTCTTGGAGATCATTTGCATTCAGACTGTATGCATCATCCATGCTGAGCTTTTGAACCTCTCCATCTGATCTGAGCAGAGTCAATTCACAGTTGTCTTTGTTGACCTTCCATTTTAGAATTTTTGAATCAGAAGAGTTTTTGGTCTGCGACTTTATTTTAGATGAGTTTGGTGATGGAGGTCTCCCAATGATTTTTCTCAGCTCTTCACTGATGGGATCTGAAAAATGGTGAACTTGATTGAAGATCTATGACACCCGGCATGTTCAGCTTAACATTTTGAGAACATATAAGTCTACCTTAGTGAAAAACAATTGTTAACATACTTGACTGGGCCAGTTAAGTCGAGTCAGACTACGATTTTCAAGGGTTCAATGATCTGGAAGATCATTGGGGAGTCATTTTATAGTTACACTAGACTTGGGTCCCGTTGTTGGTAATATTACATGAATTGAATTTGTAGGATCAATTTGGAGCTTGAATCTGATTTTGATGAAGAACAAGATGAAAATAGGGATGAACACACACTTGAATATGACAATAAAAACCCACTAGATGATTTGCATGATGAATACAATAAAACCCTAAAATCTCTAGCATGTGTGTTGATAGAAAAACCCTAATCTCTATCTATTTATAGCCCAACACACTTAGGCTAATTACATTTAGGTCCCTAGGGTTAACTAAATACTAAAACTCTCACTAAACAAGCAAACCATTTTTAAATTAATAAATATATTTTGTCTAAACAAAATATATATATTTATCCGTAGCGTCTTTCTCTATCATAGCTTGAGCTTCACTCGTCGATCTATTATCTGAATTTCTCGACTCGCCTTACGTGTTGACTGCGACTCGTTTGAGTTTGACTTTTGCTGACCGAACTTTGACTTGTTGACTTTAACTTGTTGATAACATTAGACTACCAAATTTAGACCCAACAATCTCCCCCTTAATCTAATGTTATCAATCTCTTGTATCATCTTTAGAATCTTCAAACTCTACATACTGTGATCTTCAATCTAGGAAGCTTCAGTCTCAAATCCAGTACCCAACAATACTCCCCCTAGACTGATGCTTTCCAAATTTTCTTTGCTTAAGGTGTTCTTGTCACTTTGCTCATTGAGAACTCATACCTCACAATCTCCCCCTTTTTGCATGCATCATCTTTGAAAATCAAGAACAAACTTTTTCAACTCTCGGTAGCTTGAGTGGTTTAAAAGACGTAGGAGGAGGATTCCTAACTCGGTGTCTTTTGCAAACTTGAGGAAACAGGTGCTTTGGTTTGGTATCTTGCTCCATTGATGATCGGCCATCATTGCAGCAAGTAGTCGAAGAAGCCTATCCACAATCACAAACACAACTCCGAATTTTCTTTAGACAAATTTAACAAATAGACAAAACCGTATTCATCTTGGTGTGTAATCAAGTAAGTATCTTAAACGGCTTAAAACAAATAATGTGACATGGAAGACTTAAAAACAAATGTACACAAATAAAGTTTTTTTTTTTTTGGATTTTAGAATTTCTTTTTTTTTAATTTTAATTTTTTTTTTAAACAACCATCAACGTTTGAGATATAAAAGGGATCAAATATGGGATCACACTAACTTGAAAAGCCTAGCGACGCTTCAACTTTCTTGAGGATAGCTACAACCCAAGAACGATTGTCGGTATGTTTGTCCTCTTAAGTCCATGCCTCTCGTCTTTCAACATACGTTTGGTGATGAGATTATCATGTTTTTGTTAATATTGATGAAAATTTTATGGACCCCACTTGTCCTAGGTATAGGCCTACGAATCCTCAAAGTTTATCGAGATATAATGATGAGAGCTTCAGGTCTATGTTTCCCTAAGCAGAGAAGAAGATCATTATTTCAATCAGATGATGAGAGCTTCAGGTCTATGTTTCCATAAACAGAGAAGTTGATCATCTGATTATTGAGCTATTAATATATATATTTGCACGTCACTCACATTGCGTGTCTTTTGGTGCTCACTTAATTTGTTGGCCCTGCATTGGTAGCCTGCACTCTTAGGTGTCTTTTGAATATATATGCACAAAATTTTCTGTGTCTTTTAATCTCTCAACCTATGTATGACCGGACTCAGCTTGTGCAGACCTAAAACACAGTGGGAATCCAGCTTTTCGTGTAGATTTATTATTGTTCACCTTATAGCAGTTTACTCAACTTGAAAGCTGAACCTACCGACACATCATTAACTTGTAGTTGTAACGTCCTTCAGATCCTATTCATGTGCAGATATAGACAAGTTAGTTCCTATCATTTCCCATATAAGATCATGATTATTTGCATTAATCACATCTCATGGCCGAGACTATATTTTCATACTCCCCCTCAACTTTAATTTTTGTACAACCCCCTTTTTTGTAATTAATTTTTTTTGTATTTTCTTAAAAATAATATTTACGAAAAATAAAGTCTTCCACATCAGACACACATAAACATATATCAGCAAGAAAATGAGTGTGTGACAACGGTGTCAAATGTGCAATCAGGTTAGATACCATAACCAAACTTGTGAGATTTCCGCTCCAACCCTATTCTTGGAACGACCACTGTTACTAACCGTGTTACTAACAGTCCTCCATGGTAGTTCCTGCACTCATGAGTAAATTAATTAGAGAGTGGAACCCAGGCCATCGTGGTCCTGGTTTGTCCTTTTACATCAATGTAAGTAACTTCTTGAAAAACCATTCCTTTTCCCTCAATAGTTTCTTTTTCAACTTTTGTTTTGATTTGCCAAACCTGTTTTGGTTCAAAAAATTTGTTAGTGAAAGAATTAATTTTCCAAACAATTTTTTGTTTAAAACCTGGAGGGATAGATTGTGGTTTTGATGCTTTGGTCCTTTTAATCTTTGAATCATGTGAAACCGGCTTCACATGTGGAGATCTTGATGGAATATGTGTCATCCTAACATTCAAAGATGTGTGCATTTTATCCTTTGATCCAAAGAAGCAATCCGCATTGGCTTTACTGCTTGGATTTTGTCGTTCTGGAAATTGCTTGAGCACATGACCTTCTTTACCACACCTAAAGCAAGCCTTGAATGGCTTTTGATGCTTTGTTGTCCCGTGTGAAGCAACTGGGGATGTAGATTGTGTTGAGCTTGATTCGGCTTGTTGAGAAGCTTTGGGTTTTACAACACCTTTTGACTCTCTGATGTTTGACCCCGTGTGATTTCCATTGATCACTGATTCATCATCTGAAGTTGAGCAATCTTCTATAAATAGATCTTCTTCCAGTGAATCTTGTTGGATTTGATTTGTAGTGTCAACTCTATCATCAAGTTCTGACACTGAAGTTTTCGAGTCTTTTGAGCTTTCCCATTCTCTGGATGAACAAAACTCCGAATTACTTTGTGAATCATCTTTGCATGATGTTGACGGAGTAAACTCTGGAATTTCTTCAGTTAAGAACTTTCCAAACCTATTATTCTCAAGAGCGGGCACAAAAACAGGTGGAGCACAAACAGTTTTATCATCACAAAATGCAGATTTTAAATCAGCACATTCATGCATAGTATCATCATGACAAACATCAGAACGTGAGATAGGTTTCTGCCTATCACAAACGTTTACCATACCATTCGAATCAAGATTATCATCCAAATTTAAAACAGTTTTAGTCTTTTCATTATTCCAAATAAACCAATTAACTGTTGAGTAACTGGCTCCTAGGTGACCCAACCCCAATGTATTTCCACCACAACTGTCATCATCTTCAACCTCTGCCTTTTTTGTCACTTCTGCATTACTTTTAATCATATTAGTACTAGACTCAGGTTTGACACATTCCTTTTCACACAGATCATTTTTAGGATGAGGTATTGGAATTGGTATATACTCGCTTTTGCTCAGGGGTAAAAATAAAGATCTTTTGATCCCATTGTTATCCTTATATCCAATTCCATCTTTAACAAAAGATTTCCTTGAACACTCCACTAGATCAGCTTGAGCCTTCTTGCTTACATTCCATTTGTCCACAATAATTTGAAGATGATTTGTTTCGTTTCTTGATTTTTCTAACTTTTCTGTTAAATCATTTATTAAAAATCGTTTCTAAGGACAAATTCTTTAAGAGTTTGCATTTCAGCGAGAGTTGCATTTAACTTTCGTTGATATGCCAACTCATTTTCTTTCATTTCATTGTTGATTTTTTGAATATCATCTCTTTCTCTTAAAACTTTTCGATTGTGGGACAAACAGTAAGCAACTGCTGTGACACATCTTGGTGTGCACAGTTTTGTTTTAATTTCAAGAGGAATGCTTTTTACCAGATCCTTCTCCGCATGATCTTTGTTTGATTCCTCATTCATAGCTTTACATGTCATGTTTCCTTTTTCAGTCTTGCTGCTTTCAGTCTTTTCAGCAATCAGTGTTTCTTCCACAGCTTCCTTCTTACCTTTTTCATCCATATCTTGCTCTTGTCTCACCATACCCTTGGTACAAATCTTTCCCATAAGATCTTTGTTGTTGTCGACTTTTGCAGTTGCAACTTCTTCACCCCAGTCACAGTCGTCCTCAGTCAATGCCTTTGGTGCATGCATTTTAGCAATCTCATTTTTGTCGATTACTGCCACTAATCCTTTTGTAGGCTTGATCTCATTTCCAGAATTTGCTGAGAGATTATGAAGAGTCTCAACTGAAATAGAGGATGGATTGGAGCTTTTCATGCTTATAGGAGTAGTGAAAGCCATGTTTCTAGATATTGATGTTGGTGGACTTGATATTGGAACGTAACCGACTTGATTCATCTCTCCCTTTGTGACATCATTTTCAAATGACTTTAAGGAATTTATCACATCTGACAAAGTCATTGGACAAATCATAAAGTCCTCTCTGACCGTCATAAATTTCAAGCTCCATTCCTTTGGGAGTGAATTGAACAACTTCTTGATTGAATTGCGGTTGTTAACAGGAATCCCGACTTTCTTCATCTTTGTGAGCATATTCACGAAACGATCGATGTGACTGCTTAAACTTTCACCACGAATGCTTCCAAACATGTCATACTCCTTTTGAACCATATCTTGCTTTTTCTGAATCATTTCATGATTTCCTTCATAGTAGTCACACAAGGCATACCACAGAGACTGAGCAGTGGTATACTCTTCGAACATGTTAAAAACATCATTCGACAAAGCCTTGGTAAGAGCATCGTAGGCTTTGTGATCACGTTGAATCAACTGCTTGTCAAGGTCTATATAAGTAGTTGGATCAGTGTTGAACACCTCTCCTGCCTCTGTGGTCCTCATTGGGAGGTGTGGTCCGAGTTGAACTGAGGTCCATTGGGTAAAATCATTCACATAATAGAAGGCTTTCATACGGTTCTTCCAGGTTCCATAATCTTGTGCACCCATTAACTTAGGGATTCGAGTTATGGTTCCAGTTTCCAGTTCAGCTTGGGTTATAGGATTCATGGTTAGGTTGTTATTGTTACCAGCCATTGATTAAGGTTGATTTTAAGTTTGATTTTCTGATTTTTAAAGTTTAAAGTCCAATAATAAGTCCACAGTCCTTAAGTGCGCAGATTTAAGTATGCAAAATTTAAGTATGCAGAATTTAAGTATGCAGATTTTAAGTATGCAGAATTTAAGTATGCAGATTTAAGTATGCAGAATTTAAGTATGCAGAATTTAAGTATGCAGATTTTAAGTATGCAGAATTTAAGTATGCAGAATTTAAGTATGCAGATTTTAAGTATGCAGAATTTAAGTATGCAGATTTAACGGTTTGTTGATTAGATGGCACAAGAAACTTCGGGCAGAATAACGACTAGAACACACGAATAAGTACACTGTGATAAAGCCACAGAAGGCTAAATCACTGTCTCCCAAAGCTTCCTTTGGTAAGTGCTCAAATAAGTATGCAACTTATGAGTTAAGTGCACACATCAAGAGATAAGTATGCAGCTTATGAGTTAAGTGCACACAACAAGAAATAAGTATGCAGCTTATGAGTTAAGTGCACACAACAAGACTTGAGTTAAGTAGACAGAACAAGAAATAAGTACGCAGCTTATGAGTTATGTGCGCAAATAAGTATGCAGAATAAGAAACAAGTGCGCAACTTATGAGTTAAGTGCGTAAATAAGTATGCAACTTGATGAAAAACCCAAAAAAACTTTAAACAATCTATAAAATCTTCAAGAAATAAGTATGCAACTTATGAGTTAAGTGCATGCATCAAGAAATAAGTATGCAGAATAAGAAACAAGTGCACAACTTATGAGTTAAGTGCACAAATAAGTATGCAACTTGATGAAAAACCCAAAAAAAACTTTAAACAATCTATAATATCTTCAACAGAAATCAGATTAAACAACGAATTTGTAGATGGTTAAATCCCAAATTCGAGTACCAAGCTCTAATACCAAATTGTAGGATCGATTTGGAGCTTGAATGTGATTTTGATGAAGAACAAGATGAAAATAATGATGAACACACACTTGAATATGACAATAAAAACCCACTAGATGATTTGCATAGATGAATACAATAAAACCCCAAAATCTCTAGCATGTGTGTTGATAGAAAAACCCTAATCTCTATCTATTTATAGTCCAACACACTTAGGCTAATTATATTTAGGTCCCTAGGGTTAACTAATTACTAAAACTCTCACTAAACAAGCAAACTATTTTTAAAGTAATAAATATATTTTGTCTAAACAAAATATATTTATTTATCCGTACCGTCTTTCTCTATCATAGCTTGAGCTTCACTCGTCGATCTATTATCTGAATTTCTCGACTCGCCTTACGTGTTGACTGCGACTCATTTGACTTTGACTTTTGTTGACCGAACTTTGACTTGTTGACTTTAACTTGTTGATAACATTAGACTACCAAATTTAGACCCAACAATATCCCCCTTAGTCTAATGTTATCAATCTCTTGTATCATCTTTAGAATCGTCAAACTCTACATAGTGTGATCTTCAATTTAGGAAGCTTCAGTCTCAAATCCAGTACCCAACAGAATTAAGTAGGATATGTAGATTATTAACGTACATGTAATGTAATATGATAATACGTGCTACGAAGATGTGAACATGATTATACGTGCTTCTATATGCTTAACATGTGTTAGGATTACATGTTCATACGTTAGAATGTGTCTAAATGCGTTTAAACGACAAAACTGGAAAACATGGGTATTGGTTCGACCTGTAGGGGGTCGAACCAGAGATGGAAATCAGTATAAAACCCATTCGACCTGCTTGGGGGTCGAATGTGGCTCATTCGACCTTGTATAGGGGTCGAATGTGGCTTAGTATAAATACCACACTTTGTCATTTTTCATCATTTCACAAACCCTAGTCGCCTCTAAACGCTCTCTGTCGATTTTAATCTCTGGGGAAGGAGTGTGTTCTTAATCCAAAACCCATCATCTAATCAAGAATCCAAGGTGTGTTCTTAATCCAAAACCCTTTTTAATACATTTTGATTCGTTTTCATTCAGTCCTAAATGTCCAGATCTGTTCTAAGGTTGTTTTATGAATAAAAACCTATCAAACATCTTTCTAAACAAAACCTTATCATTAAAACATGAGTTTTTATATGAATGAACATGTGTTAGTGATGTATTATGTGATATTATATGTTGTTCATTGGTTTGCTACTGTATAGATGATAGAAACATGATATAGGGCTGCTATTGATGTTGGTTTATGCTTGGTTTAGGTTATTATTAGATGAATGTTGATATTTTGTTAGTTTTGGGATTTTTGATAAATCTAGGGTTTGCTACATGATATGATTATTGATAAAACGATTTGGGGGTTTTCATAAACATATAAGACAGAGTGTTTTGAGATGAACATAAAGGGATTTCAACAAGTTTCCAAATCGGGTAAAGTTTTCATGCATGATGTGATGTTTTCATAATTTTTACCATTTTGGGTAAGTGTTAAAACGGATTGATTTTTGGGGGAAATTGGTAGGGAATCGTAGGGACATGTCATTCATGTTTGACTACTGTGTTTCATAATGTTTCGTGGTGTTTTCGGATGGTTTTGATGCGTTTTGGTGCGTTTTAGATTATATGCAGCAGGGGAGGTCGAACCTGGCACACATTTGACCAGCGTGGGGTCGAAGGTGGGTCTCCAGGGGTCGAACTTAGAACTCTGCAGGTCGAACAAGCTTCAGTTAGGTCAAACAAACTTGATTTAGGTCGAATTAACACATGTTAGGGTCAAATTAACGTATGTTAAGTTCGAATGAGCATATAATAGGTTGTATGAACTTAAGTAAGGGTTGAAGGAGCCTGATGAGGGTCAAACCAAGGTCTTAGGGGTCGAACCTGGACCTGTTGAACACTAATTCAACCCTACTACTTCGAATGTGAGATTTTTGATGAAATCTAAGTATCCTCATCTTTTTCCGAAGCGTGCGTTTGAATCGAGACATGTTATTGCCAAAGGTGAGTGAATCTCGGGGCGAGATTCCTTTCAACGTGGGGATGATGTAACAACTCGTAAATTTTCTTTTCGTTTCTTGCTTTTCGTCGCTTTCCTTTTTGGGTTTGTTCAATTTTCGGGATGAAAATTCATTCAACGTGGGATGATGTGTCACCCGACATGTTCAGCTTAACATTTTGAGAACATGTAAGTCTACCTTAGAGAAAAACAATTGTTAACATACTTGACTGGGTCAGTTAACTCGAGTTTGAACATTGTTAGGACAAAGAGGATTGGTGAAACCACTTTTGTAAACCTTAGTCTAATTCACTTCTGTCATTTTGGCTAAGTATAGAAGTACTGAAGAGAAGACAAGAAACTGCTGATTAGAAGATATGAGAAGTGCTGAAGAAGCAGAAGTTCTGAAGTCCAAACCAGACAAGTTCACTTCAGAAGTACTGAAGACAAAACTACTCTTCAGTAGTTTGTCCTTCATCAGCACTTAGCATCAGATATTTCCCACCGCCTTTTGCATCAGTAGTTTATTGTTTATTATTACTTTTTAGTTGTATTTGTTTCTTTCAATGTTGCAACTTGTGCAACTTGTTTCTATTGTTTCTGTACTTGCTTTTTGAGCAAGATACATGCATGTAAACGTCTATAAATAAGAGGCTTCAACCTTCTATTTTAGACATTGATTTTAATAGAAAAATCCTTCAAACACTCTCATTGTTCTATTCCATTTCTGTATTTATTGTGAATCTGTCTAAGTATCTAATTCTCATTTACAGCTTAGATTCATAATAAATACTTTGTCATTTATTAGTTTCAAACATCAAGGGGGAGTTATAACTCTGCCTTAGTGTAAAAAGTGTTGCTTTAACTTATAACATTCCGCTGTGCTTATAATCTGATTTACAAGGACTTGCTAAACACTTAAGTGTCAAGATAGCAAGTTCTTACTTAGCAAAAGAGCAAACTGATCCAACAATTGGTATCAGAGCATTGGTTTATCTGATCACATATCAATCTAACAAATTGAGAATCAGACACAAAGCTCTTATTGATATTCAATAAAAAGATCAAAAGTTCACTTTTTATCAATATCCATCACTTAAAAGAGTCATCTGACAAATCTATACTCTTTAAAATGGATCCACATAATACTGGTTCTGCCACCAAACCTGCCATGCTTGTGAGAAATGAGTACAACATATGGCAAAAGAGAATGGCACATACCTTGTCACAAACCAACACAGGTTGTTGGAGATCTGTGATATATGGTCCTCACAAACCAGTAAATGTTAATCTTGAAACTAATGTTAAGGTCCCTAAGGACCCTAAAGAATATACAGATGAGGATTTCCTAAATATGAGCTAGATGCGAAAGCATTCTCTATGTTGGCAATGGCTCTCCCAAATGAAATATACTCTGGCCTTTTACATCGTGAAAGTGCCAAAGAACTTTGGGACTGTCTTAAAGAACAGTTTGGAGGAACTGAAGAGGTGATTGCCAACACCAGAGAGATTTTAGCTCAACAATATGAAACATTTGCTTATATTAATGGGAAACTTTGACTCAACAATTTGAAAGATTCTCCTCATTAATATCTGAGCTAAAGTTAAATGGTCAGACCTATACAACAGTGTCTATGCTACATAGATTTTTAAGGTCTTTACCTGACAAATGGGAAACTTACTCCATTGTTTTAAGATCCTCACCAGATTTTAGCTCCCTCACTCTTACAAAACTCCATGGGAGATTACTTACTTTCGAGAGAGAAATTGATCAAAAGAAGAAATTACAAACATCTGGTAAAACTGCTGATGACTACCTACCAGGTAGTACAGCACTTTTGGGACAAGATTCACCAACTTGTTCCTATGGATCTTATGACAATATTGACATAACCACTGGGATCTCATCAGAAAGATCTTTCCCAGGTTATGACAATAATGACCAAAGTCAAACTGCTGATAATCTATGCTTTATCATGGATGATTTGAAAAATTTTAGCAGTGATGACTTAGAAGAAATGGACATATTACACCAACTGGCCATGCTAAGCAATAAAACTAACAAGTTTTATAAAAGGTCAGGAAGGAAATTTCCAGGATTGACCAGTAATACAAAAATTGGTTTTGACAAATCTAAACTGAGATGTGACAAGTGTCAGAAGTTGGGACACTTTGCTAGAGAGTGTAGAAGCTCTAGCTTTAACCAATCACAATCTGGAAATAACTATAACCCCAATTATAATAGGAATAATGGAACTCAAGGGAGTGCTCATTTTGTACAGGCACAAGCTCCTCAACAGCAATATATGCCTCAAGTACAATATGTTCAAGTGCCTGCTCAACAGATGCAGAGCCAACAATCAATCCCTCCCTTTCCAGCTGCTCAACTTCCTCCACAGCCTCAACAACCCTCTCGACAAAGTCTCTTTACCTCAGGGTATGTTGACTGGAGCAGTCTCCCTTATGACACCACAGAGTGCAATCCTGATGCAGACAACAAAGTGTTTGACATCAACTGGGGAGAACCAGACAATGGCAGAAAGAACTTTGCCTTAATGGCATTTGAAGGCTGTACTTCAAAATCTGCATTGTCACAGGTATCAAAAGAATCTTTGACAAAACTTTGCTCAAATTCTTGCAAAGAAACTTTTGCTCTCATAAGAGAGACAAATCTGCACTTACAAGGCAAAGCCAATGATTTAGAAAGAAAATACACACAGATAAAATGTGATTTAGAAAGAAAACTGTGTGCTAAAACAAAAGAAGTTTCTAAATTAACTGACTCTGCTATTGAAACCCAAGCACAAATCAAAATCATGCTAAATGACCTGGGAGATGTCAGACAAGAGCTTGCTGACACCAGGATCACTTGTGAAAAATGGGTGGAATCTTGTAAGGGGTATCAACTATTGCTAAACAAACAAAGTGCTTCAAATGTTAAGTTTGGCATAGGATACCATCATGTTGAAACACCAACAGATTTTTCTCCCAAAACTACTGAAGATGGGAGAAGAATTGTTTCAAATGAAACTTCTGAAGGGAAAGAATGCACATCTTTCCATGAAAACTTTCTAAACAGAAATCCTAGCATTTTTAAAGAAAGTACTTCAGAAGTATTTACAAAAT
This sequence comes from Ambrosia x helenae, assembly GCA_030844895.1. NCBI lineage: Eukaryota > Viridiplantae > Streptophyta > Magnoliopsida > Asterales > Asteraceae > Ambrosia > Ambrosia x helenae. The sequence goes on along the minus strand of CM061227.1, from coordinate 62,538,476 downwards.
CTGACAACAAGCCATCAGTAGTTTCATCTACATCAGGAGTTGAGACCCTGAAAACTACCGATGAGCAAAATCTCTTCACAAATGTCAAAAATTTGCCTTTAGATCAAAAACAAAAGGCAAAAGAATGTGAAATTTGTGGCCTGTTCAACCACAAAACTGAATTTTGTAGATACAGAAAAGGAATTCGGTTCAATCAAAAATTTAAACAACAGGTTGTGGGAAATCAAATCAGAAATGATTATGAAAGAATCTTTAAACCCAAGAAACAACAACCTGAAAACACCTTTTCTCAGAAAAAGATAAAATCTCAACCAAAATCTTTTTCTCAAAATTCCTTGTCAGTAGTTAGACCAGAATCATCAGCAGTTTCACAAACTGCTGAGATTCAAAATCTAAAGAACATGGTAGAACTACTGATGACCATGGTTGATGGTGGTCCTAAAAAGGATACCACCATGGTTCTTAATGAAAAATCCATTGCCAAAAAGACATGGATTTCTCAACCTGGTCAAGAACAAACTGTAACTGTTCTCAAGAGCAAACCCAAAGCCAAACAGGCTTGGGTTCCCAAATCTAACTAATTTGCTTTTATGTGCAGAGAGTTTCCAGGGGCTTAAACAACATATGGTATGTTGATAGTGGAGGCTCTATGCACATGACTGGATGCAGATACCTGATAAACAACTTTATCAGCCAAAGAGAAGGATCTGTATCCTTTGGGAACAATGCTAAGGGATATGTGCTAGGACATGGCAATGTCTCCTCTGGCAAAATACAGTTTGACAAGGTCAATCTGGTGGAAAACCTTGAATACAACTTGCTGAGTGTGTCACAAATGTGTGATAAAGGATATTCTTCCTTTTTCACAAAGACAGCATGCAAGATCATCTCACCAGAAGGCCAGAAGTTGATAGAGAAGATTATAGAAGATCATACTTTGCTGATTGCCAAAAGATGTGGCAATGTCTATGCAGTGGACATTGAGAAAGACAAAGTATTGAACAACACTGCCTGTTTCTTCTCAAGGGCATCAACTTCAGAAACAGATCTCTGGCACAGGAGACTTGGCCATGTGAACTTTAAAACCATAAATAAAGTCACAAAAATGGGCTTGGTCAGAGGTCTACCTTTGAAAGTATACCAGTGTCAAGAACACTGTGTATCCTGTTTAAAGGGAAAACAGCATAAGTCCTCCTATAAGTCTATTGAAGAATCAAAAACAACTGCATGTCTTCAACTACTCCATATGGACTTATTTGGACCTGTCAAGATTATGAGCCTTGGTAAAAAGAAGTACTGCTTAGTCATCATTGATGACTACTCAAGATTCACATGGGTATTCTTCTTATTTTCCAAGGATGAGGCTGCTGAAATCATCAAGTTCTTCATTCTACAAGTAGAGAAACAATATTCTCTATCTGTCAAAACCATTAGAAGTGACAATGGGACAGAGTTTAGGAACAAAACTCTGGATGAATTCTGTTTGTCTAAAGGGACTATTAGACAATACAGTGTTCCCAGAACTCCTGAACAAAATGGTTTAGTAGAAAGGAAGAACAGAACATTGATAGAAGGAGCAAGAACAATGTTAGCTGATTCTGGACTGCCATTGTACTTTTGGGCAGAAGCAGTTAACACATCATGTTATGTTCAGAATAGAGTTCTTGTGGTCAAGAGACATTCCAAGACTGCCTATGAAGTTCTTCATGGCATGAAGCCCCTTATCTCCTTTTTCAGGGCTTTTGGGTGTCAATGTTTCATCTTGAACATCAAGGAATCTATTTCAAAGTTTGCTGCCAAAGTTGACTCAGGTTACTTTCTTGGTTACTCTTCAACTAGAAAAGCCTACAAGGTTTTTAATTCTCACACCAGGATAGTAGAAGAAACATTGAATGTCAAGTTCAATGAGTCAAAACACACTCTTATTCCAGCACATCCTGCTGAACTCTTTGACCTTGACAACTTTCACTTTGGACCTGAAAAGACTGTTACTTCTTCCAAACCTACTTATTATGGTGATCAAAGGTTTGAAGATGAGGATCCTACACCATGGACTCCTCAAACAGTCATTAAGTCAACTACAACACCATCAGAAGTTTCTCAAACTTCTGATCAAACAAATACTGAAGGCCAAACTCAAACATCTGCTTCAGTACCTGCAACTACTGAAGAAGCTAAAACTGCTGAACCAGATATTATAGACCTCAGTAGTTTGTTTGAAGAACAAGAGCCACCTACACCTGTCAGTGGTTTACAACAACTGATTGAACACAGAGATCATCCACTTGATCAAATCATGGGTGATATAGCTTCAGGTGTTCTTACCAAAACCAGCTCTCCAACTTTTGCCTATTTTCAGCCTTTATTTCATAGTTGGAACCAAAAAAGTACCAGGAAGCCCTCAAAGACAATAATTGGGTGCAAGCTATGCAAGATGAACTGCTTCAGTTCAACAAGCAACAGGTCTGGGAAATCTGTCCCTTACCTCAAAACAAGCAACCAATTGGTACAAGATGGGCTTTCAGGAACAAACAAGATGAAGCTGGTATGATAATCAAGAACAAGGCAAGACTGGTAGTTCAAGGGTACTCTCAAGAAGAGGGAATTGACTATGATGAAACCTTTGCTCCAGTTGCAAGGCTTGAGGCCATCAGGTTATTTCTGGCCTATGCCATTTCCAACAAAATTAAAGTTTATCAAATGGATGTGAAAAGTGCATTTTTGTATGGAAAAATCAAAGAGGAGGTGTATGTCTGTCAGCCACCTGGGTTTGAGGATCCTTCTCATCCTGAGTGGGTGTACAGACTGGACAAAGCTCTTTATGGGCTCAAACAGGCTCCAAGAGCCTGGTATGATACACTCTCCACCTTTTTACTCAAAAATAACTTTACAAGAGGTGCCATTGATAAAACACTTTTCATTAAACATGTTGGAAATCATGTCTTACTTGTTCAAATTTATGTTGATGATATCATTTTTGGTTCAACAAACACAAAACTGTGTGATGATTTTAAGAAACTCATGCAATCAAAATTTGAGATGAGTACCATGGGAGAACTGCAGTACTTTCTAGGACTGCAGATCAAACAACAAACAAATGGAACTTTTACACTCTCAATCAAAATATGTTAAATGACTGTAAATCATGTTCCACTCCCATGACACCAATCACAAAAGTTGAACCTGATGATCAAGGAAAACAGGTTGATCAAACCATGTACAGATGCATGATAGGTTCCCTTTTATACTTAACTGCTTCTAGACCAGATATTATGTTTTCAACATGTGTCTGTGCTAGATATCAATCAGCACCAAGGGAATCACACCTTATAGCAGTCAAAAGAATTTTCAGATATCTGAAAGGAACTCCAACACTGGGAATTTGGTATCCTGCTTCAAGCAATACCAAGTTATCAGCTTTTTTAGATAGTGACTATGCAGGGTGTAAGATGACAAGAAAGTCAACATCTGGTGGTTGTCAATTCCTGGGTAACTGTCTAGTGTCATGGCAATCAAAGAAGCAAACATCTGTTGCAACTTCAACTGCAGAAGCTGAATACATTGCAGCTGCAAGTTGTACATCACAGATACAATGGCTCCAATATCAACTTCTTGATTATGGAATCAAAGAGACCAAGACACCTTTGTTTGTAGACAGCAAATCTGCCATTAGCATCATTCAAAATCCGGTACAGTTCTTAAAAACCAAACATATTGAGATCAGGTACCATTTCATAAGAGATTGCTATGAAAAAGGCAAGATTGAGGTGAAGCATGTAGCAACAACTAATCAAATAGCTGACATCTTCACTAAGCCCTTGACACATCAACATTTCAGAAGTTAGTATCCATGCTTGGAATGCTAAATTTGTAAGTGTTTACTGTATTTTTTTAACTTATATGCATATTAGTTAGAATCCAAGAAAACACTTGATTCTACCCAACTCTACATCAAACTTCTACATGAATCACTACTGTTATGCATAAAACATCAAAAATTTTTTTCCTTTTTCCATCCTTGATTCCATCCTGTTTACCTTTTCCTTCTTTTTTCTGGTTTTCACTTACAAAAGACAAAAGTTTGAAACAAAACTTCTGAAAAACAAAAAGAGAACTACTGATTAAACAAAATCAGTATGAGAGAAACTACTGATGAACAAAAATCATCAGTATGGGGATAATTTTCTGAAAAAGTGTGTAACTTCTGATAAAATAACCTTCAGAAGTTATGAATAAAGTATTTATAAAAACATTTCTCATCAGATGTTAAAACTACTGATGAAGTAATCCTTCATCAGCAGTTTAAGTCAAAAGGGCAAATCTGACTTTTCCCATCATCAGAGGTTTGACCTAATCAGTTTAAAACCTCTGAAAAAAAGATTTTTAACCAAAGGCGGTTTTAAAACTTCTAATAAAGAAGATTCAAGCGGTTAAAACTTCTAATAAATACCTTTTCTACACACTTATCCTTTCAAACTCAAAATATCCCTCCTTCTCTCTCAAAAACTCTCTCAATAACCTATACCTGCAAATCCACTGTTCGATCAAAAACCCAAACCACATGGCTCTAGTTCTAAAACAGGGACACAATCAAAGGGCCTTTCTTGAAAAACAAGAAGGCTGGTCCCAATAGGATGAGATCATTGATCTTGTCGTCAAATCCCAATATTTTACTGCTCTCACAATAAACCCACCAATTCACACTGAAACTCTGAATGAGTTATGGGCAAATGCTGAGACGGTTACAATGGGTGATAAGGTCATTTCCCTCAACTCAAGAATAAAAGGGAAACAACTGACCATCACACCGGCCACACTGGCAACAAGACTGGGTCTGGATGATGTAACTGCCCCTGACCATGTTGCTAACACTGATATTCATCTAACCATGACTGAGTGTGGTTATCAAGGTACTCTCTCCCATACTACAATATTCAAAAAAATATTTTGAACCAAAATACAAGCTTTTGTTTCATTATATTATTATGTGTTTGAGTCCAAAAACGGGGTCTTATGACCAGATGCCCTCTACTTTTCAACCAATATTTCATTCCATTGTGAATGAAACTAAATTCAGGGCATCAAAACTATTTTTCAATGAGTTGGTGTTACATCACAATAATATCAAGAAAAAGTTTTTGTTATACCCAAGGTTCATTATGCAATGCATAATAGGGGAACTGGGTACTGAGGTGCTTGTGGGAAAAATTTCAACTTTAAATCCTTTAACATCACAAGCATACTCAAGGCATAACAAACCGGCTGCCTGGCCAGAAGATGATCAGGGAGAACAACAACAAGTCCCCCTGAAGCCCACATCTTCCAAACTCACACCACCAAAAGCCAAAAAGCCCAAGCCAACAAAAACTGCACCCCACCAACCCAAAAGAAAAGCTGTTCAGGAGGTTGAGATGCCTGAACATGCTCATGAGCATTCTGCTCTTCAAATAGATGAGACTGAAACACCCTCTCAGTCTCATCCATCTCAAACCCCACCAAGAGCACCCATAACCATTTTATTCAAAAGAAAAAGACTTAGAAAAACATATGAAACACACTCTTCTTTTGAAACTGCTGAACAACAACTTTCACCACCTATTGCCCAAACTACTGAACCAACCCCACAAATTTCTGAACAAGAGGCAATAGAAATTGCCAAACTTCTTTCTAGGCTAAAAGAGAATGTCCCATCTGATCATGTCAGTCCCCTACAACCACAACAAACAGGGGACATAACTACTACATCAGACATGGATGTGGACATCTCTAGCCCTATCCCAAGAGATGAGGGTGGACCAGAGTCTTTAAGCCCAATTTTAGAGACTCTTGGGGCATCTGAGGCTGCTACTACTCAGTTACCACCCAGTGGTGGATCTGAGGATAGAAGTAACATAGCTAAGACCTCAGATGTGGCAACTACTGATGAAGGCTTAATGCCTGAAGTAGGAAATCCTCAGTACCAAGAAAAAGAGGTTCATGAGAGAACTGAGTTGGGCTCAGCTCATGATTTAACCGAGACAGTCCTCATTGAGGGCAACGTCAGGGATTCAGATGATTCCATTAGTTTGGATGATGTTTCACACACTCAAACTACTGAATTGACGGCACTTTCTGAAGGTCCTGTTTCAGGGGTATCCAGGCTCAAGAAGCCCACTCAATCCCTAAAACCCCTAGAGTGGCATCCTCTATACAACATGAGGATCTCCCAAAAACACCCCCTTCACAACAAATGCCTACCCAATTCCCTGGGCAAACAAGCATAGACCTGAACCAGCTATGCAGCCCAGAGGGTCCCCTGTACCACATGATGAATACACTCATCAGAAATCACTTCCAAACATATACAGCTGACTTGGAGCTGTCCATCAAGAACCAATTTGGAGTGATCAAGACCAAGATGAACGATCTGTCCAACAAAATAGACTTCAACAGCAAACAGATTGCTCATCTTCAAGGACAATTCTCCCAACCCTCTGCTTCAAGGGTTAAAATTGATGAATCCAAAAAGGGGGAGAAGATCAGGGAACCTAAGGAGTCATTCCAAGCCAGGATAAGGGCAAGAGTGGCCATCCTTGAAAGAGATCAAAAAGATCAGGCCAGGAAAGAAAAATTGGCCAAACAGTTTGGTGTCTCAATAGAAGAAATTGAAGCAGCAGAGAAAGAAGATGAGACCCAAACATCTGAAGAATCCCTAAGGCACAATGAAGAAACTTCTGATGACAAAACTTCTGATGAAGAATCAGAAAGTACTGAAGACAATCCTTCAGTAGCTGACAAACCATCAGCAGTTGTCAGCACATCAGAAGTTAACACTTCCAAACCTCAAACAACTGAACCTTCCAGAACCACTGCTCCCATTCAACCAACATCCTACAACTGTTACAACAATGACTGTATTAAACCCTTCTCCTATCTCTCAATCAGCTGAACTATTAGAGAAGAGCTTAATTGCAGCCAACAAGAAGGCCAGAGAAGATCAGATCTGGAAATCTCTGGAAGAAAGGGATGATTTGGATTTAAGCCATGAAGAAAAACTTCAGGCTTATGCAGCTGAAATACAAAGGCAGGCTAGCCTTGATGAGATTGCTGAACAAGATAAAAGACAACAACTGGTGTCTTACATTACCAAGAACAGCAAGACCAAAGCCTTTACACTCAAAGGACTCTCTATGCAAGAGCTGACAAGAAGAGCACAACTGCTTGCAGACAAAGTGGCCACAAGCAAAGATGGAAAGGCCAAGAGAGCCCAGATAATAGAAGAGTTAGTAGCAGAAGGATATGGTTCAAAAGCCTCAGTATCCAGATGGAAAGAAGAAAGACTGATGGATACTTATAGAAAATACTTGGCTGCCAAGGCTGCAAATCCTGAGAAGTTTCAAACTGCTGATCCTTCAAGATCAGTAGTTAGAACTTCTGGTGCATCTAGAAGAACTGCTACTCAGAAGAAGAAGGCAGAGGACAATGTCAAAACTGACTTCAAAATGGTACTACTTGAAGGAAGTTCAATAGTCCATTCAGATTTTGACATTGAGGAGAAACCTCTGTTAACACAATTCAGGGATCCTTCCACTTTTGCTTATCAAATACAAAAGACCATCAAAGAAAAGCTGCATACCAGAGTAGTGACTGAACACCATCTCCCAACTGTTCAGATGCCTGATATGCAACAACAACAAGGAAGAGAATCCCACCTGAGGCTATCTGAAACTGAAGACATCCAGCACTCAGGACCATCAACCCAAGGGACAAGTCTGGTTCCCTATTCTTCTGACTTTAACAAGTCAAAGATCCCTATCATCAGATGGTCACTTACTGATAACAACTCAGTACTGTTGACAAGAAGAGACCTCTCAAGCAGGGCTTACAAGAAGATCAGTGATCTAAAGAAACTGTCAACACAAGACCTGCTCACAATTCAACATTTAGAACCACAGAGAGGATCTCTATCTGATGGTCAGTTAAACCAGCTCAAGAACACCATGTACAAAGAGATATGGAAGATTGTTCAAGACAGAAGAAACACATAAGGAATTAGTAAGGTTTTGGCTTCATCAATCCAGGGGGAGATTGTTAGGACAAAGAGGATTGGTGAAACCACTTTTGTAAACCTTAGTCTAATTCACTTCTGTCATTTTGGCTAAGTATAGAAGTACTGAAGAGAAGACAAGAAACTGCTGATTAGAAGATATGAGAAGTGCTGAAGAAGCAGAAGTTCTGAAGTCCAAACCAGACAAGTTCACTTCAGAAGTACTGAAGACAAAACTACTCTTCAGTAGTTTGTCCTTCATCAGCACTTAGCATCAGATATTTCCCACCGCCTTTTGCATCAGTAGTTTATTGTTTATTATTACTTTTTAGCTGTATTTGTTTCTTTCAATGTTGCAACTTGTGCAACTTGTTTCTGTTGTTTCTGTACTTGCTTTTTGAGCAAGATACATGCATGTAAACGTCTATAAATAGGAGGCTTCAACCTTCTATTTTAGACATTGATTTTAATAGAAAAATCCTTCAAACACTCTCATTGTTCTATTCCATTTCTGTATTTATTGTGAATCTGTCTAAGTATCTAATTCTCATTTACAGCTTAGATTCATAATAAATACTTTGTCATTTATTAGTTTCAAACATCAAGGGGGAGTTATAACTCTGCCTTAGTGTAAAAAGTGTTGCTTTAACTTATAACATTCCGCTGTGCTTATAATCTGATTTACAAGGACTTGCTAAACACTTAAGTGTCAAGATAGCAAGTTCTTACTTAGCAAAAGAGCAAACTGATCCAACAAACATGATTATACATGCTTCTCTATGCTTAACATGTGTTAGGATTACATGTTCATTCGTTAGAATATGTCTAAATGCGTTTAGACGACAAAACTGGAAAACCTGGAAAACGTGGGTATTGGTTTGACATGTAGGGGGGTCGAACCAGAGATGGAAATCGGTATAAAAGCCATTCGGCCTGCTTGGGGGTCGAATGTGGCTCATGCGATCTTGTATAGGGGTCGAATGTGGCTTAGTATAAATACCACACTTTGTCATTTTTCATCATTTCACAAACTTTAGTCGCCTCTAAACGCTCTCTGTCGATTTTAATCACTGGGGAAGGAGTTTTTGCTCTCGTTTTTTATAATCTAACCTAAAAACATAATCTAATCAAGAATCCAAGGTGTGTTCTTAATCCAAAACTCTTTTTAATGTTTCGTGGTGTTTTCGAATGGTTTTGATGTGTTTTGGTGCGTTTTAGATTATGTGCAGCAAGGGAGGTCGAACCTGGCACACATTCGACCACCGTGGGATCGAAGTTGGGTGTCCAGGGGTCGAACTTGGAACTTTGCAGGTCGAACAAGCTTCAGTTAGGTTAAACGAACTTGATTTAGGTCGAATTAACATATGTTAAGGTCGAATGAGCATATAATAGGTTGTATGAACTTAAGTAAGGGTCGAAGGAGCCTGATGAGGGTCCAACCAAGGTCTTAGGGTCGAACCTAGACCTGTTAAACACTGATTCGACCCTATGACTTCAAATGTGATATTTTTGATGAAATCTAAGTAGCATCATCTTTTTCTGAAGCGTGCATTTGAATCGAGACATGTTACCGCTGAAGCTGAGTGAATCTCGGGGCGAGATTCCTTTCAACCGGGGGATGATGCAACAACTCTTAAATTTTCTGTTCGCTTCTTGCTTTTCGTCGCTTTCCGTTTTGGGCTTTGTGCAATTTTTGGGACGAAAATTCATTCAACGTGGGGATAATGTGACACCTAGCATGTTCAACTTAACATTTTGAGAACATATAAGTCTACCTTAGCGAAAAACAATTGTTAACATACTTGACTAGGTCAGTTAACTCTAGTCAGATTAGGATTGTCCGGGGGTCAATGATCTGGAGGATCATTGGGGAGTCATTTTATAGTTACACTAGACTTGGGTCCCGTTGTTGGTGATATTACATGAATTGAATTAAGTGGGATATGTAGATAATTAACGTACATGTAATGTAATAAGATAATACGTGCTACGAAGGTGTGAACATGATTATACATGCTTCTATATGCTTAACATGTGTTAGGATTACATGTTCATACGTTAGAATGTGTCTATATGCGTTTAAACGACAAAAACTGGAAAACCTGGAAAACATAGGTATTGGTTCGACCTGTAGGGGGCCGAACCAGAGATGGAAATCAGTATAAAAGCCATTTGACCTGCTTGGGGGTCGAATGTGGCTCATTCGACCTTGTATAGGGTTCGAATGTGGCTTAGTATAAATACCACACTTTGTCATTTTTCATCATTTCACAAACCCTAGTCGCCTCTTAACGCTCTCTGTCGATTTTAATCGCTGGGGAAGGAGCTTTTGCTCTCGTTTTACATAATCTAACCTACAAACATCATCTAATCAAGAATCCAAGGTGTGTTCTTAATCCAAAACCCTTTTTAATATATTTTGATTTGTTTTCATTTAGTCCTACATGTCCAGATCTGTTCTAAGGTTGTTTTATGAATAAAAACCTATCAAACATCTTTCTAAACAAAACCTTATCATTAAAACATGAGTTTGCATATGAATGAACATGTGTTAGTGATGTATTATGTGATATTATATGTTTTTCATTGGCGTGCTGCTGTATAGATGATAGAAACATGATCTAGGGCTGCTATTGATGTTGGTTTATGCTTGGTTTAAGTTATTATTGGATGAATGTTGATATTATGTTAGTTTTGGGATTTTTGATGAATCTAGGGTTTGCTACATGATATGATTATTTATAAAACAATTTGGGGCTTTTCAGAAACATATAAAACATAGTGTTTTGAGATGAACATGAAAGGATTTCAACAAGTTTCTAAATCGGGTAAAGTTGCTGATGCACGATTTGCGACTAATGCCTTGGATTGTAAATACAAAGTTGTTTTGTCAAAATCGTGGGGGCGAAGTGGAAAATCAGAAGGTCCGAAGTGGAACATATGGTCGAAGGAGGAGATAGATTGAGCGAATGTGGAGATTGAGTGATATGTGTGCTGATTCGTACCATAGTCAGGGACGAAGGTCCACATTCGACCCTATCGGGCGGCAAATGTGCAGCCTATAAATACTTGAAATTTTGTTTTAACTTTAACTTTTGCCATTTTGAGTCTGTGTGTCTGGTCTAGAATCTCTCTCTAGGTTTTGATCTTTCTGAAAGTGATTTATAAGCTTGTAAACTTAATTGTAAAGATCTTTTATCAAGTTATTAATGAGAATGATGATTGAAAAGGTGAATTTGCGTGTTTGATTCATTTACTATCATTTTGTCACTGATCTAGGGTTTCCGCACCTGGATTAGTAGACTTGTATGATCAACTAACTTGTTTTTGTGAAAACGATCCTCTACAAAGTGGTATCAGAGCCTATACAGATCATACAACTACAAATTAATAGTTTTTTAACAGATTTGGACCCAAATTTGATCAAAATTTTTCTGTTTTGAATGAACAATGAGTTTTGATGAAAATTGATTGATTCGGACTAGATTTTACGGATAAAATCAAAATTCCATTCATTAAAGTTGTTCCAAATCAATTCCGAAGCAAAACCTGCTAAACATCATCAAAATCCATAAACTTTTGAAAAATTGGGATCAAAATAACTGATTTTCAAAGAATAACCGTTTTTCAAATAGGTTAGGTCGAACCAGAGAGAGAAGGGTCGAACGTGTAGGGTTTTTGGTCGAACCTGGTTATTTTAGGTCGAAAGTGAAGCATCTTAGGTCGAACCAAGACTTTTGTGTGTGTTGTGTTTGTTCATTCAACCAGTATTGATAAATTCGACCTTACGAGAGGTCGAAAGTGGGTTGTAAATGGTCGAACGTGAGTCAGTGTGTTTCATTTTCACATCTGAGTTGTTAGAAAGGGTCGAACCTGGAATTTTTCCACATTCGATCCCCCGATTGGTTTTTGTAGGTCGAACGTATATCGTGTTTGAAAATTTTCTAAGTGTTTCACATTTCAAACTTCATAGACGATATGTGGGGATTTCCTACAACACCTAGGCCTAATACAACACAACAACAACACATTCCCATGGACCCTTGGGTTGTAGATGCACAAAAGACGAACACTCAACCATCTCAACCGATCAATTATCTCGCGATGATTAGTTCAATTCCACAGTCTGTTGCTCAACCTCCACAGGAACCCATGAATGATTATTGGGGCGTTGCAGCAGCAGCGGTACACACTCAAACTACTAATGCTATTTCCACACTAATAAATGATTTGTCTTCAGGTAGTGGAAACCGTCCACCGAAGCTGATGGAGATGGCAGAATATAATCAATGGTAGAAAAAAGTTCAAGATTCACTTGGAAGGAATGGGATTAGAAGGTACAGAGGCATGGCAGATGATTGCTAAAGGATATGTTGCTCCAGTGTTGGAGAATACAGGTGAACCAATTCCGCTTGATAGTTTAGCTGAAGATGAAAAGAAGTTTGCGGTGGAAAAGAAAGTTTTCTCCCAACTATCTCAAGCTATCACTACTGCTATTTTACATCAGTTTGGATCATGTACTACTTCCAAATAGCTTTGGGATATGCTAAAGAATAGTCATGATGGTAATGAGAAAACCAGAAGGTTGAGGATAGAAGAATTGTAGAAGGAATTTGAGAATTTTAGCTACGTGGGGAATGAGACATTGAAGGAACTTATTCTGAGATATTGTCATCTTTGAATGAATTGTCTAACTATGACATTCAAATTCTAATGTCTGAGTTGGTAGACAAATTTGCTGATTCTCTACCACCGTATTGTAACCAACATATTGAGGTTTTAAAGGAAAAATATGCTTATCAATACTGGACAATCAATGAATTAATTCAGAAGTTGGAAAACAAGGAGCTAGAAGAGAAGAGAAAAGCAAAGAGATCACAATTTCCTCAGAATCCGGAGTTGTATCATGTTGGTACATCTTCTACTTTGGCTAGTTCAAGTGTTGGTGGTAATGTTGCTCCACACATTGCTTGTGTATCAAGTGTCATGGAACCACCTACCTTGCTCAAACTTCATCCTACACACCACCATCATACACTAATTCTTACATTCCACCTTTTTCACCAATGCAACAAGCAGCATGTTACACATCTAACATGAATCAACCTCAGCAACAACTTTATATTCCACAAATGAATCAAAACCAACCAAGTCAAAGTCCAGTAGTGTTGGAAACATCCAACATGAACAATGTCACCATTGAAGTTGCTCAACAACACATTGCATTGGTTTCAGTAATGGTTGCTTCTTATAACGGATTGGTGGGTGGTCAAATTGGTAACAACAATCTAACCAATGAAGACTATGCTCAGAATGATAAGGAAGAGATGGAGTTATTGATATACAGTGGCCTTTCGTTAGTGTTATGAGAAGAGCAACCGAGTTCATTGGGAAAACGGGAAGAACTGATCTGACTACCTCACCCAATACCGCATATGGCTTCAACAAAGCCAAAATCACTTGTTTTAATTGTGGTGCTAAATGTCATTTCAAGAGGGAGTGTACTCAGCCAACTTAACAAGGTAACAGGAATCCATTCAACTCAAATTATCAAAACCGTCAATCTCAGAATCAAGTAACCTATCAGAGCCAAACCAACAACAACTATCCACAACAAAACAATTACCAAAACCGACAGAACACCTCACAGAACAACTCTGCTAGACAAACAACTACACCCAACCAGACTCAAACTCAAACCCCACATAACCCAACCAGAACCATCATTCCAATCTCAACACCAAATAGCCAACAACAAACGGAAACTCAAAATCAGGCTTTGGTGATCTTAAAGGATGAAGGTTATGACTGGACGGGGATGCAATTGGGTGTTGAAGAGATTACTACTGGGAATGTAGCTTGTGTTGCTCAGAAGATTGACTTAGAGGAGTCGGTGATAGTTGGAGAAGTTTTGGAGACTGAGAAGGTTTCTGAAGAAGAAATTGAGGAGATGGTAGAAGAAGTTGATGTTTATGTTGCTAATCCAATTGAAGAATCACAAGTTGAGAAGACTTCGGGAATAGTCATTGATTCTGTCACTGATATTCCTGATGAGCATGATTCGGCGTATTCTGATTCGGAGAGTGAAACAGATTCGGGAGCTAGTGTCAACTCGCTGGATGATGAGATTGATCAACCCTTGGCCGAAGCTGATTTTCTAATGACTCGGAAATTGACTACTCCAAGTTCTTTGCTGTAAAAGAGGCTCATTTTGCACTTATGGTTATGACTGATCCTCCGAAACAGGTAAGTTCTGAATCCACTATTGACACGAAAAGTGATAAATACTGTGGAAATTGTGATAGACTGACAGAGGAAAACAAGGAACTCAAGGTTCAACTTGAGAGTGCTAGAATCAACTGTCAATCTTATCGCAAATAAGCACATGATTTCAACAAAGTGCTTGACGGTTACAAAAAGGACATTTCTGATTTAAAGAAAACTTTGGCTTTAAAACAACTTGCTATTAACAGTTACTTAAATGAACTTGCAGAAACAAAATTAGAAATGACCACCATCAAGTGCTTTGCTGAAAAGGTCAACAAAAAGCTAGAAAGTTACAAACACATTGCTTATGTGGTTGACCATATCATTAAAGAGCCATCACAACCCAGTAGTGCAAACTACAAGTCTGTTCCATCTCCAGTGTTATTTTAGAACCACAATCTACACTCAGTAACACCAGAGAATTCAGTCAAATCAAACTCTGCATCGGACAATGAATCTAACACTTCTAGTGTTGGAGATCCACATTCCGATGTGAGACCGATTTTAGGGTTGAGTGATGAAGGGTAACTGCAGTAACTGATGATTTAGATACTGAAGATGAGAAACCGAAGGAAGGTAGTAATATTCCTAAGGAAAATCACATAATTACAAATTAACCAATATCACCTTCCCAGGTTTTGCATCCTCAGGCCAATGCACATCGAATGAATCAGTCAGTGAAGAAATGTGAGAAAAATGAATCAGTTGACAAACCTGTCAAAGTATTTTATCGGATGGAAGGATCCGATAAGATTATCTCTGACGAGGAGTATCCGATAAAATTTTCCAATTATTCAAAAATCGAGAAAATTTGGCAGGAAAGTACGATTTGGTTTCCTAAGCATGAGAGGACCAATGATGTACCTCCAGAAATTTTAAAGAAAATATATCTGGATACTCCAAAAGAATCTAAGGTTCACGTCACTGAGTTCATCAAACCGAAAGAAAAGGCTAATGGTCTTCTTGAGCCGGCTTACTCAAAGGACATAGCTCCTGAGAGTTTGAGACGTAGATGTGTGGATGATCAATATCCAATAAATTCCTACGCAAAGCTAAATGCCATGAATGTTTTTGAGGAATACCGTGCATGTTTCAAGTGCGGGGAGAGAGGGCATTTACTTGCTCACTGCCCATACGTTAGGCATAAAAGGCACGAAGTTGAGATAAGGCAATCTTATAGAAATCTGGTTGATAATCATAGTTATCCTCAAAGACGCTTTGTCCCTCAACCAGCACCATTTTATAATCAAAGTCGTTATTTTCAAAGGAGGGATAATCGTCAATTTACTTATGATCTTCGAAACCGAATTGCTATGGAAAAACCATTAAAGAATCCAATGGTGAACTCAACTGTTGATAAACAAAAGGTTTCTCCAAAACCTGCTGTTAAGTCATCAGTTGGACCTGTTTCTGTTAAATCAGAGAAGGTAACTAAGAAGCTTTCATTCAAGAACGATACAAAGAAACTGACTAAGACTTCAAAATCTCAGATCAGGATTCTCAAACGTTCAGAACAATCTTGGTCACCATCGGGTTCTCCGGGTGCTTCTACCTCAAAGGCTAATGAAAAAGATCAAAGTGAGAAAGATTTGATAGATTAGAAAAAGATCAATTCAAAACCTAATGTTTGTGTGAATGAATCTTTGAAATCTGATGTTCAAAGACCAAAGACCAAGCAGGCTTAGGTCCCCCGAAAGAACTAATGTTTTCCTTGATATTTGTAGGGAGCTCTAATTAGCCCTGTTAGTAGTCTTTGGATTGTCGACAGTGGAGCTTCTGGTCATATGACTGGTGATTTGAGGCTGCTATTCGATATAAAGAACATCAATGGAGGATATGTGGCGTTTGCTGGTAACAAAGGAGGTTATATCACGATGGAGGGAAGTGTTAGTAACGGGATTGTGAGTTTTGAGAAGATTTTGTATGTGAGACAAATTGACTATAATCTGTTAAGTGTGAGCGAAATCTGTGACAAACAGTTTTCTGTGCACTTCGATGATAAATTTTGTTATATCCTCAAACTGGGCTTCGTTATTCCAAAGGAGTGGATCATGCTGAAAGCACCAAGAGTGAACAATTTGTACATTCTTGATATGAGCAAAGAAATGACAACTCAGGGCCAAGTTACGTGTTTCCTATCAAAGGCTACAGAGAAAGAATCAATTATGTGGCACATGAGGATGGGACACATTTACCCCAGAAAAATGAATCATTTGGTGAAGAATGGACTTGTTGAAGGCGTTAATGTGAAACATTTTCATCTCAACGACAAGTGTGTGAGTTGCAAGAAGGGTAAACAACACAAACAGTCCCACAAACCAAAGAAAGTGAACTCTGTTGAAATGCCACTTGAGCGTTTGAATATGGACCAATTCGGACCTGTCAAGATTCTCGTGGGTGATGTGCTTACAACATAAAAGTGGCACGTTCAACAACTTGAAAGTTTTATTCACCCGATTAGAAAATCTCTACAGCTTAAAGATTAAAAGAATTCGGAGTGACAACGGGACAGAGTTAAAAAATGCTCAGATGGATACTCTTTGTGAAGATAGAGGAATTCATCATGAATATAGTGCTCCGTACACCCCACAACAGAACGGTGTCGCAGAGAGGAAAAACAGGACTCTAATAGAAACGGCACGTACAATGCTTGCGGATTCTAATCTTCTAGTAATGTTCTGGAACGAAGACATATACGCAACTTGTTACAGATTGAATCGTGTGTTAACAGTAAAGAAGTTTGGCAAAACTTCTTATGAACTGTTGAACAGACGTAAGCCGAATTTGGAGTATCTAGAACCATTTGGGGCACCATGTACGATGTTGAATCCGACTGAAAAGTTTGGACCGAAAGCTGAAGAGGGATACTTTGTTAGATATGCAACCCTGCTCAAACGGGTATTCAACAAAAGAACTCTACAGGTGGAGGAATGGGCAAACGTAGAAGTACAGCATTACACCCAGAACGTACAAGGCAGTGGTCCTGACTGGATGTTAGATTACAAAGATTTCTTTGAATCATTCAATCTAGATAACCTGGTTGAAGAGGCTGTTCTACGAGTTTATTACGAGTGTGAAAACGCAGTGACTTCACCGTTGGTGCGTCCGATCACCGTAACTCCTCCAACAGCTTCTAATGATACCAACGTTCTTGCAGCTGAAGAAGAAGTTTTCCAGGAAGCTTCAACTACTCTTGATACTTCATAATCAGAAGATGATGAAGAAATCTTCAGTGAAGCTATTCTAGATCATGTGATGGAGGAACCACCAGTGAACCCAAATCCAGATGTCACTTCATCGTCTAACACAGGTAATGATCTGGATTCAGCAGAAAATCTGACTACTCAGACGGGAGTTACAGTACCTGATCATCCGGAATCTCGGATTCATCGTATTCACCCGCTCGAGCAAGTTATTGGTGACCCCGGAAGTAGTGTCATGACTAGTGGACAACTTCGTAGTGCAAACTCACATGATAATCTTGGCACTCTAGCTTTATATGCCAAAATTCAAAAATCTGGTTGTTAGAATGATTGGTCATTTGCTTGTTAGGTTTCGCAGGTTGAGCCGCGAACTTACAAGGATGCTCTTTTGGATGATTCTTGGGTTGAGGCGATGCAAGAAGAATTGTTGCAGTTTTAGAAGCTAGGTGTTTGGACACTTACAGATTTACCTCCAGGAAGGAAGAAAATAGGAACCAAATGGGTTTTCAAATTTAAGAAAGATGATCGAGGCGTGATCGTGAGAAACAAAGCTCGGTTGGTAGTTCAAGGTTTTCATCAAGTTGAAGGAATAGACTACAATGAGATCTATGCACCTGTGGCATGTATAGAAGCTATCCGTATGTTTCTAGCGTTTGCTTCGTACAAGAAATTCAAGGTGTATCAAATGGATGTCAAGAGCGCGTTTCTATACGGTGTGGTCAAGCAAGAGGTATACGTTGGTCAACCTCCAGGCTTTGAAGATCCTATCCACCGGGATAAGGTTTACGTTCTCAACAAAGCACTCTACGGGTTGCACCAGGCTCCACGCCAATGGTATGAGGAGTTAAGCACGTACCTACTGTCCAAAGGATTCAAACGAGGTTTGGTAGACTGTACCCTATTCACCAAAAGAACAGAGGGTGACTTGCTTCTCGTCCAGATATATGTTGACGATATTATTTTTGGATCTACTAACGAACTTTTATGTAGAGAATTTGAAAAAGTAATGCAGGAAAAGTTCGAGATGAGTGCAATGGGGGAAATGTAGTTTTTCCTAGGCTTGCAGGTGGATCAAAGGCCAAGGGGAATTTTCAATCACCAGACGAAATACGTATCTGAAGTCTTGATTCGGTTCCAGATGGAATATTCGAAGCCGATGGATACCCCAATTCAACCTAATCACGGGATTGGAGTTGACGCTAAGGGGGAGCTGACATATCCTTTTACATACAGAGCAATCGTCGGATCTCTGATTTATCTTACTGCATCTAGACCAGATATAATGTTCGCTACATGTCTCTGCGCACGATTCCAATCGAAGCCGAAACAAAGTCATCTTACAGCTTTCAAGCGAATCCTACGATATCTGAAGGGTTGTCCGTCAAGAGAACTTTGGTACCCTAATGATGATAATTTTGACTTTGTTGCTTTTAGTGATGCAAATTGGGGCGGTTGTGACAAAGACAGCAAATCCACAACGGCTGGATGTCAATTCTTGAGGACCAGGCTCGTGACCTGGCAGTGTAAGAAGAACACAGTAGTCGCACTATCTACTTGAGAAGTAGAATATGTAGAAGCCTCCAGTTGTTGCTCACAGGTTCTGTGGATTCAGCAGCAGATGGTTGATTACAGTTTGCAATTTCTAAAAACCCCTATTCACTGTGACAACGAAGCCGCAATTGCATTAACTAAAGACACGGTCAATCACTCAAAAGCAAAGCATATCAGGATTAAGTATCACTTTATCCGTGATTGTTATGCAAAAGAGTTTATTGATATGGTTAAAATCCACACTGATTATCAGAGGGCGGATCTTTTTACCAAAACTTTTGATAAATCCAGATTTCAATATCTTTTAAAAGCAAATGGTATAAAAGAAAAACAGGACTGATCATCACCTCGGTTTATCATTTCTTTTTGTTTTTAAAATTTTAAGTTTTTATTGTTTTTTCAGAAAAATCCAAAAACCCAAAAATATGCTTTACATTTTAGGGGGAGTTTTTATTCAGAAAAACCAAAAACATTGAAAAATCCAAAAAGCCATAAAAATCAGAAAAACCTAAAATGATTTTCATGAGAAAAAGAGGAAATGATAGTACATCAGTGGGGATCTGACACATGTTAAAGAATTGAAATGCAGTATGAGGCGGGTGTTGATTTTGTGTTATATGCTGGTAGGCTTCGTAGACCTATTACTGCGTGCCTTAGTGATACAAACATAACAAACTACTCGCTAGTGGCTGAACACCTCATGGGCATATCGTCTTAGTACCGTAATTTCGTTTGATAGGGTTGCCAAAATCTGAGGTTTCAGGTCGTTATGTTAATTGTTATCCGAGTTATTCTGATTGATCTTTTGTCGTATTGATTTATGGACCTAGATTCAATCAGGATATTTGCTAAAAGAGCTTAAATGCAAAAACCTAGAACTTACCAAATTGAGGAACTTAATGTATACTAATGATCAAAGATCGTTAAATGCATCGTATCAATTCACTAATGAAAATCTGTGATTGATATCAGCCTCAACCTGGTATATATGCACATGTTACTTTGTTGCATTAATTTGCTGACCTGTACACCTCTGTGCTGTATATCTTGTAATATAACGGATAACGTTTGGCATAATCACGCGTTACGACGAAGCTTTGCGCAAATTCCTTGATATGGGAGTACGTCGTGTGCGTGGGAACCATAAGCTTGTTAGTATAATACACCTAATTGCGTATCATTTTAAAGCACTGCATAACAGTCTGCATGCGAGCTTATGTGGATAACAATATCAGCAGTTGCCGGATCACACATTGTCTTTAATGATTATATACAATAAAAATCAATGGTGTGATCAGATTTCTCAAAAACTGATATGATCCTCTTACCGGAAATCACAAAATATTTACTGCTTTATGTTTACATTTCTGAATTTTACATTTGTTTATGCAAAATATACTAAAACTCAAAAAGATTTTAGGTGTGTTTTAATATAAATTTAAAAAAAAACAATATTTTTTTTACATTTCTAAGTTATTTTTGATAACCGATGGTGATTGATGGTCGTTTTCTGAAACTTGATGAACCAATTTAAGTTTTGTATCATTTAAATGGAAAACAATGAATGTTAAAAGCTTAATATGTGTGAAAATGATTGAACGGGATTTGATTTTGTGATTTGGTAAAATTTTCAAAATTCCAAGTTTTCATTCGTCCCTTCGTTGGGTCGAATGTGGAATTTTTCTTACATTCGAACCCACATAAATGGTCGAATGGGAGTATTCCAGTGTAGTGTTATACATTCGAACCCTTTATCTACATTCGAGCCTTTTAGTAGGGTCGAATGTAGACAAAGTTTCTCATTCGCCCCATTTCAGTGGTCAAATGTAAGGATCTATATATACTTGTTTCCTCATTCGATCCCTCATTCAAAAGTTTTCAAAATTTTCTGAGATAGCAAGACCTTGTTGCCCTTGTTTCTTTGATCTGATTTTATTGTTCCCTATACATTTCTAATCAATTTGATACAAATTTTACAGGTAAAGATTCACAAACAAAGTCAGAATGTTTGATTTTGTTATCGAACCCTACCTTATGACTGTTGGATCATTTTTTTACTATTTAAAATAAAATTTATGATTAGGTTTTAGTTTTAGATAGTTTTATGGGGCGAATAATCTAGAATCTAGGTTAATTACAGTAGATTAAGTGTTTGATCAGTCTAACACCTGTTATAACCTAGATTGCTATTGAAAACTAACTAAAACAGGGAATTTGAAGAAATTGATGGTATACAATAGCTAATCGGTCGTTTTAGGTGTTAATCAAATGAAAATTACAAGTTAGAATGGTCTAAATTGAGTTTTGAAATTTGGTCATATGAACAGGCAGATTTGACCCAAAATAAAGGGTCGAAAGTGGTTTAAATGGTCGAATGTGACTCTTTTGGTCGAATGAGGCTTGTTCATAGGGTCGAATGTGACTCTGTGCTGTATAAATGGTCGAAAGTGGAGTTTTGTTTATAAATTTCCACATTCGTACCTCTGAAAATCTTCATTAGAACCCCCGATGGGTCGAAGGTGGGATTTTTCAATCAAATTTCAATTTTTGTGTGTTTCTAATGAATTTCTATGTTTCGTTTTTTTGCAGAAGTCTAAATGGCTGAACCACAAAACACTAAAGTACCAGTTGAATCTTCAGGAAAAGCAAAAAGAAGAGTTACCGTTCGAGGAAGCCCATAACTGTTGTGCATTTCTGGGCGAAGTAAAGAAACACACAGAATTCTCTGGGATCGTAGACTTTTTGAGGAGAAGCAGAGTTGTTGATGCATTAGCTACACCGGCAATTATCTACAAAGACCATCAGGTGGATTTCTGGAAGAATGCGAAAATGGATTTATGGGAAGATAGAACAGCAATAGTAAGCAATATTCAGGGACAGCTTGCTATTGTTACTGAAAGTGATATTCGGGAAGCATTAAGACTACAAGATGAACCAACAGATCCCAGAAGTTTATCATGGATTGAACAGAGGTTTTGTTTCCTACGCATGAAGTACAACGGACCGATAACTGATGGAGCATTGAACAAAGGAAAACTATGTCCACAGTTTAAGTATTTGGCACATGTTATTATACATGTTTTTGGATCCGTTAGTAGTGGTTATGATGTTATGAGGAAGAGCATCAGTTCGTTGATGGTTGCTTTGGTACTTAACAAGCCGTTTAATGTTTCAGGGATGATCTTGGATCACATGCTTGAACCTTTGAAAGGTTTGAAGACTAAGAAGTTTTTGATGTACCCCAGATTTCTACAAATGATATTTGACATGAAGTATCCTAATCTGAAGAAGGATCCTACTCAGATATTAGTTCAAGATCACATGAATCTGAATACGTTGATAAGGATGAAAGGTTATTAAAGGGTTCCAGAGAATGAAAGACCACCACACAAGAACCTGTTTGCACATTTAGTTAATCCAGGTTATAAGGATCCGGGTGAGAACAAAGCTAGAAATGCTGACAGTGAATCAAACAATGATGATCCTTTGTTTCATCATTGAAGTTGAACAAACAAAGACGCCAACTAAAAGAAAGAAAACCATGGCGAGAAAGGGAGCAAATAAGACAATGTTAGTTGATGAAGAGTCTGCCGATTCTGAGGAGACTCAAGAAGATGCTACATGGGATTCAGGTGAAGAGACAATCAAACAAACCAAGCCCAAGGCCACTGTGGCTGGTGACTCTGAGAGTCTGAACAAAACCATAGAAGAACAAAGACCAAAAGGTTCCATTGAGTTAGGTGAAGATGATTTGGATCTTGGTGTGGGAGCACAAGATTTTGAAGGTTCTCCTGTGGTTGCTGAGAAGCAAAAGAAACCAAAGTATAAGACGATGTCTAAGAAAGACGAGAAAGAGAATCCAAAGAAAAGACGAGCTAAAGAAGTTAAGATTCTACTTGTAGGAAAGAAAGTTCCTGATGTTGGCACTTCATCTAAAGTTACTTCTCCAACAACAAAGAAGCAAAAGAAATCTGAGAAAGCAACAACTGAACCAGTTCATGATTTTAATGTCTCGTTGCAGAATGTGTTGAACATGTTTCAGAAGAAGAAGAAAGCTCCAGAAGCTGAATCATCTATTCCAAAGGTAACTGTTTCAGATGATGTGATGGAGTTAGTGAATAAAAGGCTTGAAGAGATGATGAAAATTATTAATAAACAACAATCAGAGTTCGAGAAGTTAAAGAAAAATGATGAAACTATGTTACAGATTGTTGTGTCATCTAAAGCTAATCAGGATGAGTTGGAGGAAAAGATTAAGGTGCTTGAAGAAGAGAAAGAAGAGATTGAAGCACGTAGTAAGAGAAATACAAGAAGAATTAAGACAATGCAAACTGAAAACCAGTAAATGCGTGAAAAGAATAAAAAGATGAGTAAATTGTTAGAGAAGTTGTATTCCAAAGCTCCTCAACTTAAAGAAGGTGAAGAGGATGAGGAGGAAGAGGAAGATAAGGTTGACTATGAAGATTCATCGGAAGAAAAAGATGATGATGATGATGAATCATATGATAGTTCGGATGATGATGATGCTGATGGCAAAACAGGTGATAAGAAAGATGATGGTGAGGATACTCGTAGTTCTGATGATGATGATGTCAATAAGTTTAGTTATGAGAAAAGAAAGAACAAAAAGGGAGATGCAGGACAATCAAGCTCGAAGAAAAAGTCTGGTGAAAATGTTGATGATGATGATGACATATTTTGGACTGAAAAGATTAAAGCTCTGTCTGATGATGATAAAGATTTGTACAGAGAGATGCTGAATAAGAAAGTCTGGACAATAGAGCTGACTGGAAAGTTTCCAGAGATTTTTGAAGCTGATGATATGAGGTATGAGTTAGAATACAATGATCCAGATTTGGAAGAAGGGGAAGTGTCAGCTGCTGTGGCTAAAGAGATTCTAGAAGGTATAGCACAGCAGGTTGGTAAGACACTGGAAGAGATAATGAAAGAATAGATGATTCCTGATATTCCTGAAAAGGATGTAGGAAGTCATTCTGATGAACAATCTTTTGAAAAAGAAGAGATAGAGATTGAGGATATTACACATGAAGAATATTCAGAGTATTACAGAAACAATGAGAATGAGGTATTCCGAGACATGAATGAGATAAACTTGAAAGAAGTTGAGTATTTAGCTAAGAAGAAAAGTGATGCATTTATGAAGAATGTGTTTAAAGACGGGAATCAGAAACCAACTGAGGAACAGAATGATAGTCTGAAGACGTTATTGAAGAATTTGAAAGAACTGGATGAGAAAAGACCAAAGCTTGAAGCACAAGGTGGATTTTACAAGTATCACAATCAGTTGTTCAAAGGTAGAGCCTTGGGATGGAAGTATCTGAGACCACTGAAGTGCATTGGTGTGAAATGGGAGAAAGGAATACTGTACTTTTACAGATTCCATGATATACAGACTCTACCGTACTGGGCGGTGAGAGATATTTGCAGATTCACCATATCTGGTGCTTCAGCTAATTGTGATGTAGTTGGTTGGTTTGCTGATAGAATGACTTGGGAAAGCAGAACGAAGTGGAAAATGTTCAAGCCACAATATCCCAAGAGAAAGGTTCGTAAAGAGATTGATCCAAAAACAGGTCTGAAGAAGGTGACGTTAAAGTATTAATCCCCGGTTGTGATGAAAAGAATTCCTTTGATGCCGATTTAGCAGCATTTTATCTCTGAATTCGTCATGTGGTATTATGATTGGAGGACTACAGAAGCAGTGATTGTGTTGAAAGACAAGAAGGATACTTACAAGAAGATTCTTGTTTTTGATCCGATGTGGATCATTAACTGTACATTCGAAGACATCATCATGTTGTATGACAATTCTATCTATTGTGAAGAGAAGGATGCTGATCAAGCGAGAAAGTATCAACAAGTGGTTGGAGTTTGTTTTGCTTATAATATCAATTCTGGAAGTAACTTGGAGAAGAAACTTGGTTAACGAGTGAAGATGAACGAAGTGCCTAAAAGATCAACAAAACAAAAGCTTGAGCCTGAGATGAGCAAAGAATAGAAAAAGCAGATCAGGATCAAGTTAATGAACAAGGCGTTGGACGAAGAGCGAAGGCAATCCAAGCAATAGTCGAGGGGGAGTTTGTTGAAGCACGATTTGCGACTAATGCTTTGGATTGTAAAAACAAAGTTGTTTTGTCAAAATCGTGAGGGCGAACGTGGAAAATCAGAAGGTCAAAAGTGGAAAATATGGTCGAGGGAGGAGATAGACAGGCGAATGTGGAGATTGAGTGATATGTGTGCTGATTCGTACCATAGTCAGGGACGAAGGTTCACATTCGACCCTATCGGGGGGGGGGAATGTGCAGCCTATCAATACTTGAAATTTTGTTTTAACTTTAACTTTTGCCATTTTGAGTCTGTGTATCTGGTCTAGAATCTCTCTCGAGGTTTTGATCTTTCTGAAAGTGATTTATAAGCTTATAAACCTAATTGTAAAGATCTTTTATCAAGTTATTAATGAGAATGATGATTGAAAAGGTGAATTTGCGTGTTTGATTCATTTATTATCATTTTGAAACTAATCTAGGGTTTCCGCACCTGGATTAACTAACTTGTTTTTGTGAAAGTGATCTAGGGTTTCCGCACCTGGATTAACTTGTTTGATTCATTTAGAATCTCTCTCGAGGTTTTGATCTTTCTGAAATTGATCTAGGGTTTCCGCACCTGGATTAACTAACTTGTATGATCAACTAACTTGTTTTTGTGAAAACGATCCTCTACAAAAGTTTTCATGCATGATGTGACGTTTTCATACTTTTTACCATTTTGGGTAAGTGTTAAAATGGATTGATTTTTGGGGGAAATTAGTAGGGAATCGTAGGGACATTTCATTCATGTTTGACTGTTGTGTTTCGTAATTTTTGTGGTGTTTTCGGATGGTTTTGATGCGTTATGGTGCGTTTTAGATTATGTGCAGCAGGGGAGGTCAAACGTTGCACACATTCGACCAGCGTGGGGTCGAAGGTGGGTGTCCAGGGGTCGAACCTAGAACTCTACAGGTCGAACAAGCTTTAGTTAGGTCGAACGAACTTGATTTGGGTCAAATTAACACATGTTAGGGTTGAATTAACATATGTTAAGGTCAAATGAGCATATAATAGGTTGTATGAACTTAAGTAAGGGTCGAAGGAGCCTGATGAGGGTCGAACCAAGGTCTTAGGGGTCGAACCTGGACCTGTTGAACACTTATTCGACCCTACAACTTCAAATGTGAGATTTTTGATGAAATATAACTATATCCTCATCTTTTTCCGAAGCGTGTGTTTGAATCGAGACATGTTACCACTGAAGCTGAGTGAATCTCAGGGCGAGATTCCTTTCAACAGGGGGATGATGTAACAACTGGTAAATTTTCTTTTCGTTTCTTGCTTTTTATTGCTTTCCTTTTTGGGCTTTGTGCAATTTTCGGGATAAAAATTCATTCAACGTGGGGATGATGTGACACCCGGCATGTTCAGCTTAACATTTTGAGAACATATAAGTCTACCTTAGTGAAAAACAATTGTTAACATACTTGACTGGGTCAGTTAAGTCGAGTCAGACTAGGATTGTCTGGGGTTCAATGATCTGGAGGATCATTGGGGAGTAATTTTATAGTTCCACTAGACTTGGGTCTCGTTATTGGTGATATTACATGAATTGAATTAAGTAAGATATGTAGATTATTAACATACATGTAATGCAATATGATAGTACGTGCTACGAAGGTGTGAACATGATAATACGTGCTTCTATATGCTTAACATGTGTTAGTGTTGGATCAGTATGCTCTTGAAGGTTTACTCGCTAGTGAACACTTATGTGTTTAGCAAGTTCAATCAGATTTGCATAGCGGAATGAGTATAGAAAGTTACACTATCAATAGGAGTTATTACTCCCCCTGGATGTTTGCAAACTAAAGACAACTTAATGAGAATCTAAGTATTGAATGTGAATGATAATAAATACTCAAATAGATTCTTATTAAATTAAATGGAAATAACAATAATGAGCTTTGAAGGATTTCAGTTTCAATTAAAATCGATGTCTAAAACAGAGGGATGAACCCATCTATTTATAGACTTACAAATGCATGAACCTTGATCAAAAAGCATGTCCGCAAAAACTTGCAGTCTTGGAACTTGTACAAAAAGATAAAGTAATAATAAACAATTAAACTACTGAAACATAAGGGCGGTGGAAAGATTCTATTACAAGTGTTGATAAATGACAAACTACTGATGAGTAGTTTGTCTTCAGTAGTTCTTCAGTGGACTTGTCTGGTTTGACTTCAGAACTTCTGATCTATCTTCTTCAGTACTTGTTGAATCCTTCTTTAGTATTTTTGTCTTCTTTCTTCAGTAGTTCTATACTTAGAATAATTTGCAGAAGTATGAATTCGACTAAGGTTTGCAAAAGTGGTTTCCTCAATCCTATCTGTCCTTACAGTTAGGATTACATGTTCATACGTTAGAATGTGTCTAAATGCTTTTAAACGACAAAACTGGAAAACCTGGAAAACATAGGTATTGGTTCGACCTGTAGGGGGGTCGAACCAGAGATGGAAATCAGTATAAAAGCCATTCGACCTGCTTGGGGGTCGAATGTGGCTCATTCGACCTTGTATAGGGGTCGAATGTGGCTTAGTATAAATACCACACTTTATCATTTTTCATCATTTCACAAACCCTAGTCGCCTCTAAACGCTCTCTGTTGATTTTAATCACTGGGGAAGGAATTTTTGCTCTCGTTTTTCATAATCTAACATACAAACATCATCTAATCAAGAATCCAAGGTGTGTTCTTAATCCAAAACCCTTTTTAATACATTTTGATTCGTTTTCATTTAGTCCTAAATGTCCAGATATGTTCTAAGGTTGTTTTATGAATAAAAACCTATCAAACATCTTTCTAAACAAAACCTTATCATTAAAACATGAGTTTTCAAATGAATGAACATGTGTTAGTGATGTATTATGTGATATTCAGCTGTTCATCAGTGAGAGATCCTTGTTGAGGTTCTAGATGTTGAATTGTAAGCAAGTCTTGTGTTGATAGATTTTTCAGTTCATTCATGGATTTGAAGGCCTTGCTTGTAAGATCTCTTCTTGTCACCAATACTGAGTTGGAATCAGTAAAGGACCGTCTGATGATCATCACTTTAGATCTGTCAAAATCTGAAGTATAGGGAACCATGCTGGATCCCTAGGATGTTCCTGAGTGTTGGATGTTCTCTACTTCAGTGACTCTCAGGTGGGATTTACTTCTGTCTTCTGTTTGCACCACATCAGGTAATTTAAAAGTAGGTAAGTGATGTTCAGTAACTACCTTTGTGTGCAGCTTATCAGTTATAGTCTTCTGGATTTGGTAAGCAAATGTTGAAGGATCCCTGAATCGTGTTATCAGAGGCTTTTCATCAATATCAAAGTCTCCATGTACAACTGTGTTGCCTTCTAGCAACTCCATCTTGAAGTCAGTCTTTGTATTGTCCTCTGGCTTTCTTTTGGTAGCTGGTCTTGTTTGTTTAACACCAGAAGTTCTAACTACTGAAGTTGACACTTCAGAAGTTTTGTACTTCTCTGGATTTGTAGCCTTGTCAGCCTTATATCTTTTGTAGGTGTCAAATAATTTGTCTTCTCTCCACTTTGACACAGAGGCTTTTGAACCATAGTGATTGGCTACCAACTCTTCTATTATCTCTTCTCTCTTTGCCTTTCTATCTTTCTCTGTGGCAATCTTGTCAGCAATAATTTGAGCTCTTCTAGTTAGCTCATCCATTGAGAGCACTTTGAGTGAATAGGCTTTTTTTTTTGCTGTTCTTTGTGATGAAAGACACCAGTTGTTGTCTTTTGTCTTCTTCATCAACCTTTTCAATCTTGGCTTGTCTATTTAGCTCTACTTCATAAGCTTGAAGCTTTTCATTGAAGCTCATGTCTTCCCTTGCTTCCAGACTGTTCCAGATCTCATCTTCCTTTGCATTTCTTTGGGCTGCAAGTAAACTCTTCTCTAGTAATTCTTTGGACTCTGAAATTGGAGAAGGGTTCAACACAGTCATGTGAGTTGTTGTAGGCTTTGGAATAGGAGTTGGTTGTTGTTAAGTTGGTTTGGAAGGCTCTTCAATTGTTTGTATGCTAGAAGTGTTAACTGCTGAAGTGTTGATAGAAGTATCAACTACTAAAGGATTGTCTTCAGTACTTTCTGAGTCTTCAGAAGTTTCTTTAGAAGTTTCTTCATTATGGCCTTGGGAAGGTTCAGCTTCAACATCAGTTGTCGAAACAAGCCTATCTTGATCTTCTTTTTGTTTCTTGGCTTTTTCTAGTAGTTCTTGTTGTTGTAGAGCCAATCTTGCCTTTATCTTGGCTTCCAGTGACTCCCTTTGGTCCTTAATCTTCTCCCCTTTTTTGGCTTCATCCACTTCTGGAAGCCTGCCAGGTTGAGAAGTTTTTCCAGATAACTTGGCAAGCTGTCTTGAATTGTTGCCAATCTTGTTGGACAGCTCACCTAGTTTTTTCTTTATCACCTCAAATTGAGTTGTGGTTTTCAACTCCAAAGCAGTTGTGAAAGATTTGAGGTAATTGGAAATGAGGGTGTTCATCATCTGGTATAGGGCACCATCTAGGTTGCATAGGAGGTTCAAATCTATGCTTGATGACCCAGGGAATTGGGTAGGCATTTTGTTGGATCAGTATTGCTCTTTTGTATGAACTTGCTAGTGAACACTTAGGTGTTTAGCAAGTTCTTGATCAGTGATAGCACAGTGGAATGTTATGAGTTTAAAGCTACACTTATCAACAGGAGTTATAACTCCCCCTGGATTGAGAAACTAATAAATGATAAGTATTTATTGAGAATCTAAGTATTGAATGAGAATGAAACACTTAGACAGGTTCTCAATAAATATGAAATGGAAATAACAATAATATGAGTTGAAGGATTTCTGTATTCAAAATCAATGTCTAAAACAGAGGGATGAACCCTTCTATTTATAGACTTTACAAATACATGAACCTTGCCAAAAAGCAAGTTCAGAAACAAGTTGCAACAAGTTGCAGCATTGGAACTTGTACATAAAGCAAAAGTAATACTAAAGTAATAAACTACTGATACAAAAAGGCGGTGGAAAAGATCTTCACATAAGTACTGATGAATGACAAACTACTGATGAGTAGTTTGTCTTCGGTAGTTCTTCAGTAGAAGTTTCTGGTTTGAACTTCAGAACTTCTGATGACTTTTCTTCTTCAGCACTTGTGGAATCTCTTCTTCAGCAGTTTGATCTTTCTTCTTCAGCAGTTCTATACTTAGAATATTTTGACAGAAGTGAATTAGACTAAGGTTTGCAAAAGTGGTTTCACCAATCCTTTTTGTCCTAACAATCTCCCCCTGGATTGATGAAGCCAAAACCTTACTAATTCCTTATTGTTCTTTCCTGTCCTTCATAATTTTCCATATTCCTTTGAACATGGAATTCTTCAGCTGGTTCAGCTGTTCATCAGTGAGAGACCCTTTCTGTGGTTCTAGATGTTGGATTGTAAGCAGGTCTTGAGTTGATAGCTTCTTCAGATCATTCATCAACTTATAGGCCCTGCTTGTCTGATCTCTTCTTGTCACAAGTACTGAGTTGTTATCAGTAAAGGACCATCTGATGATTGGTACTTTAGACTTGTCAAAGTCTAATGTGTAGGGAACCATGGTGGTACCCTGGGATTCTCCTGAGTGTTGGATGTTTTCAACTTCAGTGACTCTCAGGTGGGATTCACTTCCTTGTTGTTGTTGCATCACATTAGGTAGTTGAAAGGTTGGTAAATGATGTTCAGTAACTACCTTAGTGTGCAGTTTGTCTTTGATGGTTTTCTGAATTTGGTAGGCAAAGGTGGAAGGATCCCTGAATTGTGTGATCAGAGGTTTTTCTTCTATGTCAAAGTAAGAATGGACTACTGTACTACCTTCTAGTAGTACCATTCTGAAATCAGTCTTCATATTTTCCTCTGATTTCTTCTTCTGAGTAGCTGGTCTTCTTTGAACACCAGAAGTTCTAACTACTGAAGTTGATACTTCAGCAGTTTAAAACTTCTCTGGATTTGCAGCCCTTGCAGCCTTATATTTTCTATAAGTGTCCACTAATCTTTCTTCTTTCCATTTGGACACAGAGGCTTTTGAACCATAACCATTTGCTACCAACTCTTCTATCATCTGAGCTCTCTTGGCTTTTGTATCTTTACTTGTTGCAAGTTTGTCTGCAATAAGTTGAGCTCTTCTTGTTAGCTCTTCCATGGAGAGTCTCTTTAATGTGTGGGTTTTGATCTTGCTGTTCTTAGTAATGTAAGACATCAGTTGATGTCTTCTTCCTCAGCAATCTTGCCTAGGCTAGCCTGCCTTTGAAGTTCAGCTTCATAAGCCTGTAGCTTTTCATCCAGGCTTAAGTCTAAGTCATCCCTTTCTTCCAGTGTTTTCCAAATCTGATCTTCTCTGGCTTTCTTTTGGGCTGCCACTAAACTCTTCTCAAGAAGTTCTGCTGATTGAGAGATTGGAGAAGGGTTTAGTACAGTCATTGTTGTAATAGGCCTAGGAGGAACAGGAGTTGGTTGAATAGGTGCAGTTGATCTGGAAGGCTCTTGTTCAGCAGTTTGAGTTTTGGAAGTGTTAACTTCTGATGGGTTGACAACAACTGAAGGTTTGTCAACTACTGAAGGATTGTCTTCAGTACTTTCTGATTCTTCATCAGAAGTTTGTCCATCAGAGGTTTCTTCATTGTGCCCTTGGGATTCATCAGTCTTTTCAGCATCTTCTACTTCTTGAATAGAGACACCAAATTGTTGGGCCAGATTTTCTTTTCTGGCTTGATCTCTTTGATCTCTTTCTAGGATAGCCACTCTTGCCTTTCTTCTGGCTTCAAGTGACTCCATAGGTTCCTTAGATTTCTCCCCCTTTTTGGCTTCATCAGTTTTTGAAGTTGAAGCTTGGGAGAACTGACCTGTAAGATTAGCAATCTGTTTGCTGTTGAAGTCAATCTTGTTGGACGGATCATTCATCTTTGTCTGTATCACCCCAAATTGGTTCTTTATGGACAGCTCCAAGTTAGCTGTATATGTTTGGAAGTGATTCTTGATGAGGGTGTTCATCATATGGTATAAGGGACCATCTGGGCTGCATAGCTGGTTCATGTCTATGCTTGTTTGCCCAGGGAATTGGGTAGGCATTTGTAGTGAGGGGTGTGTTTTTGGTTGATCTTCTTGTTGTACAGAAGATGCCACTCTAGGGGAATCAGGGATTAAGTGGACTTTAACCTGAGCTGGTGTGACTAGTTTCTTGAGCATAGATACACCAGGTGCAGGACCTTCACTTGTAGCCATCAATTCAGTAGTTTGGTGTTTTGAAACATCATCCAAGTCAATGGAATCATCTGAATCCCTGATTACATCCTCAATGAGGACTGTATCAGTTACATCATGAGCTGAGCCCAACTCAGTTGTCTCATGTACCTCTTTTTCTTGGTTCAGAGGATTTCCTACCTCAGGCATTAAGCCTTCATCAGTAGTTGCCATAGTTGAGGTCTTAGCTATGTTACTTCTATCCTCAGATCCACCACTGGGTGGTAAATGAGTAGTAGCAGCCTCAAAAGTACCAAGAGTTTCTAAGTTTGGGCTTAGAGACCCTGGTTCATCCTCATCTCTTTGGTTAGGGCTTTGAGTGTCCACATCCATGTCAAATTCTGAGGCTATGTCCCCTGTTTGATGTGGTTGTTTGGGACTGACATGTGTAGATGGGACTTTCTCTTTTAGCCCAGAGAGAAGTTTGGCTATTTCAAAATCTGGTTCAGAAAGTTGGGGTGCTGGTTCAGTAGTTTGGGCAGTGGGTTCAGCAGTTTCAAAAGAAGCATCAATAGGAATGGTTTTCTTAAGTCTTTTTCTTTTGAAAAGAATTGTGATTGGTGCTCTTGGTGGGGTGTGAGATGGATGAGACTGAGAGGATGTTTCAGTCACATCTTTAAGAAGTGCAGATTGCACAATAGGTTGTTCAGGCATCTCAACCTCCTGAACAGCTTTTCTTTTTGGTTTGGTGGGTTTTTGTTTTTGTACCTTGGGTTTCTTGGCCTTTGGGGGTGTAGCTTTGGAAGATGAGGGTTCCATGGAGAGTATTGC
The DNA here is from genome assembly GCA_030844895.1 of Ambrosia x helenae. NCBI lineage: Eukaryota > Viridiplantae > Streptophyta > Magnoliopsida > Asterales > Asteraceae > Ambrosia > Ambrosia x helenae. The sequence continues at coordinate 62,505,291 of CM061227.1, read as the reverse complement.
TTCTCTACTTGTAGAATGAAGAACTTGATGATTTCAGCAGCCTCATCCTTGGAAAATAAGAAGAATACCAATGCAAATCTTGAGTAGTCATCAATGATGACTAAGCAGTACTTCTTTTTACCACGGCTCATGATTTTTACAGGCCCAAATAAGTCCATATGAAGTAGTTGAAGACATGCAGTTGTTTTTTATTCTTCAATAGACTTATAGGAGGACTTATGTTGTTTTCCCTTTAAACAGGATACACAGTGTTCTTCACACTAGTATACTTTTAAGGGTAGACCTCTGACCAAGCCCATTTTTGTGACTTTATTTATGTTTTTAAAGTTCACATGGCCAAGTCTCCTGTGCCAGAGATCAATCTCTGAAGTTGATGCATTTGAGAAGAAATAGGCAGTGTTGTTTAGTACTTTGTCTTTTTCAATGTCCACTGCATAGACATTGCCACATCTTTTGGCTATTACCAAAGTGTGATCTGTCCAACAAGATTGACTTCAACAGCAAACAAATTGTTAATCTTACAGGTCAGTTCTCCCAAGCTTCAACTTCAAAAACTGATGAAGCCAAAAAGGGGGAGAAATCTAAGGAACCTATAGAGTCACTTGAAGCCAGAAGAAAGGCAAGAGTGGCTATCCTAGAAAGAGATCAAAGAGATCAAGCCAGAAAAGAAAAACTGGCCCAACAATTTGGTGTCTCTATTCAAGAAGTAGAAGATGCTGAAAAGACTGATGAATCCCAAGGGCACAATGAAGAAACCTCTGATGGACAAACTTCTGATGAAGAATCAGAAAGTACTGAAGACAATCCTTCAGTAGTTGACAAACCTTCAGTTGTTGTCAACCCATCAGAAGTTAACACTTCCAAAACTCAAACTGCTGAACAAGAGCCTTCCAGATCAACTGCACCTATTCAACCAACTCCTGTTCCTCCTAGGCCTATTACAACAATGACTGTACTAAACCCTTCTCCAATCTCTCAATCAGCAGAACTTCTTGAGAAGAGTTTAGTGGCAACCCAAAAGAAAGCCATAGAAGATCAGATTTGGAAAACACTGGAAGAAAGGGATGACCTAGACTTAAGCCTGGATGAAAAGCTACAGGCTTATGAAGCTGAACTTCAAAGGCAAGCTAGCCTAGACAAGATTGCTGAGGAAGATAAAAGACATCAACTGATGTCTTACATTACTAAGAACAGTAAGATCAAAACCCACACATTAAAGAGACTCTCCATGGAAGAGCTAACAAGAAGAGCTCAACTTATTGCAGACAAACTTGCAACAAGTAAAGATACAAAAGCCAAGAGAGCTCAGATGATAGAAGAGTTAGTAGCAAATGGTTATGGTTCAAAAGCCTATGTGTCCAAATGGAAAGAAGAAAGATTAGTGGACACTTATAGAAAATATAAGGCTGCAAGGGCTGCAAATCCAGAGAAGTTTCAAACTGTTGAAGTATCAACTTCAGTAGTTAGAACTTCTGGTGTTCAAAGAAGACCAGCTACTCAGAAGAAGAAATCAGAGGAAAATGTGAAGACTGATTTCAGAATGGTACTACTAGAAGGTAGTACAGTAGTCCATTCTGACTTTGACATAGAAGAAAAACCGCTGGTCACACAATTCAGGGATCCTCCCACCTTTGCCTACCAAATTCAGAAAACCATCAAAGACAAACTACACACTAAGGTAGTTACTAAACATCATTTACAAACCTTTCAACTGCCTAATGTGATGCAACAACAACAAGGAAGTGAATCCCACCTGAGAGTCACTGAAGTTGAAAACATCCAACACTCAGGAGAATCCCAGGGTACCACCATGGTTCCCTACACATTAGACTTTGACAAGTCTAAAGTACCAATCATCAGATGGTCCTTTACTGATAACAACTCAGTACTTGTGACAAGAAGAGATCAGACAAGCAGGGCCTATAAGTCGATGAATGATCTGAAGAAGCTATCAACTCAAGACCTTCTTACAATCCAACATCTAGAACCACAGAAAGGGTCTCTCACTGATGAACAGCTGAACCAGCTGAAGAATTCCATGTTCAAAGGAATATGGAAAATTGTGAAGGACAGAAAAGAACAATAAGGAATTAGTAAGGTTTTGGCTTCATCAATCCAGGGGGAGATTGTTAGGACAAAAAGGATTGTTGAAACCACTTTTGCAAACCTTAGTCTAATTCACTTCTGTCAAAATATTCTAAGTATAGAACTGCTGAAGAAGAAAGATCAAACTGCTGAAGAAGAGATTCCACAAGTGCTGAAGAAGAAAAGTCATCAGAAGTTCTGAAGTTCAAACCAGACACTTCTACTGAAGAACTACCGAAGACAAACTACTCATCAGTAGTTTGTCATTCATCAGTACTTATGTGAAGATCTTTTCCACCGCCTTTTTGTATCAGTAGTTTTTTACTTTAGTATTACTTTTGCTTTATGTACAAGTTCCAATGCTGCAACTTGTTGCAACTTGTTTCTAAACTTGCTTTTTGGCAAGGTTCATGTATTTGTAAAGTCTATAAATAGAAGGGTTCATCCCTCTGTTTTAGACATTGATTTTGAATACAGAAATCCTTCAACTCATATTATTGTTATTTCCATTTCATATTTATTGAGAATCTGTCTAAGTGTTTCATTCTCATTCAATACTTAGATTCTCAATAAATACTTATCATTTATTAGTTTCTCAATCCAGGGGGAGTTATAACTCCTGTTGATAAGTGTAGCTTTAAACTCATAACATTCCGCTGTGCTATCACTGATCAAGAACTTGCTAAACACCTAAGTGTAGCTTTAAACTCATAACTCCTGTTGTTCCCAAACCTGTTGCTTGTTGAATTGAAGCAATTCATCTTGCATTGCCTGCACCCAATTGTTGTCTTTGAATGTCTCTTGACAATAAGAACTCTATTTTAAACATAACATGATGTGTTAACTGATTCTGCCCAAAAGTATAATGGTAGGCCAAAATCAACTAACATTGTTCTTGCTCCTTCTATTAAAGTTCTGTTCTTCCTTTCTACCACACCATTTTGTTCAGGAGTTATGGGAACACTGAATTGTCTAATAATCCCTTTAGACAAACAGAATTCATCCAGAGTTTTGTTCCTGAACTCTGTCCCATTATCACTTCTAATGGTTTTGACAGGTAGAGAGTATTGCTTCTCTACTTGTAGAATGAAGAACTTGATGATTTCAGCAGCCTCATCCTTGGAAAATAAGAAGAATACCCATGCAAATCTTGAGTAGTCATCAATGATGACTAAGCAGTACTTCTTTTTACCAAGGCTCATGATTTTTACAGGCCTAAATAAGTCCATATGGAGTAGTTGAAGACATGCAGTTGTTTTTGATTCTTCAATAGACTTATAGGAGGACTTATGCTGTTTTCCCTTTAAACAGGATACACAGTGTTCTTCACACTGGTATACTTTTAAGGGTAGACCTCTGACCAAGCCCATTTTTGTGACTTTATTTATTGTTTTAAAGTTCACATGGCCAAGTCTCCTGTGCCAGAGATCAGTCTCTGAAGTTGATGCCTTTGAGAAGAAACAGGCAGTGTTGTTCAGTACTTTGTCTTTTTCAATGTCCACTGCATAGACATTGCCACATCTTTTGGCTATTAACAAAGTGTGATCTTCAATGATCTTCTCTATCAACTTCTGGCCTTCTGGTGATATGATCTTGCATGCTGTCTTTGTGAAAAAGGAAGAATATCCTTTATCACAAATTTATGACACACTCAGCAAGTTGTACTCAAGGTTTTCAACCAGATTGACCTTGTCAAACTGTATTTTGCCAGAGGAGACATTTCCATGTCCTAGCACATATCCCCTAGCATTGTTCCCAAAGGATACAGATCCATCTCTTTGACTGATAAAATTGTTTATCAGGTATCTGCATCCTGTCATGTGCATTGAGCCTCCACTGTCTACATACCAAATGCTATTTAAGCCTCTGGAAACTCTCTGCACAAGATAGCAAATCAGTTAGATTTAGGAACCCAAGCCAGTTTGGCTTTAGGTTTGCTCTTGAGAACATTTACAGTTTGTTCTTGACCAAGTTGAGAAATCCATGTCTTTTTGGCAATAGATTTTTCATTAAGAACAATGGTGGTATCCTTTTGAGGACCACCATCAACTTTGGTCATCAGTAGTTGTACCAAGTTCATGAGATCTTTAATCTCAGCAGTTTGTGAAACTGCTGATGATTCAGGTCTAACTACTGATAGAAAATTTTGAGAAAAAGACCTTTGTTGAGATTTTGTCTTTTTCTGAGAAAAGGTGTTTACTGGTTGTTGTTTCTTGGGAGAAAATGTTTTTACGAAATCATTTTTGATTTGTTTTCCCACAACCAGTTATTGATTTTTCTTGTTGAACTGAATACCTTTTCTATATCTGCAAAATTCTATTTTGTGGTTGAACAGACCACAGATTTCACATTCTTTTGTCTTTTCTTTCAAAGACAAGTTTCTGATTGTGTTGATTGGTTTTTGGTCATTAGTAGTTTTCAGGTTCTCAACTCCTGATGTAGTTGAAACTACTGATGGCTTAAAGTCAGAATTAATCAGTACTTCTGAAGAACTTTCTTTGTGAGTTTTTAGAAAGTTCTCATGGAAAGATGTGCATTCTTTCTCTTCATAAGTTTCACCTGAAACAATTTTTCTCCCATCTTCAGTAGTTTTGGGGGAAAAATCTGTTGGTGTTTCAGTGTGATTGTACCCTATGCCAAACCTAACATTTGAAGCACTTTGTTTGTTTAGCAATAATTGGTACCCCTTACAAGATTCAAACCATTTTTCACATGTGACCTTGGTGTCAGCAAGCTCTTGTTTGACATTTCCTAGGTCATTTATCATGATTTTAATTTGTGCTTGGGTTTCAATAGCAGTGTTAGTTAATTTAGAAACTTCTTTTGTTTTTGCAGAAAGTTTTCTTTCTAAATCACATTTCATCTGAGTGAATTTTCTCTCAGAGTCATTTGCTTTTCCCTGTAAGTGCACATTAGTCTCTCTTATGAGAGAAAAAGATTCTTTGCAAGAATTTGAACACAGTTTTGTCAAAGATTCTTTTGATACCTTTGACAAGGCAGATTTTGAGGTGCATCCCTCAAATGCCATTAAGGCAAAGTTCTTTCTGCCATTGTCAGGCTCTCCCCAGTTGATGTCAAACATCTTGTTGTCTGCATCAGGATTGCACTCTGTGGTGTCAAAAGGAAGACTGCTCCAGTCAACATACCCTAAAGTAAATAAACTTTGTTGAGAGGGTTGCTGAGGCTGTGGAGGTTGTTGAGCAGCTGGAAAGGGAGGGATTGATTGTTGGCTCTGCATCTGTTTAGCAGGCATCTGTACATATTGTACTTGTGGCACATATTGGTGTTGTGGAGCTTGTGCCTGTACAAAATGTGCACTCCCTTGTGTTCCATTATTCATGTTATAATTGGGGTTAAAATTGTTTCCAGACTGAGATTGGTTAAAGCCAGAGCTTCTACACTCTCTAGCAAAGTGTCCCAACTTTTGACACTTGTGACATCTAAGTTTAGATTTGTCAAAACCAATTTTTGTTGAACTATTGAGTCCTGGAAACTTCCTTCCTGACCTTTTGTAAAATTTATTTGTTTTTAAATTTAACATGGCCAGTTGGTGCAAAATATCCATTTCTTCTAAGTCATCACTGCTGAAATTATTTAAATCATTCATGATAAAACACATGTTATCAGCAGTTTGACCAAAATCATTATTGTCATAATCTAGGAATGATCTTTCAGATGAGATCCCAGTAGTTATGTCAATATGGTCATAAGATCCAAAACTATTTGAACAAGTTGGTGAGTCTTGTCCCAATAGTGTTGTACTACCTGGTAGATAGTCATCAGCAGTTTTGCCAGAACTTTGTAACTTTTTCTCTTGATCAATTTCTCTTTCAAAAGTAAGTAATCTCCCATGAAGTTTTGTAAGAGTGAGGGAGCTAAAGTCTGGTGAAGATCTTAAGACTATAGAGTATGTTTCCCATTTTTCAGGTAAAGACCTTAGAAATCTATGAAGCATAGATACAGTTGTGTAGGTCTGACCATTTAGTTTTAGCTCAGATATTAATGAGGAGAATTTTTCAAATTGTTGTGTTAAAGTTTCCCCATTAATATGAGTAAAAGTTTCATATTGTTGAGCCAGGATTTCTCTGGTGTTGGCAATCACCTCTTCAGTTCCTCCAAACTGTTCTTTGAGGCAGTCCCAAAGCTCTTTGGCACTATCACAATGTAATAGGCCATAGTAGATTTCATTTGGGAGTGCCATTGCCAACATAGAGAAAGCTTTAGCATCAAGCTCAAGTTTTAGGAAATCATCATCTGTATAGTCTTTTGGGTCTTTTGGAATCTCTTCTTTAGTTTCAAGATTAATGTTTACTGGTTTATGAGGACCATATATCATAGATTTCCAGCAACCTGTGTTGGTCTGTGATAATGTATGTGCCATTCTCCTTTGCCAGATGTTATATTCATTTCTTACTAGCATAGCAGGTTTATTGGCAGAACTAGTATTATGAGGATCCATTTTAAAGAGTATTAAATTGTCAAATATCTCTTAAAGTGATGGATGTTGATAAAAGTGAGCTTATAATCCTTTATTGAATATCAATAAGAGCCTGTGTCTGATTCTCAATGTGTTAGATTGATATGTGATCAGATAAACCAGTGCTCTGATACCAATTGTTGGATCAGTATTGCTCTTTTGTATCAACTTGCTAGTGAACACTTAGGTGTTTAGCAAGTTCTTGATCAGTGATAGCACAGCGGAATGTTATGAGTTTAAAGCTACACTTATCAACAGGAGTTATAACTCCCCCTGGATTGAGAAACTAATAAATGATAAGTATTTATTGAGAATCTAAGTATTGAATGAGAATGAAACACTTAGACAGATTCTCAATAAATGTGAAATGGAAATAACAATAATATGAGTTGAAGGATTTCTGTATTCAAAATCAATGTCTAAAACAGAGGGATGAACCCTTCTATTTATAGACTTTACAAATACATGAACCTTGCCAAAAAGCAAGTTCAGAAACAAGTTGCAACAAGTTGCAGCATTGGAACTTGTACATAAAGCAAAAGTAATACTAAAGTAATAAACTACTGATACAAAAAGGCGGTGGAAAAGATCTTCACATAAGTACTGATGAATGACAAACTACTGATGAGTAGTTTGTCTTCGGTAGTTCTTCAGTAGAAGTGTCTGGTTTGAACTTCAGAACTTCTGATGACTTTTCTTCTTCAGCATTTGTGGAATCTCTTCTTCAGCAGTTTGATCTTTCTTCTTCAGCAGTTCTATACTTAGAATATTTTGACAGAAGTGAATTAGACTAAGGTTTGCAAAAGTGGTTTCACCAATCCTTTTTGTCCTAACACATTTTTAGTAAGGGGTGTGTTTTGGGTGATCTTCAGGATGTACTGAAGCTGCCACTTTAGGGGAATCAGGAATCAAGTGGACTTCAACCTGATCTGGTGTGACCAGCTCTTTGAGCTTAGAGACACCAGGTGCAGGACCTTCACTAGCAGCTGTCAATTCATGTTTAGTGGAGTGTGAATCATCATCCAAATTAATGGAATCATCTGAATCCCTAATGATGTCCTCAATGAGGATAGTATCAGTTATATCATGAGTTGGGCCCAACCCAGTTGTCTCATGTACCTCTTGTTCTTGGTTCAGAGGATTTCCTACCTCAGGCAAAAACTTTCATCAGTAGTTGCCACAAGTGAGGTCTTAGCTATATTACTTCTGTCCTCAGCTCCACCACTGGGTGGTAAATGAGTAGTAGCAGCCTCAAATGCACCTAAGGTCTCTAAGTTTGGGCTTAGAAACCCTGGTTCATCCTCATCTCTTGGGTTAGGGCTATGGATATCCACATTCATGTCAAAGTCTGATGCTATGTCCCCTGTTTGATGTGGTTGTTGGGGACTAACATGTTCTAATGGGATAGTCTCTTTTAGCCCAGAGAGAAGTTTGGCAATTTCTATGGTTTCAGGTTCAGTAGTTTGGGGTAAAGGTTCAGCAGTTTCAAAAGAAGGGTCAGTAGTTATGTTTTTCTTGATATTCTTTCTTTTGAATAGAATGGTAATTGGGGCTCTTGGGGGGGGGGGGGTTGAGATGGATGAGACTGAGAGGATGTTTCAGTCACATCTTTAACAAGTGCAGATTGCACATCAGCAGTTTCAGGCATGTCAACTTCCTAAACTGCCTTTCATTTAAGGCTGGTGGGTTTTGGTTTTTGTTGTTTTGTTTTCTTGGCCTTTTTGGGTAAGGGTTTGGAAGATAAGGGTTCCATGGGGACTTCTGGTTCCCCTTGGTCATCTTCTGGCCAGGCAGCCGGTTTGTTATGCCTTGAGTATGCTTGTGAGGTTAATGGGTTTAAAACAGTTGTTTTACCCACAAGCACCCCATCTCCAAGTTCTTTAATTATGCAATGCATTATGAATCTTGGATACAACAAAAACTTCTTTTTAAAATGTAGGTGATGTAATACTAACTCATTAAAGAAAAGTGTTGATGCCTTGAATTTTGTTTCATTCACAATGGAATGAAAAATTGGTTGAAAAGTAGAGGGCATCTGATCATAAGATCCAGTTTTTGGACTCAAACACATGATAATGTAATGAAACAAAAGTTTATATTTTGGTTCAAAATATTTCTTAAGAATTGTTGCATGTGAGAGAGTACCTTGGTAACCACACTCTGTCATGGTCAAATGAATTTCAGAGTTTGGAAATTGATCTGGGGCATCCACATCATCTAGACCCAGTCTAATCCCCAAAGTTGCTGGTGTGATTGCCATTGTTTTCCCTTGGATGGTTGATTTGAGGGAAATCACTTGATCATTCACTGTCACCGTCTCTGCATTTGCCCATAACTCATTGAGAGTTTCAGTATGGATTGGAGGATCAACGGTGAGGGCAGTGAAGTATTGGGATTTGACGACTAAATCAATGATTTTGTCGTATTGGGACCAGGCTTCATGTTTCTCAAAGTAGCCTCTTTGATTGTGTCCCTGTTTCAGTGTAAGAGCCATGTGGTTTGTGTGTGGGTGGATCGAACAGTGTTCTTGTTTGCAGGTTAAGGGTTTGAGAGTGTTTTTGAGAGAGAGAGAGAAGGAGGGAATTTTTCTTTTTGAAAGGATAAGTGTTGGAAAAGGTGTTTATCAGAAGTTTATAACCGCCCTAGGTCAAACTTCAGAAGTGGGAAATTTCTGATTTACCCTTAATGGCAAAACTGCTGATGAAGAACAACCTTCATCAGTAGTTCCCATTTTCTCTTCAGTAGTTTGTTAACAACTGATGGGAATGTTTATAAACACTTTATTCATAACTTCTGAAGTTTATTTTATCAGAAGTTAATCATTTTTCAGAAAATATTCCCATACTGAGGGTTTGTACATCAGTAGTTTCTCTCTTTTTGTTTTTCAGAAGTTTTGAACTAAAACAGATGCAAGTGAGGAATAAAATATGTGTAGAAAAGTAACAGAAACACTTACAAATTTAGCATCCCAAGCATGGATATTAACTTCTGAAATGTTGATGTGTCAAGGGGTTTAGTGAATATGTCAGCTATTTGATTAGCTGTTGTCACATGCTTCACATCAATCTTGCCTTTTTCATAGCAATCCCTTATGAAATGATACCTGATTTCAATATGTTTAGTTTTTTGAGAACTGAACAGGATTTTGAATGATGCTAATGGCATATTTACTGTCTACAAGCAATGGTGTCTTGGTCTCTTTGATTCCATAATCAAGAAGTTGATATTGGAGCCATTGTATCTGTGATGTACAACTTCACTACTAGAAAAAAGACCTTTCTTGACGCGCATTACATGTCAAGAAAGGGTTCTGATGACACAAAAAAGAGTGTCAATGATGGATCCGTTACTTTACCCGGTGGCGGATCCATTATTTTTTTCTATGGGTTCCTTTTTTCGGTAGTCAAATTTCTCATCACAAAAGGTCAGAAGTTTCGGGTTGGAAAACAAAGTAATCATTCCATTAGCCCTAGAATTTGTGTGTTGAGTTGGATTGCAAAACTCATAATTATGAAAACTATTCCCAAAACTGAGTTGGAACCCCAACATATTCTTGAAGAATATCATAGTGGAATTAAATTTAACATTTACCTTAGAAATATTGGTCACTAATTTAGTCCTTATATAATATTTTAGTGGCCAAACTGCAACTACAATTTATGTTACCTATCTATTTAAAGAGATAATTTGGCTTGGAAATGGTGAAAGTCATTTGGCTAGGATATACCTGTGGAACAGAAGTACTCTTTCGCAAGCTATATCCTGGCAGCCCATTCCTGTATTATATGGCCAAAATAAGTTGACTAAGAAAAGAAAGAAACATCAGAAAGATGTAAAAACATCCATTATAATATGTGTGACAATATTAGCAATGTAAAAACATCCATTATAATATGTGTGGCAATATTAGCAGTAGAAGTCCCTTGTGTAGTTAAACTAACCATTTTACCTTAGGTTCAATGAACACGTGGCCTTTCTTCATGCATCCAATATATGTCTCATGCCTGTATGTGATGAGTGATGACGCTTTTTAGCCAAAAGCAGCGAGAGGCGGACGTCTGGTCGGCTCAAGCTGGAGGTGGAGGGGGCAGAGGCCAAATATTGTGCTTGCAATACATATTTAAAGACATGCAAGCATACCAAATTATTATATTATAGCAACAAAACAAAATAACATACAACCCAAGTGTTTAACACATAGACCAAATTTTGTACTTGTCAATACAAATTTAAACATATACAAGCATACAAAATTATTATATTATATCAAAATACATCTAGTTTAGTTTCAAAGACACCCACTGTACACATGCCTATAAACACAAATACACATACATACATGCATAGAAAGATACATTACCATTTGTAAGTTTCAAGTAACAACTAAGGTGCAGATGTGGTAAATCTATTACCAATGCCTAATGTAAACTTAGTCATTATATATATATATATATATATATATATATATATATATATATATATATATATATATATCACGTCGCCAATTGTAAATCAATTACCAATGCCTAATGTAAAGTTAATCATTTTATCAGGTCGCCAATTCTAGATCATCAAATATATCACGGTTGATGTTTTTTTCTCGCGACACTGGTAATTCAATTACATGAGACCCGCGTTCACCACCAAATATATTTTGGGTAGTTAACATGAAAAGAATAGAGAGAATGGATCCACGGAATACAATTGTGCTATCGTAAAGTAATCATAGCCAGTTATCACTGATTGCGATCAAGGTGACTCACCGAAAGTAGTCGCCGTTGGCACCAACTAACCACTGCATTACAATAAATTACTAATAACACTGTTATTTACCACCACCAACATAAACAAATTTCTAAAATCTCTTTACATTGTGTTTCAATTTAAGATGATTATAAGATTCTAGCATTTCTGCTTTATGATAACAATATTCAGATTTTCATGTGTGTTGACTTTAGTAAGTCTTGTTGACTTTTGCTCATACCCAAAATTTAGGTTTGTATTTGTGATAAAGTACTACCAATACTTGCTCTAACAGCCCAGAAAAAAGATGATGTCTCATATAATTAGTAAGTAACCAAGCTAAATCGAATACACAAGAAAAAACCCCACACTACTACAAAAATACCCTTTCTTGACACTTTTTTTATGACATACCCTATTTAATGACATGCAAAAATGCATGTCATAAAAAAAATGTCATCTTTGATAAAAAATGATAATTTCTTGACGTTTTTTTATGCATGTCAATAATTTTCCGTCATAAAATAAAAAACATGACGGTTTTAATATCAGCGTGTCATAATTTTGTGTCATAATCTCAAATCCTTCTCTTGGCACGCTTCCCCATAAAGGCATAAACCTCCCCCTCTCTCTCATAAAAAAAATAAACACATCAGACATGTAATCTGCTCAAATCAAACCCTAAGGGATGATCTACTCAAATCCATAACCCTCCTTCTCAAATCAAACCCTCCTTCTCCTTCATTACATTTATCAATGATCCAAACCCTCAAATCAGATTAACACCGCTAAAAAGTGGCAATTCTTTCACCCCAAATTGCTTCTTATTTTCAAGATCTGTTTTTGTTTTTTTAACGAGGTATGTTACTAAACTTCATTCCACTTACATTTTTATTTATTTCTATTAATGTGTTTGAAATATTTGTTGTCATATTACTATTTTTTAAACTAGGTTTTCATAATAGTGTCATCTTGGTATGTCATGATAATGCCGACCACATAATACATACAATTGTTGTTCATAAAGTTGCTTAAAGGAAACTTTATTTAGGCTGTATTGGTTGACTTATTGACATGTTAAGGTTTTTGTGATGCGTTATTCTGATGGTCGCACCAGTGATGGGTTTCCGTCCAAATTGAAGCAATAAAGCAGGTAGCTAGGGCTCCCTGTTTTCGAAGGTTTAACTTAATTCATTTTGTTGTTTAATAATAAATAAATATTAGTAAACCAACAACCCTAAGGCCGTTGCCTCTACTGGAGTGCATACCTTATTATTGCTACATTAATAATAAAGAGATACTGACCGACGTATGCATTGGTTTTCTGCAATTTTTCGCCTATTAGACCTTACGGTGTGAAAGCTGGCATAGCCCCGGCAAGGCCCGGCAATGTGTTGATGGGCCGGCATACACCACCCCCTCTTCCGGCATCGGCATGAGCGGCAACCACATGACTTTTGTGCCGGGCCAAATGTTATTATTTTTAATAGATTTTTTATTATTTTTAATAATTCTGGCCAATGAGTTCGCCCGTCACCATAGTGCACACCACCCCTTTAGAGGTCCATCATGAAGATGCCTCTCCCCCACTCCTATGTGGCGCCTACGTGGAGGCCCATCATGAAGATGCCACCCCCCTCCACACCTAATGGTCATGACAAAATTGTTGTAAACTATTATACTTTTTTTATTATCCTCATAAAGGAGATTAGATTGTTGACCATAGTTTCAATGGTGCAGTGCAGTGCAGCTACCAGCCTACCACAATGGAGAAGCAGCCTGGTGGTGCTCTCAACTTTAAAGTTGGCCAATTCGCTGAAATGAAAACATTTGAGCACGACTTTCGTGGAGCTTGGTTCAGATGCAAAGTACACTTTCTCATTTTATTAACTTTATTCATTATTAACTCTATTTGGTCATATAAGTTAAGTTGCTTATGACCTGTTTTGTATAGGGTTTCTTGTTAACACATGCTTGTTGTTTCTGGATTTCAGGGGGATAAGGCTGTGTGTGTCCTGTGAAGAGTGTGATGCGGCCGGTTTATTACATATTAGTGGCGCTTGTACTCTTGGGGCAATTGGATTAGCGCTTCTTCATATTTACAGGCACCTCTTGAATTATACGAAGCCGACGTATCAACGGTTTATCTTCTGTCTTTGAACGTTTCATATATGTTTCATGACCTAAACAACATGTTTGTATGTGTGTTTGAAAGATTCAAGGGTTAGAACTGATAAAAATGAACCTGATAACCAAACTAGTTGAGAAATTGATGGGTCGGTTATAGAAATTTTGACTGCATAGAATGGGTTTCAATTCACCTAGCAAACCCATGTGTTAACTGAATCACCTTTCCCGATAACCGAAATAATCGTACAGTTTGTAATCGGACCCAATTGTTTATAAAATGTGAAAAACCAAAACATGGGTTGTAGGTTCAGTTTTGGCCCAAAACGAACCTGATGTGTACTTCTGAAGTGATTTTATGATTTGAATAATCCGAATAAGGTGATCAATATTCAAATGACATAAATTAGGCTGTAGGAGTTGGTGGTTCAATGTACTTTTCCCTATTGAAGCTGTATTAAGGAGGCATGTAGTCTGTATTTATAGTATTCACTATTTGCTTGCTTTCATGATAGCAACAAAATCCATCGCGCTTTGTATTTAAACATTGTAATGTATCTTTAGACGATCATTGAATGGGCAGGTTCATAAATCCTATTCGTGTATGTTTCGTGTTTGATTCAGTGTTTTTTTTTTTTTTTTTTGACAAACGATAGATCTAAATCCCATTCGTGTTTGATTTGGTGTCGTGTAACGACATTTCAAATGTACTTATGGGCAGACAGGAGGAAACTTATAGAGGTTCAGCTGCGTAGCGGTGTTCTAGGCTGGCAGAATGACAAGGCGCGAAACATGCGCCTGAAACAAATAAAAAAAGTTGGAATGAGTTGGGCATGGTGATGATGACAACGATTGTTAACAAGTAGTAGTGGTGCGGTGGTATATAATGAAACGTTTTCTTAGATTGTTTGGAAAGAAGTAAAATACTAAACTAATTTTGGGCGTGAATGAAGTAACTTTTGTAATTTGTTAGAGCATTTATTTTTTTGAAACTTTTGTTTTTTTCTACTCATGTGACAATTTGGGTTTTTTATTACAGGTATTGGTACGTGGACCTTTTTTAAAGTAAAGTTGAAGCTACCATGTAAACGTTTGTTCTCTAAATGGAGCTTCATTGAGAAATTCTAATGCAGTCCCTATTGTTCTTTACCAGCAAATAAAAATATTAGTATTTTAAAAAGTCCTTCATTGCTCTCTCAGGTTGATCATTGGCTGCCACTGAGTAATTTGATTTTTTTTTCTATTTTTACAGTGTACTTATGATGGCTAGAAATATAATGAAGATCGAAAAGATAACAGGTACACACCGTATTATTGAACATAACTTGAAAGCGAATGATAAATCGATAATAGCTAAATGGGAAATAAGTTGATATTTGTTATATTTATTATACGGGTTTTCAACAATATGAGAAGTTACCTCTTCATATATGCACTTCAATCTTATATTTGTTAAAATGGTAGTTGATATTTGCACGCATTTGGTCTTATTAACAGCAGGAACGATGGTAAACTTTTCAGCAATAACAAAAGATTTGGGAAATCTTTGATGGTGACATGAATATGTTTGATTATCGGTTGCAGGTGAGGCTTCCATTGGAGGCATTACTTATTGCACACAGTCGGTTCGATCTAAGTCACCTTTTGAGGGTGAATGGCTACTGTCATAGGTGCTTGATGAACGGTTGAGTTAAATGCTTTTCTATTTGTAAGTCTCTTGATTTACCTTTGAATGCTCTAAATTATGCGTTTCTTATTATTTTCATTATATGTTATCTGATTTTCATTATATGTTTATAGAAATATAGTAGGATAAAAATACAGAGGATAACACGCTTAGTATAGCATCCAAAGAAGGCAGTTACTCTATAGTTCCTAATAATTAACAAAAAAATTCTTTGTTAAGTATATTTTTATCTAAGTTTTATACATAAATTTATCATGTAGTTTGTAGTAATGTATAGGTAATCGAAGCATAAACGTACAAGTTATCGAAATGAGAACAACTCGATTTAGTGCGCCACAACGCGTGCAGGTATAGAACTAGTTTATATGTAATTGTTAGTGGTGATCCCTAGACCTTACCAATAATTGGGTGAAGTTGTAAAGGTGATTTCTATCTTCATTAGAGAAAGAGTGGTCTTCTTTAAGCATTATTTTCTAAAAGAATTTTGTTTTATCCCTTAGGCTATTATTTGGTGAAGAACTGCACTTAAAGTGAGCATAAAAGCAATCCTTTCTTTCTTTGACTAGTAACATACCTACTAAAATTGTTGATTTAGTAATAATGTGCATTAATTAAACACTGATGATCATTACTGTATGCATTTTTTCGTTAAGGCAAAATAAACGTAGCGATGCGTTATGATTTATGTAAAATATTTGGCCGGCCTCGACTAATGTATTAGTTTTATTGTTGTCTCAGGTTGGGAGAGGAGCGGATCATTACGGGGATAAGGACAGGATGTCGTACGGGAAGAATGGTTAGGCTACGCCGCGACATTTATTTTCAATGATCGAAACTTGTTTGAAGGCAATGTAATGTCGATACAATATATTTTTGTAAACGTTAAACGTTGTCTTGGATTAGTTTATAATTAGATAAATATGGATTATATAATGAAATGATGTTTTTGTTATTAGTGTGCTAATTATTTTGCATATAATAAAATGACAATAAATCTAGGAGGGTAAATATGTAATTTTACAAGAATTTTTTTTTTTTAGATTAAAAAATTATGACATGCAAAAAACGTCATAAAATTCTATTATAAAATGTGTCGTTAAAAACTGTCATAAAAATGTGTCATTAAAAAGTGTCATAACGTGTGTCAATAAAAACTGTCATAAATGTATGTCATAAACAGATGACACGCGAAAATATGTCATGTTAAATTTATGACACCGCCATCCTTGACATTCTTTTTCCTGTCATCAGACCCCTTTCTTGACACGCAATGCGTGTCAAGAAAGGGCTTTTTTCTAGTAGTGCCACATAAATATATATGTGGATCTAATTTTACAAAGCAACAATTACCTTCTTTTGAAAAAAAAAGCAACAATAATTCTATCATCACAAAATAAAAAACGAAGACACACAACATAAAAACAAAAAACGAAAGTCATCCAACTCACACCCTGTCTCTATTCTTCAAACAGACTCTTTTTATATTCAACTTCATAACCTACTTCCAACCCTAACTTAATTAAACAACTAATCAACCACCAATTCAGCCCAATATCAATCAACGCAACCTATTAATTACAACATCAACCAAACATTACCGATATTACACATCAACCACTTAATTTTAGAACTACGTTCTGTTTGATTCTCTTTATAACCATCTACACTCTTCAAATTAACTATTTATTTCCAACCCTAACTACAACATTAACCAAGCATTACTGATCTAACATATCAATCAACCAACACCTATCAAACAAACATACACCACTTGAAAAACACATAAATTTTACCAATTCACACTGGTCATCAAAGAAATCCGGCTCTGTTTCCCGTTTTGAGGCCTTCGCACGCTTTGTTTTCCAAACAGGCTTCTCAAGTTCCTTATTCTCCTCCTCCTGCTGTTGTGGTGGTTCAACGGTTGTGGTGGTGGTGGCGCCATCGTCCTTATGGGTGGCCTTTTCTCGGTTCCATTAGCATACCCTAGAGTATTACCACAAACAACTGATAAACAAAAACAAAGAGGCGTGAATCAACGATATAAAAGAAAATAAGTCTTCTACACACATTCACAATGGGGAACAAAAACAAAACCCTAAAACAAAGAGGCGTGAACCAGTACCTGAAGCGACGGAGGTATGGTGACGGTGGTGGTGGTGGTCAGGCGTGAATCAGTACCTCCAATGAAGAATGAGAGTTCGGTTGTGTTATGTTATGAGAGAGATGAGAGCAGATGTGCGTGTGAGATGTGTCTATTTTGTTATGAGAGAAAGAGAGGGGAGGGTTTATAGGGAAGAGTACGGAGGGAATTTGAATTTTAGTGACACAAAATTATGACACGCAAATTTGTTTACTGTCATGCTTTTTAATTTTTGACGGAAAATTATTGACACACATAAAAAAAACGTCAAGAATTTATCAATTTTTATGAAAGATGACATTTTTTATGACATACACTTTTGCATGTCATTAAATTGGTGTATGTCATAAAAAGAATGTCATTAAAGGGTATTTTTCTAGTAGTGCTTGCAGCTGCAATGTATTCAGCTTCAGCAGTTGAAGTTGCAACAGATGTTTGCTTCTTTGATTGCCAAGATACTAGACAGTTTTCGAAGAATTGACAACCACCAGATGTTGATTTTCTTGACATTTTGCACCCTGCATAGTCACTATCTATTAAAGCTGATAACTTGGTATTGCTAGAAGCAGGATACCAAATTCCAAGTGTAGGAGTTCCTTTCAGATATCTGAATATTCTTTTGACTACAATTAGGTGTGATTCCCTAAGAGCTAATTGATATCTAGCACAGACACATGTTGAAAACATAATATCTGGTCTAGAAGCAGTTAGATATAAAAGGGAACCTATCATACATCTATACATGGTCTGATCAACCTGTTTTCCTTGATCATCTGGTTCAACCTGTGTGGTTGGTGTCATGGGAGTGGAACATGATTTACAGTCTTGTAAAGAAAATTTATTCAATAATTCTTTAACATATTTAGATTGATGTATAAAAGTTCCATTTGTTTGGTGTTTAATCTGTAGTCCTAGAAAGTACTGCAGTTCTTCCATTGTACTCATCTCAAATTTTGATTGCATGAGTTTCTTAAATTCATCACACAGTTTTGTGTTTGTTGAACCAAATATGATATCATCAACATAAATTTGAACAAGTAAGACATGATTTCCAACATGTTTAATGAAAAGAGTTTTATCAATGGAGCCTCTTGTAAAGTTTTTTTTGAGCAAAAAGTTGGAAAGTGTTTCATACCAGGCTCTAGGAGCCTGTTTTAGCCCATAAAGAGCTTTGTCAAGCTTGTACACCCACTCAGGATGAGAAGGATCCTTAAATCCAGGTGGCTGACAGACATACACTTCCTCTTTGATCTTTTCATACAAAAATGCACTTTTAACATCCATTTGGAAAACTTTAATTTTGTTGGAAATAGCATAAGCCAGAAATAACCTGATGGCTTCAAGTCTTGCAACTGGAGCTAAGGTTTCATCATAGTCAATTCCCTCTTCTTGAGAGTAACCTTGTACCACCAGTCTTGCCTGGTTCTTAATAATATACAAGCCTCATCTTGTTTGTTCCTAAAAACCCATCTTGTGCCAATTGGTAGCTTGTTTGGTGGTATGGGACAGATATCCCAAACCTGTTGCTTCTTGAATTGGAGTAACTCATCTTGCATAGCTTGCACCAAATTGTTGTCTTTGAGGGCTTTTTGGTACTTCTTAGGTTCCAACTGAGAAATGAATGCTGAGAAGAAGCAAAAGTTGGAAAGTTGGTTTCTTGTGAGAACCCCTGTTGCAATATCACCGATGATTTGTTCCAATGGATGATCTTTGTGTTCAATAGGTTGTTTTAAACCAATGACAGGTGTAGGTGGCTCTTGTACTTCATGAAACAAACCACTGAGGTTTATTATGTCTGGTTCAGCTGTTTGAGTGTCTTTAGTAGTTGTAGGAGCTGAATCAGATGTTTGAGTTTGTACATCAGCATTTGTTGAATCAGAAGTTTGTGAAACTTCTGATGGTTTGAAAGTTGACTTAATGACTGTATTAGGAGTCCATGGTGATGGATCCTCGTCATCAAACCTCTGATCACCATAATAAGTAGGTTTAGATGGAGTGACAGTCTTTTCAGGTCAGAAATGGAAGCTATCAAGGTCAAAGAGTTTAGCAGGATGTGCTGGAATAAGAGTGTGTTTTGACTCATTGAACTTGACATTCAGTGTTTCTTCTACTATCTTGGTTCTTGAGTTAAAAACCTTGTAAGCTTTTCTAGTGGAAGAATAACCAAGAAAATAACCTGAATCAACTTTAGCAGCAAACTTTGAAATAGAATCTTTAATGTTTAGAATGAAACATTGACATCCAAAAGCCCTGAAAAACGAGATAAGGGGCTTAACGCCATGAAGAACTTCATAGGCAGTTTTGGAGTGTTTGTTGTTGACAAGGACACTATTCTGAACATAACATGCAGTGTTGACTGCTTCAGCCCAAAAATACAATGGTAGGCCTGAATCAGCTAACATAGTTCTTGCTGCTTCAATTAACATTTTGTTCTTCCTTTCTACCACACCATTTTGTTCAGGAGTTCTGGGAACACTGAATTGTCTAATAATCCCTCTAGACAAACAGAATTCATCCAGAGTTTTGTTCCTGAACTCTGTCCTATTATCACTTCTAATGGCTTTGACAGATAAAGAGTATTGTTTCTCTACTTGTAGAATGAAGAACTTGATGATTTCAGCTGCCTTATCCTTGGAAAATAAGAAGAATACCCATGTGAATTTTTAATAGTCATCAATGATGACTAAGCAGTAATTCTTCTTACCAAGGCTCATGATTTTTACTAGCCCGAATAAGTCCATATGGAGTAGTTAAAGAGATGCAGTTGTTTTAGATTCTTCAATAGACTTATAGGAGGACTTATGCTGCTTTCCCTTTAAACAGGATACACAGTGTTCTTGACACTTTTATACTTTCAAGGGTAGACCTTTGACCAAGCCCA
Source organism: Ambrosia x helenae (assembly GCA_030844895.1). NCBI lineage: Eukaryota > Viridiplantae > Streptophyta > Magnoliopsida > Asterales > Asteraceae > Ambrosia > Ambrosia x helenae. The sequence continues at coordinate 62,485,151 of CM061227.1, read as the reverse complement.
TTTTTGTGACATTATTTATGGTTTTAAAGTTCACATGGCCAAGTCTCCTATGCCAGAGATCAATTTCTGAAGTTGATGCCCTTGAGAAGAAACAGGCAGTGTTGTTCAGTACTTTGTCTTTTTCAATGTCCACTGCATAGACATTGCCACATCTTTTGGCTATCAACAAAGTATGATCTTCAATGATCTTCTCTATCAACTTCTGGCCTTCTGGTAATATGATCTTGCATGCTGTCTTTGTGAAAAAGGAAGAATATCCTTTATCACACATTTGTGACACACTAAGTCATGGTACACGTAAAATTTCCCAATTACAACTAATGAATAGTGGCAAGAAGTTATCGAACACAGGGAGTTTGTGGAATATGTGTAAGCTAATAACTTGTGAATTAACTAATAATTAACTACTACAAGATTAAAGATCAAAGATTTGTTGATTGCTTTGATTTTAGACTTTAATAAAAAAGAAAACTAAATTAATGATTTGAAATGAGTTTTGTTCTTCCAATTAACAAACAATGACCATCCTTGGATCCATTTTCCTTAAACCTTTATGCAAAAGTTCCACTAGAAAGAGTTACATAGACATAACTCGTGTTTAAATAATGATTGTGATAAAAGGGAACAAAGTACTCGGATTATAGCAATGCGAGGTTGTTTCCCGATGACCGATTAATCAATTATCCAACCCAAATCCTTCCCGCAATATCCCGGTTGTTAACAACACCAAGAACGTACGATTAAGACTAGAAATTGAGAAATTGATTAACTACTACAAGCAATTGTTCAAACACCACAATAATCAAGCAACATGTACTAAATTATCATTCTAGAAATGAAAAGAACAAACATGAAAGAGTTCAAGAAAAACTTCACCAAAGATGATCATCTAAAGTTCTAGCCAAGCATGACTTGATTGATCATCATAACAACCATAGAAATGTTCATATCAATCAAAAGCTAAAACCAATGTTTATGATGAGTTTCCAATGCTCCTCTCCAGCGAAAAAATCGCCCAAGATGATGTTATAAACGTTTCAAGTGGAAGTGGTAATGATAAGTCTCCATTAAGTGCTCTTTAAAGAAGGAGTTACACAAAAATGCAGGTGCCACCGTACCCCTACGGTCCCACCGTAAGGGTACGGTGGGTTTCAAATATCAACAGTTATCCAACACTGCCCTACGGTGGGAATTAGTGGCCTGAGGCCACCGTAACCCTACGGCCAGGCCGTAAGGGTACGATGGTCCTGTTGAATTCTTCATTTTTTTCTTCTTCTTTTCCACCTCGTTCCGATGCGTTCCGGTCCATTCCCAAAGCCCGTATTTCGTCGTTTTTAGCTCCTTATTACACCTGCAACCAAAGCACCCGTAGTTACCCAATTCCAAGCAATAACACAAATAAATGTGGATAAAATAAACGTTTTAACACTATTAAAGGGTGTTCGTTGAACCACCCGTCAGTTTTCAACCAGATTGACCTTGTCAAACTGTATTTTGCCAGAGGAGACATTGCCATGTCCTAGCACATATCCCCTAGCATTGTTCCCAAAGGATACAGATCCATCTCTTTGACTGATAAAATTGTTTATCAGGTATCTGCATCTTGTCATGTGCATTGAGCCTCCACTGTCAGCATACCAAATGCTATTTAAGCCTCTAGAGACCCTCTACATAAAGTAGCAAATAAGTTAAAATCGGGAACCCAAGCCAGTTTGGCTTTGGGTTTGCTCTTGAGAACATTAACAGCTTGTTCTTGACCAGGTTGAGGAATCCATGTCTTTTTGGCAATGGATTTTTCATTAAGAGCAATGGTGGTATCCTTTTGAAGACCACCATCAACTTTGGTCATCAGTAGTTGTACCATATACATGAGATCTTTAATCTCAGCTGTTTGTGAAACTGCTGATGATGTAGGTCTAACTACTGAAAGAGAATTTTGAGAAAAAGACTGTTGTTAAGATTGCATCTTTTTCTAAGAAAAGGTGTTGTCTGTTTGTTGTTTCTTGGGAGAAAAAGTTTCTTCAAAATCATTTTTGAGTTGTTTTCCCACAACCAGTTGTAAATTTTTCTTGTTATACTAAATTCCTTATCTGTATCTACAAATTCTGTTTTGTGGTTGAACAAACCACAGATTTCACATTCTTTTGCCTTCTCTTTCTTTTCTTTTCTTTTTCTCATTTCCTTTTTTTTTTCTTTCTTTCTTTCTCTTTTTTTTTCATCTTTCTATTTTTTTCTCTTTTTTTTCTTTCTTTTCTCTTGCCAAACAAATTACATAAACATACTAACACTTACTAAACTCATCACTTCAATAACACTATTAATATAAACATAAACCAAACACAAAAGACCGGGTCAAGTTGGGTAAAATTTAGGAGCTAGTTTAAGGGTTATCAAACAATAGGCTTTAAGGCTCAAAAATGGGCAACTAAATGTCCAAACCCCCGCCCCTCTCGCTACCTTGCTCATATTTGTAATGTATGAGGTCCAACCCCCCAAAAACCCACACTCGCACTCATATGATGAGGCTACCTAATGCCCTTATCATTTTTACACTCATGTTCAATCAAGGATTCAAGCTGTATTCAGGCACAAGTTCTAGTGCACCCCCACCCGTTGCCACTCTCACAAAGGAAGAATTTATTTATTTACATATGTGGCTCAACTCTCACCAAGAAAAAGAAACGGGTATTAAGGGTTGCCGGTGTGTCTAATGGCGGCTAAATCAAGGTGTTCCAATTTTTGCAACATTGCACTTGACCTTGTAAAAATTTTTAAAATTCTCCCAAAAATTTCCTCCCATCCCCACACTTAGGATGCATTGTCCCAATGCATGGCTTTGGAAAGAAACGCTCATATACTCAAACCAAAAATTTCTTTTTGTATTTTTTTCATTTTGTAATTTTTTTAGATTTTTCATTTTTTTAAACAAAAACACACATCCAACTACCACAACCCAAACTCATCAACAATTCAACATGATTCAATACACCACCCAACCACCCGAAACCCAAAGATAAAAACACAAGCATAAACAAACAAAATATAAAACTATGTACAAGAAGCACGACCTGATTAATAGTAGCGCGGCTGCGGCGGCCCGAACACCGAAGTGAACAAATCATTCCATTCGCCAAAGCCGAATGCTCCATCACTGCTTCCTCCTTGATCTGTGGGTTGTTGTTGCTACTGAGGATTGACCCATTGAGAATGGTGGATTGGTGGGGTCGGATAGGAGATGCTTCCATCATACGGCGGTAAGGACCCATAATCCACCGGTGGTGGATTTGCGACTACGGGCCTCCCCGCATGCCAATCATCATTCATTCTCCTATTCTGATCATCAATGTATCTGTGATTAATCTCCACTTGCTGAGCGTAAGCGTGACCACGGTTCCATAATTCTTGACGATCAAAGCCTTGTTGCATCCTTCGCTCCATGCTAGCTCCCATCATCGTTTGATGATCAAATAATGTTCGTTCCGAACCCAACCAAGTATCAAATACCGAGGCTGGGGGGCGTTGACTTTCAATTACCTCATTCATCGATCCCCCAAAGGCCCAACCATCCACATATGCCCTCTCGGTAAAATCATAAAATCCTCCACCATGATATCCACTCGAACTCCCTTGGCCAATATCCAAATGTCCACACGCCGGATTGTCTTCATACTCTTCATCATCACTTGGTGGCGCTTCAGCCCCACTCTCGGGTTCATCCTCCTCACCGGGCAAAAGTGCCCGTGCATCTTTCTTTAACATCCTCCACTTTTGACCTCCACTTTTCAATTTATGATACCTTTCGGACTCAGAATATACCCAACCAGAACCCATTATTGCCAGATCAATAGGTTTAAACTTTTTCCTCTTTCTTCCTTCATCTTCATCAGTGATTGCACCTTGTTGCTTCAACAACCCAGTAATTATTCGACAGTAAGGAATGATTGTCCTCTCCGGTGAATTTCTACATATCCACACATGATTCAAGACCAAATACCGAAAAGAGAATTTCGGACCACCGTGCATCAAAGCATATAAAATAGGAACCTCGGAAAAACACACTTGTTCCTTATCAGCACGTCTCGGTAATATATTCAAGATGGTGAAATTCAGCAACAGTTTAGGCTCTATCTTCAAATTTCTTCGATATAAAGTACCATGATAAGTACCCAGCAAAAATAAATCACTCAACATGTCCATCCAACGTGGATGCTTGTCCGGATTGATCAACAACTCGTCAATGCTCGGATTCTTATATTCCTTCGCCGGTAAACTGTCAAACTTTGCAAGCCTTCGTAATGTCTCGTAAGACATTTCCACCTCTATCCCATTTACTTCACCGATTAGCTTCATCTTTGAAGGTGAATCATATCTCGGACATCGTAGTGTTGCCATCCATTCCTCTACCTCATCCAAAAATACCCTTTTCTCTTCTTGATCATAGTAATAAAGTGCAGCTTCCCATCCTAGCGCCTTAAACCTATCAAAAACCCCAAATGGCTCGAAATCTTTTCTGCTCACCTCCCTTTCATAGATAAAAGCCCCTGGCCGATCTGACAACTTTTTAAGTTGATCATGAAATAAAGTAGCTTGCCAGATCCTTGGTTTTGCATTCAATGGCCCAGTCTTCCATTCCGGCTTCTCAGCCGGGTCTAACCTTGGTGGCTCCGGTGCTTGTTCCATCTCTACATCCGACTCAGTATTGTGAGAAACATACTTCCTTCGTTTGTACTGCTGAGCCGGTTGCTTTCCCTTAGCCTTTGCAGCAGACGAACTTGACCCAGCGGCTTCACCCGTGCGTGCCATTTCCTATTCAATGCACAAACAAACAAACCAAAAACAAGCAAAACAAAACCATTAGCCAACATGACAAAACATCCCCACACTTGCTTGTTACTATGGTAGTAGATGTTATTAAACATACATGTCCTCTTTGATTTGACAAAATTTGGGCATGACGCCTCTACAATCATAACATTACCAAAAACTCATATTTTTCATCCCAACAACACATCTACTACCACATTATTATCACACAAAGCTATTTACATACTACATTATTAACAAGCAAGTGGGTAAAAACTAGGCAAAAACAAAAACCTAAAAATCTTACAATGTAGCATCAAAATCAACAAATGGAGTACATACCTTCGAATGGATGATGCTAGAGCACAAGAAATCAAGAAAATAAGAAAACCCCCAATTTAGGCGATTTTAGGGTTTTTGATTCAGACCCAAAAACGTGTTTTTCTTCCAATTTACTCCCCAAAATCAGAAACTAGAAAAAAAATCTAGTCAAGTTAGACCCAAAAATCACTAAGTTTGGTGGAGGATTGAAGGATTTATGGGTGTTTGAAGGTTGAAGGTTGTGGGTGTTCTTGAGAGTTAAAGAAAAGAAGAAGAAGAAGAATGAAAGAAGTTAGGTGGAAAAGGAAAAGGATGTGGGCGGGTTTTATTCACATGATGTTAATTTTTTTTTTTATTTTTTTTTTATTTTTTTTTACAAAGAACTCGCTGCTGCCTCAGACCCACCGTAGGGGTACGGTCACACCGTTCCCTTACGGTGGCCTAAATGCACACTTTCTTGCCGTAAGGCAGGCCCTAACCACCGTTGGGATTTTATGTTCACCGTAACCCTACGGCTGGGCCGTAAGGGTACGGTAGACCTGGCAAAATTTTTTTTTTTTTTTTTAAATTAGTAATTTGATAAACATGAAAATTACCCTACCCCCTCGAAAATCCTGTGTTGTCCTCAACACAATGCAAGAACCGTTTCGTGACCGGAACGTCCCCACACTTGTTTCAAACACGGATTTCGAACACACACACAAACGAAAAATAAAATACTAACTATTTACACTACCAAACCTGGCCTCTCATGGTTGCACCTCTTCCACCGGGCTTAAGAAATAGCCCGCTTTATCCATCTCCAAAGCATTGATGTCACTTCCATCCAAATATGGCTTCAAGCGGTGTCCATTCACCGTTTGTTGCTTATTGGTGCTTTCATCTAATATTTCAACTTCACCGAATTTACCAATCCTGCAAACAATGTATGGACTCATCCATTTACTTTTCAGCTTACCCGCAAACATCATCAATCTCGAGTTGTACAACTACACCTTTTGACCCACTTCAAAGGTCTTCCTTCTCAACTTTGCATCATGCACTTTCTTCAACTTGTCTTTATACGCCGATGCACTTTCATAAGCCTCATCCCTTATTTCCTCCAATTTACTTAATTGCAATTTTCTCGTTCGACCCGCTTCATCATAATTTGCATTTACCGTGGTGATTGCCCAATGTGCTCGGTGTGCCAACTCCATTGGCAAGTGACAACCTTTCCCATACACCATTCGATACGGTGTCGTGCCAATCGGAGTTTTATAAGCCGTACGATATGCCCACAAAGCATCATCCAACTTTCCCGACCAATCTTTCCTATCAACCCGAACCGTCTTCATGAGAATTTCTTTAATTTGACGGTTAGAAACATCCACTTGTCCACTTGTTTGTGGATGGTACGGGGTGGCAATCCGGTGATTTACTCCATATCTCTTCAACAACTTGCCGAAATTGAAATTCTTAAAATGGGACCCACCATCACTAATGATCACTCTAGGAATACCAAAACGAGAGAAAATATTGGATTGCACAAACTTGCAAACCACTGAATGATCATTAGTCCTTGTAGCAATTGCTTCGATCCACTTCGAAACATAATCGACCGCTACCAAGATATACAAAAACCCATTAGAATTTGGAAAGGGACCCATGAAGTCAATGCCCCAAACATCGAATATTTCTACAATCAAGATTGGTTGTAGAGGCATTTCATCCCTCTTGGAGATACTTCCCATCCTTTGACAATTTATACAATTTCGGGCAAATTCACAAGCATCTTTAAATATGGTGGGCCAATAGAACCCACATGATAGAACCCGGTAACCGGTCTTGTGTCCACTAAAATGCCCCCCACAAGCGGATGAATGAGCATGTGTAAGAATATCTTTCACTTCCAATTCGGGCACACATCTTCTAATCACTTGATCGGGTCCAACTTTGAAGAGATCCGGTTCATCCCAAATGTATTGCTTCACTTGGACCATAAATTGTTGTCTTCGTTTCTTGGTCCAATGGTCCGGAATGACCCCCGTGGCTAAATAGTTAACATAATGAGCAAACCACGGTGCATGACTAGTAGATGTCGCCATCAATTGCTCATCGGGAAACCTCTCATTTATTTCTCCAAAATCATCATTTTTATCCACCGGAATTCGAGACAAATGATCCGCCACTACATTTTCGCTTCCTTTCTTGTCCCGAATTTCCACATCAAACTATTGCAACAATAGAACCCACCGAATCAAGCGTGGCTTGGCATCTTTCTTTTCCATCAAATAACGAACCGCACTATGATCCGAGTATACCACCAACTTGCTCCCCCAAATATACGAACGAAACTTATCAAAAGCATACACCACCGCTAATAATTCTTTTTCGGTTGTGGTGTAATTCAGTTGCGCTTCGTATAAAGTTTTTCTCGCATAGTAAATCACCACCGGCTTTTTATCAACTCTTTGGCCCAAAACCGCTCCAATTGTAGTTTCACTAGCATCACACATAATCTCAAATGGCTTCGACCAATCCGGTGGCTGCAAAATAGGAGCCTTGACCAAGTGTTCCTTCAAAACAGTGAAAGCTTGCAAACATTCATTAGTAAAGTCAAATGGAACATCTTTCAAAAGCAAATTACATAAAGGTTTGGTAATGACACTAAAACCTTTAATAAACCGTCTATAAAAACCCGCATGTCCCAAAAATGACCTTACCCCTTTCACATTCTTTGGTGGTGGCAATGATGAAATAACTCGAATTTTTGCCTTGTCCACCTCCATACCTCTCTCCGAAATCACGTGACCTAACACAATTCCCTCTTGCACCATGAAATGGCTTTTCTCCCAACTAAGCACTAGATTTTTCTCAACACATCTTTTTAAAACTTTTTGTAACTCGTTGAGACAAGATTCAAAGCTAGTGCCAAATATTGAGAAATCATCCATAAACACTTCAAGCGACTCTCCAACCATGTCCGAGAAAATACTCATCATACATCGTTGAAAAGTAGCCGGTGCATTACACAAGCCAAATGGCATCCGCCTAAAGGCAAAAGTACCATAAGGACAAGTGAAGGTGGTCTTGTGTTGGTCATCCGGGTGAATTGCAATTTGGTTGTACCCCGAATACCCATCTAAAAAGCAATAGTATTTTTGACCCGATAATTTTTCAATAATTTGGTCAATAAAAGGAAGTGGGAAATGATCCTTAGAAGTGGCGGCATTTAATTTGCGGTAGTCAATACACACTCGCCACCCGGTTACGGGTCGAGTGGCTATTTGTTCACCACTTTCATCTTTGACTACTTGAATGCCGGACTTCTTAGGTACCACTTGAGTAGGACTTACCCAAGAGCTATCCGAAATTGGATAAATAATTCCCGCATCTAACCACTTAATTACCTCCTTTTTAACTACCTCCCTTAAGTTAGGATTCAACCGTCTTTGCGCTTCTCTTATGGGCTTTGCATCTTCATTGGTGATAATCTTGTGCATCACAATGGATGGACTAATTCCTTTGAGATCGGCAATCGTCCACCCAATAGCCCCTTTGTTCTCTTTCAACACTTCCAACAAAGCTTGCTCTTGAGCCATCTCCAAATTAGAGGCAATAATAACCGGTAATGTGTCATTATCCCCTAGAAAAGCATACTTCAAGTGGCTCGGCAAGTCTTTCAACTCCAACTTTGGTGGTACTTCTAATGAGGGTTTGGTGCCCGAATCAATCTCCACTGGCAAACTATCAAAATGGTGGGACCATGGTGGTCGACCCTCCTTCAATGCTAGCACATCTTGCTTTTCTTCTTCATTCTCCAAATCAAAAGCATGTACCTGTTCAGAAAAATTACAAGCACACAGTTCCATTCCATCTTTCTCATACTCACATGGATTGCATCCCTCAATGACACCTGCCATAAAACATTCTTCAACACAGGAATCATTAGTATTGTTAGTAAAAACATTTAAACGCATTTTCCGGTTTCCAAATGTCATGTCGACCGTGCCAAATCTACAATCAATTACCGCATGTGCGGTGTTCAAAAATGGTCGACCCAATATGACATTTTGTTGCTGTTTTGAATCTGCGGATGAGTAATCCAATACCAAAAAGTCAACCGGGTAATAAAATTCATCAATTTTTACAATGACATTTTGAACCATCCCCCGGGGTAACTTATGGGACAAATCGGCTAAAACAACCGTTGTCTCCACCCTAGCTAATGGACCAAAGTCATATTGATCATACAACCCACCCGGTAAAATACTCACCCCGGCTCCAAGATCTAGCAACGCCTTTGCCATTTGAAAATTACCAACTTGAATGTTTATTAATGGCGTGCCCGGATCTTGAAGCTTAGGAGGAAGCTCCCCATTTAAAACTGCACTCACTTGACCCGTAACATTTACCCGCTTAGGCATTTTTTTCTTTTGTTGCCTCTTTTGCGTACACAATTCTTTCAAAAATTTAGCATATGCGGGTACTTGTTTTATTGCATCAAGTAAAGGAAGATTTATTTTTACTTATTTAAACATGTCCCACATTTCTTCTTTTTTGGGGACCTCTTGATGCAATAAAAATTTTCTTACCCGGGTCAAGTAGAGCCGATGGAAATGGAACTTGATTCGGCTCATTTTCAGTTTTCTCACTCTCTCTCACTTCCGGTTTTTTAACATTGATTTCTTTTTGTAAAACCGGTGAAACTTCATCATTTTCACTTTCCTCACCTGTGACATCCTCAACCACCCCCTCGACAAAACTTGGTGACAAGTCCGCTTTAAATTCTTTCCCACTTCTTAAAACACTTACATGATTAACATTAACATTGTTACCTCGTGAAGAGCCATGTGACGGATTTACCTGCGTATCGCTAGGAAGTTTGCCTTTACCTTTCTTCAACTCCGCCACATCGGTTGCCAATTGACCCATTTGAGTTGTTAATGCTTGAATGCTTTTATCACGAACTTCATCCTTTTGTATTCGTGCTTCATCAAGTTGGTTTCGCCTTTGCATATCTTGTTGCATAGCTCTAAGCATCTCCATGACTTCATTTCCGCTTGACGAATCATGACCCGAATTTCGTTGTCCAGTTTGAGCTTGCCCTTGGTAGCCACTATTGTATCCGCCTTTGTAATTCCCTTGATTGTATTGTTGGCGAGGCACATAGTTACCTTGAGCAGCTTGAAAATTCGGGTTGGCTTGATTAGAAGCATTCCCATATCTAAAGTTGGGATGATTTCGTAACCCGGGGTGGTAAGTATTGGAGTTCATGTCATAATTTCTCCCACCCCCTTGAATAGCATTCACTTCTTCACTTGGTGTTTCTTGCACACCCACTCCACAAACCTCCGCCGTGTGGCCTATCTCTTGACACGTGCTGCAAACATTATACAAGTAATTAGTATTCTGCACATTACCACCTTCGACCGCATGTACCTGTGGTCTTTGAATCACATGTCTTGCCCTTCTTGAAGATTGAGCCTTCCTTTTTGAAGTCACCGCCATTTGCTCTAAATATGCCCAATCATCTTGTTCAAAATTTGTACCAAAAGTACCATTTGTGATGGACATAAGATCTCGTGCATCCTCCGATGTCAAACCTTCATGAAAAGCATTTAACAATTCCCATAGTTGGATACCATGGTGAGGGCAATTTCGTAGCATCATGTTAAACCTCTCAAATGCTTCATGGAACATCTCTCCCGACTGTTGTTGAAAGCTTCTCAACCCCCTCCTTGCATCATTGGTCTTTTGCGAACTATAGAATTCATCCAAAAAGATTTGTTGCATATCGGCCCATGTGAAAATTGATGCGGATGGTAGAGTGTGAAACCATCTTTTTGCTTTATCTTCCAATGAAAATTGGAAAAGTACCAACTTGACATCATCCGGAGTAAATCCTTGGCCCCCAATAGTGTTGCAAATTGAATCATAAGTTTCCAAATGAAAGTAAGGCTCTTCCGTTGCTAGCCCCTTGAATTTTGGTAAACTTTGAAGTGCGGTTGTTCTAACTTCAAAAGTTCTTCCATTTGCATTTTGCGGAATCACTATTGGTGATGGATTATTAGTGATGATAGGCCGAAAATGTGCTTCAATTCCCCGTACAACATCACGGTGGAGTCTTCTAGGTGCTCCCAATGGCGCTCTTGGTTGACCCATTTGCCCTTGCATTGCACCTTGTGGTGCAAATTGTTGTTGATGTTGATTCGGATGCATAGGTTGTTGTTGGTGATTTGGCCTTTGATGTTGAGCTTGCATATTTGGAGGCCGCATTTGAGTGAGTGGCGTGGGACGTTGAAACTGCAATCCTTGTGGTCTAACATGTTGCACACCAACCGGTAGTCTTGACGGGTCTTGAAATTGTAAAAGTGGCTGACTTACTTGACCCGTTTGAGCTTGCGAACCCACATATGCACCTTCTCCTCCATAGTAATAACCCTCTTCATTGTACCCACTAAACTCCTCATCATCATACCCATCGTCATACACATCTCTTTGAAATCTCGAGTTGTGACCACCTTGGTAAGAGTAAAAACCCGATTGGTTAGGTGGTTGATAAGAAGATGTGGTGTGGACAATTGTTGAACCTTGTCCTTGTGGGTGTGGAATGGTAGAAGATGATTGACCCGTAGTTGGAAAAAAATGGGAAAATGGTGGTATGGTACATGATGGATTAAAGTTAAGGTTTGGATCAACTTGGGTGGAACTCGGTTGGGTGGTATGGCTTGGTGTTTCAGGACTAGTGGAAAAGTTAGGTAATGTGGTGTTGGGTGAAATATGTGAAGAAGTAGGCATGAATGACGAGGTCGTTTGACCCGTTGTTGGTATGTGAGGGTCTTGCATTATGTTTCTTGGGGTGAACGGTGAAGTAGGTGAATCAATGACTTTGTTTCTTCGAATCAAAACTCGGTTCTTTCTCAATGTTCTTTCAATCTCCGGATCAAACAAAAGTGGTGATGACTCGTGAGAGCCCCTAGTATGCATACACTTGAAGTACCTGCACACTAAACACAACCCGTGTAAACCCGAAAATAACAAATAAAACTAAATTTGACGTGCTTGTCGTGGTACACGTAAATTTCCCAATTACAACTATGGAATAGTGGCAAGAAGGTATCGAACACAGGGAGTTTGTGGAATGTGTGTAAACTAATAACTTTGCGAATTAACTAAAATTAAACTACTAAATAGAAATAAAGATCAAGAGTTGTTGATTGTTTTAGATTTGAACTAGATTATAAACTAATTACTTAATTAAAGTGAGTTTGTTTCTTCAAATTATGGAACAATGATCATTCAAGGATCCGGTTTCTCTAAACATTTGTGTGAATTTCCACTAGAAAGAGTTACATAGACATAACTCATGTAAAAGCAATTGTTGTGATAAAAGGGAACAAAGTACTCGGATTAGATTAATGCGAGGTTGTTTCCCGATGACCAATTAATCAATAACCAACCCCAATCCTTCCCGTGATATCTCGGTTGTTAGCAACACCAAGAATGAACGATAAAGACTAAAAATTGGTAAATTAATCAACACACTACAAGCAATTGTTCATACATCATAATAACAAAGAGAAATTACCAAGTTATTATTCTAGAAATTCAAGAAATCACACACAAGAGTTTAAGAAAAACCTTCACCCAAAATGATCCCAAAAGTTTAGCCTCGCATGACTTGATGAATCATCATAACAACCATAGAAATGTTCATATGAATCAAAAGCATAAACCAATGTTTGTGATAAGTCTCCAATGTGTCTTCTTAGCCAAAAATCGCCCCAATAATGAGTAGAAACGTTCACAATGGAAGTCATCAATTTATTACACAAAGGTAAATAGGTCAAATTGGGTAATAGGTTTAATCAAATGAAAGGGTATAGGCTCAACATGGGCTACTAAGGGTGATTTTAGGTAAACGGGTCAACACATAACAAATAAGTGGGTATCAAAAGAAAAAGGGAAAACCTAAATTGCCTTTATCATCTATGTGCATATCTAGTCTACAACCTCGGCATGTATCAAATTACACAAGTTCTGCAACAGAGAAACATCTGGCCTACACTCAACAAATGAATATATATATATATATATGTATCAATCTATCATCTAGTAGGCTCAAGATCTCACCAAAGTGTGGAAATGGATTACCGATTGTGCATGTATTTATTACCAATAGCTTGTTAAACCTAGTCAGGCAATTCTAACCTTTTTTTTTCTTTTCTTAAAAACACCTGCTGAAAATGGTTCATATTACTTTTCCACAAATTAGGCCATGACTAAGGACCTACTGCCAAAACAATCAACAAACAACTAGTACGTACTGAAAAAGCTTTTTTATGTCTGATTAGAATGCTTTTTAAGAACAATTTGCAAGACATTTTCAATTTTTTTTTTTTTTAGACTTTAGACTCAAAATTAAATAAAAATGAAATTTCCCAACCCCCACACTTGAACGACACATTGTACTCAATGTGAGCTAGGAATAAAATAAAGTATAAATAAAAAAAATTGTACAACAATAGTAAAAGGAACAGACTCCCCTGGATATAGGCAGCATGTGTATGAGTCTCTAGAGTTCCTCCCAATCGAACCGTATAGCATTTCATCCGCGGCCGATAAACAAACCTGAAACTAAGACTCAACAGAAAAATAAAAACATAAAATCCTGGGATGCCTTTTACGCCAATGATGTACAACTTTACTTCGCCGGAATGGAGATTGAGTACAAGCGAAGTTATCTGATTGCAAGTTACACTCTAGGCATACCCAAACATCAAAAGATACTCAAAATACAAACTAAAAAAAATATAAAAAAATAAAACAAAATATATAAATATACAAAATGTACAAGACTCATACCTAATGTTCATTCATGGTGGTCTCAAAGAACATTTTCCTACCGAATTTCCGAAGTATGCTCGGTAGTTTTCATGCCAAATAAACAGATGTCTAAAGATTGACATGTGAATTGGGCGCTTTTTGTCATTGTGGAAGAACCATCTCACTCGCCTTTTCCCGATGTCTTGTAATCTCACATTCCTAATATTTGTCTTTGGATCTTCATCCCGAACCTTGTTTATGAAGGTAATCAGTGCGGGATGAGAGTTGTGAGAATCTTGAGAAAGACTGGTGACACCTGCATCAATAATAACAACAACCTTTTCTACTTGTAACTCTTCAACAAGTGAAGGATTTGGTATGGTATTAGTCTCCACAACCTCATCCTTAACTCGAGAATAGTTTCTGATATCATCAGGTAAGGGAGACACAGACTCTGCTATATCTATCCTTGCCGATAACACCTCACATTTCAAACTTAAGTACTCAATTCGTTGTTGAATTGAGAGGTTGGGTGTTGATAAAAATTCCTCGAGCTTGGATAATATCGTTTCTGCTCGAACAAGGTTATTTTCCTCCTCGCTTTGATATGTCATCTCTACACATTTGTCTTCATCGGGAGGACTTTGATATTGATCTTGATAGTAACCTGGAGAAAAACATGATTGTGAGTTTTCATAATAATAAAAATAATCCTCCTGGTTACCTGAGAAAGGTGCCTCTTCGGGTTCATAGTTATAGTAACTATGGTCATTTTCTTGACATGGAGTTGCCCTGTACCCCGACTTACACATTTCATCCCAATATTCTGGATCACTCCAAAATATTGTGCAGTCTTCATCCCTATGTACTTGCCCGCAACAAAAACAATAAGGATCTACCAGTGGTAAGGGTTTTGGACAATCTTTACAATCTTCGGTCCGGTGAGCGAAACTTCCACAACTATAGCATGGTTCATTGTCTTCATTAATCCAATCCATAGTGTTCTACATCCGTAAAGGAAAAAAAATTGCACAACTAGAACACCCAAAGTGAAATCTAATAAAATTAAATAACACTTTTATATACCAAATTTTTTTTAAAGATTTAAAAAAATAAAAAGACAACTAATAATTAACACATGTTGCGCACAACTCCCCGGCAACGGCGCCAAAATTTGACGTGCTTGTCGTGGTACACGTAAAATTTCCCAATTACAACTAATGAATAGTGGCAAGAAGGTATCGAACATAGGGAGTTTGTGGAATATGTGTAAGCTAATAACTTGTGAATTAACTAATAATTAACTACTACAAGATTAAAGATCAAAGATTTGTTGATTGCTTTGAGTTTAGACTTTAATAAAAAAGAAAACTAAATTAATGATTTGAAATGAGTTTTGTTCTTCCAATTAACAAACAATGACCATCCTTGGATCCATTTTCCTTAAACCTTTATGCAAAAGTTCCACTAGAAAGAGTTACATAGACATAACTCGTGTTTAAATAATGATTGTGATAAAAGGGAACAAAGTACTCGGATTATAGCAATGCGAGGTTGTTTCCCAATGACCGATTAATCAATTATCCAACCCAAATCCTTCCCGCAATATCCCGGTTGTTAACAACACCAAGAACGTACGATTAAGACTAGAAATTGAGAAATTGATTAACTACTACAAGCAATTGTTCAAACACCACAATAATCAAGCAACATGTACTAAATTATCATTCTAGAAATGAAAAGAACAAACATGAAAGAGTTCAAGAAAAACTTCACCAAAGATGATCATCTAAAGTTCTAGCCAAGCATGACTTGATTGATCATCATAACAACCATAGAAATGTTCATATGAATCAAAAGCTAAAACCAATGTTTATGATGAGTTTCCAATGCTCCTCTCCAGCCAAAAAATCGCCCAAGATGATGTTAGAAACGTTTCAAGTGGAAGTGGTAATGATAAGTCTCCATTAAGTGCTCTTTAAAGAAGGAGTTACACAAAAATGCAGGTGCCACCGTACCCCTACGGTCCCACCGTAAGGGTACGGTGGGTTTCATATGTCAACGGTTATCCAACACTGCCCTACGGTGGGAATTAGTGCCCTGAGGCCACCGTAACCCTACGGCCAGGCCGTAAGGGTACGGTGGTCCTGTTAAATTCTTTATTTTTTTCTTCTTCTTTTCCACCTCGTTCCAATGCGTTCCGGTCCATTCCCAAAGCCCGTATTTCGTCGTTTTTAGCTCCTTATTACACCTGCAACCAAAGCACCCGTAGTTACCCAATTCCAAGCAATAACACGAATAAATGTGGATAAAATAAACGTTTTAACACTATTAAAGGGTGTTCGTTGAACCACCCGTCAGTTTTCAACCAGATTGACCTTGTCAAACTGTATTTTGCCAGAGGAGACATTGCCATGTCCTAGCACATATCCCCTAGCATTGTTCCCAAAGGATACAGATCCATCTCTTTGACTGATAAAATTGTTTATCAGGTATCTGCATCTTGTCATGTGCATTGAGCCTCCACTGTCAACATACCAAATGCTATTTAAGCCTCTAGAGACCCTCTACATAAAGTAGCAAATAAGTTAAAATCGGGAACCCAAGCCAGTTTGGCTTTGGGTTTGCTCTTGAGAACATTAACAGCTTGTTCTTGACCAGGTTGAGGAATCCATGTCTTTTTGGCAATGGATTTTTCATTAAGAGCAATGGTGGTATCCTTTTGAGGACCACCATCAACCTTGGTCATCAGTAGTTGTACCATATACATGAGATCTTTAATCTCAGCTGTTTGTGAAACTGCTGATGATGTAGGTCTAACTACTGAAAGAGAATTTTGAGAAAAAGACTGTTGTTAAGATTGCATCTTTTTCTAAGAAAAGGTGTTGTCTGTTTGTTGTTTCTTGGGAGAAAAAGTTTCTTCAAAATCATTTTTGAGTTGTTTTCCCACAACCAGTTGTAATTTTTTCTTGTTATACTAAATTCCTTATCTGTATCTACAAATTCTGTTTTGTGGTTGAACAAACCACAGATTTCACATTCTTTTGCCTTCTCTTTTTCATTTAAAGGCAAATTTCTGACTGTCTTGATTTGATTTAGGTCATCAGTAGTTTTCAGGTTCTCAACTCCTAATGTAGATGAAACTACCGATGGCTTAAAGTCAGATTTTATCAGTACTTCTGAAGAACTTTCTTTTAAAGTTTTTAGAAAGTTTTCATGAAAAGATGTGCATTCTTTCTCTTCAGAAGTTTCATTTTGAAAAAATTTTCTCCCATCTTCATTAGTTTTGGGAGAAAAATCAGTTGGTGTTTCAGTGTGATTGTACCCTATGCCAAACCTAACATTTGATGCACTTTGTTTGTTAAGCAGCAGTTGGTACCCTTTACATGACTCAACCCATTTCTCACAGTCAACCTTGGTGTCAGCAAGCTCTTTTCTAACATTTCCTAGGTGTTTTATCATTATTTTAAGTTGTGCTTGGGTTTCAATAGCATTGTTGGTTAATATAGAATTTTCTTATGTTTTAGCAGCAAGCTATCTTTCTAAATCACATTTCATTTGAGTAAATTTTCTCTCAAAGTCATTGGCTTTGCCATGGAAATGCACATTGGTCTCTCTTATGAGAGCAAAAGATTCTTTACGTGAGTTTGAACAAAGTTTTGTTAAAGATTCTTTTGATACCTGAGACAGGGCAGATTTTGAGGTGCAGCCCTCAAATGCCATTAAGGCAAAATTCTTTCTGCCATTGTCAGGTTCTCCCCAGTTTATGTCAAACATTTTGTTGTCTGCATCTGGATTGCACTCTGTAGTGTCAAAAGGAAGACTACTCTAGTAAACATACCCTGAAGTGAACAGACTTTGTTGTGAGGGTTTCTGAGTTTGTGGAGGTTGTTGAGCAGCTGGAATGGAAGGGATTGATTGTTGGCTCTGCATCTGTTGAGCAGGCATCTGTACATATTGTATTTGTGGCACGTATTGGATTTGTGGAGCTTGTGCCTGTACAAAATGTGCACTTACCCGTGTTCCATTATTCCTTTTATAACTAGGGTTAAACTGATTTCCACACTGAGATTGGTTATAGCTAGAGCTTCTACACTCGCTAGCAAAGTGTCCCAACTTCTGACACTTATGACATCTAAGCTTAGATTTGTCAAAACCAATTTTTGTAGAGCTGTTTAGTCCTGGAAATTTCCTTCCTGACCTTTTATAAAATTTGTTTGTTTTTATACTTAACATGGCCAGTTGGTGTAAGATGTCCATTTCTTCTAAGTCATCACTGCTGAAATTTTTTAAATCATCCGTGATAAAACACATGTTATCAGCCGTTTGACTATATTCATCATTGTCATAACCTGGGAATGATCTTTCTGATGAGATCCCAGCAGTTATGTCAATGTGGTCAAAAGATCCAAAACTATTTGAACAAGTAGGTGAGTCTTGTCCCAATAGTGTTGTACCACCTGGTAAATAGTCATCAGTTGTTTTACCAGAACTTTGCAGTTTCTTCTTTTGATCGATTTCTCTTTCAAAAGTTAGCAATCTCCCATGTAATTTTGTAAGAGTGAGGGAGCTAAAGTCTGGTGAAGATCTGAGGACTATAGAATATGTTTCCCATTTTTCAGGTAAAGACCTTAAAAATCTATGAAGCATAGATACATTTGTATAGGTCTGACCATTTAATTTTAACTCAGATATTAATGAGGAGAATCTTTCAAATTGTTGTGTTAAAGTTTCCCCATTTATGTGAGCAAATGTTTCATATTGTTGTGCCAGGATTTCTCTAGTGTTGGCAATCACCTCTTCAGTTCCTCCAAACTGTTCTTTTAGGCAATCCCAAAGCTCTTTGGCACTATCAAAGTGTAATAGTCCAGAGTAGATTTCATTTGGGAGTGCCATTGCCAACATAGAGAAAGCTTTAGCATCAAGCTCAAGTTTTAGGAAATCATCTTCAGTGTAGTCTTTTTGGTCCTTTGGTATTTCAACTTTAGTTTCAAGATTAATGTTTACTGGTTTGTGAGGACCATATATCACAGATTTCCAACAACCGGTGTTGGTCTAAGACAATGTATGTGCCATTCTTTTCTGTCATATGTTGTATTCAGAACGGCCAAGCATAGCAGGTTTATTGGCAGAACCAGTATTATGTGGATCCATTTTAAAGAGTATTGATTTGTCAAATATCTCTTAAAGTGATGGATGTTGAAAAAGTGAACTTTTAATCCTTTATCGAATATCAAATAAGAGCCTGTGTCTAATTCTCAATGTGTTAGATTGATATGTGATCAGATAAACTAGTGCTCTGATACCAATTGTTGGATCAATATGCTCTTGAAGGTTTACTTGCTAGTGAGCACTCATGTGTTTAGCAGGTTCAATCAGATTTGCACAGCGGAATGTGTATAGAAAGTTACACTATCAACAGGAGTTATTACTCCCCCTGGATGTTTGCAAACTAAAGACAAGTTAATGAGAATCTAAGTATTGAATGTGAATGATAATAAATACTCAGATAGATTCTCAGTAAATGAAATGGAAATAACACTAATGAGCTTTGAAGGATTTCAGTTTCAATTAAAATCGATGTCTAAAACAGAGGGATGAACCCATCTATTTATAGACTTACAAATACATGAACCTTGATCAAAAAGCAAGTCTGCAACAAGTTGCAGTCTTGGAACTTGTACAAAAAGATAAAGTAATAGTAAACAATTAAACTACTGAAACATAAGGGCGGTGGAAAGATTCTATTACAAGTGCTGATGAATGACAAACTACTGATGAGTAGTTTGTCTTCAGTAGTTCTTCAGTGGACTTGTCTGGTTTGACTTCAGAACTTCTGATCTATCTTCTTCGGTACTTGTTGAATCCTTCTTTAGTATTTTTGTCTTCTTTCTTCAGTAGTTCTATACTTAGAATAATTTGCAGAAGTATGAATTAGACTAAGGTTTGCAAAAGTGGTTTCCTCAATCCTTTCTGTCCTTACAGTTAGGATTACATGTTCATACGTTAGAATGTGTCTAAATGCTTTTAAACATCAAAACTGGAAAACCTAGAAAACATGGGTATTGGTTCGACCTGTAGGGGGGTCGAACCAGAAATGGGAATCAGTATAAAAGCCATTCGAACTGCTTGGGGGTCAAATGTGGCTCATTCGACCTTGTATAGGGGTCGAATGTGGCTTAGTATAAATACCACACTTTATCATTTTTCATCATTTCACAAACCATAGTCGCCTCTAAACACTCTCTGTTGATTTTAATCACTAGGGAAGGAGTTTTTGCTCTCATTTTTCATAATCTAACCTACAAACATCATCTAATCAAGAATCCAAGGTGTGTTCTTAATCTAAAACCCTTTTTAATACATTTTGATTCGTTTTAATTTAATCCTAAATGTCCAGATTTGTTCTAAGGTTGTTTTATGAATAAAAACCTATCAAACATCTTTCTAAACATAACCTTATCATTAAAACATGAGTTTTCAAATGAATGAACATGTGTTAGTGATGTATTATGTGATATTATATGTTTTTCATTGGTTTGCTGTTGTATAGATGATAGAAACATGATCTAGGGCTGCTATTGATGTTGGTTTATGCTTGGTTTAGGTTATTATTGGATGAATGTTGATATTATGTTAGTTTTGGGATTTTTGATGAATCTAGGGTTTGCTACATGATACGATTATTGATAAAACGATTTGGGGGTTTTCATAAACATATAAAACAGGGTGTTTTGTGATGAACATGAAAGGATTTCAACAAGTTTCCAAATCGGGTAAAGTTTTCATGCATGATGTGATGTTTTTATATTTTTTTGCCATTTTGGGTAAGTGTTAAAACGGATTGATTTTTGGGGGAAATTGGTAGGGAATCGTACGGACAAGTCATTCATGTTTGACTGCTGTGTTTCGTAATGTTTCGTGGTGTTTTCGGATGGTTTTGATGCGTTTTGGTGTGTTTTAGATTATGTGCAGCAGGGGAGGTCGAACCTAGCACACATTCGACCAGCGTGGGGTTAAAGCTAGGTGTCCAGGGGTCGAGCCTGGAACTCTGCAGGTCGAACAAGCTTCAGTTAGGTCAAACGAACTTGCTTTAGGTCGAATTAACACATGTTAGGGTCGAATTAACATATGTTAAGGTCGAATGAGCATATAATAGGTTGTATGAACTTAAGTAAGGGTCGAAGGAGCCTGATGAGGGTCGAACCAAGATCTTATGGGTCGAACCAGGACCTGTTGAACACGGATTCGACCCTACGACTTCAAATGTGAGATTTTTGATGAAATCTAAGTATCCTCATCTTTTCCGAAGCGTGCGTTTGAATCGAGACATGTTACCGCTAAAGCTGAGTGAATCTCGGGGCGGAATTCCTTTCAACGAGGCGAAGATGTAACAACTAGTAAATTTTCTTTTCGTTTCTTGCTTTTCGTCGCTTTCCTTTTTGGGCTTTGTGCAATTTTCGGGATGAAAATTCATTCAACATGGGGATGATGTGACACCCGGCATGTTTAGCTTAACATTTTGAGAACATATAAGTCTACCTTTGCGAAAAACAATTGTTAACATACTTGACTGGGTCAGTTAAGTCGAGTCAGACTAGGATTGTCCGGGGTTCAATGATCTAGAGGATCATTGGGGAGTCGTTTTATAGTTACAATAGACTTAGGTCCCGTTGTTGGTGATTTTACATGAATTGAATTAAGTAGGATATGTAGATTACATGTTCATACGTTAGAATGTGTCTAAATGCGTTTAAAACGACAAAACTGGAAAATCTGGAAAACAAGGGTGTTGGTTCGACCTGTAGGGGGGTCGAACCAGAGATGGAAATCGGTATAAAAGCCATTCGACCTGCTTGGGGGTCGAATGTGGCTCATTCGACCTTGTATAGGGGTCGAATGTGGCTTAGTATAAATACCACACTTTGTCATTTTTCATTATTTCACAAACCCTAGTCGCCTCTAAACGCTCTCTGTCGATTTTAATCACCGGGGAAGGAGTTCTTGCTCTCGTTTTTCATAATCTAACCTACAAACATCATCTAATCAAGAATCTAAGGTGTGTTCTTAATCCAAAACCCTTTTTAATACATTTTGATTCGTTTTCATTTAGTCCTAAATGTCCAAATCTGTTCTAAGGTTGTTTTATAAATAAAAACCTATCAAACATCTTTCTAAACAAAACCTTATCATTAAAACATGAGTTTTCATATGAATGAACATGTGTTAGTGATGTATTATGTGATATTATACGTTGCTCATTGGTTTGCTGTTGTATAGATGATAGAAACATGATCTAGGGCTGCTATTGATGTTGGTTTTTTCTTGGTTTAGGTTAGTATTGGATGAATGTTGATATTATGTTAGTTTTGGGATTTTTGATGAATCTAGGGTTTGCTACATGATATGATTATTGATAAAACGATTTGAGGGTCTTCATAAACATATAAAACAGAGTGTTTTGAGATGAACATGAAAGGATTTCAACAAGTTTCCAAATCGGGTAAAGTTTTCATGCATAATGTGACATTTTCATAATTTTTACCATTTTGGGTAAGTGTTAAAACGGATTAATTTTTGGGGGAAATTGGTAGGGAATCGTAGGGACATGTCATTCATGTTTGACTGCTGTGTTTCGTAATGTTTCATGGTGGTTTCGGATGTTTTGATGCGTTTTGGTGCGTTTTAGATTATGTGCAGCAGGGGAGGTCGAACCTGGCACACATTCGACCAGCGTGAGGTCGAAGGTGGGTGTCCAGGGGTCGAACCTGGAACTCTGCAGGTCGAACAAGCTTCAGTTAGGCGAACGAACTTGATTTAGGTTGAATTAACACATATTAGGGTCGAATTAACATATGTTAAGGTCGAATGAGCATATAATAGGTTGTATAAACTTAAGTAAGGGTCGGAGAAGCCTGATGAGGGTCGAACCAAGGTCTTAGGGGTCGAACCTGGACCTGTTGAACACTGATTCGACCCTACGACTTCAAATGTGAGATTTTTGATGAAATCTAAGTATCCTATCTTTTTCCGAAGCGTGCGTTTGAATCGAGACATGTTACCGCTGAAGCTGAGTGAATCTCGGGGCGAGATTCCTTTCAATGGGGGGATAATGTAACAACTGGTAAATTATCTTTACGTTTCTTGCTTTTCGTCGCTTTCCTTTTTGGGATTTGCGCAATTTTCTGGACGAAAATTCATTCAACGTGGGGATGATGTGACACCCGGCATGTTCAGCTTAACATTTTGAGAACATATTAGTCGACCTTAGCGAAAAACAATTGTTAACATACTTGACTGGGTCAGTTAAGTCGAGCAGACTAGGATTGTTCGGGGTTCAATGATCTAGAGTATCATTGGGGAGTCATTTTATAGTTACACTAGACTTGGGTCCCGTTGTTGGTGATATTACATGAATTGAATTAAGTAGGATATGTAGATTATTTACGTACAGGTAATGTAATATGATAATACGTGCTACGAGGGTGTGAACATGATTATGCGTGCTTCTATATGCTTAACATGTGTTAGGATTACATGTTCATACGTTAGAATGCGTCTAAATGCCTTTAAACGACAAAACTGGAAAACCTGAAAACATGGGTATTGGTTCAACCTGTAGGGGGTCGAACCAGAGATGGAAATCAGTATAAAAGCCATTCGGCGTGCTTGAGGGTCGAATGTGGCTCATTCGACCTTGTATAGGGGTCGAATGTGGCTTAGTATAAATACCACACTTTGTCATTTTTCATCCTTTCACAAACCCTGGTCGCCTCTAAACGCTCTCTGTCAGTTTTAATCACTGGGGAAGGAGTTTTTGCTCTCGTTTTTTCATAATCTAACCTACAAACATCATCTAATCAAGAATCCAAGGTGTGTTCTTAATCCAAAACCCTTTCTAATACATTTTGATTCGTTTTTATTTAGTCCTAAATGTCCAGATCTGTTCTAAGGTTGTTTTATGAATAAAAACATATCAAACATCTTTCTAAACAAAACCTTATCACTAAAACATGAGTTTTCATATGAATGAACATGTGTTAGTGATGTATTATGTGATGTTATATGTTGTTCATTGGTTTGCTGTTGTATAGATGATAGAAATATGATCTAGGGCTGCTATTGATGTTGGTTTATGCTTGGTTTAGGTTATTATTGGATGAATGTTGATATTATGTTAGTTTTGGGATTTTTGATGAATTTAGGGTTTGCTACATGATATGATTATTGATAAAACGATTTGGGGGTTTTCATAAACATATAAAACAGAGTGTTTTGAGATGATAGAAACATGATCTAGGGCTGCTATTGATGTTGGTTTATGCTTGTTTTAGGTTATTATTGGATGAATGTTGATATTATGTTAGTTTTGGGATTTTTGATGAATTTAGGGTTTGCTACATAATATGATTACTGATAAAACGATTTGGGGGTTTTCATAAACATATAAAACAGAGTGTTTTGAGATGAACATGAAAGGATTTCAACAAGTTTCCAAATCGGGTAAAGTTTTCATGCATTATGTGACGTTTTCATAATTTTACCATTTTGGGTAAGTGTTAAAACGGATTGATTTTTGGGGGAAATTTGTAGGGAATCGTAGGGACATGTCATTCATGTTTGACTGTTGTGTTTCATAATGTTTTCGTAGTGTTTTCGGATGGTTTTGATGCGGTTTGATGTGTTTTAGATTATGTGCCGCAGGGGAGGTCGAACCTGGCACACATTTGACCAGCGTGGGGTCGAAGGTGGGTGTCCAGGGGTCGAACCTGAAACTCTACAGGTCGAACAAGCTTCAGTTAGGTCGAACGCAGTTGATTTAGGTCGAATTAACATATGTTAGGGTCGAATTAACATTTGTTAAGGTCGAATGAGCATATAATAGGTTGTATGAACTTAAGTAAGGGTCGAAGGAGCCTGATGAGGGTCGAACCAAGGTCTTAGGGATCGAACCTGGACCTGTTGAACATTGATTCGACCCTACATCTTCAAATGTGAGATTTTTTATGCAATCTAAGTGTTTTATGCTTGAACCTTATGTGTAATCTATGTATACTTGATTAGTTTGTGTAATGGGTCACCAAAGGGATGTCGGGTCAGTCTAGTGTGTCAGTTTTAGAGTCAAACATGTTTTGAACATACTTGGTCACGATCTGGACAATCGAGGACTAGATAACCTTATGGTTATTAGTCGAAACACTTATGTAAACTCTTTGATAGATCTTCGGTAGTTTGTGATTATCAAGGGAGTAGCTTTTATTCTTATATCGAAGAAAAACGCAACCTAAGGTTAGTTCACGGCCCCACATTCACTTGTTTTACTTTTGGGGAAGAAAACATGCGCTAAACTTATATTTTGAGAACTTTGTGTCATACTATGGGTTTACTTTGGGTTGCTATACGATCTTTGGAAGTCCCGGGTGAAACCATGAATGTGCGGGGTAGCACAACGGGGGAAATGTGGATAGATCTATTGGGCGTGACCTGTAACACCCCAACCGATGGCGGAAACATCGAGGTGTCACGTAAGAATAAGTATACAGTAGCACATGGTAACCAATTTTTAATTGAAAGAAATTTAAAGTGCAAATATCCAAAAATAGACATACATAATGAGTTTCAATGTGGAAATCTAATACATCACAAAGATCAACCAAGCATAGACTTCATATTGTCTTCATGAAAATACTCTAGTCTTCATGCATCATTATTTCCTGTTGAGTTGTAAAAATGGGGGGGTCAACTAGAAGTTGGTGAGAATACATAATCCATGTTAAGCAAATAGTTTAAGTATAAAAGTTTAGCAATTCATATGTCTATCGTAAGTTTAAGTCTACATGAATAAGCATAATATGTTGAATCGACATAATCAAACCTCCGACTAGTTGAGGTCCATCCCGTCATCTACGGTTCACCTTAGTAATATGTTGGAACGATAACAATCACCCACGCTACCTATGTAGGAGGTACACGTATCCGGGTGGGGTTGTCAATCCAATAGATCTATTATTGAGTATCGCCGGCTTGGCCATAGCTAATGATTATGTAATGTTGAAACTCGTTGAAACTGTTGTTGACTAATTCATGAGGCAATAAAGTTTACAACTAGACATGCATGTTGAATTGCTTAAATAAAATGTTGCAAGTATAAAGAATCGCATAAACATGGTTACGTAAACTCACCTTAGTATAGTATTAGGTCTTGAGGAATAATATGAGTGTAGCCCAATAGATTGCCAAGTATTACCCTATGTATAAGGTAACAATTAAGTCTAAGTCTATCTAGTCTATCAGTATATTCTAGGGTTTCGATTTGGGGATAACCTTTTGTTAAATTTATAATAAAATGTTTTAATAAATAAAGGGAAATTTGATAATTAAATAAATGAAAGCCTTTTTATAAAGTTTGAATTTAGGATGTTTACAATAATGTGTTTGAAGTATAAAAATAATTTTTATAAAATTATTTTCTTTAAAATTAAATCTATTTATTACAAATTGTCAAAATTTAACTCTAATATTTAAAAATACTAAAATTAAAGAATTTTTAGTTTAAAATTTATACTTCTGTTCTAAATATTCAGAAATAAATTGTATAAAATTTTGGTGCAAAAATATTAAAAATTGAATTTATTATGATTTAATTATGATTAAAACTAACAAAAATTGATTAAAAATATTAAATAAATGATTTTTCAGAATTAAAAATCATTTCAGAAAAGTTTATCATTATACAAACTCAGAATATTTTTTGTGGAAATTTATAAAATTGTTTTGATATTTTAATGGAATTTTATAAATATAATAGAATAAAATTGATTTAATTATTATATATATTAAGAAAATTAATTTTTGAAAACTAAAAATTGTGGGTGAAACTTTTACATCAGATTATCTAAAAATAATTTTTTTAGAATTTACAAAAGAGTTTTAATAATTTAAAACGAATTTATAAAATTATAAGCATTATATATAATTATTTGGTTTTGTTTGTTTAAAAACGAAATAAAGGAAACAGTATGCCATAGCCAGGACTCGAACCCGGGTGGCTCAAGAACATAGCACTAGACACAACCACTTGGTCCAGACCAGTGGTTGTGTTGATTTCAGTTTTATTTAAAATAAATACTATATGCCAAAACGTGTTTATCCCCAAAATCAAACCCACGAGCCCTAATTTTCCAATTGTTTGATTCACACATCAATAACCCAATCAACCTTAGGGCTATTGATGTGTGAATGCCGAAGGTTAAATCCCAACAAAGAAATCATACTTACAAAGTTGTTTCGATTATAACTGCCAAGTCAAAGCCGAAGTCAAAACGCGATCGAAAAATCAAGAACAGAGGATAATTATGATGAATTGGAGGTTGAGAAAGATGTAATGGCGAGTTGTGATTGTCCAGGAATGGTTCAATTTATAGTATAGCGAGTTGGGTGTTCGAATTGGCAACCTTTGACCTCGAATTGATTGTGGGACGCGTTGTGGATCAATAAGGCAACAATTGAATGTTGATTGATGTGGGTCTGAGTCATAACAGGCCGGTGATTGTGTCACGATGCCAAATACAGAACAATCACGAATTATGATTGATAATTAAGGTATATCGCGTCCTCACAGTTGACTTTCCAAGTCAGCTGTGAGGTTTTTGAAACAAGTAATATAGTTATAATGCACCGGGTTTGAAACAGAAATGAGGGCTAGACCAGATGCTTTGTGAGTGTGTGTTGTTTGGACCGGCTTGGGCGCGGGTTCGATTCCCGGCCCAAGCACCATTTTTTTTAATAATTATCCTTAATACATCCTTATATATATATAATTTATATAGCATTAGGGTTTCCAAAGTGCAACAAAAATAATTAAATGCACACAAAAATACTGAAACTTGACGTTTTTATTAATAACGATGTCACGTACAAGTATTATTGCGTAATGTTACATGACCTGCCCCACCCGTAGGCTTGGAGCTGGTGCGGGTGCATATTCTCTCGACCTTGTAACTTGTAACATTATTCGGGCGGCTTGAACTTGTAACATGCTGAACTTGCTTAAACGTGTCCAGTAATGGTTTTCCATTCGTAGTAGTAATAAAACATACGCCTAGCTAGCGTACTTTGGCTTAAACATTTCATAGTATTGATAGGGTGAACTTGGTAACATTCTTGGAACTTTGGTAACATTTAGTAACGTTTATGATAACCTGTGAACTCACCAGCATTTTATGTTGACGTATCTTTGGCATGTTTTTTCTCAGGTCGCTAAGGTAGCACTACAGGACTTAAGCGCACGGGTCTGCACGGCGTCTAGCATTTAGTTTCGTATTAGAACATTGTTTTAAACACGTTGATGTCTTTTGAATTATATTAAAAATGTTGCTTTCGTTGGTTTTTAAATCATGAAAGTTTTATGTTTTGGTTTAAGTATCTTTCATATAGTGTTGTTTATTGTGTCCATTGACTTAGATCCTGGTTTGTAATACGCCTCGCGGTGAAACTCCGCAAGTGGAATTTGAGGGTGTGACAAGATCCCTTCTTTCACAAATGTATCAGCAAACCACTTTTGATCTTCCTCAGACATCTCCTTCTGCCTTTTTTGTTGTCTTCTAGCAGCAATGGAAACATCAGAGGTTGGAAGTACACTTTCAAATGAAAGAGTCTAATGAGATCTCCTAACATCTGTTTCATTAGGATAAACTGGTTTTCTTGGAAGAGTTGGATCAGTCTTTCTTTGTTCTTCCAGCTTCTTATAAGTCTCAACCAACCTTAACTCAGACCATTTGGACACAAACTTCATTTCTCAATAGTTAGCCTCAACCAATTTAGCTCTCATTCTCTTGAACTTCAAAGCTCTAACAAGGTCTTTGCCTTTTCTGAAGTCAGGAACAGATGCTTTTTGGTTTGGTTGCTTGTTCAACTCTTTAATTCTATTTAATTCTTCTTTTAAAACCTGAATGGTCCAGCCAGTGAAGTGTTTTCTGTTGGCTTTGTAAAGTTTGCCAGCCATAATCTGTTCCATAAGAGATTCTCTGATCAACTTTACCATTTCACCACTGATGGGCTTGTTGGACATAGACTTGCTCAGGTCCTTAGCAAAGTCTTCAATCCTTCTTAACTTGCTAAGTTCTGCTGAATGGATGCCCTGAGTAGTCCTGTCATCTTTTCCTTTACATTTCTCTTTGATAATCAAGTCAGCCTACTATGCCTTATGCTTCAAATACTCATCAACATTTTTGGGCTAAGGGTGATTCAGACTGGCAAGAGATGGAAAAGATAATTGTGAAGGATCCTTAGTATTGTAGAAGGATTGAATTTCCCCCATGACTATGTCAAGTTCAAGGGGATACTGAGCAGCCAATGGAATCATGGAAGATGGTGATTTTATGGTGGTGGAAGGATTAGATGTGAATTATGAAGTGTGTGGTGAAAAAGATGTAAGTGGAATGGCTGGAATGGGTTTAGATGAAGGTGGTGTAGGTGTGGTTTCTATGTTCTCATCTTGTACAACAAAGGTGGATTTCCTTTTCCTTTTGTACAAGATGGTTGGTGATGGTGGTGATTGAGGTATGTTAACATCTGTTGGCACTTGTTTAGTACCAGTAGATGTTTGAGGTGGTGAAGATGGTGTGGGTGTTATGGCCAGGGATAAAGCAGTGGTGGTGGTTGTGGTGGTTGTTGTGGTGATTGATTCAGTGTTTGTGTTGGTGGTAGCAGCAACAGAGGTTTTAGTTTTTGAAGGTGGCTGTCTGACATGCTGAGCAGGCCTTTTCTTCCTTTTAGAAGAACCAACATTTTCTTTTTCCTGCTATTCTAACTCTTTTCTTTTAGAAAGTTTTTCTGCTTTTGTTTCTAAAGTTTCAGCCCTGATTTGTTTAGCCTGAGCAGCCTTTTCAGCTAAGACATTTGTAGATTCATCAATGTGCTTTGCCTTGTCAGCTTTGGCAGTTTCAGCAGTGGTTTTGGAAGAGACCCTTGTGCAGGCTTTTGAGCAGACTTTTTAACTTTTTGAGAAGGTGGAATCCCAAATGTATCCAGCTTTGGTAGTCTATCTCTGCCACTCTCCCCCTTTTTGGCATCATCTGCTATGCACTCATTATCATCTTCATCTCTGAGAATAGTTGTAGGGGCAGAGCCAGTGGTCTTCAACAGATGATATTTTATGGCTTTAATGTCTTATTGGGTATCATTGAACCTAGCATCAACCATATTTCTGATCATGGTCATGTATGTTTCTTGTGTTTGATCTGCTAGTTTTCTATGAGCTATGATGATCAGATTGACAGACTTCCATAGTTCGCTAGCAATCTCTTGGGTGGATGGTTGACTTTGTGTGAGGGTAACCAAGGTTTGCATCATTGTTTTTTATATCTGATTTGATCTCAGTCACAGATGACTCAATGGTATTCACTCTCTCCATCAATTCTTGGTATCTTGATCCATCACCTAACTTAATAGGATCATCTGAATTCCTACCAGATGTGGTAGTTGTAACTGGTTCAGTCCTAGGAGGTGTGTCCATGGGAGAGAAACCAGATGCCCCTTTGTCTTGGTACCGAGGTCTTCCAACTGGTATTAAGGTCACTCTAGTGGCCTCATCAGTTGTTGCCTTCAAGGACGTCTGAGCTATGTAACCACTGTCCTGAAGTGAGACAATGGTCTTTACAACAGTAGTGGCTGCTTCACTTGAAATACCACCTTGAGTTACATGTAACTCAAGAGGTGTAGCCTCCTCTGTTCGTGAGCTAGCCACTTGACTTTTCTCAGGACCAATCACTTGTTGAAGTATACTCTCAGTGATAGGTGGTTGAGAGGAACTGGTTGAGTCCTGAGTTTTGTCAATGGCTTGGATTTCAGTAAGAAAGTCGATGAATTTGTGATGAGGGTTTAAGGTTGAGAGAAAGCGGTTTTTAGAATTTTGAATTCGATGAGACAGTGGAACAACTGTTGGGGATAAACAGGGTTTTTATAGTCGCAGGTGGAAAACCGCTGATGTGGCCAAAGTATTGCTTTTGAGAGCATACGTGGCAAACATCTAATGGAAGGTCTGTTTTGGTGGATGACAGTTGTTTATAACATCTGTTTGATTAGTCAATAGATGTTTGAGAAAGCAGTTGTTTTATCTGATCAGATGTTTGAAACATATTTTTCAACCAGCAGTGGTTGTTTTATCTGATCAGAGTTTTGAAACAGATTTTTCAACCAACACATGATACACTCAATGAAACAGTGGTTGTTTTACCTTAAACAGATTTTTCAACCAAAACTATTTTTAAGGATGGATTTTTTATTTTCTGACAGCATTTTAATGATGTTATTCAAGAAAACATTTTTGTTTTTATTCCATGATTAGCATACCAATCCGAGAGATCAGGTTTGCAAAGGTAGATGTGTCTAAAGCTTTTATCAACACATCTGCCAACTGATCCTCTGTTGGAACATGGTGTAAAGAAATCAAACCTTTTTCATAGCTATCTCTTACAAAATGGGGTCTAATGTCAATGTGCTTTGTGGTTGAATAAGAGACTGGATTTTTGATGATATTTTCAGCTGCTTGACTGTCCAACATGAGTGGAGTCCTCAGAGCGGTTATACCAAAATCCAGTAGCTGGTTTTGAAGCCACCTAAGTTGGGCTGTACAGCTTGCAACATCAATGTATTTATTTTCTCTATAGTTGATGTCGAAACAGCTGCTTTCTTTTTGCTTTGCCAAGAGACGAAGGCATTGCCTAGGAATTGGCACCCACTTGATGTTGACTTCGTTGTGGTTTGACAACCAGCAAAATCACTATCTGAGTAACCTGAAAGCTCAATATTCTCATTAGCAGGGTACCAGATACCAAGTGTGGGAGCACCTTTTAGGTATCTGAATATCCTTTTCACAGCTACAAGAATTGACTTTCTAGATGATGCCTGGGATCTTGCACAGACACAAGTGGCAAACATAATGTTTGGCCTAGATGCAGTTAAGTACAATAAATACCCAATCATACATCTATAATGTGTCTGGTTAACCAGTTCATCTTTACCATCAACAGTGAGTAACTTAGTGGTATTCATGGGTGTATTACATGATTTACAATCATTCATGTCAAATTTTGTAAGTAGATTTTTAACATACTTATTTTGGTGAATAAAAGTTCCATTTTGCAATTGCTTTACTTGGAGACCAAGAAAACATTGGAGTTCACCCATGGCACTCATCTCAAACTCTGTTGTCATGATTTTTCTAAACTCTTCACACATTTTGTTACATGTGGACCCAAAAATGATGTCATCCACATATATTTGAACAATCATTAAATCTTTTCCTTTCCATTTAAGAAATAAAGTTTTATCAATTCTACCTCTTGTGAAACCAATGGATAAGAGAAAAGTAGAAAGAGTTTCATACCAGCCCCTTGGTGCTTGTTTCAATCCATACAAAGCTTTTTGAGCTTGTAGACATGATCAGGATGGAATGTGTCTTCAAAACAGGTGGCTGGCATACATAAACTTCTTCCTGGATTTTGCCATAAAGGAATAAACATTTGATATCCATCTGATACACCTTGATGTTGTGGTTGACAGCAAAGGCTAGGAAAAGTCTGATAGCTTCCAACCTAGCTACAGGAGCAAAGATTTCATCATAATCTATTCCTTCTTCTTGTCTGAAGCCTTGAACCACAAGCCTGGCTTTATTCTTGACAACAATACCCCTCTCATTTGTTTTGTTCTTGAAGTCCCATTTTGTGCTAATTGGACATACATCCTTTGGCAATGGTACAAGTTCCCATATTTGTTGTCTTTTGAACTGAAGGAGCTCTTCTTGCATGGCTTCTACCCAATTGTTGTCTTTCAGTACCTCTTGGTACTTGACAGGTTGTGTGAGAGATAGAAAGCCTGCAAAAAGACAAATGTTTGAGGATTGATTTCTTGTGAGCACCCCTTCACTGATGTTGACAATGATTTGGTCTGGTGGATGAGCTCTAAGGAAGATTAGATCTCCTTTGTATGGTACAATGGCATTTTGAGGTGAGGGACAGAGGTTTGCTGCATCTGTTGTAACATCTGTTTTGCACTTCTGTAGTGCCAACAGATGTTTGAAATGGAAGTGGGGGAATTGGTCCAAGTGGTGTGAAAGTGGACTAACTTTTGTCAACTGAGGGTGGACTTTTGTCAACAGATGATTGAACAGTGGTTGAGCTGGATGAGCCAGTGGTTTGAGGGTAAGACTTGTCAACAGTGGTTGACTCAGCTGTGATAGAGTTTTGAACATCTGCTTGCCCTGATGCAGAATAGACTTTGCTGTGAGATTGTGGAATCACAATGTCAAATCTGTAATTTTTTTTGTGGAGACTGTGGTGTACCTGCATTGTTAGTTTTAATAGTGATATCTTCAAATTTGAATTTATCTAAATCAAACAATTCTACAGGATTTGCTGGGATTTTTTAGGATGAAAGTTCATTGAACTTTACATTCAGAGTTTCTTCTATTGTCCTAGTCCTTGTGTTAAACACTTAATAGGCCTTGGAAGTAGAAGAATCTCCCAAAAAATAACCACAATCTACTTTGGCTGCAAATTTTGAAATGGAATCTTTGAGATTTAAAATGAAACATGGGCCGCCAAAGATTTTGAAAAATGATATCAGTGGTTTGATTTTGAAAAAGATTTCATAAGTAGTCTTTTGATGTCTACGGTTGATTAAAACTTTCTTTTGAACATAGCAAGCAGTGTTTACAGCTTCTGCCCAAAAGGACAGTGGTAAGCCAGAATCTGTTAGCATAGTTCTTGCAACCTCAATAAGAGTTCTATTTTTTCTTTCTACCACCCCATTTTGTTCTGGTGTTCTTGGAATGCTGTATTGTCTTACAATTCCTTTTGACACACAGAAGTCATCCAACTCCTTATTTTTGAACTCTGTTCCATTGTCACTTCTAAAGACTTTTACTGGCAAGTCATGTTGCTTTTATACTTTAGTGACAAAGTCCTTCAAAATACCTGCAATCTCATCCTTAGAGTGTAAAAAGTAAGTCCATGTAAACCTAGAAAAATCATCAACAATAATAAGACAAAATCTCTTTTTTCTTAAATTCATGATTTTTACTGGGCCAAACAAGTCCATGTGCAACAATTGAAGACATTGACTTGTTTTGGACTCATCAATGGATTTGTAAGAGCTTTTATGTTGTTTAACTTTTAAACAGGAAACACAATGCTCCTCGCATTTAAATTCTTTTTGTGGTTAACCTCTTACAAGGTTTTGTTTGGAGAGAGAGTTGATAGTTTGAAGGTTGGTATGACGCAATCTCATATGCCACAATTCTGTCTCTTTAGTTGAGGCAGCAGAAAACAGACAGACATTTGCCATAGGATTATCCTTTAACATATCAACTACATACACATTGTCACTCCTATGAGCAACAAGTTATGCTTTGCTCTCAATTGTGTTAATCTTTTCAACCACTTCTGGTCCAATAATCTTACAAGTTTTGTTAGTGAAGAATGACCCATAACCTTTGTCACTCAGTAAATAATTAGTTTTGGTAAGTGTCCAAAGCCAAATTGGCTTTGGATGGGTTCTCAGACTTTTCAGCCTCAAGTTTCGGATAATGATCAGTAGTTTGAACTAGTTTTTTGAACCAGGTTCAACAACTTTTGTTGAATATTTGCAGTGTTTGTACGTCAACACTTGGTGCAACAAATGTTTGACCATTTCCTGTCAGATGTTGGTAACCATGAGGATGCCTGTTCACTCTTGGTTTTGAAGGCCTTTTTGGCTCTTCATAAACATGTGGCAGACGATGACAAGGTGGTTGTCCATGTTCTCTTGGAAACTTGTTTGAGGGTGGAACATCTGTTACTTGAACATCTTTGGGAGCCGAGTTTTCATTTAGGTTTTTGAAAATAGATGTTTGGACTGGTGTAAAGGTCTGTTTGGGCTTTCCTTTTGAAGTACTAACCACTTGACTTACTTGAGTTTTAGCTTTATACTCTTGTATTTTGACGTCAAAATTTTTGAGATAAAGACACTCTTTGGTTTTATGATTCTTTTTACCACATATTGAACATATTGGTTTGGAATCACACACACTTGTTCCCTTATTGATATCATATGCTTTTAAAAGAAAACAGTTTTTAGTAACATGGTTCTTCTTCTCATAAAAATCACAAAACAAGTTTTCTTTCAATTTCCCTTTTTCCTTCTTCTTTTCAACAGATGTTTGAGCATCTGTTGGAAGATCTTTTAAGGGAATGATTTTAACCTGTGGTGCCTTTTTACCAGCAGGAGTTTTGAAATTCATTGGTTGGAAATTTTCAAGAACATCACACTCATCTGACCAAGTTGGTTTAAACTGATATTTTTCAATTTCAGCAAATGATGAGGAACCTTCAAGTTTTTCAAGAATAATGTTCTTACTATTAGGTTTAGTGACCTTAATTTCCTGACCTTTTGAATTTGTTTGAATGACCTCAACCAACTGTGGTTCCTTTTTGTCAGTGTTTTGAGAAACTTGAGCAGTGGTTTCATTGAAACCAAAGCCAAATTTCACATGACTTTTAGTCTGTTGGTTAAGTATCATTTCAAAACCTTTGGATGATTCCACCCATTTTTCACACTCAACTTGGGTGGATTCAAGCTCCTGTTTACAACTTTGATATTTTGTTATCATAGTTTGGAGCTGGTCCTTGGTTATACTTGCTTCATGTTTTAAATTGCTGATTTCAGATTCTTTTTCAGTTAATTTTGATTTTAACTCTTTTGTGAGTTTTTCAAACTGAATTTCATCCTTTAAAATTTCTTTCTAAATTTTTCATTCACCTTTTTAATGTTAGCAAAAACTATTACACATTTGTCTGAACATAAATCATTTAATATTTGAGGTGATACGTTAGCAGCAGCCATCAATGCATAATCACACTTGCACTCACAATCAACTGTACCTCATGGATCTGAGAGATTCACAACCTCAACTTCAGACTCTTCAACTGAAACAGCTATATCAACAACATCATTAGTCACATTTTCAGACTCAAAACCCACTTCCTCAGATTCCACCTCTTCAACAATAGACTCTAAAGTCATGAAACAAAAGTTTTCTGGTTCATTTTCAGACTTAGCAACAAGAGCCATGTTTTCATCTGTTAACTCATCTGGTAATTTGCTCCAATCAACAAAGCCTTGTGTGAAAAAGCTCTGTTAACTTTGTTGACTGGTCTCTGCTGGAGCAGAGGGTGGAGTAGCAGCTATTGGCATTTGTGTCTGTGCAACAGGGGTTTGGACATAATGAATGTGGGGAACAGTGGTTTGGACATAATGGACACGAACAATGGATGAGGACTGTGCAAAGTGAGCAGTGTTTTGCACATTTGGTCTAGGGGTATTTTGGGAAAACTGATAAGTGTTGGTCTGAGGCCTTTGGATTGGATAGGTAATCATAGGTGTTCCATTTTGACTCCTACATTCCCTAGCAAAATGACCCATTCTATGACATTTGTAACACTTAATCTTTGATTTACCCAACCCTACTTTTGACCCACCATGTAATCCTGGATATCTTCTGCGAGTTTTCTTATAGAAGTTGTTAGTTCTAATACTGAGTAGAGCCAGTTGATGCAAAATGGCCATTTCTTCTAAGTCCACAGGGTCAAAGTACTGAAGGTCATTATACTTAAAGGATGTGTTATCAGATGCCTGGATATCACCACTTACTGCAAAAGCATAGTTGGGTGAATAAGAATTAGTGTTAAAACCAGTAGTTATATCAATATAATGATCATAACCCTGATCCTTACTACTACCAGGCACCTCACTTGGCCCAAAAGTGTTGTATTCCCAAACACATAATCATCAGGCACTTTTCCAGAATCCTAAAACTTCTTTTTCTGGTTAAGCTCTATCTCATAAGTCAAGAGCTTACCGTGAAGCTGGGTCAAAGATAAGTCGTTGAATCCAATTGAGTTTCTCATTACAATTGCAATAGTGTCCCATTTATCTGGTAGTGATCTAAGAAACCTATGGTTCAATGATGATTTTGGGTAAGTTAGACCCACCAGTTTTAGTTCAATAATTAAGCAATTAAACCTCTCAAATTGTTGAGTTAATGACTCTCCCTTCACATGATTGAATGTTTCCTATTGTTGATTCAACATTTTCCGGTTGTTTTCAATAACCTCCTCAGTCCCACCGAAATGTTCTTTTAAAGCATCCCACAACTCCTTTGCACTGTTACAGTGTAACAGTCCAGCATAGATATCATTTGTTAGAGCCATGGCTACAATACTGAAAGCCTTAGCATCTAACTCAATTTGCTGAAAATCCTGCTCGGAGTAGTTTTCAACACTTTTAGGTACTTGAACCTTGGGATCTTCGGTACTCAGCACCATCAGAACATGTGGTCCGAAGACAACTGACTTCCAACACCCAGTGTTTTGTTGAGCTAGAACATGGCTTATTCGACGTTGCAGATATTGTATTCAGATCTGACAAGCATCGATGGCTTGTTGCTCGTGCTAGTGTTATGTGGATCATGATTGATTGAAGCCATTCTCTGATTGTTCGTAAAACAAAGTGTTGTTTAAAAAACTTTGAACGTAAATAAACTTTTACTCTGTTTTCAATCGACAAACAAAGTGATATCAATAAATTTGAGCTGATCTAGTTCTATTAAATTGATTGGTTAGATCGAATTTAATTGACCAAGCTTTTATGCCAATTGTTAGGATCTGAGTTTGATTTGTTATGAAAGTCTAAGTAATGGATCAGTGAATGAATGAATAATAATGGAAAGTGCAGCGGAATTATAAACTTTAATTCATAACAAATAGGACAATTGTTTTATATCAAATACGTTGCAAAAGTCATCACAGATTACAAGTAAATGATTACAACTCTCCCCCTCAGCCTGATCACTCAGAAACTTTGTGTAAGAGAATGTAAGAGTGGCAAATAGAACAGTACAGGCACTATTCTATTTATAGACAAACGAAAGCTCTGATGACCTAAGATTGACGTCACCTAGACACTGACAGCTAACTAACATAACAACATAAAACATCTGCTAAGA
The DNA here is from genome assembly GCA_030844895.1 of Ambrosia x helenae. Lineage (NCBI taxonomy): Eukaryota > Viridiplantae > Streptophyta > Magnoliopsida > Asterales > Asteraceae > Ambrosia > Ambrosia x helenae. The sequence goes on along the minus strand of CM061227.1, from coordinate 62,447,173 downwards.
ATAACTACTGTTACATTGCCTAAACATCTGATGACTAAACAACTGATGAGAGAAACTCTGTTGGCTTGAACATCTGTTGGAGCCTAAGTGATGTTGGCTCCAACAAACCTTGTATCACTTGTCAGCACTTTGCTTTGTTTCTTATCAACACTTTGTCTATCATTGGTTTCTTCAATCAGCAGTAGTTTGTCCAGCAGTAGTTTGGTATCAGCAGTTAGAGTCATCAGTCTTTGGGAGGATACTTGAATCAAAATACTATTTTATTGATAATCAGAAGTGTAGAATGTTTTGGCTTTTCAATCATTTGTTCCTTTCCAGGTCAGCAGACCTAACAAAAACAATGATTATTTAGTTATTTTGGTTCATTCATAATTAGCCATAAATATTTATTAAAAAAGTGGATTAGGAGATTTAAAAAATGGAACATAAAGTCTATAATGCCCTTAATCTCAATATTTGATCCAAGGGCCATAACTATTTCCTACACTTCCTACACAAAACCATTTTCCTACAGGATCCTCTACCTATATATATATATATATATATATATATATATATATATATATATTATATATATATATATTATATATATATATATATAGGGAATGGATATAATGGAACCAACTCTTAGAGTGGAAACCATGAAAACTTTATCCTAACCATCCATTGGAGTAGATCAAGGGCTAGGAGGAATTGTGGAGAATTTTTTATAAGAAAAAATCTCTCTCTCTCTCTCCCTCTCTCTCTCTCTCTCTCTCTCTCTATATATATATATATATATTAAGGGGCTAAATCCTACATGGTACTCATATATCCATTATCCCTTTTGAGAGTGTCATGTGGTATGCCAGGTCATTAGGTTTAGTTTTTTGAGGCATTAAGTGATTTTAGGAAAAAAAAAATTTAACAAAATTGTATTTTTTTTTCTCTTATGTTTCCTCCCGTAATTTTTAAACCTTCATATATGTTATATACAAGAATTTTTAAAGAAAAAAATTATACCATACTAATGAGCATTTTATTATCTTTCCAACGAGTACCATAGTGCTATATAAAAACCGAAGAAAAAAATGACACTTTTCTTTGTGGGGTTTTGTTCATACAGGAAAAAAAACACAAAGTGTTCAGGTAATTCATTAATCATGTATAGGCAAGTCACTAATTATGTTCAAACCAGTAAATATAAATTCTATTTTCAATAGGTGCTAGAATTGGAGTAGTACATTGTTTTAGGTTAGGAATTAATATTAGAGTTATACATTGTTTTAGGTTACATGTTAACATTAGAGTTATACATTGTTTAAGGTTAGACGTTAACATTGGAGATACATTGTTAATTGTTTTAGCTTAGGTACTACCCGAACCTTTCCTGCATGTAACTGAAAAGTGCATCAGTCTATTTATATGTAAAATTGATATGTCATATTAGATTTCACAACCCCGGGACGCTCCCAGGGTATAATCTAGTATTATTATAATTGGGAAAGTACATCTAAGGGTATAAGAGGAAATGGAAGTCTCTTCTCTTTCCTCTTTCTTGTCAAACATCACAATCATCTTTTCCTTCTCCCTTCCTCTCTCCTCTCCATCTCCTTCCAACTCCATTCAACCAACTCTTCATTTTCTTTCATTCTCCCTAAGTCCATGGTGGTGGAACCCTAACTCCCGATCTAAGATAAGAAACCTAAACTCTGGCGACCCTACCCTCGTCGCTCGTCACTGTAGTACCATTACTGTCATGGCCTCTACTTTAGTATCCCTTGTAGCCTCAAGTTCATGGTGGCAGAACCCTACATTCCATTCCAACCCTGCATGACCTAAACGTTCAGAATCCGGCAACTACTGTTGATGATCTTCAATTTGACAAGGTATGTATGTGTTCTTGATCTAGGTTTTTGTTGGGTGACCATGTAGGTTTCTGATAACCCAGTTTTCATATATTCCAAAACCTGGTGTTCGTAAGTGCATATGGGTTTCGTTTCTTTTTCTTTTATTTTTTCATTTATTCCTTTTTATTATTTTCATATAAAAAATTTGAAGTGGGTTTTGGTTTGATTGTGAAGATATTCATTCGAGGTGAAATCTTGGTTTAATCAGCTTATTGTGGAGACCCTCGTTGTTGAAGGAGGAAGGTCATCGGATAGAAAGCAAGGTGTTAGAAGGTGACCAGAGATGGTCGGAGTGGATGACCGGTGTTAACATAGAAGAAGGGGTTGCAGTTGTTCGACGATTTGGTTATCGGACATGGGTGTTGAAGTGGTTGGTTGATGTTTACTTGCATGGAAAGAAAAGGAAGATGAAAAACAACTTTCAAAACCAAATGTTTAAATAATTATGCTTGAAATGTCCTTATATTCATCAAGAATTATGATCTCTAGGAATGAATTAAATGATAAATGATTTTGAAACTCGGAATATACACACACACACACACATATATATATATATATATATATATATATATTGGAAAGTTAATTTGAGAACACATATATTTCGTGCGAACCGTGAGAACGCCATCTAAAACCATTCAAATACAAAATTTCTTTTTACACTTATCTTTATTATTAAAATACAATCTCAAAAACATAATTTACGCGAAAAAATTCAAACCTATATGAAAATAAATTGTTTTTCCACATGTGTAAATTAACCATATATACATGTGTAAAGTGTTTCATTTACACATGTGTAAAAAGTTAATTTTATAGTGTTTTTGCAAAAAAAAGATGAATTATTTGTAAAGAAAATTCATTTTTTAATGTTGTATTTTAGTTTAATGAGGTTTGTATTAAAAAAAATGATTTTGATTGATTTTTTTGTTTGTTCTCACGGTTCTCATGATATTTAGCGTTCTCAAGATAACCACACACACACACACACACACACACACATATATATATATGGGAAGGCTAATTTGAGAACACATATATTTCGTGCGAACCGCGAGAACGCTATCTAAAACCATTCAAATTAAAATTTTCTTTTTACACTTGTCCTTATTATTAAAATACAGTCTAAAAACACAATATATGCATAAAAATGTAAACGTTTGCGACAGTAAATTGTTTTTACACATGTGTAAATTTACTGTATATTCATGTGTAAACTATTTCATTTACACATGTGTAAAAAGTTAATTTTAGAGTATTTTTGCAAGAAAAGATAAATTATTTGGAAACAAAATTCGTTTTCTAATGTTATATTTTAATTATAATTAGGTTTGTATTGAAAAAAAATGATTTTGATTTGTTTTTCTCATTTGTTCTCACGGTTCTCGCGATATTTAGCGTTCTCAAGATAACCCTCCCCTATATATATATATATATATATATATATATATGTATATATATATATATATATATATGTATATATATATATATATATATATGTATATATATATATATATAGGTTTAGGATCCTGTACAAAAGTATATTTTTTTGTGAGAAGTGTGAGAAGGACTAAAATTGACATGTAGACATCATGTTTTGGATTTAGGAATGATGTTTTAGGTTGTTTTTAACTTGAAAAACACCAAACACAACAATCTAAAACACAATACAATGTATTATAGTCATTAAATTTAAAAAACAGCTAAAACACACTACTTAACACTAAAAACACACTGCTAATGTTCTTAGCGTGGTGTTTTAAGTTTTAAGCCTAAAATACATTGTTTTCAGTTTTTAATTGTTATTTTGGTGTTTTTATAGGCAAAACAATCCAAAACATCACGACTAAATTCAAAAAATGATGCCTAAGTATAAATTTTTAATACTTCTCACACTTCTCACAAAAAAAGCACTTTGTACAAGATCTTGACCCTATATATATATATATATATATATATATATATATATATATATATATATATATATATAGGGGAAAGTTAATTTGAGAACACCTATATTTCGTGCGAAACCGTGAGAACGGCATCTAAAACCATTCAAATTCAAAATTTCTTTTTACATTTATCTTTATTACTAAAATACAATCTCAAAAACACAATTTACGCGTAAAAATTTAAACGTATACGAAAATAAATTGTTTTTACACATGTGTAAATTTACTGTTTATACATGTATAAACTGTTTCATTTACACATGTGTAAAAAGTTAATTTGAAAGTGTTTTTGCAAGAAAAGATGAATTATTTAGAAAGAAAATTCATTTATTAATGTTGTATTTTGATATAATGAGGTTTGTATTAAAAAAATTGATCTTGATTGATTTTTTTACTTGTTCTCACGGTTCTCACAATATTTAGCGTTCTCAAGATAACCCTCCCCTATATATATATATATATATATATATATATATATATATATATATATATATATATATATATATATATATATATATATATATATATATATATATATATATATATATATAGGGAATGGGTATAATGGAAACCCACTCTTAGAGTGGAAACCATGAAAACTCAATCCTAACCATCCATTGGAGTAGATCATGGGCTAGGAAGAATTGTGGAGACTTTTTGATAAGGAAATTGTTATTATAATTGGGAACGTACATCTAAGGGTATAAGAGGAAATGGAAGTCTCTTCTCTTTCCTCTTTCTTGTCAGACATCAGCATCATCTTTTCCTCTCCCCTCTCCCCTCCCCATCTCCTCCCAACTCCATTCAACCCACACTTCATTTTCTTTCATTCTCCCCAAGTCCATGGTGGTGGAACCCTAACTCCCGATCTAAGATAAGCAACCTAAGCTACGGCTCACCTACCCTTGTCGCTCATCATTGTAGTACCATCACCGTCGTGGCCTCTAACTTATTATCCCATGTAGCCTCAAGTCCATGTTGGCAAACCCTACCTTCCTTTCCCTCCCTCCCACGACCTAAACATTCGGAATATTGCAACGGTTAATTTTTATAATATATTTTATTACTTTTTGACCGTTTGAATTTATTTAAAGGCTTGATATGGAGGACCTGTTTGACTTTAACAATAGAGTTAACAGTTTCAAGGAAACCTTGTCTGACTTAGTTGATGGAACCTGAGAGGATATCAATTTAAATACTAGGGTAGCCTTAGGTTCTATCAGTCAAGTGGAGGATTCTTTGTCACACAAGATGTAGGGGTACGATTCAAAGGCTAACAGTTAGTAGATTCGGGGAAGAAGGTTCACATTGAAGTTGGAGCTATGGTTTAGGTGGGATTTTTGGTGGGAGCTATTTTGCACAATCACTAGGGTTTTGTCAGTGATTCTATTCATCTTGAAGGTAATAATGCGGCTTGTCAATGAATCTGTTATCTGTAAATGTTAGAGGGATTGGGATGACAATAAACCTGGATAGATTCGTAGTGTTAAGGTTACCCTGAGGATGAAACCTATCCGATCTGCCGCAAGGCATGTCTGGACAAATTCAAGAGTTAGGGTTCCACAACCATAGACTTGGGGAGAATGAAAGAAAATGAAGAGTGAGTTGAATGGAGTTGGGAGGATATGGAGAGAAGAGAGGGGAGAGGAAAAGATGATTGTGATGTCTAACAAGAAAGAGGAAAGATAAGAGACTTTCATTTTCTCTTATACCCTTAGATGTACTTTCCCAATTATAATAATATTTTCCTTATCAAAAAGTCTCCATAATTCATCCTAGCCCTTGATCTAATCCAATGGATAGTTAGGATAGAGTTTTCATGGTTTCCATTCTAAGAGTGGGTTCCATTATATCCATTCCCTATGTGTGTGTGTGTGTGTATATATATATATATATATATATATATATTCCGGTTTTCAAATCATTTAATTCATTCCCAGAGATCATAATTCTTGATGAATATAAAGACATTTCAAGCATAATTATTTAAACATTTGGTTTTGAAAGTTGTTTTTCATCTTCTTTTTCTTTTCCACGCATGTAAACATCAACCACCCACTTCCACACCCACCTCCGTAACCAAATCATCGAACAACTGTAACCCCTTCTTCTATGTTAACACCGGCCATCCTCTCCGACCGCCTCGGTTACCTTCTGACACCTTACTTTCTATCCAATGACCTTCCACCATCAACAACGATTGTGGGCTTATTAAACCAAAATTTCACCTCGAATGAATGTCTTCACAATCAAACCAAAACCCACTTCAATTTTTTATATAAAAATAATTAAACTGAATAAATGAAAAAAAAAAAGAAAAGAAACAAAACCCATATGCAATTACAAACACCAGGTTTTGAAATAAATGAAAACTGGGTTATCAGTTACCTACATGGTCACCCAACAAAAAACCTAGATTAAGAACAGTTTATGATCCACATTGGGTCAAAAACATGAATCTTCTTATATTCACCCTTCTTATGTTGCAAAAGTATTACTGCTTCAGCTGTTCTCTGGTCATAATACCACATAATGAATTCAGAACTAAAGTGTTGCTGAATTGGCATCAATGGTATCCTCTTCATCACCACTGGAGGTTTATACTTTAACGTAACCTTCTTCATACCTGTAGCAGGATCAATTTCTTTGTGCACTTTTCTCTTGGGATACTGAGAGTAAACATGTCCCATTTAGTTCTACTCTCCCAAGTCATCTTCTCAGCAAACCAACCTACTACATCACAGTTAGCAAAAGCTCCAGTCTTTGTAAATCTACACACATCTCTAACCGCCCAGTACAGTAGAGTCTTCAAATCATGAAATCTATAAAAGTACAAGATTCCCTTCTCCCATTTAACACCAATGCACCTCAATTGTCTCAAGTATTTATAGCCTAACGCTCTTCCCTTGAACAATTGATTATAATACTTGTAGAATCCTCCCTGAGCTTCTGGTTTTGGTCATTTTGCATCTTGTTCTTTCAAATTCTTCAGCAAGGTTTTCAAATCATCAACTTGCTCTCCAGTTGGTTTCTGATTATCATTATTAAACACTTCTTTTACAAACTCTTCACTCTTTTTCTTTGCGAGATATTCAACTTCTTTTAGAGTTACGTCATTCAGATTTGGAAATACTTCATTCTCTTTTCTTCTGAAGTACTCGGGATATTCTTCGTGAGTTATATCTTCTATTTCAATTTCCTCACGCTCTGGAGTCTGTTTATCATCAGAATGATTACCAATATCCTTTTCAGGAATATCTGGAATCACCTGTTCATTCATGATCTCTTCCAGTGTCTTTCCAGCCTGCAATGCTATTCCTTCCAAGATCTCTTTAGCAACTGCCGCAGATACATCACCCTCTTCCAAGTCAGGATCATTGCACTCCAATTCGTACTTCATGTCTTCAGACTCAAAGATCTCTGGAAATTTTCCAGTCAATTCAATCGTCTAGATCTTTCTATTCAACATTTGTCTATATAACTTTTATCTTCTTCTGATAATGATCTAATCTGTTCAGTCCAAAAGATGTCTTCATCATCAACGTTCTCACCAGGCGTCTTCTTACAACTAGACTGGCCTGAATCTCCTTTCTTATTCTTTCTTTCTTCATAACTGAACTTACTAACATCATCATCATCATCTTCTGAATCATAATCATCTGCATCATCATTCTTTCTATTTCCCGATTTATCTCCAGCATCATCATCATCTGAAGATTCATCACCAGACTCGTCATCATCTTCTTTCTCATCATCCGAGTCTTCAAAATCAACTTTTTCTTCATCATCCTCCTTATTTTCTTCTTCTGTGCCTTTAAGCTGAGGAGCTTTAGAATACAGATCATCCAAAAGTTTCTTCATCTCTTTGTTTCTTTCTCTAATCTTGGTGTTCTCAATCAGCAACATCTTAATCTTTTTAGAGTTTCTCTTCTCTCGAGTCACCAACATTTTATTATTTTCTTGAAGTGCTTTCAACTTTTCTTCCAATTCATCTTGTTTCTCTTTGGATGATACAACAAGCTGCAGCATTGTCTCCTCATTCTTCTTTAGTTTCTCAATCTCCCTCTGTTGCTCATTAAATGATTTCATCATATCATCAATCCTCTTATTCACTGCTTCCATAACATCACCAGAAATAGTAACCTTTGATGCAGAGGACTCAGTAATTGGAGACTTTTTCTTCTGAAACATATTCAACACATTTCCCAATGTTGTTTCAAAATCTGGAGGAGGATCTGAAGTTGTTTCTTTAGTTGATTTCTTCTGTTTCTTAGCACTTGGGGATGTAACAGGAGTAACAACTTTTGAGCTTCCAATTTCAGGAACTTTCTTTCCTGCTATCAACATCTCCACTTCTCTATCTCTTTTCTTCTTCGGATTATCTTTAGTGTCTCTTTTAGCCATGTTTTTGAACTTTGGGTTCTTAATCTTCTCACCCACAACAGGAGATCCAATGAAATCTTGATCATCAATCACAAGATCAATTTCATCTTCATCAAAAGCAATAGGGCTCTTCTGTTGTTGTTCTTCAATTATCTTATTCAAACTCTCACTCTCACCAGCCTCAGTGGCCTTGGGCTTAGTGATCTTGATAGTTTCGTTTCCAGAATCCCATTCTTCATTATCCTGAGTCTCTTTTGAATCAACAGACTCTTCATCAATCAACATCGTCTTAGTTTTTCCAGTCTTCTTTCTTGCCACACTCTTCTTCCTCTTAGGTGTCTCAACTTCTATCACCTTTTCTTTACCTTTCCCTTTCTTGTCCGGACTTTGCGCCTTTGTTTATTACTTGTCGCTTCCTCTTTGCATCAGGATCAACAGGTAATAGAGGATCATCATTATCGGAATCACTGTTAGCATTTCAAGCTTTTTTTTTCACCTGGATCTTCATAGTTAGGATTATCAGGTGTCCAAATAAGTTCTTGAAAGGTGGTCGTTCATTTTCTGGAACACCTTTGTATCCCTTCATCCGACTCAAAGTGCTCATATTCATATGGCTTTGCACTAGAATCTGCTTAGGATCTTTCTTCAACTTGGGATATTTTCTACCAAAAATCATTTGTAGAAATCTCGGATACATTAGAAACTTATCAATTTCCAATCCTTTCAACGGTTCCAACATGTGATCAAGTATCATTCCTGAAACATTGAATGGTTTGTTGAGAATCAACACAACCAACAATGAACTGATGCTCTTCCTCATAACATCATATCCTCCACTAACAGGTCCAAAAACATGTAATATCACATGTGCTAGATACTTAAACTGAAGACACAGCTTAGCTTTGTGGAGTAAATCATCAGTTATAGGACCATTATACTTCATGCGTAGAAAACACTTCCTTTGCTCAATCCATGATAATACCCTAGGATCTGTAGGAGAATCCTTCAAGTCTAAAGCTTCCCTGATATCATTTTCTGTAACAATAGCTAATTCTCCCTGGATCTTGTTTACAATAGCAGTCTTGTGCTCCTAAAAATCAACTCTAGCATTCTTCCAAAAATCCTCCTGATGATCTTTATAGATTGTTGTTGTTGTTGCACTGCATAAATCACTCTGCATTAGAAAATCAACTATTCCAGAAAATTCAATGTGTTGTTTAACCTCCCCGATAAACGCACAGCAGTTGTGAGCTGCTTCAAAGAGCAATTCTTCTTCTTTCCCCTTATCAACAGATTTCTCTGATGTTGCAACTTGTTTTTCTGGATTCTGTTGATCTGCCATTTGAAATATGCAAAACCAAAACATGAAATTTATCAAAATCGGACAAATTGAATTTTGGTCAAAAACCTCTTCCTTCGACCCATACGTGGGTTCGAATGAAGAAAATCAAAGGTTCGAATGAGGATTTCTAGTTCGAATGAGAAAATATATTTGATAAAAAGTTTCATTCGACCCTTAAACCCTCTTTCGACCCCTAAAACAATCTTATTCGACCTTTTGGGCTTCCTTCGACCTGAAAAGTTCTCATTCGACCCTACCAAACAGGTCGAACATGATTGTTTTTGTTTTGAAAATTACCAAATCACAATTTTGTTAATCTTAAACATCCCTTTTTGTTTGTTTGTAATCTAAACAAGCCGACTAACACTAATTAATCAAAAATTGATTCAATTAACATGTTTTAGATAGTTTTTCATAAAATCTAGGGTTTTAAAAATTTGAATGTTGTTAATCTAGATTTTGGTTGTTCTCTCCCCGTAAAACTATCGAAAACATATAATCTATGATCAATTTTAACAAATCAAGTCTTTAAAGGTTCCAACACAAAGGCTAGAGTTTCTGATACAAAATCAAAGATTTTGGGCTTGATATCCATCCATTACCTGTGTATTTTGTATCAAAATGATCTGTAGTAATCAAGGAACAAAAATATAAGGTTGAAAAAGCAAAGGCAACAAGGTGAGGTTAAATCAGAAAATTTGAGAAAAATATAAGGGGGTTCGAATGAGCAGAGAGATATATATAGGCTACTATGTTTGACCCCTGTTGGGGTTCAAATGAAAACTTCAGCTTCATTCGACCCTAATGAAAGGCTCGAAGGAGACTAAAGGGCTCGAATGAGCAAAACTCATTAGAACACTCTCATTCGACCTCAACTATAGGTTCGAATGTAGTCTCAAATGCACCTTCGACCCATCGAAGGGGCGAATGAGCATTTGGAATTCTGAAAATGTTACCAAATCTCAAAATCGAATCCCAGTTAATCATTTTCACATCTTTTAACCTTCAAACATTCATCATTTTGCATTTGAATGATACAAAACTCAAATTAGTCTATCAAACTTTAGAAAATTAACCATCAATCACCATCGGTTATCAAAAATAATACAGAAATGTAAAAAATTTTGGTTTTTCTGAAATTTATGTTAAAACACACCTAAAATCTTTTTGAGTTTTTGTATATTTTGCAGAAAATGAATGTAAAATGCAGAATTTTAAACATAAAGCAGTAAACATTTTGTGATTTCCAGTAAGAAGATCATATCAGTTTTTGAGAAATCTGATCACACCGTTGATTTTTATTGTTTATTATCATTAAAGACAATGTGTGATCCGGCAACTGCTGATATTGTGATCCACATAAGCTCACATGCAGACTGCTATGCAATGCTTTAAAATGATATGCGATTAGGTGTATTATAACTAACAGGCTTATGGTTCCCACGCACACGACATACTCCCGTATCAAGGAATTTGTACAAAGCTTCATCATAAAGCGTGATTATGCCAAATGTTATCCGTTAGGTTACAAGATACATAGCACAGAGGTATAAAGGTCAGCAAATTAATGCAGCAGAGTAATATGTGCATATATACCAGGATGAGGCTGATATCAATCAGTGATTTTCATCAGGGAATTGATACGATGCATTAAATGATCTTTGATCATTATTATACATTAAGTTCCTCAATTCGGTAACTTTCAGGTTTTGGCATATAAGCTCTTTTTTTAGCAAATATCTTGATTAAATCTAGGTTCGTAAATCAATATGACAAAAGATCAATTAAGATACCCCGGATAACAATTAACATAACGACCCGAAACCTCAGATTTTGGTAACCCTATCAAACGAAATTACGGTACTAAGACCATATGCCCATGAGGTGTTCAGCCACTAGCGAGTAGTTCGTTATGTTTTGTATCACTAAGACACGCAATAATAAGTCTACGAAGCCTACCAGCACATCACACAGAATCAACACACGCCTTATATAGCATTTCATTTCTTTATTATGTGTCAGATCCCCACTGATGTACTATCATTTCCTCTTTTACTCCTAAAAAATCATTTTGGGTTTTTCTGATTTTTATGGCTTTTTGGATTTTTCGATGTTTTTGGTTTTTCTAAATAAAAACTCCCCCTGAAATGTAAAACATATTTTTGGGTTTTTGATTTTTCTGAAAAACATTAAAACCTAAAATTTAAAAAAATAAAAAGTGATAAACCGAGGTGACGATTAGTCTTGTTTTTCTTTTATACTATTAGCTTTTAGTAAAAATTCGAATCTTGATTTTTCAAAAGCTTTGGTAAAAAGATCAGTGTGAGCGTTGGATTTTATCTAAAACAGGATTATACGATCATACAAGTCACAAATCTAGGTGCGGAAACCCTAGATCTGAACAAATTGATAAGACACAAATCACGACACAATCAAGATCATTTTCAATATCATTTTCATAGATTAAATCATTCAATAAGCATTTACAACTGTTTATGTTAATCTAGAAACACACAGATAATCTCTCAAAAACACTCCTAAACCTGATCTGAACCTGGACACAAATGACAACTCTCTTCACATCACAAATACTCAAAATCTATTTATAGGCTCTGCAGGTTCGCCCCTTTTCATGGTGCGAATGTGGACAGATTCCACATTCGCCCAGTGTGACTGGTCGAATGTGGAAACTTTCCACATTCGCCCCTTTTCACTCTACATTCGCCCATTTTATCCAATGTATTTCCACCTTCGCCCACTTTGTCCACATTCAGGTCATCAGCACTTTTAACACATGTAATCAGCACTTTTTAACACATGTTAAAGTCTTGGTCGTTTTCTGATTATCTGAACCTTCGACATTCTGTACCGAATCACTAGCTAGGGACATACATGAATAATGCACTAACAATATCCCCCTTGGACCTAGCTAGTGATGTACCAAAGCAGAAAGTTATCAATTTCTTCAAGTCTCGATTGAAAACTTTCCATCTTCATGCACGTTTGTGTCGAAATTCCTATCTATCTCTCCAGTAAGCTTTGAAATCTCAGACAGACTCAAGAAATCTTAGCTTTGTCATTTGTTCGTTCAGGGATGAAAATAGACGATAATCTTGATTTCTTCAATCTTCATCATTTCTTTATCTTTTTACTAACTTCTGTAGTTCTGGTAATCTTGATGTTCAGGTTTGGGTCTTGTTCGGTTACACAATTTGTCGACGAATCTTGAGTAGTGCACCTGTTGTATTTGATTCTGCAGAAAAATTTACTAAAAACTGCACAAACTACAACCGGCGTTAAACACAACAAAAATCTCGGAAGTACTCTTCACATTCCTTTTGACCCTCAATAGTTCTCCCCCTGAACTATACAACATTTTCAATATGTACTAGAAACTTGAAAATTTGAAATCTTTTTCAACTTTTTAAGTATCTGAGCATTCTTATTCAGTATCCCAACATCGGTTATCGAAAATAAAGTTGAAACAAAACTTTTTGATTTTTCAAAGTTTAAGCTAAAACACACCAAAAATCTTTTTGAATTTTCCAATGTAATTGCATAAAAGTAAATTCAACATATTTTTGTGAATTTTCCGGTTAAGAGGATCATATCAGTATTGAAACAGTCAGTCATAACTCTTTTTGATCAAATTTCTGTTTTTTGACATTGAGCATCCTACAACCATTACCAGTATGTTTGTCCACTTAAACTCAAAATCATCATTCATTGCTCAGCACTTTAGATACATTATGGTAATATTAGATACTGAAACCCTAGATCTGAACAAATTGATAAGACACAAATCACGACACAGGATTATACGATCATACAAGTCACAAATCTAGGTGCGGAAACCCTAGATCTGAACAAATTGATAAGACACAAATCACGACACAATCAAGATCATTTTCAATATCATTTTCATAGATTAACTCATTCAATAAGCATTTACAACTGTTTATGTTAATCTAGAAACACACAGATAATCTCTCAAAAACACTCCTAAACCTGATCTGTACCTGGACACAAATGACAACTCTCTTATCATCACAAATACTCAAATTCTATTTATAGGCACTGCACATTCGCCCCTTTCTTCTGGTCGAATGTGAGCATATTCCACATTCGCCCACTAAGAGTGGTCGAATGTGTCTTCATTCCATGTCCAATCTTCCTTCGTCCAGATCATTTCTACCTTCGCCCCTTTCTGATTACCTTCGCCCACATTCCTTTACATTCGCCCAGTCTGAACTACCTTCGGCTATCTACTAACACATGTTAATCAAGTATATCCAATCCTTAGTCGCAAAATGCATCAACAAACTCCCCCTCGACTATTGATTGGATAGTTTTCTCTGATAATCCATCGTCTTGTTCATCAGCTTGATTCTGAGCTGCTTCTTCTGCTCAGAAGTCATTGGCGGCTCGAATGTTTTCTTCACAGGCTTTGACACATTGGCGATCTTCACAGTCTTGCCAAGTTTGCCTTCCAAGTTGCTTCCAGCGTTTATGTCATAAGCAAAACAAACTCCCACAACTTGAGTATACTTTCTCGCTTGAGCAAAGTCGTTGGGTTCATAGTAAATCGGATTAAAGAACAACATGATGATGTCTTCGAATGTGCAATTAATCAGCCACATAGGATCAAATACATGCACATGCTTGTATTTATCCTTTCCATCCCTCAACACAATCACTGCTTCTGCCTTCCTCCAATCGTAATACCAAAAGATGAAATCAGCACTGAAATGCTGTGGCATTGGCATCAACGGTATCTTTCTCATCACATTAGGTGCTTTGTAGATTAACGTAACACGCTTCATATTGGTTTGTGGATCAATATCCCTATGCTCTTTTCTACGGGGATATTGAGGCATGAACCTGTTCCATCTAGTACGGCTCTCCCAAACCAATTTGTCTGCGCACCAACCGACATGCGATCCATTTACCTCGGCACCTGACATTGGGAATCTGCATAAGTCTCTCACCGCCCAATACGGTAGAGTAAGCAAGTCACAGAATCTGTTAAAATACAGAATTCCGGTTTCCCATTTCGCTGCAATACACTTCAGTCTGCCCAGATAAGTCCACCCAAGAGCTCTGCCTTTGAACTTGGCATTATGAAATCGATAGAAGTTACCTTGAGCTTCAGGTTTAGGTCGGTTCTCATCCATTTCCTTCAACTTCTTCAGATAATTCTTCAACTCATCAGACTGGTTAGAAGAATCTTTCTTTTCAGTTCCAAATACTTTCTCAACAAACTCTTCGCTTCTTTTCTTTGCTTTCTGTTTCGCTGACTTATTTGGTATTTCAGTGAAGTCAGGAAATACTTCATTCTCATCTTCTTTTCTGAAATACTGGGGAAACTCCTCATGAGTAATATCTTCTACTTCAACTTCATTGTTTTCTGGAGTATGCACATCATCTGAATGACTTCCCATATCCTTTTCAGGAATATCAGGAATCGATTCATCCATCATAAACTCCTCAAACGTCTTTCCTACCCTCTGTGCGAGACCATCTAAAATTTCTTTCGCCACAGATGCAGGTAGTTCCCCTTCTTCAAGATCTGGATCTTCATATTCCAGCTCATATCTCAAATCATCAGTCTGGAATATTTCAGCGAAGCATCCTGTGAACTCAATGGTCCACTCTCTCTTCTCCAACATATTCTTGTATATCTGTTTAGCATCATCAGACAGAGATCTCACCTTCTCGTTCCAGAAAATACTTTCATCCGAATCTACATTCCCACCTTTCTTCTTGGAACTCGATTCTCCAGTATCTTTCTTCTTCTGTGATGTTCTCTTCTCATAACTATACTTAGAAGTATCATCTCCTCCTTCATGATCACTTCCACTGCTAAACTCATCACCTTTCTTTTTCCCTGTACCTTCAGCATCATCATCATCATCATTGTTGTCATCATCATCATCATTGTCATCATCACTTTTATCCGATCCATCATCATCATTATCATCATCATCTTCTTTCTCAGAATCAGATTCCTCATAATCAACTTTCTGTTCATCATCTTCTTCATCTTCTTCACCCTCTTTCAACTGGGGTGCTCTGTTGTAAAGCTCGTCAATCAAACTACTAAGGCGTTTGTTTTCCTTCTGTAAGTGCATTATTCATGTATGTCCCCAGCTAGTGATCCAGTACTGAATGTCGAAGGTTCAGATAATCAGAAAAACGACCAAGATTTTAGCTGGAAGATACATTCGACCAGTCAGATGGTCGAATGTAGTTATGATTGGTCGAATGAAGATTGAATGTAGAGGAAGGCTTCATTCGCACCCTTAAAGGGTCGAATGAGCACCTTCGACCAAACGAAATGGGCGAAGGTGGGAGCCTATATAAAGGGAAGAGTTTGTAATTTTGAAGTAGAGTTATCATTTTGAGCCTTTTCCCTAGAGTGTGTATGTGTGTTTTTCTCTGTATTAGGTCTAAGATTTCATTTGTAAACATCTTTATTTGATCTAATACAAAGATTAAAGTTATGGAAATTGCTCGGTGATTCGTTATATGTTTTCATCACGATCTTATCGTTTATTTTTGAATCATTTTGCACGATCGTTGGGGATTCCGCACCCTACGGTTGATATTCGTGAGATCACGTTTTGTGATTACGATCCTAAAAACGGATTTACAAGTGGTATCAGAGCATAGGCTCGATTTCACGATTGCAAATTGATCTGAATTGGTGAAAACAGATTAGAATTCTGATTTAAAGATCAAAACCCAACAAAATTTGAAGCTTTTCATAAAAACATGGTTTTTGATTAAATTGGAGTTGAATTTGGTGTTATTTTCACAAATTCTTTCACAAATGTTTGTCTAATTTCAATTCCGAACAAAACCTATCCAAAATCATTACATTTGGTTAAAATTTCGTCAAAAACCGATCAGATTCGTGTTCTTGAGGTTGAAGATGATGAACAGACCTGAAACGGTCGAACGTGGGTTTTAAGGGTCGAACGTAGCATTTTTTGGTCGAACGTGGTGTTTCAGTCGGTCGAACGTAGAGTTTGTTAGGTTATTGTTGTACATTCGACCATACTTATTTCATTCGACCATTCGGGCGGTCGAAGGTGAAATCAAACGGTCGAAAGAGAGAGTAGTGGGTCGAAAGTGTTTAGTGTTTGTTATATTTCTCATTCGTACCTTTACAAACGGTCGAAGGAGAACATTTTTGCTCATTCGACCACACGTTTATACGAACGTAGAATCTGATTTTCAAAATTTTCAAATTTTAAGGTGTAAAAAATTTTTGAAATAATTTTTGGTTAAGCCTGATTTTAGAAAATTTTTGAAATAATTTGGTTAAGCCTGATTTTAGAAAATTTTTGAAATAATTTTTGTTGAAAAATGATGAATTACTTGGCTGTATCAAGAACTGATGATCAAATAAAAGCTGCTATGCAACAAAAGCTAACATGGGAACAAGTTGTTGCATCTAAGATTCAACAACCTATTACACAACCAGCTGTGCAACCAATTGATAAAATGGTTAATGTGAATGAGTGTGTTAACAAAGAAAGTGTTAAAAATAATGTTGTGTGCCTTGTCAAACAAGTTGGGAATGATGATTTAAGTGAATTGTCAGAGTGTGATTTGAGTTCTGATACGAGTTCAGAACAGAGTGAATCAAGAGGAAGTGATGCATCAAAGGTTGATGAAAATTCTGAGAGTGGTAATAATTCATATACTGAGGTAAATTCTAATACTGAATGTGTTAGTTGTTCTGAATGTATCAAATTGAAAAATGAAGTGCTGAAACTTCTTGAGGACAAACAGAACTTAACAAACAAAATTGAAAATTTTCAAATTGAAAATAAAATTTTGACAAATAATGAAAAACAGTTTTTGAATCAAATTGAATCTTTTAAGAAAGAGATTTCAGAACTTCATAGCATTATGACAAAGAATAATTCTACATCAGAGTCGGAAATCACAACACCTTGTGTTGTTGATTCTGATTCTGAGGTGAAATCAAAACTCGAAGAGAAAAATGAAAATGTGGTTGTCACTCCAGAAACTGAATCTGAAGAGAAACCCATATTCAAGTTTCCTGAAGGAGTTGAAGGATCCTATATGTTGGTAGGACATGACAAATTGATTTTCAACAAAGATTTTCAAATTGATAATATCGAACAATCTTTACTTAAATGTATCTTTGTCGATAACAATGATTTGGTAAATCAATTTAAAAGTCAATTTGGTCATCTTCATTTTGAACTCAGTCCTAACCAACATGAAAATAAAATGGATCAATCTGGAAACAAAAAGAAAAATAAAAAGACAAAAGGACCAAAACCAAACAAATCGAAAGGTAATGATCAGATGAAAAATTCTTATCAAAAGAATTCAAGAAACTTTTCATCTAGATCATATGATTGTTATGATTATTCATATACCTCTCGATTTGATGATTGGAGAAACGACTCACCACAGTATTCTCATGGTTATGTTGAATGGAGAAGCTGTTTTGAATGTGGTGAAGTTGGACATATTGCTGCTTATTGTCCCTATTGGTATTGGGATGATGGGTATCATTATGATTTTGTGGAATATAGATCTTGTTATAACTGCGGAGAGTGTGGGCATTTAGTTGCTGCCTGTCCGTATGTTAAACAGAAAAAGACCGAAGTGAAATTTGCTAAAAGTTCAGGCAATGTAAACAAGTCTGTATCCCCAAAACCAATCAAGAAACAAAAGGGGAAACAGGTTGTTTATGAAAATCGTAACAAAATTGCCTTGAACAAAAATGTAGATTGTGATAGGGTTGCTAAGGTAAGGGGGAGTTCTAAGGTTAAGCCTAAGAATAACTCTAAACCTGGGTCTTCATCAGTTAAGTCTGAGAAGATTCCAAACAAAGTTCAGAAGCAGGTGTCAAACATGAAACCTGAAAAGTCGAAAATCAAAACGATTTCAACAAAATCTAAAATAAACTCTGAA
Organism: Ambrosia x helenae; assembly: GCA_030844895.1. Lineage (NCBI taxonomy): Eukaryota > Viridiplantae > Streptophyta > Magnoliopsida > Asterales > Asteraceae > Ambrosia > Ambrosia x helenae. The sequence continues at coordinate 62,428,646 of CM061227.1, read as the reverse complement.
CGTGTTTGGGAACCCAAATCACTTTCTAAATCAATAGCAATTTCTACTTCAAATCAATCCATTGAAAAACCAATTGATTTTTCAAAAGGAGAATGGATTGATGACCTTGGACGACCCATCATTGTGAAGGGATGGGTGCCTCTCTCGTGCTAATTTTGACAAGTGTGCAGATTGTTCCAGACAGACCTATTAGTTATTCTTTGATAGTTGATAGTGGAGCATCTGTATACACATTATTTATTGGAGAGGTGAAGGTCAAGGAAGGGTTATTGAAGAAGGAAAACATGATTTCAACAGAGAGGAGGGTGTTTGTAGTCTGTTTCCAACCTGTGAAGCCGGAAAAAGTTGCAATCTCTTGCAATTGCTCTCAGGTGTTGGATTTCAATAACAGATACGACAAAATGGTTTGCTAATTGAAAAATCTTAATGAGTTTAGTAATCTGAGTGGAAAATGGTTTTTAAAACTCAGTGGGTAAACCGCATCGGATATCATTTTATTTTGTTTTTCTTCAAAAGTTTAAAAAATCCAAAAATATGCTTATTTTTAGATTTTTAGGGGGAGAAAATTTCAGAAAAATCAAAATAAAAAATTAAAAATCAAAAATGAGTTTTTCCTGGAGAAAAAGAGGAGATGATAGTACATCAGTGGACTGTCAGATTACTCTAAAAAAAAAAAAAAATAAATAAAAAAAAAATAATAATTTGATAAACATTGAGTAGCCACTACAATTATATATTGGTAGGCTTGAAATCAAAGTTTAAAGTTCAGCATGGTGATATAAATTTAAAATCAATAACTGATAATCATGTGGATCAACGTCTCGTTGACATATGGTCTTAGTACCGAAATTTCGTTTGATAGATTGCCAAAATCGGAGGTTTCGGGTCGTTATATTGAAAGTTATCTGGGGATAGCCTAACTGATCTTTTGTCGTATTGATTTACGGACCTAGATCAGTCAGGGTATCTTATTAAAAGATCTTTAATGACAAAACCTTAAGTTACCGAATGAGGAACTTAACATGTGTGATGATAATCAAAGATTATCTAATGCATCGTATCCAATCATTGATGCAAATCATGATTGATATTAGTCCTCACCCTGGTTGAGAGCATAAGTCGCTTTGAAGCATTAATTTGCTGACCTGTCACCACTGTGCCTCATACCTTGTAACTAACAGATAACTACAGTATAATCACGTGTTACAATGAAACTTTGCGCAATTCTTGATACGGGAATGTGTCGCGAATACGGGGACCATAGATTTTTCAGTATCTAATATTACCATAATGTATCTAAAGTGCTGAGCAATGAATAATGATTTTGAGTTTAAACGGACAAACATACTGGTAATGGTTGTAGGATGCTCAATGTCAAAAACAGAAAACTGATCAAAAAGAGTTATGACTCTGTTTCAATACTGATATGATCCCCTTAACCGGAAAAATTCACAAAAATATGTTGAATTTACTTTTATGCAATTACTTTGGAAAATTCAAAAAGATTTTTGGTGTGTTTTAGCTTAAACTTTGAAAAATCAAAAGGTTTTGTTTCAACTTTATTTTCGATAACCGATTTTGGGATACTGAATGAAAATGCTCAGATAATTAAAAAGTTGAAAAAGGTTTCAAATTTTCAAGTTTCTGGTACATATTGAAAATGTTGTATAGTTCAGGGGGAGAACTATTGAGGGTCAAAAGGAATGTGAAGAGTACTTCCGAGATTTTTGTCGTGTCTAACGCCGGTTGTAGTTTGTGCAGTTTTTAGTAAATTTTTCTGCAGTATCAAATACAACAGGTGCACTACTCAAGATTCATCGACAAATTGTGTAACTGAACAAGACCCAAACCTGAACATCAAGATTACCAGAACAACAGAAGTTAGTAAGAAGTTAAAGAAATGATGAAGATTGAAGAAATCAAGATTATCGTCTATTTTCATCTCTGAATGAACAAATGACAAAGCCAAGATTTCTTGAGTCTGTCTGAGATTTCGAAGCTTACTGCAGAGTTAGACAAGAACCTTGACACAAACGTGCATGAAAATGGAAAGTTTTCAATTCGTTCAAGATGTTGATTGCAAGACTTGAAGAATTGACAGTTTTCTGATTTGGTACATCACTAGCTAGGTCCAAGGGGAGATTGTAAGTGCATTATTCATGTATGTCCCCAGCTAGTGATCCAGTACTGAATGTCGAAGGTTCAGATAATCAGAAAAACGACCAAGATTTTAGCTGGAAGATACATTCGACCAGTCAGATGGTCGAATGTAGTTATGATTGGTCGAATGAAGATTGAATGTAGAGGAAGGCTTCATTCGCACCCTTAAAGGGTCGAATGAGCACCTTCGACCAAACGAAATGGGCGAAGGTGGGAGCCTATATAAAGGGAAGAGTTTGTAATTTTGAAGTAGAGTTATCATTTTGAGCCTTTTCCCTAGAGTGTGTATGTGTGTTTTTCTCTGTATTAGGTCTAAGATTTCATTTGTAAACATCTTTATTTGATCTAATACAAAGATTAAAGTTATGGAAATTGCTCGGTGATTCGTTATATGTTTTCATCACGATCTTATCGTTTATTTTTGAATCATTTTGCACGATCGTTGGGGATTCCGCACCCTACGGTTGATATTCGTGAGATCACGTTTTGTGATTACGATCCTAAAAACGGATTTACACCTTCTTAAGTTCTTTGTTGTCAGCCTTAATCAGTTTGATCTTGTTCTTGTTTCTATCACATCTTCTTTCAAGCTTCTCATTCTTAGCTTCTAACATCTGAATCTTTTCATTAATCTCATCCTGATTCGATTTTGAAGCAACTACAATCTGGAGCATCTTCTCCTCATTCTGCTTGAATTTAGTAATCTCAGCTTGTTGAGCAACCAACATCTTCATCATGTCCTCCATCTTCTTATTAACCTGTTTCATAACATCGTCATCAACAGTCATTTTCTTTGACTTTGATCTGGAGGGCTCAACTTCAACAGCTTTCTCCTTTTGAGGCTTTCTAAACATATCGAGCACTCTATCTATATCGATATTGAACTGATCGATTGGTAAAGTCTCTGCCTCTTTCCCTTTCTTCTGCTTCTTGGCAACTGGTGAAGATAACTTGGATGGTGTTCCAGCATCAGGTAATCTCTTTCCTTTCAGCAACTGAGCCAATTCTTTCTCTCTCAGTTCTTTCACACTTGATTTCTTTGCCATAGTCTTTTGTTTCTTTGTCTTCTTTGGCAAATTCACAACTACAGTATCACCAACACTCAGCTCAGCTAGGTCAACACCTAAACCTTCATCTTCAACTGATTTCTTTCTTCTCTCAGACTCTTCTATCGACTGATTCAAGGATTCAGACTCACCAACCATAGTGGCCTTACGTTTGGTGGTCCTCACGTTCTCGTCATCAGAATCCCACTGTTCATCAACCTCAGTCTCTTCTGAATCTACAGACTCTTCATCCACCAAACCCGATCCTTTCTTCGCCGTCGATTTCTTTCTAGCAGCCTGTTGCTTTGTGCTTCCCTGATCTATAGCCTTTCCCTTGCCCTTCCCTTTGGCTCCAGGATTGACTACTTGACGCTTCCGCTTAGTGCTTGAATCAGCATACACTAAGGGATCATCATTGTCTGAGTCACTCTCATCATGTCTTGCTTTGTTCTTGCCAGGATCAGTGTAATCCGGACGAGCCAAAGCTCCAAACAATCTCCTGTTAGGTGGTTTCTCATTATCAGCTACACCTTTGTAACCTTTCATCCTCATCAAGGTTCTAATATTCATGTGATCTTGACCTAGGATCATAGTCGGATCCTTTTTCAACATTGGATACTTGTAATCAAAGATCATCATTAGAAACCTCGGATACAACATGAACTTCTTAAACTTTATTCCCTTCAGCATCTCCAGCATGTGGTCAAGGATCATCCCAGAAACATTAAATGGTTTGTTTAGTGTTAATGCAACCATTAATGAACTCAAACTCTTTCTCATCACGTCATAACCACCACTAACACATCCAAAAACATGAATCAGAACATGTGCAAAGTATTTGTACTGCACTCCCAGCTTCCCTTTATACATAGATCCGTCAGTGATTGGACCTTTGTATTTCATCCTTAAAAAGCACGCCTTCTGTTCTGTCCACGACAATTCCCTGGGATCTTCTCTATCTTTGAACTTAATCTGTAAAGCTTCCCGAATGTCGGCTTCAGTCAAGAACATATCTATCTCCTGAATCTTGCTCTTGATGATCGTCTGATTCTCCCAGTAATCATACTTAGCATTCTGGTAAAAGTCTTCAATTATGTCTTTGTAAATGATGGTTGGTGTAGCTAGAGCATGTACAATCCTACTTCTCTTCAGAAACTCTATAATCCCTGCAAACTCCGTGTTCTTCTCAACGTCTCCTAGATACGCGCAACAGTTGTGCGATCGTTCGAAAGGCCAACTGCTCGGAGTAGATGTTTCAGCTACGGGGACTGGATCTTGAACTGTGATCTCAGCTGGAGTTTCAACATTCACTGCTGGAGTTTCAATATTCTCTGGTTGTTCAGCCATCTGCACATGAAAATCAATAAAACGCGTCAAAACACAAATACGACAAATTATAAAAATTTTGGTCAAAAACTGATCTGCACATTCGCCCCTTTTGGATTGGTCGAATGAGAGATTTTGTGGTCGAAGGTAAAAATATATGGACGAAAGTGAATATGATCTTGATTAAAAGTCACATTCGTCCGGATTGTTCCTCCTTCGTCCACCCGTTCCACCTTCGCCCGGTTTTATCAACCGAAAGTGGATAGGTTTTCCCCAAAAATTCAAAATTTTGCCATTGTATGTTTTAAACTGCAATTTTGATTCTAATGTATACTAAAAAGGCCGACTAACACTCGTCTTTTACCAATTTTGTTAAAACATCAGTTTACATAGGTTTTCAAGTGGAATTAGGGTTCATCGTGTCCAATCAATCAATCTAGTATCCAAATGTTGTTATTATCCTAATTCCTTCCATATTCTCCCCCTAAAACCTATGTGAAATGATCGGCTATCAAAAACAATCAACAATAATCATCAAAAATCACAGAACAGAAACCCTAGGTCGTGTTCTTTAAACAGTCGATTTTAATCTGTTTTTGATGTCCATTACCTGCAAAATTAGGCTTAAAATGATGAGCAATGATCAGGGAACAAATCAAGGTAACATAAATTGCACGAGCAACAAGGTCTGGTATGACAGAGATTTTGAAAAACTTTTTGAATGAAGGGTTCGAAGCTGAATGACATATATAAAGGGGTCCACGTTCGACCGGTTGAAGTGGACGAATGTGGGTGAAGTCCACATTCGCCCCTAGCTAAAGACACGAATGTAGAAATAGGCCACCTTCGCCCCTTTTGAAGACCCGAAGGTGAAACCAGACACCCGGAAGTGGAATTTTCACTCGGAAGTGTAAATATCCACCTTCGCCCAAAACAAAAACGGCCGAATGAGATGATTTTTCCACATTCGACCCAATTAAGGGGCGAATGTGAAATGGAAAAATCTGAAAATTTCGCCAATTCACGAATTCGAATCCCGTTCAACATTTTTCAATCCGTTAAGCTTCCAAAACTCAAATTTTCACATTTTTGAAAATAACAAAGTCCAGATAGTGTTATCAAATCTCAGAAATTGACCATCAAGCATCCCCGGATATCAAAAATAAAGCAGAAATGCAAATCTTTTGGATTTTCTGAAATTTTGATTAAAACACACCTAAAATCTTTTTGGATTTTGTAACTTTTTGACAATAAAAGTAAAATGCAACAAAGTAAAATGCATTAAAGTAAATGAAAACAGTAAACATTTTGTGATTTCCGGTAAGAGGATCATATCAGTTTTCTGAGAAATCTGAACACAGCGTTGATCTATTTTAATTTTATCATTAGAAACAATATGTGACACGGCAATTGCTGATATTGTTGTCCACATAAGCTCACATGCAGACAATTACGCAATGCTTTAAAATGATACGAATTAGATGTATTAGACTAACACATTGTGGTTCCCACACACACGACATACTCCCGTATCAAGAAGTAATTTGCACAAAGACTCATTGTAAAGCGTGATTATGCTTTCGTCGTCTGTAATTGTACAAGATATAATGCATAGAGGTATACAGGTCAGCAAATTAATGCAGCAAAGTAACATATGCACCATACCAGGTTGAGGACGGATATTAATCATGATTTGCATCAATAATCAATACGATATTATAGATAATCTTTGATCATCATATAACATGGAAAGTTCCTCAATTCGGTAACTTTAGGTTTTGGCATAAAGCTCTTTTATAAAGACACCCTGTCTGATCTAGGTCCGTAATGACTTACAGCAGAAGATCAGAAAGGCTATCCCCAGACAACTAATAACATAACGACCCTAAACCTCCGAGTTTTGTACAAACACCCTATCAAACGAAATTACGGTACTAAGACCATATGCCCATGAGGTGTTCATCCACAAATGCATAGTTTGTTATGTTTGTATCACTAATGCACGCAATATATAGTCTACGAAGCCTATCAGCATATCACACGTAATCAACATACGTCACATTAAAACTATACAATTCTTTAGCCTGTGTTAGATCCCCACTGATGTACTATCATTTCCTCTTTTTATCCAGGAAATCATTTTGGGTTTTTCTAATTTTTAGGTATTTTGAAAATTTTTCAATGTTTTTGGTTTTTCTGATAAAATGACTCCCCCTAAAGTAAAGAACATATTTTTGGGTTTTTAATTTTTCTGAAAAACAAAACAAAAATTTTGAAAGAAACAATCCACTTGAAAGCATCAACTTCTTTGAGGATTAAACAACCCCCTCGAAAGCATCAACTTCTTTGAGGATTATGATAGTAAAGAGAAATTCCCAATTAGCAAAGAGAAATTCCCAATTAGCAAAAATTTAAAACTAAAACTAAAAATTAAAAATGATAAACCGAGGAGCCGATTAGTCCTGTTTTTCCTTTATATTGTTTACTTTCAAAAGATATTCAAAGCGGGATCTGTCAAAAGCTTTTGTAAACAAATCTGCACGTTGGTAGTCAGTATGGATTTTGACCATGTCAATCAACTCCTTAGCATAACAATCTCGGATAAAATGATATTTAATCCGGATATGTTTAGCTTTAGAATGATTTTCAGTATTTTTAGTTAATGCAATTGCGGATTCGTTGTCACAGTGTATAGGGGTTTTAAGAAACTGCAAACCGTAATCGACCATCTGTTGTTGGATCCAGAGCACTTGCGAACAGCAACTCGAGGCTGAAATGTACTCGGCTTCACATGTAGACAGTGCGACGGAAGTCTGTTTCTTGCATTGCCAGGTAATTAACTTGCTCCCTAAAAACTGGCAACCGGCTGTTGTTGATTTGCTGTCTTTGTCACAGCCGCCCCAATCTGCATCACTAAAAGCAATAAAATCAAAATCATCATCATTAGGGTACCAAAGTCCTTTTGATGGACAACCCTTCAGATATCGAAGAATACGCTTGACCGCCGTCAGATGACTTTGTTTCGGCTTCGATTGGTAGCGAGCACAGAGACACGTTGCATACATAATATCTGGTCGAGACGCTGTCAAATACATCAGAGATCCGATGATTGCTCTGTATGTAAATGGATCTGTCAGCTCCCCCTTAGCGTCCACTCCAATCCCGTGATTGGGTTGAATCGGGGTATCCATCGGCTTAGAGTCCTCCATCTGGAATCGGCTCAAGATGTCGGCTACATATTTTGTCTGGTGAATGAAGATCCCGTCGGGTCTTTGATCCACCTGTAAGCCGAGGAAAAACTGCATTTCCCCCATAGCGCTCATTTCGAACTTCTCCTGCATAACAGTTTCAAATTCCCTGCACAAGAGTTCGTTAGTTGAACCAAAAATAATATCATCAACGTAAATCTGTACTAGAAGCAAGTCATCTCCCGTCTTCTTCGTAAAGAGGGTGCAATCGACGAGGCCGCGCTTGAATCCTTTGGAAATGAGGTATGTACTTAGCTCCTCGTACCACTGTCTTGGAGCCTGGTGCAAACCATATAAAGCTTTGTTTAGCACGTAGACCTTGTCCCGGTGGATTGGGTCCTCAAAGCCTGGTGGCTGCCCGACATAAACCTCCTCCTTGACTTTACCATACAGAAATGCGCTCTTGACGTCCATTTGATAAACTTTGAATTTCTTATACGAAGCAAACGCTAGGAACATCCGAATAGCTTCCATTCGTGCTACTGGTGCATAGATTTCATTGTAATCAATTCCTTCAATCTGATGGAAACCCTGCACAACCAATCTGGCTTTGTTCCTTACAATAACTCCACGATCATCCTTTTTGCACTTAAACACCCACTTAGTGCCAATCTTCTTTCTTCCCGGTGGCAAATCTGTGAGCGTCCAAACTCCCAATTTCTGGAATTGCAATAACTCCTCCTGCATTGCCTCAACCCAGGCATCTTCTTGCAAAGCGTCTTTGTATGTCCTTGGCTCTACCTGCGACACATAACATGCAAACGACCAATCATTTTGGCTACCAGATTTCTGAATTTTGGCATATAATGCTAAAGCACCAAAACTCTCTGGTGTATTAACGCTTTTAAGCTGCCCTCTAGTCATCACTCCACTACCAGGATCACCGATTACTTGCTCCAGCGGGTGAATACGATGAATCCGAGATTCCGGATTAACAGGTACAATCACTCCCGTCTGAGCAGTCAAGTTCTCTACAGCATCCTGATCATGACCCGTGTTAGATGATGAAGCAACATCTGGATTTGGAGTTGGGTTCACAGTTTGCTCTTCTAAGTCTTCTGCATTTTCAAGAACAGCTTCTTCAAATTGTTCATCTTCAGATTCTGAAGTGTCTAATGAAGTTGAAGCTTCTTGAAATAACTCTTCTTCTTGTGTAGGAACACTGGTATCACTAGAAGCTGGTGGGGGGTTTACGGTGATTGGACGCATCAATGGTGAAGTTGCCGCGTTTTCACACTCGTAAAGTAATCTAATCACAGCTTCTTCAACCAGGCTATCTAGGTTGAATGATTCAAAGAAATCTTTGTAATCAAACATCCAATCAGGGCCCGTGCCTTGCAAATTTTGAGTGTAGCGTTGAACTTCCACGTTTGCCCAATCCTCCACTTGACGAGTTCTCTTGTTGAATACCCGTTTGAGCGGGGTTGCATATCCAACAAAATATCCCTCTTCAGCTTTAGGACTAAACTTTTCGCTTGGATTCAACATCGTACATGGCGCCCCAAATGGTTCTAGATACTCTAAATTGGGCTTTCGTCGGTGTAACAGCTCATAAGATGTCTTTCCAAACTTCTTCACTGTCAAAACCCGATTTAATGTATAGTTTGCTGCATAAATCGCCTCATTCCAGAACATTACTGGAAGATTTGAGTCAGCGAGCATTGTTCTTGCAGCCTCAATCAGAGTCCTATTCTTTCTTTCAGCAACACCGTTCTGTTGCGGGGTATACGGAGCTGAATATTCATGATGTATCCCTTTGCTTTCACAAAGTTCATCCATCTTTGCATTTTTAAACTCCGTCCCGTTGTCACTCCTGATCCTCTTTATCTTCAAATTGTAAATATTCTCCAGCCGAGTGAACAGAACTTGTAAGTTGGTAAAGGTGTCGCTTTTGTTTTTCAAACACATCACCCATGAAAATCGTGAATAGTCATCAGTGACGACTAAACAATAAAGTTCTCCAAGATGACTTTTGCGCTTGACCGGTCCAAAAAGGTCCATGTGCAATCGCTCAAGCGGCATCTCAACAGAGTTAACTTTCTTCACTTTATGGGATTGTCTGTGTTGTTTTCCTTTCATGCAGCTCACACACTTGTCGTTTAGATGGAAATGTTTCACGTTAACTCCATCGACAAGTCCATTTCTCACTAACTGATTCATTTTCCTCAGATGAATGTGCCCCATCCTGCGGTGCCACATTATCGATTCTTTTTCGGTCGCCTTAGATAGAAAGCATGTTATCTGTCCCTGTGGTGTCATTGCCTTGGACATATCAAGAATGTAAAGATTGTTGACTCGAGGTGCCATCAACATAACCCACTCCTTTGGAATCTTGAAGCCCGGTTTAAGTATATAGCAGGATTTGTCATCAAAATGCACAGAAAATTGTTTGTCGCATATTTGACTGACGCTCAACAGATTATAGTCTATCTGCTTGACATAAGACATCCGCTCGAAAGTCACAATCCCGTTACTCACGCTTCCTTCCATCGTGATATAACCTCCTTTATTTCCCGCGAACGCAACATATCCTCCATTAATATTCTTCACATCGAACAACAATGCCAAATCCCCCGTCATGTGGCCTGAAGCTCCACTATCAACAATCCAGAGACTGCTAATAGGGCCAACTGAAGCTTCCTGCACACAAAAAGTAAACATTTAGTTCTTTCGGGGGACCCAAGCCTGAGTCTTGGGCCTTTGAACTTTGGCTTTCAAAGAAACATCCTCAACAACTTTTTCAACAACTTTCTGTTTTGAATCAATCGTTTTCTGATTGTTCAAAACAGATTCATTTTTATCACTCACCTTTGAAGTAGAAGCTCCTGAAGTACCATTTGGTGTCCAAGATTGTTCAGACCTTTTGAGAATACGAATTTGAGATTTTGGTTTCTCAATAGGTTTCTGAACATTGTTACTAAAAGTAACTTTCTTAGCAACCTTATCTGAATTAACAGACTTAGGTCCAACATTTGACTTGACAATTGGTTTTTGTGGAACCTTTTGTCTATCAGCTGTTGTGTTCACCACTGGTTTTCTCCAAGATTGTTCCATTGCAATCCGATTCCTTTGATCATAATGAAATGGACGGTTGTTCCTCATTTGAAAATTGTTTTGATTATGAAAATGTTGTTGTTGAGGAACAGTCCGTCTATGCGGTGGGACATAGTGATCAATCGGCTTTTTCATGGAATTTTTAACCTCAACTTCATGTCTCTTGTGCCTTACATATGGACAGTGAGCAAGTAAATGCCCGCGTTCTCCACATTTAAAGCATTTTCTATATTCCTCAAACACATAATGAGCATTTGGTGAAGCAAATGATCTGACAGGAAATTGATCATTATATTGTTGATTTCTTAAACTCTCAGGAAGTGGTCCTTTCGAGTAAGAAGGTTCATGAAAACCATTTGCTTTATCATCTGGTCGAATGAATTCAGTGACATGAATTTTTGGCTCTTGAGGAACTTCTGAAAACAGTTTCTTTAAGATTTCTGGTGGAATTTCATTGGTTCTTTCATGTTTTGGAAACCATATTGTGCTTTCTTGCCAGATTTTATCAAGTTTAGAATAGTTAACATTTTTAATCGGAAATTCCTCATCAGCAATGATTTTATCGGATCCTTCCATCCGATAAAACACCTTTACAGGTTTGTCACTTGGTTCATTCAGCTCATTCTTTTCAATCACATTCTTAACATCATTCTTTTTCTTAACATCACTCTTTTCAGACTTTTTATCATGAATAGCCTTTGCCATTGGATGAACATGATCAGATGGTGACACTGGTTCAGTAGTAATGATGTGATTTTCTTTTGGAATCTCACATTCATTAACAGATTTATCACTACCAGTATCATCATTTTCTGAGTCTGAACTATCACTCTCAGCATAAACACCCTCATTGTTCAAGCCCAAAATCGGTCTCACATCGGAATATGGATCACCAATACTCGAAGTATTAGATTCCATCTCTGATGATGAGTCTGATTTCACCGAACTCTCCGGTATAACTTGATGATAGTTATGATTCTCAAAAAGAACCGGAGATGGTACAGACTTGTAGTTGGTGGTGTTATCATCAATGATATGATCCACGAAATAAGCAACATTTTTATAACTTTCCAGTTTCTTGTTAACTTTTTCAGCAAAGCATTTAATGGCGGCCATTTCCAACTTGGTGTTTTCAATTTCATTGATATAGTTATTTATGGCCAATTGTTTCAATGACAAAGTATTTTTCAAGTCAGAAATGTCCTTTTTATAGCCATCTAATACTTTGTTAAAAGCATTTAACTCCTTGCGAGTAGATTGATAGTTTTGAATAGCACTATCACGTGAAATTCGGAGTTGTTTGTTCTCCTCTATCAATCTATCACAAGTTCCACAGTATTTATCACTCATAACATCAGTGCTAGATTCAGAACTTACAGGTTTTGGCGGTTCGGTCATGGCCATCAAAGCAAAATGAGCTTCCTTTCCAGTGAAAAACTTTGAATAGTCGATCTTGGTGAAAGCATCATCAGCTATGCACGACTTCCTCGTCATCAAAAAGTCAGCTTCTGCCAGCAACTGGTCAATATCATCATCCAAAGAATCAACACTTCCCTCTGTGTCTGATTCGCTCTCAGAGTCTAAATAGACTGATTTACACTCTTCGGGAACATCAGAAACTGAATCAATCACCATCCCAGAACTCTTCTCCTCAGCCTCAACCTTAACAGGTTCACTCTCCACTTCCATCTCTGTCTCAGAATCATCACTTTCACTCTCCTCAGTTTCTTTCTTCTCATCAACTGCCACCGACTCTTCCAAATCAACCTGATAAGCAACACAAGCCACATTCCCACCAGTAGTCACTTCCTCAACTCCTATTTGCATACCCGACCAGTCAAACCTCTCATCCTGCTGAGTTACCAAAGCTTGGTTCTGACTCGCATTCTGTTGAGTCTCAGTAGGTGTAGTGATAGGTACAACTGTTCGGTTTGGGTGATTAGGAGATTGGTTTTGAATCTGGTTTTGAGTGTTTGGTTGTCTGTTTTGGTTGTTAAAGTTTCGGTTTTGGTAGTTGTTGTTGGTTTGGTAAGAAACTTGGTTTTGTTGACGGTTCTGGTAATTTGCATTGAAAGGGTTTCGGTTACCTTGTTTAGGTGGCTGGGTGCATTCCCTTTTGAAGTGTCCTTTTTCTCCACAATTGAAACATGTAACCTTCTCCTTATTGAAACCATAGGTTGTATTGGGAGAAGTTGCCAAGTCAGTCCTTCCAGTTTTCTCTATGAACTCTGTTGCTCTTCTCATTATACTAGCAAAAGCCCATTGAATGTCTATGAGTTCCATCTCTTCTTTATCGATCTGTGCGTAGTCTTCGTTGGTCAAGTTGTTGTTCCCAATCTGACTAGCAACCAATCCATTATAGGATGAAACCATTGCTGAGACTAATGCAATGTGTTGCTGAGCAACCTCCACAGTCACATTTCCCAAATTGGATGTATCCAAAACCACTGGTTGTTGTTTATGTTGAGTAACTTGGTTTGATGGTTGTTGTGTTTGGTTAGCAGTGTAAAAACTTGCTTGTTGCATTGGAGAGATTGGTGAAATGTAGGAAGTATATTGTGGTGGTGTATATGATGGTTGTGAGTAGGAATTGTATTGTGGTGGTGTGTAGTTGGTGGTTGGTTTTGATGAATCCATGACATTGGAAATACATGCAACATGTGGTGCAACGCTTCCAGAGCTCGAGTTTCCAGCTGAAACTGAAGTTCCTCCAAAATACAGACTTGGATTCTGAGGAATCTGCGACCTTCTAGCTTTCCTCCTATCCTCCAACTCTTTGTTCTCCAACTTTTCAATAAACTCTGAAATGGTCCAGAATTGATAAGCATCCTTCTCTCTAAGTACCTCCACATGCTGATCCCACTGTGGTGGTAAAGCATCTGCAAACTTATCTACCTGCTTAGTCATTGGAATCTGTACACCATAGCTAGACAATTCAGACAATAAATGCATATATCTCGGAGTTAGTTCTTTCAAAGTTTCATTATTAATAAAAGAAAAATTATCAAACTCTTTAACTAATTCCTCCATTCTCAAACTCCTGGTCTTCTCGTTACCATCATGCTTCCTCTTCAGCTTATCCCAAAGCTGCTTTGACGTAGTACATGTCCCAAACTGATGCAACAGGTCACTGGTGATCGCCTGTGTCAGTTGAGAGAACACCTTCTTCTCCAACACGTATTTCTTCTTTTCATCCTCAGTCAAGCTCTCCAGAGGAATCAACTCACCGGTATTCTCCAGAATTGGTGCTGTGTATCCTTTCACAATCATGCTCCATGCCTCAGCTCCTTCAACTCCCATGCCTTCCAGATGGATCTTGAACATGGTGTGCCACTGGTTATACTCTTGCATATCCATGAGCTTCGGTGGCCGAGTTCCACTACCTGTAGACAAATCCTTAATTAAGGTAGAAATAGCATTAGTGGTTTGAGTATTTACCGCCGCTGCAGCTACTCCCCAATAATCTGATTGTAGTGCTGGATGTGCTACAGTCTGAGGTATCGTGCTCGTTGTTGTCATGTAGTTATGTGGTTGTGAGGACTGCGTGTTCGTCTTTTGCGCTGCCACTGTCCATGGGTCCATTGTCTGCTGTTGTGGTTGTGTTGGTGCTGATCCCGAAGTAGTTTGAAAACGCCACATGATCACAATCTGAAAATTTCAAACACTTAGAAAAATTTTTCAGCAAAAACTCTAGGTTCGCCCAAAAAATAGTACTTTCGTCCAAAATTTTCTAGGTTCGTCCAAAATGTCACACTTTCGTCCCTTCTGGTTTTCTTTCGACCAAACAGTAACAACCGAAGGTGGAAATGACCAGAATGTAAATCAAACCAACACACTTTCCACTTTCGCCCGAACCAAAACGGTCGAATGTAGAATGTTACACCCGAATGTGAAAAATTCTAAACAAGTTTTCAGGTTCGTCCACTCAAACACTCAGGTTCGCCCACTTTTATGTCAGGTTCGCCCACAACACTCAGTCCAGGTTCCAGGTTCGCCCAAAACAGTCAGATCTCATTTTTGAAAAACGGTTATTGTTTGAAAACGGTTATTTTGATCTCAGATTTTCAAAAGTTCATGGATTTGAATGATCTCAATCAGGTTATGTTTCGGAATTGATTTGGAACAACTTTAAGTCTTGGAAAACTTGAATTCGACCACAAATTCACCTTTAAATCGATCAAAAACTATGTTTTTAAGAGTTTTTGTAAAAACAGATGATTTTATGTCAAAAACATGTCCAAATCAGTTCTGATCTTATCAAATTTGTTGTTGTATGATCCTCTATGCTCTGATACCACTTTGTGAGCGTTGGATTTTATCTAAAACAGGATTATACGATCATACAAGTCACAAATCTAGGTGCGGAAACCCTAGATCTGAACAAATTGATAAGACACAAATCACGACACAATCAAGATCATTTTCAATATCATTTTCATAGATTAAATCATTCAATAAGCATTTACAACTGTTTATGTTAATCTAGAAACACACAGATAATCTCTCAAAAACACTCCTAAACCTGATCTGAACCTGGACACAAATGACAACTCTCTTCACATCACAAATACTCAAAATCTATTTATAGGCTCTGCAGGTTCGCCCCTTTTCATGGTGCGAATGTGGACAGATTCCACATTCGCCCAGTGTGACTGGTCGAA
The DNA here is from genome assembly GCA_030844895.1 of Ambrosia x helenae. NCBI lineage: Eukaryota > Viridiplantae > Streptophyta > Magnoliopsida > Asterales > Asteraceae > Ambrosia > Ambrosia x helenae. The sequence continues at coordinate 62,413,151 of CM061227.1, read as the reverse complement.
TGTGGAAACTTTCCACATTCGCCCCTTTTCACTCTACATTCGCCCATTTTATCCAATGTATTTCCACCTTCGCCCACTTTGTCCACATTCAGGTCATCAGCACTTTTAACACATGTAATCAGCACTTTTTAACACATGTTAAAGTCTTGGTCGTTTTCTGATTATCTGAACCTTCGACATTCTGTACCGAATCACTAGCTAGGGACATACATGAATAATGCACTAACAATCAGCCCTCTAATAGTCAGTGTGGATTTTGACCATATCAATCAACTCTTTGGCATAACAATCACGTATAAAGTGATACTTAATCCGGATGTGTTTAGCCTTTGAGTGATTGACCGTGTCTTTAGTGAGTGCTATGGCGGCTTCATTGTCATAGTGAATTGAGGTTTTAAGAAATTGCAAACCATAGTCACGCATCTGCTGTTGAATCCACAAAACCTGTGAGTAGCAACTCGAGGCTACCACGTATTCGGCTTCGCAAGTAGATAGTGCAACTGTTGTCTGCTTCTTACATTTCTAGGTCACGAACCTGCTCCCAAAGAATTGGCATCCAGCCATTGTGGATTTGCTTTCTTTGTCACAGCCACCCCAATCTGCATCACTAAAGGCAAAAAAAAGTCAAAATTATCATCATTAGGGTACCAAAGTCCTCTCGACGAACAACCCTTCATATATCTTAGGATTCGTTTGACTGCTGTTAGGTGACTCGGTTTTGGCTTCGATTGGAATCTAGCACAGAGACATGTTGCGAACATTATGTCTGGTCGAGATGCTGTCAGATACATTAAGGATCCGACAATGGATCTATAAGTGAATGGGTCTGTCATCTCCCACTTAGCGTCAACTCCAATCCCGTGATTAGGTTGTATCGGGGTATCCATAGGCTTTTAATCTTCCATCTGGAACCGGCTCAAGACTTCAGATACGTATTTCGTCTGGTGAATAAAGATGCCCGTTGGCAATTGATCCACCTGCAAGCCTAGGAAAAACTGCATTTCCCCCATTGCACTCATCTCGAACTTTTCGTGCATGACTCTTTCGAATTCTCTGCATAAAAACTCATTAGTTGATCCAAAAATAATATCGTCAACATATATCTGAATAAGAAGCAAGTCACCATCTGTTCTTTTTGTGAGAAGGGTACAGTCTACCAAACCATGTTTGAATCCTTTCGAAAGTAGGTACGTGCTCAGCTCCTCATACCATTGTCGTGGAGCTTGGTGCAACCCGTAGAATGCTTTGTTGAGAATGTAAACCTTATCCTGGTGGATAGGGTCTTCGAAGCCTAGTGGTTGACCAACGTATACCTCTTCCTTGACCACACCGTACAGAAACGCGATCTTCACATCCATCTGATACACCTTGAACTTCTTGTAGGAAGCAGACGCTAGAAACATTCGAATAGCTTCTATACGTGCCACAGGTGCATAGATTTCATTATAGTCTATTCCTTCAATTTGATGAAAACCCTGAATGACCAACCGAGCTTTGTTTCTTACGATTACGCCTCGATCATCTTTCTTACATTTAAAAACCCACTTTGTTCCGATCTTCTTCCTTCCTGGAGGTAAATCTGTAAGTGTCCAAACTCCCAGTTTCTTAAATTTCAACAATTCCTCTTTCATAGCTTCAACCCAGGCATCATCCAGTAAAGCATCCTTGTACGCCCGCGGTTCAACCTGCGAAACATAACAAGCAAAGGACCAATCATTTTGACAACCAGATTTTTGAATTTTAGCATACAGGGCTAGGCACCGTTATTGTCATGTGAAGTTGCACGACGAAGTTGTCCTCTAGTCATGACACTGCTTCTGGGATCACCAATAACTTGCTTGAGCGGGTGAATCTGATGAATCCGAGATTCCGGATGATCAGGAACTTGAACTCCCGTCTGAGTAGTTAGATTTTCTGTCATATCCAGATCATTACCCGTATTAGAAGATGAAGCAACATCTAGATTTGGGTTCACTGGTGGTTCCTTCGTAGCATGATCAAGAATAGCTTCACTGAAAATGTCTTCATCATCTTCTGATTCTGAAATATCAAGAGTAGTAGAAGCTTCTTGGAAAACCTCTTCTTCAACTGCAGGAATGTTGGTATCATTAGAAACTGCTGGAGGAGTTACGGTGATCGGACGCACCAACGGTGAAGTCGCTGCGTTTTCACACTCGTAATAAAGTCGTAGAACAGCCTCTTCAACCAAGTTATCTAGATTGAATGACTCAAAGAAATCTTTATAGTCAAACATCCAGTCAGGACCACTGCCTTGTACGTTCTGGGTGTAACTTTGTACTTCTACGTTCGCCCACTCCTCAACCTGTCGAGTTCTTTTGTTGAATACCCGTTTGAGCGGAGTTGCGTATCCAACAAAGTATCCCTCTTCAGCTTTCGATCCAAACTATTCAGTCGGATTCAACATCGTACAGGGTGCCCCAAAAGGTTCTAGATACTCCAAATTCGGCTTTCGTCTATTTAACAACTCATAAGAAGTTTTGCCAAACTTCTTCACCCTTAATACACAATTCAATGTGTAATAAGCTGCGTATATAGTTTCATTCCAAAACATTACCGGAAGATTCGAGTCCGCAAGCATTGTACGTGCCATGTCTATTAGAGTCCTGTTTTTCCTCTCTGCAACACCGTTCTATTGTAGAGTGTACTGAGCACTGTATTCGTGATGAATTCCTTTGTCTTCACAGAGTGCATCCATCTGAGAATTCTTGAACTCCGTCCCGTTGTCACTACGAATTCGTTTTATCTTTAAACTGTAGATATTTTCCAATCGGGTGAACAGAACCTTCAAGTTATTAAACGTTTCACTTTTGTGTTGCATGCACATCACCCACAAGAATCTTGAATAGTCGTCTGTAACCACAAGACAGTAAAGCTCTCCACAATGACTCTTACGCTTGACAGGTCCGAAAAGATCCATATGCAAACGCTCAAGTGGCATTTCTACAGAGTTCACTTTCTTTGGTTTGTGGGCCTGTTTGTGCTCTTTCCCCTTTTTCCAACTCACGCATTTATCATTGAGATGAAAATGCTTCACATTAACTCCTTCTACAAGCTCGTTCTTCACCAAATGATTCATCTTCCTAAGGTGAATGTGTCACATCCTCCTGTGCCACATTATCGATTCTTTCTCTGTAGCTTTAGATAGAAAACACGTAACTTGGCCCTAAGTTGTCATTGCTTTGCTCATATCAAGAATGTACAAATTGTTCACTCTTGGTGCTTTCAACATGATCCATTCTTTTGGTATGACGAAACCGGGTTTGAGGATATAGCAAGATTTATCATCGAAGTGTATAGAAAACTGTTTGTCACAAATTTGACTGACACTCAACAGATTATAATCGATTTGCTTCACATGCGAAATTCTTTCAAAACTCACAATCCCATTGCTAACACCCCCTTCCATCGTGATATAACCACCTTTGTTTCTTGCAAACGCTACATACCCACCATTAATGTTCTTGATCGCGAATAGCAGCGTTAAATCTCCGGTCATGTACCTAGAAGCTCCACTGTCGACAATCCAAAGACTGCTAACAGGGCCAGCTGGAGCTCCCTGCACAAATCAAGAAAACAATTATTTCTTTCGGGGGACCCAAGCCTGTTTGGTCTTGGGTATTTGAATATTAGGCTTCAAAGATTCATTCTCACAGCCACTTGGTTTTGAATCGATCTTTTTCTAATCTTTCAAACCTTTCTCACTTTGAGTTTTGACATTTACACTTGATGTAGAGGCACCTGGAGAACCCGCTGGTGACCAAGATTGTTCAGAACGTTTCAGAATCCTAATCTAAGATTTTTGTGTCTCAGCCGGTTTCTTTGTATCGTTCGTGAATGAAACTTTCTTATTTACCTTATCTGATTTAACAGCTACAAGTCCAACCGATGATTTAACAATTGGTTTAGGAAAAACCTTCTGTTTATCATTAGTTGAGTTCACCATCGGTTTCTTCAGTTTCTTTTCCATAGCAATCCGGTTTCTATTATCATAGACAAATTGACAGTTTTCCCTCCTTTGAAAGTAATTATGTTGATTATAAAATGGTGGTCTTTGAGGGACAAACTGTCTTTGAGGATAACTATGATTATCCACCGGACTTCTATAGGGTTGCCTCTTCTCAACTTCGTGCCTTTTGTGTCTCACATACGGGCAGTGAGCAAGTAAATGCCCTCTCTCCTCGCATTTAAAACACACACGTATTCCTCAAATATATTCTTAGCATTCGTCTTTACGTAGGAATTGATTGGATATTGATCATCAACACATCTATGCCTTAAACTCATTGTAGCTGGGTCCTTTGAGTAAGTCGACTTAAGAAATCCATTAGCCTTTTCTTTTGGCTTAATAAATTCAGTAACATGAACTCTTGGTTCTTTAGGAGTATCATAATATAGTTTCTTTAAAGTTCAGGAGGAATATCATTGGTCCTTTCATGTTTAGGAAACCAGATTGTACTCTCCTGAGAAGGTAATCTTGGTTCATTTGTGATTATGTGATTTTCCATAGGAATATCACTACCTTCCTTAGGTTTCTCATCTTTAGTATCTAAATCATCAGTTACTGCAGTCACCCCTTCATCATTCAACTCGAGAATCGGTCTCACATCGGAATGTGGATCTCCAACACTAGAAGTGTTAGATTCATTATCCAATGCAGAGTCTGATTTAACTTAACTTTCCGGTGTTACTGAGTGCAAGTTATGATTCTCAAATAACACTGAAGAAGGAACAGATTTGTAGTTTGCACTACTGGGTTGTGATGGTTCTTCAATAATATGGTCAACAACATAAGCTATGTGTTTGTAACTCTCTAACTTTTTGTTGACCTTTTCAGCAAAACACTTGATGGTGGCCATTTCCAATTTAGTTTCTTCAAGCTCATTAATGTAATTATAAATAGCAATTTGTTTTAAAGCAAGAGTTTTCTTTAAATCTGAAATGTCCTTTTTGTAACCATCAAGTATTTTGTTAAACGCATGTGCTTCCTTACGATAAGATTGATTGTTGATTCTAGCACTCTCAAGATGAACCTTGAGTTGCTTGTTTTCCTCAGTCAATCTGTCGCAAGTGCCACAATATTTGTCACTTGTCATATCAATTGTAGATTCAGAACTTACCTATTTTGGTGGATCTATCATAGCCATCAGTGCAAAATGAGCCTCTTTTCCAGCAAAGAACTTTGAATAATCAATCTTGGTGAAGGCATCATCAACAATGCACGATTTCCTCGTCATCAGAAAGTCAGCTTCGGCTAATAGTTGATCAATCTCATCATCCAACGAGTTGATGCTTGCTTCCGAATCAGTCTCACTCTCCAAATCAGAATAAACAGATTCAGGCTTGTCAGAACTTCAGTAACAAAATCAATGATAGTTCCCGAAACCTTCTCAGAACATGCATCTTCAACCTAATCTGCAACATGAACTTGATCTTCATCAACTATCTCCTCAATCATCACCTCAGATACCTTCTCATATTCCAAAACTTCTTCAGCTATCACCGACTCCTCCAAGTCTATTTCCTTCGCAAGACATGCAACCTTCCCACTAGTGATCTCCTCAACTCCTAGTTACATTGAGGTCCAATCATACCCTTCATCCTTTTGAATCACCAACGCCTGATTTTGATTCTCAGTTTGAGGTTGGTTATTTGGTGTCGAGATAGGGATAATGGTTCTAGTTGGATTATTTGGAGTTTGAGTTTGAGTCTGATTGGGTGTAGCAGTTTGTCTAGCGGAAGTGTTTTGGGATGTGTTCTGTCGGTTTTGGAAATTGTTTTGTTGTGGATAGTTGTTGTTGTTTTAGCTTTGATAGGTAACCTGGTTTTGTGACTGACGGTTTTGATAGTTGGAATTGAAAGGGTTCTTATTACATTGCTACATAGGTTGAGTACATTCTCTTTTGAAGTGACCTCGAGTACCACAATTGAAACATGTCACTTTGGCTTTGTTGAATCCATATGTGGTATTTGGTGAGGTAGCAAGATCAGTCCTGCCTGTTTTCTCAATAAACTTTGTAGCCCTTCTCATCACACTTGCGAACGCCCATTGAATATCAATTAACTCCATTTCTTCCTTGTCAATCTGGGCATAGTCTTCATTGGTCAGATTGTTGTTTCCGATCTGACTAGCCACAAGTCCATTGTAAGAAGCGGTCATTGCTGAAACCAATGCAATGTGTTGTTGTGCCACTTCAATTGTAACATTATTCATGTTGGAAGTTTCCAACACGACAGGACTTTGACTCGATGAAGCTTGTGACATCTGTGGAACATATGATTGTTGTTGAGGTGTGTTAATATTTGATGAATAACATGCTGTGGACATTTGAGGTGGAGGTGGAATGTAAGTGTTTGTTGTATAGTTTGGTGTGTAGGTTGATGTTTGTGCAAGATAGTTGATTGGTTGTCTTGGTGGTTCAACAACACTAGAACACAAGCTATATATGGTGCAACATTTCCACCAACACTTGAACTGGACATCGAAGAGGATGATGTAGCATGATACAATTTCGGATTCTATAGGAACTGTGATCGTTTAGCTTTTCTCTTCTCCTCTAGCTCCTTGTTCTCCAACTTCTGAATGAGCTCATTGATTGTCTAATATTGATAAGCATCCTTTTCCTTCAAGACTTCAATGTGTTGATTCCAATAAGGTGGTAGAGGATCTGCAAACTTATCTACCAGATCAGACATCGGAATCTTGATATCATAATTAGACAATTCGGTCAAAAGATGACAATATCTTGGAATAATCTCCTTCAAAGTCTCATTCCCAACATAGCTAAAGTTTTCAAACTCCTTCTTTAGCTCTTCCACTCTCAATCGTCTTGTTTTCTCATTCCCATCATGTCTGTTTTTCAACATATCCCAAAGCTATTTAGATGTATTACACGATCCAAACTGATGTAATATATCTGTAGTTATAGCTTGAGATAGTTGTGAGAAAGCCTTCTTCTCTACTGCGAACTTCTTCTTCTCATCTTCAGATAAACCTTCAAGTGGAATAGGTTCTCTTGAATTCTCAAGTAGCGGAGCAACATACTCTTTTGCAATCATCTGCCAAGCTTCAGTTCCTTCCAATCCAATGCCCTCAAGATGTATCTTGAACTTCTTCTGCCACTGGTTGTACTCTGTCATTTCCATCAGCTTTGGTGGACGGTTTCCACTACCTGAAGACAAATCATTGATCAGTGTAGAATTAGCATTAGTAGTTTGAGAATGTACCGCTGCTGCTGCAACGCCCCAATAGTCATTCACTAATTGCTGTGGAGATTGAGTAACAGATTGTGGCATCGAACTACTCATGGCAAGGTAGTTAATCGGTTGAGATGGTTGAGTGTTCATCATCTGTGATGCTACAGCCCATGGATTCATTGGAACGTGTTGCTGCTATGTTGTTATAGGCCTAGGCGTCATAGGAAATCCCCACATGTTGCCCATGATTTTTGAAATGTGAAACACATAGAAAAATTTCCCAAAGATTGCTTGGTTCGACCTCTGATGTGTGAACGAGGGTTCGAATGTAGGATTCTCTAAGTTCGACCCTCTTAGTCAGACTCGAATGAAGAAATAACAAACTCTAGACCTCTTTCGACCTCAATAAACCCACGTTCGACCTCCCGGTTGGTCGAATGTACATCTGATGGTAGAATGAACAAACAACACACAAACAAAGTCTTGGTTCGACCTAAACAAACTCATATTCGACCTGAAATGATCTGGTTTGACCCTAAAACTTACACGTTCGACCCTATTCTCTCTGGTTCGACCTGACCCATTTGAAAAACAGTTATTTATAAAAATCAGTTATTTTTATCCAAATTTTTCAAAAGTTTATGGATTTTGATGATCTTTATCAGGTTTTGATTCGGATATGATGTAGATCAACTTTAATGAATGAAAATTTTGATTTTATCCGTAAAATCTAGTCCGAATCAATCAATTTCCATCAAAACTCAATGTTCATGCAAAACAGAAAAATTTTGGACAATTTTGGGTAAAAATCTGATCAAAGTCTATCAATTTGTAGTTGTATGATCCAAATTGGCTCTGATACGACTTTGTAAAGGATCGTTTTAGTCAAAAACAGTTATATGATCATACAAGTTTATCAATCCAGTTGCGGAAACCCTAGATCAATTACAAAATGATAGAAATTGAATCAAACACAGTAAATCACCTTTTCAATATCCATTTTATTAATAAACAACCTTGATAAGCTTTACAATTTGGTTTACAATCAAATAAAACACCTTCTAGAACTTTCCTATAACACATAGAGAAAAACTACTTGACACACACACGCAAATGGCAAATGTTATAACCTAAACAAAACTTTCACTTTATATAGGCATGCACATTCGACCCATCGACATGGTCGAATGTGCACCTTCGACCTCGTATAAAGCTCGAACTAAACTCAAGTCTTCTGTCTCTTCCTTCGACCATAAGTAATCACCTTCGACCTATAAATCTCCACCTTCGACCCCACGATATCACCAAAACATATTATTATGTACAATCCAAAAGCACTAGTCGCACTTCGTGCATCTACAATTTATAAATCAAAACTAATAAATACGCCAAATCTAATCAATATCATACGAGCATGCACTCCCGCATCTCCAAACTCGATGAAAATTAACAAGATTAACTTAGTCGACACAAGTTAGTCCAATACCACTAAAATCCGTCGATAACACTAAAATTACCAACAACTAATATCTTTTTCAAATGAACTACCCCTTGTCATTATACCCCCAACTCTGACGATTAACTAAAGTCTTGAAGAGCGATCTCTCCCCTTTGAAGTTAAAAGCCCTTCTTCAACCGTCATCTTCATCGGTTTAACATAATCTAGAAGCTTTGAGTTTACCATAGTGAATGTTTACCTTAAGCCTATGCCCCCTAGTTTAACATTCTGCAGATTGCGTTCCAGATTTGCCCTATCCATAACGTCCTTAATTAAAGCTTATGAACTTAAACCTGCTTCCCTCTTTATCCACTTTCTTGCAATATTGGACCTTGTAATCTCCTAGAGAACCCTTAAGAAGTCGGAGAGTTCCCACGGAGTACATTCATTAGGAAGGTTTGAAACAAAAAAACTTCAAGATGAATCCTGACGAGGCACTCCTCTTCACATGCCCCCTTCCTCTGAGCCATCCTCTATACCTTTACGTTTCCTCCAGCGGCATTTGACCTCCTACCATCTTTGTTCGCCAAATCTTCTCACCACCATTGGGTCTTTTTGACACGTTTTTGTTAAGTAAACGGATTATGGTTTAATTAAGTGCCACATATACTCTATTCTTTTCTGATACAATATAGATTAGATATAGATTCAAAAATCAAAGACAAGTAACAAAACCAACATAGTGTCCACTTAAAAATGCTATTAACATAGCCTGTCATGCAACTAGACACATGTGTCATAAAGGTTATTTCACAAGGATAAAATGTTGGAATAAATATACATAATGTTTGTATATTTATCGATAGCCATTATAATCATTTATATTATGATGATCAATTATTAATATTATCCTAAGCCCAATAACATATATGTCTTTGATGGGCGGACTCTCATTACATGGGCCTTATTAGGGTGTCCCCTGGGTATGTATAAATAGAGAGGTTATTATGAGATTAGGGTTGACACGCAATCATAGCAACATACACTACAACAAAATCAAGCTAATGCAACCCTGATAAAATGTTGCATTAGACCTTAAAAAGGTTTACATTAGGCCTAATGCAACCTTTTATTAGGAGCTGTATTAGGCGAAGTTGCATTAGACCTAATGCAACCTTTTCAAGGCCTAACACAACCTTTTTTTAAAGTGTTGCATTTACAATTCAAATGCAACCTTTCTATTTGCAACCTTTTTACATTCTATTGCAACTTTTTTTACTTTGAAATGCAACTTTTTAATACTCAAATGCAACTTTTATTATACTTTAGTTCCAAAAATGCAACCTTTTATACACTCAAATGCAACTTTTATTATAGTTTAGTTTACAAAATGCAACTTTTTTCTACGCTTCATGCAACCATTATTGTCCTTTTTAATATAAAAATTGCAACCCTTTTTTGCAATGTAAAATTTTGAACATCCAAATGCAACTTTGATATTGAATTTCTACTAATTAACATACATTCAATCACAAATAGGCTAAAACAACAATAACATATATATCATTGAGTCAATGATGTACTTTAACATACTTGTCCAAACTCGACAACAATAGTCAACACAAAGTGTCAATTACAATATAAAGAGTAATGAAAACATCACTCATCTCAATCTCCAACTAGAAGGTGTTTCGTAACCTTTCGCATCATAGCTTCGAAGTCTTCTTGCTCGTTAATATCTTTTTGCATAGCTTCAAGTTCGGCTTTCTTTTCTATGATGTTCCTCTTCAATCTGTTTGCACATTTTTAGAGACTTGTTATTCTCGACTTCAGCGTTTGTTTTGAATAATTCCATCAGCCTCTCCAGATTCATGTGATGTGCAAGCACCATAGGTTTGTAGTTCTTCAATATTTGTTCCTGCAATATTGTTTGAAAAAAATATTAGGAAAATATTGTCCAAGTTAAGAAGTCAAAATTCAGAAAGTCAAACTTGCATCAAAATTATATCTGTATATATGTATCTATTATCAAACAGGCATCCAACAAACTGGGTAATATTATTAAATCAAATCTGGTTAACAATAAAAAATATTACCTCAAAGCTGTTTAAACCAAAACTTGGTAATATTATTAACAAAGTGACAGACTACCAAACATAATTAAGCTTCTCACTTGGATTCTCCAACCACTTTTTAACTTTAGTAAGAACATGTTGACAAACCTAATTAAGCCTCTCAGTTTTGCTTTGTTAATATGTGGCTTTTTTTAATCATATCTGTGACATGTTCACTCTGAACTAAGTGAAACATCATACTTATTTGAAGGATCCCATGCTACGCACACCAATTTGTTATCCGTAAGCGTAGTTTTAAAAAGCGCGAAGCGCACAAAAGCGATGAAGTCTAAAACCGAGGCGCAAAGCGCAGAGCGCAAAAGCGGTGAACTTTTCGTACGCGAGGCGCAAGACGATTACATAATTTTTTATATATCCTATAGGTTTTTAGCATCCTTTACCCAAGATATAGATATAAATAAGGTTTATATATGATTTCACTTAAATGTACAACTTTTTTAGCTACATGTATAACACTTTGAAGCACAAAAACACCCCACGTACGAAAAGCGTGCTTTTCTTGTGTTTTTTGTACATTTCATGCCTTGTGTGATATAAGGCGCATGGATTTGCGCCTTAGGTCGCCTCTCGCTTAGGCGCGCTTTTCAAAACCTGGTCTATAAGTAACTATTTTATTCTTTCATCAATAGCACACATACACACACATGTATTTATATCATCGCCAATCGATCAAAAGTAAGCATATGGCATAAATATCTTTTAATGTAGGCACTACATACATACCTTCAAGTGCCTAATAGATCCTCCTAGAGACTACCTCCTTGATGTAGAGATTAACTAGTTTCTCCGGCGAGTCCATTTCCTTTATTTCCAGAAAGTGTGCCGATTTGGTTAAACGATCCACGATAACCCAAATCATGTTATGGCCAGTTGCCGTTCTAGGAAGCTTTGTGATGAAATCCAGAGAGATTCTGTCCCATTTCCACATAGGGATTTCTGGTTGCTGGAGTAGGCCTGAAGGTTTCTAATATTCAATCTTAACCTTCGCACAAGTCAAGCACTTACTAACATAAGTGGTTATCTCAGCTTTCATGTTTGGCCACCAGTAAAGAGTCTTGAGATCTTGGTACATTTTCTCCGAACCAGGATGTACCGAATGTCGAGAGGTATGGGCTTCATCGAGCAGCAGTTGTCTGAGATCCCCAAAACGTGGTATCCAGACTCGATTCATGAAACATTGAAGACCATCTGTCTTTAGTTCCAAGTGCTTATTAGCACCATGTAAAGTTTCAAGCCGATGTTTCCTTTTTTCAAAGCCTCGCCCAGGGCTTCACGTATCTTATCAATAATATTAGAATGTACGGTAAGTTGTAAAGCTCACACTCTTTTGGGTTTCGTTTCCTTACGACTGAGGGCATCAGCTACTACTTTAGCTTTCCCTGGATGATACTTGATGGCACAGTCATAATCATTCAGAAGCTTGACCCATCGACGCTGTCGCATGTTCAACTCCTTTTGATCGATTATGAGTTGGAGGCTCTTGTGGTTAGTGAATATCGTACACTTCGTCCCATAGAGATAATGCCTCTAGATCTTTAGAGAAAAAACCATTGCTCCCAGTTCCAAGTCATGGGTAGTGTAATTCTTCTCATGAACCTTTAATTGACGTGAGGCATACGCGATCACCTTATCACGCTGCATCAGCACACACCCTAACCCTTGGATAGGCGCATCACAGTACACCACGAAGTCCTCTGTACCCTCAGGTAGTGATAGTATAGGTGCACTGCAAGGTTTCGACTTTAATAATTGAAAAGCAGATTCTTGGGCATCTCACCACTTGTAAGTAATACCCTTCTGTGTCAAAGCAGTTAGGGGTTGAGTGATCTTAGAGAATCCCTCAATGAACCTGCGATAATATCCCGCGAGGCCAAGAAACTGGCGCACCTCTGTAGAAGTCTTAGGAGCCTCCCACTTTTTGATAGCTTAAATCTTGGCGGGATCGACATGTATTCCTGCCTTGTTAACCACAAGTCCAAGAAATTGGACTTCTTGAATCCAGAAGTCACATTTAGAGAATTTCGCATTCAGCTGCTCATTTCTCAAGAGTTCCAAGATCAGCTGCAGGTGTTGCTCGTGCTCTTCCCTGCTCTTGGAATAAATCAGTATGTCCATGAACACAGCCGGTGCATTGGTTAGCCCAAATGGCATCACCAAAAACTCATAATGTCCATAATGAGTTCGAAAGGCTGTCTTCGCCACATCCTTCTCTCGGACTCTCAGCTGATGGTATCCGGTCCTCAAGTCAATCTTAGAATAGAAGCTCGACCCTTGCAACTGGTCGAACAAGTCATCAATACGAGGCAAAAGGGTAGCGGTTCTCAACCGTCACTTTGTTCAACTCCCGATAATCAATACGCATGCAGAAACTCCCATCTTTCTTCTAAATGAACAGAACTGGATCTCCCAATGGCGAAGAACTGGGTCTGATAAAACCCCTATCCAATAGCTCTTGGAGTTGGGTAGACAGTTCTTGAAGTTCGCCTGGTGCTAGGTGATATGGTGCGCGTGCAACTGGAGCTGCTCCAGTAAAAGATCAATTTGGAACTCCACTTGACGAACAGGTGGAAGTCCAGGTAGTTCCTCTGGGAAAACATCTGGAAAATCTCGGACTACTGGAATGTCCTCAATCTTAGTTTCAATTTCAGTTTCAGCTCGAGTGTCAGATATGTTAGCCAAAATTACTGGACAGCCCTTACGAATACATTTCTGGGCTTTCAAAAAAAAAAAGAGATGATGCCCACCATGGCACCACCACGATCACCCTGTATAGATAAAAGTTCTCCACTTCTGACAGAGAATTTCAGCGTGTTGTTTGGACAACCAGTCCATGCCAACCACGAGGTCAAAGCTACCTAGGGTGATAGGTAGGAGATTGATGGTAAATAATTGCCCCTCCAACTCGAGCTTACAGTTTTGATGTATATGGGTTACCTCGACAGGCTTCCCATCAGCACATTCAAAAGAGTACATGGTATCAAGAAGAGTAGGAACCATCCTTAATTGTTTGCTAAGTTTCGATGACACAAAACTATAGTCCGCACCAGTATCATATAAGATTGAAGCAAGAGTGTCGTATCCGTCACGGCATTGTTGTCAGCCCTAGCTTCCCAAAGCCAATCACAAATGCTCCCCATTGTTGTTGTTACCGTTGTGGTAGATGTTGTTGAAGGACTTATGCCTCACACTATCCCACGTTCTCTTGCTATCACCAAAAGTAGAAGATGAAGCACCATGCTTCGGAAAAATACCATGCTCAACAGCCTCATCAGTGAGTTTGCGAGCCAGTTGAAAGATTTGTTAGATTATGGGTAGGTCAGCTGCAGTGGTTAAGCCACGAATCTGAGGGACCCACCCTTTTGGTATGAAATTCGATCCGCTGGTAAAGTTGGTTAATTAGATTCGAGCACGAAGTATCTAACTCCTGTAGCTTGGTAGTGTAGACGTCGATCTCAGACCCATCCGTCTTTATATAACAAATTTCTAGGTTTCATCACAAGGTGTTACGTTCTCCATCCTAGTATCTGTAACTCATCGAGTGTGCATATAGCATACATTTCCCCATTCTGCTTGGGGCAAATGCACATGGCAAAGACTTATACTATCGAAGCAATCAGACGGTCTCCTTCAGTTCCGTTGAGTTATCGAGGTTTACAACCAATAAAAGGCTTGAAAATACGATGGCAGGTTGTTGTTGTGGCATGTACGTAAAGGTATAAGAAAGTGCAAACGTGGAAGTCAGGGGAAAGAATGATTTAGCAAAATAGATCTTTACTAGCTTGGAAAGATGCGAGGGCCTCAACCACCCTATCGTTGATCATAAGAACTCAGTCTTATCTAAGTTAGCAAAGGGAAAAGAAAGAAAAGATAGGTAAGAAAAGGTAAGAGCCAATCGTCGCCATGCTCTGTCTAGATAGTAGAGCCTTCATCCTCACTTTCCATGTGCTCGTCCTGCTCAGGTTCCCTTTCCATCCCTTATCCTTCCTCTTTCGCGATGTCAGTGTTATATGGTTCTCATCACGTACAGTCTCCTTCTCCGTCCTGTGTAAGTCAGCTCAATGGTCAACAGCACCATTCGTTTCTCCAATCGTGACTGTCAGTCACTGGTAGGTTTCGTCTTCCTTTGAGATGTTGCACTGCATCGCAGGCCTTACGTAACTCCCCAAAAGTGTGTGTAATAAGCCCCGATCTAATGTGTTTCCATGAATCTACCATATACTTATGGGTAACAGGGATATGCAGTCATACGTCTGCCCGATCATACTAGGCGTGAGGTACTAAAGTAAGAAATAAGTTCTATATGTGTAACCCAGTCCCGTCTGAGTTTCGAATGGAAGTAAGAAAGATCAAGCAACAAGGAACAGAAACTAATTGTCTCCTTGCTCAGTGAAAAAGGATAAGTCTCAGTATTTGAATTGCTTCACAGTTGGCTCGATTTAATGGTACCACGTCATGCGCATCGTGCAGCTTCCTGTGTACGTGCGCCACAACGCTCGCAAGGGCTCCCTCCCTTGTACTATTGTTGTTTCCTCATCCATGAGGTTTGTTAAGATACTACTCCCAGTAATGCGCCACCTGGTGTAACCCTGGGTTCCCACCATTGACGTGTTCAGAATTAGGTCTAGAACTAGAAGATAACATATCTCCCGAAGTCATATGTTGTAGATATATGTAGCTAAAAGCTAGTTGTGCACTTAGGTTGTGAGTGTACTTATGCTATGATGATTATAGACTAGACTCAACATGCAGTCCTAGTTCACTATAACCAATGGCTCTGATACCAATCTGTCACACCCTCAAATTTCCACTGCGGGGGTTTATACGGCGAGGCGCATGACATACCAGGATCCCATAGCCATAAGTCATATGAACGAACTCTAAATGCCCAAACCATTTAGTTCGCTTTCAAAAACCAAGTTTAGTTAAGCTGCGGAAGCGTAAACCAAATTTAAACCTTTTAAAAACCATGCTCAAAACAACGCGCCCAAATTAAAACTACATGAAAGAACATGTAAAAGCATAATATGTAATTTAGGTGTATGCCCAAGACCCCAAATGCAGTGAAGTGTGCAGTGCTTTCTAATCCTGGCACCGGAAGCTAACTACCTGCAAAAGCATGTAAATCGTGGGTCAACAAACAATGTTGGTGAGTTCACTAAGTAAAGTAGATGAGTGTGTAACTGCGCTGGTTTCCAAAACCACGTAAACAAGTAATTGAGTTGGTTCCAAGAACCATGTAAACACTAGTTCGTCGCATGTCAAGGGTAGCTAGCCCATTCATGATAACTAACACCGAATATACCGAACTGCTATGTACGTGTAGCCACAAATGTGAGCCGCATGCCTGACATCATTGTCTATCCACAATGATAAAGTTCGTTAAGTTATAGTTCACGCCCGCGCTCCCCGAGCCGGTGTGAGGTTTGTAAGACCTAATAGCGCTATCAACTAATAACCCGCTTGCCATAACCCGGCAACCCATTCGGTACGTGAGGACTTACAGATGATAGAGTTGGTTTAGTTCATCAAGGACACAGTTTGCGAACTAGTAAAACCCGACTCACACAAGGAATCAAAAACCGACCCACACAAGGATCCATAGCATCCCAACCCGGGATGTGTAAGTAGTCCCAAACCGGACTAGAAAATAGTAGTCCCAAACCGGACTAGAAAATAGTAGTCCCAAACCGGACTAGAAAATGTTAAGTAAGTTGTCTCAACCCGAGACGCATGCTTTTGAGAAAAGAGTAGTGAAACTCACCTTAGAAT
The DNA here is from genome assembly GCA_030844895.1 of Ambrosia x helenae. Taxonomy (NCBI): domain Eukaryota; kingdom Viridiplantae; phylum Streptophyta; class Magnoliopsida; order Asterales; family Asteraceae; genus Ambrosia; species Ambrosia x helenae. Next base: position 62,396,594 of record CM061227.1, on the reverse strand, counting down.
GCAAGCAAATAAATCCAACTCCAAAGTAGGGTGTACTACCAACTCCCTAGTACATGTGTCACTAAGTGAGTATATGTGTAATACCATTACACCATATAATCCGTTTGTCCAAGACGTTTAAATGTTCGAAAGCGTGTAAGTGACACCTAGTGATTCTACATGCATAAGTAAATCCTACGGACCCGTTGGTGAATATGTTGGTTACCATTAGTTTTACACTTCATATGCATCTCATATAAGTGCCCATTCAAATATATATCAAACACATACCACATAGGACTCCAATTAGTCACACAAACACAAAATACACAATCTGCGTTTTTAGGACAGATTGTGCGTCACCAAAACTAATTTATTTAAAATACTAAATCAGTGAGTTAAACTCCCAAATTTTTACTGAATATTATTTGGATTCATTTGATAACCCATATTTTGTTTTTGTCTCAAAACCAAACACAAAAATCATGAAAAAATCGTACATCACAGATATGTCCAGAAAGTTTCTACAGCAGGTCAGGTTAGTAGAAAAAATCCCAATAATCGTGTATTCTTCCAAATGGGATGAATCCACTTGGAAAAGCCAATTTATTCCAATGTTAACCTACTGTCAAAATTTCGTAACTTAATTCCTTGTAAAACTCGAGTTATGATTGTTTAAAGTTGACTCAGTTTGTTAATCCGAAAATCTGACATGACCTTTAATCAAAGAAAATTCCAAAAACATATCAAACGACATCCAAATCAGATGATTTTGCCCATTCTAAAAAGCTAAGACCATGTACAATCTATTCATGCAAAGAATCGATCAAAACAATTATTTTCAAGCCACGAAACAGACCCTACATGTCGACATTCAGATTCTGTCCAGATTCTAATCATGCAATATTATCAATTATATCAAACCCTAGTTGCATATTATCAATCAATAACACCTAATAATCATCATACAACATTAATACGAACCACATCTGATCAAAACCCTAATTATACATCACAAACATCATCATTCACAAACCCTAGAAGTCTAAAACATCAAGAACATGCATAATCATGCAACCTATCAATTTCTAATCGCATAGGATTATGTTTAACCCATTCAAACTTTATAAACTTCAAGTTTTAATCTTTATGAAAAGGTTTCAGACCTGGACAAACTTAGTTATAAGGTTTTATAACATAATTAAGATGATTAAAATACAAAAGATTGAAGATTATACCGCAAGGCCTTTCAAAACAATCAACCGAATGCCCTCCAAGCTTCCCGATCGATGTTCTTGAGCCTTAGCAGGTGTTTAGGGGTTGATATTTCGTAAATAGGGCAGTGGGGGCGATTAGGGTTTGAGTTTACGAGATACAAGAGGCTTAAGGTTGCTTAAATAGTAGTTTAAGGCGGTTTGGTGAAGTCTGGTGCCCGCGTGCGGCCGCTCGAAGGCTGTGAGCGGCCGCTCACAGCTCTTCGGCCCGCGTCGGTTACCTGCTTTGTTGTACAACGTGTTTTCATCGATGTTTTCGCTATTTTGGACCATAATACGTATAACCCCATGTGTTAAGACCCCAACCATCCTACCGGTCCACCTGTTACGATGTTTATTAACATATTCGGTTTAAGTTCACGTAATTACATACAGTTTGCACATAGTTTCACACAGTATCATAAAAGCACGTAATTGCAATCAATCTCAATCAATTAATTCACAATTATTTAACTTCATTGTTCACCAACGTCCGAGGTTCACTAATCATGTATACAGTATGGTAATTCCCCGAATTACCACTTCATGTAGTTATTAACCTATAACGGTGCAACGTGTGTCCTATCTAGCTAACCTAGTTAAGTAGGATGCAAGGAATGTAACTAGAGTTTAGTTAAAGTGAGAACCTGAAATTGCGGGGTAATCACATCATCCCCAAGTTGAAAAGAATTTCGTCCTGAAATTCAGCAAGTAAACAATAAAGCCAGCTAGAAAAGTGTGTGCTAGGTTCCCGGATGTCACATATTCCATCATACTCAATTGCATCCCCGACACAAGTCACCATGAATTTTTAACTCTACTTTTGTGACCGTCGAGGAATCTTTTTTGGGTTTTTTAGTTGATGATACCACGGGGGGGGGACTTTTTGAGGTTACATCTAAGGAATTGGACTCTCTTGATCTTGATATCAATGATATACGTGGTCAAGGATATGATAACGGAGCAAACATGAAAGGAAAACATAGTGGAGTTCAAAGGAGATTCTTAGAAAAAAAATCCTAGAGCTTTTTATAGTGCTTGTGGTTGTCATAGTCTAAATCTTGTATTGTGTGACATGGCTAACACTATTACTAAGTCTAGAGATTTTTTTGGAACAATACAACGGATTTATACTATCTTTGCTAATTCTATTAATAGGTGGCAAATTTTGAAAGAAAATGTTAAGGGATTGACTCTTAAGTCATTGTCTGTGACTCGTTGGGAAAGTCGTGTAGATAGTATTAAGCCTATTAGATCTCAACTTGTAGATGTAAGAACAGCTTTGCAACAAGTTAGGCACTCTGATAAAGATCCTAAAATCATAAGCGAAACTAAATCACTAGAAATGTATGAAGTGGTGAATTTGAATTTTTGTACAAATTGTTATTTGGTATGAAATATTATCACACGTGAATGTGGTTAGCAAAGGTTGCAATCAAAGGATGTGGTTCTTGATGTTGCAATTCATGAAGTTGACAAATTGATTAAATACTTTAAGAATTTTAGAGAAGTGGGGTTGTATAATGCGAATCATGAAGCTAGAGAAATTGCCAATGAAATGGGTGTTGTTGCGGAATTCCCTCAAAGTCGTGTGATACATAGGAAAAAACAATTTGATGAGACTTCAAGTGTAGAAGAAGTTGTATTTTCACCCGAGGAGGATTTTAAAGTGAAATACTTTTTATGTATTGTTGATCAAGCCAGTGCTTCTCTTGAAACAAGATTCGATCAATACCAAAAATTCGAAAAAACATTTGGTTTTTTGTTTCCAAAAAAGTTGAAGACACTTGATGAAGCCAATCTTAAGTCGCGTTGTTATCGTCTTCAAGATGCATTGAAGTATGAAGGAGTTTCTGATATTGATGCTAATGAGCTTTATTTCGAGTTGAAGTTATTTGAGACATTTTTACCGAGTCACACTGTCAGCCCTTTCGATGCTTTAGACAGTTTGAAGAAGCAGCACGATTCTTATCCTAATGCTATAAATGCTTATAGAGTGTTGTTGACAATTCCGGTAACGGTAGCATCGGCAGAAATATGCTTTTCTAAATTGAAGTTGTTGAAGTCTTATTTACAGTCGACAATGTCCAAACAAAGACTTAATGGATTGGCAATGATATCTATTGAAAACGAAATATTGGAAAGTATGGAATATAAAGACTTGATCGAGAACTTTGCTTCCAAAAATGCTAGGAGATCCACGCGATTCGCTTAAAAGTAGGTTCGATCATTTTGTTAAAAAACTTTTGTTTTGTTTGCTTTATAACAATTAATGTTATATTATGTTTGTCTTTATATTTGAATGATGAATTTATATCATATTGCTGGGTAAGGCCCGATTTTTTTCGCCAAGAGCCCAAACAAATTTTAAGATTTTCAGAGACGGCCCTGTATGTAGGGCTGTTCAAAGGGTCCAGAACTGACCCGACCCGACCCGGGCCCACTAGAACCATATACCCTTTTATTGTTGAAATTAGGAACCACGAACCGAACCATCAAAGGCTATGTGGTTTCGGGTCCTAAAGGGTCTGATGGGTCGAGTAAATGGGTCTAACCCTCTAGAACCTTTTAATGTAATAACCACTTTTAAAGGATTACATATTCCTATTCTTTTACCATGCTCGTAAAGAATTCCTCCATATGGTTCTAACAATAGCCCATGAGTTTTTTTTAAGTTACTTTCCATTTCTCGACTTATGTTTTCGTAACAATTTTTGTCATTCTCATCACTCGAAATGTTATGTGAATATGTTATGTATACATTATAAATACAGACACATCAGAGCGACATACATAAATATTTACTTCAAATTTGGATATAATACATATTATATAATATATCTCATCTATGCATATACATCAACCCGAAAAATATTTCAAGAAAAAGTACATTGTTATTCTTATAAATAATATTTTAATATTGTATTAACATTGCATAAAATTGATTACAATAAAACATAAAAACGAATAGAGAAAAGACTAAAAAAGGTTATTTTTTTAATTAAAATACAGACGGTTCTTGTGGTTCTTATATTAGAACCGTGGGTTTGGGAACCGACCCGACCCGGAACCGATAATTCATATAAATCTAGAACCGGAAACCAACCCATGTATTTAAAAAGGTTCGGGTCCAAGGTTCTCGCGGGTCGGGTCCAAGGTTCCTGTGGGTCCGAACCATGAAATGCTCACCCCTACTTGTATGTATGATACCAAGGTTTTGACAACCGGATCGGACCGGCTGGTCCGACCGGTCCAACCGGAGTTCATCTAGCTTAGCGGTCCTGTCACAGCAAATCGCTAGCCTTTCAAAAAACCGGACGATCCGTTTATTTTGTTGGTTTGGCGGTTCGGCGAATCGGTCGGTCGAGCCGGTAACTGAGCCTTCTCTTTTGTTTTTTTTACCTAAAATTCCAAAAATCAAGATCAAATTCCAAGATCCTGATTTCAGATTACATGCACGGCTTTTAAAGGCTTCGGATTTCTTCTGTAACCGGTGGTGGTGGCGTGGAGCTGAGAAGAAACTTGAGAGAGTACAGAGAAGGAAAGTGAAACGTTGAAGTTGGAGTATGGTTGATTGTTAAGAAGATGGTAATGGCTGAAAATAGATTTGCAGGTTTGCTTTTAGGGTTGATTGTGAAGAAGACAAGACAGAGGAAAATGAAACTTGAATATGGTTTTGTGAAGTGTCAGGTCCAGCTTGTATTTAATGTAAACGTTTTTGGGAAGCTGGATAAATTACTTTTGACATTTGATAGAAAAATTCTATATAATTATTTAGTTTCTATGGCAAATATAACTTAAAAATATTTAAATATTTTTAAATCTTATACGGTTCTCAAATCCGGTTGAACCGGTCCGACCGGTTCGACCAATGAACCGGTAGGGAGACCGATTCGATAGTCGGTCCAGTTTTAAAAACATTGTATGATACATAAGATGTCCATAACCGTTCCTCTTTTCTCTCATTTTCTATATCTTCAATGCACTACGTATGAGATTCGTTTTAGAGAAAGTATTTGGTAAAAAGTACCTTAACCTACAAAGTGTAGGAAGTCATCAAAAGTGGCCATGTGTAACTTGACGGTTATAACATCTGAAGCCAATTCAAGGGTAATATAGAGTTTTCCATCCCTCATTTAATCACATAATAATACATTCCATGTTTTATCGTTAAATCCGAATTCAAAATTTTTATAACTGATTTCACAATATTCCATCATTATTTGTTACTTTATTGAAAAATCTAATCACAGTACATCTGTCGATCAAAATTTTTTCGACATTCATATTCAATTGAAGAGTTGATCGTCATGTTCGGTAGGTTACTCTGTTTTTTTAATTTCAACGAATCGTAATCTTATTGTGATGTTTAATTGTGTATCAGATCTAAAGAAATCATACTCTGTAAACAAAAAAAAACAGAGCATTCATCAAACGAAGAAGAAATCATACTCTGTAAACAAAAAAAAACAGAGTATTCATCAAACGAAGAAGAAATCATACCCTGTAAACAAACAAAAACATAGCATTCATCAAACGAAGAAGAAATCAAGTTCACAAATGAACAGAGGCTGATAGATAACTGTTTTATATTGTAGATATTACTGAGTGCATTTTATGATATCACTGAGTGCGTTTTATGTTTTATGTAAGTGTGTTTTATGATATTAGTGAATGCGTTTTATGTTTTATGTAAGTGTGTTTTATGATATCACTGAGTGTGTTTTAACTAAGTGCGTTTTATGATATCACTAAGTGCGTTTTATGTTTTTACATTGTAAGTTAATTATCATCAACATGTAAGTGCGTTTTATGATATCACTAAGTGCGTTTTATGTTTTTACATTGTAAGTTAATTATCATCAACATGTAAGTGCGTTTTATGATATCACCAAGTGCATTTTATGTTTTTACATTGTAAGTTAAATATCATCAACATGTAATTGCGTTTTATGATATTACTAAGTGCGTTTTAACAACATGATCATGTGAAATCATTAAAATCAATGAAAAACTGAAAACGCCTTTATAAAATTCATCAAACGCATGAACAAGCTCATTCATTCTCTTGCTTCACCTGTTTCATACAAACGTAATTTTAGGGTTTTCATTTCTTCATTTCTTCTTCGTTTTGATGAATGCTCTCTCTCTCTCTCTCTCTCTCTCTCTCTCTCTCTCTCTCTCTCTCTCTCTCTCTCTCTCTCTCTCTTTTACAGGGTATGATTTCTTTTTTAGTTTTAAATTTGTGAATTCCACGATTATAGCAATTGATAATAACTGTCGATAAAAGAGATGATTTGGGCGCGATTATTAAAAAAAAATTCAAATTATTATACTCGCAATTTGTCTAATTTGCCCTTCTCTTGTTAACTGAAACTAAAAACATACGTGGTAATTAATTTAGGATGATGTTTGATTAAAACGCGGATCGACGGTCAGGGTTGCTTCTTACACTTTGTATTTTAAAGAGCCTTTGTACAATAGCCTATCTCTTGGTTTTAAATGCGTAACTAGAAACTGACTATAAAACAACCAAAAAGAAATTATGAATATCTTACACGATAAGATAAAAATGTTGATATGTAAAATAGATGTAGCTTCTAGTCGTACATAAAGGTTATTTTGTTGTATATTGAGTAAAGCGTTACGTACATGGATTTAATCGTCTCATGCTTTTCTAAAACCAAGCGTACTAATGTCTCTACGGATTTCACTAGTCTCAAATTAAGATTGGTTGTGTTCTGCGCACTGTAACTTTTATAAAATGTCACCTTTTTCTGTTTATAGTCATGTTATTTTCTCTTTATGTATGGTTGGTTCCATGTGTGATATTGATGTTCTATGGTGATGGTTGAGAATTGTAAACTGAGATATTTGAATGCCTAATGTATCATTCATCAATTATTTGCAGAAGTTTAGATGATGTTCGAATGAATCTTGAAGTTCTTAAGTATTGTGCAACTGCTCTTTTTTTAGTAATTTCTCACTGTTGTTAAACTCTCAAGAGTTCCATTAATTCTAACAAACACGGTATAAAATGACATATTTATCGCTCATGTCATGTGGGAATCAAACCTTCCGAATATATTTACAAGAAACATTAATTCAGCTTCTCCCAATTCCACCAGTACCATAAACATGATCAGTAATGCAAAATTTGATCCAAATGAACCCGGCTCATGCACTAGCCCACCCTTGTCTACTAGAAACATTGACAGTCAGGTTTCTCTCCCAATATTTTCACTAGTTGCTTCTAGTGCTGGAGAACAAGATCAAAATCAAGTTGAACCGGGTCGGGCTCTAGGCCCACTTGTAGATAAATGGGAAACAAAACTCCTTCAATCAAATAATGACATGGATGAAGAACCATCTACAACAACTCAGTCTAACACTGTCACTGAAAGAAATGAATTTCTTGAACAAAATCAAGTGTCCATACTTTCTGTCATCATAACTGTAGTCACATTTTTTCGTGGGCCCCCAAAGATACAAATACTTCACAGAGACGCTCCGTTGCAGATCCACTTTGGTAATCTAAAAGTACGGTTCCGATTGAGCACAACTTTTTTTGATCATGCAGGGAGACCGCGATTAAGTTTTGTACATGGTTGATGCATCTCCAAATCTCTGTGATTTTCTTGATGCATGTGATAACATTGCTAAGAGGTTTGTGGATCATGATAACAACTCAAATTGTTGATTCGTCCAGGTTCCTTTGTGGATGCTTACTTCTCGTTAGATCTATATGACTATCAACAGAAAACTAATGGGTTTTGATGCATACTGTAACATCACACAATTATATATATATATATATATATATATATATATATATATATATATATATATATATAACTCCCTCGTTTATTCATCCGATTCATGTTTACATTATCTTTCCCATCCATTTTATTAATTTTTTTGTTTAAATAATGACTTATAATCAATATTAAATTGGATTTTATTAAAAATTCTGATTTAAAAACGTTAAAAAAAATGTTTGCCTGAGCCAGGATTCGAACCCGAGTCCCTGGCAGGCTAAACCTTAACCACACCAAACAAACCACTACACCATTTGGTGTTTTGTGATGTTAATTAAAACCAATTAAACTTAAACCCTTTCAAAGTCCCTTAGTCAAACCTGAAAAGTCAAACGTAGTCTCTTAGTCAAGTCAAGTCAAAGTGTTAGTAAATATGGTCTCCTAGTCAAGTCAAAGTGTTAGTAAATATGGTCTTCTAGTCAAGTCAAAGTTGTTCCTAAATTCTAGCCTAGTCAAAGTAGTCCCTAACTACAACTACAATTTCTACACTATAAATACAATAGCCTACCATTCAACTCTTTATACCATTCACTAAAAAAAAACATTATTATCCCATCTCCCATATACTAAAGTTTTCATCCATCATTATCTCATCTAGCTAGTTCTGAGTTTTCCAAGGCATTATAACTAAGTGTTTGCACGCTCAAGAAAACGCTCGAACTCATTATGCACCTAAGGTGAGTTTACATAGCCCATTTTTCTGTTTTACATTTTGGGGTGAAACATGTTTAAACATTTTATACACTATCATTTACTCATTCTATCATTTGACTGTAACAAAAAGACACAGTACAATCATTAACATTGATCAAGCCGCCTGTTTAGATTATAGCGCTATAGGTCTGACAAACCCATCCCCCCGCATAAATTCAGGGATGATCGATAATAGTTACACTTTTACTAACTTGCGAGTTAGGTCTCAGTCGACACAAGGTTTGATTGTACAAAAGACGCATTGTTACATGTCGGACTCATATTCTATCATTATACTTCAACTATGTTTACTATACAACATATTGTTTTCAGCTATATACAAAACCTATGTATTCTCACCAACTATTTATAGTTGACCCCCCCCCCCCCATCTTTCCAACTTAACATGTTTCAGGTTTATTTGCTATTGGAAGTTGTACAAGTCTTGGAACACAGAGGAGCTTTGGACCTAGTTTATGTAAATCAAGTTTATGTATTTATTTAATTGTATGACAAATTGTAAATTGTTTAATAATATTCAACTTCCATTTAGTACCATGAGCTATTGAACAATCATCACTACGTGACACCTCGATGTTTCCGCCATCGGTTGGGGTGTTACAGATTGGTATCAGAGCCATGGTTATAGGGAATTAGGTTATTAGAAAAATAATCTAGTCTATAACCATAGGATTTTAACCGGTACTTGCTCCTTTTACTTGCAACCTTACTTGTTTCTATTCTCTATCCTACTTCTTATCCTTACTTTAGTCCCTACAAGAAGAGTGCTCTCCATCACAAGATCTACTCTTAGACTAGTAAGAAAAATCCTCAGGTTTAGCCTGAACCACCTTGAAGATCTCGTCGAAGTTCTAGATTTTAATAACGAACACATGCAATCTGGAAGGGTGAATGCCTGTAATCTAAGTTTTCTGTCTAGGACTGGCATTGCGCATAAATCCCAATCAGACGAGGGACCCGGATGCCTACCTGGGAATTCTCGGGATGAGTGTTCACTTATAGGCTAAAGCATGTCTTCAATATGTTATTAGAATCTAGAAGTTTTGATAAGTCAACGTTTTCGTTTATTCATTTTAATTAATGAATAAATGATTACACTCACTTTCCTTAAACTAAGCTCTAAAATCTCAAAAATTTTACAGCTTAAATCAATCTCATTTCATAACCATCTATGGATTTCACAATCACACTTCACCTTACCAACTTAGCCACTTTTTAAATATTCAACACCCTACCCAAATCATATTATTTCCTTTCTCCACATGTTACTTATTTTTAAAAACTATAACCTCATACCTTAGCACAAACTAAAGATTTATAAATCCAATTGTATTTTCATTACCTAGTTGTTGGGTCTGCTGACCTGGAAAAGAACAGATGATTGGAAAGCCAAAATATGCTAACAGTTGATCCTTTCAATAAACAGTCTTTACACTTACTTCTCCCAAAAGACTGCTGACTCTAACAACTGTTCTATCCAAACAACTGCTATGACAACTGCTGATACAAAGAACTGCTGAATAAACAACTAATGAAGAACAACTGCTGACCAAAGGTCTGATGAAGAACAACTGCTGATTCAAGTACTGAAGACCAAAGCACTGCTGGAACCAACAGCACTTAGGCTCCAGCAGTGGATACAAGACCATCAGAGTTTTCCTACAACAGCTGTTTACTATCAGTACTTTCAATGTAACAGTAGTTTGTAATAGGCAGATGTTTTATGTTTGTTATTCTGTAAGAGGTCACTGTCTTAGGTGACGTCAGCTTAGGTCATCAGTGGTTTAAGTCTGTCTATAAATAGAACAGTGCTTGTACTGTTCTATTGCATCACACACACAAACATTCTCTCAGACAAACACTGTGTGATCAGGCTGAGGGGGAGTAATTGTACGATTGTAATCTTTTAGATAAATGAAAGCATTCGATCTGAAAACATTTATTCTCTTGTTTTGATTAACAGTTTATTATTCCGCTGCAATTTCATTCTATTTTCGTTTCACTTATATCATATTTAGTTAAACATAATCAAAACAATCAAACTCAGATCCTAACAATTGGTATCAGAGCTTGGTCAATTAAATTCGATCTAACAAATCAATTTAATAATCAGCTCACAATTATTGATATCGTTTGTCTGTTGGATTGAAAACAGAGTAATAGTTTAAATTCGTTTCAACCGTTTTTAAACAGACTTTGTTTTTTGAAAAATCAAAGAATGGCTTCAATCAATCACGATCCACATAACACTGGCACGAACAACAAGCCACCGATGCTTGTCAGATCTGAATACAATATCTGGCAACGTCGGATAAGCCATGTTCTAGCTCAACAAAACACTGGGTGTTGGAAGTCGGTTATCTTCGGACCACATGTTCCGACTGTGCCGAGTACTGAAGATCCCAAGGTGTTTGAGCCAAAGAAACTTGAAAACTACTCCGACCAGGATTTTCAGAAAATTGAGTTGGATGCTAAGGCCTTCAGTATTATGGCCATGGCTCTACCCAATAATATATATGCTGGGTTGTTACACTGTAACAGTGCAAAGGAGTTGTGGGATGCACTGAAAGAACAGTTTGGTGGGACTGAGGAGGTTATTGAAAACAATCGTGAAATACTTAACCAACAATATGAAACATTCAGTCATGTCAAAGGAGAGTCATTAACTCAACAGTTTGAGAGGTTTAATTGTTTAATTAGTGAACTAAAATTGGTTGGTCTTACTTACCCTCATTCAACCTTGAACCATAGGTTTTTAAGATCACTACCAGACAAATGGGACACTATTGCTATTGTGATGAGAAACTCAATTGGATTTAAAGACCTATCACTGACCCAGCTTCATGGTAAGCTCTTGTCCTATGAGAGAGAGCTTAACCAGAAAAAGAAGCTCCAGGACTCTGGAAAAGTGTCTGATGGCTATGTATTTGGGAATACAGCACTTTTGGGTCATGATGAGGTGCCTGGAAACACTAAGGATCAGAGTTATGATCATTTCATTGATATAACTTCAGGTTTTAACTCAGGTTTTAACTCTGATTCTTATTCACCAAACTATGCTTTCACAGCAAGTGGTGGTGATATCCAGGAATCTGACAATATATCCTTTGAGTATGATGACCTGAAATACTTTGACCCTGATGATTTGGAAGAAATGGACATTATGCACCAATTGGCCCTTCTTAGTGTAAGAACTAATAATTTTTACAAGAAAACTGGGAGAAGGTTTCCAGGGTTAACTCGCAGATCTATGGTTGGGTTGGATAAATCAAAGATAAAGTGTTACAAATGTCATAGACTTGGTCATTTTGCTAGGGAGTGTAGGGGTCAACATGGTACACCTATGATCACCTATCCAAATCAAAGACCACAGACCAACACTTATCAGAATTCCTATAATGCCCCTGGACCAAATGTGCAAAACACTGCTCATTTTGCACAGTCCTCAAACACTGTTCCTGTCCAGTATGTCCAAACCACTGTTCCTCAGATCCACTATGTGCAAACACCTGTTGCTCAAGCACCTGTGCAAACGACTGTTGCTTCATCCTCTGCTCCTGCAGAGACCAGTCAACAGAGCTTCTTTACACAAGGCTTTGTTGATTGGAGCAGTCTACCTGATGAGTTAACAGATGAAAATTTTGCATTAGTTGCCAAAGCTGAAAATGAACCAGAAAACTTTTGTTTCATGGCTATGGTTGATGAGATTGAATCTGAGGAGGTGGTGACTGAATCTGATGTTATGACTGATGATGTTGTTAGTGAAGTTGTTACAGGTGAAAAACCTGAAGAAGAGGTTGTGAATCTCTCAGATCCCTGGGGTGCATCTGATGACTGTGAGTGCAAGTGTGATTGTGCATTGATGGCTGCTGCTAAGGTATCTCCTCAAATTCTTAAAGAGTTGTGTTCTGACAAATGTGTAATTGCATTTGCTAACATCAAAGAGGTGAATGAAAACCTTAGAAAGAAAATTTTGGATGATGAAGTTAAATTTGAAAAACTTTCAAAAGATTTAAAAACAAGTTTAACTGTAAAAGAATCTGAAATAAGCAGATTAAAACATGAAGCAACCATAACCAAAGACCAGCTCCAAACTATGATAGCAAAATATCAAAGTTGTAAAAGTGACCTTGAGTCCACCCAAGTTGAATGTGAGAAATGTGTAACACCCCGCCCCTCTCATCACCAATATTGTCCGCTTTGCCCATCCAGAGCTCACGGATTTGTTTTTGGTTGCCCAAGTGGAGACTTCCCAGGAGGTCACCCATCCTGAAATTTCTCCCACCTGAGCACGCTTAACTGTGGAGTTCTCCTCTCATCCACTAACATTAAGCCCCAAAACGCGTTGGTGATTTAAGAGGCAAGACATTACTTATGAACCAAGGATCTCTCCTGGCCACGGCCGATGTGGGATTTTCCTGGGGTGTCACATTCACCCCCTGTTAGAGTCTCATCGTCCCTGATGAGGTATGCACCCACCATCCCGAACGGCACAGGAGTGGCTCTGATACCATCTGTAACACCCCGCCCCTCTCATCACCAATATTGTCCGCTTTGCCCATCCAGAGCTCACGGATTTGTTTTTGGTTGTCCAAGTGTAGACTTCCCAGGAGGTCACCCATCCTGAAATTTCTCCCACCTGAGCACGCTTAACTGTGGAGTTCTCCTCTCATCGACTAACATTAAGCCCCAAAACGCGTTGGTGATTTAAGAGGCAGAATATTACTTATGAACCAAGGATCTCTCCTGGCCACGGCCGATGTGGGATTTTCCTAGGGTGTCACATTCACCCCCTGTTAGAGTCTCATCGTCCCTGATGAGGTGTGTTCCTGGGGTGTCACATTCACCCCCTGTTAGAGTCTCATCGTCCCTGATGAGGTGTGCACCCACCATCCCGAACGGCACAGGAGTGGCGCTGATACCATCTGTAACACCCCGCCCCTCTCATCACCAATATTGTCCGCTTTGCCCATCCAGAGCTCACGGATTTGTTTTTGGTTGCCCAAGTGGAGACTTCCCAGGAGGTCATCCATCCTGAAATTTCTCCCACCTGAGCACGCTTAACTGTGGAGTTCTCCTCTCATCCACTAACATTAAGCCCCAAAACGCGTTGGTGATTTAAGAGGCAAGACATTACTTATGAACCAAGGATCTCTCCTGGCCACGGCCGATGTGGGATTTTCCTGGGGTGTCACAAAATGGGTGGAATCATGTAGAGGTTTTGAGATGCTACTCAACAAACAAACTAAAAGTCATGTGAAGTTTGGATTTGGTTTTGAAACCACTGGTCCAGCTTTTGAAAACACTGACAAAAAGAGTCAAAAGTCTGTTGAGATAGTTCCAACAAACCTACAGGGTCAAGAGATTAAAATCACTGAACCAAATGGTAAGAAAATTGTTCTTGAAAAACCAGAAGGTTCCTCATCTTTTACTGAACTTGAGAAGTATGAATTTAAACCTACCTGGTCTGATGAGTGTGATACTCTTGAGAATTTTAAACCTGTTGATTTCAAAACACCTGAGGGAAAGACAGCTCCTCAAGCAAAAGTCATTCCCCTGGCAAAAGTCATTCCCCTGAAAAATCTTCCAGCAGATGCTCAAACATCTGCTGAAAAGAAGGCTGAAAAGGGGAAGAAGAAAGAAAAGACTGTAAACTTGTTCTGTGATTTCTGTGAAAAGAAGAATCATGTCACTAAAAACTGTTTTCTTCTAAAAGCATATGACATTAACAAAGGAACAAGTGAATGTCATTCCAAAGCCACATGCTCAATATGTGGGAAAAAGAATCACAAGACCAAAGAGTGCTTGTATCTCAAAAATTTTGATGTTAAAATACAAGAATACAAAGCTAAAACTCTTGCAAACCCTGTGGTTAGTACTTCAAAAGGAAAGCCCAAATAGACTTTCACCCCTGTCCAAACACCTGTTACTAAAAGGCTTGAAACATCTGCTTCTAGAGATGTCCAAGTAACAGATGCTCCACCCACAAGCAAATACCCAAGAGGCTATGGTCAACCACCATGTCACAGTCTGCCACATGTTTATGAGGAGCCAAAAAGACCCTCTAAACCAAGAGTGAACAGAAATCCATATGGGTATTATCATCTGTCAGGAAGTGATCAAACAACTGCTGCCCAAGTGTTGACATCCAAGCACTGGCAAATGGTCAGCAGCAGTTGTTGAACTTAATTTAGAAATTAGTCCAAACCACTGATCACCTTCCAAAGCTTGAGTCTGAAAGGTCTGAGGACCCATCCAAAGCCAAACTGGCTTTGGACACTCACCAAAACTAATCATTTACTGATGTGCAGGGAGCTTCTACTTGTTTAGATAGTCTTTGGTATGTAGATAGTGGAGGCTCCAGGCACATGACAGGATGTAGAGCCCTTCTTCTGGACTTCTTGGCTCATGGAGGGGGTGATATATCCTTTGGTAATGATTCAAAAGGTAAGGTGTTGGGTTCAGGGACTGTACAAGCTGGTAAACTCAAGTTTGAAAATGTCAATCTTATTGATAATCTCAAGTTTAATCTTCTGAGTGTTTCACAAATGAGTGACAAAGGTTATGGCTCATTTTTCACAAAGAAAACTTGTAAGATTATTGGGCCTGAAGTGGTGAAAAAGATTGATACCATCATTGCTGAGAGCAAAGCACAACTTGTTGCTCATAGAAGTGGCAATGTGTATGTTGTTAATATGTTAAAGGACAATCCTATGGCAAATGTCTGTCTATTTTCTGCTGCCTCCACTAAGGAGACAGAATTGTGGCATAGGAGATTGGGTCACACCAACCTTAATACTATCAACACACTCTCCAAACAAAGCCTTGTCAGAGGTTTACCATCAAAAGAATTTAAATGTGATGAGCATTGTGTTTCTTGTTTAAAAGGGAAACAACATAAAAGCTCTTACAAATCCATTGATGAGTCTAAAACTAGTCAGTGTCTACAATTGTTGCACATGGACTTGTTTGGCCCTGTTAAAATCATGAGTCTAAGAAGAAAGAGATTTTGTCTTGTCATAGTTGATGATTTTTCTAGGTTTACATGGACTTACTTTTTACATTCTAAGGATGAGACTGCAGGCATATTGAAGGACTTTGTCACCAAAGTTGAAAAACAGTATGACTTGCCAGTAAAAGTCTTCAGGAGTGACAATGGAACAGAGTTTAAGAATAAGGAGTTGGATGACTTCTGTGTGTCAAAAGGGATTGTGAGGCAGTACAGCATCCCAAGAACACCAGAACAAAATGGGGTGGTTGAAAGGAAAAATAGAACTCTTATAGAAGCTGCAAGAACCATGCTAGCAGATTCTGGTTTGCCACTGTCCTTTTGGGCAGAAGCTGTAAACACTGCTTGCTATGTTCAAAATAGAGTTTTGATCATCCCCAGACATCAAAAAACTGCTTATGAAATTTTGTTCAAAATCAAACCATTAATTTCATTCTTCAAAATCTTTGGCTGCCCATGTTTCATTTTAAATCTCAAAGATTCCATTTCAAAATTTGCAGCCAAAGTAGACTGTGGTTATTTTCTGGGATATTCTTCTACTGCCAAGGCCTATAAAGTGTTTAACACAAGGACTAAGACAATAGAAGAAACTCTGAATGTAAAGTTCAATGAACTTTCATCTCTAAAAATCCCTGCAAACCCTGCTGAACTATTTGATTTAGATAAATTCAAATTTGAAGATATCACTGTTAAAGCTAACAATACAGGTATTCCACAGTCTCCACAACAAGATTACAGAACAGATGTTGTGATCCCCAGTCACTACAAAATCTATTCTGCCTCAGAGGAAGCAGCTGTTCAAAACAATTGTCAAAACTCTGCCACAGCTGTGTCAACCACTGTTGGCCAGTCTTATCCTCAAACCACTGCTTCATCCCTCACAACCACTGACCTATCATCTGTTGACAAAAGTCAATCATCTATTGACAAAAGTCAGTCAAGTTTCACACCACTTCGACCCATTCCTCCATTACCATTCCAAACATCTGATGGCACTACAGAAGTACCAACAGATGTTACACCAACAGAGTCACCAAACCTCTGTCCATCACCTCAAAATGCCATTGTTCCATATCAGGGAGATCTTATTTACTTAAGAGCTCATCCACCAGACCAGATCATTGGCAACATCAGAGAGGGTGTGCTCACAAGAAGCCAATCCTCAAATATCTGTCTTTTTGCAGGTTTCTTATCCCTCACACAACCTGTCAAGTACCAAGAGGCACTGAAAGACAACAGTTGGGTAGAAGCCATGCAAGAAGAACTCCTTCAATTCAAAAGACAACAAGTATGGGAGCTTGTACCACTTCCTAAGGATGTTTGTCCTATAGGAACAAAGTGGGTCTTCAAAAACAAGACTGATGAAAGGGGTATTGTTGTCAAGAATAAAGCCAGGCTTATGGTTCAAGGCTTCAGACAAGAAGAAGGAATAGATTATGATGAGACTTTTGCTCCTGTAGCAAGACTAGAAGCCATCAGACTCTTTTTAGCCTTTGCTGTCAACCACAACATAAAGGTGTATCAGATGGACATCAAATGTGCTTTCCTTTATGGCAAAATTCAGGAGGAGGTCTATGTATGTCAGCCACCTGGTTTTGAAGACACATTCCATCCTGACTATGTCTACAAGCTCAACAAAGCTTTGTATGGACTCAAACAAGCACCAAGGGCCTGGTATGAAACTCTTTCCACATTTCTCTTATCCATTGGCTTCACAAGAGGTAAAATAGACAAAACTTTATTTCTTAAACGGAAAGGGAAACACTTAATGATTGTTCAAATATATGTGGATGACATCATTTTTGGATCCACATGTAACCAAATGTGTGAAGAGTTCAGAAAACTCATGACAGTAGAGTTTGAGATGAGTGCCATGGGTGAGCTTCAGTGTTTCCTAGGTCTTCAAGTGAAACAACTGCAAAATGGCACATTCATTCACCAAAACAAATATGTAAAGAATCTATTAACCAGATTTGAGATGAATGATTGTAAGCCATGTAGCACACCCATGAGTACAGTCAAGCTGCTCACTATTGATGACAAGGATGAACTTGTTGATCAAACACATTATAGATGCATGATTGGGTCTTTACTGTACTTAACTGCATCTAGGCCAGACATTATGTTTGCTACCTGTGTCTGTGCCAGATCCCAGGCTTCACCCAGAAAGTCAAACCTTATTGTTGTGAAAAGGATATTCAGATACCTCAAAGGTGCTCCCACACTTGGTATCTGGTATCCTGCTAATGGAAACATTGAGCTTTCAGGTTACTCAGATAGTGACTTTGCTGGCTGTCACACCACAAGAAAATCCACATCAGGAGGGTGCTAATTTCTAGGGAATGCTTTAGTTTCATGGCAAAGCAAAAAGCAGGCAGTTGTTTCAACCTCAACAGCTGAAGCTGAATACATTGTTGCTGCAAGCTGTACAGCCCAACTCATGTGGCTTCAAAATCAACTACTGGATTTTGGGATAACTGCACTTCAGACTCCACTCATGTTGGACAGTCAAGCTGCTGAAAATATCATCAAGAATCCAGTCTCTCATTCCACTACCAAACACATTGACATAAGACATCGTTTTGTCAGAGACAGCTATGAAAAAGGTTTGATTTCTCTACACCATGTTCCAACAGAGGATCAGTTGGCAGATGTGTTAACAAAAGCTTTAGACACATCTACCTTTACAAATCTGATTTCCAGAATTGGTATGTTAAACATGGATTAAACAAATAAATTTTTTTTAATAAATCATAATAAAATGTTTCAGAAAATCAAAAAAAAAAAATTCAAATAGCTGTTTGGTTGAAAAATCTGTTTATAACGTCTGATCAGATAAAACAACCACTGTTTCATTCATATCCACTGTTGGTTGAAAAATCTGTTTCAAAACATCTGATCAGATAAAACAACTGTTAGTTGAAAAATCTGTTTCAGAACATCTGTTCAGATAAAACAACTGTTTCCTTATATATTTATACTATATTTATACAAAAAAAAAAAAAAAAAGTTGGTTCCATCAGCTGTTTGTATCAGTTGTTTGCCAAAAACAGCTGTTCTCCACCAGATGTTTCATCCATCAGATGATTGCCACGTCTGCTCATATAAGCAGAGGTTTGGCCACATCAGCGGTTTCCTTGAGCCTATAAAACCCTGTTTTACCACAACAGACGTTACACTGTCTCATTGTATTCAAAATACTGAAAACCGCCTTCTTCATTCTCAAACCCTCAATCAAATTTTCATTCATCTTCAACTTCGAAATCCATTACAATGGATCTTCAAGCCAAAGCCACCCACAATTGTCTCCCCTATCTGATTAAAACAGATGACAACGTTTCATTCCATAACACCATCAACATTTTTCTAAACTCCAAATACTTACCCATCTTAACCGCTAACGCCCCCATTTATCTCGATACTCTCCAAGAGTTCTGGTTGAATGCTGAGTTTTTACTCCAAGACAAAAAGCCTACTTCCATTATTTCCAAAATTGGAGAAACCAGTATCGTCATCACCCCTGAAACCATATCCACAACCTTCTCACTAAATGACCTGGCAGGTAAGGACTCCTTTACTAAAACAGAGCTTCACACTGAGTTCCAAGAAAGAGGGTATGATGGTCAGATGACTGGATCAACTCTTTTCAAGTTTTTCCCCCAGTCATGAAATTTTTCTTCCATACCCTTATTCTATGTGTCTCTGCTAAGTCCACATCCTTTAATGAAATCCCACTAAGGATGCAATATCTGGGTTATGCTATGTTGTCAAACTCTGACTTCAATCTTTCCCAGGGATTGTTCATGGACTTAGTATCAAATGTGAAAGCAATCAAGTCTGGGTCTAACAATGCTTTTCTTATCTACCCAAGAATTCTTAGTGTAATCTTACAAAAAGTCTTACCAGAAAAAGTTTTCAAAAAGGGTGAGGCAATGCAAATGAAAAGCTTAACTGATGAAACTTTCACTAGAATGCTGGGTGGAAGCACCCAAGAAAAAGTGTCTAAAGTGTCAAAAGTTTCTAAAACACAAACAAAGAGGACAAAGACAACAACTGTTGTCAAAACCTCTGTTGTTGTGCCCACTGCTCCTGGTGATCATGGCACTACATCCAGTGCTGTGAAACCCACACCAGCCACTTCCAAAAAGAAACATCCATCCACAAAAACCACCACTCAACCACAAATGAGGCTTCTGGATGATGAGGTACCAGAAGAAACCTCTGTTGCACCACAAAAGCAACCTGAAACCACTGTTGTTACTTCCTCACAACAGTTGGACATACCTCCACCTGACCAAACTCCTCATGAATCCTCCCAAAAGGATCATGTTGTAAGCCAAGGGGACACACATCATGATACATTTGAGTCACTTGGCCAAATGTTCACAAGCCCCTCTCCCAGGGCTAATTCTCTTGTTACTCCTCCACCCTCACCATCACATCATGTCCCACAAACCATGCAACCTCTGTTTGAGGCAATTGACAAATCTCAGGAAGATCCCAGTTCCTCTCTTCCACCTGTCACTGAGAGCATACTCCCACAAGTGACTAGTCCTGAGAATATTCAATCTGCTATCCAACAAACAGAAGAGGAGGTTAAACCACCTGAGTTCAATGCAACTCTAGGTGAGTTTTCAAGTGGAGCAGCCACTACTGATGTAGAGACCACTGTCTCACATCAGGACAGTGATTACATTGCTAAGACTCCCTTGAAGGCAACAACTGTTGAAGCCACTATAGTGTCTCCAAAAACAGTTGGAAGTCCCCATTACCAAGAAAAAGGGGCATCTGATTCACCTATTAGGACTGAATCAGGTAGAACTACCACTGGTAGGGACTCAGATGATCCTATTAACTTAGGAGATGGGTCAAAATACCAAGAATTGACGGACAGAGTTTCTGTAATTGAAACCTCTGTAGCTGACATCAAATCTGATGTCAAGCTTATACTGAGCTCCATTGCAGACCTTTCCAAGAGTCAACCATCAACTGCTGATATAGCCAGTGAGCTATGGAAATCCGTTTCCCCCATTATCATAGCTCACAGAAAACTAGCTGATCAGACACATGAGACTTATATGGCTGAGATCAGAAATATGGTAGATGCAAGGTATAAAGATACCCATGCTGATATTAAAGCCATCAAGGACCACCTGCTGAAGACTACTGGCTCTGCCCCTACCACCATTCTCAGGGATGAAAATGATGATGCTTTCACGGCTGATGATGCCAAAAAGGGGGAGAGTGGCAGAGATAGGCTACCAAAGCTGGATCCCTTTGGTTGTCCTCCTTCTCAAAAAGGCCAAGCCAAGTCTGCCAACAAACCAGAGTCTACCAAATCAGCTCCACAACAACAACAACAAGCAACACCAACAGCACCACAAAAAACCACTGAGAAGAATAAAGCAGTAGATGACTCTGCAAATATAGAAGCTGAAAAGGCTGCTCAAGAAAAACAGAAAAGAGCTGACACCTTGGAAGTTAAAGCAGAATCATTAGTTGAACTCAAGAAGAAACAACAGCTGGAAAATGAAGATGTGGGATCCTCTAAAAGGATGAAAAGGCCTGCTAAGCATGTCAGAAAACCACCATCCAAGTTAAACACCTCTGTTGACAAAACCACTGCTACTGAAACCACTGCCACCCAAAACACTGAAACCACCCAAAACACTGCTTCCCAAACCACTGTACCCAAACCAACATACACACCTGAACATACAACCACCAAACCTACATCACCAGCCAAATCCCGAACATCTGCTGGTTCTACTAAAAGGCCAACAGATGTTAATCCAACCACTGCTACCAAATCACCATCCCCTAAAATCATGTACACAAGGAAGAGAAAATCAACCTTTGTTGTACATGATGAAAACATACACACATCACCAAACACCACCTCAACTGCACAATCCACTCCTCCTATCACATCTATACCAATCACATCATTCTCACCACACACATCCAAATTCAGATCCTATAGACCACCACCAACCATTAAACCATTGGTTGTTCAGTATCCCCTTGAACTTGATCTACTCAAGGGGGGATTACAATCCTTCTACAATACTGAACAGCCATCAGACAGATCCTTCCCATCTCTCCCAAACTTCCCTGTTCCCCTCAACATTGATACTTATCTGAAATACAAGGGTGAACAGGTGGATGCCATCATTAGGGAGAAATGCAAAGGGAAGGATGACAGGACTGCTCAGGGCATCCATTCAGCAGAGCTTAGAAAACTCAGAAGGATTGAAGACTTTGCTAAGACCCTGAGCAACTCCATGTCCTCCATGCCTCTCAGTGGTGACTTGGAAAAGGAGGTAAGGGAATCTCTTCTGGAACAGATTATGGCAACCAAGCCTTACAAAGCAACCAAGAAGCAGTTCAATGGTTGGACCACACATGCTTTGAGAGAAGAACTTCTCAGAATTGAAGAAATGGCCAAAGACCCCAAAGCTAAAGTCTCTACTCCTAATTTTGGCAAAGGCAGAGACCCAGTCAGAGCCTTGAAGTTTAAAAGGCTGAGGCAAGAGATTGTAGCTGCCAACTATGGGGAAATGAGGTCAGTCTCTAGATGGTCTGAGCTAAGGCTGGTTGAGACATACAAAAGTCTGGAAGAAAACAGAAAGAAGGATCCCAACCTACCAAGAAAACATGTTTACACTGATGAGCCAATAATGAAGAGACCCCAACAGACATTTACCTTGGACAGCTTACTTGACACCTCTGATCTAACAACTGCTGCAAGAAGACAGTTCAAGAAACAGAAGGAAATGTCAGAGGAAGATCAGAGGAAGTTTGCTGATACATTCATCAAGGAAGGGCTCTTCAATCAAGTACACTTTTTCTCTGATCCTACAACAGAGAAACTCAGAGAACTCATTGGAAGACCTCCATCACCCAACTCATCAAGAATAAAAATTCAACTCAACAAATCCACTGACTCAAAGATTCTAAAATGGAAAGTCAACAAAGACAACCATGAATTGACATTGCTCAGGTCAGATGGAAGGGTTCAGAAGATCAGCATGGATGATGCTTACAGTCTATGTGCAGAGGATCACCATACACTGCTAAATCTGGAACTAGAAAGAGATGAAGAAGACTTGTTTGCTCTGAACTTTGAATTACAATTCAAAGGTCAAATCAGAGAAAGTCAGATGAGGAATAAAGATCAATAAATAAAGTTGAAGTTTTGGCATCATCTGTTCTAGGGGGAGATTGTTGGGTCTGCTGACCTGGAAAAGAACAGATGATTGGAAAGCCAAAATATGCTAACAGTTGATCCTTTCAATAAACAGTCTTTACACTTACTTCTCCCAAAAGACTGCTGACTCTAACAAATGTTCTATCCAAACAACTGCTATGACAACTGCTGATACAAAGAACTGCTGAATAAACAACTGATGAAGAACAATTGCTGACCAAAGGTCTGATGAAGAACAACTGCTGATTCAAGTACTGAAGACCAAAGCACTGCTGGAACCAACAGCACTTAGGCTCCAGCAGTGGATACAAGACCATCAGAGTTTTCCTACAACAGCTGTTTACTATCAGTGCTTTCAATGTAACAGTAGTTTGTAATAGGCAGATATTTTATGTTTGTTATTCTGTTAGAGGTCACTGTCTTAGGTGACGTCAGCTTAGGACATCAGTGGTTTAAGTCTGTCTATAAATAGAACAGTGCTTGTACTGTTCTATTGCATCACACACACAAACATTCTCTCAGACAAACACTGTGTGATCAGGCTGAGTGGGAGTAATTGTACGATTGTAATCTTTTAGATAAATGAAAGCATTCGATCTGAAAACATTTACTCTCTTGTTTTGATTAACAGTTTATTATTCCGCTGCAATTTCATTCTATTTTCGTTTCACTTATATCATATTTAGTTAAACATAATCAAAACAATCAAACTCAGATCCTAACACTAGTAACTTTACAAAGTACATATTTTTGTCAAAAGATGTCCTCGAACTTAAATTCAATTGTTTATTTATTGACGTAACAAACAATTTTCTATATAATGCTTTAAACTATTAAAAATCACTTAATAGAACCTTGATCTTCAAAACCTAATGTCATGTTTGAAATCTACAACTAACGGGAATATTTTAATCAAAGCCCACTTAGCTTGTACTATTTAACAACTTTTGCTTTAGGTATAAAACCAATTTTGAAAATAAGATTTTTTTTTTATCCATAGGAATAATATCTAGTCTCTAAATTCTCCATCGACACTAACTCATTTTCAACTTGTTCAAATTTTTACAATATTTGGCATATACCACAATCATGTTTTCTTATACACTTGATTATAACCTTTGATCCAAACCCCAAAATTTACGCTGCTACATAATCTCCTTACTATAAAATAAACTCTTTATCAACTATCTTCACATTCACTATCTCTCACAACCTTGATTCTGCTTCAGGATTCGACTATCTACCATATTTGAACATTTGAAACTAGAATTCATGGAATATAAACTATTTGCTATAGACACACCTAGAGTCATTAACCTTGTCTAGGGCAACTCTATTACAACTCATATGCTATAATTGATACTTGATTGCTTACATGTACATATTATCAATTTGCAATTCATGTGTGTAATAATTGTTACACTTAATCAAACAACTGGTAGAGGATGAAGTACTTGCTCAACAGTTAGTAGAGTACCTAACAACCTGCTCAACGATTGGTAGAGGTCATCATGCCTGCTCAACAGTCGGTAGAGGTTCTAATAACCTGCTCAACGACTGGTAGAGGCTATCGCACCTGCTCAACAATCGGTAGAGGTTCCTACTCACTGACTGGTAGAGGTCTTTTCCTGCTCAACAGTTGGATTCATTTTTGGATACATCATACATGTAATTTGATACAAAGATTTATTAAACTCATTGATACAAAGATTCAATCACAAGGTTATTTTGCATTACTTACATATGTGTTTAGAGTCATAGAAGGACACAAAACCCTAATGTAAGGTAAATTGGTGATTGCGGTCCGGAACGTAATCATGAATTTATAGGTACGTTAAGGTAGTGTGGAATTCTATCAAGGTTTTCGGTAGATAATCAATTATAAACTCTAGTTACCTGGTAGTTCATTTAGTCTTTCTATAGTCAATCAACTCATGCATTTCTTTCCTAACACTTAAGTTTAGTGTTTTGCTAGATTCTTATTCTCCTTGCTGTTTCAGACGAACCTAATCCAACCCTTAAAACTCACACATATCAAACCTTTTATCCAAATTATTCGAAACAGAACATTCTATTACCTATAAATTCATGTCGTGCCTTAACCCAAATTTTCCAATTCATGTTTACATTATCTTTCCCATCCATTTTATTAATTTTTTTGTTTAAATAATGACTTATAATCAATATTAAATTGGATTTTATTAAAAATTCTGATTTAAAAACGTTAAAAAAAATGTTTGCCTGAGCCAGGATTCGAACCCGAGTCCCTGGCAGGCTAAACCTTAACCACACCACACAAACCACTACACCATTTGGTGTTTTGTGATGTTAATTAAAACCAATTAAACATAAACCCTTTCAAGGTCCCTTAGTGAAACCTGAAAAGTCAAACGTAGTCTCTTAGTCAAGTCAAGTCAAGGTGTTAGTAAATATGGTCTCCTAGTCAAGTCAAAGTGTTAGTAAATATGGTCTTCTAGTCAAGTCAAAGTTGTTCCTAAATTCTAGCCTAGTCAAAGTAGTCCCTAACTACAACTACAATTTCTACACTATAAATACAATAGCCTACCATTCAACTCTTTATACCATTCAATAAAAAAAAAACATTATTATCCCATCTCCCATATACTAAAGTTTTCATCCATCATTATCTCATCTAGCTAGTTCTGAGTTTTCCAAGGCATTATAACTAAGTGTTTGCACGCTCACGAAAATGCTCGAACTCATTATGCACCTAAGGTGAGTTTACATAGCCCTTTTTTTTGTTTTACATTTTGGGTGAAACATGTTTAAACATTTTATACACTATCATTTACTCATTCTTACATTGTTGAAACTTGTGATTCAACTACATTATCATTTACTCATTCTATCATTTGACTGTAACAAAAAGACACAGTACAATCATTAACATTGATCAAGCCGCCTGTTTAGATTATAGCGCTATAGGTCTGACAAACCCATCCCCCCGCATAAATTCAGGGATGATCGATAACAGTTACACTTTTACTAACTTGCGAGTTAGGTCTCAGTCGACACAAGGTTTGATTGTACAAAAGACGCATTGTTACATGTCGGACTCATATTCTATCATTATACTTCAACTATGTTTACTATACAACATATTGTTTTCAGCTATATACAAAACCTATGTATTCTCACCAACTATTTATAGTTGACCCCCCCCCCCCCATCTTTCCAACTTAACATGTTTCAGGTTTATTTGCTATTGGAAGTTGTACAAGTCTTGGAACACATAGGAGCTTTGGACCTAGTTTATGTAAATCAAGTTTATGTATTTATTTAATTGTATGACAAATTGTAAATTGTTTAGTAATATTCAACTTCCATTTAGTACCATGAGCTATTGAACAATCATCACTACGTGACACCTCGATGTTTCCGCCATCGGTTGGGGTGTTACACATACCTTGTTGTACAGCTAAAATTGGTAAAGGATTTGTAATGTATATTCATTATCAAAGAAAGGTAATACAATGTATAATAAGTAGATTACACATTTACAACAAGATCCCTCTAATTATACTAATATATGATCGTCACAAATATTCCCCCTCAAGCTAAGGCCGAGTATCGACCCTTAGCTTGGACTTCAAGTGAAGAAATCGTTGAGAGGACAATAGCTCGATCTGTAAAGACATCGGCTATCTAATTGTTTGTTGAAATAAACTAAAATGATGATTTCATTTGTGCAACATTTCTCTAACAAAGTGGAAATCAACTTTTATGTGCTTTGTACGTGTGTGGAATACTGGATTAGCAGAGCTCCATGTTGTCACATCATAATGTTAGAATTGATTTCATTAAAACATGAAGCTCACATAGCAATGTCTCTAGCCAAGTCAATTCGGTAACTGTACTGGCTAATGCATGGTGCTCAGACTTTGTAGATGACCAAGATACATTCTTCTACTTCCGTGCAATAAGCTAGATCCAAGATATATTGCATATCCCCCCGTGGATCGACAGTCATTTAGCTAGGCACCTAGCCCAATCTGCATCGGAAAATGCACCTAGCCCAATCTGCATCGGAACAAGAGATCAGAAAGCCATGAACTATTGTTCCATGAAGATACCGTGTAATACGTTTAACCGCTAAGCAATGATTCACGATTTGTGAGTGCAAGAACTGACAAACTTTTTTGACTAGAAAGGTACTGTATGGCAGAGATAACATGACAAACTGTAAAGCGCCAACAACTTGTCTATATTTAAACTGATCCTCATATTGGGCAGGGGGCACTCTCACCAGGTGTTAAATTTGCGTGAGTGGTACATGGAGATGGGACCGATTTGGAGTGATAAATGCATGCCCGATCTAACAACTCATTATTGTATTTTTGTGAGAGGATGATGCCATATCCTTTACGTGCAACCTCAATTCCTAGCAAATACGACAAGGGGCCAAGTCTTGGACTGCAAAAGAACGACTTACTGTTAAAATAACCCTATGTAACTTTGTCAATTCAGAGGTAAAACATATTTCAAGTTTTTTGTGAACTCATTCTTTTGTATAAGGTGTTTCAAACTTTCAGGTATAATATAAAGACAAGGGCGTTGTGTGTATATTGGTTAATAGTTCAAGGGCGCTGAATGTGCAAGTGAGATTGAAGGAGAATTATATGTGGGCTTATGTTGATATAATCTAAAGAAGTGGGCTAATCAAGGCTTGGATCAAGCTTGGACTTAGGCCGACTTGGACACAGACACGGAACTTGTGGGCTTTAGTTGGTCTTCAGCCCAGTAGTGATTATTATTAGAGTCAGAGGGCATTGTTATATAATCTCACTTCACATCTCGAAGTATTATTATCTAACACAACCCCCCCTCTCTCTCTCTCTCTCTCTCTCTCTGGTCTTTGGTCTTTGCTCTCTGGCGATTAGGGTTTCCAGAATCTTCAACAAGTGCTGGAGATTTGATCATCAAGAGCTGTTTGTATTGTTTTGGTTCATCTTATCTTGTGTTGTAAGATTGTTCCATTCTTGTGTTTGTATTTTTTTATTTCATCAACTGATTTGATAAATCAGTTGATAAACTTTGTATTTCAAGAACTCTCTTATTTGAAGAGTTCTCTCGGTATTTGGTTGGGATATTTTTTGGGTTGGTTAATAATAAGATTTTGTCACCGTTTTGTCGCTAGATCTTGTGTATTGTTGTTTGTGTTTGGTTTAGTTGTATTGAAAGATTTAGATTCCTAGTTTTCTATACTTACACTATGTGACGCGTGTTAGAGTGTAGGGTTTCGGAAAACACAAATCATACCAACTATGTTGGTTGTGCCTGTCACATTCTAACGATTTGATGGTTGGCTTGCCAGTTTTAGACAAAAAGATTGTACTTATAATTTTTTTTATTAAATTCAAAGACTAATGATAAAAATTGTTCGTGAATATGTTAAATGCTTAAAACTTATATTTCTGAATAATAATAAATATGAAACATACTATTCGTGTTACACGACCAGTTCCACGTTTCAAAACTACAAACTAGATCATAAACCGTCAAACCATTAAAAACCAAATCATAAACCAGACTCTACACGTTCAAACCGACCAAATCGACCATTTTTTTTTCAAAATTTTTTTTTGAAGGGTGACTTTCCATGTACTATGTACTGACCGAATTGGTCACCGGGTTTCGTCATATGAATTGGTCAAATCAGTTTTATAAATAGAAATTATTATAACATTATACGTACCCCTACGAGAACAATTACTTTTTTTTTATCGGCGAACAACTGTGTGGCAACCACCCTAGCGGGGCGCCGTGCCCAAGAATCGACTACTCGACCTCCAGCAGCACCCGCCTTCTCCCGATGCGCGGAATCCTGTGACACCTGGCAACTTCCGATCTACACCGACGTTATTTTTATTATTAAAAATTAAATATTTATTTTAAATATTGTTAATTATCAAGTTTCGGAAGTTTACTGACCGTTTTTACAATTGGAACTGCAACCGATTTAATTAACGCGATTTAAACGTGTGTTCTGAAAACACGTGTCGGACATCGAAAACATTTATATTTATGCTCGTTTTTGTATTTCTAACAAAACCGATTACTTTTTATAATTAATTAGCGGGCCTAGAATAGAAACCGAGACATTTTACGCTTAAACGGGTTCGATACGCGGTACAAAACCCACCTACCCTAACCCTAGCTATAAATACTCTCTTTCCTCCCTCTCTTCTTCATTCTCCAGCCGCTCATCTCTCTCTCTCTACTCTCTCTCTAAAACTCTCTCTCTCACGAGCTCTCTCTCTACCATCTCTCTCACTCTCTCGTCTCCATCCCTCTCTCTGGAACACATAAGCGGCCGGCCACCACCATTGTTGGTGGTGGCGGCGCTGAAGGATGGTTGGTGGTTGTTGAAGGGGCCGGTTGTGGAGGTGTAAGTGGTCCGACAGGGAGATTTGGTGGTGGTGACGGGTTAGGTGCTGGAGATGGTGGTGGTTGTAGTCCGGTTCATGGGAGGTCGGGTTCAGGCCGGGTTGGAGGTGGAGGCGGCAAGAGGTGTAGGGGTCCGATGGTGGTCCTTGGGTGTCTGTTTAGGTGGTGTTCGTGGCGGTAGGGTGGTTCCTGGGTCATGGTGACCGGGTTATAGTGGTTAGGCGGCGGCGGTTTAAGAGAATGGAGCGGGTGGTGATTCAAGTCGGGCTATGGTGGAGGTTCAAGGCGGCGCAGGTGTTGGTTCGTGATGGGGTCAAACCTTGGTGGTTAGGTGTGGTCCGGTTGTGGTTGTCAAGGGTGGCAGGTGCGGCGTGGTGGTCGTTGTTTGGCCGCTCGGGTGGTGTCAGGGACGGTTGTGAAGGTCGTTAGGTGGCTGCAGAGGGTGGTTCGAAGGTGGTTTCGGGTTGTGGTGGCTGATCCAGCGGGTTTAGGTCTCGGGTCAGATCTGACCCGGTTTTGGTCGAAGTTTGGGTTCGTTTTGCGAGTCGGGTTTAACCCAGGTCTTAAGTTTTAGCTCAGATCTGGTTCAGTTCGAGTTCGTTCGGTTGGTCTCGAGTCTGGCCCGGGTCAACAAGTCAGATCTGCGCGAGTTTGTTTTGGGGTTGCTAGTTCGGTTCGGGTCTTGTTCGGGTCAGATCTGGATAGTCAAAGCTTGTCAACACGCAGTCAAAGCTGGTCAAACTTTGGTTCCGGTCTACACGTAGTTTGAGGTGGCTTCGGGCTACGCGCGTACGAGTCGGTGTATTTTAATTCGTATTTGTTATTATTGTTGTGGATATTATATTTTTATAAATATATTGATACTGACGAAATAGTTTTTAACTCGCGAACGGACCGAATAATAATAATAAACGGTAACTATATATTATATCGGACAATTGGTATTGGATATAAAAGGCGTGACTTATAATATCGATATTTGACTAAATTGGTTGGACTATATAAGTATGTAAATATAAATAAGTATAGTTTATATAAAAGCGTCGAAACGTATAAGTCTCGTTTGAATTGGAATTGCGGATAAACAAATTGCAGTCTTGTGTTTTGAAGTTGATTTTGGGAATTTTTAGACAACTTGTGTTGTCTGGTTCGCACAAAAACAGAGGAGACTCTGCCGAAATTTTATAAAATCCAAAGCGCGACTAAGTTAATACCGTGGTGTATGTTTTTATGAATGAATTTCCAAGTGTTTTAATAAAGGTATTTATGTAAAATCGCGGCGCTTTGACAAAGATATTTGTAACAATAATAAGTAAATTCCGGACAATATTTTGAAACATGAAACAAATATATATATAGTTTTGCCAAACATCAAGTATGGCGAGCTTTTAAAAGGTTTTCGCCAACGAAACTATATTTATTATTCGTATTCAAAAGTATATAAACGTCTGATTTACTTGGGAAAGCTTTATGCAAAACAAAGTTTTGAATACTTTAAATGTCGGATTTTGGGAATTAATGTAACATTTATTATTACTTGGAAACTAATAACAATAAGAATTATATTTTTGCAAAGTGTAATTTCCTAAAAGTAAACGTACAAGACAAATGCATTTATTTGACTAACGAGACGAGCTACGGCTCAAGATAAGTTATACGTTTCGTAGTAATAGTCCAACGTGGTGTGCACACGAATAGTGACAAGTGCGCAACTTGGGTACTATGTCGTGTGTTAACGCATAAGTAAGATAAGTCACGATCGGTTCGTCGAGTTAAAGCATATTAAGACTCGAGTTAATACACACGAGTTAGATAGTTGGATAAACTATCTTTTAGCCGGATAATAGGCTAGGTTTATATGTGTTAGACTTTACGGTGTCCTTTGTTGTAATAGGGCACGAGGAAGTCGGTCAAAGCTTCGGGCTTGTTTGCTAGCTTAGCATGGAAATTAAGGTGAGTTCATGACCCCACTTTTTACTGTTTTATAAATGTTTTCAGGGTGGAAGACATGCTTCTTTTATGAAAACCTGAGGAATTCCAAACGAACAAGTTTTTTTTGAAAAAATGAAATGGGTGCGTGAGTGTCACGGCCCTGCTGTTACTGGTTTTACATTCGGGGAAGAAACATGCGTACTACTTACATCGTTTTAAAGATCATGTTATACTATGGGCACTTTATGTTACTATACGGCTTTTATGGAAAGTCCCAGGGAGAAACCATGAATGTGCTGGCATGCACAACGAGGAAAATGTGGATAGATCTATTGGGCCTCACAAACCCCACTCGACGGCGGGGCCCGGCGGGTGCATATTGTCTCTACCTATCGGGTTACCGAGGCATCGGTAGCCCAGTCATCTGGGCTGGTTTCATCATTTGGTTCATGTTTAGTAATGGGTTCCCAACCGTAGTAGTAAAAACACTTAACGTCTAGCTAACGTTCTTATGACATAGTATTAACGGGAATGATCTTTTCAGACTTATGGAAACTCTTTTATAAAAACTTGTGGAATTATTCTGCAAAACTTGTGAACTCACCAGCATTATATGTTGACTTTTTAAGTATTTCTTTCAGGTTTAAACTTTGGTAACGGCACGGTTGGAGTAGTCGGGATATGGGATCGGGGATCCTAGAGGGTTAGCAATGGCGTTCAGGAAATAAGAGTCTTAGATGTAACGTTCCGCTGCGCTGGCAAAGGCACCAAACGTCGCAACCGACGGGGGAAAAGTCGGGGTGTGACAGTTTGGTATCAAAGCCATAGGTTTTAGCGAACTAGGTGTCTGGGTAGATATCTAGGCTTTAACATGAGTTT
Organism: Ambrosia x helenae; assembly: GCA_030844895.1. NCBI lineage: Eukaryota > Viridiplantae > Streptophyta > Magnoliopsida > Asterales > Asteraceae > Ambrosia > Ambrosia x helenae. The sequence continues at coordinate 62,364,392 of CM061227.1, read as the reverse complement.
GTTTTGAAGTTGGGATCAAAATTTCTAAGACATAATATTAGCACGAACGCCTAGGAACTGGAATTCCAACCGTTGCCAAATCAGTTGCATGATTATTAGTGTATCACACTAGCTCAGCGTACATCCCTTCGGCGCAAGGAACATTTATTTTTCTTATGTGAATAGGAAGTTGGTATGTTCTATAGTGGTATGTAGAAAGGACATAGCATTTGGTGGCTAGGCATACCTCACTAGTGACTGGCGAGTCATCGCTTTAGATATCAGAGTGGTTATTCACATAGAGTCAGCTGAGTCATTGTTTCTTGGTATGAGGAACAATTTACTTGTTTGCATACTATGTGTATTTATGTAAAGTATATATATAATAGGTATCGCCAATGGTTGCCGACTCAAGCTTGGATGTATCTACAACACTCACACGTGTCACGTTTGTTGGACGAGTTGGCAAAGGGATTGTTGTAGCATTTGCGGTCTCGCATCCCTGGTTCGGAGTATGCTATGTCGTCAAGGTCGACTTGGGTGAGAAAATATCTTAATGAGGCACCTCATTCTGCCGATGATGCTGCAAAGCTGGAATGCGGACGAGAAGAGCATCGGGAAAGGTGGCGCACACGACGAACATTATATTATGTTATATATATATATATATACGTGTTATTATATGAATGTAATGAGTGATTGTGATATACTCATGATGGTGGTTAATAGGATGATCTGGTGAGGTAAATTTTCGATAACGCAGACGTCACGTTATTGCAAACTTACAGGCACCTGATAGTTCTAGAAATTCTATCGTAAGGGTATCCTATATGTTGTTGTATATATATTTATATATATAAATAATGGATAAGGGTTTTTCATTCTTTTGTTGTTACGGACGTGATTGTCGATCCTCCCCTGTTTGTGTCATTTGTGACCTTGCTTTTCTTAAACCAGTTTTAATTCTTGATGATCTCGTTTCTTGAACTTCTAAGGTTCGTGTTGTAGAACCTAGTTATATCTTTTTGAGTACGATCTACATCTCTCTCTTCTTTTGTATTCGTGGCCTTCAACATTCAATCATAAAGGAATTTAATTTTTGTTGATTCCTTATTCTTTTCACCAAATTAGACACGCATTTTGTACACGTGTCGACTGTTATATGTTTGGATTTTTTAAAAAACCTGTGAAGGTCCATTGTAGGACTTCGCATCAAACAATTGTTTCATTAATGATTTGTTCTCTCATTACGTTGCTCGTAATGTTTGTCTTATAGTCTTGCTATATTAGGCCATTGTGGGCAATGAATCCTTTGATACTTCATCGATGAGTTTCTTTAAAGTCGACATTTCAGTTAAATCGAATTGTTGGAATTTGATACAGCACCTTGCGGTGAATATTCAATCGACTTGGAATAATGAATGATTTTTATTGGCATGTCTCACTTTCATCAACTTGTTTGTCATTGCCTTAGATGCAGACACACCTTGTGGTGTGTAATGAAAAAGTTGGTGCACTAGTTGTTTCGTTTGAGGTGCGCCAATAGTGTTTGTTGACAAAGTTATTGTTTACACTTTGCATCCAGTTGGTTCTGAAACTTTATTTCGTGCCATTTGTACCGGCAAGTTCGTTGACTGTTTTGTTGTATTACCGTTGGTTCTTGGATGATATCCTACCTCAAATTTTGAGGACAAAATTTCTGTAACATGGGGAGGATATGACACCCGGCAACTTCCGATCTACACCGACGTTATTTTTATTATTAAAAATTAAATATTTATTTTAAATATTGTTAATTATCAAGTTTCGGAAGTTTACTGACCGTTTTTACAATTGGAACTGCAACCGATTTAATTAACGCGATTTAAACGCGTGTTCTGAAAACACGCGTCGGACATCGGAAACATTTATATTTATGCTCGGTTTTGTATTTCGAACAAAACCGATTACTTTTTATAATTAATTAGCGGGCCTAGAATAGAAACCGAGACGTTTTACGCTTAAACGGGTTCGATACGCGGTACAAAACCCACCTACCCTAACCCTAGCTATAAATACTCTCTTTCCTCCCTCTCTTCTTCATTCTCCAGCCGCTCATCTCTCTCTCTCTACTCTCTCTCTAAAACTCTCTCTCTCTCACGAGCTCTTTCTCTCTCTCTACCATCTCTCTCACTCTCTCGTCTCCCTCCCTCTCTCTGGAACACATAAGCGGCCGGCCACCACCATTGTTGGTGGTGGCGGCGCTGAAGGAGGGTTGGTGGTTGTTGAAGGGGCCGGCTGTGGTGGTGTAAGTGGTCCGACAGGGAGATTTGGTGGTGGTGACGGGTTAGGTGCTGGAGATGGTGGTGGTTGTAGTCCGGTTCATGGGAGGTCGGGTTCAGGCCGGGTTGGAGGTGGAGGCGGCAAGAGGTGTAGGGGCCCGATGGTGGTCCTTGGGTGTCTGTTTAGGTGGTGTTCGTGGCGGTAGGGTGGTTCCTGGGTCATGGTGACCGGGTTATAGTGGTTAGGCGGCGGCGGTTTAAGAGAATGGAGCGGGTGGTGATTCAAGTCGGGCTATGGTGGAGGTTCAAGGCAGCGCAGGTGTTGGTTCGTGATGGCGTCAATCCTTGGTGGTTAGGTGTGGTCCGGTTGTGGTTGTCAAGGGTGGCAGGTGCGGCGTGGTGGTGGTTGTTTGGCGCTCGGGTGGTGTCAGGGACGGTTGTGAAGGTCGTTAGGTGGCTGCAGAGGGTGGTTCGAAGGTGGTTTCGGGTTGTGGTGGCTGATCCAGCGGGTTTAGGTCTCGGGTCAGATCTGACCGGTTTTGGTCGAAGTTTGGGTTCGTTTTGCGAGTCGGGTTCAACACGGGTCTTAAGTTTTAGCTCAGATCTGGTTCGGTTCGAGTTCGTTCGGTTGGTCTCGAGTCTGGCCCGGGTCAACAAGTCAGATCTGCGCGATTTTGTTTTGGGGTTGCTGGTTCGGTTCGGGTCTTGTTCGGGTCAGATCTGGATAGTCAAAGCTGGTCAACACGCGGTCAAAGCTCGTCAAACTTTGGTTCCGGTCTACACGTAGTTTGAGGTGGCTTCGGGCTACGCGCGTACGAGTCGGTATATTTTAATTCGTATTTGTTATTATTGTTGTGGATATTATATTTTTATAAAAATATTGATACTGACGAAATAGTTTTTAACTCGCGAACGGACCGAATAATAATAATAAACGGTAACTATATATTATATCGGACAATTAGTATTGGATATAAAAGGCGTGACTTATAATATCGATATTTGACTAAATTGGTTGGACTATATAAGTATGTAAATATAAATAAGTATAGTTTATATAAAAGCGTCGAAACGTATAAGTCTCGTTTGAATTGGAATTGCGGATAAACAAATTGCAGTCTTGTGTTTTGAAGTTGATTTTGGGAATTTTTAGACAACTTGTGTTGTCTGGTTCGCACAAAAACAGAGGAGACTCTGCCGAAATTTTATAAAATCCAAAGCGCGACTAAGTTAATACCGTGGTGTATGTTTATATGAATGAATTTCCAAGTGTTTTAATAAAGGTATTTATTTAAAATCGCGGCGCTTTGACAAAGATATTTGTAACAATAATAAGTAAATTCCGGACAATATTTTGAAACATGAAACAATATATATATAGTTTTGCCAAACATCAAGTATGGCGAGCTTTTAAAAGGTTTTCGCCAACGAAACTATATTTAGTATTCGTATTCAAAAGTATATAAACGCCTGATTTACTTGGGAAAGCTTTATGCAAAACAAAGTTTTGAATACTTTAAATGTCGGATTTTGGGAATTAATGTAAAATTTATTATTACTTGGAAACTAATAACAATAAGAATTATATTTTTGCAAAGTGTATTTTCCTAAAAGTAAACGTACAAGACAAATGCATTTATTTGACTAACGAGACGAGCTACGACTCAAGATAAGTTATACATTTCGTAGTAATAGTCCAACGTGGTGTGCACACGAATAGTGACAAGTGCGCAACTTGGGTACTATGTCGTGTGTTAACGCATAAGTAAGATAAGTCACAATCGGTTCGTCGAGTTAAAGCATATTAAGACTCGAGTTAATACACACGAGTTAGATAGTTGGATAAACTATCTTTTAGCCGGATAATAGGCTAGGTTTATATGTGTTAGACTTTAAGGTGTCCTTTGTTGTAATAGGACAAGAGGAAGTCGGTCAAAACTTCGGGCTTGTTTGCTAGCTTAGCATGGAAATTAAGGTGAGTTCATGACCCCACTTTTTACTGTTTTATAAATGTTTTCGGGGTGGAAGACATGCTTCTTTTATGAAAACCTGAGGAATTCCAAACGAACAAGTTTTTTTGAAAAAATGAAATGGGTGCGTGAGTGTCACGGCCCTGCTGTTACTGGTTTTACATTCGAGGAAGAAACATGCGTACTACTTACATCGTTTTAAAGATCATGTTATACTATGGGCACTTTATGTTACTATACGGCTTTTATGGAAAGTCCCAGGGGGAAACCATGAATGTGCTGGCATGCACAACGAGGGAAATGTGAATAGATCTATTGGGCCTCACAAACCCCACTCGACGGCGGGGCCGGACGGGTGCATATTGTCTCTACCTATCGGGTTACCGAGGCATCGGTAGCGCAGTCATCTGGGCTGGTTTCATCATTTGGTTCATGTTTAGTAATGGGTTCCCAACCGTAGTAGTAAAAACACTTAACGTCTAGCTAACGTTCTTATGACATAGTATTAACGGGAATGATCTTTTCAGACTTATGGAAACTCTTTTATAAAAACTTGTGGAATTATTCTGCAAAACTTGTGAACTCACCAGCATTATATGTTGACTTTTTAAGTATGTCTTTCAGGTTTAAACTTTGGTAACGGCACGGTTGGAGTAGTCGGCATATGGGATCGGGGATCCTAGAGGGTTAGCAATGGCGTTCACGAAATAAGAGTCTTAGATGTAACTTTCCGCTGCGCTAGCAAAGGCACCAAACGTCGCAACCGACGGGGGAAAAGTCGGGGTGTGACAAAACCGAGCCCCACCCGCCTTAAGGCACGACAGTGTTATAGAACTCGGTAAAACCTCGCCGCCCGTCAGATTTGAACCGGCGCCACCCGTATTCGATTTTCACCCGGATACCAAACCATAAATGTTGAAAGTGAGAATTGAACCCATGATCACCTAGGTGAATATAAGGCCTCTTCACCACTCCACCACTATGGATGGATTACGAGAACAATTACTTAGACCTTGAAGAAAGCCAGCCAGTTGCTTCAGATACGTGATTTGTCAATACATACAAGTAATTAGTTATTCGAATACCATTTTCTTGTCAAAGGGTACAAAAGTAATACCATACGTTTCTTCTTCTTCTTATTATCCTTCTTCCTAAACAAAACCTCTTTTTAAAGTTAAATGATATCCCATATGCTTTATCCACACCTATAAAACTAAACCCCTATTCATTCACATACCTTAATTTCCACAGAACCCATCAAAATCTTTACCCTTTTTTTCCCGCCAATTCCATCAAATTCCACATATAATAATAATATTATCATTTTGAAACATGGCATCAACGATAGATCGATCTGAGATAGCTTTCTTTGACCTGGAGACGACAGTTCCGACCCGACCCGGACAGGGGTATGCGATATTGGAATTCGGGTCGATCTTGGTTTGTCCTAAAAAGGTTATTGAGGTTGAAAGCTACGAGACGTTGGTGAGACCGCATGATCTGTCGCTCATTACTGCGTTATCTGTTCGTGCTAACGGTATTACTGCTGACGACGTCGTTTCGGCGCCTTCTTTTGCTGATGTGGCGGATAAGGTGTTTGACTTGTTACATGGTAATTGTTTGGATTTGGGTTTGTGTTTATTATGTTTATGGCTAGTGATTAATTATTCATCGTTTACCTTAAAATTAATCAATGGCCGGCCGACTAGCAACTAGTCTCCAACTAATCCTGATTTTCCAACACTGAATTGAATTGGGTGTTTGATGTGTTTTGATTATAGGGAGGATTTGGGCGGGTCATAACATAATTAGGTTTGATTGCGTGAGGTTAAGGGAGGCGTTTGCGCAGATTAATCGGCCGCCACCAGAGCCCAAGGGGATGATTGATTCACTGCCTTTGTTGACACAAACATTTGGGAGGAGAGCTGGTAACATGAAGGTATGAATTTAGGGGTGCCGATCGTATAGGGTAGACCGGTTTCGGGTTTGCTGGTTGACTTGGTTAACCGGAACATGATATATTTATTCGTTTAAAAAACATTTAAACCGTGTAACCTGAACACTACTTGTATTACATGCTTATCTACATGTTGCAAACGGGTTGGCGGGTATTAATCAAGTTGTGAACTTTTAAATTGGGTTAGTGGCTTGTAAAATGGGTTACTGGGTCAACCTGTTTAATTAAACGGGTTAAACATGCCAACCCGAACACCACACGTTAAATTAAACGAGTCAACCTGACACAGCCCGTTTATTAAATAGGTTGGATATGACAACTCAAAATCTGATTTTTTTTTTAATTTTGGATCTTTTCGGAAATTATCACGCCTAGGTATAATGGCTTTATGCATGAAGCAATGATCAGATTATATGGCTTTTATTAATCTATTTAAATCAGTTATGTTCCATGTGTTCATGGCTATACTAATTATAAATCCTCTTATGTTCAGATGGCCACTCTGGCGAATTATTTCGGGCTCGGGAAGCAATCGCATCGGTAAGGGTGTTTTTTTACCAAGTAAAATGTGTAGTACCTATGGTAGATATAATGACCTTTTATAGAGGGTGGTTGTTACGTAACGGTTGTTCAATCAAGAACCAATTTTAAGTAAAGGACTGCATAAATACATATATGACATAACTATTGCTATAACGATATAGCTTTAACTATGATACATCAGATGGCTGTGTGCTCACGTAACTGTCTTGCTTTGTTACTCCCACTCTTGGTTTTAAAAGCGTGCCTCAGGGGCGAGGTGATTTTCAAAACGCCATGGCCTTTGAGGTGCGCCTCATGCACTTATGGGTCAAAATTGGTCAGTCTTTAGGAGGCTGATAGTCTGATACTGATAAGTAAAAACTACCAAAAGGATGAAGAAATTATGAATGGTTTACTTAAATAAAAAGGCTGATATGTAAAAGAGTTGAAAAGATGTAGGTTTTTGGTTGTACATACAGCAACGCCTCACATGCTTAAGCATGTCATAATTTGAAGAAAGATTAGCATTGCCATTTGGGTTTGACTTTTATTGAACAATTTTTTTTCAGGAGTTTGGACGATGTTCGAATGAATCTTGAAGTTCTTAAGTATTGTGCAACTGTTCTGTTCCTGGTAATTTTTACGGTTTCCGACAATTCTGTAGTTTCACTTCTAACAAACATGCTGTAAAATGACCTATCTACCCCTCATGTAGGAATCAAGCCTTCCAGATGTATTAACAGGAACCAGTTCAGCTTCTCCAAATGCCATCACCAGAAACCGCAGTAATGGAAGAACTGATGTAAATGGACCCGGCCCGAGCACTAGCCCGCCCTCATCTACTAGAAACAACGACAATCAGATTTCTCCTCTAAGCAATCCAATCTTTTCACTAGTTGCTTCTAGTGCTGGAGAACAGGCTCAAGAACCAGTTAAACCGAATCGGGCTCAACCCAACCCGTTTGACCTGGGTCCACTTGTAGACAATATAGAAACCGAACCCCTTCAATCAAATGATGTTATGGAGGAAGAACCATCTACAGCCACTCAGTCTAACGTCATCAGCGAAAGCAACGAGTTTCTTGAACCAGATGAAGTGTCCATACCATCTGTCACTGTAACGGCAGTCCCATATTTCCGTGGGCCACAAAAGGTACAAATACTTCACAGAGACGCTCCATTGCAAATCCACTGTGGTGCACTAAAAGTACGGTTTGGCGTAAGCACAAGATTTGTTGATCATGCTGGCAGACCGCGATTGAATTTTGTGGTTGATGCATCTCCAAATCTTTGTAGTGTTCTTGATGCATGTGATAACATTGCTAAGAGGTTTGTGGATTCTGATAGCAACTCTGAGTGGAGACCCGTCGTGAGCAGAAAGCCCGGGTTTTACAACTCACCCACCATCAGATTGCAGTAAGTTTCTTTGTTTCAGTTGCACATATGTATTGGTTGATTTGGGTTATGTTTTAATCTGAAACGGGCCAAATTAAAAAAAAAATGGCAACGGGTCAAACAAGCTGAAAGTTGCCCAAATTACCGTCCATCTTTTCACCTTAATTACCGTTATCATTTTACAGATTACCTACTATAGCGGAAGGAGATGGTGTTAGATGGATCACAGAGATATACCAGAAAGAATCACCACCGTCAGCATCCATACAACGCATTGTGTTTAGTAGGTATGATGTGGCGGAACTTGAGCAGCTGATTCGTCCAGGTTCATTTGTGGATGCTTACATCTCTTTAGATCCATATGACTATCAACAGAACGCTGGGATTCGGTTAGTGGCTAAGAAAGTGATTGTTGATTCTAACTGAAGGGTTTTGGTGTATACCTTGCTGCACTATTAGCTGACTTTTAGTAAACAATATTTGTATGATTCTTGTAAAGATGGCCAAATCATTTCTTTTCTTGTTGTAGAAAATAAACAACTAATTGATGCAAATTGTTTTTAGTCATTCACATCTTTCTTAAGTTTGGTTCAAGTCATCTCTGATTGCCCTGACAAACATGGGGTGTGTGTTCGGTCCCATATTAATGACGGGTTGGGTCAGGTCGGCCCGTTTGTGACGGGTTAGGTCAGGCGGCCTGTCATAAGTGACGGGTGGGTCAAATGAGTTATCTATGAAGATGGAAGGGAAGCATGACTGCATGAGGTCTCTTTCTTGTGTTCATTAGACGATGGGATAGTTCACGGAGACCAAAAGGTCAAGAGTTTGATCCCGAGCTAAACCGGGTTTTAGACCTGCCGTGCTATGTCAGAGAGATATCTCTTGTGACGGCACAACGTTTTTCATGTGGCAGGCAGCAGCACATGTTTCCAAGGGAAAGTCGTAAGCTAAACTTTGATGCTGGATTTGGTTAAGACAATCAAGATTTGATGATTAAATATAATATGTTTCTTGGATTATCATCAATCAAGAGAGTTAAAAAAAGTTTATAATAAAGCAATTTTCTAGATCAATAGACAACTAAAACAAATTTGTGTTGGGTTGGTGAAGTCCTTGGTTTATTAGGCTTTAGGGTTGACATTAGAAGACATGGGCCAGACCCGGTTTAGTTTTCTTGGTCCCTAAGTTTTCTTCGTCTCTAAGTTGTTTAACCTAATTGTTCTCTATATATACCCTAGTCATGTATTGTAATCTGTGTGTCTTGAGCTTAATGAAATAACCTAGTTGCAGCCCGTGGACGTAGGTCCCCCACTGGGACCGAACCACGTAAAATTCTTGTGTCGTGTTTATTATTTTCTGTTCATCGCGTGATAATCGTGTGTGCCGTTTGTGTGTTTGATTCCGCTGCGCCGATTGATACCCTAACAAGTGGTATCAGAGCTTTGGCTCGTTAACACACTGAGATTTGCACGAACGATTGCGAGACGAGGTGACGAAGGTAAGTGCCAATTATTTTAATCCTTGAGCCGCATGTTTAATTTGTTGAATTCGATTGGAGCCACTGATTAAGTTTATTCAGTTGTTGGTTGAGTTTGGGTTGCGGGCTAAGTAGGATTTGTTTTTTTTAGAGTACGAGTTTTGACATTTATCAATCGTGATTATTATTGTTTTTAGACCGTGTTTTGTGAATTCAGCATTCGGGTGTTTTGGTTTGTCTACAAAAGTTGTTGTAGGAGCAAATCGGTTTGATTGACAGTGTTCAGTAGAACAGTCGTCAAGTTCAGGCTCATACCATTGTTGTGTTTGTTCACTGTTTCCGATTTGTTCTCGTTTGTTATTGTTATAACTGAAGACGGGATGGTAGTAATCGGAATGTTAGACGGTTTAGGGTTTCGGTTGGTTGATTTGTCAAGAGAACTTGGATGAGGTACTTTCGATGGGTAAACCTGTAGAAAATGGAACCAACTGGTTTGGAATACTTTGGGTTTAAGGTATTCGTGCTCGGGCGTGTTGGTGACGACATAAGTGGAAAAAAAAAGGTTAGTATCAAGTCATGTGAGCTATTGCTAGTTGGATGATCTTTCGGTTAGGGTTTGCGTTAACTGGTCGTGTGTACGGTCATAGAACCCTTGGTACCACTTGTTTTCCATGAAAGCTCGACTGCTGTTATAACCATTTGCCTGTTAGCTGGTCTCGAACTGTGATGTTAATTCTTGTTCAGTGGTGATCAGTGGTTTGATATTTGAGGGGATCTTTGTACTGGTACTGGGTGAAGGTTTTCGCTGGGGAAGTACGAGTGGAGGTTCGACTCATGAGTGTCGGTTTGGCATGGGTTGGGATAACAGGTACAGTGGGAGCTGGGCGTAGTTGACTTGTTGGGGCTGCATGGAGGTGTGGACATTTTTTAGAGTCGATGTCATAGATAGGAAATTCTGCTTCTGAGAATGTGTCGTGGTTTGATACATTGGGACTCAGTGGAAAGTAGTGAGACTCTTGGGTTCGAGATTCTATTTGGCTTCATTTCTTGTTACCTACTTCAATGAAGCATTGGTGAATCTATTGTTGATGACTTTTGAAGTGTGCAGATTGTTGCGCAACCGGAAGAAGAGAACCAACTTCCGTGTAGTAAAGTCTTGGCTCGCTGATTCGAGAGCTAAACGAGTCTAGTTTACAGCAAAGGACTCTGGGACTCCAGGTAATCCGCTTGAGCGTATTCGGAGGTCTGAGCATGGACGAGATTTTTGTAACTGTGGGAGCACATGGGGTGTTCTGAAACAGTCTGTAAATCGACGTTAGGTTTGGAAGACTAAGGATCCGAATGAAATCTCTCCTGGGAGGTTGCTGTTAGTGGAGAGTGTTCTTTCCTCTGGAGTCTCTAGAGCCGACGATTTGAGTAAGTAGGGGCCGGTTGAGATTGAGGATGTGTCCATGGCAGGTTTTGCCATGACTGGGTCTTTGATGACCATATTGGAGTTGTTGGGAGCTTCAATGGGCCTTTCAGGTTACTGATGAGAAGGGCCGCTGTAGCTAGGTGGATACATGGACAAGTTTGAAGTTTGGTTTGTTCTTTGGGAGCTGGACCTGGAAGACTTCTGTTCCTGTGTGTTTAGAGATTACTGAGTACTAGATGATTGGGTTGTTGGCAGGCTGGAGTTCCTCGCAAGACCTTCAAGTGGGAGATTGTTGGGTTGGTGAAGTCCTTGGTTTATTAGGCTTTAGGGTTGACATTAGAAGACATGGGCCAGGCCCGATTTAGTTTTCTTGGTCCCTAAGTTTTATTGGTCCCTAAGTTGTTTAACCTAATTGTTCTCTATATATACCCTAGTCATGTATTGTAAACTGTGTGCCTTGAGCTTAATGAAATAACCTAGTTGCAGCCTGTGGACGTAGGTCCCCCACTGGGACCGAACCACGTAAAATTCTTGTGTCGTGTTTATTATTTTCTGTTCATCGCGTGATAATCGTGTGTGCCGTTTGTGTGCTTGATTCTGCTGCGCCGACTGATACCTAACAATTTGTTTCCAGGTTAGAGCATTCACAGTAGTCTCTTCATATTTACCATATATTTACTTTAAAAACACTACTTTTTTTCTCTTCGTTTAATTAAATAATATTTTTTATATTTATATCATTATCATTTCTCTCTCATCTACTCACAACCATTTTTAAAAATATTAAAAAAAAATATGAAAGATGAACAGTGTCTCCTCTAAATTTACTGATGAATAGTGTATCCTCTATATATTTTCTCTCTCCTCTACCCACAATCACTTATACTCCTTCTATATAATATGAGGGTCAGCTGCCTTTTATCTTTTGTTTAACGATCATACAAGGAAATTAAATTTTTTTAATGAATATAAGATGAAAAATCTGAATAAATAGACATTATCTGAATAATCAAAAAGTAAATCTTAAATGAATATCAATGAGACACATTTGTGGTGTCAATGAGCTAAGTTATTGATTAAGAACTCTTATATCAATACTAAAACAAGTTTTAAACGCAACCTTTTATGTAAAATTCAAGCTAATCTGCACAATTTTGGACAACTGACATGCATGACTTTTCAAAAATCAAAGTCTACTGACAAAAAACACTCAACAAAACCCTGTGTCCTTTGAGGTTTGGTGGACAAAGCCCATTCTATTGAAGTGGCAGAAACTTGATTTCCCCCCACACTTCCTTACCACATCTTATAGTCTTAGTTTATAACAACAAACATAATATTTTCATAAAATAATTTCAGAAATCTTTCAAAAATGACTTTTATACAATAATTGAAATTGTGTAGGGTTTTGAAAATTTTGAATATCAAATTCCCTCACTGCTGCTCTTGCCCCAAACATAGCCGCTTATGCCAACTTCGTCACACCCGTCAATTTTGTGCTAAAATTTATATTTTAAAATTTTATTTCTTGCAATTGAATTACTTTAACATATGGGTGTTGCTATTTACACCCACTTACTATACACTACTCTATAACTATCTCTCAATAAATACAAAACATTAATTACCTAAACTACTTTATAACCATCTCAATAAATACAAAACATTAATTATATAAAATCTTTTATTTATTCTTTAACTATTATTCATACCTGTGACACCCCGTATTTTCAGGTTCACAATTTAACTAGACTCTAGTTAACTTTACTTACATTCACAGTATGTTACTTAACTAGGGTTAGTTAGGTGAGTCACAGGTTGCACAATTATAGGCTAATAACTGCATAAAAAGGTAATTCGGGGAATTACAGAACTAAGTACATGAGTATCGAACCCTGAACGTTGGTGAATTGAATAGATAATTGTGAGTTAATTGTTTGATATTATTTGCAATTACGTGTTTCTGTGAAACTATGTGTAAACTGTTATGTGATTATGTGATTTAAACCGAACGTGTTATCAAACTCGTACCCGATAAACCGTTAGGATGGTTGGGGTCTAAAAACATGGGGTTACGCTTGGTATGGTCCACAATAACAATTACATCGAAGAAAACATGCAATACGCTGAATTGGGCCGCCCGAAACGAATCTTGTCAATCTGAACGGCCGTTCAGATTGACCGAATGGGCGTTCGGAATGACAGACGCGTTAACCCAACTTTAATCGCCTATTTAAGCGACCTTAAGCCCCATACTTCTCATAAACACAACCCTAATCGTCCATAACAACCCCCATACGAAAAATATAACCTTATACACTTGCTAAGGCTCAAGAATATTATTCGGGAAGGATTAGAGTTGCTTGGTTTGATTATTTGAAGAGCCTTAGGTATGATCCTTGATTCCTTGTGTTTTAATCTTCTCTATTATGTTTTAAAACACCATAAACATGTTTGTCTAGACCTGATGCAAGTTCATAAAGATTAAAACTTGGGTTTTCAAAAGATTAGCATGTTAAACATAAGGTTTCATGATAGTTATATGATTATGTTTGCATGTTAGTGTATGTTATTGATTATTGAACATCTAGGGTTTATAGATGATTGTATTCATGGTGAATCTTGCATGTTTTGGTCATGTTAATGTATTAGGGATATTGTATGATGATTATTTGAGATTCTTGATCGATAATATACACCTAGGGTTTGCAATAGTTGAGAATATTGCATGTTTAAAATCTGGATAGAAGATGATTGTCGATTTGTAGGCTCTGTACATGACTTTAAATTATTGGTTTTGATCGATTTTTGTTATGTGCATGTCGTACATTGTCTTAGGTTTCTGGAATGGGTAAGATCATGTGATTTGGTTGTCGTTTGATATGTTTTTTGGAATTTTATTCTAATAAAGGTCAAAACTGATTTTCGGATTAAAAACTTGGGTCAACTTTAATTGTCTATAACTTGAGTTTTATAAAGAACTAGGTTGTGAAATTTGGTCAGTAGGTTGATATGGGAATACTTTGGCTTTTCCAAACGGATTCATTCCATTTGGATGAATACACAATTTTTGAGAATTTTTATCGTAAATTGACCTGATGTGAAAGTTTTCAGAACCTAGTCGTAGTATTTGATCTTTCATAATTTTTCAACAAGGTTTTGATGCAAAATAAAAATAGTCGCATGACTGCTGGACTCCTAGGAATATTCAGTGAAAATTTGGGAGTCTAATTCGTTGTGTAGGTATTTTTAATAAAATCGTTTCTGTAGTGCATAATATGTCCTGAAAACGCAGATTATGATATATGTGCTTATTTGGAGTCTCGTATGACTTGATTTTGACTTGATCTTGCATGTACACTTATATGAGATGTAAATGATGTGTATGATTGATAGTAAACATAACATTCACCAACGGGTTCGTAGGGTCTACTTGTGCATGTAGTTACGATAGGTGTCACTTAAATGTTTTCGCATAAATTAACGTCATGGACAAACAAGTTATATGGTGTATCATGTATACACATGTACTCACATAGTGACATATATAATAGGGAGTCAGTATCGAGTCTCTATTTCTTATTTGGATTTGGATTTAGCACTCAGCGTGTAACATCTGTACTTTTAGTATTTTCAATTCTAGTCCTTGTACTCTTGTATCTTTCATTTTGTACCCTTGTACTCCCGAGCTTATGATCAATGGAAGAATATTTTATCAATTGCATTTAACTTTTAATCTATTTCAATCATTCTATGTATTCTATTTTACGCAAACTTTACACTTTACGCTTAAAAACGAGACTCTAATACGAAACTGAAGCATAAACGAACCCGTACGAGTTAGGAATCAAGCCGAATCCAAAAACATTTTCAAATGGGCTTAAACCTTAAGTTTTAACCCAAAAACACGTCCAAAACCAAGTCTGTTGGGCAAGCCCAACCAAAAAATATTTTTTGGGTCTAAACACCTGGTCGCGTCGCGTGACCAGATACTGGATTCCCGTCACGTAGCGCGACGAGACCTTTTAGCAGTTCAGTATGCCTTTGTTTAGTTATCATGAGTGGGTTAGCTAACCCTGGCATATGGTGAATTAGCGTTTACGTGGTTTTGGAAACCTATGCATTTACTTACTCGGTTACTTTGCTTTGTGAACTCACCAACTTTATGTTGACACACGCTAGCATGCTTTTTGCAGGACTCTAGGTACGGAACATGTTAGGGAATGCATCATTGTGTCATGGGATAATTGAACACTGTTAACTTTTATATTGCTTTTCATTCATTTGGTTTTGTCTTGGGCGCGTTGTTTTGCGCATGGTTTAAAAATGGCTATGTTTGATTTACGCTTCCGTAACTTACCTAAACTTTTTGGTTAAACGCTAAAATTGATTTGTAATGGTTTGGGTATTTAGAGTCGTTCATATTACTTATGGCTATGAGATCCTGATATATCACGCGCCGCATGATATAAACCCCACAGTAAAAATTTGAGGGTGTGACAATACCCTTATCCATTTATTAGTTTTTTAATTTTTTCTAATAAATTAACTTTTTGCAATTGTGATACATTGGTTTTCTTTTGCATTGGTAAATGCAAAAGGCAAATCTTAATGTAATAAAAATTGGGCGAGGCTAAAGTAAAAAGCCGATTATTATAAAAATCGTAAGAAACAATATGGAGCGTATGATTAAATTTGATAATCAGGGGCACGATGGTAATTGTTAGCGTCATTCAAGTTTCACCCTCATTTTTAAAACGGCCATAAATTTTTCATACGACATTATTATTTTTACAAAAAATTGCACCATAAAAACAAGTTTTTCATCCTTTTTCATTTCCATACCATCCATATTGCTATACTTTAAAAAAAAATTTGCTGAGTTGATAACTTGCGTTTTATTGAAGGTATATTTGCGTTTTAGAAACACAAGTTATACCTGATAAGACGACCTGGTAAAACGACATGATCAAACGCAAGTTATAAATGATAAAACGCAAGTTATACATGCTAAAACGCAAGTTATACATGCTAAAATGCAAATAAGTAAATATCAAGTTTTTACATTTAGACGCAAGTTATTATTGTTTATTATTGTTTAAACGCAAGTAGGTAATATCAAGTTTTTTACATACATATAAGTAGGTTTATAGATTGATCATATAAGTAGGTAATAAGGATTCTCTTTCTTTATAGATTAATAATTTTAAAGGAACTAGTTTGTGGAAATATAACGACAACAATATCCCACCATCACATGAGGTGAAAGAAGATATTAGCAAAACCATGAAAGAATGTCAAAGAAGGTTAACGAAGGTGATCTTCGAACCTCCAGTTAGCAAAACCATGAAAGAATGTCAAAGAAGGTTAACGAAGGTGATCTTCGAACCCCCAATTATTATTCACCTCACAAAAATAGACAAACATAAGAAACAAAATTATTACTGTTCTCACATTGATTCAAATTGATTTCCAACCTCGTGGCTCTCCACCTAACAAAGAAACAAACTAAAAAAACAAAAAAAACAAAAAGCTATTGCTACATTCAGAATATTTAAATGCAAGTAATAATATCAAGTTTTTATATTTAGAAGCAAGTAGTATCAACCCAACAATTTTTTTTAAATATAGCAATATGGTATGCAAATGAAAGAGGATAAAATGCTTGTTTTTATGGTGTGTTTTTTTTTTTAAAAATAACGTCGCATGAAAAAGTCATGGACGTTAAAAAAATGGGGGTGGAATTCAACCATTGTGGGTTATACCTATTTTGCTCTTCTCCTCCTCTTTTAGAAACTCAACATATACTTTTCCTCTTTTAATCTCATCGATTGATTTATTTTGATCAAAAGCCCAAAATACTTCTTATACTTTTTACGTTAAACTACTTTTTACACTAAACTTTCGCATAAAAATAAAGCAAATGGATGAAACAAATGTGAATGCATTCAAAATAATTAGTCACAAATTCACAATGTAATTAATGAGTAATTATTTTATAGAGTAGGGTGTAAATGGAAAATAGAGCGGGTGTATTTAGAATATCCCTTTCTATATTTTACATTATTTATTTATTTATTTTTCAAATCTAATTTGGTTGGGTTGGGTGTGGATAATAAGGAAGTGGAGGACATGAAAAATATTTTGGGGTGCAAAGTGGGTGCGATTCCTTTTGTTTACTTGGGAGTGAAGGTAGGCGCGAATATGAATCGCATTAATAACCGGGAGCCGGTTATGGAGGTTGTCACACCATCAAATTTCCATTGCGGGGTTTATACCGCGAGGCGCATGACAAACCAGGATCCCATAGCCATAAGTCACATGAACGACTCTAAATGCCCAAACCATTTAGTTCGTTATTGTAAAACCAAGTTCAAAAGTTTTAACCAAACCAATTAAGTATAGCGGAAGCGAAATAATAAAACAGTTAAGTAAAAGGTCTGCGCGAAACACCGCGCCAAAAACCATAAGTAAATAGTTAAATATTCAAAAGCAATTTAAGTGTTCATATTCCCATGACACTACATGATGCATGCCCTACTCGTGCTCCATACCTAGTTACCTACAAAAGCATGCTAACGTGTGTCAACATAAAGTCGGTGAGTTCACAGTTTAGTTAACAAGTATAAAGAAATCGAAAGCGTAGGTCTCCAAGACCCAAATGTTCAAGTGTCATCAGTTTAAGCGTGTCAGGGTAGCTAACCCACTCATTGCAACTAAACAGGTGATTATTGGGAACCTTCAGTAATGTGTTAACATACGTTAAACTGCCTTAGGAACTAGTGTCTATCAACACTAGCATAACAGATGTGGTCAGAAGTTCATGCCCATTCTCCCAGCATCGCAAACATGAGGTTGTTGCACAACCTAATAGCTCTATCAACTAATACGTCGTTCGCCTCCAGCGATTAACCCAATAATATGTAAGGACTTTCAATGATAGAGTGTTTAGTTCACAAAGGACCAATAAGTTTTAAACTGATTAAAGCGCAATCCACACAAGGACTCGTATCGGACATTCCCAAAGAGTCATTGTCTGAGTAGTCCCAAACTGGACTAGAAAACGTTTACCAAAGTTGTCTCAACCTGAGACGCATGCTTTTGAGAAAAAGTAGTGAAACTCACCTTAGTATGCAAGCAAGTAAATCCAAACTTCCAAAGTAGGGTGTGCTACCGACTCCCTATTATATGTGTCACTAAGTGAGTATATGTGTAATACCATTACACCATATAACCCGTTTCTCCAAGACGCTCAAAAGTTTAAAACCGTGTAAGTGACACCTAGTGATTCTACATGCATAAGTAAACCCTACGGACCCATTGGTGAATATGTTGGTTATCATTAGTTTTAAACTTCGTATGCATCTCATATAAGTATCCATTCAAGTACATGTCAAATACATATCACATAGGACTCCAATTAGTCACATAAACTTGCAATACACAATCTGCGTTTTTAGGACAGATTATGCGCCATGAAAACTAATTTATTAAAAATACTTATCCAATGAGTTAGACTCCCAAAATGTTACTAAATATTATAGGGGGTCTACTGAACAAATCCATATTTTTAGTTTGTGTTAAAACCTTGTATAAAAATTATGAAAATTCACGCAACATAGCTACGTTCAGAAAATACACACCACAAATTAGTTTAGTAGAAAAATTCCCAAAAATCATGTATTCATTCAAACGGGATGAATCCACTTGGAAAAGCCGATTTATTTCAATATTAACCTACTGTCCAAATTTCATAACTTAATTCCTTGTAAAACTCGAGTTATGATTGTTTAAAGTTGACTTAGTTTGTTAATCCGAAAATCTGATATGACCTTTAATCAAAGAAAATTCCAAAAACTATTCAACCGACGTCCAAATCAGACTATTTTGCCCATTATGAAAAGTTAAGACCATTTATAATACAACCATGTAAAGTAATCATCAAAACCAACATGTTTAGGTCATGTAACAGACCCTACAAGTCGACCCAAACATTCTGTCCAGATTTTATTCATGCATAAACTCTTATTTAAACTACTCACGTATGCATATAACCGATCAATAGATAATCAAAAACCATCATAAAACATTCATAAGAGCCAACATGATCAGAACCTATCATAACACATGCAAAACCATAAACTCTAAAGATCTAAACATCATAAACATGCGCAACATGCAACCTATCAATTACTAATCGCATAAGATTACGTTTAACCCATTCAATCTTTATAAACTTCAAGTTTTAATCTTTATGAAAACGTTTCAAACCTGGACAAACTTAGTTATAAGGTTTTAATAACATAATAAGGAAGATTAAAACACAAGAGATTGAAGATTATACCGCAAGCCTTTCAAAACAATCAACCGAATGCTAAGCATCCCGATCGATGTTCTTGAGCCTTAGCAGGTGTTAGGGGTTGATATTTTCGCAAAAGGGCAGTAGGGGGCGATTAGGGTTTGAGTTTAGGGGATACATGAGGCTTAAGGTTGCTTAAATAAGGTTTTAAGTCGGTTTGGTGATGTCCAGTACTCGTGCGCGGCCGCTCGGAGGCTGTGAGCGGCCGCTCACAGCTCTTCGGCACGCGTTGGGTGGCCTGCTTCATTGTACAACGTGTTTTTATCGATGTTTTCGCTATTTTGGACTATAATAAGTGCAACCCCATGTTGTTAAGACCCCAACCATCCTACCGGTCCACCTATTACGATTTTTATTAACGTTTTCGGTTTAAGTTCACGTAATCACATACAGTTTGCACATAGTTTCACAGAGTTTCATAGTAGCACATAATTGCAATCAATCTCAATCAATTAATTCACAATCATCTAATTTCATTGTTCACCAACGTCCGAGGTTCACCACTCATGTATACAGTCTGGTAATTCCCCGAATTACCCCTTCATGTAGTTATTAACCTATAACTGTGCAACGTGTGTCCTATCTAGCTAGCCCTAGTTAAGTTGAATGCAAGGAATGTAACTAGAGTTCAGTAAGTAAATAGTAAAGCCAACTTAGTAACGTGTGCTTGGTTCCTGGATGTCACATCATCCCCAAGTTGAAAGGAATTTCGCCCCGAAATTCACTTTGAGCGAGCTGCTTTATGTTCAGCGTTTGATCTATGCACAGGTTCAGTTTCAGTAAAGAGGTGTGGATATTTGAGCCGCATCTGATCTCTGCGCTCCCACGTATATTCCGGTCCTTGACGGGAATTCCATCGTACCTTGACAATAGGTATAGTGCTTTGTCCGTGTTTCTTGATGCCCTGCTCAAGAATCTCCACTGGTTCTTCCACGAATCGTATCTGGTCGTCCACCTGGATCTCCTCTAGTGGCACTACCAGTGTCGTATCCGATAGGCATTTCTTTAGGTTTGATACGTGGAATACATTGTGCACTCCACTGAGTTCATCAGGCAGATTTAACTTGTAAGCTACCAGATCAATCCTTTCGACAATCTCGAATGGTCCAACGTATCGTGGGTTCAACTTTCCCCGTTTTCCAAAGCGTATCACCCCCTTCCAAGGTGAAACCTTCAATAGAACCTTGTCCCAACCTGGAAATCCAAAGTTTTCCTACGCTTATCAGCGTAGCTTTTCTGTCGATCACGAGCAGCAGCCATTCGGTTTATGATTTGCACTATCTTCTCAGAAGTTTCGTGCACGAGTTCGGGACCTGTTAGCTGGCTATCCCCAACTTCAGTCCAGCAGATGGGAGACCTACACTTGCGTCCCTAAAGTGCCTCAAAAGGCACACACTGAATCGAAATGTGGTAGCTGTTGTTATACGAGAATTCAATCAAAGGCAAGTGCTTATCCCAACTGTTGCCAAAATCCACCACGCATGCTCGTAGCAGATCTTCCAATGTTTGGATGGTACGTTCACTTTGTCCATCCGTCTGTGGGTGATAGGCTGTGCTCATATCTAAGCGAGTCCCCAAAGCGTTTTGGAGAGTAGTCCAAAAATGAGAAGTGAATCGCACATCGCGATCAGATACGATAGAAGTAGGCACCCCATGCTTAGAGACTACCTCCTTGATGTAGAGATTGGCTAGTTTCTCCAGCGAGTCGGTTTCCTTTATTTCCAGAAATGTGTCGATTTGGTTAAACGATCTACGATAACCCAATCATGTTATGGCCAGTTGGCGTTCTAGGGAGCTTTGTGATGAAATCCATAGAAATTCCGTCCCATTTCCACATAGGGATTTCTGGTTGCTGGAGTAGGCCTGAAGGTTTCTGATATTCAATCTTAACCTTCACACAAGTCAAGCACTTACTAAGATAAGTGGCTATTTCAGCTTTCATGTTTGGCCACCAGTAAAGAGTTTTGAGATCTTGGTACATCTTGTCCGAACCAGGATGTACCGAATATCGAGAGGTGCGAGCTTCATCGAGCACCAGTTGTCTGAGATCCCCAAAACGTGGTATCCAGACTCGATTCATGAAGTATTGAAGACCGTCTGTCTTCAGTTCCAGGTGCTTGTCAGCACCATGTAAAGTTTCAAGCCCGATGTTTTCTTCTTTCAAAGCCTCGCCCTGGGCTTCACGTATCTTATCAGGAAGATTAGAATGTATGGTAAGTTGTAGAGCTCGCACCCGTTTGGGTTTCGTTTCCTTACGACTAAGGGTATCAGCTATTACATTAGCTTTCCCTGGATGATATTTGATGGCACATTCATAATCATTCAGAAGCTCGACCCATTGACGCTATCGCATGTTCAGCTCCTTCTGATCGAATATGTGTTGGAGGGCTCTTGTGGTCAGTGAAGATTGTACACTTCGTCCCATAGAGATAATGCCTCCAGATCTTTAGAGCAAAAACCACTGCTCCCAGTTCCAAGTCATGGGTGGTGTAATTCTTCTCATGAACCTTTAATATGCGAAGCATACGCGATCATCTTATCACGCTGCATCACAACACACCCTAACCCTTGGATAGACGCATCACAGTACACCACAAAGTCCTTTGTACCCTCAGGTAGTGATAGTATAGGTACACTGCAAAGCTTTGCCTTCAATAACTGAAAAGCAGACTCTTGGGCATCTCCCCACTTGTAAGTAATCCCCTTCCCTGTCAAAGCAGCGAGGGGTTGAGTGATCTTAGAGAATCCCTCAATGAATCTGCGATAGTATCCCGTAAGACCAAAAAACTGGCGCACCTCTGTAGGAGTCTTAGGAGCCTCCCACTTTTTGATTGCATCAAATTTGGCGGGATCGACATGTATTCCTGCCTCATTAAACACATGTCCTAGAAACTGGACTTCTCGAATCCAGAAGTCACATTTAGAGAATTTCGCATACAGCTGCTCATTTCTCAAGAGTTCCAAGATCAGCTGCAGGTGTTGCTCGTGGTCTTCCCTGCTCTTGGAATAAATCAATATGTCATCTATGAACACTATGACGAATTTGTCCAAATAAGGCTTACACACGCGATTCATAAGATCCATGAACACAGCCGGTGCATTGGTTAGCCCAAATGGCATTACCAAAAGCTCATAATGTCCACAACGAGTTCGAAAGGCTGTCTTCGCCACATCCTCCTCTCGGACTCTCAGTTGATGGTATCCTGACCTCAAGTCAATCTTAGAATAGTAACTCGACCCTTGTAACTGGTCGAACAAGTCATCAATACGAGGCAAAGGGTAGCGGTTCTTAATCGTCACTTTGTTCAACTCCCGATAATCAATACACATGCGGAAACTCCCATCCTTCTTCTTAACAAACAGAACTGGGGCTCCCTATGGCGAAGAACTGGGTCTAACAAAACCCCTATCCAATAGCTCTTGGAGTTGGGTAGACAGTTCTTGAAGTTCGCCTGGTGCTAGGCGATATGGTGTGCGTGCAACTGGAGCTGCTCCAGGTGCAAGGTCAATTTGAAACTCCACTTGACGAACAGGTGGAAGACCAGGTAGTTCCTCTGGGAAAACATCTGGGAAATCTCGGACTACTGGGATGTCCTCAATCTTAGTTTCAGCTTCAGCTCGAGTGTCAGATATGTTAGCCAAAATAGCTGGACAACCCTTTTGAATACACTTCTGGGCTTTCAAGAAGGAGATGATGCCCACAATGGCACCACCACGATCACCCTGTATAGATAAAAGTTCTCCACTTGGCAGGGGGATACGAACAATCTTCTCCTGACAGAGAATTTCAGCGTGTTGCTTGGACAACCAGTCCATGCCAACCACAAGATCAAAGCTTCCTAGGGTGATAGGTAAAAGGTTGATGGCAAACAATTGCCCATCTAGCTTGAGCTTACAGTCACGATGAATATGGGTTACCTCAACAGGCTTCCAATCAGCTAACTCTATAGAGTACGGGGTATCAAGTAGAGTAGGAACCATCCCTAATGGTTTGCTAAGTCTCGATGACACAAAACTATAGTCCGCACCAGTATCATATAAAATAGAAGCAAGAGTGTCGTTCAAGGAACACGTACCCGTCACGACATTGTTATCAGTCCTAGCTTCCCTAGAGCCAATCACAAATGCTCTTCCACGAGCCCCATTGTTGTTGTTACCATTGTGGTTGTTGTTGTTGCCAGTATTGTTGTTGTTCCCAGTCTTGTTACCACCACCGTTGTTGTTATTACCCCTATTATTGTTACCATTACCATTCAGCTGTGGACAGTCCCTCCTGAAATGATTCTCACTTCCACACTGATAACAACCTTTACCACTTTTCTGTTGTTGCCCCTGCTATGCTGCTGGCTGGTTTCCCGGGATATACACCCTACAATCCTTTTGCTTATGCCCCATCCTGCCACATCGATCACATTTAATATTGTTACATGTCCCAGTGTGATGCCTATTTCACTTGTTGCACTTAGGTTGGTTTCCCTGATAACCTCCCTGAGAATTATTGCGGTTTTACTACTGCCATGGTTGTCATGCCTCTTATTCTGCTGTTGATGCTGACTGCCATTTACTGGGGGTTTGCCAGATGCATTCTCCCACTTCCTTTTGTTATCATTAGTACCAGAAGATGAAGCACCACGAGGGGGTAACAGTCCCTCTTCCACCTTCTGATCAGTCAGCTGGTGTGCCATACGAACAACCTGATGAATGTTGTTGAGGTTAGCAGCAGTAACCATGCTCTTGAGTTGGGGCACCAAGCCCTTGATGTATAACTCAATCCTTTTGTAGGGCGGGTTGAAGTAATTTAGGCACATCGCCGCCAACTCATGTGATCTAGTGGTATAGCTCTCAATCTCCAATCCCACCATCTTTAGATTGAGATACTCAGTCTCCAGCTTTTGAATCTCATCTCGAGGACAGTACCCCTCTTTCATCAGTTCCTTGAAATCCACCCAAGGTGTTGCATTAGCCACGTCAACACCTAGCATTTGCACCTGAGAGTTCCACCAGGATAATGCCGCATTCTCGAGAGTAGCAGTGGCATATTTCACCCAGTCAGTTGGTGGACAGTTACACATAGCGAAGCAAGATTCCAGTTTTTCGAACCACCCCAGTAGCTCGACAGCCCCTTCAGATCCTCCAAAGTTCTGCGGCTTGCAGTCCATGAAGGACTTGTAGGTACAAACTGGAGGGTGATGCGCATGTTGTCCTAAGTACAAAGAGCGAAAAATCACAAGTGAGTAAAAGAGCGTAACATTGGAGTCTAAGGAAAAGATTAGAGCGAAATGGCGTTACCAGCTTGAAAAGCTGCGAGGGCTTCAACCACCCTGTCATCGATAAGCGCGTCCAGCTCTGCTTGGGTCATGTTAATGTTTCATCTCCCGTGTCCTCTTCCCGCCATAGTAATTCTACATTTACATTATACTCATGAGAAAACAATAATATGTCCCACATACAATCGTTCACAATAGTACAAGTAAACTAGAATATAACATAGATAACATGCGCGAGAATAGAATAAAGTAGTCGATTAATAATAGTAATAAAATCCAAACATAAGCCAAACGATTCTCAAGTCTGACACGATAAAATAGAAGTCATAATAGGAATGTATACGAAATACTAAGATAACAAGATAATAAAAGAAATCAATCGTCCTCGCGATCCATGGAGACACACGAGCCCTCATCCTCGCTCTCGTCCTGAATCTCTATCTCCAATGGCTCCTCCTCCTCCTCCTCCTCCTCAGGCTCGAGCTCCTCCTCGAGTGCTGCATCAAGTGCTACTCCAAGAGCATCGAATTCTCCTACCGCAGGCTCTTCCTCGGGATCCTCCTCAGGATCCTCCCCATTTTGACCCAGAGCTTCCATAATCCTGTTACGAACCAAAGTCAACTCCTCTCTAGTAAGTGCTGGCTTCTGATTAGCAACCGACCTCTCATGTTTAGCCTCATCAGCTTCCTTTTTAACCCTTCCTAGTTCACCAAACAAGTAATCAAACTGCCCTTCCATGCGCTTAAAGGTCTCATGAGCATTCCTCCTCTAGAACTGAAATTGCTTGATAGCGTTGTAGGAATTTTCCAATTCAGTATGCACATGTCTCACCATCCCTGCCAATGACCTCTCCCACGAGTCAACAATGGGAGGTACCCGAGCTGGCACTCCGTATCCAATAACCCATGAGTGCAGCATGTTAGTGAACCACAACTAGTGATTGGTATCCTCATATGGATCTCGTGATTGAGCTGGCTGTTCATATGGATCTAGAGATGAGGTTTGCAAACCCCCAATAGCACGATAAGAAGAGTAGTTTCGGTGTATAGGGTTAGTCATGTTTTCCTGCAATACGTTAGATCAGTATACGTATCCAAGAAATAACAAGTGGTGCACTTAAAGCAGTGAGTGTACTAATACTTATGCTATGATGGTTATAGACTAGATGCCATCCTAGTTCACTATAACCAATGGCTCTGATACCGATTTGTCACACCCTCAAATTTCCACTGCGGGATTTATACCGCGAGGCGCATGACAAACCAGGATCCCATAGCCATAAGTCACATGAACGACTCTAAATGCCCAAACCATTTAGTTCGTTTTTGTAAAACCAAGTTCAAAAGTTTTAACCAAACCAATTAAGTATAGCGGAAGCGAAATAATAAAACAGTTAAGTAAAAGTCTGCGCAAAACACCACGCCCAAAACCATAAGTAAATAGTTAAATATTCAAAAGCAATTTAAGTGTTCATATTCCCATGACACTACATGATGCATGCCCTACTCGTGCTCCATACCTAGTCACCTACAAAAACATGCTAAAGTGTGTCAACATAAAGTCGGTGAGTTCACAGTTTAGTTAACAAGTATAAAGAAATCGAAAGCGTAGGTCTCCAAGACCCAAATGTTCAAGTGTCATTAGTTTAAGCGTGTCAGGGGTAGCTAACCCACTCATTGCAACTAAACAGGTGATTATTGGGAACCTTCAGTAATGTGTTAACATACGTTAAATTGCCTTAGGAACTAGTGTCTATTAACACTGGCATAACAGATGTGCTCAGAAGTTCATGCCCATGCTCCCAGCATCGCAATCATGAGGTTGTTGCACAACCTAATAGCGCTATCAACTAATACCCCGTTTGCCTCCAGTGATTAACCCAATACTATGTAAGAACTTTCAGTGATAGAGTGTTTAGTTCACAAAGGACCAATAAGTGTTAAACTGATTAAAGCGCAATCCACACAAGGATTTGTATCGGACTCTACCAAAGAGTCATTGTCTGAGTAGTCCCAAACTGGACTAGAAAACGTTTACCAAAGTTGTCTCAACCTGAGACGCATGCTTTTGAGAAAAAGTAGTGAAACTCAACTTAGTATGCAAGCAAGTAAATCCAAACTTCCAAAGTAGGGTGTGCTACCGACTCCCTATTATATGTGTCACTAAGTGAGTATATGTAACACCCCAACCGATGGCGGAAACATCGGGGTGCCACGTATTGATGATTGTTCAGTAGCTCATGGTGAATAATAAATTTCATTAAATGATTTAAATGAATTACATACAATTGTTCTAGAATTTGTACATCAAATTGAATAAAACTATACACATATCTTCAAGCATCAATTCAAATCTTCAAGCAAATAGAACCTGAAACATGTTAAGTTGAAAATGTTTTGGGTCAACAAAAGTTGGTGAGAATTACATAGGTTTTTGATAATTGAATAAAAATGTTGTGCAATTCATGTGTCATGTCAATCTAGTCCATATGTGAGAACATACTAGAAGTAAATCGAGTGCATAACCAAACCTGATGACTGTTATAATGTGGTACCTCCCATACGCTCATGGTTCACCTAAATATGTTATACGATAACAAACACCCACGCTACCTTTGTAGGAGGCACGTATCCGGGTGGGATTGTCAGTCCAATAGATCTATCAATGTATACCGCCGGCTTGTACGGAGTTGATGATTATGCTAGAATGGTGCTTACTCTAATCATGCTCAAGACATAATGCAACATAGAAAACACATAGACACATTGATGATTGAATTGCATAAAATGATGTTGTAACATGTTTCACCCCAAAAATGGTGATAAATAGAAAAGGGGCTATGTAAAACTCACCTTAGCAAAATGTTATATCTGTTGAAAAATTGCAATGTGGTGTTGCCCAAATGTATCAAGTATCACCCTATAATAAGGTAATAAATATGTCTAAGTCTATCAAGTCTACAAATGTATAAATTTCTAGGGCTTCGAATTGGGGATAATTGCTCGTTTGATTAATATTAAGAATATTCGCCAATTGAGAGAAATTTAGTAAATAAATAACTAAAAATCTTTTTATAAATGTTAAATCTAGGATGGTCACAGGAATGTGTTTAAAGTATAAAAATAATTTTTACAAAATTATTTTCCTTAAAATAGATTTTTAAAATCTATTTATTACAAATTGTCAAACTTTAACTTTAATATTTAAAAATACTAAAATTAAAGAATTATTAGTTTAAAAATTATATTTCTGTTCTAAATGATCAGAAATAATTTGTATAAAATTTTGGTGCAAAAATATTAAAAATTGAATTTATTATGATTTAATTATGATTAAAACTAACAAAAATTGATTAAAAATATTAAATAGATGATTTTTCTGAAATAAAAATCATTTCAGAAAAGTTTATTGTTATAAAAACTTAGAATAATTTTTGTGGAAATTAATAAGATCGTTTTGATATTTTTATAGATTTTTATAAATAAAATAGAATAAACTTGATTTATTTATTATATATATTAAATAAATAAATTTTTGAAAACTAAAAATTGGGTGTTAAACTTTTTCATCAGATTGATACAAAATATTTTTTTGTAGAATTTTTGAAAGTGTTTCAGTATTTTAAAACTAATTTTAAAATACTAATAGTTATATATATATATATATATATATATATATATATATATATATATATATATATATATATATTAATAATGCAAAAAGGAAAGGAAAAAAAAGGCTACAGCAGGGATCGAACCCGCGTCTGTTGTATATCAACCCAACAACACAACCACAACCATCTGATCCATGGATCGATTGGTTGTTGGATTCTGTTTCGAAATCGTTTTATAACATAACTGGTCTGAGCCTTCTTCCCCAATTATAAACTTACGAACCCTAGTTTACCAATCTATCAAAATAGCGATCAATTGCCCCTGAATCGTTGGGGCTATTGTTTCTACAGGGCCGATTAATGCATATAAACAAAAATTAAGATCATACCAGTTACGCAAAGCTTCCAATCGTGGGTCAAACAGAAAGTCAAAAACTTTTGATTTCGAACGATACAGGGCAGTGTAGCTTAATTGGGTGTTGAGGGTTTATTGTTCGGCACATTAAGGTTGAAAATAAGAGTTCAATTTATAATAAAACACACGATTTCATAGATTTAGAAGGTTTGACCCGTCTACATATAAAAACGCGTGAATCCCGATTAGATTGGTCAATTTACGAGCTGTCAACGTGTAGGTTCGAGCATAATTGATTGTGGGTTAATGAGCACACTTTAATTTGGTCCTGGTTGCTAAAATTAGCTGGTCGCGTGGTCTGCTGTGGCGTCGAGTACATCAGGAAGAAAGAGGAGGGAAGAAAGTTGGGTTTAAATGTATTAGTTTCTATAATACAGTCACATGAAGCAGATAGCTCAACTGGTAGGGCTTCTTGCGTTAAGGGTTTAAACCGGACCAGACTCGAGTTCGAGTCTGGTCATCAACAGAATTTTTTTTTTTTTACATAGCAGTAAGAAAGAGAGGGGGTTTGGGCCAGGTTATTGGTTTGGGCCTGTGTTGTGGGCTTCTGATCTGGGCTCTAAATGTTTGGGATGGACTTTAATTGAGTCAAGATGGTTGCAAGGTTTGTTAAATAAACTCCATTTTTTTTAAACAGAATCCGATTTTTAATTATTATTATTATTATTATTATTATTATTATTATTATACTTATATATATACATATATATATATATATATATAAGTTGTGTGGTTGGAAAAATAAGACTTAGGCACTTTATATACGTATTAAAATTTGCAAATTTTTGCGATGTTACAGTCTCCCCTACTTTTAGGAACTTCGTCCCGAAGTTAAGAGAAACACTAGGTTGAAGGGGGGTTGGGTAGAAATTAGGACAAGTGTGACCTGACGAATTTTATGTCAGGGCACGACAATGAATAGAGTAACCTGTCTCGAATAGCGTGGTTAAGAGGCGTGTTACGTGGGAGTCGATTTACTAAATGAGCTACTAGATACCTAGGGTTTACATTTGGTTAACCACCAGAAACCTTGATAAAATTTCACACTACCTTAATGTACCTGTAAATTCATGATTACGTTCCGGACCGTAATTACCAATTTACCTTACATTAGGGTTTTGCGTCCTTTTATGACTCTGTCGATTGTTGAGCAGGTCTGATAGTCTCCACCAGTCGTTGAGCAGGTGGTAGGGCCTCTCCCGACTGTTGGAAAGACATGATGACCTCTACCAATCGTTAAGTAGGTTGTTTGGTAGTCAACTAGCAAGTATAATTATAGATATAGCAATTAGTTCACATTCAAACAAGCATGCACACAGATGTTATGATAATACTTGAATTTATTACTTGAATCAAAAGCGCCATTACATAGAATTAAAAGCAAACAACATTTAAATGGTGGGACTTGCTGTTAAGTAGCTGGAGGGTCTTGATCTCGGTTTAGTTTAGGGCATCGGTTACGGTAGTGATTTGGGTTTCCACTTTCATAGCATTGACCATAGTTGTAATTACCAGAACGATTAGGATTAGTAACCTGGGCAGGGTTGTGGATAATTGCAGCCAGTCGGGCATCAACACCTTTGTTGTTTTTGTTGTTGTTGTGGTTGGTGTTGTGGTTGTTGTTACTTTCCTCTTGGTTTTCACCACTGTTATTGTGAGTGCTGCGACGTGGAGACATGATCTGTAAGGGACACAATGAAGGTTCAATGTGGCATGAAATGAATGAGATTATATAAGGAGTGTAATCATTTATTCATTAAAACGAATAAACGAAAACGTTGACTTATCAAAGATTCTAAATTCAAATAACATATGAAGACATGCTTTAGCCTATAAGTGAACACTCATCCCGAGAATTCCCAGGTAGGCATCCGGGTCCCTCGTCTGATTGGGATATATGCGCAATGCCAGCCTAGACAGAAGACTCAGAATACAGGCGTTCACCCTTCCAGATTGCACGTGTTCATTATTAAAATCTAGAACTTCGACGAGATCTCAAGGGGGTTCAGGTTAAACCTGAGGATTTTGTCCTATTAATCTAATGGTGGATCAGGATTGCAGCAGACGAATAAGAGTAGTCACATGTAGGTTTAGGGTTATATAAGGCATAGGATAAGGATAGGATTAGGGAAACAATTAGGGTTACAAGTAAGAGAAGCAAGTACTGTTTAAGTCCCTAAGGTTATAGTCTAGATTATTTCTAATAACCTAATTCCCTATAACCAAGGCTCTGATACCAATCTGTAACACCCCAACCGATGGCGGAAACATCGGGGTGCCACGTATTGATGATTGTTCAGTAGCTCATGGTGAATAATAAATTTCATTAAATGATTTAAATGAATTACATACAATTGTTCTAGAATTTGTACATCAAATTGAATAAAACTATACACATATCTTCAAGCATCAATTCAAATCTTCAAGCAAATAGAACCTGAAACATGTTAAGTTGAAAATGTTTTGGGTCAACAAAAGTTGGTGAGAATTACATAGGTTTTTGATAATTGAATAAAAATGTTGTGCAATTCATGTGTCATGTCAATCTAGTCCATATGTGAGAACATACTAGAAGTAAATCGAGTGCATAACCAAACCTGATGACTGTTATAATGTGGTACCTCCCATACGCTCATGGTTCACCTAAATATGTTATACGATAACAAACACCCACGCTACCTTTGTAGGAGGCACGTATCCGGGTGGGATTGTCAGTCCAATAGATCTATCAATGTATACCGCCGGCTTGTACGGAGTTGATGATTATGCTAGAATGGTGCTTACTCTAATCATGCTCAAGACATAATGCAACATAGAAAACACATAGACACATTGATGATTGAATTGCATAAAATGATGTTGTAACATGTTTCACCCCAAAAATGGTGATAAATAGAAAAGGGGCTATGTAAAACTCACCTTAGCAAAATGTTATATCTGTTGAAAAATTGCAATGTGGTGTTGCCCAAATGTATCAAGTATCACCCTATAATAAGGTAATAAATATGTCTAAGTCTATCAAGTCTACAAATGTATAAATTTCTAGGGCTTCGAATTGGGGATAATTGCTCGTTTGATTAATATTAAGAATATTCGCCAATTGAGAGAAATTTAGTAAATAAATAACTAAAAATCTTTTTATAAATGTTAAATCTAGGATGGTCACAGGAATGTGTTTAAAGTATAAAAAATAATTTTTACAAAATTATTTTCCTTAAAATAGATTTTTAAAATCTATTTATTACAAATTGTCAAACTTTAACTTTAATATTTAAAAATACTAAAATTAAAGAATTATTAGTTTAAAAATTATATTTCTGTTCTAAATGATCAGAAATAATTTGTATAAAATTTTGGTGCAAAAATATTAAAAATTGAATTTATTATGATTTAATTATGATTAAAACTAACAAAAATTAATTAAAAATATTAAATAGATGATTTTTCTGAAATAAAAATCATTTCAGAAAAGTTTATTGTTATAAAAACTTAGAATAATTTTTGTGGAAATTAATAAGATCGTTTTGATATTTTTATAGATTTTTATAAATAAAATAGAATAAACTTGATTTATTTATTATATATATTAAATAAATAAATTTTTGAAAACTAAAAATTGGGTGTTAAACTTTTTCATCAGATTGATACAAAATATTTTTTGTAGAATTTTTGAAAGTGTTTTAGTATTTTAAAACTAATTTTAAAATACTAATAGTTATATATATATATATATATATTAATAATGCAAAAAGGAAAGGAAAAAAAAGGCTACAGCAGGGATCGAACCCGCTTCTGTTGTATATCAACCCAACAACACAACCACAACCATCTGATCCATGGATCGAATGGTTGTTGGATTCTGTTTCGAAATCGTTTTATAACATAACTGGTCTGAGCCTTCTTCCCCAATTATAAACTTACGAACCCTAGTTTACCAATCTATCAAAATAGCGATCAATTGCCCCTGAATCGTTGGGGCTATTGATTCTACAGGGCCGATTAATGCATATAAACAAAAATTAAGATCATACCAGTTACGCAAAGCTTCCAATCGTGGGTCAAACAGAAAGTCAAAAACTTTTGATTTCGAACGATACAGGGCAGTGTAGCTTAATTGGGTGTTGAGGGTTTATTGTTCGGCACATTAAGGTTGAAAATAAGAGTTCAATTTATAATAAAACACACGATTTCATAGATTTAGAAGGTTTGACCAGTCTACATATAAAAACGCGTGAATCCCGATTAGATTGGTCAATTTACGAGCTGTCAACGTGTAGGTTCGAGCATAATTGATTGTGGGTTAATGAGCACACTTTAATTTGGTCCTGGTTGCTAAAATTAGCTGGTCGCGTGGTCTGCTGTGGCGTCGAGTACATCAGGAAGAAAGAGGAGGGAAAAAAGTTGGGTTTAAATGTATTAGTTTCTATAATACAGTCACACGAAGCAGATAGCTCAACTGGTAGGGCTTCTTGCGTTAAGGGTTTAAACCGGACCAGACTCGAGTTCGAGTCTGGTCATCAACAGAATTTTTTTTTTTTTACATAGCAGTAAGAAAGAGAGGGGGTTTGGGCCAGGTTATTGGTTTGGGCCTGTGTTGTGGGCTTCTGATCTGGGCTCTAAATGTTTGGGTTGGACTTTAATTGAGTCAAGATGGTTGCAAGGTTTGTTAAATAAACTCCATTTTTTTTTAAACAGAATCCGATTTTTAATTATTATTATTATTATTATTATACTTATATACATATATATATATATATATAAGTTGTGTGGTTGGAAAAATAAGACTTAGGCATTTTATATACGTATTAAAATTTGCAAATTTTTGCGATGTTACAGTATATGTGTAATACCATTACACCATATAACTCGTTTGTCCAAGACACTCAAAAGTTTAAAACCGTGTAAGTGACACCTAGTGATTCTACATGCATAAGTAAACCCTACGGACCCGTTGGTGAATATGTTGGTTATCATTAGTTTTACACTTCATATGCATCTCATATAAGTTTCCATTCAAGTACATGTCAAATACATACCACATAGGACTCCAATTAGTCACATAAACTCACAATACACAATCTGCGTTTTTAGGACAGATTATGCGCCATGAAAACTAATTTATTAAAAATACTTATCCAGTGAGTTAGACTCCCAACATTTTACTAAATATTATAGGGGGTCTACTGGACAAATTCATATTTTTAGGTTGTGATAAAACCTTGTATAAAAATTATGAAAATTCACGGAACACAGCTACTTTAAGAAAATACACACCACAGATCAGTTTAGTAGAAAAATTCCCAAAAATCGTGTATTCATTCAAACGGGATGAGTCCACTTGGAAAAGCCGAGTTATTCCAATGTTAACCTACTATCCAAATTTCATAACTTAATTCCTTGTAAAACTCGAGTTATGATTGTTTAAAGTTGACTTAGTTTGTTAATCCGAAAATCGGATATGACCTTTAATCAAAGAAAATTCCAAAAACTATTCAACCGACGTCCAAATCAGACGATTTTGCCCATTATGAAAATCTAAGACCATGTATAATACAACCATGCAAAGAAATCATCAAAACCAACATGTTTAGGTCACGTAACAGACCCTACAAGTCAACCCAAACATTCTTTCTAGATTTTATTCATGCATAAACTCTTATTTAAACTACTCACGCATGCATATAACCGATCAATAGATAATAAAAAACCATCATAAAACATTCATAAGAGCTAACATGATCAGAACCTATCATAACACATGCAAAACCATAAACCCTAAAGATCTAAACATCATAAACATGCGCAACATGCAACCTATCAATTACTAATCGCATAAGATTACGTTTAACCCATTCAATCTTTTTAAACTTCAAGTTTTAATCTTTATGAAAACGTTTCAGACCTGGACAAACTTAGTTATAAGGTTTTAATAACATATTAAGGAAGATTAAAACACAAGAGATTGAAGATTATACCGCAAGCCTTTCAAAATAATCAAGCGAATGCTCTCCAAGCTTCCCGATCGATGTTCTTGAGCCTTAGCAGGTGTTAGGGGTTGATATTTTCGTTAAAGGGCAGTAGGGGACGATTAGGGTTTGAGTTTAGGGATACAAGAGGCTTAAGGTTGCTTAAATAAGGTTTTAAGTCGGTTTGGTGATGTCTGACACCCGCGCGCGGCCGCTTGGAGGGTGTGAGCGGCCGCTCACAGCTCTTCGGCCCGCGTTGGGTGGCCTGCTTTGTCATACAACGTGTTTTTATCGATGTTTTCACTATTTTGGGCCATAATAAGTGTAACCCCATGTTGTTAAGACCCCAACCATCCTACCGGTCCACATATTATGATTTTTATTAACGTTTTCGGTTTAAGTTCACATAATCACATACAGTTTGCACATAGTTTCACAGAGTTTCATAGCAGCACATAATTGCAATCAATCTCAATCAATTAATTCACAATCATTTAATTTCATTGTTCACCAACGTCCGAGGTTCATGTACTTATTAACCTATAACTGTGCAACGTGTGTCGTATCTAGCTAACCCTAGTTAAGTAGAATGCAAGGAATGTAACTAGAGTTTAGTTAAAGTGAGAACCTGAAATTGCGGGGTATCACAGAGGTAGTCTGCAATCGTTTTTCTAAGTGGAAAACGTTAACTTTATCCATTGGGGGAAGAGTTACTTTGATCAAGTCGGTGTTGGAAAGTCTCCCTACATATTATTTTTCTATTTTTAAAGTGCCAATGACAGTCATCAGAAATCTAGAAGTGGTAATTAAAAAATTCTTGTGGGGAGCCAATAGTGAGAACAAAAAGATTCACTGGGTGGCGTGGGATATAGTTACTAGGCCAAAAACAAAGGAGGTTTGGGGTTATCAAAGCTAGAGTGGTGTAACAAGTCGCTTTTAGCTAAGTGGTTTTGGCGTTTTAGGAATGAAAAACAAAGTTTATGGAAGATGATTATTCTAGAGCTTCATTGTGGAAATAGAAGATGGGAGGTATTACCCTCCAATACCCGTTTAGCTTCCAATTGGAACACTTCATTTCATCTTGAAAAAACATGAAAATTGGCCGGCAAACGCTTAACTAAGAGAATCAAAGGTTTTGTGGGGGATGGAAAGGATATTAGATTTTGGCTTGATGTTTGGATCGGGGAGGACGGTGCTTTAAAGAGCAGGTTTCCTTTGCTTTATGTTTTAGAAGCGGATAAAAAATGCTTAGTCTATGACCGAATGAAGGACAGGAACGTAAACGAACAGATTTGTTGGAACTGGAAAAGACAAACTTTCTCTGCAGATGAAGTCGCACAACTGCAGGCGTGCTGTGTTTTGTTGGATCAGGTCTCGCTTTGCTTAAGGTCTTACTCTTGACGTTGGTTTGGGTTAAAGAATGAAGGATTCTCGGTTGCTGCTGCCAAAAGCGTGATAGTTCAAGAGGAAATAGAGAATATTGTAAGTCCCTTTCAATGGTGCAAATGGGTTCAGAGTAAATGCAATATTTTTATGTGGCGAGTCGTGTTAGATCGGCTTCCTACGAAGACGGCGTTGAGAAGACGAAACATTATCTTGGAAGATTCTCTATGTGCCTTATGCGGTGATGTGGAGGAAACATTTGAGCATTTGTTCACAGCTTGTGCTATGGCCGCCAATGTTTGGCATGCCTTTTCAATTTGGTGCAACATTCTGGAGTGATATGTTTTCTCGATTAAGGATTTAACGGATGTTCATAATCATGCGGGGGTTTCACGACTCAAAGGTGCGGTCATTAAAGGTCTGATTATGATAGTTTGTTAGAGAATTTAAAAAAGCTAGGAACGAGAAGATTTTTCAGCAGCAACGTTCGAGTAATGTTCCTCTTATTATGTGTAACACCCCAACCGATGGCGGAAACATCGAGGTGTCACGTAGTGACGATTGCTCAATAGCTCATGGTACTAAAGTGTAACTTTGAATACATTGAATTGAATAGTTTATTACATTGAAAGAAATTACAAGATACAAAATTCTAAAGTGGCAACTAAAGCCGAAATACAATAAATCTCAAATCTAAGACTAAGTTCTAAAAGCTTAGAAGTGATCTCATAAGAACCTGAAACATGTACGAAAATAATTTGGTCAATACAAAAATGTATTGGTGAGCATACCCTATTTGAATACATATAGTAGAAAAGTGTTTCGCAATTCACGTGTTGTATACTGTTTGCAATTATGTAATAAGTAATATCCGTTCAAAATCAACCCTAAATGAATGAGACTAACACATGACTAAGAATTTGAATAATGAATTAACAAGATAATGACCAAGATTCTCTCTACAGAGTCTCAAGGGGGTATACCATAGTACTATTCATTGAAATGCCAGGCCCTCAAAGGTTAATGATTTTGACAAGTCATAGACATACAAATTAACACAAGCAAACACACATGAGAATTGCTATTTTAGTTAGAGGAAATAGAAACTTGATAATAGGTACATGAGTCACACCAAAATAGTAAAACAGTAAAAAGGGGAAAGATATACTCACATTGATAAGCTAACAACATTTCACACAAAAGTTGATGTTGTACTTGCAAGGGATTGACGAGAATAAAGAATTATTCTTGCACCTCTTATCGGTACTCGACTGTCACCAGTGGGGTTTGTTGGAGGCGATGGTGAAACTTGACCCAACAGGAGTGATTTAAAGAGGAAAAGATGGGTTATGACTATTGATCAACATGGTGATTGATGGTCTATATAAATAGTAGCCCAAACGCGTAATACTAAATGCCATTAATAACCGATAAATGCTTTGGACTTTATTAGAGTATAAGTTACACACCATTTGGTTGTAATGGAAATTAATCCCGTGATTTAAGAATGCACTAAAGACACATTATTTTTCGGTTTTCGTTTTTGTTTTCAATTCCAAGTTCAAAGGTGTAGTTATGTTGCCATTTCAAAGTTGTTGGATATTAAAGTGGTATGGTGAACGTTATGAAAGGAAATGGATCGAAATAGGAATTTTAATTAGATGACTACTCAAACAATTTACATAGCTCATGAGGCATAAGAATAACAAAAAAACATTTTGTAACTCAAGTATGACCCAACTAATATGTATTTAAAAGAATAAAACTCATTAAAGTCTTTTTCTTTATTCTACGGTTTCAAAATAATTGGTAGTAATTACATATACTAAACTAATAACATAAATTACATTAATTATATACTATTAATAAATAAACTAAATGAATAGTAACTATAAATGAATGGTAACTATATATTATTTTATTCATATATATTATTTGATTTAAAAACGTTTTTTTAACTATATTATTATTTTATTCACATTCTTTTGTTCAAAAACTTTATTATATTATATACCATTAATATAAATAACGTAATTTTATTCATATTATTTTATTTAAAAACTTTATTATATTATATACTATTAATATAAATAACATAATATTATGTAATTTCGTTACAAATTTCATGTGTTACTGTTAGGACAAAGAGGATTGGTGAAACCACTTTTGGAAACCTTAGTCTAATTCACTTCTGTCATTTTGGCTAAGTATAGAAGTACTGAAGAGAAGACAAGAAACTGCTGAAGAGAAGATATGACAAGTGCTGAAGAAGAAACTTCATCAGAAGTTCTGAAGTCCAAACCAGACAAGTTCACTTCAGAAGTACTGAAGACAAACTACTCATCAGTAGTTTGTCATTCATCAGCACTTAGCATCAGATATTTTCCACCGCCTTTTGCATCAGTAGTTTTATTGTTTATTATTACTTTTAGCTGTATTTGATAGTTTCAATGTTGCAACTTGTCTCTGATGTTTCTGTACTTGGTTTTTGGGCAAGATACATGTATGTAAACGTCTATAAATAGGAGGCTTCAACCTTCTATTTTAGACATTGATTTTAATAGAAAAATCCTTCAAACACTTTCACTGTTCTATTCCATTTCAGTATTTATTGTGAATCTGTCTAAGTATCTAATTCTCATTTACTGCTTAGATTCATAATAAATACTTGTCATTTATTAGTTTCAATCATCTAGGGGGAGTAATAACTCTTCCTAAGTATAAAAAGTGTTGGTTTAACTTATACATTCCGCTGTGCTTATTATCTGATATACAAGAGCTTGCTAAACACTTAAGTGTCAAGATAGCAAGTTCTTACTTAGCAAAAGAGCAAACTGATCCAACAATTGGTATCAGAGCATTGGTTTATCTGATCACATATCAATCTAACAAATTGAGAATCAGACACAAAGCTCTTATTGATACTCAATAAAAAGATCAAAAGTTCACTTTTTATCAACATCCATCACTTATAAGAGTCATCTGACATATCAATACTCTTTAAAATGGATCCACATAATACTGGTTCTGCCACTAAACCTGCCATGCTTGTGAGAAATGAATACAACATATGGCAAAAGAGAATGGCACATACCTTGTCACAAACCAACACAGGTTGTTGGAGATCTGTGATATATGGTCCTCACAAACCAG
This sequence comes from Ambrosia x helenae, assembly GCA_030844895.1. NCBI lineage: Eukaryota > Viridiplantae > Streptophyta > Magnoliopsida > Asterales > Asteraceae > Ambrosia > Ambrosia x helenae. The sequence goes on along the minus strand of CM061227.1, from coordinate 62,325,261 downwards.
TAAATGTCAATCTTGAAACTAATGTTCAGGTCCCTAAGGACCCAAAAGAATATACAGATGATGATTTCCTAAAACTTGAGCTAGATGCAAAAGCATTCTCTATGTTGGCAATGGCTCTCCCAAATGAGATATACTCTGGCCTTTTACATTGTGAAAGTGCCAAAGAACTCTGGGATTGTCTTAAAGAACAGTTTGGAGGAACTGAAGAGGTGATTGCCAACACCAGAGAGATTTTAGCTCAACAATATGAGACATTTGCTCATATTAATGGGGAAACTTTAACTCAACAATTTGAAAGATTCTCCTCATTAATATCTGAGCTAAAGTTAAATGGTCAGACCTATACAACAGTATCTATGCTACATAGATTTTTAAGGTCTTTACCAGAAAAATGGGAAACATACTCCATTGTTTTAAGATCCTCACCAGATTTCAGCTCCCTCACTCTTACAAAACTCCATGGGAGATTACTTACTTTTGAGAGAGAAATTGATCAAAAGAAGAAATTGCAATCATCTGGTAAAACTGCTGATGACTACCTACCAGGTAGTACAACACTTTTGGGACAAGACTCACCAACTTGTTCCTATGGATCTTATGACAACATTGACATAACAGCTGGGATCTCATCAGAAAGATCTTTCCCAGGATATGACAATGATGACCAAAGTCAAACTGCTGATAATCTATGTTTTATCATGGATGATTTGAAAAACTTTAGCAGTGATGACTTAGAAGAAATGGACATTTTACACCAACTGGCCATGCTAAGCATTAAAACTAACAAGTTTTATAAAAGGTCAGGAAGGAAATTTCCAGGATTGACCAGTAATACAAAAATTGGTTTTGACAAATCTAAACTGAGATGTCACAAGTGTCAGAAGTTGGGACACTTTGCTAGAGAGTGTAGAAGCTCTAGCTTTAACCAATCACAATCTGGAAATAACTATAACCCCAATTATAATAGGAATAATGGAACTCAAGGGAGTGCTCATTTTGTACAGGCACAAGCTCCTCAACAGCAATACATGCCACAAGTACAATATGTTCAAATGCCTGCTCAACAGATGCAGTGCCAACAATCAATCCCTCTCTTTCCAGCTGCTCAACATCCTCCACAGCCTCAACAACCCTCTCAACAAAGTCTTTTCACCTCAGGGTATGTTGACTGGAGCAGTCTCCCTTTTGACACCACAGAGTGCAATCCTGATGCAGACAACAAGGTGTTTGACATCAACTGGGGAGAACCAGACAATGGCAGAAAGAACTTTGCCTTAATGGCATTTGAAGGCTGTACTTCAAAATCTGCATTGTCACAGGTATCAAAAGAATCTTTGACAAAACTTTGCTCAAATTCTTGCAAAGAAACTTTTGCTCTCATAAGAGAGACAAATGTGCACTTACAAGGTAAAGCCAATGATTTAGAAAGAAAATACACACAGATGAAATGTGATTTAGAAAGAAAACTGTGTGCTAAAACAAAAGAAGTTTCTAAATTAACTGACTCAGCTATTGAAACCCAAGCACAAATTAAAATCATGCTAAATGACCTGGGAGATGTCAGACAAGAGCTTGCTGACACCAGGATCACATGTGAAAAATGGGTGGAATCTTGTAAGGGGTATCAATTATTGCTAAACAAACAAAGTGCTTCAAATGTTAAGTTTGGCATAGGGTACCATCATGTTGAAACACCAACAGATTTCTCTCCCAAAACTACTGAAGATGGGAGAAAAATTGTTTCAAATGAAACTTCTGAAGGGAAAGACTGCACATCTTTCCATGAAAACTTTCTAAACAGAAATCCTGGCATTTTCAAAGAAAGTACTTCAGAAGTATTAACAAAATCTGACAACAAGCCATCAGCAGTTTCATCTACATCAGGAGTTGAGATCCTGAAAACTACTGATGAGCAAAATCTTTACACTAATGTCAGAAATTTGCCTTTAGATAAAAACAAAAGGCAAAAGAGTGTGAAATTTGTGGTCTGTTCAACCACAAAACTGAATTTTGTAGATACAGAAAAGGAATTCAGTTCAATCAAAAATTTAAACAACAGGTTGTGGGAAATCAAATCAGAAATGATTATGAAAGAATCTTTAAACCCAAGAAACAACAACCTGAAAACACCTTTTCTCAGAAAAAGTTAAAATCTCAACCAAAATCTTTTTCTCAAAATTCTTTGTCAGTAGTTAGACCTGAATCATCAGCAGTTTCACAAACTGCTGAGATACAAAATCTAATGAACATGGTACAACTACTGATGACCAAGGTTGATGGTGGTCCTGAAAAAGATACCACCATGGTTCTTAATGAAAAATCCATTGCCAAAAAGACATGGATTTCTCAACCTGGTCAAGAACAAACTGTAACTGTTCTCAAGAGCAAACCCAAAGCCAAACAGGCTTGGGTTCCTAAAACTAACTAATTTGCTTTTATGTGCAGAGAGTTTCCAGGGGCTTAAACAGCATATGGTATGTTGATAGTGGAGGCTCTATGCACATGACTGGATGCAGATACCTGATAAACAACTTTATCAGCCAAAGAGAAGGATCTGTATCCTTTGGGAACAATGCTAAGGGATATGTGCTAGGACATGGCAATGTCTCCTCTGGCAAAATACAGTTTGACAAGGTCAATCTGGTGGAAAACCTTGAATACAACTTGCTGAGTGTGTCACAAATGTGTGATAAAGGATATTCTTCCTTTTTCACAAAGACAGCATGCAAGATCATCTCACCAGAAGGCCAGAAGTTGATAGAGAAGATCATTGAAGATCATACTTTGCTAATTGCCAAAAGATGTGGCAATGTCTATGCAGTGGACATTGAGAAAGACAAAGTATTGAACAACACTGCCTGTTTCTTCTCAAGGGCATCAACTTCAGAAACAGATCTCTGGCACAGGAGACTTGGCCATGTGAACTTTAAAACCATAAATAAAGTCACAAAAATGGGCTTGGTCAGAGGTCTACCTTTGAAAGTATACCAGTGTCAAGAACACTGTGTATCCTGTTTAAAGGGAAAACAACATAAGTCCTCCTATAAGTCTATTGAAGAATAAAAAACAACTGCATGTCTTCAACTACTCCATATGGACTTATTTGGACCTGTCAAGATTATGAGCCTTGGTAAGAAGAAGTACTGCTTAGTCATCATTGATGACTACTCAAGATTCACATGGGTATTCTTCTTATTCTCCAAGGATGAGGCTGCTGAAATCATCAAGTTCTTCATTCTACAAGTAGAGAAACAATATTCTCTATCTGTCAAAACCATTAGAAGTGATAATGGGACAGAGTTCAGGAACAAAACTCTGGATGAATTCTGTTTGTCTAAAGGGATTATTAGACAATACAGTGTTCCCAGAACTCCTGAACAAAATGGTGTAGTAGAAAGGAAGAACAGAACATTGATAGAAGGAGCAAGAACAATGTTAGCTGATTCTGTACTGCCCTTGTACTTTTGGGCAGAAGCAGTTAACACATCATGTTATGTTCAGAATAGAGTTCTTGTGGTCAAGAGACATTCCAAGACTGCCTATGAAGTTCTTCATGGCATGAAGCCCCTTATCTCCTTTTTCAGGGCTTTTGGGTGTCAATGTTTCATCTTGAACATCAAGGAATCTATCTCAAAGTTTGCTGCCAAAGTTGACTCAGGTTACTTTCTTGGTTACTCTTCAACTAGAAAAGCCTACAAGGTTTTTAATTCTCACACCAGGATAGTAGAAGAAACATTGAATGTCAAGTTCAATGAGTCAAAACACACTCTTATTCCAGCACATCCTGCTGAACTTTTTGACCTTGACAACTTCCACTTTGGACCTGTAAAGACAGTTACTTCTTCCAAACCTACTTATTATGGTGATCAAAGGTTTGAAGATGAGGATCCTACACCATGGACTCCTCAAACAGTCATGAAGTCAACTTCAAGACCTTCAGAAGTTTCACAAACTTCTGATCCAACAAATACTGAAGGCCAAACTCAAACATCTGCTTCAGCACCTGCAACTACTGAAGACACTAAAACTGCTGAACCAGATATTATAGACCTCAGTAGTTTGTTTGAAGAACATGAGCCACCTACACCTGTCAGTGGTTTACAACAACTGATTGAACACAGAGATCATCCACTTGATCAAATCATGGGTGATATAGCTTCAGGTGTTCTTACCAAAAACCAGCTCTCCAACTTTTGCCTATTTTCAGCCTTTATCTCTCAGTTGGAACCAAAGAAGTACCAGGAAGCCCTCAAAGACAATAATTGGGTGCAAGCTATGCAAGATGAACTACTTCAGTTCAACAAGCAACAGGTCTGGGAAATCTGTCCCTTACCTCCAAACAAGCAACCAATTGGCACAAGATGGGTTTTCAGGAACAAACAAGATGAAGCTGGTATGATAATCAAGAACAAGGCAAGACTGGTAGTTCAAGGGTACTCTCAAGAAGAGGGAATTGACTATGATGAAACCTTTGCTCCAGTTGCAAGGCTTGAGGCCATCAGGTTATTTCTGGCCTATGCCATTTCCAACAAAATTAAAGTTTATCAAATGGATGTGAAAAGTGCATTTTTGTATGGAAAAATAAAAGAGGAGGTGTATGTCTGTCAGCCACCTGGGTTTGAGGATCCTTCTTATCCTGAGTGGGTGTACAGACTGGACAAAGCTCTTTATGGGCTCAAACAGGCTCCAAGAGCCTGGTATGATACACTCTCCACCTTTTTACTCAAAAATAACTTTACAAGAGGTGCCATTGATAAAACTCTTTTCATTAAACATGTTGGAAATCATGTCTTACTTGTTCAAATTTATGTTGATGATATCATTTTTGGTTCAACAAACACAAAACTGTGTGATGATTTCAAGAAACTCATGCAATCAAAATTTGAGATGAGTACCATGGGAGAACTGCAGTACTTTCTGGGACTGCAGATCAAGCAACAAACAAATGGAACTTTTATACATCAATCAAAATATGTTAAAGAATTATTGAACAAATTTTCTTTAAAAGACTGTAAATCATGTTCCACTCCCATAACACCAATCACACAAGTTGAACCTGATGATCAAGGAAAACAGGTTGATCAAACCATGTACAGATGCATGATAGGTTCCCTTTTATATCTAACTGCTTCTAGACCAGATATTATGTTTTCAACATGTGTCTGTGCAAGATATCAATCAGCACCAAGGGAATCACACCTTATAGCAGTCAAAAGAATTTTCAGATATCTGAAAGGAACTCCAACACTTGGAATTTGGTATCCTGCTTCAAGCAATACCAAGTTATCAGCTTTTTCAGATAGTGACTATGCAGGGTGTAAGATGACAAGAAAGTCAACATCTGGTGGTTCTCAATTCCTGGGTAACTGTCTAGTGTCATGGCAATCAAAGAAGCAAACATCTGTTGCAACTTCAACTACTGAAGCTGAATACATTGCAGCTGCAAGTTGTACATCATAGATACAATGGCTCCAATATCAACTTCTTGATTATGGAATCAAAGAAACCAAGACACCTTTGTTTGTAGACAGCAAATCTGCCATTAGCATCATTCAAAATCCGGTACAGTTCTCAAAAACCAAACATATTGAGATCAGGTACCATTTCATAAGAGATTGCTATGAAAAAAGGCAAGATTGAGGTGAAGCATGTAGCAACAGCTAATCAAATAGCTGACATCTTCACAAAACCCCTTGACACATCAACATTTCAGAAGTTAGTATCCATGCTTGGGATGCTAAATTTGTAAGTGTTTATTTTATTATTTTGCAATTTTTCATTTTTCACTTACAAACAGACAAAAAGTCTGAAACAAAACTTCTGAAAAGAGAGAAACTACTGATGAACAAAACATCAGTATGGGGATAATTTCTGAAAAGTGTGTAACTCTGATAAAATAACCTTCAGAAGTTATGAATAAAAGTATTTATAAAAACATTTCTCATCAGCTGTTAAAACTACTGAAGAGGAAATGGGAACTACTGATGAAGTAATCCTTCATCAGCAGTTTAGTCAAAAGGGCAAATCTGACTTTTCCCATCATCAGAGGTTTGACCTAGTCGGTTTAAAACTTCTGATAAAAAGATATTTTAACCTAGGCGGTTTAAAAACTTCTAATAAAGAAGATTCAAGCGGTTAAAACTTCTGATAAATACCTTTTCTCAACACTTATCCTTTCAAATTCAAAATATCCCTCTTTCTCTCTCAAAAACTCTCTCAATAACCTAAACCTGCAAATCAACTGTTCGATCAAACCCAAACCACATGGCTCTCGTTCTAAAGCAGGGACACAATCAAAGGGCCTTTCTTGAAAAACAAGAAGGCTGGTCCCAATACGATGAGATCATTGATCTTGTCGTAAAATCCCAATATTTTACTGCTCTCACAATAAACCCACCAATTCACACTGAAACTCTGAATGAGTTCTGGGCAAATGCTGAGACGGTGACGGCGGATGATGAAGTCATTTCCCTCAACTCAAGAATAAAAGGGAAACCACTGACCATCACACCGGCCACACTGGCAACAAGACTGGGTCTGGATGATGTAACTGCCCCTAACCATGTTGCTAATTCTTATATTCACCTAACCATGACAGAGTGTGGTTATCAAGGTACTCTATCCCATGCTACTATCTTCAAAAAATATTTTGAACCAAAATACAAGCTTTTGTTTCATTATATTATTATGTGTTTGAGTCCAAAAACAGGGTCTTATGACCAGATGCCCTCCACTTTTCAACCAATATTTCATTCCATTGTGAATGAAACTAAATTCAGGGCATCAAAACTATTTTTCAATGAGTTGGTGTTACATCATAATAATACCAAGAAAAAGTTTTTGTTATACCCAAGGTTCATTATGCAATGCATAATAGGGGAACTGGGTAATGAGGTGCTTGTGGGAAAAGTTTCAACTTTAAATCCATTAACCTCACAAGCATACTCTAGGCATAACAAACCGGCTGTCTGGCCAGAAGATGATCAGGGAGAACAACAACAAGTCCCCCTGAAGCCCACATCTTCCAAACTCACACCACCAAAAGCCAAAAAGCCCAAGCCAACAAAGACAAAAACCCACCAACCCAAAAGAAAAGCTGTTCAGGAGGTTGAGATGCCTGAACATGCTCATGAGCAGTCTGCTCTTCAAATAGTTGAGACTGAAACACCCTCTCAGTCTCATCCATCTCAAACCCCACCAAGAGCACCCATAACCATTTTATTCAAAAGAAAAAGACTTAGAAAAACTATTGAAACTCACTCTTCTTTTGAAACTGCTGAACAACACCTATTGCCCAAACTACTGAACCAACCCCTCAAATTTCTGAACCAGAAGCAATAGAAATTGCCAAACTTCTCTCTGGGCTAAAAGAGAAGGTCCCATCTGATTATGTCAGTCCCCTACAACCACAACAAACAGGGGACATAACCACAACATCAGACATGGATGTGGACATCTCTAGCCCTATCCCAAGAGATGAGGGTGGACCAGAGTCTTTAAGCCCAATTTTAGAGACTCTTGGGGCATCTGAGGCTGCTACTACTCAGTTACCACCCAGTGGTGGATCTGAGGATAGAAGTAACATAGCTAAGACCTCAGATGTGGCAACTACTGATGAAGGCTTAATGCCTGAAGTAGGAAATCCTCAGAACCAAGAACAAGAGGTTCATGAGAGAACTGAGTTGGGCTCAGCTCATGATTTAACTGAGACAGTCCTCAATGAGGACAACATCAGGGATTCAGATGATTCCATTATTTTGGATGATGTTTCAAAAACACAAACTACTGAATTGACGGCACTTTATGAAGGTCCTGTTTCAGGGATATCCAGGCTCAAGAAGCCAGTCACCCCTGCACAGGTTAAAGCCCACTCAATCCCTAAAACCCCTAGAGTGGCATCCTCTGTACAACATGAGGATCTCCCAAAAACACCCCCTTCACAACAAATGCCTACCCAATTCCCTGGGCAAACAAGCATAGACCTGAACCAGCTATGCAGCCCAGAGGGTCCCCTGTACCACATGATGAATACTCTCATCAAGAATCACTTCCAAACATACACAGCTAACTTGGAGCTGTCTATCAAGAATCAATTTGGAGTGATCAAGACAAAGATGAATGATCTGTCCAACAAGATAGATTTCAACAGCAAATAGATTGCTCATCTTCAAGGTCAAATCTCCCAACCCTCAACCTCTAAACTTAAACTTGATGAATCCAAAAAGGGGGAGAAAATCAGGGAACCTAAGGAGTCATTCCAAGCCAGGATAAGGGCAAGAGTGGCCATCCTTGAAAGAGATCAGAAAGATCAAGCCAGGAAAGAAAAACTGGCCAAACAGTTTGGTGTCTCAGTGGAAGAGATTGAAGCCACAGAAAAAGAAGATGAGACCCAAACCTCTGAAGAATCCCTAAGGCACAATGAAGAAACTTCTGATGGCAAAAGTTCTGATGAAGAATCAGAAAGTACTGAAGACAATCCTTCAGTAGTTGACAAACCATCAGCAGTTGTCAACCCATCAGAGGTTAACACTTCCAAACCCAAACTGCTGACCCTTCCAGAACCACTGCTCCCATTCAACCAACATCTGATCCTATCAGGCCTACAACTGTTACAACAATGACTGTACTAAACCCTTCTCCTATCTCTCAATCAGCTGAATTACTAGAGAAGAGTTTAGTTGCAGCCAACAAGAAGGCCAGAGAAGATCTGATCTGGAAAACTCTGGAAGAAAGGGATGATCTAGACTTAAGCCATGAAGAAAAACTTCAGGCTTATGAAGCTGAACTACAAAGGCAGGCTAGCCTTGATGAGATTGCTGAACAAGACAAAAGACAACAACTGGTGTCTTACATCACAAAGAACAGCAAGACTAAAGCCTACACACTCAAGGGACTCTCTATGCAAGAGCTGACAAGAAGAGCACAACTGCTTGCAGACAAACTGGCCACAAGCAAAGAAGGAAAGGCCAAGAGAGCCCAAATGATAGAAGAATTAGTAGCAGAGGGCTATGGTTCAAAAGCCTCAGTATCCAGATGGAAAGAAGAAAGACTAATGGATACTTACAGAAAATACAAGGCTGCCAAGGCTGCAAATCCAGAGAAGTTTCAAACTGCTGATCCTTCAAGATCAGTAGTTAGAACTTCTGGTGTATCAACAAGAAGGCCTGCTACTAGAAAGAAAGCAGAGGACAATGTCAAAACTGATTTCAAAATGGTACTACTTGAAGGAAGTTCAATAGTCCATTCAGATTTTGACATTGAGGAGAAACCTCTGTTAACACAATTCAGGGATCCTTCCACTTTTGCCTACCAAATCCAAAAGACCATCAAAGAAAAGATGCATACCAGGGTAGTGACTGAACACCATCTCCCAACTGTTCAGATGCCTGATATGCAACAACAACAAGGAAGAGACTCCCACCTGAGGTTAACTGAAACTGAAAGCATCCAACACTCAGGACCATCAACCCAAGGGACAAGTCTGGTTCCCTATTCTTCTGACTTTAACAAGTCAAAGATACCTATCATCAGATGGTCACTTACTGATAACAACTCAGTATTGTTGACAAGAAGAGACCTCTCAAGCAGGGCTTACAAGAAGATCAGTGATCTAAAGAAACTGTCAACACAAGACCTGCTCACAATTCAACATCTGGAACCACAGAGAGGATCTCTATCTGATGGACAGTTAAACCAGCTCAAGAACACCATGTACAAAGAGATATGGAAGATTGTTCAAGACAGAAGAAAAACATAAGGAATTAGTAAGGTTTTGGCTTCATCAATCCAGGGGGAGATTGTTAGGACAAAGAGGATTGGTGAAACCACTTTTGGAAACCTTAGTCTAATTCACTTCTGTCATTTTGGCTAAGTATAGAAGTACTGAAGAGAAGACAAGAAACTGCTGAAGAGAAGATATGACAAGTGCTGAAGAAGAAACTTCACCAGAAGTTCTGAAGTCCAAACCAGACAAGTTCACTTCAGAAGTACTGAAGACAAACTACTCATCAGTAGTTTGTCATTCATCAGCACTTAGCATCAGATATTTTCCACCGCCTTTTGCATCAGTAGTTTTATTGTTTATTATTACTTTTAGCTGTATTTGATAGTTTCAATGTTGCAACTTGTGCAACTTGTTTCTGATGTTTCTGTACTTGCTTTTTGGGCAAGATACATGTATGTAAACGTCTATAAATAGGAGGCTTCAACCTTCTATTTTAGACATGGATTTTAATAGAAAAATCTTTCAAACACTTTCACTGTTCTATTCCATTTCAGTATTTATTGTGAATCTGTCTAAGTATCTAATTCTCATTTACTGCTTAGATTCATAATAAATACTTGTCATTTATTAGTTTCAATCATCTAGGGGGAGTAATAACTCTTCCTAAGTATAAAAAGTGTTGGTTTAACTTATACATTCCGCTGTGCTTATTATCTGATATACAAGAGCTTGCTAAACACTTAAGTGTCAAGATAGCAAGTTCTTACTTAGCAAAAGAGCAAACTGATCCAACAGTTACTTTATGTGTAGATTTCTTTATTTTTTTAACGTTTACAACCAAAATGGAATCTCGATTGTATAATTCATTGGTCGATCAACACCTCATCTAAATCTCGATTGTAAAACGCGCAACGCGCATGATTTTATACAACTAGTTAAGATCAAATATCAAAATTTACTTTCATATATATTTTAACAAATTCTTTGATTATACATTAATTTATGACAACTATGAAATGATTTAGAACTAGAGAATATTCATTTAACCATACACATAAGAAAACATATATTTAATGAGACGTTTATTACTCATGTATAATAAGTTAATAAATTTTATGATATATAAATATCATATACAATCCGATAAAATAAATCGATATATATTAATCTCGAGTTTTCAGATATTCGTTTATACAATCATTAGGGGAAAATCGTGAATGTCATCAAATTATGGAGGATGTTAAACTTATTGGTTATTTGTGGTTTAAACATAGGCAAAAGTGTATTAGTGTAGAGTGGAATAAATGACTACGATTTAATTTGATGTAAAGAATGGTTTTCGGTTTCTCTGTCTCTTCTCACGATAGAGGGCCGGTTATTTTGGGTGTTAGTGTATGGAATTTATCTTTTAAAAATAAATTTATTTAGTTTTTTATTCATTTTATGTTAGGCAATCTCATTTCCTCATCAATCTAGAGTCTAGACGTTACCGAAACTGATTTATTCATTTATTCCAGGCATGGCCCACTCGCCCCAACCCATGTGTCTCCCCCAATAATATCTTCAATCCGGTGACGTGGAAAGATCTTTTAGATGACGTGGCCTCTTCCCTATCCCAAAAAAACTATCCTCACATGCTCCACAAATCACTTTAATCATCACTTTTTATCCACGTCATCCTTCCCTCTAACGTGCGCCTAGCTTATCTCATCTCCACCATTCATTAACCGTCACCCAGCCTAAATCCACGGCTCATAATAACAAAATAATCCCCACCCGGCGCATGTTAGCGTCCACCACTTAGAAAAAGTGCATCATTTTCAGCAAAATCCAGTTCATGATCCAACATTATTCACAAAGATATTATTCTTTTTTTTTCCACATAATTTCCGGCTGATGCTAACGTGCACCGGCAGTTAGGTTTTAGTCGGAGCATCACTTTCTTTTCTCTGTAGAATTAATTGTTGTATCTTTGTTTTTGGTGATCCTAACGTGCGCCGGAAGCTAGGTTTAAGTTAGAGCATCAATTTTTCTGTGGATTTTGTTTTTAATGATGCTACCGTGCGCTGGAAGTTAGGTTTAAGTTGAAGAAACATCAATCTGGTCTATTGTGTGTCTGTGTGTGTGTTTTTCTTCTTTTTTTTTTGTCCAGTTTATTGTGTTAGAAATCGTTTAAGCATGAAGAATACTGTTATTGAAGTTCAGATTCAATAGTTATTATTATTATTATTATTTTGTGTAGTTTATTGTGTTAGAACTCTAGTGATATGTTGTTAATGAAGTTTAACGACATTAGAAACTGATCGTTTACGCGCAAAGAATAGGGGATTTTCCGGTGTAATGGGAGTTCTCTAGTGTTAGATTCTGTTTTTTGTTGATATCATTAGGATAAGAGTGAGGTTCATATTATTGATGTGTGAGATGGAGCCGATGGGAATTCGGTTGGGCAGAGGTGGAGGTGACAGTTATGGGATGACAGGTGATGGATTTATCGATCGCAGTAAAGTGAGGATTTTACTGTGTGATAATGATTCGAAGGGTTCGGGAGATGTTTTGACTCTTCTTTGTAAATGTTCCTATCAAGGTATATTTAACTACTGTATTATTGTGTTGTTTTAATCAGTGATTGATGATTAGGAGTTTATTTGAATTGTTTGATTAGATCTATTTGGTTTATTAAGATAACTCTACATGATTGTATTGCACGGTTAACTATTCTGTTTCTGTAAAATTTTGATTATGGCGTGTTGGTGGTGACTGTTATATATGATTTTTTTTTTTTTTGTGCTTTACAGTGATTTCAGTGAAATCGCCTAGGCAGGTGATTGATGCGTTGAATGCTGAGGGACCGAACATAGATATCATTCTGTCTGAAGTCGATCTTCCTAAAGCAAAAGGCTTGAAGATGTTAAAGTGCATAATGAGGAAAGAGTTGCAACGCATTCCTGTTATCAGTAAGTTTAGTGATAATGAATTAGTTTTCCTTTGTTTTGAATTCTCATATTTCGTATGTATTGGGAACAAGCCTCATTAGCTTTGTTATTCTTTTTATCAGTGATGTCTGCACAGGATGAAGTTCCGCTCGTTGTCAAGTGTTTAAGCCTTGGAGCAGCTGATTATCTTGTGAAGCCTTTAAGGATTAATGAGCTCTTGAATTTGTGGACACACATGTGGAGGAGAAGACGAATGGTATGTATAATGCATGAGTGATAACATCTTCATGTTAGATCATTCTAAGCGTTGCTGATGGACACTTCATTCACTGTCCTAAGCCATTAATTACTATGTTACTGGTTTTTATTGTAATATTAACTTTCGTTTGGCAGCTTGGATTGACTGAGAAGAAGACGATGATGAACTGTGAAGTTGATCTGGTACTTTCAGACCATAGCGATGCTAAAACAACTAGTACAGTGTTTTCTGATGATACGGATGAAAGGTCAAGGAAAAGTGCCAATCTAGAGATGTCTTTATCAATCCATCATAGAAATGAGGTGAAATTCAGTTTTTATTTATTTATATGTTGTTATTTTATTTATATTTATAATTTTATAAATGGTTTGTGCTGAAGTTCATTATTTTCTCCTTTTTAGCTTTGGTGACTAATTTGACTTGCTAATTATGCTTGTTGCATACCTGCTTTGCAGATTAATGTGATATTGGCTCCTGGCCCTGCAGATGAACAACGTGTTAGTTTATCAAGTGATAGATCAGATCTGCCAGAAAGCAACGGCAATCAACAAGGTGAACAGACCCTCTGATCCAAATTTCATTGCTATTAGCATGTTTTTTGTTTAGTGATCTTAAACAGTTAACCAAGTCCAAGTAGAATCAATCACACCTAATGCATAAGTGTTTAAAAAATAATTCTAAAAGATGGACAAAAGATTTATGGGCCCACCCAACGCGTAACATTTCGGCTCTGACTAAAATATACATCTTTCAACCCCAACCGGTTTGACTCGTTACCCAACCCGCTCATCTAGCCACCTCTAGTACTTTTATTTGCATTACCACAAACAGGCCACTGACTTGGATTTAAAAAACGAGAAGCGCACTGAGGCCACAAGGTCTAAAACTGAGGCGCAAAGCGCAAAAGTGGTGGGCTTTTCGTACTCTAGTCGCAATGTGATTATATAATTTTTTTTATATATTTCGTAGGTTTATAGCATTCCCTAACCAAAATAAAGCAATAAATACAGTTTAAGTATGTCTAAACATATAAATCACCTACATTTACAACTTACAAACCCTGTTGTACAAATTCTGCTGCACAGAAAAGGGCATGTACATGAAGCGCATGCCTCACCTATGCCTCAGGCAAACTTTCGCCAAAAAATTGTGCCTTATATACAACTTGCGCCTTGAGTCACATGAGGCGATGCCCTTTGTGCCTTAGGGCACATCGCGTCCAGGCACGCTTTTTATAACCAAGTGGGTCACTGATTAAGTTTTGCTAACATGGCTTACATTTTTATAGGTTTTTCAAGGCAACTAACGTCTAGCCCAAAGAAATGTAAATTAAAGATTGGTCAATCTTCAGCATTTTTCACATATGTCAGCACCAGCAAGCCCACAAGAAATGCTCCAGGGGTTTTAGCATCTGTTGATGAAAGTACTCTGCTATCAATAATTCACAAAGACTCAAGCTTGCGTGGACATGTGGACGGTCCACCTGTCAACCTTTTCAGTCAAAATATCCCAGAAAAAGTTGTAACGTGTGGCGAGGATGGGGTTGGTGATACTCAAGGACATTATCACACGCCAGTTAAGGAAAATCAGTCCCAGATAGGCGAGTTTCCTAACAATATCAGTTTTAATCCAAATTCTGCTTATCCTTATTACCCTCATGGAGCAATGAATCAAGTTATGATGCCATCATCATCACCATCAATGTATCATGAACATTATCCACCTCATCACATGGCTGGAATGACGTCATTTCCATACTACCCATCGGTCAATATTAGCATACAACCTGGGCAGATGCCCTACCCATGGTCCACATATGGAAGCACACCATCCAATGATGGAAAGGGTCAAAGCCAAACCATTGACCGAAGAGAAGCAGCCTTGCGCAAGTTCAGACAGAAGAGAAAACAGCGTTGCTTTGATAAGAAAATCAGATACATTAATAGGAAAAAGTTAGCTGAGAGACGACCTCGTGTTAGGGGACAGTTTGTAAGGAAGGTTAATGGGATAGACGTGGATCTCAACGGGTATCCTGTTTCAACTGATTTTGATGATGATGATGAAGAAGAAGAATACTAAGCCGGCCACGTTCATTCCACTAAACGATTCAGCAGTTTTTGTGAATGACTGAAAGTCTGAAATATGTTGCAAAGATGTCCAGTGTAAACTGTTGCTTGACCAATTTGGACTGTGATTTTTGATAAATTATCAATGACCTTCGGTGGCGTGAACGGGGTGGTGTCGTTAAGTCTCGGTTAACAAGAAATGCAGCAAAAATGGTAAATTCATGAAGTTTACCAGAGAATGCCTGATGATCCTTGAATGACAGACCGGTAATTGCTAGCTAAGTATGCTCTTGAAATCTTGGCCAGAAAATGCTTTTATATTTCAAATTAAATGAAAACTGTTCTTGTCTCCCTCCATGTTTAGTGACCTACTGCAGGCAATTGGCAACATTACTTTGTGCTTATAGTATGTAACCAGCATTTCACTCTCGATTAGCTAAGTTAACCGAACCAAGTCTCATTGTTATCGATATAAAAAAAAAAAAGAAAAAGAAAAAAAATTGGTTTGTAGCTGAAACTGATCTTGTATGTAAGTATACTGTCACACCACGCCAATGGCGGAAACACGTGGCGCGACGCTCGAAAGCATATCAAAGTCAAGATTAACACAAACTATATTTAATTAGAAAAGATCATTATATTAAGATGTCGGGAAGGAGTACCTGGTTTCAAACATTACTTAAAACCACAAACATTAAGTTTTAAGGTGGGGTGTTTCCGTTTATGTCCCAACCCGAAGGTAACAATAGATGAAACCCCCAACCATTGTCCGACATCCCAAATTCCACCGTACTAGCCGCATACCTGTTCAGCACTTAGTTACCTGAAAGATATGTTTAAAAAGACGTCAATATATAAAATATTGGTGAGTTCACAGGTTTTAGTTTCGTAAATACGACATTTTTACATCCTGTGCAAATCCAGCACATTTTTACATCCTGTGCAAATCCAGCACATTTTTATATCCTGTGCAAATCCAGCACATTTTGTGGCCTTTGTATGGAGTAGCTAGCTCCTACAAATTATGATGATGAGCAATCCCCTGAGTCCCATAACCAAACCAAGACAAATAAATATGCCCCGCTCCAAGTCGTTTCTCGGAACCCAACGACTTAAGTTCAGAATACGTGCACCCCAGGCATACGCCGATGCATAATCGACGCTATCGAGTAGGGGTGGGCCTTGTCAGGCACCAATAGTACTATCCAAATATTCCTTCAGTTTCATTTACCTGAATTAATGGTTACAGTAGCGAGGACCCAACCCCGAGTGGCGACCAAAAACTCAAGTACTCATCATGCCACTTACCACATTTTTAACCTTTGAAAACATTTCAATATGTGATAACTTTTGACAAACATATCTTTCCCCCAGTTAAAACAGTAAAATGGGGCCGTGAAACTCACCTTAATTTCCATGCTTAGCTAGCAAATAAAACTCAAAGCTTTGACCGACTTCCTCGTGCCCTATTTATCAATAAAGGACACCTTAAAGTCTATCATATATATAGCCTAGCTTATTTTCCGGTTAAAAGATAGTTTATTCAACTATCTTGACTCGTGTGTACTAACCCGAGTCTTTAAGTGTTTTAACTCGACGAACCGATCGTGACTTATCATAATTCATGAGTTCACATACGACTTAGTACCCAAGTCGCGCACCTGTTACTATTCGTGTGTAAACCATGTTGGACTACTACCGTGAAACGCACAACTCATCCCGAGTAGTAGCTTGTCTCGTAAATCGGATAATATGATTGTCTTGTATAATTATTTTTGGATAATACACCTTGCGGAAATATAATATAGTTATTAAAATCCTTTTAATAACATTTGTTATTTCTTTTCACCAAATCCGAGTGTTTTAAGTGCTTTCAAAACATTATTTTCCAATAATTTTTCCCCAATAAATTAAGCGTCTACGTATTTCAAATCCGTACATTTAACAATGTTTTGGTTACCAAAAACCATTGAAGTTGACACAATTGACGCTCGACAAAACTATATATTCGTTTTGCGAATATTGTTCGTGATCGACTATTATTGTTTTCCAATACTCTTCGTTAAAATATCACGATTTTGTATCAAATTAGTCTTGTCAAACACTTGAAAATAGTTAATAAAGACGCACCACAATAAGGCCTTTGCGCTTCGGATTTTATAAAAATTTTGGCAGAGTTTCCTCTGTTTCTGTACAAACCACACAACACAAGTCGTCTACAATTTTCCCCAAAATCGACACCAAAACAAGACAATCAATCCATTTATCCGCAATTTCATTTTAGCGAGACATTTATACGTTTCGACAATTATATAAATTTTACTTATTTATATTTATATACATACACCTACACATATATATAGTCCAACATACGGTATTATAAGTCACGCTTAGTATATACGACATCGATTTATACTTTTCGTTAATATAGACCGGTTCGTTTCGCGAGTTAACGAAACTTGTACGTATTGATATATTTATAAGTATATTTTTCTAAAATATCAACAAAATAATACGAACACAATTATACCGGTACTACGCGCGCGTCTCGATCTACGAGTTGACCGGTGCTGACCCGTTGACCTCGTTTGACCGTCATTGACTGAGTTGACTCGGTTGGCTACTCGACCGAGTTAACCAAATCCGACCGAATTGGCTCGATTTGACCGGATCTGGCCCAAGACTTGAACCGTACCACCAAAACAAACCTGAACCAAGCCTGAATCAAAACTGACCCGACTCGGATCCACGAGACTCAGCCTGAAAGCCACCACTTTCGGCCATAACCGGACCACCCAAGACAACCCGAACAACATATTCTTGACCCGAGCCCCGAATCACAGCAGCCACCATCACTATCGGACCAGACCTTCTCCAAAACAAACCATCGTCCTCGTCATCTGAACCACCCCCATCACAACCGACCTAAAACCCATCGCATACTACCTCTGTGTTGCTGCTTCTGCTCGTTTTTCGGGATCTACGACCACCGCACAGCCACCTACCTCCCTCGTCCTCGTCTGAAACAACCACCACAGAACCATCGGCCACCCGATCTGCCCTTGCCTTGGGCTTGGAACACGACGCCGCCTGTCGAACCCACCTCCCGTCGTTTTCCGACCTGTGCAGCTCGTGAAAACCCCTTCGTGGGCCTGTAACCACCACGCTGCCACCACCAAGGAGGGTGGTGGTCAGCCGTCGCCTGAAAGGAGGGTGGCAGGAGAGAGAGAGTGAGCTGTGAGGAGTGAGAGTAGAGAGAGGTGGAGTAGATTGGTTTTAGAGAGAGAGTAGAGAGAGAGAGAGCTGAGATGTGCGGCTGATGGAATGAAGAAGAAGAATATTGTGCCCTTTTATACTTAGGGTTAGGGTTGGTGGTTGTGCACCGCGTATCGAACCCGTTTAAACGTAAATCATCTCGGTTTGTTATTAGGCCCGATAATTAATTACAAAAACTAGTCGGTTTTATTCGAAATGAAAAACATGACTAAACCGAGCAATTTAGATGTTATTTTCGTAACTCGACGCGTGAAAACGGAACACGCGTTAAAATCGCGTTAATCGATCCGGTCGAGCTATACTTCATTTAGGCGACCTGTTCACTTTCGAAACTAAATAAATGAAATTATTTATAATAAATAATTATTCCGAAAGCTCGATAACGGTTAAAACCACACGTTTTGACGTTCGAATCCCACGTCGGTTCCTTTCCGCGTTCTCCAAAACGCTGCGTTTTTTACCGTTTACCGCGCCGATTTCACATTCGATCGCATCGATAGTAAATACGTGTCGTATTTTCATAGAATAAGCTTATGTTATTCCAGTTTGACAAATTTTTGCTGATGTCAGTTCGTTACGTTAAACACGCGAAGTCTTTCTTTAAAGGCATCAAGACTTCAACGAACTTTCAAAAGGACATCGTAGGACTCATATTAGCTCAACTAACCATAATTAACCTTAAACCATGTTAATTATTTCTAAAACATGATTAGAATCACGTTAATCGTTGTACGAAATTTGCCGGTTGTCACATTCTCCCCCCGTTAAGAGAATTCCGTCCCGGAATTCAGTTCAAGTCATCTGATACGTTAGTATCCTTGAACAGGGCGGGATGTTTGCAACTCACACGATTACCCCTTTTCTTTGTGAACTCCAGTTCACGCTTAGCGTCCTAACGAACACAATGTCATGAGTCGGCTACGACCGAGCTCTTGGGTATCGCAATCCGGCACAAATATCGGTTTTCCCGAAATAGTAGAGCTTTGCGTCAACCTGAATCCTGTCGGTTGAGGAATTGACAATGCTTCCTCAAGCCAGACCTGCGGGATTCGTCAAGAGTCCCACTAAGCTCTTGCGATAGTTCGAGCTTGTTCGTTGCAAGGCCAATTTTTAACTGACATATCCGAGTCACTGGAGTACTGAGCGAAGTCACTCCATTACCGTTTTCGTGCTTAACAACACCCTTTCAGAGTATAACACTCAGCAAAGTCCTATACCGATTCGAAGTTCCTAAGGCTAACTCCTTGTTAGCACAACTTCCCGATCGGTTTGGCCACTTATTCAAGAAGATTTGAATCTACCAGATTCGTTGGTCACCTCTTGAACTCACGCCAGATCATGTGTATATCTCTATCTGTCATTCAATGTACTAGAGACGTACACGTATGCACTCCAGAGGACTTCGAGCAGTACACCCCGAACACTAGAGTGTTAATTCCTATCACATAGGAAATTCTGGCGATGAAGTGCGCGAATTTGATTTGCCACCGACACTAATCGTGTCACACAGGACACTTCCGTCCAGGACAATAATTCATTCGTTCGAGGATGGTAATCCATACTCATCTCAAATTGAGTATCCCAGACCTACGTTCAGGTTTGGCACACCCCGGGGGCAGGATAACTACTAAAATCCGATATTGTGAACGTTGGCATCTAGCGTCTAGCCACGACTCTCCAAGAGTATAGGTGGCTATCCGTATGCCTCATATTATAACTACAAACGAGTAGGGGATGAGAAGGTTCCAAACAGCGATCGATTATTGCCTGTGTCTCATCATAGTCACTAGCCACCTCAGGCGACATGACCATTAGATTTGCTCGTTTGAATTTCACTAATCGGGTGATCTTACCAGATCACAAAGCGGTCGACATCCTCGAGGACGCTCCAGGTTGTTTATAGTAGCGGATGGTAATCCTGTGTCCTCACATGGACCGAAATCCACTATGCACCATCTTACAACCTTTTCGTATGAGCGATTGTGGTTAGCGGTACTAGGACGCCTAATATGGACTGATAGAGGTCGAAAGTTTTTGCGTCACTTTCACCCCTTAGTTCCCCAGACAGTAGACAGTGTATATTCAACATACGGCCGTACAATTCCACAATATGCGAGAATTAAAAGTCGACTTAAACACGAATGTCTAGAGGCTCACATCACCTCATCACATTGGTCAACATAGGAATGATGTACATGAATCATCATGATATGGTTGCAGCAACAAACAAGGGATAAGGTCTCGACAACATCTCAACACGTTGGTTTCCTCGAGACGGTAAGCAGAGCATTGGTAACCACCCAAAACAAGGGTACCCAGTGCTTGTCCTGCTATAGGTGCCTCACGAGCACTGGTGTCCTATCGTTATTAGTAACCTAGTAAGTCAATTCTGAACAACACAGGACACTTTCCCTCGAATTGACTATCCGATCCTATGCAGTGATCTGAGTGAAAAGAGTCCTAAAACTGGAATCCCTCACTCGCCAAAGGTTCCATCTTTCGGGTCTTTCAAGTTAAGAGGTGAAATCGAGTCATAATGAATGCATCTGGCATAGATCTCACGTTTGGGCTTGACGGCTTCATGCGCCAAAATCGTTACTTAAAACAACAAATGACCGAGATCGCCCTACAAGAAGTAGTCTTGAGCCTTCCAATAAGGCATCCCATTCAACGACTCAGGTAGTCACACGCATGGGTGCAACATGTAAGCTTTCGATCTCGTCTTGATTAGTCGGTACTAACGCACTGACCTGGCAGCTCATATTACTTTGGTGTCTCCAACAGTGTCTGTCAAGGACAGGGAATTTTGCTCTAGCGCGAGCAATGCTACTGAAAAATAACTGGGAACACCCATATCGACCCAAGGTCGAAAGGGTTCCACTATCCCAAGAATCTACGCAACGACACCAAGGCAAGATAAACCTACCATTAGCAGGATAACATCACTCGAAGGGTTGAGTTGATCGAAGATCTCATCACGGTAGGGTAGCACCCTCGTAGAGTAGGCAATGCTACATGTCCTCCTAGATTCAGGGTTTCATAAGACCTCCGAATCACGTACCGGGGACTCCACCAATGCACTCGCCGTGGGTGGGTCCACACTGTTATTCCTGTAGTCATCGGCATGACACGTTGGCAGGTGTGATGTTAAACAATCCACTGGGATGAGTAATAATAAATTGAGTCTTTCAACTCTTACTAGCCCAAAGGTATGGGTCATAATATCGCTCACATTTACTCGATTCCTTCACGTTCGAGATGTATTCGAAATCCCTTATCACGAACCTCGCCTCGTCCTGTGCGAATCATGGGATTTCCTCCCGACATGATTTGAGAGTGGTTAGTCGACCGAAATGCGCGTAAAGGTTAAGGCTGGACATGGCGTCACTGATGCCTTAGATCTTGAAGAGGTAATGCTCACGAAACGCGCGAGCATATAAAGAGGTCGACACATGATTCGGTCAATTACTCAACTACGAGATTCGAACTTTAGAGAGATACATGTGCTAACACTAGGACTAGAGTGTCTTATTATGACTTCCCGAAAGTCCGTTGGACACCCGATATCCTACATAATCAATGGCGACACTACACAACCATTCAGCAACATAACAACAGTCACATGGGTTTGGGGTAATGTCTTATCCCGAGGGAACCAAGAGTGAAACAAACGACAAGTTATCACATCATCAAGTCAATCCAACAATTGTAGCAATACGTTCACGGTGCAATACGGCAGTACGGACAACACGACAATGATCGCAACACGTCCGCGAAACACATCAACAACGGAATACCGCATCAGGAACAACACGACGACAAAGAAGCATAACAACAAGGCAACACCGCAACGTGAACAACTCAACAACAGAGAAGCATGTCAACCAGGTAGCACCGCAACATGAACCGCATGACACAGAGAAATACGACAACCAGGCTACACCACTGCAGGAGCAGCACAACAATAGGAATGCACCGTCGACAGCGAAACGCAACCGCATGGATATGTAGTCGGCAAAACTGTGCAACTACAAAATGCACAATCGTTAGGGGTAACACCACAACATGAATTCACGACAGCAGGACGACACACAACCTAGCGAGTCCACTATACATAACTACAAGAAGCTCCATTACGGTGAGCACGCACCCCGGTGCGTTTCAGCTCACTTAAGGTGACAGAATCCTTATTTGTATCCTCAGCCACAAACCTATACTCCATAGGCTCATTAGTAGGAACGATTGGATCACCCAAAGGCATCCGCCATCACAACGGAAATGGGAACAATGGGTTCCACCTAATTTAGTAGACTTATTAGGCCGATATCGTTCCTAGGGAGAATGACTGTATACTCAATATAAGTCACTCGAATAATAGCAACTGTAGCACTGACAGACTCAACCATGCCTGAGAACCATCGCCGACATTAGTCTTGGCAGGAGCCAGGGAATGATAACGAGCGGTTCAACGAAAAACCTCAAAGAAAATGGAGTTAATAACAACGAACTCCATCGTGACACAACCATGGTCATAGCGGCTTGGCAAGGGTCTTATAAATGTCCATGTCAATGACAGTGATCTTAGTAGGAGCCTTCGAAACAACAGCAACATCAAACTTGACAAAGGCCATAGAAACATCCTCAACACGCTCAGTATGAGCTACACTCTCAGTAACGACGACATGATTCGCTTGGGTCATAGGACGATGGTAGCAGCAACAGCAGCAGGCTCAGCAGAAACCTTAGACCCGTCGTAGTTATTAGGCGTGTGGTAAATAGTATCCATAGGACCTAGGAACCAAGCTACATCTTTTCCAGTATCAAAATACTGGTCACAACGAGAATAGTAGAGGTAGAAGGATCATGATTTATCGAGACACCACGATAAAATAAAAACGATACAGACTCGGGCAATTCAGCCGAGTCATCCTTCTCATTAGGGTCCTCTTGCATGTTATTTTGGCCCTAGCACCGACAGTCATCAACTGAAATGCCTCTCCGCCACCTAGGCAAGGCCAACGAACTTTCTTCCTGATAGGCCACGTAGTGAGAGTAACGAAATATGACAAGAGATTAGACAAGTCACATTGCCCATGACGAATGGATCTCGCAACCTTAGTTTATAAAACACCGTGACAAAGGGACGCAACGTCTCAATACCTATGGGGATTGATGGAAAACACTTCGCATCATTTGCCACCCCAAATAGACAACCAGTCTCGTCGTCCTGACGAGGGTAGTAGACGTTCAATATTGCAACATGAGCAATGGAATTGCTGTCCCATGGGTAAGTTTAGTTGACAGAATAACGTGACCACTTCCAGTAGTCCGTTATTTGATTTTCGAGGGGAATTTCGATGTCAGCCAGAGCGTTCCGTGACACTTGACATTTACGAGTCACACGCTTTACGATTTCGGCTCCCGAAATGTGGTTTCACTCCCCGAGTATTATGACGGATTCAGACGCAAAACGCACGTCGTGATCCTATATTCAATATATATGTATGTCACCATATATATTAACTGACTTGGATAAAATTATCTCCGACTCGACTCACTTTACCATATAACTACTTTCCCATTAAGTAGTCATACTAGGATCTTGTCGATTTGACATTTCGTTTTACCACCATCGACTCGACTCACTTTACCGTATAATTATTTTCCCATTAAATAATTATACTAGGATTATGTCGATTCGACACTACATTTTACAACCATCGACTCGACTCACTTTACCGTATAATTATTTTCCCATTAAATAATTATACTAGGGTCTTGTCGATTCGACACTACATTTTACAACCATCGACTCGACTCACTTTACCGTATAATTATTTTCCCATTAAATAATTATGCTAGGGTCTTGTTGATTCGACACTACATTTTACAACCATCGACTCGACTCACTTTACCGTATATTTATTTTCCCATTAAATAATTATGCTAGGGTCTTGTCGATTCGACACTACATTTTACAACCATCGACTCGACTCACTTTACCGTATAATTATTTTCCCATTAAATAATTATACTAGGGTCTTGTCGATTCGACATTGTATTTTACGACTATCGACTCGACTCACTTTACCGTATAATTATTTTCCCATTAAATAATTATACTAGGATCTTGTCGATTCGACATCTCGTTTTCAACACTCGACTCGGCTCACTTTACCATATATTTATTTTCCCATTAAATAAATATACTAGGATCTTGCCGATCGATATTTCGTTTTCAACACCCGACTCGGCTCACTTTACCATATATTTATTTTCCCATTAAATAAATATACTAGGATCTTGCCGATTCGACATTGTTGATTTAGACGGGGGCTATCATGCCTTCTAGATAAAGATGATCAAGCCTATTAACTCAGCAAGGATGATTCTGCCCTCCAATAGGGGAAGGAACGCCTGACCCTCGAAGACAACTTGGGCATGTGCTAGATCAAGAATGACTTACTCACAGTAATAACATAGCAGCACACGGGCAACTAATCTCAATACTGATCCACATAGGGTCCCGTGCTCAAAACGCACTGGTTTTGCAGGGACGCACCCTCGGTCTTCACTGGTTTCCAAGTTTAGCGTTCCACGCATCGTACCAAGCATTCATCTCTTCGGTAGGCAGTGCATCCTCGTACGTCCGCTCCATCGAAGAACTTTGTGCGGAGGCATTAAACTCCTATACAAGGAAGTTTTCGTCTCCTGTCCTTATCCGATGCGAGGGTTTTCTTCAGATTACTCATATGAATAAAAGTTCGAGCTCTTCCGTGTTCGTACCTTAGAGGTAATGCTGAAGAAAGCTCATTCAGTTTGCGAGGATCGAAATCAAGGGACATCAACAAGACCTCCCTTTTAGCCCGTTGGCCAATCAAAAGCTAAGACTGACCCTACAGTACAAGAATAGACAAGGCAAGGAGTGATCACCAATCCCAGCCCTAGCGCCCACCAAGGTTACCGTGCACCACAAGTTATTATTACGTGTGCACCCGCAATGATAATCGGTGTTGCCAGGTAATTTTGGTGCCCGCTAGTTCTGAGCTTCCTGATCCAAAACAAAGATTTCACACAATAAAGGACCTAGACTAGCTTCGCCTTCACAACATTAGCAACACGACAACGTCCACTAGCACGATAGAGGTTAGCCCTTCCGATCATCCTGTCCGCAGGTAAGCGGGTGATTTCGTCGTAGACTACCGCTTGTCCTTCCCGCTTGTCGATGTCGGTAACCGATGCAAAAGTGCGGACTAAAGTGAAGTGTGAGACGATATCCTTACAGGCAAGCTATCTGTACTACTTATATGCATTAACTAGCACTAGTTAGAAAATCGGATCTCTACACAATCTAAGCATTCATATCCTTATTTTCTAACATTTTATATATTGACACACATGGCTAGTCGGTCGGAATTTCCCCTTGTACAATCCATGTACAATGTTCTTTCTTTTCTAAAAATATTTCGTTGTGTTTTTTTTTTTTTTTTAAAACTTCGTTTTCGAGCCAAAACCGGTTATAGTCTAGATTTTTCAAAAATACTAGTTCGCTATAACCTTGGCTCTGATACCACTTCTGTCACACCACGCCAATGGCGGAAACACGTGGCGCGACGCTCGAAAGCATATCAAAGTCAGGATTAACACAAACTATATTTAATTAGAAAAGATCATTATATTAAGATGTCGGGAAGGAGTACCTGGTTTCAAACATTACTTAAAACCACAAACATTAAGTTTTAAGGTGGGGTGTTTCCGTTTATGTCCCAACCCGAAGGTAACAATAGATGAAACCCCCAACCATTGTCCGACATCCCAAATTCCACCGTACTAGCCGCATACCTGTTCAGTACTTAGTTATCTGAAAGATATGTTTAAAAAGACGTCAATATATAAAATATTGGTGAGTTCACAGGTTTTAGTTTCGTAAATACGACATTTTTACATCCTGTGCAAATCCAGCACATTTTTACATCCTGTGCAAATCCAGCACATTTTTATATCCTGTGCAAATCCAACACATTTTTATATCCTGTGCAAATCCAGCACATTTTGTGGCCTTTGTATGGAGTAGCTAGCTCCTACAAATTATGATGATGAGCAATCCCCTGAGTCCCATAACCAAACCAAGACTAATAAATATGCCCCGCTCCAAGTCGTTTCTCGGAGCCCAACGACTTAAGTTCAGAATACGTGCACCCCAGGCATACGCCGATGCATAATCGACGCTATCGATTAGGGGTGGGCCTTGTCAGGCACCAATAGTACTATCCAAATATTCCTTCAGTTTCATTTACCTGAATTAATGGTTACAGTAGCGAGGACCCAGCCCCGAGTGGCGACCAAAAACTCAAGTACTCATCATGCCACTTACCACATTTTTAACCTTTGAAAACATTTCAATATGTGATAACTTTTGACAAACATATCTTTCCCCCAGTTAAAACAGTAAAATGGGGCCGTGAAACTCACCTTAATTTCCATGCTTAGCTAGAAAATAAAACCCAAAGCTTTGACCGACTTCCTCGTGCCCTATTTATCAATAAAGGACACCTTAAAGTCTATCATATATATAGCCTAGCTTATTTTCCGGTTAAAAGATAGTTTATTCAACTATCTTGACTCGTGTGTACTAACCCGAGTCTTTAAGTGTTTTAACTCGACGAACCGATCGTGACTTATCATAATTCATGAGTTCACATACGACTTAGTACCCAAGTCGCGCACCTGTTACTATTCGTGTGTAAACCATGTTGGACTACTACCGTGAAACGCACAACTCATCCCGAGTAGTAGCTTGTCTCGTAAATCGGATAATATGATTGTCTTGTATAATTATTTTTGGATAATACACCTTGCGGAAATATAATATAGTTATTAAAATCCTTTTAATAACATTTGTTATTTCTTTTCACCAAATCCGAGTGTTTTAAGTGCTTTCAAAACATTATTTTCCAATAATTTTTCCCCAATAAATTAAGCGTCTACGTATTTCAAATCCGTACATTTAACAATGTTTTGGTTACCAAAAACCATTGAAGTTGACACAATTGACGCTCGACAAAACTATATATTCGTTTTGCGAATATTGTTCGTGATCGACTATTATTGTTTTCCAATACTCTTCGTTAAAATATCACGATTTTGTATCAAATTAGTCTTGTCAAACACTTGAAAATAGTTAATAAAGACGCACCACAATAAGGCCTTTGCGCTTCGGATTTTATAAAAATTTTGGTAGAGTTTCCTCTGTTTCTGTACAAACCACACAACACAAGTCGTCTACAATTTTCCCCAAAATCGACACCAAAACAAGACAATCAATCCATTTATCCGCAATTTCATTTTAGCGAGACATTTATACGTTTCGACAATTATATAAATTTTACTTATTTATATTTATATACATACACCTACACATATATATAGTCCAACATACGGTATTATAAGTCACGCTTAGTATATACGACATCGATTTATACTTTTCGTTAATATAGACCGGTTCGTTTCGCGAGTTAACGAAACTTGTACGTATTGATATATTTATAAGTATATTTTTCTAAAATATCAACAAAATAATACGAACACAATTATACCGGTACTACGCGCGCGTCTCGATCTACGAGTTGACCGGTGCTGACCCGTTGACCTCGTTTGACCGTCATTGACTGAGTTGACTCGGTTGGCTACTCGACCGAGTTAACCAAATCCGACCGAATTGGCTCGATTTGACCGGATCTGGCCCAAGACTTGAACCGTACCACCAAAACAAACCTGAACCAAGCCTGAATCAAAACTGACCCGACTCGGATCCACGAGACTCAGCCTGAAAGCCACCACTTTCGGCCATAACCGGACCACCCAAGACAACCCGAACAACATATTCTTGACCCGAGCCCCGAATCACAGCAGCCACCATCACTATCGGACCAGACCTTCTCCAAAACAAACCATCGTCCTCGTCATCTGAACCACCCCCATCACAACCGACCTAAAACCCATCGCATACTACCTCTGTGTTGCTGCTTCTGCTCGTTTTTCGGGATCTACGACCACCGCACAGCCACCTACCTCCCTCGTCCTCGTCTGAAACAACCACCACAGAACCATCGGCCACCCGATCTGCCCTTGCCTTGGGCTTGGAACACGACGCCGCCTGTCGAACCCACCTCCCGTCGTTTTCCGACCTGTGCAGCTCGTGAAAACCCCTTCGTGGGCCTGTAACCACCACGCTGCCACCACCAAGGAGGGTGGTGGTCAGCCGTCGCCTGAAAGGAGGGTGGCAGGAGAGAGAGAGTGAGCTGTGAGGAGTGAGAGTAGAGAGAGGTGGAGTAGATTGGTTTTAGAGAGAGAGAGTAGAGAGAGAGAGCTGAGATGTGTGGCTGATGGAATGAAGAAGAAGAAGAATATTGTGCCCTTTTATACTTAGGGTTAGGGTTGGTGGTTGTGCACCGCGTATCGAACCCGTTTAAACGTAAATCATCTCGGTTTGTTATTAGGCCCGATAATTAATTACAAAAAACTAGTCGGTTTTATTCGAAATTAAAAACATGACTAAACCGAGCAATTTAGATGTTATTTTCGTAACTCGACGCGTGAAAACGGAACACGCGTTAAAATCGCGTTAATCGATCCGGTCGAGCTATACTTCATTTAGGCGACCTGTTCACTTTCGAAACTAAATAAATGAAATTATTTATAATAAATAATTATTCCGAAAGCTCGATAACGGTTAAAACCACACATTTTGACGTTCGAATCCCACGTCGGTTCCTTTCCGCGTTCTCCAAAACGCTGCGTTTTTTACCGTTTACCGCGCCGATTTCACATTCGATCGCATCGATAGTAAATACGTGTCGTATTTTCATAGAATAAGCTTATGTTATTCCAGTTTGACAAATTTTTGCTGATGTCAGTTCGTTACGTTAAACACGCGAAGTCTTTCTTTAAAGGCATCAAGACTTCAACGAACTTTCAAAAGGACATCGTAGGACTCATATTAGCTCAACTAAACATAATTAACCTTAAACCATGTTAATTATTTCTAAAACATGATTAGAATCACGTTAATCGTTGTACGAAATTTGCCGGTTGTCACATATTCAACCAAAACATTAGTTATAGACTTGGTTCTGGTCATTAAGTTATGTCTTCCCAAATTCCAAATTAGTAATCCAAAGGCTTCATCTTTGGATCTATCTAAAATTTTATTAGGGTGGGGGAGGTGCCCTCACACATGGGGCTTGCGGTTAACCCAACATGGGTACATAGCCGCCACCCCTTGGGGTTCTCCTTGTGTGTTCCACTCACAGGCTCGTATACCAGATTTGGTGACATAGTGTGATTGGTGGGTGGTGATGAATAGGTGGGGCCCATAGTTCTAAGGTAGATGACATGAGTCTTCTTAGGCGGGGAGTGGCGCAACCTCTTACTACCCTGATTTCCTTAGATCATGCACTCTGTCACCGCATTATACTGTTTCACTACCCTGAAACACCAATTTAGAGGCAACACAAACCTTGAACCACTACTCTGAACGAATGCTTATCATTTGAGCACCACTTCCCAACCAATTATCGATCCAAAAATTTATCTTACCACCATCTCCCGCTCTAACCACCAGGTTTTGTTCTGAAAGGATCTCTAGCCTCCTAAACTCTTTATTCAACAATAGTTATAACAAAAAATAATACGAAAAATTGATCACATCCGAGCGTTTCCGCGGTCGAATCCATTTTGAATTGCTGGCTGCCTCATCTCGAAAGCCATTAATGACTCTTATTCCTACCCAACGGATCAACCGCAGAGCTCTGGGCCAACCCTTACCAGTGATTCTCGCCCCCTACCATTCTGTCCTTCCAGGAGGAGATGGATGAATGGAAAGCAAGTAAACAGGAAAGCTAGACTAAGGTCCTTAACCAGGGGTTGGAAGCCCTATTTTCAAGGGGTGATGGGAGGTGAGTTCGGGTCTGATAGCTATAAATCTAAATAGAAATCTTATCAATATTATATTATATAGATATAGATATAAATTAATCTTAATCCTGTAATCAAAGAAAGAGAGTGAATTCTTATCTTGTGACTTAGAAAAAATGGTTCTCTGTGAAGGAACGAAATGACAATTTATTCCTATTTATTCCTATAGAACAAGACGATTGAATTGGAAATATCGACAAATTCTTGCGGAGTCCAAAGAAATGAAAATAAATAAAAAGGGGTTAGCTTCGGATCCTGCTCCTCTGCAATTTCTGGCCCCGTATTCTGGCTGTGCCATGGGGGAATATTTCCGCGATAATGGAATGCACGCATTAATAATCTATGATGATCTTAGTAAACAGGCAGTGGCATATCGACAAATGTCATTATTGTTACGCCGACCACCCTCAAAATTGAAAATGGGTCAAGTTATTCTCTACGGTGTATAAAAAATGACAAGGATGAGAAGGATATAAAAAACATAATGGATCACGAGATATAACACAATAGTCACACAATATAAAGACAATAAATATAATACAATGTCAAAGAAAAAAGACACAATGAATCATAAAAATAACGCAATGAAAATAAAGAAAGACACAATGCAACATAAAAGATATTATGAATTAACACAAATTAAAAGTGGTTGTTCGGCTACCTATTCAGGCTCGTCTTGAGTTTCAAGCACGAGCTCGGGCTCCTCTTGAGAACCTTGGCCATAGTTTACGTTCATGTTTGACGCAAACCCCATTGGCCCTTGAAAAAATTGACCCGACATGCCAAGTAATTGTGCGTACCCCATTGTGTTTGCGTCGAAATCCCCCTAATTAAATGTGGGTGGCGGTTGGTTTGTGTCTGGCCGCGTAGCATTCGGGTTGCCCCGGCGAGACAGGACCCCAAAAGGTTGACGGTAGGGAAACATTTTTGTGTTTGTAGTGGTGTTTTTTAGTTTGAATATGTTTGTGGTTGTAGGGTGTTTGTTTGTGTTTTAGAGTGTTTGTTTGTGTAGTTTATATATATATATATATATATATAGTATAAGGTTATATTGGAAACCCTTGTTATAGTGAAAACCTTGGAAACTCTATCAAACTCTAACTTCCCGACTTTTTTTTTCTATGAAAATTTTAGGGTATGTAACATACATGATTTTAAACATTTTGGGCCAAAAAAATCGAAAAAGCGCCGAGCCGTTTTTTTTTTTAAAAATAAAACCGTCTTCGGGTAAAAATGGGTAACACGTGTTAGTTTGGCTTAACATGTGTTAGTCGAAAATTTATTTATTTTTTTTTAAAAAAAAGTGCACGGCGCTTTTTTGATTTTTTTGGCCCAAAATGCTTAAAATCATGTATATTACATGCCCTAATTTTTTCAAAATTAAAAAAAATTTGGAAGTCAGAGTTTCCAGAGTTTTCACTATAAGAATGGGTTTCCACATTATCCTTACCCTATATATATATATATATATATATATATATATATATATATATGGTAGGGTTCAAATAGGAACCAACCCTTAAGTAGGAACTATAGGAACCAATCTGAGTCATCCATATTCAATGGCATGATTGTAAATAAGTAAAACTTTAATTAATTGTTATTTTAATAAAGGGGTATTAATGTCTTTTGTTCAATATCATTTATTAGGTAATTAATAAGAAACTCATGTATATTTGGAAACAACAAATTAGTGTTTATGGTATACCCAAACGTATTTATTGTATATACTATTAAAATTATATCTCGGTATATATACAACAGTGTACATTGGTGTATATTCGTTTTTTCATTCATCATCATTCAACATCATTGACGAGGTAGGCCCAATCTAAATGGATTAGCCCATACCAAATGAAGGTCTAACTAGCTATGGGTCGGCCCATTAATAAACTTGGACTGGATTGACCCAGTTAACCAGGTCCCGGCCAACGAGTCGATAGACTCAACCTCCTATCCGAGAACTGTGGAAAGAAGGTTCGAATAAAAGGATAATGCCTATCTGCACTAAGATCGGGAGTTTAGTTCCCGGAGATAGGCCCGAAGAGGCGGTTACGAGAAGAAAGGCGAGGTTATAAATACAGGTAGGAGGTAAACGAGAGATTCATTCACATACACCTGAGCTTTTACTTTACTTCCCCTTTTACGCCAATACTTATTCTCACGCCGGAGGGTGGTCACAGGAAACCCCCCTTTCCTGTGGCGAGTCCTAACGGTGCTTTGTTTTGCAGACATCTAGGTTCCGATCAGTGGGTCGTTTATAGCTGGGAAATTATTCTTATCAACTCCGAGAGATATTTACTTCTTCATTGGCGCCATCCGTGGGACACGAAGCAAGGAGTTAGTTACCGGCTTGATAACCCAAGGATCCAAGATGGCTTCGAACCAAAACGCCATAGTGAGCACCAGTTTGGCAGAAGACAACCAAAGTCAATTCCCTATAGCAGAGCGGGTGGACGGAGCAGTCGCTTCAGATTCAGAAGGAGAGGGGGATGGGGTGGCTCCAGGCTTCGCCCTAGGAACATCAACTGCTCGGCCAAGCAACACACAGACGCCAACGTCGTCTGGAAATCTCCAAGGGCCTTTCTCTTTTGTGAGAGGGCCGGCCCCATCATACACTTACACTCGGCCGATTGCCAGTACCACTTTCCCAGCCGCACGAGTGTCGGCTCCTACGCCGTCCATGCCATGGTACACCGCAGCACAAACCTTACCCCTTTTCTCGGCCGCTCTCTCGGCAGCTATGACTTCATCACCACAAGCAACCCTTATCCAACCAAGCATACCGCCCTATACCCCGGTCACACCCGGAAACCAACCCTTTATGCCTTATTACCCCCATGTCTCCATACGGGTATATATGTGCACCGTCCGCTGGGGGTACATATTCATACCCCTACCCATATATGTACCCGCCTATGCAGCCATCCCTCCCGGGGTGGAATCCTCATACCGAGATACCCTCAAGTGGAAGATTGAATGACGTACATACACGTCTCACCTACGAGACTACTCCTGGGGGTCCGAGCGCATCAGCCGGTCCTCATCAGGGGCGGCAGCGAAACCCGGCTGTGTCACAAGAGAACGAAGAGCAAGGCGACGATGAAGACCTCACCCGGCCGTATCGTCCTCCGGCGATGGCAACTTATTCCAAGTTCTCGGCTAGGATAGCCAATGCTCCACTGCCTCCAAACTTGAAGCTCCCATCAACGGTGGGTAAGTACGACGGGACCGGAGATCCCGATGATCATTTGAGCATTTTCGAGTCCGTGGGGACATCTAAGGATTGGCCGATGCAGGCCTGGTGCCACATGTTTGTCCAGACCCTTGTTGGGGCAGCACGGGTCTGGTGGGATAGATCCATTTCCAATTGGAGAGAAATCCATAAAGGATTCACACAACAGTTCAGCCAGCAACGTAGGCACACCAAGTACAGGGATGAGGTGATGCATATTCGCCAGAGAGATAACGAGCCTATGGAGAACTTCATAATTCGTTTCAACAAGGAACGACTACAAATCCCAGGCCTTACTGAAGAGCTGGCATGTACCGCATTCACCATGGGGGTGAATGATGACAGATTGTTGAGGAAGCTTCACGGTCCCCACAGATACCCGCAAACTATGGACGAAATGATGACCATAGCCAAGGCATATGTTAAGCAGGAAAAAACGATCGCCATGAACCATGCAGTACGCAAGAAGCAGGAAGCTATCAAGACAGGTGACAGCCAAGACTCTCGAAGTTCCAGAAACAGGGGGCGGTCTGGCCAACCCTACTCAAGGGACGACCGCCGGGATCATACACGAAGACCGGAGAAGTCCCGGGACTCCTACTCTAGCAGAGGAGAAGCAGCCCCCAAACCCAAGCTAGATTATCCAGAGCTTATCAAGACACCGTCCCAGATACTAGAAACTGAAAACCTGAGGCTGAACACTCCTCGGCCGGTCAAAGACTCGCCGTCAAAAGACAAGTCCAAATTCTGCGATTATCACAAGGGTAACGGTCACGATACAAATGACTGTTTTCAGCTCAAGAGACAGATAGAATACTTTGTCAGGACGGGGAAACTAGCACACCTGGTCAAGGATATGAAGCCGGGCCCCTCAGCCTGGGAAGATAAAGCGGCCGGAAAGAAGCCCAGAGAGATCAATGCCATACGGCCGGAAGCAAATAGTGGCACAAAAAGATGTTTTGAAACAATCGAGCCGTGGATGGAAGCAACAATGACAGTGCCACCTTATTACAAGGCCCTGAGGATGGAAGCATTAGTAATATCAGCCGCTGTGGGTGATTACAGCATGAAGAGAATCATGGTAGACACGGGTAGTTCGGAGGACATCATCTATGAACCATGCTTTAGAAGAATGACGAGCGAAGATCAGAAAATGTTGGCACCGGCACATGGCCCGGTAAAAGGGTTCACAGGGGAAAGTGTGGAGCCATTAGGACAGTTGACGTTTCCGGTGACTCTGGGCGATGGTTACAAGGAGCGTACCGTCCTAATCACCTTCTTAGTGATCCCAGCTACTTCCCAATACAACATGATCATCGGCAGGTACACTTTGGGTCGAATTGATGCTTTGGTATCCACTACCAGAGGATTTATCATGTTCCCAACTCCACACGGTGTTGCCACCGTTTCCGGGGAAAAAGTGTGTGCTGTGTCCGATAACAAGGCTTGCCGTCAAGCACCGGCAGGAATTCGGGGGCCAGAGAGATGGGTCCTGAGTGCGAAATACCCTGACCAGACAGTCACAATTGGAAGCTCCCTTGCACCAACAACTCAGGAGAAGCTAAAGCAGCTGCTAAAACAGAACATGGACGTGTTCGCTTTCTCACCCTCTGACATGACTGGGATTGCCCGGTCAAAGGCGGAACACAAGCTTGCCACTTATCCGAATGTAAGGCCGATCATGCAAAAGAAAAGAAGTATGGCCCCGAACCGAAGAGCTGCTGTAGTTCAGGAAGTTAAGAAGCTTGAAGAAGCAGGAATCTTGAGAAAAACTAAGTACCATACATGGGTTGCTAATCCAGTCATGGTGCGAAAGCACGACGGGACATGGAGAATGTGTGTGGATTATAAAGATTTGAACAAAGCATGCCCCAAGGATGCTTACCCACTCCCGGAGATAGATCTTAAAGTGGACTCCCTAGCACCATTCCAGTTCAAATGCTTTTTGGATGCGTACAAAGGGTACCACCAGATCCAGATGAGCAAAGAAGATGAGGACAAGACGGCTTTTCATACAGATGCCGGTATATACTGCTACACTAAAATGCCGTTTGGTTTGAAAAATGCCGGAGCGACATATCAGAGGTTGATGGATCAGGCATTCGAGCAGCAGATCGACAAGAATCTGGAGGTTTACGTGGATGATTTGGTGATAAAGAGCCAGACGGAAGATATGATGCTGAAAGACATCGAAGAAACGTTTAATACCCTCTGGGAATACAACATAAAGCTCAATCCAGGTAAGTGCTCCTTTGGTGTGGAAGAAGGAAAGTTTCTGGGGGTCATAATATCAAAGGACGGATTCAGGGTTAACCCGGAGAAGGTGGCAGCCATACGAAACATGCCTGCCCCCAAAACACTAAAAGAAGCTCAAACACTCAATGGCAGGCTGGCGGCTATCAACAGGTTTCTTGCCAGGCACGCCGAACGGTCATTATCATTCATCTCCATGCTCAAAGATTGCTTGAACAAGAATAGATTCAAATGGACTGATGAAGCAGACAAGGCATTTGAAGAGATGAAGATGTTCGTTGGTAACTTACCTATGCTCACGGCACCACGTCCAGGAGAGATATTAAAAATGTATTTGGCAGCAGGACATCATGCAGTTAGTTCGGTACTTCTAGTCGAAAGAGACAAATGCCAAACCCCGATTTACTACATCAGCCGGACGTTGTCCGATACAGAAAGCAGGTATCCTACATTGGAGAAGTTAGTGCTAGCACTGGTTCACACGTCTCGAAGGTTGCACCGATACTTCCAGGCCCACGAAGTGGAAGTCTTGACAAATTTCCAACTGGGGCAGATTTTGAACAGGCCAGAAGTGTCCAGAAGACTGGCAAAATGGGCAATTGAATTGGGGGGACTGGACGTAGTTTTCAAAAAGAGGACGTCGGTAAAGGGGCAGGTCATAGCTGACTTTATGACTGAGATCCCGGAAGGGGAGATAATCCCGGAGGTTATCCGGAAAGCAGAAGATACACTGGAAGATGGATCCACCCCGTGGCAGTTGTACACCGATGGTTCTTCAAATAGCAAGGGTGTCGGAGCCGGCTTATTATTGGTTAGTCCGGAAGGTACGAGGTTCCTCTATGCCCTGCGGTTTGATTTCGAGTGTTCCAACATTCATTCCGAATACGAAGCACTGCTAGCAGGGTTACGAGTAGCCCTGGCAATGGGTGCTACTCAGGTGGACGCCCATGTAGACTCGCTGTTGGTGAATAACCAAGTCAACAAATCATACGAGGCAAGGGATGAGTCTATGTCAAAGTACCTTGACAAGACAAAAGAGCTCATGGCAAAATTCAAGAAGGTCACGTTACATCATGTGAGAAGGCATAAGAACGACATAGCAGATGCACTCAGCAAGCTAGCATCATCCGACACTGATAAAGACGTCCGTATTGAAACCTTAAAGCACCCGTCTACACAGGTATCCGCCGTGCACTCTGTACACACGGTGGAAATCTCATGGATGACTCCCATCCAGAGATACCTCACAGACGGGAGTCTACCAGAAGACAAGGCAGAGGCAATGAAGATCCGGACCAAGTCCCTACAGTATGAGGTCCAGGCCGGGGTCCTTTACAGAAAATCTTACTTGGGTCCAGACCTGAGATGCGTATCTCCCTCGGAAGCACAGTACTTAATAAAAGATATTCATGCAGGCATATGCGGTATACACGCAGGACCCCGGGCAGTAGTGGCGAAGATAACCAATGCATGTTACTACTGGCCCAGAATGCATAACATGGCCGTGGAAGAACTCAAGAAGTGTGTCAGCTGCCAGAAGTATGCCCCGGTAACGTGTCGGCCAAAAAACAACTTGATCTCGGTAACGGCAGCATGGCCATTCCAAAAGTGGGGCATAGATCTGGTAGGGCCGTTTCCCCTGGCCCCGGGAAAGCTCAAGTACCTAGTAGTAGCCATTGACTACTTCACGAAATGGGTTGAAGCAAAGCCGTTGGCTAAGATAGAGGCCGGTAACATCAAAAAGTTCTTATGGGAGCATGTGGTTTGTCGTTTTGGGGTCCCCCTGTATCTGGTCAGTGACAATGGGACACAGTTCGTCGACAAACACTTACAGGAATGGTGCAAGAGTATGAACATACAGCAGATATTCAAATCTGTTGCCCATCCTCAAGGCAACGACCAGGTTGAAAGAGCCAACATAAGTATACTCGACGGAATCAAGAGACGGTTAGATCAAGAAGGAAAATCATGGGTCGACCAGTTGCCACATGTTCTCTGGGCCCATCGAACAATGCCAAAGACTAGCAACGGAGAAACACCTTTCTACCTGACGTATGGCTCGGAGGCAATGATCCCGGTCGAAATGATGATACCTTCCACCCGACATGCCAATCAAGAAGCCAACAATGATCAGCTGCTAAGGCACAACCTCGAATCGTTAGAGGCCCGGCGTGATGAAGCTTACATTAAGGAGGCCAGGTACAAGAGATTGTTGGAAAAATACTACAACAAAAAGGTGAGGAGCTGCTCATTCAAAAGAGGTGACCTGGTCATGCGGGACAATGAAGCTAGCAGGCAGCAGCCACAGGGAAAACTGAGCCCTAACTGGGAAGGGCCTTATGATATTGCCGAGGACTTAGGCAAAGGGGCATACCGTTTAAAATAGCTGGATGGCACACCAGTCCCTAGAAGCTGGAATGCCGCCCAACTAAGGAAATGTTATATGTAACAATGACATTAAACATCCTTGTTTATAGGTTGATGTAAGCTGACCCGACCGGTAACCACGATACCCCGGGACAGCAAGTTTTTATTTTATTTTATTCTACAATCAATAATAAGACGCCTATGGTGGCATTTGCAGATATACATTGGTGTATATTCGTTTTTTCATTCATCATCAACACAGATATACATTGGTGTATATTCGTTTTTGAAGTGTACATTGGTGTATATCAGTTTTTTTTTTTGTTCATTCATCATCATCAACACAGATATACATTGGTGTATATTCGTTTTTTCATTCATCATCAACTACACAGATATACATTGGTGTATATTGGTTTTTTCATTCATCATCATCAACACAGATATACATTGGTGTATATTCGTTTTTTCATTCATCATCAACACAGATATACATTGGTGTATATTCGTTTTTGAAGTGTACATTGGTGTATATCAGTTTTTTTTGTTCATTCATCATCATCATCAAACACATATATACAACGGTTATATGATCTTCTATCACATGAGATTGTGATTCAATGTTTTCATGTATAGAATTATTATCCATAACTTGGACATCTGAATCGTTGGCCGATTTTAGATTCTTTTAAATCGAAAGTTTTTTCAATTCAATCAATTTAAATCTTCTGAATTTGATTGGAAGTTATTTCGATTCAATCGAATTCAATCGAACGTGATTTTTTTTATTTGGGATTAGAGATGATAATAGGTTGAGAGATTTAAGGAAAGTCAAAAAAAAAAAACTTGCATATTAATTGCAGGAAGATAATTAACTGCCATATATAAAACTTTTAATTAAATTAAAATATAATATTTAATTGTCTAATTACATAACTACCCCCTAGATCAAGATCAAAGATGAATGACTCAGATTGGTTCCTAAGTTCCTAACTAGGCTCTTGGTTCCTACCTGATCTTTTTCCTATATATATATATATATATATATATATATATATATATATATATATATATATATATATATATATAAAGTAAAAAAAAATTAAACCGTTGCAAATTAAAGGTAAACGATCAAAACTTTTTTGACCGTTTGAAATTTTAAAACGGTCGAATCCTCCACGTGACCAAAGTTGATTGGTTGGTGCTTTTGTTACACAACGTTATAAATATAACGCTACCGGAATTTTTTAGGAGATGGCGCCCCTGTACCGGTGTGGGGGGGCGCTATTTTGCCATAACGCCGCACATCACGCTGCAGTAGACATGTACAAACCGGTCCGGTTTATAAACCGGATCGGTTTTTTTCTCAAAAACCGGGTTTTTTCCCAAACCGGTTCTTCTCTCAAACTAGTTTTCAAACCAAACCGATCCACGAAATCACAAACCGCTCATAGGACCGATGCATAGGGTCGGGTTCGGACCGGTTTTTTCCAAACCAGTTTGCTGGGGTTTTTTTTGGGGCGGTTTTAAAAACCGGGTTTTTTTTTTTTTTTTTTTTTTTTTTTTTTTTTGTAATAGAGGTACATATCGTGTAAGTATGAGGGAGTGTTTTTAAATATGAAGATTGTGGTGGCTTTTGAGTTTTGAATACAAGTACAGTACACCCAACAAGCTTCCAACACACAACACAACCCAACAATGTCGAACAAACGATCAACTAAAATACCTTCAAAATCCACTTCTCAACTTGCTCTGAAACTTTCTTCAACTAAAAAACGGAAATCTGATTCACCCAAGGTCATCTCATCTCATCACATACTTTATTTATTATTTTTAGCATTATTATTTTTGTTTGATCTTTGAATTTGATAGGGAGTTGACCAACCCAAATGTCGGAAGATAAAAGACCATGTCGTTGAGTGTACAAAATGTCAGTCCAAGAAATATTGCACCAGTTGCATTACTAAATGGTATTCATTTCCATTCCATGCGTACCATAACATATATCACTAGTCATACTTGTTAATGTGTTAAGTTTGTTATCATATAACATAATGTAGGTACCCTGATGTATCACAACAGGAGTTTTGTTGAAAGTATATAATACGTATGTTATAATTCAAGTGTTGTTACATTTGGACTTTAGTTATACAGGTTGGACTGAAGTTATTAAGCCCAGATGAGATGGCCCATGTCGTTGATTAAAACAAGTTATGTGTCTGGCCCATGATCCGGCCCAGAAGCCTGTTTTGATCAGATATTTTACTGAGTTCGAGAAGCTTCTCATCTGCCTATATAAGGCTCTTATATTCACACCTAATGAGTTTTAGTTAGTCTGTTTGTTTTCTTTATTTTCTCTGTATCGTCTTCTTTTGTCTAGGGTTTACGTCTGTTCATCTGTCTTTGTATTGTTCGTCTTATTTCTTTCTTGTATTTGTATTTGTCATATCATCAGCTGATTATTCATCAGCTGATCTGTTGAGACTTTGTATCTCATTCAAGAACTCAAACGATTTGTTTAAGTTCTAGGGTTGGTTTGGGGATTTTTAGGTTTGGGTTAATAATATTTTTCTATCACCGTTTTGTCGCTATTTCTGTTGTTGTTTGTGGCTGATTTGTTCAGATTAGTTTCTATTATCTTGTATTAAGTTTTTCTACATGGTATCAGAGCCTAAGGCTCTTGAT
The DNA here is from genome assembly GCA_030844895.1 of Ambrosia x helenae. NCBI lineage: Eukaryota > Viridiplantae > Streptophyta > Magnoliopsida > Asterales > Asteraceae > Ambrosia > Ambrosia x helenae. The sequence goes on along the minus strand of CM061227.1, from coordinate 62,284,487 downwards.
ATTACTTTTTCTTGGTTATTCCGCTGCGTCTAGTTGTAGATCTGTATTGTTCTTGATCTTTGGGTTTGGATCTCACCTAATATAATAGGTGTTGGTCTAGATCTGAGTGATCTGGTTGTTTTTTTGTGTTGATCTTTGGGTTTGGATCTCACCTAATATAATAGGTGTGGTCTAGATCTGAGTGATCTGGTTTGTTGTGTTGTTCTTTGGGTTTGGATCTCACCTAATATAATAGGTGTTGGTCTAGATCTGAGTGTGTCCAGTAGATCTTGTCTTGATCATAGATCTGGTCTACTGTGTGGTCATTGTTGTGTATTTGGTTCATATTGTTGTTGGATCTTGGGAGATATTGTACAGATCTGAAGGTTGCTGACCTTGGATTGGATTTTATAGCTACAGTTGCTCCTGTAACTCTGTACCCTAAGTGAAGGTACAGGTTACAGGTTAGGAGAACCCTAACTTGGGTCCCCCCCCTCGGTGAGATCGTTCCTCTTGTTGTTTATCATTCTGTCTGTGTCTGTCTGTCTGTCTAGAAGTCTTGACCGGGTTAGGGTGGACCGGTATTGATCTGTGTGGTGTCTTGATTGTTTGTGTTGTTTGTCTGTTTGTTAATTGGTGGTGTATAAGGTTGTTATACGTATATACTAGCTATAAAGACTCCTGTGTTAAGATCTGGGTGGGCACCTTTTGAGTGATGAACCCACCATCTGAACACTGACACAGCTTCGTCTATTAGGGTTGATTGTCTGGTTTTTGGCTAACTATTGTTAGCCTGTGTGTTTGTGTTCCCTTCTTGTCTGGTTGTTGTGGATTGTTGTTCTGTGTGTTCTTGTTTGTTTTAGATGGGTGACAATGAAAATGCAGTACCCCAAGGACCACAAGGTAGTGGTACTGGGGGTAGTGAGATTGTCAACATTGGAACCCTGATAAGCAAATTGGATATAGGAGATCCTCTGTATATCCACCCTAGTGACACTAGTACATTAACCATAATAAGTTTAAAATTAAAAGGTACTGAAAATTATAAAGTATGGTCAAATGCAATGAAACTTGCTCTTGAAACAAAAAATAAATATGGTTTTATAGATGGTACTGTTACTAGGCCTAGTGATGATGAGGTCCTAGGGAAACAATGGGATAGATGCAATTCGGTTGTTCTGTCTTGGTTGTTAAATTCTGTTAGTGATGAATTGTATCTTGGTCAAGTTTTTTCAAAATATGCTAGAGATGTTTGGTTGGATTTAAAAGAAACGTATGATAAAGTGGATGGGTCTGTTGTCTTCAGTCTACATCAGAGTATTTGTTCCATGAGTCAAAATGGTGCTAGTGTGTCTGAGTATTATCACAAGTTAAATACAATGTGGAAACAATTTGACTCTATTGTCCAGTTACCACCTTGTACTTGTGATGCTTCTAGAGAATTTAACAATTTCAGTAGTTTAATAAAACTTATGCAATTCCTCATGGGTCTTGATGAAGTCTATCAACCTGTTAGAACAAATCTGTTATTATAGGATCCCCTACCTACTGTTAAACATGCTTTCTCTATTGTGTCTAGAGAGGAGTCACATAGGAAGTCTAATAGTGGTAACAAAGGTACAAATGTGTCATTTTTGTCTAAAAATAATTCTTGTAATCTGGTAACTAATGTTAGAAGAACTAATAACATTGGACCTAACCCTAATCTGAAATGTACACACTGCAATAGAATTGGACACACTGTTGATAGGTGTTTTGAAATTGTTGGTTACCCACCTGACTTTAAAAAGAGACCTGTTACACAAGGTGTTAGGAATAATAACACTAATAATAATAGGTTTAATGGAAAGTCTAGTATGTCTAGTAATAACGTGTGTGCTTCCTCGTCTACTGTTACCCCTTTCACTTCTGAACAGATTACTAAACTGATGAGTTTGATCAGTGAGAAGTCTGTACCTGATTCCCAGAGTTCGAATGTTGGAGGTGAGAGAGTTGTTATAAATGGTTTTTCTGGTTTATCTGTGCTGTCTAAGTTGTCTGGTCTGTTTAAAAACTTTTCCAGTTGTTCTAGCCTAGTAAAACTTGCTCTATTTCTTGGTTGGATAATGGATTCGGGGGCTAATCAACATATGATAGGTTGTGATAAAAATATGATTAATACTGTTGATGTGTCAAAATATAATGTAGAGGTCAAACATCCTAATGGTACACATGCAAAAGTAACTAAAATCGGTGATGTTAAACTTGCTAATGGTGTAATTTTAAAAGATGTGTTGTTAATTCCAGATTATTGTGTTAATCTTGTGTCAATACATAAATTGGCTAAAGATAATAAACTGGACGTGTTGTTTAATGAGAATGCATGTTATGTTCAGGATTCCAAGTCAAGGAATGTCCTGGTGACTGGTAGACAACAAGATGGGTTGTATTTTGTAGGAGGTGATGTGAATTTTAGTAGTCTATGTTTTAATAGTGTGAATGAACACAGTCTTTGGCATAGTAGGCTAGGACACCCGTCTGGTCAAGTCTTAGCCTTGTTAAGAGATGTATTAAACATTGGTGATCCTGATTTGCATCCTTGTGACATCTGTCATAAGGCAAAGCAAGTCAGGGTACCATTCCCTCTTAGTGACCACAAGACTAAAGAAGTAGGTGACATTGTACATCTTGATGTATGGGGTCCCTACAAGGTCACTAGTAGGGAAGGGTATAGGTATTTTTTAATAGTGGTTGATGATTATACAAGGTCTGTTTGGGTATATTTGTTAAGAAATAAGGGAGAAGTGTATGAAAATCTAGTTAGTTTTTATGAACTAATAAAAACTCAGTTTACTAAAAATATAAAAGTTTTTAGAAGCGATAACGGAACCGAGTTTGTTAATAAACAGTTTAATAGTTTCTGTAATAATAAAGGAATATTACATCAAACTACGTGTGTTTACACTCCACAACAAAATGGAGTTGTGGAGAGGAAACACCGACATCTCTTGAACATGGCTAGGGCGTTACTTTTTCAAAGTTGTGTTCCTCTAAATTTTTGGCCCGAATGTGTTATGACAGCTGCTTACATTATTAACAGGATTCCGTCATCCGTGTTAGCTAGAAAAAGTCCCTATGAGTTGATGTATGGGTTCCCCCCCACGTTAGATCACTTAAGAACTTTCGGGTGTCTATGTTTTCAAACGATTTTAGATGATCCTGATAAACTTTGTAGTCGTGCTAGTAAATGTGTTATGATTGGTTATTCTTTTCTAAAGAAAGGTTATAAATTGTTTTGCTTAGAAACTAAAGAAGTTTTGTTTTCGAGAGACGTTAAGTTTTATGAAAATATTTTCCCGTTTAAGTCTGATTTTGAAGAAAACGTGTTTAAAAATGTTGATCATTTGAACTTTTTTGATAACTATGATTCCGAGAGTTCATTAAGTGGTAGTCGCGTTAGTCCAAGTCCTCCCGATGATGAAGGGGGAACAAATAGTTCTCATAATCCTTCACCTGGGAACTCGTTAGACAACTCTCCCAGAGCTGCCAGCGATGTAGTTCACCCCTGTGAACAGCAACCTGGTAGTACTGAAGGAAGAGGGACTGACAGCCCGGTTGTTGAAGGATTACATGATGAGGCTATAACTCCTGAGGGAGACCATGTTGGGTCTGTTAGAAAGTCCAACAGGGAGTCTGTTTTGCCCAAAAGATTTTCAGATTATGTGGTTGAAGGTAGAGTAAAGTATGGTGTAGAAAAAGTTTTGAACTATTCAAATTTGTCATTTGAAAATTCTTGTTTTGTTGCAAATTTAAATAAAATTGCTGAACCATCTAACTATTCGGAGGCTTCAAAGGATCCGAAATGGATTGAAGCAATGAATAGTGAGATGGAAGCACTTCATAGGAACCAAACTTGGATTATAACGGATTTACCACCTAACAGGAAAGCTATAGGTTGTAAATGGATATATAAGGTTAAGTATAGGTCTAGTGGCGAGGTCGAGAGATATAAGGCTAGACTCGTAGCCAAAGGGTATAGTCAACGGGAAGGTCTAGATTTTGGAGAGACGTTTTCCCCGGTTGTTAAGATGGTCACGGTTAGGTGTGTAATTAGTTTGGCCGTTCAAAACGGTTGGAATTTGTTCCAACTTGATATTAATAACGCGTTTTTATATGGGTCTATTGATGAAGATGTTTATATGCAATTACCCGAGGGTTATTATGATAATGATGGGTCAAAAGTGTGTAAACTTGTAAAGTCATTATATGGCTTAAAACAAGCTCCGAGAAAATGGAACGAAAAATTAGTTGAGGTTTTAACAAAGTTAGGATTTACACAAAGTATTTGTGATTATTCGTTATTTGTTAAGTCTAAGGATAATGTTTTCTTGGCTTTACTTGTTTATGTTGACGATATTGTTGTTACCGGTAATTGTGAAACTGAAATTGAGTATGTTAAGAAAGTTTTAAATGACAATTTTAAAATCAAAGATTTAGGCAAGTTAAAGTATTTTTTGGGTCTAGAAGTGTTGTATACTAAAGATGGTATATGTTTAAATCAACGTAAGTATTGTTTAGAACTGTTAAACGAGTTTGGATACTTAGGTTGCAAACCGGTGAGTGTTCCAATTGAGCAAAATTATATTGTTTCTGTTAAGAATAGTAAATCTGATAAGCCGCTTGAAAACGTTACTGGTTTTCAGAAACTTATTGGAAAATAATTTATCTATCGTTAACTAGACCCGACATATCTTACACTGTGCAATTCTTGAGCCAGTACATGCATAAACCGACTGAATCTGTGTTAAAAATGGCTTTAAGGCTGTTAAGATATCTTAAGAGTGCTCCCGGAAAGGGTATTATGTTCAAAAAAGGTTCCAGTTTTGATCTGTTAGCATTTTCCGATGCTGACTGGGCGAAGTGTTTAGATACTCGAAAATCGGTTACAGGATATTGTGTTTTTTTAGGAGAAAATTTAATCTCTTGGAAAAGTAAGAAACAAAACACGGTGTCCCGATCTTATGCTGAGGCGGAATACCGGGCTATGTGTTCTACAACGTGTGAACTTGTGTGGTTGTCAAATTTATTAAATGAATTAGGTGTCAAAATTAGTTTGCCAATCAAACTTTATAGTGATAGTAAGTCTGCTATCTCTATAGCTGCAAATCCGGTATTTCATGACCGGACGAAACATTTTGAAATTGATTTACATTTCTTACGGGAGAAGGTCAATGTTGGATTTGTGCAAACCCTTAAAATAGATTCTGCAAAACAGGTTGCAGATATCTTTACTAAGGGATTGTATAGTGGCCAACATGAAGTCCTATGTAAAGAACTGGGTTTGAAAAATTTGTTTGAACACTTGAATTAAGGGGGAATGTTGAAAGTATATAATACGTATGTTATAATTCAAGTGTTGTTACATTTGGACTTTAGTTATACAGGTTGGACTGAAGTTATTAAGCCCAGATGAGATGGCCCATGTCGTTGATTAAAACAAGTTATGTGTCTGGCCCATGATCTGGCCCAGAAGCCTGTTTTGATCAGATATTTTACTGAGTTCGAGAAGCTTCTCATCTGCCTATATAAGGCTCTTATATTCACACCTAATGAGTTTTAGTTAGTCTGTTTGTTTTCTTTATTTTCTCTGTATCGTCTTCTTTTGTCTAGGGTTTACGTCTGTTCATCTGTCTTTGTATTGTTCGTCTTATTTCTTTCTTGTATTTGTATTTGTCATATCATCAGCTGATTATTCATCAGCTGATCTGTTGAGACTTTGTATCTCATTCAAGAACTCAAACGATTTGTTTGAGTTCTAGGGTTGGTTTGGGGATTTTTAGGTTTGGGTTAATAATATTTTTCTATCACCGTTTTGTCGCTATTTCTGTTGTTGTTTGTGGCTGATTTGTTCAGATTAGTTTCTATTATCTTGTATTAAGTTTTTCTACAAGTTTGTTAAAGCCTGCCCTGTTTGTTGCCATAATTGCAATTGCAAAGCGTGCTTGCGACGGTTTTCGCCTAAAGTTTGTTTCTGCATCAAACACTTTTGGTCTATATTATTTATATGTGTAGTAATTAGTAACTAGTTCATTGATATTTATGCAGCAGGGGTATTCTTGTTCTGAACCTGATAAAATTAAATACTCGAAACAAATCCTGCACAAAGTGCTCCCTCTTGTGACAGCACTTAATGAAGACCAGTTGATTGAGAAGGCAATAGAGGCTAAGGTTAAAGGTAACTCCTTTCCATTCCTTTTATAAATTAGTTTTGACTATATTTAATTAATTTTTTTCCTATTATTATCTCATTGGCAGGCGTAACGGTATCAGATTTACAGTTACAGGATGCTGAGTGTGAGGTTGATGATGATATATTTTGGTAAATCATGAAGTGATTACTTGAACATGTTAAAGTAATTATATGGTATTATATAGAAGTACCCAGTTTATCTTTTATGCAGCGACAAATGTGGAGCGTATTCCTTTGATTTTTATAGAAGTTGTGCATGTGGATATGATTTATGCCTTGTGTGTTGCCGAGAGTTGCGTGATGGTCAACTTAAGGGGTGGAAAGCCCGCTTAGATGGAAGCATTCCTTGCCCACCAAAAGATATTGGTGGTTGTAATGATGGGACCCTAGAGTTGAAACGCATATTGAGTGCCAATTGGATTGTAAATACGCTAGAGAAAGCACAACGGATATACAATATCAACAATAGTTATGATGGTCTACAAACTTGTACGGAATTCAGTGCGAGTTGTTTGTATTCTTTGAGTGCTAAAGACATTCAACCTCATCATATGCAGCATTTCCAATCTCGATGGGCAGTTGTCAATGATGTTCTTTCGACTTCTTCAGGTCTAAGCTGGGAGCCAATGGTTTTATGGCGTGCTTTTCGTGACATCACAAAAAACTATTGCTGGGCTTATGAAGTGAAAGCGATCAACTGCTTTGATTGGCGTGAGGTTAGTATGCTAGATATTCTTGTTACATTGAAAACCTAAGATTAACATATGTTACTATCATTCATGTTATACAGGTGAATGTAGACCTTAGAAAATTCAGTACGGGATACTCTGCAGCTCACGTTACAAAGAAAGGATTGCCCTTGATTTTGAAGTTGGAAGACTGGAAACCTTCTTGCTTATTTCAAGGAGAATGGCCACGCCATTTCGTTGACTTCATTAACTGCTTGCCTTTTAAAGATTACACACACCCTCATAATGGCTACCTTAATATGGCTGTGAAGTTGCCTGATCTATCGTCGAAACCAGACATGGGTCCAAAGATGGATATTGCTTATGGAGCTGAAGAGGAGGAATTGGGATATGGAGACTCCGTCACTAAGCTTCACTATGAAAAATCTGATACTGTATGGTTTCTTTAATCCTTAAACGCTATATTGTTCTAATACGTGCGCTTAAACAAATATTAGGACCTATGAATAAAATGAGTAGATTCCATTGTATGGATTATCATGGCAGACTAACATAAAGTAATCGCCTTTTCAAGATTAGGATGTCATTGGTAAAAATATTTGACATTCTCTGATCCCATAATGAAGGTACCGTATCTCTTGATTGAATACACAATAAGAATACATGATGCAAATATATAGAAGATAATTTTACATATAGCAGCACCCTATAGAATATAACAAATGATATTATCTAACAGGTGAATGTTCTGACACATACAAAAATGGTGAAAGAAAAGCATGGTGACCAACAAGAAACTTTAGATGGTAAAGCAGGCCGACAAAGAAACAAGTGTCAACCATATGTAGTTGACGGATGTGCTCTATGGGATATTTTTCGGAGGCAAGATGTACCTAAATTAGAGGAATATCTAAAAAATCACCCAGCAGAGTTTAGGCATAGTGATCGTCTTTTAGTTAAGCAGGTAATGTTATACAATTGCAACAGAAGATATGTAGTTTCAACATATGAGATTATTTAATCATCTGTATTTTTTCTGTATTATCTCCTTTGTATTTTTTAATTCTACATCTGCTTCAGAGTCAGTTATTTTCTGTAGTCTATCTATTATGGTATTTTCTTCGAGCCCTTCTTTGCTACTGCCAGAGGATGCAATGCAACCCTGTTGGATGTATCTATGTTTTGGGTCAACATGGGTAAACTTTTTGTATCAGTTAAGATGGGTTTGGTTGGCTGGGAACACTTTGTATTAAAATTATACTCTTCTTATAGACACTTAGTATGCTGATAGTGATATGCTTACAAAATACCACTATTTCTATAATAATCTGCACTTCTTAAATAACATGATTTAAGTGATCATGTGCATTAAAATAAAAATACACCTTGGAGAACTTTTGACATGTTCAATGACTCAAATCTGTTTGGCCACTTTTCTCTGTAACTTACCGTTTTTAACCCGTTTGACCTGTTAAAGGTGAAACATTACCCAAATCGACTCATTCTTAAGTAATTGGGTTGGAATTGCCACCTCTACTCTAGTGCTCTTATCATTTGTGTCACTGTATTCTTTTGCTAGATTATTTACAAGAATGTGTTCAAAAGCTTACGTGATGCTGCAGGTTTTTCACCTGATACATGACCGAACCTTTTACCTGAATGTTGAACATAAACGGAGGCTCAAAGAGGAATATGGTATTTCTTTAACAAGCATGTTTCTGACTGTTTGTCATGTACATATACAGATTTAACAATCCTTTTTTATGCTTATTAGGAATCGAACCATGGACCTTCAAACAGAAGTTGGGTGATGCGGTTATTATACCAGCTGGCTGTCCTTATCAAGTTAGAAACTTGAAGGTCATAACACACACACATATATATATATATATATATATATATATATATATATATATATATTTGTCACTTAAGTCATCAGTTTGTTAAACACTCTTTGTTTTCTAATAATAAAACTTCATCCGTACAGTCATGCACGAAGGTCGAACTCAACTTTATTTCACCTGAAAGTCTTGGCGAATGCATCCGCTTACAAAAAGAACTTCGTATGCTTCCAAACAATCACAGGGCTAAACAACAAAAACTGAACGTAAAGTATTTGAAATTTCTGCACATAATTTTCTCATTGATCAAATCAAGAAACCAATGGCCAGTACATGTTTTTTCTTTTATATAAGCTACTGCTTTTTGTGTTCTTTAGATTGGGAAAATGATGATTTATGCATTAGACCATGCTGTAGCGGACTTGTCAGGGTTTATAGATTCTAATAGGCCCACTGATGATCTTCAAGCTCAATTCGCCAAGGAGCTCGAGATCTTAAACGGTATGTAAGGTTGCCTGCAACATTGGACACATACCCTATCGTGTAAGAACTCAATGTGCTCAATTCTCATATTATAATATTAAACCTGGCTGCAGCAGCAGACAATGGTATGAACAGGAACAATCACACCAATGGCTGGATATCTGATTCCGATAGTGTGATCCCACCTTCAGTTCACCAGCCTGCCCCCCCCCTATAGAAGATTCTGGTACTTGTTGGATTGTGGCATGGGATGGGAACATTCAAAATCTATATCCTATCTTGTAACAACCTAATGTTTTTATTCTTTGTGTTAAACTTTTATGCAGGAGGCAATGGTATGGATATTAACAATCACACCAATAGTTGGGTGTGTGATTCCGAGAGTGATGACGATTCCCAGTATACCCGCAACGTATTTCGTGCTTTATCACCATCGGTCAACCATACAGTTGATCAACAGCCTGCCACCATAGAAGATTCAGGTACATCAGAGGAAGAGGAACCTGTAGGATTGTGGCAAGGGAACGATGCTGGACAGGCAGGAAAAGAGATATTACAAGCTGTTATGCACCACTACCCAGAGACATTTCAAGGGGTAAAAATTCGTCCAAAACCGTATTGGAAGTCCCTTTTGAACGAGTTGCATGTATTCATCAAAGCTTTTCTGGAGACATCTGTTGATGCATTGGTGGAGGACCAGATCACCAGCCTCGAGTCAGAGTTGAATGATTTTGAGAGTTTTGGGCTCGATCTGTCGTGGGCCCGTAAAAGGCTAAACATGGTGGAGAATCTCAAATTTGGAAATGACCCGTTGAGACTCGAGCTGGTGGTTCTAGAAGAATCTTTAACGTGTTTACATAAAGAGTTGGTGGAGGCAAAGGCAAGGTTGGAGAAGGCTCAGTTAGATTATGATAGGGCTACCTATGCCCGAAACAACAAGGTAGATGAGATGGCACAGAAGTTTGGAGCTGAATATGATGACGTGTTAAATGGCAACCTTGGTTTCGGTATGCTACCTGGGTATTAGCTCATTCGGAATTTTAGGTTGACTAGTTTTTTGTGCTTGCTATATGGTAGCAGTAATGTTAACAATGTGAGAAATTATAAAACACTGCAACTTTCGCTATCTTTTGTACAAAGAGGTTAAGGACCTTTTGTTTAATATAAAATGGCTATGTGTATTTATTTACTTGGTGAAGGTATAAAACTTAGTTTTATAAAATTGAAACTCTATGAGGCTTCCCATACATGTTTTTATTTCATAACGATTTGTTCCTACGACTGTCAGTTGCTACTCGCTAGTAACAAGTTACTACAAAGACTATAGTGCCATTCCTGGCAACTACAGGTCACATGAATGACTTAAAGTTAAAAGTTACAGTGAAGCCATTATTGATTGTCATGCATAGGAATAACGAATTCCTAGTCCTAAAAAACTGTTTTTTGTATGTTTAACCTACAAGTGAATCTAATAAACAAAAGCTGCAACACTATTATTAGCAGACTCAACAGTAATAGCACCAGCACCACCACCACCATCCCAACCGTAGTCACGCTGCACTAGATGTTGGCCCAATGGCCAACCCCCTGTTCCTGTTAACTGGCCCACTGTTGCTTGGTTAGCGTCTGATGAAATTGGCCACATGGCATCTAGGAGACCAGTGTCAACCAAGCTGCTTGATGGGTTCATGACTTGGTTGCTCGCATTTGAAGTCTCCAGCCATGGAATTTCCGTAGGCCACGGCTCAGTTGCTGGCGGTAGCGGTTTGTAGCACCACTGCAACTCGTCATAGCGGTTGGAACAGCTTGCAAGTTCATTAGCATCAGCAACATGATGGTGCTGGACTTGATCCTGATCAACCTACACGCGCTGAGTATTTATGGGCTCATGACCGGTCGCTGGTTGATCACACGTGGAGTTTTCCTCTTTCTTATATTGGTCAAACACACTGGCTGCAATGGTGTGTTAGCCACTTTGGCATGGTTTGAACCATTCTTTGCATATAACTTAGCCTTGAGTGCACCAAGAAGCCCTCCCTCATCACCCCCCGACCCACACGCTTCCTGAAACGAAAACGGCTCAGCGTTCTCAGACAAACCACCACCAACATCACTATCAGGCAGTTCAAAGTTGGTACGTGCGTTAGCCCCACGCAGCGTTCTGGCAGCTTGGTCATACGCTCGTGCAGCATCCTCAGCTGTGTCAAAAGTCCCTAGCCATAACCGAACCTTCTGCATAGTGTCCTTGATCTCTGCCACCCAGCATACTTTGGATGTCCTCTAGAGTTTGGCATCTTCCTTCTGCCCTTAACTCCAAGTGGCGGCACGGTCTGCATCATTGGTCTAGTTAGTAGTAAAGTATTGGATGGATTCTTATAGTGCAAAAATAAATGGAGCCTGATGGTATCTAGGAATTTCAAAAGTGGACAAGAAGATAGAACAAGTCAAGATGATATTGATGGTTTTAATAATTGCAGGCCATGCTTGATTATACCGACATATTGTATTATATAATACACAATATATGACATGTAAATCGAAACATACAAGGTTGATCATGTCCTGTAATAAATTATTATGAAAATTTTATATGTTTGTGTAAAGAGATGTGTGTTTTTGTCTTGTTGATGACTAATGATCTTATCTGGATTTATACTAAAAACCATGTGATTTGGTAGGAACGACACCACAATTGCTTCTGTCCCTAGCTTGTTACAATCTCTTTCACTTACATAACAAACACAGTAAATTTTAGTCAAATTAGGAAAGAAAGAATGGTAAAAAAATGTTAAAACATAGATTAAATTGAGCAAATTGTGATTAAAGAACGAAAATATAAAACCTAAGTGCAATTAGGGATTTCAATCAAACCCGAACCTGACGAGTAAATCCGAAACCCGACACATTTGGGACGGGTTTGGGGTCAGGTAATCAGGTATGGGTCTGGGTATGGGATTCGTTTTTTTTTTTCTTCACGGGTTTGGGATTTGATGATATACCCGTTTTACCCGACCCGACTACCCAATAAAGTATATCCGTTTACCCGATTAGATACCCAATATAATTTCTTATGTATCTTTTTAAATATGTATGCGTAATATATCTAATGGTCTATCTAGATTGCCATCTTGTGCTAAAAAATACTAAAAAATACCAAAAATTAGAAGAACCGTAGAAACTCCGACGTAAAATGTGAATTTAAATTTTTTTTACATACTGACGTAAAAATGAGTAACTCCACCGTAAAAAAATTGAAAAAAAAATTATTTTACGATGGTTTTACATTGGTGTAAAAATCACAAAACACCAATGTTGACTTTTAAATTTGTATTCATATTTTATTATAATTTAATTTACAACCACACATTTTTTTTTGAACAAATTAAGTGTGTGGTTATAAAGTGAGTTAATGTAGTGTGGTTTTATTATTTTCTTAATTATTTTTATATAGGGACAATGTATTTTAATACTCTCAACTATCGCCTATTGGCGGATAATACTCCCAACTTACACTTTGGCCAACTAACGGATGTCTAACCTGGTTAGTTTTCGTTGCCAAAATATGAAAACCAAAACTTCTACGTGGCAATAATGTAAAAACCAAAACTTAAGGGACATTTTTGAAAATTATTATTATTATTATTATTATTATTATTATTATTATTATTATTATTATTATTATTATTATTATTATTATTATTATTATAAATCTCAAACCAACCACCAACCCCCCTCCCCCCTCCTTCGGCCTTCTTCTGGTTACAGGGCCCCAGACCACCCCATTATTCCCCAACAACCACCGCCCCTACAACCACCATCACCACCCATAAATCCCCTACTGACCACTACCACAACCATACCACCAGCGTCACCGCCGTGACGTCGTCGTCTGTAACCAGGTTTTATTATTATTTATCTTCATCGTCAGATCTTTTATCATCATCATCATCTTCCATCTATCATCGTCTACACAAACACTGTTCTCCAAAGCTATCAAGTTCTATAGTATGTTGATGCTTTCATCTCCAATTGTTCAATCCAAGCCTTTATTTTCATCCAAATGTAAGTCTTTTATTATCTTTTACACAGACTTACACACATTAATTCATAGAACTTAGGTTTTTTTAGATGCACGCCAAGTGACTGATGAAAATCCTCAGAGAAATTTGCTTATGATTTCGAATTTTTAATGTGGGGTTATGATTTTATGTCGTTTGGTACTAGTGGACGGTGATGAGAGATGGTGGACGGTGAAGGTTGGTGGAGATGAAGTTAGGTGATAGTTGGACGGTGGTTTAGAGAGAGAAAGAGATAGAGACATAGAGAGAAAGATGGTGGAGATGAAGTTAGGTGATGATGGAGGTGGAGGTGGAGGTGGAAGTAGTGGACGGTGAAGGTGGAGATGAAGTTATTTACTTGAAACTCTATGTGTATTTATTTACTTGGTGAAGGTATAAAACTTAGTTTTATAAAATTGAAACTCTATGAGGCTTCCCATACATGTTTTTATTTCATAACGACTAGGTATTTGCCCGCGTGTACACGCGGTTCACCAACGTACTTCTAGTTGGAGAATTATAACGTATAAGAAAAATACAGTATTTTGAGCGGTAAAACGTATAAAAAAAATATAGTAGAAATATTTTATTCAAATTTAAAAGCAAGCAATACACATTTTATTCAAATATCACTAAATATTTTCTTATACATCACATTTTTTGTTTTAGTCTTGACATTCCCATCACCATCAAGTATAAGTAATTTCACCACTGCCCTGCTTTTAACTCTTGACAATGCGGCATAAAGTTGGCCATGTGAGAATATAGGGTCTCTTAAATATAATCCAACCTTGGACAAAGACTGTCCTTGGCTTTTATTGATGGTCATTGGGAAACATACGCTTATTGGGAATTGGCGCCTTTGGAACTTGACTGGAATCTTGTTATCAGATGGTATCATATTTATTCTAGGAATAAAAAGACAACAAATAGTCTTAGGTGTAACCCATGTGGACACACGGGAACTCTAAATCATTTTTTAATAGAATAGCAAAGTCAATCATCTGTTTGCAAACAAAGTCTATTTACTAAGGTCTGTTACAGCGTAGTGGGTCTGTTAAGAAGATCGGTCTGAAACAATTGTTGCTCTAAACAGATGGTGCTCCTGTTTTAGCAGATCTTCTTAATAGACACTACTCTGGAACAGACCTTAGTAAACAGACCTTAGTTAAACAGACTTTACTAAATAGACCCACTCATGAATCCGAAGTTTTTGAACATAACAACAGAACAAATATTCAACAGACTTTACAATAATCAAGGTTTGTTGTGATAGGAGCTCTGTTGATGATGCAAACTAATTTTTTGTATCCTCATATCGATTTCACTACATAGAAACCAAGGTTTTTAATATAAACTTAAAATAAAAACAAAAAAAGAAGCACATCAAGTTTCCTAAATAACCAATGTTTTCCTTTGTACATTCTCATGAAAACGGATGACTTCCAAAAACATTATATCTCGTTCAGGCTCGTTGTCATCCACTATTAAGAGCAATCCGATATCAACTCAAGTAACCAGAGATCACCTGCAAATTCAAACTTCAAATTCTTGTTATGTACACATGGCACTCCCACATGCAACCTTCAATCTAGACACCTCCATATTGTGCCACATGGCATGTCCGTTTAATTTATAAGATTTTTAGTTTTTCTTTAAAAAATAATTAATTACTATATAAACTACCTAATTTGCACAAAATTACTTTTTCCATGTATTGGGACCAAAAAAGTTGTTTGATTATAGAAGCACAAATAACTTTCTAATTTAACTATAAGTGGCTTGAAGATCACATCAAATGTTAACAATTAATAACAATTATAGAAAATACTTAAAATGTTTAGGGTAGAAAAAGACACCAGCTGGTATGGGGCTCCATTTTTCTTGATCATGATTTGTAATGTACATTTAAAGGGCTCAATCTTATTCAGCTGACCAAGCACTTATCTTCACTCTGTTTAACCTGTAACCTAGACCCACAAACATAAAAATGCCACTGTAACCAAGAAATCAGGTTATATATAAGCTTCCAGTGAAGAAACTCACAGCAGTGTGAACCATAGCTTCAATCTGTTGTTGATCTCTTATCATGGTTGTCTTCAAAGCTCCAGAAGATCTTTCACTTCAAAGGCGTATATCGGTGGGATTTTGTACCAAGCCGCAACCCTCGACCACACTTCCATAGACACTACACAACCGTTGAAAAGATGTTCGACTGTTTCTTCAAATTCCTCGCAGAAACTGCACATAACAGATCTGATATTGCAGCCTCTTTTTCTTAATTCAGTCTTTGCAGGCAGGCGATAATCTGCAGCCCTCCAAGCGTGTATCATACATTTTATCGGAACCCAATTCACAAAAAAACCCCAGCTTCAATCTGTTGTTGATCCCTTATCATAGTTGTCTTCAAAGCGCCTACTGAAAAAACTTTATTAGGCTGTCCCGAACCACACCAGGTTCGAACGTCTCTACCGCTTCACAAGTTTTTACCTGCCATCAGTCTTGTTAACACGGCCATCTCTTGCAACTCATCTCCATTTCTAGGCTTTCTGATCCATTTCCAATCCATGACCCATGTATCCTCTAACTTTTTAAACCGCTTTGCGACCATACATCTCTTTTTACACTAAAAAATGTGACATACCTTGTGGCAAAGCCCGCCATTTTTCGCCTTCGCCTGAACTACCAGCTGTCTCAACTGTACAATCATCGGATACCTTCTATGCTCGATCTGAAAACACTCGACCACCACTTTACTGTAGTAAACCACTAATCCACAGGTGTCGTCCACCAGTGGGTCAGACCAATAACTCATTTATTGCTTATGTATAGTTGTTGAAGAACACCTACAGGCAGCCACACTTAACTACTGGCAAAGCTCGAAAGCGGGTCAAATGTCACAACTCCACAAGTGTCACAGCCTGCCCATTTGCTTCTAAATCTCATATTACAACATATTTCATATTTCAAGATCTTATACTTATAGATAAGTGAACGACTTAATGGATTAAATTACTAAATCCATTAATTATCATATTCAAAGCTCTTGTCACTGGAAGCAGAATTGCTTCAAAAATCATGATAGATGACACACATAGATTTACATCTATCTATATTTGTAATTCTATATATATAAATGCATATGTAAAGTGAATAAAGGAGATGCATATATCATGTTATACATTTTATGTTTGCTTGCGGCAATGTAGCTTCCATTCTCATCTATTTGGGAAGTCTTTTATCACCTTTCAATATCAACAACTACCATACATCAAACATTATCTCAATAGAAAACTGTAAAAAGTGGACAAAAAGTATTTGCACGACAACCAAACCTACACGGCCCGCCCAGTATGCCACTTTTGAAAAGGTGATAAAATGGTTTAGAAATTTCTCTTATCAACTGCTGCACCATCATGAAATTCAAGCTTTTCTCAAATCATTTTCAGTAGGTTTGAGGGAACATAAAATTTTGATAGAAAATCATAGTATAGTTGAAGAAAACTTAAGAACAACGTAAGTACCTTAAGAAACAAACTCCAGTTTCTTCCTTGTGCCAACGATCTAACAACATGACTTACTCCGTTCCAGATGTTTACTATACTTCAGTAACTTAGAATGTATATAACAGTTTCAAGGGTAGCATTTCCAAGATTACTAAACATCAAAACTAACCTTCTTTCCCTGAAGCACCAAAAAGAACAATAGTTCTAAAAGACTTTCAAGAACAACACTAAAAAAGGTTCTATGAAATCATTTGCATCACATAATGCTCTTCTGCATGCAACCTACAGATAGGGTCACTTTGCTTTTTTCTAATGTACAACAGAATTGGTTAACATAAATTATCAAATGATCTTAGGCGATAAATGTAAAGATGGTTCATCAAAAAATTTGGTGCAATTCAACTTTTACTATAAAAAACGGATGAATCTGATACCTGTAATAGCCTAAGCCCTCCAGCATGCGCAAAGAAAACTCCAAGAGCTCTCGGCTGTAACATTCAGTTCGCTGGCTTGTTCTCGGCTGCAAGTTGGCTTGTTCTTGTGCACGAAAGTGAACCATCAACATCTATTGCACAAAAGCGAACCATCAACATCTAAATATTAATTATAATCTAATATCTCTATTCATTTTTACCAATAAAATCTAAGCTACAATCTGATCATTTTTACAAACAAAACACAACTTGCAATCTAAGCTACATAATTTTTGGAAAGCACACTTTAGGATGAGACAAAAGAAAACCTTTTTAAGCATCACCATTTCTAGCTTCACTGTTTGTTATAACTGTGATGAGGACCAGACAACGCTTGCAATTTTCTTCGTAGTTTCCTGCCCAACCTGATATCCCAACCCAGTGATTTTTTGTTCTGCAAGATAAATGATATGCATTGAATCCACTTCCACATATCAGCCGCGTCCACCAACTGCAGCCCCTGCAGAGACGCTTTTAACTGCTCGAGCTCACGGAACTCCTAAAAAATGAGCAATATATGTTGAATGATGGTTCGGTGCCGGTTTCAAGTTCCAAACCATCAGCGAACCAAACTGTATACATCTCAGTCAGTTTAAACAGTTTATGAACACCCTAATTCTGTTTTAAATAAATCCAATAACGTGAAGTACACCAAGTGCAGTAATAGAAAAACCTGAGGATCGATCGCTTGAGTATTCACAATAACACGTTTGATATCCGGCAATTCACTGTAGTACTGCAGAACAAAACAAAGTTATCAGTCTGACTTTATACACATAAAATTCATGATTTCATGTCACACTAATGAGATTATGAGAGATTAAGAATACCATTTTGACATATATATCTGCCAACTGATTTATAAAGCCTTATTATCAGTCTAGTGCGAAAGCTCGTTATTATTCCACACATGTTCTCGTGACAACGTTAACATATTGGTTACTCCGTACGATTGCGCTGGTAAATAATCACCGATTAATTATTTATTACTGCAACAACATTCAAATTTTCCCATCATAGTAACACTAACACACAATCAATCATTCAAAATCTCAAATCTAGGGTTAAAAATAATAGGGTTTTCGTATCGTACCTCTTGTGCCTTTATGCAAAGATGAAATTGAAGAAATTATAGAGTGGCCACCATATCAACAACTGTAAATAATTCTACAGTCATATAAATCTCTACGGAATTAACAAATACATACACAACTATTTTAAACTATCATGTTCATATATAGATTCTTTATGAAACAAAAGACAAACCCATTAATACATAGATATGAAGAACGAAAAAACGACCCCAATCGACAAACAAATCTGGAAAAAAAACAAAAAAAATAAAGAAAAAACATAGACATGAAGAATGATTGATTAATATAGAATGGAAGAGATGAAACCTTGGAGAATAGATGAAAACAATGCTTGATTCATGCAATCGCCTGATTAGGGTTTCGGTTCACAAAGAGGATGATGGCTGATTTGGGATTTAGGTTATGAAGCGTGTTATATTTTTGGGTTATATATTTTCTTTGATTTTTTATTTAAAAAAAAAAGAAAATTTTATAAATTCTCACAATGAGACACTTGGCACAATATGATTGGCTCCACAATTGAGGATGAATGTGGGAGTGCCAAGTGTACTCATGGACTTTTGTTTATTAGGTATATAGATTTGTTCCTACGACTGTCAGTTGCTACTCGCTAATAACAAGTTACTACAAATTAGGAAAGAAAGAATGGTAAAAAAATGTTTAAACATAGATTAAATTGAGCAAATTGTGATTAAAGAACCTAAATATAAAACCTAAGTGCGATTAGGGATGTTAATCAAACCCGAACCTGACGAGTAAATCCGAAACCCAACACATTTGGGACGGGTTTGGGGTCAGGTAATCAGGTATGGGTCTGGGTATGGGATTAGTTTTTTTTTTTCACGGGTTTGGGATTTGATGATATACCCGTTTACCCGACCCGACTACCCAATAAAGTATATCCGTTTACCCGATTAGATACCCAATATAATTTCTTATGTATCTTTTTAAATATGTATGCGTAATATATCTAATTGTCTATCTAGATTACCATCTTGTGCTAAAAAATACTAAAAAATACCAAAAATTAGAAGAACCGTAGGAAGTCCGACGTAAAATGTGAATTTAAAATTTTTTTTACACACTGACGTAAAAATGAGTAACTCCGCCGTAAAAAAATTGAAAAAAAAATTATTTTACAATGGTTTTACACTGGTGTAAAAATCACAGAACACCAATGTTGACTTTTAAATTTGTATTAAATATTTTATTATAATTTAATTTACAACCACACATTCTTTTTTGAATAAATTAAGTGTGTGGTTATAAAGTGGGTTAATGTAGTGTGGTTTTATTATTTTCTTAATTATTTTTATATAGGGGCAATGGATTTTAATACTCCCAACTATCGCCTATTGGCGGATAATACTCCCAACTTTCACTTTGGCCAACTAACGGATGTCTAACCTGGTTAGTCTTCGTGGCCAAAATGTGAAAACCAAAACTTCTACATGACAATAATGTAAAAACCAAACTTAAGGGACATTTTTTAAACTTATTATTATTATTATTATTATTATTATTATTATTATTATTATTATTATTATTATTATTATTATTATTATTATTATTATAAATCCCAAACCAACCCCCCTCCTTCTGGTTACTAGGCCCCAGACCACCCCCATTATTCCCCAACAACCACCGCCCCTACAACCACCATCACCACCTATAAATCCCCTACTGACCACTACCACAACCATACCACCAGCGTCACCGCCGTGACATCGTCATCTGTAACCAGGTTTTTTTATTATTCATCTTCATCGTCAGATCTTCTATTATCATCATCTTCCATCTATCATCGTCTCCATAAACACTTTTCTCCAAAGCTATCAAGTTCTATAGTATGTTGATGCTTTCATCTCCAATTGTTCAATTCAAGCCTTTATTTTCATCCAAATGTAAGTCTTTTACTATCTTTTACATAGACTTAGGGGCTGTTTGGTTGATTAAGTGCTGAATCATTAAGTGGTCTGAATGGTTAAGAGTCTCTGAATGGTTAAAAGCTGAATCATTCAGCATCCCTTATTAGCTTAATGGTTCAGCACTTAATCATTCCATTCAGATGTTGAAACAAACAGTCTGAATACTTAATGATTCAGACCTGAATGATTAAGAGGCTTATTAAGAGGCTACCAAACAGCCCCTTATACACATTAATTCATAGAAATTAGGTTTTTTTAGATGCACGCCAAGTGACTGATGAAAATCCTCAGAGAAATTATCTTCTGATTTCGAACTTTTAATGTAGGGTTATGATTTTATGTCGTTTGGTACTAGTGGACGGTGATGAGAGATGGTGGACAGTGAAGGTTGGTGGAGATGAAGTTAGGTGATGGTTGGACGGTGGTTTAGAGAGAGAAAGAGATAGAGACAGAGAGAGAAAGAGGGTGGAGATAAAGTTAGGTGATGGTGGAGGTGGAGGTGGAGGTGGAAGTAGTGGACAGTGAAT
Organism: Ambrosia x helenae; assembly: GCA_030844895.1. Lineage (NCBI taxonomy): Eukaryota > Viridiplantae > Streptophyta > Magnoliopsida > Asterales > Asteraceae > Ambrosia > Ambrosia x helenae. The sequence continues at coordinate 62,263,680 of CM061227.1, read as the reverse complement.
GTGGAGATGAAGTTAGGTGATGGTGGTGGTTTTTAGAGAGAGAAAGAGACAAAGAGAGAAAAAGGGAAGGGAGTCTTCAACAGAAAGAAGGGTGTTGGGATTTATACAATTAAAATAATAATTTTTTAATACATTATTATAATAATAATAATTTCTTTTTTAATAATAATAATAATAATAATAAGTTTCAAAAATGCCCCCAAAGTTTTGGTTTTCACATTTGGGCCACCAAGACTAACCAGGTTAAACATTTGTTAGTTTAGGGATGATGGAAGGAAATAAGTTGGAAATTGAAAGTGCTATTGGTCAAAATGAAAGTTGGGAGTACTATCAACCAATAGGCAATAGTTGGGAGTATTAAAATTAAGGGGTAGGCTAAATACACTCCCTATTTTTACTTTATACACTCCCTTTCTAAAAATAACACTTTAAAACTTTTCATATTTCATCCCTTAAAAAAAAGATAATTTTAATTTCTACATTCTCACCTATTTTGCTCCTCGAATGTAGAGGACATGGATCACCTCTTCTTTAATTGCCCAATGGCTAAATCCCTTTAGATCATGGTAGACAACATCACTTATATAAAATATTTCATATATACAGAAGGTGTGTATACAACAATTATGGAGTGATTTTCTTCTTGCAATAAATGGGTGATACCAATTCTCTGACTATTCAACAGTATGTTTAAAAATTAAATTTATATTGATCGGTTATTACTTATTAACTATGATCGACATCACCAAGATAACCTCAGTTAAAGAGCTTCTTTTGAAATTGTTAGCCTTTGAGTGAGTAAATCATAGAGGTCATAATGTGAATATTTGTTGGGATAAATGGTTTATTAATCTATTTTTAGGGGTTCGTAAAATGTAATCTGAATATCTTATGTAGTTTGAATGGGCTTTCTGGGTTTTTGTATGTGGTTTTTATATTATATCCATGTTGCGGTAAAAAAAAAAAAGTAGTCATGTTTCTTAATGCAACTTTTAAAAAAGAGTAAACTGCCATTTTCGTCCTTGAGGTTTGGCACTTTTTGCCAGTTTCATCCAAAAGATTTTTTTTTCTCAACTGGCTCCACTAGTTTTCAAATTCTTGCTGGTTTCGTCCAAGTGCCTAACTCCGTTAGTCAATCTCAGTTAACTGAGGGGTAAAGTTGTCAATCCAAATATTATCTGTATTATAATAATAATAATAATAATAATAATAATAAATCACAAATCCTAACTCAAAAGCTCTGGTTAACCACCACCTCCACCATCCCCTCCTCCACCATCACCACCGCCACCATCACCTCCTCCACCATCGCCCCCTCCACCCTCACCTCCGCCTCCATCACCTCCTCCACCATCACCTCCCCCTCCATCTCCGCCTCCCGCACCACTTGTGGCCTCACCTCCACCAGTCGTCGCCTTATCTCCACCACCCGACTTCATCCTTCCTCCTATGCTCGGACCATCCAAATTCACTTCCAACAACCACCATTATCGGCTCATCCATGCTCGGACCTCATCACCTGAACCGGACTAAACCCACTCGAATCACCACCAACCAGCCCCAAACAACATCACTTATCGCCTATCTCTGCCCGTTTTTGGGCTTTGCCGGACCATCACCACCAAAGACCACTGATCGGACCTCAAAACACTCGAACCCAAGCCAATAAACCATCCTGCAGCCACAATCGGACCACCACACTACTCGAACCAACAACCCCCGCCCCCGGCTTCTGCTCTCCTTCGTTCCAGTCACAATACGCCGCCGCCACCATGGGAGGTGGTCGGCCGGCTCCTACCACAGGGAGAAGAGAGAGAGACGAGTGAGGGTAGAGAGAGAGAGAGTAGAGAGAGAGTGCTGCGAGAGAGAGAAATAGAGAGAGAGGTTTGGGATTATTATTCTTGTGTTGGGTATAAAGGAGGGACAGATTAGGGGATGTTTGGATGCGGGTGTAGGAACTAGCTAGAGGGGTGTTTGGTGACAAGTTTAATAGCAGGAATAAAAGGTGTTTGGCAACAATAAAATGACAAAACTGCCCCTCAATTAACTGAGATTGACTAACGGAGTTAGGCACTTGGACGAAACCAGCAAGAATTTGAAAACTAGTGGAGTCAGTTGAGAAAAAAAAATCTTTTGGATGAAACTGGCAAAAAGTGCCAAACCTCAAGGACGAAAATGGCAGTTTACTCTTTAAAAAATTAGAAAATAAAAGGTTTGATTGTATATATTTAAAAACTTTAGGGAGGGAGTGCAACCAGTAGAAATTAAAAAAAGGGGAGTGCATTTAGCAACACCCTAAAATTAATTTCGCCTTTTATATATTATTGTTTTGTTTTTATTATTTTCTTAAGTTATTATTTTTCTATATTGTTTTCTTAATTGTTGTTTTGTTTAAAAACTAAATTGTTAAGTCAGTCACTCTTTTTATTTTCCTAAAAATTAAGAACGTTGGTCAATAATAAATGGGTGAAGAAGAGAAAGTAGCCTCAACATTTCGTCGTAACGCACGGGGTGACGTAAACTCGTAAAAATACAAAATGTAACGTAGTTTACATTGAGAAATAAATTCCCATTCTTGTTTTGCTTTCTTTGGTTTACGATTATGAATTTCGTATATATGGATGAAATACATTAATATGAATATGAGATATATACGATTAAAAAATTTGTGGGTGTATTAGACCATGACAGACGACCTATATTTTTTTGGTACATGTTACATGTATAATATTATTAAAACATTCTCTAATTGATCCAAGCACATGTATGTAGACGAAAAAGATTGAGATCTTCAAAGTTTGCGTAAGGAGGACCACATGTTGCTTCTTACGACCTACGTCCCAATGAAATTCTATGTCGAAACAAAGGAAAATCGGGGGCGAAACTGTGTACTAATAATTGGAAATATACATTTTATATATAGTTGGTCAAAAATGATGGTTAGACGGTACGTATATAGGTAGGTAGGCTAGGCATATCAATAGTCTAATTGTTAAATACACAAAAGTTGTAGCTTTTAATTAATTTTGCTTCCAATTTATCTTCGACTACCATGAATCAGTTTGAACACCTCAAAATACCACTAGAAGCTATCCAATCAGCAACCAATAATTTTTCAGCTGACAGTTACATTGGGCGTGGAGGATTCGGGAATGTTTATAAGGGAGAACTAAGGGCAAGACAATGGTTGCCTTGAAGCGTTTAAATCGTGATTTCGGCCATGGAAATACCGAGTTCTGGAATGAAGTAATGATGCTTTCCTTTTATAGACATGAAAATATTGTCTCTCTTTTAGGGTATTGTGACGATCATGGCGAGAAGATCCTCATGTATGAGTATATATCAAGAAAAAGTCTCGATAAATATCTCACCAGTGAGGACCTCACATGGGTTCAACGCCTAAAGATATGTATTGGGGCAGCTCACGGCCTAGCGTACATTCACACCCCCGCCGACACTCAACTTAGAATAGTGCATCGTGATGTTAAAAGTTCCAATATCCTACTAGACAGTAATTGGAATGCCAAGATCTCAGATTTTGGCCTCTCCAAATTTACTCCTGCAAACAATAAATTCTCATATGTTATCACCAACCCTGCAGGCACACCTGGGTATATTGATCCGGTGTACCACGAGACATGGATTCTAACGAAAGAATCAGATGTGTATTCTTTTGGTGTGGTGTTGTTTGAAGTGTTGTCTGGAAGGACATGTGCTGGCAACAATGATCGACAGCCTTTAGTAGGACTCGTACGAGAGTACTATAAGCAAAACAAAATAAGTGAACTTGCTTATATTAAAATAAAGGATGAAATTAAAGATACTTCTTTGAAGTTGTTTGCGGATATAGCTTACAAATGTTTAGAGACAAAACGTGAAGAGCGTCCATTGATGACGCAGATTGTGAGCACACTTGAAAGGGCACTTGATATTCAAGTAAGTTTTATTTGACTGAATCATTGTTTGGTTTATAACGATGCTCATCCTAAATACATATTCATTCATTTTGGTTATTGTTCTCGTATAATAAAAAGTCAAATAAAAACAGTTATCAAAAATCTATGAGACTTGTGACAGATTAGATTACATTAATGTAAAACTATAACAAAATTTTGTTTTGATTTAGGAAAGCATAGCTGGAATTTTGAAGATACATTAGCCAATTAAACTCGGAAGATTCAACAAATGATATCTGGGATTTACTTGGAGAACTTAAGGTTGATCGTTCATATCATTACTTGGTGTTCTATATTGAAGGTGGTAATTCTCCATTACAATATAGGAAAACCAAGTTTGAGCAATTCTTCACTTTATTTGTGAATAATTTTCAAGAGCAAGAACTAGTTATACTTCTTAACTATGCGGAATCGGTATGTTTTCTGGAAACCAAACGAGTAATACACCTTCATAGTATACCTGTAAAAACATCGAAATAGCCCTACTGACCTTAACACTTTGTTTCAGAGTTTCATTAAAGAATGGAAACAAAAGGATTTCCCTCCTCTTCCTTTCTCTTCGGTTCCTTCCAAATTGGAAAAATTGAAAATCACCGTAAAAACCTCTTTATTATACTGCTCATTCCCTCCCTTTCCCTCCTACAAAAAACTCTAGAACACATTTTTTTCTCACTTCCTTCCCAATCTTTTCTCTTCCATCCCTTAATGAAACTCTAGAATAGAGTGTAAGTTTCTGTACACTCCTTTATACAATGTAGCAAGGGTTCTAACCTTGCCTGTAATCAAGATTTGTTAGTTTTTTTTTTCTTCCTTAAAAGTAGGTGGTTTAGGCCAGCTGGTGTGGTCCGTGATGGCCACCCCGTGATGGCGTGACCACCACGAAACACCACCCCCTTGAAAATATCACGGCCGCGATGGCCATCACGATGTGAAGCAGCTAGCCGTTGGCTAGCCAACGGTCATTTTGACCAATTTAAAAAAAAAAAAAACCCTTTTCTTACCTATATATATATACACACACACACACACACACACACACACACATATTCACAAATTTACCTATTCAAACCCACAATCACCAATCTATCTTCTTCTATACACTTAAAAAATTCACCAAATTCAACTCCTCATCCTCATCATGGTTACTTGGACTCAAGAGGAGGAAATCGCGTTAGTGATCGCGTACGATACCGTACACCCCAATGACGCCTCAACTAGCACGGGTCGTGGTCGTGTTCGTGGATGGAGCAATCCGAACTAGAAAAAAGTTTTATCCGAGTTTAGTCAACTTGTCGGGGGAACTAACCGTTCGTGTGATTCAATCTCTCATAAACACGCGAGCCTCCTTTCGAAGTGTCAAAACTTCGAAAATTTATTTCAAAAAACGGTGAATAAAAACCCCAACGAAACCGAAGATGTGCAAGTTGGCTTTGCTCAAATCGACTACGCGGCTGAGTTCGGGTTGATTTTGAACATTTTTCGGCGTGGCAAATGTTACGTCCTAAACTTTTTAGGTTTTTAGTAGTTTCTATTTTATTTGTAGTAGTGTGTTATTTTTTTAAGTTTTTATTTTATATGTAGTAGTGTGTTTTTATTTTAATTTAATGGTTTTATTTATTTTTAAAATGTAATGTTTGTAGTTTATATATTTATGTTTTTTTAATAAATTTTTCAAATTAAATAAAAAATTACATTTAAATAAAAAACATTACATAAATAAAAACATTAACATAATTAAACTTAATTAATTAAACATTACATGCATAATCCTAAATTACTTTTATTAAAATAACATTAGAAAACCTAAACTCACCACTACAGAGAGTAATTGTCTCGATCCTCCAGCGTATACTCTGGATGTGAGACAGAACGGTAGCTATCGTGACCATCGGACCTCGCATCCGAGCGGATGCGGCAATACTCTGGAGTTGATCCCCAGTACTCCTCCTCATATGGCTCCCGATGAGGAGTGTTGGGGTTGGGGTTCGGTTGGGTCTCCACACGTAGACGCCAGATTCCCATCTCAGCCATGGTATAATTCAAAGCCCAGATTAGCTCCTTATCAGTTAACTCAGCATATGGGCTTGGGCGAGTGTATCCTGGTAAAGGAGAAATGGAGGGGATGGGGTTAGGGACACGTTGAGTAGGAAGAGAAGGAGAAAACATTGGTTGAGGAGGATGAGGAGAAAACATTTGTTGAGGAGGAGGAGAAGCAGAAGAAGAGAACATTGGTTGAGGAGTAGGAGGAGAAAACATTGGTTGAGTAGGAGAAGCAGAAATTGGTACACGACGTCTCCGGTGAGAGTATCACTGGAGATCGGAAGGTCCAGCAACTTCGTAAGGATAACCGCCATTCATATCTTTCATTAGTTTGAGGGATAATTGTGACTGATAATGAGGTTTTGGTGTTGTATTTATAGGGTCAGAAATTTGAAACGTTTGAAATCTGGCGGTTGAAATAATTTAAATATTTAAATAATTTTTTTAATATTTAAATATTTTTTTAAATATTTAAATTATTTTTTAATTATTTAAATAATTTTTTTAAATATAACACTAATTTTTTCTATTAATAAAAATGTAATGTTTTTAGTTTATTTAAAAAAAATTAGTGATGAAATGTGATAGAATGTGAATATCGCCGCATGGGTTTAGTGATTGAATATGATAGAATGTGATAAAATGAGGTGACAGAATCTGATTTGGTGTAATAGTGTAATTAATGTGATGAATTTAAAACCACCCTTGTGGCCTTAGAAAATAATTAGGTGAAACTAGGCAGGTATAAAATTTTAAATTGAATCTAGGTTGTCCGCACTTTGGTTTTACGGACTTGCAAAAATATGTAATTTTCAGACTTGCAGAAACCTTGCGCGCAGGAGCTTTTCGGAGTTGCTAACAAATTTTCTATACCATTTAGAGGACTTAACCTATGTCCGCTTATAATCTGATCTGTGGACTTCCTTTTACTCCGGCAAAGCTAGTTGTTTTCATTGTTTCTTAGGGGTGTAAACGAGTCAAGCCGAACCCGAGCTTGACTAGGGCTTGAGCTCAGTTCGATTCAAGACTACTAATCTAAGCTCGAGCTCGGCTCGAAAGTAAAATCTAAGAGCTCGAGCTCGGCATGGCTCGAGATAACTTAAAAAAAAATCAAACGATCTAAAAGCTTGGCTCGAGCTCGCTTCAATAGCTTAAACGAGCAAAAGCTTGGCTTGAGCTCAGCCCACAAATATTATTAATTAAAGTTGAACATATTCAAATGACAAAATCGCATACATAAAGAAAATAATATAATATTTGTTTGGGCTTGTTTAGGCCCGCGAGCCTAAACGAGCATTATATATAAGGCTCGAGTTTGAGCTCGATAACTAAACGAGTCATACTTCAGGCTCGAACTCGGGATCAGGCTCGTTAAGGCTCGGCTCGTTCGAGCTTTTTGCCAAGCCGATCCGGAGTAGCTCAAAAGCCGCTACGTGTCATTTACACCCATGGATATATTCAACCTACTCTTTTTTTTTTTTTTTTAAATCACAATTTTTTTTCAACAAGAAAAATTATTCAGCACGAAACTGAGTGCAAAAATCTTATGTGAGCATGGGCATGGTTTAGAAAATAATTATGTGAAACTAGGTGGGATCGTAATCAATAATTAAGGCGAAACTGAGCCCAACTAGGGGGGAGTCCTCCTGATTTCCCAAAACACCCAAGGAGGGGTGGTGTTTTCTATTACCCCCTTCCCATACTACATACCCTAAGAGTATTCACAACCCACCCATCAAATTTTGTGAGGGGTTCCCTCAAATTATATGGGGTGAGTGTGAGTGATTGTAAGTGGAGGAGAGAGAAAATATTTGGTGAAAGCACTCTTCACCCCTATATTTGAAAAACTACTGTTCACCCCTATATATATTTTAATATTTTTGTAAGTGGTTGTGAGTGAGAAGAGAGAAAATAAAATGATAAAAGTATGAAAAAGTATTATTATTTTAATTAGGAGAGAGAAGATTTAAGGGTAAAGTAGTGATTTTTAGGGGCTGTTTGGTTGATTAAGTGCTGAATCATTAAGAGGTCTGAATGGTTAAGAGGTCTGAATGGTTAAGCGCTGAATCATTAAGTTGGACCTCTTAATGGTTAGTTTTCTTGTCCCACGTTGGTAGGGGAGCCTCATTAAGGTTCAGCCTAGTTTAGTGCTTAATAGTTCAGTGCTTAATGGTTCAGCAACATCCCAAATCTTAATGATTCAGACTTAACCATTTCATTCAGAAGCTGAAACAAACACACTGAATGCTGAGCCTCATTAAGAGGCTACCAAACAGCCCCTTAGTGTAATTTGATAGAGGAGATTTGGTGGATGAGTTGTGAATGCTCTAAGTGGATGTGATTCTTGGATATATAACTACACAATAAAATCAATAATGCCATTTAAAAAAAGGTATTTAGGAATCATACACCTTTTAATTAGGAATGATACACCCTCGCCCACATCACACAACAATAGGAGGCTGTCACATACCTCATAATATGATATCACACACCCCAAATGTAGGGATGGCAATCAAACCAGAACCCGATGGGTAAACCCGAAACCCGACACATCTGGGACGGGTTTGGGGTCGGGTAATCGGGTATGGGTCCGGGTATGGGATTATTTTTTTTTCGTGGGTTTGGGATTTGATGATATACCCATTTACCCGACCCGATTACCCGATAAAGTATACCCGTTTACCCGATTAGATACCCGATGTAATTTCGTATATATCTTTTAAAATATGTAATATTCATAATATATCCAATTGTCCATCAAGATTGTCATATTCTTAAAAAAACACCAATTATTTGTGTATAATATGTGTTATCTATGTCTTTTAATGTTTTTATATGATTTAACTATTTTATATTTATACATTGTAATCATTTACATACATTTTTTATAATGCTAAATGTATTGGTTAGTAGTCACGCAATAGATACCTAACAGGTTTTTAGTCAGATATACCCAATAGATAAGTTTTTAAAATTAACGGGTTTACCTGAAACCTATGGGTATACCCGATACCCGACGGGTAATTACCCGATACAAACCCGATGGGTTTTAGAACGGGTTTGGGTCAAGCATACCTAATCGGGTATGGGGTTAGATTACCTAAACCCGTCCCAAACCCGACCCATTGTCATCCCTACCCAAATGTGATGTCAATGTATGAATTCTAAAACCCGTAAAAAAATTGTTGTCCCATTTTCTCGTCCGCCACCCTTTCCTATGCCGCAATTTCCCATGTGACATTTTACGTCCTCATGCGTAATTTTTGGACACATGTCAAGCTCAGGTTAAATGCTATTCAACAAATTGATGTTTATTTTCATAATCTTTTTGGAAAACAAGGCTATTTTGGTTATTTTTCCTCTCATTTGATTTTAAAAGATGGTGGTGAATTAATCATGCTTTTTTTTTTTTTTTTTTAAAAGTAGTTGAATATTTAAATATGATGGTTAAAAATCCAATTCGAATTATATATCAACGTGATATGTAGGTAAGTAATCATCGTCACATCAAAAAGGCTCGACGGAAATTGGCAGGTCTTACTCCTGGAATTCTAGAGCCATGTTTCCTCAATGTACATGATAACAACATTCGACAGATTGACAATCTCGCAGTAGACGTGTTGTATGAACCGACTAATATTAATATTACAAATGTATATAGTTCAGTTCAAAAGGCTTCTATAGGGACGCCTAAGCATGGAGGATTGCTTGTCGTTATTATCCATAGTGCAATTTTAGATGATGAAAGAAGTCGCGCACATTCATCCGTTTCTTTGCTTCTTCGTGGCGATTCAAGAGAAACCCAGGTTTGTTTTTAAATTTTTGTTTGGTGGTAACATTGTCGAAACCTCCTTACATTTCTCTGTTTAAATTTGTGCTTTTGCAGTCTATAATGAATACAAACAAGCCAATATGGCTAAAAGAGCTCACATATTTGCTCAAACAACCACCGACGAAGAATGAAAATTTGCATTTAGAAGTCATTAATAATTCGTGGAAGGGACAATTTCTAGGAAAGGTACGACGATCATTAACTTTCCTTATCAAATTTATAGTTAATTGGTTTCTAAATGCAAACGCAATGCCTTTATCATCATTAGGGATCTTTTGGGTGGGTCGATATAAGCCTAGCAAGTATGATTTCCATGAAATGGACCAACGAGTCATATCAACTTAAACAAGGTAACAAATTATCCAATAATTTTATTCGAGTGGAGCTGCAATGGAGGACCTCTGAGTAATTGTTCCTTAACTAATCCCCATATATGATGAGGAGTGTGACCGTTCCCAAGACCTGAAAGACTCCTACATGGCACAATTAGATAAAGGAAACATGGTAAAAATGATCCAAACTTTAGACGGATGTAACTTGGGCTACAATTGAAGTTACAAGGCACATGAGCAAGCGACAAAAAGGTCTTGATGAACCGTCAGCCGGATCACATGACAAACCACCGTGGGTGATTTGTCCAATTTTCAGGCCCAAGTTTCTAAAATTAAGGAGATGATTTCTCCTATCAAGATTTTCATCCAAATTCGTCAATCTTATGAACTTTTCATTTTTAGGCAAGAATACGTATATCATTATTTAGCGCGATTTAATTCTTTATTTATTTATGGTGTCAATTTAACTTATTTAAGTGAACTAGTGGGATGCTTAGTTGCGCGTTGCGCAACTTTCGGCTATGTTTGTGAATGATTAGAGACCTGTTTACTACGCAACAGGCGCGCATTGTTATTTGGTTGTTACCAAAACGCTAAGAAGCTATTAGATGCTGATCAAAATGGAACGCCATTGATCAAAACACATTATTTCGATAGGAAAAGTCCATTGATAAGTTCTTTAAGCAGCAAGGGTTTGTTCATTAATCAATAATGGTATTCTCTTACAAAATGGTTACATCAAAGCAGCCCGTTTTAGGCATGTTCACTATGATCCCAATTTTAACATTGGGTTTTCTACTAACAAACTATTTATACAAAAACCTGTAGTTTTGCCCTCATAATCATGTTAGACTTCCTTCTCTTCTAAATTCCTCTTTCGGTTTGTATTATTTTAGCTTTCCTTGATTCACCCGTTTAGCCAGCTGCATATAGTATAAATGAGGCTTTCATTAGTAAGTTTCTCAATACCATGAGAACATAATGAATAATATTCACATTAGAATAAAGATGAAATAAAATACTAAAGGGATTTTGATAATTGGCACCTTCTGGTTCAACACAATATCAACAATTACTTCTCTACGAAAAGTTTAGTAACATGCATTCAAAAGGTTTGTTTTCTGATGTGATTACTTATACCCTAAGCAGGAAGATATGTACCTTGAAATCTGCTTTGTCGTTGAACAACTTACATTCAAATATAAGAACCTATGAAAGAAAAACATCAGATACATTTGTTGATTTTACACACCCATATTGCATACATGATATAAGAACACACATATACGCTACAACAAACAACACTAACCTAGTAAAAGGTGCAGATAGTTTGTGGAGCAGAATGTCGCCAAAGCTTTGGCAGAAGATGACACACTAAACTCTGCAGCCTGCATAATAAACCTAGATGTCAAAAATAAATTCCCTTCATACACATGGACACAGCGAAGCTCTCCCTCTCTCTATTTCATTTTTCCTTAAATGAGCTAAGGAAGTCAACATGGATACACTGGGTGATAAGTTGAATACCTGTCGTTCAAAGCACCTAACAACCCCTGTAAGCTTACTAGTTATCGGTCTTAACTCATATACATATTGTATTCGAAGTAATATCTATGACTGAAAGGAAACAAATAAAGTGTATAGGCATTTAAAGTCTATATCTCCAACTCCACGCCATGAAATTTGTTTGTAGGTAGGCAACCTAGTGAAATCTGTGTAATTTCTGTTGGATGTTAGATAGGGAAAGGAAAAAAAGACTAGGCTCTGAAACATACTCGTGTCGCATTCGGTGAGCTTGCCACCACCGCCAAAACGGGTCAATCCAAGCTCACCAACACAACATAAATATCCTATTTGTTTTGAGCTTAAGTGGATGATTCACCATACGTGGCAAAAGGAAAATATAAACACCTGGATTAAAAAATTATATTATAATGCCAGTTGCTATATCCTTCCACATGAATCAACATCTCATTAATTTTACTACCACCATATCATCGACTCAAAATTCAATTTCTTTTTTTTTGTTTCTAAATACATTTGTGCTCATGGAAAAATAGCCTACACACATTTTATGACACGCGTTCATTTATGACACTCAAAAGTGTGTGTCATCAAAAACTTGTCATGATTTAAAAAATTTGGTTAATTAATGACATATTTTTGTGTGTGTTAAAAACGTAGTGTCAATAAATTAAAAACACGACAGTATAGAATATTGTGTGTTATGGTTTTCTGTCATAACATAATTTAGAATTTTTATTTCCCTCCCAATGCCCTTAGATCTCTAAAAAAACTCCACACAATATCAAACCCTTTGATGTTTATCAAACCCCCATTCCCAATATCAAACCCTTAGAATTTGTAATGTTATCCCCAAAAACAATCACCCGATTTAGAGGGTGTTTGAGATTGAGTTTCAAAACAACTTATTGACTTATTGGCTTTTCTAAGAAGCCAATAAGTCAATAAATTGTTTGTGTAACCTAAAAGCACTTTCTGTTTTGACTTTTAAGAGTGGAAAAGCTGTTTTTGAGAAGTTAGAAATCCTGGCTTTTGGCTTTTGACTTTTGAAAAAAAAATTACAAATTTACCAGCCATACAACCAATATTCACAATAAGTTAAGCGAAACACTTAAAAAAACAACAATCTATTGACTTCTTGACGTTTCTCATCCCAAAAGCTAATCCAAACACTTTTTTTTAAACCCCTTTTAAAAAAGTCATATGTCAATAAGCAGACCAAAAACATTTTTGCATTTCCAAACTGAATCCCAAACACCCTCATTCAACATTCCCATCGTAACCCTTCAACACTCATCCTCCTAGGCATTCACTCGAGTTTTAGGTGCTGTTTGTTTTTTGCTCAGAAGCACTTCTGACCTCTTTTGTCTGCACCACGCAGACGCGTGCAGACGTTTGGGATCTGTAGATTGTTTGTTTTTTGAAAGACCTTTCACTCAAAAAGGTCTTCCTGACCTCTTCTTGGTGCAGACTTGTTCCAAAATCTTCTAAGGTCTTCAAAGGTCTTCTCCACTTCTCTTCTCCTCACCCACCACCACCACCACCGTCCACCACCACCATTTCCACCACCAACCACGGTCCACCACCACCAACCACCTTCCACCACCACCACGGTCCACCACCACCCACCACCCACCACCACCACTTACCACCTTCCATCACCACCACGGTCCACCACCACCGTCCACCGTCCACTACCACCACCCACCACCACCACCGTCCACCGTCCACCACCACCCACCACCACCGTCCACCGTCCACACCACCCATGTAACGACCCTGCCTGACGTGGCCGGGTCGTCGGGTCGGGTTATCGGAGTTACACAGCGGAATCCAGGGTAATAACAGTCTTTAGTCTTCCAGGATCCACGTCATCATATCTGTTGGGTTACCTGAACACATGTCAAAAATAGTTTCTGTCAACATAAAGTTGGTGAGGTCGCGTATTTTATAAAGTGAATGGCCAGTTCGTTTATTGATAATTCTTTTATAAATATCTTTTATAAATATGCTTTACAATTCTATATTCTGGAGGGGAACTATATATTCTATCAATTCGATTATATGTCTATTATTTCGATTATATTCTATAAGTTGCCATTCCTTTCTATGGTATCACTCTGCTTGTGATAATATATGATTATTTCTACCCTCTACTCGGGTAAAACTGGTTCTTGTCCTCTAGTTGGACAAGAAAGGAAATGGCGATACCGTCCAGTACTGTCCTTGTGTTTCTATTGCCCCTTTATATAACTTCTATTAATAGTTATTCTTTTATGTAAAGCATTATGTTTTCTTATAAGTGACATGTATTTCCCCGAAAACACTTAATAAAACTGTAAAAGAGGAGAGTTCACGATACTCACTTGTTTGCGTTATATCTTCAGCTAATCTTCTTATTACAATTATATTTCGTATATATATATTGATACGGTTTACGCGTGAGACTTGTTAGATTGTAATACTTAGGATATATATCATATATACAATTTATATATATAGAATCCGGTATATATTAGATAGTCCTAAACTCGGGGTTTGGGCAATCTAGGCAAAAAGAAACAAAGCTGGCCTTTACAGCTTGGCACGCGAACCTAAAAGAACTCTAGACATAACTTACCCGAGTCTAGTATATCGTTTTATATATCGAATCTTATATATAAACATATATATTCTATATATGTTTATTATTCTCTTATTATTATTATCAAGTCCGTACGTTATTCGTATTATATATATATTCGTATAATTCTAATAATATTCCTCGTCTAGCTTATTGGAACCGGGTTCTATTCCGGGTGTTGACCGAGTCACTGAGTCGACTCGGCGACGACTCGTATTCCTTGAGACGGTTAACAGTACCTCGCATAATCATAAAAACGGTATTATAATCAAGTATCAATTATTAATACCAATAGAATTACTGTTAAGATTATATCTTATCGGGTACTCACCGGGAAGTGACCGGAGACTAACCGGACCTCGTCGGGACACAGTCGGGGAGTGACCGGACCTTTCTTCACATCAGTCATCCACTCCAATTTCCTGATTATAACCATCGCGCATATGAACCAGTTATTATTAATCAAAAGATAATCAACTAATATTGATTCATACGGGAATAACCCAAATGGTTTACATGATTACTAGACTTAATACCACCCACTCCATAACATTAGTAGCTAAATTAGACGAGTGGTCCATCGAGTCTAAATCAGAACAGAGGCAAGGTTAAGGGAACGCCGGTACCGGTTCTTTTAACTGAAACAGAGAGACGAAAGGACAGGTTTATTATCATTGTCAGTCACCATTAACCGGTGACTGTCTAGATTCATTTATCTTGAACAAAGGGGATGAACATGGTGGTTAGCGGTTGCTGTTTGTATCGGAATAATAGGGTCACAGATGACAGTCACCAAGTCCGGTGACTTTCTTGGTTCACTTCACAGGAACAAAAGGAAGGGTGTAGGGTTCTCTGGTTGGTTATCGGGTTATAATCGGGATCAGAGGAGGAAAAGGGTTACACCATTGGTTTAGTGAGAGGGAGGAGGAGGATACTTACCGGAGCAGAAGCAGTGACCGGAGGAGGAGCGGTGGCCGGAAGCAGAGCAGCGGTGGTCGGAGAGGAGGCGGCAATCACCGGCCATGTTTCTCCGGCTGCTGCTGTGTTCTTGATCGGAGTTTCTCACACACACTTTGTGTGTTTAACAATTGCACACAGAGAGAGAGAGAGAGAGAGAGAGAGAGCGATGAGATGAGAGAGGGGTGGTTTATATAGAAGGATAATAATAGAGGGTGTTTGGCTACGGGGATAATTACTGAGACTCGCGGTGTTTGGTAACGAGTATAATAAAAGAATAATGGGCGTTTGGTAGCGGGTTAATAACAGATAAGAAGCGTTTAACCGTGATAATAATAATTCAATAATTATTATTTATATATTCGGTTGAAACGGTTTGCTCGCGAGATTCGAACTTGAATAATTAATTTGGATAACCGGGTGGTCAGGTCCGACCCGACCCGTTTAAGAGACACGTAAGGTGACGTAATCACTTCGAGACTTTGGGGTGTTACAACCCACCACCACCACTGTCCACCACCACCACGGTCCACCACCACCACCGTCACCTTCCACCACCACCCACCACCGTCCATTACCACCACCCATCACCACCGTCCACCACCACCCACCACCACCACCACTGTCCACCACCACCACCCACCACCACCACCACGGTCCACCACCACCCACCCACCATCACCACCGTCCACTACCACCATGGTCTACCACCACCACCTACCACCGTCCACCACCACCACCACCACCGTCCACCACCACCAGTCACCACCACCACCTTCCACTACCACCATCGTCCACCACCACCACGATCCACCATCACCACCCACCACCACCGTCTATCACCAGACTCCCGTAAAAAATCAGTTTATATAAATTTCAGTTTATGTTAGCAGCCTGCAGACATTAACAAACAAACAGTCTTCTTCTTGCAGACTGCAGACCTTTGGTCCACCTCTTCTCCTGCAGATGTCTGCAGATGTGGTCCGCAGACTGCTGACCTTTTTCTGCAGAAAAAACAAACAGCACCTTAGTTTCTTCTTGTACGGGGTTTCGATGAGGTATATACTGGTTTGTGTTATTTACAGTTCATTATTCTCTTCCTCTCTTTTATGTATGTTTTATATTGTGTTTCGTGATTCTAGCTTCCTCGGTTCATGTGGCTATTTTTGGCTTATTGGATGACTGATCTTTCAGGTTATTTCTCCCTCTATTTTTTTTTCCATTTTGTTACATTTACAAGGTTTATTTGGGTTGTGTTTTTGTGGTTTTATTCTCATGGTTTTGTTCTGTTATTTGTGTTTCTTTTATATGCACGCAAGGTGTTCGATAAAATGTTTTCACTTTGTGTATATATGTGTTCTGTGTGTCGTTCGCTTCTCACAGAGGGTGATGTTTTTAGGTAATTTTGCATTGTTCTTTGGCTGTTTTTGTCTTAGTTTTGGGGTTATGATTTTGTTGTTGAATGTTGTTTTTCTTTGAAATCGTTGTTTTGATACTCTGGTTATTTGTGTAGGCTACTCTGTTAGTTGTTTTTTAGGCTCTACAATGTCACTATTGTTAACGGTTTTAACCTATTTTGCATTGTGTGTTTGATAACACAATAATGTTATGACAATATGATATCATCTACTAAAAGACTATACACTCAAATCTAAATAAATACAGGCTTCTCATACTGTCTTGACTAATTCCTCCATTAATGATGCAAGATGGACCCTTCCACATAAATATCATTAGTTTTTTATAATTTTTTATTTCACATAAACTTTTTGTATTTCTTGAAAAACAAATAATAAAAAGAACATTGTTTCATATGCTTTGACTTAGGGGTGCAAACGAGCTGAGCCGCTCGCGAGCTACTTGAGCGCGTCTTGGTAAAAAGCTCGAAACGAGCCAAGCCTTATCGAGCTTGAGCCTAAAACAAAGCTTGTTTAGTTGTCGAGCCGAGCTCGAGCCTGGCATGTGAATCTCGTTAGGCTCGTCGAGCCTAGTGTAATAAATGTTTTTATCTAATATATATTTACCACTCATTTAACGTTGTTCAGTAAACGAGCCCCAAGCTTGAGCTTCACTTATCGAGCCCACAAGTCTAAACGAACTATTACATTTCAACTTAGATTTTCATTACTTCCTCCTACATGGTTTAATCCTAAATTTTAGAGTTTGGCTATTTGTACATCCTCCCACTAATTATAATCTGCTCTGTGTTCCTCTAATTTGATCAATATAATTTATTTTTAGCAGGCACTACATGATCATGCTGATGCTTGGCCTTTTAAGGAACCTGTTGATGTTCGTGTTGTTCCAGAATATTATGACACCATTAGAGATCTCATGAGTAATTGCTATTTAATGATCTAATATATAAATTTTAATGATATTCTATTTGCATACTGTGTTTCTAAACATTTTGCTTTGTATTTTTTTTTTTCAATAAGAATCACTATCACTCATTTCTAGGTGGCAACTTCGAGCCATATTTTGAGTTCAACGGATCAGTTTAGACTATAAGATGGGTAAATCATTTAAAGTTAGTCAAAATTAGAAAAGAGTTAATGGGTCAAGTGGATGTCGAAAGTCAGCAAAAGTGTATTATAGATGCATAAAACCTCCTAAGTCAGGTTATTGTAAAAAATTTGTTTGTGTACATTGTAATAATGTAGAATTTGATTATGTTATAAACATTGCTTATTCATCAAGTTCTAAAAAAGAAAACACAAAAAGAAACCACAACATCTAATCAGAGTACTCTTCAAGACTTCATTTTCTCACAAAAGGTTTCCTTCATCGAATTTTGCAGGTGCGCTTTTAATGTCTGGAAACTTTGCTGTACTTCTATCTACATTAGTGGCAGCAAGGGAAGGCGTTGTGCCAATGGCTGGTCACCAGATTTGCTTGGAAGTGTGGTTGGCTCTATCCTTGCTTACGAATGCTTTAGCACTAGTTGTTAATATAATTGCACCATTTCTCTTTTCTTTGGGGGCCAAAGTGCCGAACTATTTAAGAATCTAACCTATTTCATTGTTGTTAAATTAATAAGTTGGGTTTGTTGCAGCAAAAACTAGCCATAAAGGATGGGGCACTGATCGACCGTAACTGTGATGCTCAATAGACCTGTTGCTGATGTGTAATTTTTATTTGCTTTAGAAAATAGACGAGAGAGCAATTACGGAAGGTTTCCTGAAGGTTCTGGATAATTACATCAAATGGTGCAAATTAATATCTACGTATATGTCTTGTTTGGGGTGAAGCTGCAAAGATGTGTTTTCTTCCAGAATGTATTTGCTATACATTCCACCATGTAAGCCTTGTCTCTATTGATTATCATTTTCTTCCTGCTGCAAACCTGTGTTTTCTTCGATACGCCTCTTGATTATGCGGCGTTTCAGCTCTCGCCAAGACATTCGAGGTGGGTTTGGGTTTATTGTGTTGCTTGGTGCAGTCCAGATGAAACTCCTTGGGATGGAGATACTTGAGTTACAAAGCACACGACGTGTTCGATTGAATGCTTCCTATCTTATCGATCACAGGTATGTTGTCCAGATTTTGGATGGATTAAACGAATTGAATTCAGTTTGCGTCGAAGTGTTTTTGAGCTCAATTTTCAGCTTTTGTTCAGATTTTGGACTGTTCTATAAATAGCATATAAAATCAACCGTTTTTCCGTTTCGGGCGCATCTTATATGGTTGGAAAGCTTGTCGAGTCTAGTTTCCTCATATTTTTAGAGCAAGTATAAATAAGGGTAATAGATGGGTGAAAAGATGAAATACAACCGCTATACAGAATTGATTATGTTTTAGTTCCCCAAGTAGTTTGGGAGAAGATTCATCGATGGTACATTAGTTTTTATGTTTAAAAACTTTTATTTAGACTTTTACTTGTACCTGTTATGGTATTTTAAGATATTAGATCTGTTTTCCCTTATTTACTTTAAGGTTTGGGGCTTTGATCACAAAAATGCAATTATTTGTTACAAAATCTGCTTGAATTCAGTTTACAAATCTGAAATTTCTATACTAATCTGATCGGTTAGACTTAGCTCACCTGATTTGAGATTTTGCCCTTTATTGCTTCTGCATGTTCTAGTTCTAGTTCATATAATTTCATTAATTAACAATGGTATTTAGGCGTAGCAGTTGGTAACGTTGAAATTTGGTTAGCAAAATGAGTTTTCCTCTCTATGATGAGTTAAAGGTCTTAACACCGTTACTCTTACATCAAAGCTGTAGTTGTTCCTACATAGGGAGATTTGCTGCTAAAACTATTAAACTGCGAGGTTTTTATTTCTTTTGGTTGCCAAGTTTATCTTTGTAAGTGGTTAGAAGTCAACACTTGTCCCCTGTAAATGTTGTAGAGGGTCATGTAAACCTGTGATACATGCTGCTTTTTGTGTATGCCTTTTGTTTTCCTATGGTCTGATTGAGGTTAACTGATCTATGACAATGCACAATTTGATCTCCTTTTTATGTACTATAACTTACTTTCATCAATGGTTTACATATGCTATCATCTATCTATATGATGAAGCAATGATTGAAATAAAAGGGTAAATTTTGTCATCTATCCATTTGATCTCCTTTTTATGTACTATAACTTACTCACTTGTGATCGAGTCAAATTCTAGTCACTCTTGTTTTCTTGAAACTAAAACCATCGCGAACCTTAACATTTAATCTTATTAATTCAATTGTGTCTCAGGTTGGGGAGGAGTGGATGTTTACACGGATGCGGATATTGATTTTATCCTTGAAGAATGGTCAAGTTATGTCGCGACCTTCATTTTCAAGTGCTCCGTATGTTTAGGTCTAGATCGACTAACGTAATGTATTGACACAATGCATTTGTAACCGTTAATACTTGTGGTAGGATTCGACAAATGATTGTAATGGGTTTTTTGGTGGTATATATAATATATACAGTTTTATTATCAAATTTATTGATTTTGTAATTATAAATATAAATCCAGGGATATTAGTCATTTTGCAGAAATTTTTTTAGGTAAAAAAACCATGACACGCAAAATGAGTGTCATAAAGGTGTGTCATAAATGCATGTCAAAAAAGAGTCATAAAAGAGTGTCATTAACGCGTGTCATTAAAAGATGACACGCGCTTGCATATCATAAAATTTAATGACATGTTATTCCTTAACACTTTTTTGTGTGTCATAAACACCCTTTTATGACGCGCAATGCACGTCAAGAAAGAGTTTTTTTCTAGTAGTCATCCATTTTGGTAACAAATGAATGTCAACATTTGTTTTACTAAAATCAAGTAAAATGTTTCCTTCAGGTTACAAAATTAACTAGGAGACGATCTAAAGTGTGTCTGTTATTAAAACTGAAGTCAGTTCATCTCAATGCTTTTACAACTGGACTAGACATTGAGCTGGGGTCCTTACAAGCCCATTGGTCCAACCGCTGAACATTTTTTGTTCACCGGTTCAACCCCTGTACCCCGACCCAGACCAGTTTGATCCTTAGATCCCGGTCCAACTGTTCGGTCCGGTCATGTTTTCAAAACACTGGTTCATGTTGACATCAAACTAACAACGATTACTTTACAACAATTTTGGAAAATTTAAGGTTTTTGTGATTTAACCATTATGGTTTTTCAAATGATTACAAATTGATGGTCTTTTAATGGGCTTTAAGGCACTAGTAAAAGCTAAATCTAGTGAACAATCAAATGACCAAATTACCTCGACCCGGGCAAGGGCAAAGGCTGGGTAATTACTGAAACCAGGGGAGCGGTTGGAACAGGTCGATTTGGATTGTATACAATCTCAAATCAGATCAAACATACAAGTCTGCAAATTGCTCTCTGTACTACATCAACCTCATGCAACAACCTTATTATTCATCGCCATTTCACAACTCACAAGTCTTTATAAATAAGAAACCAAATTTCTTAAAAGACACACTCAAGAATTAAACAACTTGAAATTTTGAATATGAGACCCATGGAAACAAAATCAAATATTTGTTGGCAGCCACTTGAGTTTCCAATCCTAAAAACACGACCTTCAAGACCAGAAAAAGAAAAGATTATATGTAATACATTATAAAAACTTACTTGATGACATGGGTATGGTATTGTTGTAATTGTCACCTTTGTCGAAACCCACCATTATTCAACAAAAAAAAAAAGGTTTATAATTTTCATAAGGAAAACCAATTTAAGTAAAGATCAAAGTCTTCAGATCAATCAGTTTAGGGTGTATCAATTTCAACATATGGATCTAGGCTCACTTGTCAAGACATGGAGTTCATACTCCTACCTCACTCTTTAGACAAATAATATCCCACCTTTTAGCACTCACTTTCTTCCCAACAATATGATCATATTTAGTCGATAATTTGGTGTGGTTCTATATCTAAGGCCCATATCTTACAATTAGTGTTCTACATCTTAGAACAACATAAAATGCACAACACGATTTGACCCTGAATGCTTGAATTAACCCTAACGGGTAAATAGTTATCGGAGAGAGAGAGTTCCAAATCTGTAAATCAAAGACAGATAAAGATAGAGACGGCGCCGCAACACACACGCCCCCTAAGGCGGCCTGAGATGGCCACCGGCGACGTGCAGGCAGGCGCTTCTCTCTCTTTCATCCATCCACATATCCAGGTTGATATGATAACCGTTGGGTGAGCACCATATCAACGATGAACGCAAGGGAGTACAAAAAGTGATTCTTGTTTCTACTAATTACATAACCATTTCTACTGGTTTCCTAACTAAATCAGAGGTGAGAAACTTACCGACTACGACGTTTCTGTTTCACCGGCGTCGTGTTAGGTGAGAAACTAAGAGAAAGGATTAACAGCTCAAAACTAGGGATTTCCCCCCATTTCCATTGATTTATAAGTTGTTCGTTAAGTTTGTTACACTTATTACAAAGTTACAAGAATAGGCCCTGAACTATGAGACTATCTACAACTAGCCAATAATACTTCTAACTAACTTTCCCAAACTATCAATTATTACAAAATGGCCCCTAAACTTCCAACTAACAATAACATCCTAACAATACTTCCCTCCCATAAAAAAGTCTTGACCTCAAGACTACATTTAAACATTGAAATCAGGGAATCGTAAAGACAATTCCATTAAATCTTCCCATGTAGCATCAATTGGTGAAGATCCTTGCCAGTGAATCAAACCCTCCATAGTACCTTTGTAACCCTTTTTGACCCATTTCCTTTCCAATATAGCAGCTGGTTGCAACCTGAATCTTGGCTCCATAGGCAGTGGTATAACTTGAGTAGGTGGACCATTTGCTTGTTTAAGGAATGAAACATGGAAAGTATGGTGAACCAACACATCATTAGGCAAATCCAACTTATAAGCTACAGCCCCAATCCTCTCTAGAATCAGAAATGGTCCATAATATTTAGGTGATAGCTTATTATGTTTAGTGTACCTCAAAGTAGTTTGACAATAGGGATAAATCTTCACAAACACCCAAGTTCCTACCTGAAATTACCTTTCTGATATGTGTTTATCAGCAAATTGTTTCATCCTATTCTTGGCTGTATCCAGAGAAAGTTTCAATTTTTTTTATCATATCTTCCCTTTCACTGCACAAATCATCTACTTCTGCCACTTTTGAATCTTTTGGAATATAGGGAATAAATGTAGGAGGAGGATAAGCATACAATGCCTCAAAAGGACTCATTTTGATAGTAGAGTGGTGGCTAGAATTGTACCACCATTCAGCCAAAGGCAGCCACTTAAACCAATCTTTTTCATTGCCCATTGTCATACATCTAAGGTATGATTCTAAACATCTGTTCACCACTTCTGTTTGACCATCTGTTTGTGGATGGTAAGCAGTGGAAAGGGCCAGATTAACACCATGAAGTCTAGTGAATTCTTTTCAGAAGTTGCTGACAAAGATAGGGTCTCTGTTAGACACTATTGTTTCAGGCCAACCATGTAATTTAAACACATGATCTAAGAACACCTGAGCAACAGTAGTGACAGAATAGGGATGTGCTAACCCTAGTAAATGAGCATACTTAGATAACCTGTCTACAACAACCAAGACAGTATCTTTTCCCCTGATTTAGGTAGACCCCCAATAAAATCCATTGATATATCAGAGAAAATGTATTTAGGAGTAGGGAGAGATTGTAGCATACAAGGAGTAGCCACTCTTTCACTTTTACTTCTTTGACAAACCTCACATTCTCTGATGTATTGCCTGACTGCCTTTGTCATGCCTTTCCAATGGAAAAATTGCTTCATTCTTTGTATGGTAACATGAATGCCTAAATGACCTGCCCCAGCTGTGTTGTGATTCAGAAAAAGAATCTTGGTTCTCAAATCATCATTCTTGCCCACTGCTATCTAAGATTTCCTTGTTAGAAGATTGCCATCCCACATATAATTTTTGACAGTTTTACCCTCCTTCAATTGATCCCATTTCAACTTTAGCTCCTCATCATTATTCCAAGATTCTTTAATTTCTGCTAGTAATGTAGGACTGTCTACTCTTGAAAGGGCATCAGCAGCTACATTCTCTTTTCCTTGTAGCCATGTGTTTTCTTGCATAGGATCAGCCATACTAAGAGATGTGATTGATAGGTGACATTACAATTGTGATACCCCGCATTTTCAGGTTAACACTTTTTACTGAAATCTAGTTAGCTTACATATTCATACGTGGTTAAATACTTAACTAGGGTTAGTTAAGAAGGCCTAACATATGTTAGATGATATTAACATATGTTATAAGTGGGAAAATCCTTGTTTTGTCACACAAACGAGTCCTGTATCCCGAACGTTGGTGATTTATCTAGCAAATATAATAATAGGTACAATTGAATTATGATGAACATGATGTTACATGTTTATGTGGAGTACATGCTTATGTGAATTACCGCTTAACTGAAAGTTAATATGTAAACCATGCAAATTACGTGCACCTTATGATCAATGTGTTATGAGATGATAAAAACAATGATTTTTATGCAAGATAGGATGATTAATATTATTGGTATTGGGCTAAAACATGGTTAACGGGTCCAATTAGTGGACTAAAAGGGCCCTAAAACATAATTGCTTGGGCAACAAGCCAAGTCTTCTTATAATTAGGAGACAAAAAAAAAAAAAAAAATATAAACCCTAACCCTACCCCTTTGTTGCACCGTGAGCTACCCCCACCCCCTCTCTATTGATTTTCAACAAACATCAATCCTATTCATCTCTTCAAGCTAGTTTGGGTGCAATCTCTAGGCTTTGAGGACTCTTGCATTGAAAGGTATAATCTTTACATGTTTTATGATGATTAATAATGCTTGAAAAGTTTAAAAATCATAAGGCATGCATATATATATAAATCGCATGACATATGTTAGTTGGAGTTCTTGAATGTTCATTGTGATTTGATGATGATTATTGTTGTTAGTAATCATAATTAGGATTTTTATATGATAATATATGTGTTTGATCATGATAATATGGATTATGCATGTGTTAGAGATTTTTATGCATAACTAGGGTTTATGAATAACTTGGGATGCAAGTTTCAGTTTCTGGCAGATTCATTAGGGTGTTTTGTAGGGTCTGTATTGTGATGTTAAATTGATTGTTTTGATGATTTCTTTGCAAGACTGTATTATACATGATCTTAGCTTTTCATAATGGGCAAAATCATCAGATTTGGACATCGTTTGAGTAGTTTTTGGAATTTTATTTGATTAAAGGTCATATCAGAATTTCGTACTTATAAATTGGGTCAACTTTAAACGATCATAACTCGAGTTTTACAAAGAGTTATGTTATGAAATTTGTACAGCAGGTCAATATTCGAAAAACTTGGCTTTTCCAAGTGGATTCACCTCGTTTGGGTGAATACACAAGTTTTGGGAATTTTTCTACTAAACTGACATGTTGTGAAAATTTTCTGGACATAGCTGTGTTGTACGAATTTTAATAATTTTTGTGTTTGGTTTTGAGACAAACAAAAAATATGGGTTATCAAATGACTCCCAATTAATATTCAGTAAACATTTGGGAGTTTAGTTCATTCGTTAAGTATTTTAAATAATTCGTTTCTCACAGCGCACAATCTGTCCTAAAAACACAGATTTTGTAAGGAATGTTTACATGACTATTTGGAGTCTTATATGGTATGTATTTGACATGAACTTGTATGAATACTTATATGAGATGTGTATAAGGTATAAAACTGATAATAATCATTATGATCACCAACGGGATACGTAGGACTTACTTGTGCATGTAGAGTCACTAGGTGTCATTACACGATTTGAACTTTAGAAGTTTTGGACAAACGAGTTGCATGATGTGTTGGTTATGCACGTATACTCACCTAGTGACACTTGTAATAGAGATTCGGTAGCTCGTTAATTTTTGAGGGATTTGGATCATTCACGTGCAACCTAAGGTGAGTTTCACTACTTTTTCTCAAAAAGCATGCGTCTCAGGGTGAGACAACTTTGATAAACATTTTCTAGTCCGGTTTGGGACTACTTGAACATTGACTCTTTAGGAGAGTCCGTTACGAATCCTCAGGGAGGATTGCGCTTTGATCAGTTTAAAACTTATTGGTCCTTTGTGAACTAAGCACTCTATCACTTGAAAAGTCCTTGCACATTATTGGGTTAATCGCTGGGAGCGAGCGGGGTATTAGTTGATAGCGCTATTAGGTTGTGCAGCAACCTCATGTTTGCGATGCTGGGAGCATGGGCATGAACTTCTGACCACAATTGAGAACTAGTGTTGATAAACACTAGTTATCGAGGCAAATTATTATACTACTGAAGGTGTCCCAATAATACTGTTTAGTTGCAATGAGTAGGTTCGCTACCCCTGACACGCTTAAACTGATAACACTTGAACATTTGGTCTGGAGGACCTACGCTTTTATTTGGTTACGTGGTTTTGGAAACCAGCGCATTTACATGCTCTTTTACTTTACTTTGTGAACTCACCAACTTTATGTTGATACACGTTAGCATGCTTTTGCAGCTAACTATGTATGGAGCATGAATAGGACATGCATCATGTTAGGTCATGGGATGACGAACATTTAAAACTACATTTAAAATATTTAACTATTTACTTATGGTTTTGGGCGCGGTGTTTTGCGCAGACTTTTATTTAACTGTTTTGTTACTTCGCTTCCGCTATACTTAATTTGGTTTGGTTAAAACTTTTAAACTTGGTTTTACAATAACGAACTAAATGGTTTGGGCATTTAGAGTCGTTGATGTGACTTATGGCTATGGAATCCTGGTTTGTCATGCGCCTCGCGGTATAAACCCCGCAGTGGAAATTTGAGGGTGTGACAGATTGGTATCAGAGCCATTGGTTATAGTGAACTAGGATTTGCATCTAGTCTATAATCATCATAGCATAAGTAGTAGTACACTCACTATTTTAAGCACACCACTTATTATCTATTGGATACGTATACTGATCTAACGTATTGCAGGAAGGCATGACTAACCCTGTTCATTGTAACTACTCTTCTTATCGTCCCCTTGGGAGTTCGCAAAACTCGTCTCTAAATCCGTATGAACAACCAGCTCAGGCGGGAATCCAGATGAGAATACAAATCGCTGGTTGTGGTTTACTAACATGCTGCACTCGTGGGTTGTAGGATACGGAGTGCCAGCTCAGGTTCCTCCCATTATTGACTCATGGGAGAGGTCTTTGGCAGGGATGGTTAGGCACGTACATACAGAGCTGGAGAATGCCTATAATGCTGTAAAGCAATTTCAGTCTTGGAGAAGAAATGCTGATGAGACTATTAAACACATGGAAAGACAAGTCGACCACTTGTTTGGTGAATTGGAAAGGGCTAATAGGGAAGCTGTAGAGGATAGACATGAGAGGTCGATTGCTAATCAGGAGACAACACTTTTAAGGGAGGAGTTGACCTTGGTTCGTAACAGGCTTGAGGAAGCTCTAGGTCAAAATGGTGGAGAACCAGAGGAGGATCCTGAGGAGAATCCCGAGGAAGAGCCTGCAGTAGGAGGATTCGATGCTTTCGGGGCAGTAATGGATGCGGCGCTCAAGGAGGAGCTTGAGCCTGAGGAGGAGGAGCCACTAGAGATAGAGATCCAGGATGAGAGCGAGGATGAGGGCTCGTGTGTCTCCATGGATCGCGAGGACGACTGATTTCTTTTATTATTTTGTTATCTTAATATTTCCCATACATTCTTATAACTTCTGTTTAATCGTTGTGAGACCTGCTGATCGTTTATCTTATGTTGGATTTTTATTACTACTATTAATTGATTTCTTTATTTTATTCTTGCGCATGTTATTCATATTCTAGTTTACTTGTACTATGTGAACGATTGTATGTGGGACATATTATTGTTTTCTCATGAGTATAGTGTGAATGTAGAATTACTATGACGGGAAGAGGACACGGGAGAGGAAACATTAACATGACTCAAGCGGAGTTGAACGCACTCATCAACGATACGGTGGTTGAAGTCCTCGCAGCTTTTCAAGATGGTAACTCTATTTCGCTCTAAACTTTCCTCTAGACTCCAATGTTACGCACTATTATTCATTGGTGGTTTCTTCGCTCTTTGTACTTAGGTCAACCTGTGCATCACCCTCAAGTTTGCACCTATAAGTCTTTCATGGACTGCAAGCCGCAGAACTTTGGAGGATCTAAAGGGGCTGTCGGGCTACTAAGGTGGTTCGAAAAACTGGAATCTTGCTTTGCTATGTGTAACTGCCCACCAGCTGACAGGGTGAAATATGCCACTACTACTCTCAAAAATTTGGCATTATCCTGGTGGAACTCTCAGGTACAGATGCTAGATGTTGATGTGGCTAATGCAACACCTTGGGTGGATTTCAAGGAACTGATGAAGGAGGAGTACTGTCCTCGAGATGAGATTCAAAAGTGGGAGACTGAGTATCTCAATCTGAAGATGGTGGGATCGGAGATTGAGAACTATACCACTAGATCACATGAGCTGGCGGCGATGTGCCCAAATTACTCCAACCCGCCCTACAAAACGATCGAGTTATACATCAAGGGCTTGGTGCCCCAAATCAAGAGCATGGTTACTGCTGCTAACCTCAACAACATCCAGCAAGTTATTCGTATTGCTCACCAGCTGACTGATCAGAAGGTGGAAGAGGGATTGTTACCTCCTCATGGTGCTTCATCTTCTGGTACTAACGATAACAAGAGGAAGTGGGAGAATGCATCTGGCAAACCCCCAAGGAATGGCAGTTAGCAGCAGCGGCAGAATAAGAGGCATGACAACCAGGGCGGTAGTAACAACCGCAACAACCCTCAGGGAGGTTATCACGTAAACCAACCTAAGTGCAACAGGCATCACACTGGGACATGTGGCAATATTAAGTGTGATCGCTGTGGCAGGATGGGACATAAGCAGAGGGACTGCAGGGCGTATATCCCGGGAAATCTGCTAGCTGCACAACAGGGACAACAACAGAGAGGTGGCAAAGGTTGTTTTCAGTGTGGAAGTGAGAATCATTTCAAGAGGGACTATCCACAGCTGAATGGTAATGGTAATGGCAACAATAGGGATAACAACAACAACGGTGGTGGTAACAAGACGGGGAACAACAACATCACCAATGCTAGCAATAACAACAACGGAAACAACAACAACGGGCTCGTGGGAGAGCATTCGTAATTGGCTCTGGGGAGGCTAGGACTGATAACAACGTCGTGACGGGTATGTGCTCCTTGAACGACACTCTTGCTTCTATTTTATATGATACTGGTGCGGACTATAGTTTTGTGTCATTGAAAATTAGTAAACAATTAGGGATGGTTCCTACTCTTCTTGATACCCCGTACTCTATTGAATTGGCTAATGGGAAGCCTGTCGAGGTAACCCATATACATCGTGACTGTAAGCTCGAGTTGGATGGGCAATTGTTTGCCATCAACCTCCTACCTATCACCCTAGGTAGCTTTGACCTCGTGGTTGGCATGGACTGGTTGTCCAAGCAACACGCTAAAATTCTCTGTTAGGAGAATTGTTTGTATTCCCCTCCCAAGTGGAGAACTTTTATCTATTCAGGGTGATCGTGGTGGTGCCATGGTGGGCATCATCTCCTTTTTGAAAGCCCAGAAGTGTATTCGTAAGGGCTGTCCAGCAATTTTGGCTAACATATCTGACACTCGAGCTGAAACTGAAACCAAGATTGAGGACATCCTAGTAGTCCGAGATTTCCTAGATGTTTTCCCAGAGGATTTACCTGGACTTCCACCCGTTCGTCAAGTGGAGTTCCAAATCGATCTTGCACCTGGAACAGCTCCAGTTGCACGCACACCATATCGCCTAGCACCAGGTGAACTTCAAGAACTATCTACCCAACTCCAAGAGCTATTGGATAGGGGCTTTATTAGACCTAGTTCTTCGCCATGGGGAGCTCCAGTTCTATTTGTTAAGAAGAACGACAAGAGTTTCCGCATGTGTATTGATTATCGGGAGTTGAACAAAGTGACGGTTAAGAACCGCTACCCTTTGCCTCGTATTGATGACTTGTTCGACCAGCTGCAAGGGTCGAGATTCTATTCTAAGATTGACTTGAGGTCAGGATACCATCAGCTGAGAGTCCGAGAGGAGGATGTGGCGAAGACAGCCTTTCGAACTAATTATGGACATTATGAGTTTTTGGTGATGCCATTTGGGCTAACTAATGCACCGGCTGTGTTCATGGATCTAATGAACCGTGTTTGCAAGCCCTATTTGGAAAAATTCGTCATAGTGTTCATAGATGACATACTGATTTATTCCAAGAGCAGGGAAGAGCATGAGCAACACATGCAGCAGATCTTGGAACTTCTGAGAAATGAGCAGTTATATGCAAAATTCTCTAAATGTGACTTTTAGATTCGAGAAGTCCAATTTCTTGGACATGTGGTTAACGAGGTAGGAATACATGTCGATCCCGCAAAGATTGATGCTATTAAAAAGTGGGAGGCTCTTAAAACTCCCACAGAGGTGCGCCGGTTTCTTGGTCTTGCGGGATATTATCGCAGATTCATTGAGGGATTCTCTAAGATCGCTCAACCCCTCACTACTTTGACACAGAAGGGTATTACCTACAAGTGGGGAGATGCTCAAGAATATGCTTTTCAATTATTAAAGTCGAAACTTTGCAGTGCACCTATACTATCATTACCTGAGGGTACAGAGGACTTCGTGGTGTACTGTGATGCGTCTATCCAAGGGTTAGGGTGTATGCTGATGCAACGTGATAAGGTGATCGCGTATGCCTCATGTCAATTAAAGGTTCATGAGAAGAATTACACCACCCATGACTTGGAACTGGGAGTAGTGGTTTTTGCTCTAAAGATCTGGAGGCATTATCTCTATGGGACGAAGTGTACGATCTTCACGGACCACAAGAGCCTCCAACACATATTCGATCAAAAGGAGCTGAACATGTGACAGCGTCGATGGGTCGAGCTTCTGAATGATTATGACTGTGCCATCAAGTATCATCCAGGGAAAGCTAACGTAGTAGCTGATGCCTTCAGTCGAAAGGAAACGAAACCTAAACGGGTGCGAGCCTCACAACTAACTATTCATTCAAATCTTCCTGATAAGATACGTGAAGCCCAAGGCGAGGCCTTGAAAGAAGAAAACATCGGGCTTGAAACATTACATGGTGCTGATAAGCACTTGGAACTAAAGACAGATGGTCTTCAATACTTTATGTATCGAGTCTAGATACCACGTTTTGGGGATCTTAGACAACTGTTGCTCGATGAAGCTCACACCTCTCGATACTCGGTACATCCTGGTTCGGACAAGATGTACCAAGATTTTAAAACTCTTTACTGGTGGCCAAACATGAAAGCTGAAATAGCCACTTATGTTAGTAAGTGCTTGACTTGCGCGAAGGTTAAGATTGAATATCAGAAACCTTCAGGCCTACTCCAGCAACCAGAAATCCCCATGTGGAAATGGGACGGGATTTCTATGGATTTTATCACAAAGCTTCCTAGAACGCCAACGGGCCATAACATGATTTGGGTTATCGTGGATCGATTAACCAAATCTGTAGTCCCGAAATACTAGATCTTGTTGAATGCAATAGATTGTTATCACTTGGAAACACCTATTAGTTAGGTGTTTCAAGTGATTAATCCAAGAAACAAAGAAAACTAGATGAATATTGAAAGACCCGACACACACAATGAATAACATGATGATTCCATATCTGATTTGATAATGAATAACCTTGGAATACCACACAAGTACGCACCTATTCAGTGTGTGCTACAAAGATAATCTCCAAAACCCTAAACCCTAGCTGTGCACACACATACAATATATATAGGCAGCACCTGGGCTGCGCACTTAACATAAGTGCGCAGGGCCCGTCCAATTATGTGCGCAGCCTAGGGTTTGGCCTACTAAACTATGCTATAATTACATGTAAGGTCCTTCAACTATTAAGCTTTACAATAGTCATTCAAAAGTCTCTATTCTGGTAACTGTGGTCTCAATATAACCCAACAATACTCCCCCTAGACCACAGCTACCAGTCTTCAATCTTCAGTCTATATCCACGTCGCTTTCCTCCCCCTCAAGCTGTGCAGGAGGGTCTTGTAAGTACAGTGCGACTGGATCTACTTCAGCTGCTTGAGAAGTTTGGGTAGATTCTGTTGTAGTTCCTTCAGGATTAGCCACTGATGCAGGATCTTCTGGAAGTACCTCTGAAGCAGCAGTTTCTGTAGCAGTAGCAGCAGCAGTTTCTGTAACAACATCAGCAGCAGGGGCTTCTGTAACAGTAGCAGCATCAGTTCTTGTAACAGCATCAGCAGCAGCTTGCGCAGCCTTTTCCCTGTCCTCCTTTTCTTTGTCTGCTGCGTTTATCCTGTCAACTATATCCAGCAGCTCACTCTTCAGTTTCATTGCCCTATCCACTGCCCTTCTAAACAGCACGGCTTCTTCAAACAATGTATTCCCGGCACCAACATTGATCTGATTTGCAAATAGCATATTCAGATCTGACAAATTTAGTGCAAACACATCAACCGGATCCAAAATCCTCAGTGCCTCTGAATCGTTTTCCAGCTTGATGACCGCTTCACCAGTGTTGCTGTCATAGAACCATTTTTTGAAGTTCCTTAGCATCACTGGAAGCTCGGATCTGATCGGAACTCGTGTGACGACCTGAGGAGGGTCAATCACATAAGTTATCATCCCTTTTCCTGTTGCTGGATCGATTCTTGTCTTCGATATTCTCCTTCTGGGCTTTTGCGGCTTGAGGATCTGGAAATCATTCTCACACTGTTTTCTGATAAAATTTTCAACCATGGCAGCCTGGGAGTCAAGTGAGGGATTAAGGAATGGGGCCCTGCTAAGCTCCCTGATATCCCATCGGGGAAGAGATTTCAGCTCCTTTTGACCCTTGAAGTACTGTATTACTCCCCCTCTCCTTTTCACAGCATACAATCTCTTTTCAGCATCATATTTCCAGGAGATGATCTTCTCCTGATGAGCAGACTTTGTGTGATGAATATTCTGATGTAGGGCTGGAATGGTGATGGGCTTTCGAGGAAACCAAGTGGATCTTTCGGGATCCAACTTGTGCCCATCAGATGTTTCATAAACCACTTCTTCATCCATTCCCATTTCCACAAATCGCTCTGGCATTTCATCTTCGCTAACCTCGTCCACTTCACTTTCCTCAGCCGCTTTATCTTTCTCTTTTTCTGCCTCCAGAAACTTTCCGAAATCGAAAGTCTCATCAAAAGTAGCGCTGGGAGCACCAGTTAACTGCTTCCTCAAATCCTGAAACATGTCAAACATCTCCACTTGAACCTGATGTTGAAACTTAATCAGGTATCTTTGATCTTTTACCACTTTCTCCATTTTCCGGTTCTTGCTTTTGAGCTTTTTCACCTTCTTTCTTAGCTCCTGGTTATTGTGCACATCACTTTTCAGTGTGCAGATTTCCCTGGCCGCAACTTTACCTACCTCCTTCACAAGCTTCTCGTATAGTTCCTGATGCACCGGTTTCCGACGAGGTGCAGCAGGAGCTGATGAGGAAGGTTCAGCTGATCGGTGGGTTGGAGCTTTGGGGGCTGATGTGGCAGCAGTGGAAGGCCCTGGAGCTGAAGTGGCAGCAGTAGAAGGCCCTGGAGCTGAAGTGGCATCAGTAGAAGGCCCTGGTTGGTTCGGTTGTTCAGGCCCAAACATTTGTTCTAAGACCGCTTCTCCCTCAATATCTTCCTGAGTCACAACACGGGGAATCTCAGATTCAGGCAGCTGTTGTCTTCTTTTCTTTCTTGCTTCCCTTTCATAATCAGCCACTCCTCGAACATTTTCAGCGGCTTCAAGCTGTTCGGGTGTCAACGTGTCTCTCCCTTCTTGCAGTAAACCAGCTGGTCTTTTCTTTATGCTGGGTTTTGATGGAGCTGGTTCAGTCGCCACTCTTTTGCCCCTTGATTTTTCTAGGGCAATCTCTTCAGCCGTCGGCTGGGCTGAAGGAGTGGGTTCAGATGATCCAGGTGCAGGGACAACTCTGGATTGTGGTCTGGGTCCTGCAGCATCTGATCTTCTCTTCTTGATTTTGTTGTATAGTTCCATAACAACAGGATATCGCTGGGCAGCATACATGTTTTCCAACATTGGTTCCCAGTCCGATGTGTTGCACTCTGTGAAGAATCGCGCCCCTCTGGTGAATATGTATTCGTCACCGACAGGCAGACCCTCATGTTGAGTGTTTATCATCATCTGGACAAACCTCGGATACATAGCCCACTTCCCTGAACCAGCATCTGCATTCTTTACCATATAGTCAAAGATCATGCCTGACAGATTGAACACTTCGTCCTTGCAGATCTTTATCATAGCTGTCGCCCATTCAGCACTCAGCGCATTGTATCCTCCCTTTCGGTGACATAGAGACATTAAGAATACATGACTGATAAGTCTCCAGTCTCTTGTAAGCTGACTCTTCTTTACATCGCCTCTTTTGTCAAATTCACCCTTGTAGCCGAAGATCCTAAATTGTTGGTGAATATCAGCTTTAGACATGAACCTGAAAGTTCCAGGTTGATCTTGCAGCCTTAGCACATTTCGAACTGTGTCCTCAGTAATGATCACAAGCTTGTTTCTGACTCTAGCTGATCTCCAAAAGTCTTCAATGTGGGAGACGTAAACTGGTTCAGCGTTCTGCACAACAAATCTGACTTTACTGCGTCTTATCCAAGCCACGACATCTCTAAAATTGACATCCTCAGTATCGAGATTCATTGGTTGGTTGTGCATGCCCCTAGGATCCCAGTCAAGTGCCATCTGTTTAACCAAGAGCACGAAAAGCCAATTAGATCTCGGATAACTGACTTTAGACTTAAACTTAGACGGACAACGAACTTAGACCTAGATTTTATTAATATTTTTTAGATTTTAAATTTTAACGGTCATTGGATTAAGAATTGATGGATCGGTGTCATCGGTGTCAATGGTACGTTTGAATTTCAGTTGTTAGATTATAAAGGTCTGGTTTTAAGTTCGCAGTCCGTTCAAGTGTCTTAATAGTCAATATGAAAGATATGTTGTT
This sequence comes from Ambrosia x helenae, assembly GCA_030844895.1. NCBI lineage: Eukaryota > Viridiplantae > Streptophyta > Magnoliopsida > Asterales > Asteraceae > Ambrosia > Ambrosia x helenae. Next base: position 62,228,844 of record CM061227.1, on the reverse strand, counting down.
GTTTAGAGTCCAAGTGTCCAAGAATATCAAGTACGCAGTCCAAACAAGTCAATCAGTATTATGTGCTCAGTCAAGTGCGCACATACTTGACTGAGCACTTGGTTAGTACTCAAACCAAGGACAAGTGCGCAGGTCCAAACCAACCGGGCATGGTAACATCTTAGGCTACACAGTCAAGTCTGCGTACTAAGCAAGTACGCAGAAACTTGAACCTTCGTTCAAGATTTTAAGTCCAGAGTTATGTACGCAGCATATTAGGGTTCTTGAGCACTTATATGACTATGAGACAAGTGCGCAGTCTCTATGAGACAAGTGCGCACTTGTTCATATATCAAGTGCGCAGATCTTCAAACATTTAAAGAACCCATAATAGCTTGAATTCCAACAGATTCATCAAGAACATCCATTCATAACCTGTAATCACAATCAAAGAACCATTAATAATATGAGATCTACCTTAAATAGTAGATAAGGATCAACAAACAACGAGATCAGGTTTGATTTGGGATGATTAGTGTGTGATTTGGTGTGATTAAGTTGTGATAAGGATGATGATAATGAACGATGATGATGATGATGAACAGAGGGTTAACAGGTGATTAGGGTAAGTTTTTAGAGAAGATAAAAATCCTTTTGACTGATTTTGACCCCTATATATACAGCCAACAAATGGGCCTGCGCACTTGAGTTAAGTGCGCAGGGCCCAGTAAGTACGCAGGGTGTGATATTTGGCCCAATAAGAGAGTTTTAAGGCCCAAATCCATTAGATAAAGGGGTTTTTACCAATTCTTACCTTCTGCATTCAAGATCATACTAACCATACCTGCCAGAACCCGTTTCAACTTCCCGTTGGATAGCTGCAGCCTAAGAACAATTGTCGGTATGCTTGTCCACTTAAATCCATGCCTTTTCTCTTTCAACATGTGTTTGGCGATGCTGTTTATCATGTTTTTCGGTAATATTGACGAAAATTTTATGGACCCCACAGTGTGCTAGGTATTGGCCTACCGATCCTCAAGGTTTATTGAAATATAATGATGAGAGCTTCAGGTCTATGTTACCATAAGCAGAGAAGATGATCATTATCTTGATCAGATGATGAGAGCTTCAGGTCTATGTTCCCATAAGCAGAGAAGATGATCATCTGATCGTTTGATGAGCTATCTATATATGTTTGCACGTCACTAACATTGCGTGTCTTTTGCTGCTCAGTTTTTCAAAAAAAAATTTGTTTTTCTTAGCCCCGCATTGGTAGCTTGCACTCTTAGGTGTCTTTTGATTTACCTATGCACAAAATTTTCTGTGTCTTTTAATTTCTCAACCTATGTAGGACCGGACTCAGCTTGTGCAGACCTAAAGCACAGTGGGAATCCAACTTTTCGTGTAGATCTTCATTGTTAATCACCTAGTGGCAGTTTACTTGATTCCAGGCTGAATCTACCGACACATCGTTGCTTGAGGCCACAACATCCTCTGGGTCCTATTCACATGCTGACGAGATATGATTAGTTCCTATCATTTCCTGAATTAATTTTGCATTAAGAATAGACCGGTTAACATTCTCCCCCAAAAATCTTGTTTTAAAAGAAAAGAAGATTTTTCTATAAAATATACACAATTTTTTTTTTATTATTCAAAATTGATCATCTCAAGCCATGAAACCAACTGATGAAACCGGGTTTTATCGAAAGCTTTTGTAAAGATATCTGCTTTTTGATCAGCAGTATCGATAGGCAACACCTGTATGTACCCTTTGTCGTGCGCATCACGAATTGAGTGAATCCGAATTTCAATGTGTTTGGTTTTAGAATGATCAATTGGATTCTTCACGATGTCACGACATGCATCATTATCAATAAAAATAGGTGTATGCATGACATTCAAACCGTAGTCCAAAAGCTGATTTTGGATCCATAACACCTGACAGCAACAACTGGAAGCAGCTGTGTATTCGGCCTGAGCAGTGGAGATGGACACGGTGGTCTGCTTCTTGCTCTGCCAAGACACTAGCCGGTTACCCAGAAATTGACAGCCACCAGAGACAGATTTTCTGTCTATCCTACAACCTGCATGATCACTATCAGAGTAAGCGATTAGATCAAAGTTATTGCTCTTAGGATACCATAAACCAAGTTTAGGTGTTCCTTTGAGGTAGCGGAAGACTCTTTTTACTGCGGTCTCATGCGATTGCTTAGGATTGGACTGAAAACGCGCGCAACATCCAACTGCCCACATTATATCTGATCTGCTAGCTGTAAGATACATCAGGGAGCCAATCATTGATCGATATGTATGAGGATTCACTGAAGGCCCCTGAAGATCTGGTACAAGTGTTGTTTGGGCCGCAAAAGGAGTATTGGACGGCTTGCAGTCGGTCATGTTGAATTTCGCCAAAATGTCTCTTGTATACTTTGCTTGATGGATGAGAATTCCGTCTTCTTTCTGCTGCACTTCCAAGCCTAAGAAAAACGATAATTCTCCCATCATGCTCATTTCAAACTGAGACTTCATGATGCTTTCAAATTCCCTGCACAAGTTTTCATTAGTGGAGCCAAAGATAATATCATCAACATAAATCTGAACAAGGATAGAGTGTTTGTTGACTTCTTTGGTGAATAAGGTCATGTCGATCTTCCCTCTTGTGTACCCATTCTGCAGCAAGTATGACGATAAGGTCTCATACCAAGCTCGAGGAGCTTGATGAAGTCCGTAGAGAGCCTTATCCAGTTTGTAATACTTGTTGGGATGATGGGGATCTTCAAAACCTGGGGGTTGACAAACATAGACTTCTTCTTTGATCTTCCCATACAGAAATGCACTTTTCACATCCATTTGAAAGACTTTGAAGTTCTTGTATGAGGCGTAAGCCAGGAAGATACGAATGGCTTCAAGTCTAGCAACTGGAGCGAACACTTCCTCATAATCAATGCCCTCCTGTTGACGAAATCCCTGAACGACTAAACGAGCCTTGTTCTTAATTACCACACCTCGTTCATCCATTTTGTTGCGAAAAACCCATCTTGTTCCAATAGGATACTTTCCTTCAGGTAAGTCCACAAGTTCCCAAACCTTTAGCTTTCTAAACTGATACAGCTCATCCTGCATGGCTTCAACCCAACTTGCATCTCTGACAGCGTCTTCAATGCTGAAAGGTACCGTCTGAGATAGGAAGGGTGAAAGTGCAATATTCAGTTTGTCTGCCTGATTTCTAGTAAGAACACCCTCAGAGATTGGTCCAATGATGTTCTCCACAGGGTGATCCTTAAAAGATTTAAATCCCATGTTTGGTTCTTCTTGAATTTGGGAAGGCAGATTGGAAAGGTGATCTGTAGGAGTTGACGAACTGGATAGATCATTTGCAGACTGTTGTGCTGAAGATGTTTCTTCTGAAGCTGGAGTAGTTTCAACAGTTGCATCACCATTTGTGGTCTGAAGGGGAACAATTGGATCAGCTACGAGTGGAGAGAAGCGGGTGGTGAAAGGTGCTGCATCGTCTTCTGAAGAGTAAAGAGTATCTTCAAGAGGAGAAGGATCGGCTGCTTGATTTTCAGATGGTTGTTCATCAATGATGCTGAAATTGTTGAAAACAACATCCACGTCAAAGAACCAGTCAGGACCGGCTCCTGTATTGGTAGAGTTGGATTCCTGCCAATCAACATAGAAAGACTCGAGAACCATTTTGGTTCGTTTGTTGTATACTCTATAAGCTTTTTGACTTGAGGAGTATCCAACAAAGAAACACTCATCTCCAACTGCATCGAACTTCATTATGTTCTCGAAGTTGTTAAGCAGCGTGCATGAGCATCCAAAAGGCCTGAAGTAGTCAATCAAAGGTTTTCTTTTAAAGAGCAACTCATAACCTGTTTTCCCGCGCGTCTTTACAATTAAGACTCTGTTAAGAACATAACAGGCGGTATTCACAGCTTCAGCCCAGAAAATGATCGGCAGTTTGGAGTCGATAAGCATGGTTCTGGCCGCCTCAATAAGTGTACGATTTTTCCTTTCAGCAACACCATTCTGTTGAGGAGTTCTCGTAGCACTGTACTGAAGATGAATTCCTCTGTTGTTGCAGAAAGTCACGAAACTTTGATTCTTGAATTCCGTTCCGTGATCACTTCGGATTGATCTAACTTTTGTCTTTATTATGTTTTCAATGAGAGGAACAAACAGCATCAGAATCTCAGCAACTTCACTTTTGTATTCCAGAAAGTACACCCATGTGAATCGGGAAAAATCATCTGTTATCACCAAACAATAAGACTTTTTAGCTAGACTTTTAACACTAATAGGACCAAACAGATCCATGTGTAATAATTGAAGAGGTGAGTCTATAGAGTTCACAGCTTTGGACTTATGTGACTTTTTGTGTTGTTTTCCTTTGGCACATGCTAAACATTTTTCAGAAAAGGGGAATTCCTTAGAAGGAAGACCTCTCACAAGATTTAGTTTTGAAAGCTTATTAATATTTTTGAAGTTAACATGTCCTAATCGCCTGTGCCAAAGCAGTGACTCTGACTCGGATGCTTTAGAAAGTAAGCATGTCATTTGACATTCAGACTTTGCATCCCTCATGTTTATCACGTAAGTATTATTTTGTCTAGGAGCTTTAAGCATAATCATGTTGGTAGGAGGAATGAATCCTGGCTTTAGAAAGATGCACTCCATGTCATTAAATAACACTGAGATTCCTTTGTCGCAGACTTGTGATACACTCAGCAGATTGTAACACAATTCTGGAACATAGTTCACATCTTTTAAAGTCAATGCATCAGAAATCACGTCCCCTATCCCAACTATCTTTCCGCCCCTCTCGTTGCCGGCAAAAGCAACAAACTCTCCATCAATGAATCGATAGTTTTTCAGGAGTTCTTTCAGTCCCGTCATGTGCCTTGACGCCCCGCTATCAACATGCCATAGATATCTCATCAGGGCAATCAACCACTTTTGTAGTTTATTCTGAAAAATACATAAGACAAGAGAAATATACAGATAAATATACGAGACACTATGTACAAACACGACTCAGACCACATCTTAAGTAACTTTTGGAATCCAGGTCTGTTTTAGTTTTAATCTGTCGTGATTTTCCCCCGACACAAACTCTTGCCTTTTCCAATTTTTTGTGACCTTAACAAAACTTTTTATAGTTTCTTGAAGATCTTTAATTTGAACTGCAAAAGATTTTTGGGTATTGGTATCAGTTTGTGGTTTGGTTTGCAAATGACACTTTTTAACCACATGTCCTTCATTTCCACATCTAAAACATTTAGAGTGTTTAGGTTTGATCTTTGAAGAAGATTTGGATGATGATGGTTGTGATGTTCTTCTCTTGTCATTGCTTGAATTGAGGCTGTCTGTTGAACATGCTTCATCACTGTTGTTGTTGCTTGATTCTTCGTTTGTGTTGCATTCTGGCTCGCTGATGTCACTTTCTGTATCACTTTGTGATTCTTCAGAAATTGTGTTATCTGTTTCACTTTGTGATTCTTCAGAACATGACATATCTGTTGATGATGGTGTAAACTCTGGAATTTCTTCAGTAAGAAATTTCCCAAACCTGTTTCTTTTTAGTTCTGGAACAAATGGAGATGGTCTATATACATTTTCATTATCACAGAATGCATCATTAAGATCAACACAAACAGGCATAACATTTTCAACACAAACATCCGATCGTTTGATAGGATTCATCCTATCATTTGGGTCCACAACACCCTTGAAATCAAGTTTAGAGGTTAAAGTAATACAGTCATCCGGCCTAGATAAACTATTACAGTTATCCATCCTAGATAAACTATTACAGTCATCCAAATTAGTTAAGTTATTACAGTCATCCGAATTTAAAGAAATGTTTGACTTATCATGGCTCCAGATGAACCAATTCACTGTAGAGTAATTGGCACCTGGGTGACCTAACCCCATTGTTTGACCACCACAACTGTCATCATCGTCCACCTGATCCTGTTGGGTCATATCTGCACTACTTTTACTTATATTAGAGTGTGACTCAATTGTGACACATTCTTTTTCAAAAAGATCATTTTTTGGATGTGGTTTTGGAATGGGTATATATTCACTTTTGCTCAAGGGTAAAAATAGAGATTTTACAATTCCCTTTTTATCCTTATACCCAATTCCATCTTTGACGAAAGATTTCCTTGAACAATCAAGGATATCAGTATGAGCATGCTTGCTTACGTTCCATTTGTCCACAACAATTTGGAGATGATTAGTTTCATTTCTAGATTTTTCTAGTTTTTCAGTTAAGTCATTTATTAAAAAATCTTTTCTGAGAACAAATTCTTTTAGAGTGTGCATTTCAGCTATTGTTGCATTTAACTTTCGCTGATAGGCTAACTCATTTTCTTTCATTTCAGTATTGATTTTTTTTATGTCATCCATTTCTCTTAAAATTCTCCTATTGTGGGACAAACAGTAAGCAACGGCTGTAACACACCTTGGTGAGCACAGCTTTGATTTTATTTCGAGCGGGATACTTACCAGGTCTCTCTCCTCAGCCTTCTTCTGCATGCTCTGTGGTTGCTGATCGTCCTTGCTTGTGGAAGTCTTTTCAGCGACAAAAGCTTCCTCAGCAGCAGTCTCCTTCCCTTTGTTCACACTTAACACGCTTCTTAAACCAGCCTTCTCCATCTCATCTCCTTTTGGCATCTCAGCTGATGACCCCTCGAGAGAGCTCACACCAAGAGGTGACTTTGTGCAGATCTTTGCCATCAGTGCTTTGTTAACTTCAGCTTCTGCCACAGCGACTTCCTCTCCCCAATCGAAATCCTGAACCACAAACGCCTTCTGCTGGTTGGCTTCTCCTCCTTCTGTGATTGCCACCACTCTCTTTGCTGGTTTGGCTTCAGCTTGATTCAAAGTTGGACATTCATACTTGAAATGTCCGAGAGTTTTGCAGTTATAGCACCTGATCTTAGATTTGTCAAACCCCGCTTTCCCCATGCCGACTCTTCTACCGGTTCTATCTTGAAACCTCTTCACCCTCAAAGTAATCATGGCCATCTGCCATTCCAAATCCATTTCCTCCATATTGTCTGGGTCAACTTGATACATGTCCTCAGGGCTCATCATATCGTTCTTTAGATCACCAGTCTTTAATGCTTCAAAGCTGGTCATGAAGGCGTTGAAAAGTTCAACGTGTTCAGTTGCAAGCTTTGTTTGTTGAGGATTGAGAGTTGATGGCCGAGGGTTAGTGACACTGGGTTGAGAGTATGGAACAGCTTTTCCTGAACTTAAACTACCACCAATCATTCCATCAGCATACATGTGAGATGAGCTCGAACCCATGTTGCCCACTGGAGTCATTAACGCTAAGTTCTTCATTGCAGTGATGGGAACTGCCTTTGGATTAGTCTGATTCATCTCTCTTTTTGTAATGTCCATCTCAAAGGACTTCAATGTGTTGATGAGATCAGCCAAGGTAGACTGGGCATCAAGATATTCCTTTCTGATCAGCATACACTAGATGCTCCATTCCTTTGGCAATGAATCCAGCAGCTTCTTGATAGAATTTCTGTTGTTCACAGGAATTCCAGCCTTCTTCATCTTTGTCAACATGCTCATGAATCTATCAATGTGCGAGCTCAGACTTTCCCCACGAATACTACCAAACATATCATATTCTTTTTGCACCATGTCTTGCTTGTATTGGCGCATCTCTTCGTTCCCTTCGTAGTATTCATTCAATGCAAACCACAGATCATGTGCCGTGCCATACTCTTCAAACATGTTGTAAACATCGTTAGATAGGGCCATGGTTAGAGCACCATAAGCCTTATGATCTCTTTGTAGTAATTGTTTGTCAACATCGGTATAGGTGGTTGGATTAGGGTTGAATTCTTCTCCAGTGGCAGTGGTTCTCATGGGAATGTGTGGGCCCAACTGGATAGAGTTCCATTGGGTGAAGTCTGTGACGTAAAAGAATGACCTCATTCTGTTCTTCCAAGTCCCATAATCTTCAGCACCTTTTAACTTAGGTACTCTTGTAGTGGTTCCGGTTTCCAGGTCTTGTTGTGTGATAGGGTTAACAGTTGATTGATTATTGTTACCAGCCATGATTTAGATGAATTTTAGAAACGTGGTTTAACAGATTTTAGTTATCAGTCCAGAAAAATTGTCCAAGTCCGTAAGTACACAGCAAGTTCGCAGCTAAGTGCGCAATTAAGTTCACACTTAAGTTCACAACAGTCTGGATAAGTATGCAGCAACCTGTAAGAATATAAACAGCCTTGTCAAGTTGTAGTCTTTGTTAAGTGTGCAGCTCGGAAGTATACGTGTGGCTATGCTTCTTGATAAGTGCGCAGATCAGTCAACACTTGGGCATTATAAGTGCTCAGTGTTTACTGATCAGCCTGCGTACTAAATTAAGTGCGCAGACTCACTTAAACTCTCGTTTAAGATTTTAAGTTCGCAGAAATCCTAGCCAAGTACTCAAGACTACACTTTCAGTAAGTGCGCACAAATCCAAAATTTCTGTTTAAGTACGCAGAAACCCTAGATAAGTAATCAAGACAATGAGATGCAATAAGTGCGCAGAAATCAAATTCAAAAGGCAACAAGTGCGCAGAAACCCTAGCTGCGTACAAAAATGACAAGTATGCAAAATATGATCCAAGTACTCAAACTAAGAAACAAGTGCTCAGTTTATGAGATATGTGCGCAGGATATATGAAATAAGTGCGCAAAAACGAGCTGTAACAAACATAAAATTTAGCTGAATCCTTTCCAAACCATTTTCTGATCAAAATAACATACTTTAAACATTTAGAAACACGATTTTCACAAAATTTGAAGCCAAAATATAAGAAAAACACCTAAATTTTAAAGTCTACAAAGGAAATAATCTTGATAATAAAAACTAACAAGATGAGGGTTTTGGTATCTTAAAGTAGATACAATCTAGAGCACAGAGGCTCTGATACCAAATTGTAGTCCCGAAATACTAGATCTTGTTGAATGCAATAGATTGTTATCACTTGGAAACACCTATTAGTTAGGTGTTTCAAGTGATTAATCCAAGAAACAAAGAAAACTAGATGAATATTGAAAGACCCGACACACACAATGAATAACATGATGATTCCATATCTGATTTGATAATGAATAACCTTGGAATACCACACAAGTACGCACCTATTCAGTGTGTGCTACAAAGATAATCTCCAAAACCCTAAACCCTAGCTGTGCACACACATACAATATATATAGGCAGCACCTGGGCTGCGCACTTAACATAAGTGCGCAGGGCCCGTCCAATTATGTGCGCAGCCTAGGGTTTGGCCTACTAAACTATGCTATAATTACATGTAAGGTCCTTCAACTATTAAGCTTTACAATAGTCATTCAAAAGTCTCTATTCTGGTAACTGTGGTCTCAATATAACCCAACAAAATCGGCACACTTTCTGGAAATAAAGGAAACGGACTCGCTAGAGAAACTAGCAAATCTCTACGTCAAGGAGGTAGTCTCTAGGCATGGGGTGCCTACTTCTATTATATCTGATCGCGATGCACGATTCACTTCTCATTTCTGGACTACTCTCCAAAACGCTTTGGGAACTCGCTTAGATATGAGCATAGCCTATCACCCACAGACGGATGGACAGAGTGAACGTACCATTTAAACATTGGAAGATCTGCTACGAGCGTGCGTGGTGGATTTTTGCAACAGTTGGGATAAGCACTTGCCTTTGATTGAATTCTCTTATAACAACAGCTACCACACTTCGATACAGTGTGCGCCTTTTGAGGCACTTTATGGACGCAAGTGTAGGTCTCCAATTTGCTGGATTGAGGTTGGGGATAGCCAGCTAACAGGTCCCGAACTCGTGCACGAAACTTCTGAGAAGATAGTGCAAATCAGAAACCGGATGGCTGCTGCTCGAGATCGACAGAAAAGTTACGCTGATAAGCGTAGGAAACCCTTGGAGTTCCAGGTTGGGGACAAGGTTCTATTGAAGGTGTCACCTTGGAACGGGGTGATACGCTTTGGAAAACGAGGAAAATTGAACCCACGATACGTTGGACCATTCGAGATTGTCGAAAGGATTGGTCCGGTAGCTTACAAGTTAAACTTACCTGATGAACTCAGTGGAGTGCACAAAGTATTCCACGTATCAAACCTAAAGAAATGCCTATCGGATACGACACTGGTAGTGCCACTGGAGGAGATCCAGGTGGACGACCAGCTACGATTCGTGGAAGAACTAGTGGAGATTCTTGAGCAGGGCGTCAAGAAACTCAGACAAAGCACTATACCTATTGTTAAGGTACGATGGAATTCCTGTCTAGGACCGAAATATACGTGGGAGCGCAGGGATCAGATGCGGCTCAAATATCCACACCTCTTTACTGAACCTGAAACTGTACATAGATCAAACGCGGAACATGAAGCAGCTCTTTCAAAAAGAATTTCGGGACAAAATTCCTTTCAACTTGGGGATGATGTGACATCCGGGAACCAAGCACACATTTTTCTAGCCGAGTTTATTGTTTACTTGCTGAATTTCGGGACGAAATTCTTTTCAACTTGGGGAGATGTGATACCCCGCATTTTCAGGTTAACACTTTTTACTGAACTCTAGTTAACTTACATATTAATACGTGGTTAAATACTTAACTAGGGTTAGTTAAGAAGGCCTAACATATGTTAGATGATATTAACATATGTTATAAGTAGGAAAATCCTTGTTTTGTCACACACACGAGTCCTGTATCCCGAACGTTGGTGATTTATCTGGCAAATATAATAATAGGTACAATTGAATTATGATGAACGTGATGTTACATGTTTATGTGGAGTACATGCTTATGTGAATTACCGCTTGACTGAAAGTTAATATGTAAACCATGCAAATTACGTGCACCTTATGATCAATGTGTTATGAGATGATAAAAAAAATGGTTTTTATGCAAGATAGGATGATTAATATTATTTGGTCCAGTATTGGGTTAAAACATGATTAACGGGTCCAATTAGTGGACTAAAAGGGCCCTAAAACATAATTGCTTGGGCAACAAGCCAAGCCTTCTTATAATTAGGAGACAAAAAAAAATAAAAATAAAATAAACCCTAACCCTACCCCTTTGTTATGCCGTGAGCTACCCCCCACCCCCTTTCTCTTGATTTTCAACAAACATCAATCCTATTCATCTCTTCAAAAGCTAGTTTGGGTGCAATCTCTAGGCTTTGAGGACTCTTGCATTGAAAGGTATAATCTTTACATGTTTTATGTGTTGGGAATCCTGGTATCAAATACACAGCGGAAGCAGTTTTTATTTATTAATAAAATCGATTATATACAATATATAATAGGAGCCGATTTATATAAATAAAAAATATGTTTAATTTTATTAATCTGATTAATAAAATATTCCCAATCAGGATCTCGGTTAAACGCGTATAAACAAATAAATAATAAACAACCATAGGGGTTTAGTAATCAACCTTTGCCGACTACACCGGAATTGTAACACGCGGGTTACAACAAATCCTCGCTAGTAAGAAGTTCACACCCGAGCACTCGCCAACCGAGAGCAACACTTTGCAAGACGGAGGCGGCGATGGTGGTGGTTTGCAACGGACAAAGGGGCGGGGGCTCCTAAGGGTGGCCGCAAATCTTGAGAGGAGACAAGGGTTATGTTGTTTTATCTTTATCAAAAACATGTGATTAGAGTTTGATCTATCACACCTATTTATAAAGATAAAAGGCACTTGACCACTTAATTAGTCAAAGTCATACACTTGACCATTTGACTAGTCAAGGACTTAACCACTTAATTAGTCAAAGTCATACACTTGACCATTTGACTAGTCAAAGACTTGACCACTTAATTAGTTAAAGTCATACACTTGACCATTTGACTAGTCAAAATGTAAACTTTACTAAGTCCCTCGAGTTCTAAACTATTATTATTTCATAAATAATAATACACCAACACATGAACTTATCTGATTCGTGTACCAACGTGTAACTCTTCGGATCATACCAGGTCGGGCTACGTTGACCTCGACTTTTTATTACATCGGATATACTATATATCCAACAATCTCCCACTTGGACGATTTTAATTAAATGAGTCAACGTGCGCATAGTTGGACGCCTAGCTGCATCGCATTGCACCCAAACTAGTATGACACTTTACAGTCGTCAACTAGTTCTTTGAGTCCAAGTAACGCTTTACTTAACCAAATACTATAGCCCTGATAATTCTATCAATAAGTCCCTTTTGTATAGACATCCATTGATCATAAGACACAGATCATTCATTCTTATATAGTGATCAACCATTCTCTATTCTCGTCTCTAATTCAAAGTGGTCTAACGAACTACCTTAGTCCGAGCGTGGCCACGCGTTTATACCAGTTTGAATTAACGAGGGCGCCAGAATGTCTAGACTTCTAATCCTATAGAAGTACAGAATTCCATCAGCTTCATACAACTCCCACTTAATCTTGGATTTCTCCCAACGCTACCCTTATTGCTACCCATGTTTCAGGATAGTGTTAGATAACATCAAAGATAGTCTTTGATCAATGTAGTTTAATATGTGCCTTAGGAAAAAGGACAGATTGAACATATCAATATCAAAACATCTCATGACACTGATCCATGGAGATCGTTTTGAAGTGAGTTACATCCAATATCATTCCATAATGATATCTGTGAATTATGATCCTCAAACCCTTGAGCTATTCATCTCATGAATACAACCATCTCAATTCATAATAGTCTTACATTCAAATTCATTCCCATGTAATTTGATCGACTACGGACATTTAGAATACTCTTATTCAAGGATTTAAACATACAAATAATGAACACAGTTAATAAATATTTAAATTTGCATTTAACCCATTAAATCAAATAAACATTCAATATAACTGTCATAGTTCAAAATAAAACACCAATACTAATTACAGATCATGCCCACTGTCTAGAAACTCTAAGCCCTATCTTTCCAGCATGCTCCTCATGTTTAGCTTGAGGTAAAGGCTTAGTAAAGGGGTCAGCCAGATTCAGATCTGTATGAACTTTTTTTATTACGATGTCTCCATGTCCTATTATCTCTCTAATGTAGTGGAATTTCTTGAGTATATGCCTTGTGGTCTGATGTGACCTTGGTTCCTTTGCAAGAGCAATGGCACCAGTGTTGTCACACAGTATCTCGATTGGTTTCTTTATGCTAGGCATAACATCGAGATCACCAATGAACTTTTTTCATCCAGGCAGCCTCCTTTGCAGCATCCGATGCAGTATTGTATTCCGATTCACAGGTGGATTAAGCAACCACACTTTGCTTAAAGATGTTCCAAGTTACAGCCCCACCATTCAGAATGAAAACATATCCCGTTTTTGACCTTGAATCATCACGATCAGTCTGGAAGCTTGCATCAGTATAACACTTAACTGACAGCTCCTCATCCAGTCCTCCATATATTAAGATCATGTCCTTAGTTCTTCTTAAGTACTTAAGAATGTTCTTCACTGCAGCCTAGTGATTCTCTCCTGGGTTCTGTTGATATCTACTCGTCATGCTAAGAGCATACGAGACATCAGGTCTAGTACATAACATGGCATACATGATGGAACCAATCGCAGAAGCATATTCAATACCTTCCATTTTCTTTTTTTCCTCTTCAGTGTTTACACACTGCTTGTTATTAAGAATGGTTCCATGTGCCATGGGCAAGAGCCCCCTTTTTGAGTCTTGCATTGAGAAGGGTCGTAAGACCTTATCAATATATGTACTTTGACTCAAACCCAATAACTGCTTTGATCTATCTCTATAAATCTTTATTCCCAGAATATAAGTGGCCTCACCAAGATCTTTCATTGCGAAACATTTACCCAACCAGGTCTTAACATCATTAAGCATAGGGATATTGTTTTCAATGATTAGTATGTCATCTACATACAGTATAAGAAAAGTGATACAGCTCCCACTAGATTTCTTGTAAACACACAGTTCATCTTCGTTCTTGATAAAACCAAACTCTTTGATTTTCTGATCAAAACGGAGATTCCAGCTGCGAGATGCTTGCTTTAATCCATAGATGGATTTATTCAGCTTGCACACCTTATTAGGATTCTTTGGATCGACAAAACCTTCAGGTTGAACCATATAGACATCTTCCAGTAAGTGTCCATTAAGGAACGCGATTTTGACATCCATTTGCCATATCTCATAGTCATAATATGCAGCAATGGCAAGTAGAATTCTAATAGACTTAAGCATGGCTACTGGCGAGAAAGTTTCCTCATAATCAATTCCTTGAGTCTGAGTAAAACCTTTCGCTACAAGCCTTGCTATATAGGTTTGCTCATTCCCATCCATGTCAGTCTTCTTCTTGAAGATCCATTTGTTTCCTACAGTCCGACACTCAGCAGAAAGATCAACCAAATCCCAGACTTGGTTATCATACATGGATTGCATCTCTGCATTCATAGCTTCTTGCCATTTCTTAGATTCCGAATCCAAGATTGCAGCTTTGTAAGTAGCAGGATCAGCTTCATCAATCATGAAGATATCGTCATACCTTACAGGTGCACGATGATCCCTAATACTTTTCTGAACACTTGGTGTTTCTGTTGTTTCTTGAGTCCTCTTAGGATCAACTTCAACAACTGGATTAGTTACTTCTGTTTCTGTCTGAACAACTGGTTCAGTCACTTGTGATTCTCGAATTTCTTCAAGATCCACATGGTTATCTCCAATCCCTTGCGCCAGAAGCACTTCCTCTAAGAAAGTGCCTCTGCGTTTAGTGAAAATCCTATTTTCAGTGGGGTGGTAGAATAGGTAACCGATCTTCTTACCGTATCCAACGAAAACCACTTTTTCGCCTCTGGGATCTAGTTTATCCGAAGATTCTAGAGTGACATAAGCATTACATCCCCAGACTTTAAGATAGGATATATGAGGTTTCTTTCCATGCCATATCTCATAAGGCGTTTTATCAACCTTTTTCGTTGGAGCTATATTCACAAGTCGTTCGGCAGTTTCCAAAGCATAACTCCAAAAGGATTTTTGAAGGTTTGTTCAACACATCATTGATCGAATCATATCTAATAAAGTTCGATTTCTCCGCTCAGACACACCATTATGTTGCGGTGTTCCAGGTGGAGTGAGTTGTGAAACTATTCCACAATCCTTTAGATGGTCGATGAATTCCTGACTAAGATATTCACCGCCTCGATCTGATCAAAGCATTTTAATAGTTCTATTTAGCTGATTTTCTACTTCGTTTTGGTACTCCTTGCACTTTTCAAGAGTTTCATGTTTGTGCTTCATAAGATAAACATAACCAAATCTACTGAAATCATCAGTAAATGTAACAAAGTATCTTTCTCCATGTCTTGACATTGTTCTGAATGGACCACATACATCGGTATGTACAAGTCCTAACAGATCATTAGCTCTTCCTCCAACATTTGAAAAAGGTGCTTTTGTTAACTATCCACTTAAGCATAATTCGCATTTTCCAAACGACTCTGAACCCTTGGAATCTAGGATTCCTGCGGTTTTGAGTTGTTTAACACGATTCTCACTTATGTGACCAAGTCTACAATGCCACATATACGTATCATTAAAGTCCAACTTATTACGTTTATGGGAGATACTGCATAATATGTTATCGTTTTGGATTTCTATCTCATAGATCCCATTGTTGGGTTTTGCATCAAAGTAAAATACATCGTTAAAATAAGCAGAAATAAATTCACCATTAAAACGATAATCAAAACCTTGTCTACGTAAAGCATGAAATGAAACAATATTTCTAGTCACACTAGGAATGTAATAAACATTGTTCAAAACAAGTTCTAAACCAGAAGGAAGTAAAAGAACATATTTTCCTATCGCTTTCACTGCAACTCTTTGTCCATTGCCAACATGGACCTCCAAGTTGCCTTGTTTCAACTTTCTAATCTTTCTTAGTCCCTGCAAAACATTACAAATGTGCAAACCACATCCTGTGTTAAACACCCATGTTTTGCTAGGATAAGCAAAGATTTCAATAACATATATACTTGAGGACTCTCCTCCTGAAGCCTTAGCTTGCTTCAGCTCAGCTAAATACTTAGTGCAGATCCTCTTCCAGTGCCTAGTTTCATCACAATGAAAACACTTGGCATCTTTCCAAGGTTTCTTATTGGCAACATATTGGCCTTTGCCCTTCCCTTTGCCCTGATTGCCCCTTTTATTGGTGTTAGGTTTCTTAACTTGGCCCTCCTTGATCATTAGCACTGGTGCAGTTTTGCTAGGTATGTTTACCTCAGCAGTTTTGAGCATCTAATGCAGTTCTGCAAGTGTCTTCACCATCCCATTCATATTATAGTTCATAATGAACTGGTCATATGACTTGGGCAATGAGTTTAGGATGATATCCCCAACTAACTCATCGCTCAAGGAGGATTCCAGACGAGCCAAGTGATCAACATATGCCTTCATTTTTAGCACACGAGTGCTAACTGGCGTTTCTAGAACATACAACTTGTTCTCCGCCTTGAGAACAATTTTCAAGTTGCGGTGCCAGTCCATGAAGTTGGAGTAGTTAAGTTTGTCCTTCTCTAAGTTGGACTGGAGAGAGAATTGGGAGACGGAATTGTTTTCAGTTGACATCTACAAAGTTCAAAATCTAATTTATTAGCAGTTTATGTTTTAAATATCCTAATTTATCTTATGACCCAAAAGCAAAATTAATTAGGATGAGACCCCGATTCATCAATACACAGTGAACCGGCTTAGCACTGTCCACTGGTACGATTAGGTAGGTAAACAACGATTGTTAATTGTGTCCACTACACAACTCTCCATTTGGGGTTATCGCTAAGAGCGATGTATGTTTAACCCTGACTATGCCCACTTGTCAAACAAGCGATGTTTGGTCCTTTACTGTAAATTGTAGCACCGGCCTATGTTACACAGGAAATGCGATTATTACCTTCGCTCATGATCAACGACCAGATGCAGGGTCAGCACTAACATTTGGGTTCGATATAGAATGAAGTGTTAACTCATTAAGGGTGGCAAAAAACATCAATTTAAAATTGGGATTTAATTTTAATATTTACCATAAATATACTGAATGACTCGTTAGCATGATGTGAGTCGCACAATAGTTTATAAAATCCAATTTTATATTGTTCGTGATAATTGAAACTCCCTTCAACACTCGACATTGTATAGTTTTAAATACCCTATTTAAACTATGTTGGTCGTATTATCGCGAATGGACTTGTTTTAATATTAATAAAACTCCTTTTATTAAATATGTTTTTCGGTTTTTATAAAACTTGTTTTAATAAAACCGTTGCCATGATTGTGAAAATTTTATTTATTTTGGGTTATCTAAATTATTTATAATAAATAAACCACAACCACAAAACATAATAATAAAATTAAACGAATCGAGTCCCTAATAGGTCGCCCGTTTCGTTTTAGCCAGAAACGAAACGAACTAGTCAAAAAGGGTTTCAAAACTATTTTGATATAGCTCCCACTTGACCCGAGATCTCTATCTTCATGGAACTTGTTCATCTTTTTATCTTCGTCTTGATCTTGTACTTGTAGGATTACAAATACATTTGAAATACAAATAAAACAAATCTTGATATACGTTAAATTACACATATAAAAGTCCCCGTTTAACTCCCATTTTCATACGTTTTTGACCTTATACACAGGAATTGGTACTTATTTGGGTATCTTTACGATTTCAGGTCTTAAACGATGTCCCGGAAGCACAAAGGAAGGAAAAACGAAGATTTCGGCCCGCAAACAGGCCATCAGCACCTGTGAGCGGCCACTCATTCCCTGTGAGCGGTAGCGAGCCCTCCCAGATATTTCTGGGGACCTTCTAGAATGCCTACGTCATCAGATATGCAACTGGTCCACTTGTTTATAAAGCGAGCGGCCGCTCTATTCTCCTATAAAACAGCCCTTTAACTCACTGATCAGTTGTTGGATCTTGGGGGAAGCTTTTCTGTAAGTCCCAAATACTAGATCTTGTTATATGCAATAGATTGTTATCACTTAGAAACACCTATTTGTTAGGTGTTTTAAGTGATTAATCTAGAAAAACAAAGATACTAGATAAAGCTAGCAAAACCGACAGACAAGATAAAGAGATTCAAGCTTTCCATTACTGATAAACATCAAAGAACCATGGATTACAACGAAATAAGTACGCACCCTTTAAACTTGTGCTACCAAGATAATATCCAAAACCCCAACCCTAGAGCTGCACACAAGTATCATATATATAGTAGGTCAGATGGGCCTGCGCACTTAAGCTAAGTGCGCAAGGCCCGTCCTTAAGTGCGCAGCCTAGGGTTTTGGACACATAACTATGCCATAATTACATAACCAACCCTTCTACTTACAAACTACTCAACAACCTATCAAAAGACTATGATCTGGTAACTGTGGTCTCAATATAACCCAACAATACTCCCCCTAGACCACAGCTACTAGTTCTTCATTCTCAATCAATCTCTATATCACTTGGCTTCCCCTCTTCTTGACTCGGGAGGTCTTAAATGTACAGGGCGACCGGATCATCTTCAGCCACAGCAGGAGCATGAGTAGACTCAGTTGCTGGTATTTCTGGATCGGTTGCTGTTGTAGGTTCTTGTATCTGCACCTCTGAAGCGACTTCAACTTCAGTTTGTGGTTCTTCTGCAGCATCAACTTGGGCAGTTTTCTCTTTTTCTTCTTTTTCTTTGTCTGCTGCGTTGATCCTGTCTACTATGTCCAGCAATTCCTGCTTCAGCTTCATTGCCCGATCAACTGCTCTTCTAAATAAGACAGTCTCCTCAAATAACACATTCCCAGCACCCACATTAATCTGATTTGCAAACAGCATATTCAAATCTGATAGATTAAGGGCAAACACATCTACCGGATCCAGAATCCTCATAGCCTCTGAATCATCTTTCAGCTTGATAACGGCTTCACCAGTATTCCTGTCATAAAACCACTTCTTGAAGTCTCTTAGCATAACTGGAAGCTCAGGACGTATCGGAACTCGTGTGACGACCTGGGGGGGTCAATCACATAAGTGATCATTCCTTGTCCTGTTGCTCGATCGATTCATTTCTTGGAGATCCGTCTCCTCGGTTTCTGCGGCTTGAAGATCTGGAAATCAGTCTCGTACTCCTTCTTTATAAACCAATTAAGCATGGAACCCGTGCTGTCATTGGTGTGGTTGATGAATGGGACTCTGCTAAGTTCCCTGATGTCCCAACGAGGGAGAGACTTCAGTTCCTGTCGACCTCTGAAGTACTGTATCACTCCCCCTCGTCTCTTCACAGCAAACAACTTTTTCTCCTCATCATACTTCCATGAAATAATCCTCTCCTGATGAGCTTCCCTGGTATGATGGATGTTTTGATGCAGAATCCTCATAGCCTCTGAATCATCTTTCAGCTTGATAACGGCTTCACCAGTATTGCTGTCATAAAACCACTTCTTGAAGTCTCTTAGCATAACTGGAAGCTCAGGACGTATCGGAACTCGTGTGACGACCTGGGGGGGGGGGGGGGTCAATCACATAAGTGATCATTCCTTGTCCTGTTGCTGGATCGATTCGTTTCTTGGAGATCCGTCTCCTCGATTTTTGCGGCTTGAAGATCTGGAAATCATTCTCG
This sequence comes from Ambrosia x helenae, assembly GCA_030844895.1. Lineage (NCBI taxonomy): Eukaryota > Viridiplantae > Streptophyta > Magnoliopsida > Asterales > Asteraceae > Ambrosia > Ambrosia x helenae. The sequence goes on along the minus strand of CM061227.1, from coordinate 62,209,175 downwards.
CACTCCTTCTTTATAAACCAATCAAGCATGGAACCCGTGCTGTCATTGGTGTGGTTGATGAATGGGACTCTGCTAAGTTCCCTGATGTCCCAACGAGGGAGAGACTTCAGTTCCTGTCGACATCTGAAGTACTGTATCACTCCCCCTTGTCTCTTCACAGCAAACAACTTTTTCTCCTCATCATAGTTCCATGAAATAATCCTCTCCTGATGAGCTTCCCTGGTATGATGGATGTTTTGATGCAGGGCTGGAATAGAGATGGGCCTTCTAGGAAACCATGTTGATCTTTCAGGATCCAACTTATGGCCATCTGACGTCTCGTACACTATTTCTTCTTCCATTCCCATCTCCACAAACTTTTCTGGCATCTCATCCTCGCTGATTTCGTCCACGTCACTTTCTTCAACGATTCTTTCCTTCTCTTTCTCCTCCTCCAGAAATTTTCCAAAATCAAATACCTCATCGAATGTTGTGCTAGGAGCACCAGTCTGCTGTTTCTTCAACTCTTGGAACATATCAAACATTTTCATCTGAACCTGAGTCTGAAACTTGATCAGGTATCGTTGATCCTTGATAACTTTCTCCATATTCCTGTTCTTGTGCTTGAGCTTCTTGACTTTCCTTCCGAGCTCTTGATTGTTATGCACATCACTCTTTAGGGTACAGATCTCCCTAGCAGCTGTCTTTCCAACCTCTTTGACCAACTTCTCGTACAGTTCCTGATGCACCGGTTTGCGGCGTGGTGCAGCAGGAGCTGAGGAGGAAGGTTCAGTTGGACGTTGAGCGGATGCTTTGGGGGCTGGAGCAGTAGTTGTGGATGGTCCTGGTTGTTCTTCTGCCCCGAATATAGACTCCAAAATAATTTCTTGCTCAATATCGTCCTCAGTCATTACACGAGGAACTTCAGACTCAGGCAACTGTTCCCCCCGCTTCTTTCTTTCGGCCCTCTTTAACTCAGCAACTTGTTGTAGGGCTGCAGCAGTCTCAAGCTGCTCTGGTGTAAGTGTTTCTCTGCCCTCTTGTAATAATCCAGTTGGCCTTTTCTTCTTAGTGGGCTTAGATGGAGCTGGGTTAGTTGCCACCCTTTTCCCCCTTGCCTTTTCACGAGCAATCTCTTCAGTAGTTGGCTGGGCTGAAGAAGGAGCAGGGTCAGATGATCCAGGTGCAGAAGCAGCGATGGATTGTTGACGAGCTTCTGTTACATCCAGCCTTCTTTTCTTAATCTTGTTGTAAAGCTCCATGACCAAAGGATATCCCTGTGCTGCATACATGTTCTCCAGCCTGGGTTCCCAGTTAGGCGTATTGCACTCAGTAAAGAATCGTGCACCTTTGGTGAAGTTGTATTGATCACCAAGGGGCAGATTCTCGTGCTGTGCGTTGATCATCATCTGCACGAATCTGGGGTACATAGCCCATTTGCCAGAGCCAGCCTCAGCATTTTTCACCATATAATCAAAGATCATGCCCGACAAGTTAAAAGCTTCATTCTTGCAAATCTTTATCATAGCAGTCGACCATTCTGTGCTGAGAGCGTTGTAGCCTCCTTTCCTATGACACAGAGACATGATAAACACGTGACTGATGAGTCTCCAGTCTCTGGTCAGCTGACTTTTCTTGATATCGCCTCTCTTGTCAAAATCTCCTTTGTAGCCGAAATTCTTGAACTGTTGGTGAACATTGGCTTTGGACAGAAATCTGACTGTTCCTAGCTGATCTTGAAGTCTCAGCACGTTCCGAACGGTATCTTCAGTGATGATTACCGCCTTGTTTCTGACTGTAGCGTTGATTCGCTTGACCCGTCCAGCAACTTCAACTCGAGCAGATCTCCAAAAGTCTTCAATGTGAGAGCAGTAAACTTGTAAGCTATGCTCCACAGTGTATCCGACTCTGCTTCGTCTGATCCAGGTCACTACGTCTTTGAACTTTACATCGTCGGTCTCAAGATTCATCGGCTGATTATGCATTCCTCTTGGATCCCAATCGAGTGCCATCTGTTTAGACCAAGTGCACGAATAGCAAATTAGATCTCTTGAATATGAGTCGACGACCAAACGACTGACCTTAGACTTGGACTTCGACGGAAAACGTACTTAGACTGTATTTTATTAATTTATTTAATATATATATATTTTTTAAGTTTTTCATGTGTTGTGTTTTGACAGTCATAGGATTAGGTTTGATGGATTTGTTTTATCAGTGTCCATGATACGTTTGATTTTCCAGTTTAAGATCATTAACGTTCAGGTCTAAATACGCAGTCCGTTCAAGTGTCTCAATAGTCAAGATAAAAGTCACATTTTGTTTTAATATTCAAGTACGCAGGACTTTCAAGTGCGCAGGCCAAATCAAAGGCAAATGAGCAAAGTACTCAGTCAAGTACTCACACACTTGACTGAGCACTTAGGTTAGTACGCAGGCACAAGATCACGGGATGACAAGTGCGCAGATCATATCATACTCGGGCATGGTAACCCCTAGGCAACACAGTCAAATCTGCGTACTAGACAAGTACGCAGATACTTAAACCTTCGTTTAAGATTTAAATGCGCAGCACAAGTGCGCAAGATATTAGGGTTTCAGTGGCTTTGTATGAGTATGAGACAAGTGCGCAGTCTCTATGAGACAAGTGCGCACTGTTCATCATCAAGTACGCAGCCTTCAAACATTCAAACCCTTCTTCAAAACTGAAACCACGGCTGATTTTGTTTAAAAGACTCTTATATTCCCTGTAATCACACCAAGAGAACAATCAGTACATATGACTACCTTAATCAGTGGTTAGGATCAACAAAGCAGGAAACAAGATGGATGGAATAGTGATGATTTATGAAGATTAACGAGTTAAAAAGGTGATTAGGGATAAGAAGATGATGAACGGTGAAGATGAATGAGGATTAGGGTTTTGAAGAAGATAAAAACTCTTAAATTTTTTTTTTTACAGAGTATATATACAGTAGCCATATGGGCCTGCGCACTTGAGTCAAGTGCGCATGGCCCAGTTAAGTACGCATCAGTTCACAATTTTGGCCCAATAAGAGTTTAAGAGCCCAATTCCATTTTAATATGTGGGGATTCACCAAAACTCACCTTCTGCATTCAAGATCATACTAACCATACCTGCCAGAACCCGTTTCAACTTCCCGTTGGATAGCTGTAGCCTAAGAACAATTGTCGGTATGCTTGTCCACTTAAATCCATGCCTTTTCTCTTTCAACATGTGTTTGGTGATGCTGTTTATCATGTTCTTCGGTAATATTGACGAAAATTTTATGGACCCCACAGTGTGCTAGGTATTGGCCTACCGATCCTCAAGGTTTATCGAAAAATAATGATGAGAGCTTCAGGTCTATGTTACCATAAGCAAAAAAGATGATCATCTGATCGTTTGGTGAGCTATTTAAATATGTTTGCACGTTACTAACATTGCGTGTCTTTTGCTGCTCAATTGATTAATTTTCTTAGCCCCGCATTGGTAGCTTACACTCTTAGGTGTCTTTTTGATTTACCTATGCACAAAATTTTCTGTGTCTTTTAGTTTCTCAACCTGTGTATGACCGGACTCAGCTTGTGCAGACCTATAGCACAGTGGGAATCCAACTTTCCATGTAGATCTTTACTGTTAATCACCTATTAGCAGTTTACTTGATTCCAGGCTGAATCTACCGACGCATCGTTGCTTGAGGCCACAACATCCTCTGGGTCGTATTCACATGCTGACGAAATATGATTAGTTTCTATCATTTCTTGAATTAATTCTTTTGAAATTTTGAAGTAGAGATGAAACGGTTTTACTTTCTCCCCCAAAAATCTTTGTTTGAATAAAAAGAAGATTTTTCTTTTATTTAATATGCACAAGTAAAGTTTTTTTTTTTTTAAATCATTCAAAATTTATCATTTCAAGCCATGTAACCAACTGATGAAAACGGGTTTTGTCAAAAGCTTTTGTGAAGATATCTCCCTTTTGATCAGCAGTATCTATTGGCAACACCTGTATATATCCTTTGTCGTGAGCATCGCGAATGGAGTGAATCCGAATTTCAATATGTTTGGTTTTAGAATGATCAATTGGATTCTTCACAATGTCACGACAGGCATCATTATCAATGAAAATAGGTGTATGCATGACATTCAAACCGTAGTCCAAAAGCTGATTTTGGATCCATAACACCTGACAACAACAACTGGATGCAGCTGTGTATTCAGCTTAAGCAGTAGAGATGGACACTGTAGTCTGCTTCTTACTCTGCCAAGACACCGGCCTGTTACCCGGAAATTGACAGCCACCAGAGACAGATTTTCTGTCAATCCTACAACCTGCATGATCACTATCAGAGTAAGCGATTAAATCAAAATTATCACTCTTAGGATACCATAAACCAAGTTTTGGAGTCCCTTTGAGGTAGCGGAAGACTCTTTTTACTGCAGTTTCATGCGATTGCTTGGGATTTGATTGAAAGCGTGCGCAGCATCCAACTGCCCACATAATATCTGGTCTGCTGGCTGTTAGATACATCAGTGAGCCAATCATTGATCGATAGGTGTGAGGATTCACTGAGAGGCCTTGAAGATCTGGTACAAGTGTTGTTTTGGCCGCAAAAGGAGTGTTAGACGGCTTGCAGTCGGTCATGTTGTATTTTGCCAGAATGTCTCTTGTATACTTGGCTTGATGGATGAGAATTCCGTCTTCTTTCTGCTGAACTTCTAAGCCTAAGAAAAATGACAATTCTCCCATCATGCTCATTTCAAACTGAGACTTCATAATGCTTTCGAATTCCCTGCACAAATTCTCATCAGTGGAGCCAAAGATAATATCATCAACATAAATTTGAACAAGCATAGAATGTTTGTTAACTTCTTTGGTGAACAGAGTCATGTCAATCTTCCCTCTAGTGTATCCATTTTGCAGCAAGTATGAAGATAAGGTCTCATACCAAGCTCAAGGAGCTTGATGAAGTCCATAGAGAGCCTTATCCAATTTGTAGTATTTGCTGGGATGATGAGGGTCTTCAAAACCCGGCGGTTGACAGACGTAGACTTCTTCCTTGATTTTCCCGTACAGGAATGCACTCTTTAAATCCATTTGAAAGACTTTGAAGTTCTTGTATGAGGCGTATGCCAAGAAGATACGGATGGCTTCAAGTCGAGCAACTGGAGCGAACACTTCCTCATAATCAATACCTTCCTGCTGACGAAAGCCCTGAACTACCAGATGAGCCTTGTTCTTGAACACCACACCACGTTCATCCATTTTGTTGCGAAACACCCATCTTGTTCCGATAGGATACTTCCCTTCAGGTAGATCCACAAGTTCCCAAACCTTGAGCTTTCTAAACTGAGACAGCTCATCCTGCATGGCTTCAACCCAGCTTGCATCTCTGACAGCATCTTCAATGCTGAAGGGTACCGTCTGAGATAAGAATGCTGATAGTGCAATATTGAGCTTATCTGCCTGATTTCTAGTGAGAACACCCTCAGAGATTGGTCCAATGATGTTCTCCACAGGATGATTCTTAGATGATTTAAATCCCATGTTTGGTTCTTCTTGAACTTGTGAAGGCAGATTAGAAAGGTGATCGACAGGGATTGATGAGCTGGATGGATCATTTGCAGACTGTTGTGCTGAAGATGTTTCTTCTGAAACTGGAGTACTTTCATGTAACACCCCAATCGATGGCGGAAACATCGAGGTGTCACGTAAGAATGAGTATATAGTAGCACATGGTAATCAAGTTTTAATTGAAATTATTTTAAAGTGCAAATATCCAAAAGTGAAGATACATAATGAGTTTTAAATGGAAATCTAATACATCAAAATAACCAAATAAGAATAAACTTCAATTTGTCTTCTCATGCTAACACTCTAGTCTTCACGCATCATTATTTCCTGTTGAGTTGTAAAAATAGGGGGGGGGGGTCAACTAGAAGTTGGTAAGAATACATAAGCCATGTCAAGAAATTAAGTTTAAGAATAAAAGTTTAGCAATTCATATGTCTATCGTAAGTTTAAGTCTACATGAATAAACATGAAATGTTGAATCGACATAATCAAACCTCCGACTAGTTTAGGTCCATCCCGTCATCCACGGTTCACCTTAATATTATGTTGGAACGATAACAATCACCCGCGCTCCCCATAAAAGATGGTCAACGAATCTAGGTGGGATTGTCAATCCAATAGATCTATTATTGAGTATCGCCGGCTTGGCCATAGCTAATGATTATGTATTGTTGAAATGAGTCTAACTGTTGTTGTTGTCTAAATCATGAGGCATTAAAGTTTACAACTAGACATGTATGTAGAATTGCTTAAGTATAATGTTGCAAGTATAAAGAATTGCATAAACATGGTTACGTAAACTCACCTTAGCAAAGAATTAAGTCTCGAGAAAAAGTATAAGTGTAGCCCCAAAGTTGCCAAGTATTACCCTATGTATAAGGTAACAAATAAGTCTAAGTCTATCTAGTCTACAAGTATATTCTAGGGTTTCGAATTGGGGATAAGTATTCGTTGGATTAATAAATAAAATGTTTTAATAAATAAGGGAATTTGATAAATAAATAAACAAAAGTCTTTTTGTAAATTTTAAATTAAAGATGGTCACAATATAAAGTTTTAAGTATGAAAATAATTTTTATAAAATTATTTTCTTAAAAATAGGATATTAAATCTATTTATTTCAAATTGTCAAAATATAACTTTAATATTTAAAAATATTAAAATTAAAGAGTTATTAAATTAAAAATTGTATTTCTGTTCTAAATAAATAGAAATAACTTATATAAAATCGTGGAGCAAAAATATTGAAAAATGAATTTATTATGATTTATTTATGATTAAAACCAACAAAAATTGATTAAAAATATTAAATAAATGATTTTTCAGAAATAAAAATCATTTCAAAAAAGTTTAATGTTATATAAACTCAGAATAATTTTTGTGGAAATTTATATAATTGTTTTGATATTTTTATAGAATTTTATAAATAAAATAGAATAAACTTGAATTATTTATTATATATATTAAATAAATAATTTTTGGAAAACTAAAAATTGTATGTTAAACTTTTCTACTAGAATAACATAAAATAATTTTTGTAGAATTTATAAAAGAGGTTTAGTATTTTAAAACTAATTTTAAAAATACAAGAGAATATATATAAGCTTAAATGGTAAAAAAAAATTGTTTTGTTGATGCCGAGAATCGAACCCGGGTCTGGGACCGGTTCGTGTTTTTATCACAAGCCCAGCCACCAACTGGGCTGGACCCTGAGAACGAATAAACTAGATTTGCAATTGATTATATAGTATATGTTGAAACTGATTTATAAACCTTTTTAAAAGAAAAGATTAAAACCGTAAAGGGTGGGACTCGAATCCGTGTGCTCTGTTTAACAAACAACAGACACAACCACTTGATCTAGATCAGTGGTTGTGTTTGGTTTCTTTTTGTTTTAAATAAATAATCAAGTCTGCACGTGTTCTTCCCCAATTCGAATTCATTTGTGCCCTAGCTTAACAATAATCCGTTTTACACAATAATAACCCAATTGATCATAGGGTTATTGTTGTGTAGAGGCCGATGAACAAAACCCATCAAAAATAATGAACTTACAAACACGAATTCGTGTAAAACGCTTGGTCAAACAGAAAAGTCAAAGCTCGATCAAGAAGCCTTGAAAGCTGATTTAAACCAGAAATTAGAGGTGAAGATGGAATGTTTTAACGAGGATTGGCTGTGTAATTGAACGCGTATTAGTCAACCATTCACCAATCATTCCATAACAGGATCAAAAACGCGTTTGAATGGTTTAATTAAGGTAAATCGTTGTCACAGTTGACTTTCCTAGTCAACTATTAAGAACCAACTTCGTTATATAATTAATGCGTGTTGAAGATTAATCAAATGTGCTGTGTAGACCAGCTGGTTGTGTTGCTTGGTGTTAGTGACCCGGCTATGGGCTCGGGTTCGAATCCCGGCCCAAGCCTTAATTTTTTTTGACAATTATTTCAATAATATTAAGATATTATAAATATATAGTATAGTATAAGGGGCCCAAATGCGTCACGAAATAATTTAAAAAGGACGATAAATGATGAAACTTGACGTTTTATTAATAATAATCGTAACGTACAAGTATTTTAATGCGAAATGTTACATTTCAGGAGATGGTGTAGTTTCAATAGTTGCATCACCATTTGTGGACCGAAGAGGAACAATTGGATCAGCTACGAGTGGAGAAAATCAGGTGGTGAAAGGTGCAACATCGTCTTCAGAAGAGTAAAGAGTATCTTCGAGAGGAGAAGGATCGGCTGCTTGATTGTCAGATGATTGTTCTTCAATGATACTGAAATTGTTGAAAACGACATCCACGTCAAAGAACCAGTCAGGACCGGCTCCTGTGTTAGTAGAGTTGGATTCCTGCCAATCAACATAGAAAGATTCGAGAACCATTTTGGTGCGTTTGTTGTATACTTTATAAGCCTTTTGACTTGAAGAGTATCCAACAAAGAAGCACTCATCTCCAACTGCATCAAACTTCATTATATTCTCGTAGTTGTTTAGTAGAGTACATGAGCATCCAAACGGCCTGAAGTAGTCAATCAGAGGTTTTCTTTTGAGGAGCAATTCATAACCTATTTTCCCGCGCGCCTTTACAATTAAGACTCTGTTAAGAACATAACAGGCGGTATTCACAGCTTCAGCCCAGAAGATGATCGACAACTTGGAGGCGATTAGCATAGTTCTGGCCGCTTCAATAAGTGTACGATTCTTCCTTTCAGCAACTCCATTCTGTTGAGGAGTTCTCGTAGCACTGTACTGAAGATGAATTCCTTTGTTGTTGCAGAACGTCACGAAGCTTTGATTTTTGAATTCAGTTCCGTGATCGCTTCTGATTGATCTAACTTTTGTCTTTACTATGTTCTCAATGAGAGGAACAAACAACATCAATATCTCGGCAGCTTCACTTTGGTATTCTAAGAAGTACACCCATGTAAAACGAGAAAAGTCATCTGTTATCACCAAACAGTAAGATTTTTTAGCTAAACTTTTGACACTAATAGGACCGAAAAGATCCATATGCAATAGTTGAAGAGGTGAGTCTATAGAGTTCACTGTTTTGGACTTGTGCGATTTCTTGTGTTGTTTTCCTTTGGCACATGCTAAACATTTTTCAGAAAAAGGGAATTCCTTGGAAGGAAGACCTCTGACAAGATTTAATTTTGAAAGTTTGTTAATGTTTTTAAAGTTAAGATGTCCTAATCGCCTGTGCCATAACAATGACTCTGACTCGGATGCTTTTGAAAGTAAGCATGTCATTTGACATTCAGACTTAGCATCTCTCATATTTATCACATATGTGTTTTTCTGTCTAGGAGCTTTTAGCATGATCATATTGGTAGGCGGTATGAATCCAGGCTTCAGAAAGATGCACTCCATGTCATTGAATAACACTGATATTCCTTTGTCGCAGACTTGTGATACGCTCAAAAGGTTGTAGCACAATTCTGGAACATAATTCACATCTTCTAAAGTCAGTGCGTCAGAGACCACATCTCCTATTCCTACTTTCTTCCCGCCCTTTTCATTTCCGGCGAAGGCAACGAACTCTCCATCAATAAATCTATAGTTCTTGAGGAGTTCCTTTAGACCAGTCATGTGTCTAGAAGCCCCGCTATCAACATGCCATAGATATCTCATGAGTGCGATCAACCATTTCTGTAACTTATTCTGAAATACAAAAGAAAAACATAAGAAATACACATATAAATACAAGAAACTCTATGTACAATCACGACTCAAACCTTTACTTAATTGACTTTGGGAATCCAGGTCTGGTTTAGTTTTGATCTGTCGTGATTTTCACCCAAAACTGACTCTTGTCTTTTCAAAATTTTTGTGGTTTTATCAAAAAAATTTACTGTTTCTTGAAGGTTTTTAATCTGATCAGAAAGACAGTTTAGTGCTTTGACGTCACTGGATTTTAAATGACATGTTTTAACCACATGACCCTCATTTCCACATCTAAAGCATTTTGAGTGCTTTGGCTTGATCCTTGGAGAGGGTCTGGATGATGATGGTTGTGATGCTCTTTTCTTGATCTTGCTTGAGCATGAGCTTTCACTGGAACATGGTTCATCAATGTTGTTGTTGCTTGATTCCTCATTTGTGGTGTAGTCTGGCTCGCTGATGTCGCTTTCTGTATCACTCTGTGATTCTTCAGGAATTGAGTTATCTGTTTCACTTTATGATTCTTCAGAACATGACATATCTGTTGACGATGGAGTAAACTCTGGAATTTCTTCAGTAAGAAATTTCCTGAACCTGTTTCTTTTTAGTTCTGGTACAAACGGAGATGGTCTATATACATTTTCATTATCAGAGAATGCATCATTAAGATCAACACAAACTGGCATAACATTGTCAACACAAATATCTGAGCGTTTGATAGGATTCTTCCTATCATCAGGGTCCACAACGCCCTTTAAATCAAGTTTAGAAGTTAATGTAGTACAGTCATCCGGCCTAGATAAACTATTACAGTTATCCATCCTAGATAAACTATTACAATCATCCAGTTTAGTTAAGTTATTACATTCATCCGAATTCAAAATAGTTTTAGACTTGTCATTACTCCAGATGAACCAATTCACTGTAGAGTAATTGGCACCTGGGTGACCTAACCCCATCGTTTGTCCACCACAACTCTCATCATCGTCCACCTGATCCTGTTGGGTCACATCTGCACTGCTTTTACTTATATTAGAGTTTGACTCAGATTTGACACATTCTTTTTCAAAAAGATCATTTTTTGGATGTGGTTTTGGAATGGGTATATATTCACTTTTGCTCAAAGGTAAAAACAGAGATTTTACAATTCCCTTTTTATCCTTATACCCAATTCCATGTTTGACGAATGATTTCCTTGAACAATCAAGGATATATGTATAAGCATGCTTGCTTACATTCCATTTGTCCACAACAATTTGGAGACGATTTGTTTCATTTCTAGATTTTTCTAGTTTTTCTGTTAAGTCATTTATTAAAAAATCTTTTCTCAGAACTAATTCTTTTAGAGTTTGCATTTCAGCTATAGTTGCATTTAACTTTCGCTGATATGATAACTCATTTTCTTTCATTTCAGTGTTGATTTTTCGGATGTCATCCATTTCTCTTAAAATTTTCCTATTGTGGGACAAACAGTAAGCAACAGCTGTAACACACCTTGGTGAGCACAGCTTTGATTTTATTTCAAGAGGAATACTTACCAGATCTCTCTCCTCAACTGTCTTGGGCACGTTCTGCAGCTTCTCATTTGCTTTGCTGGTGGAGGTCTTCTCAACTACGAGTGCTTCTTCAGACGTGGCTTCTTTTCCTTTATCGACCACTAGCACTCCTTTCAGACCTGCATTCTCCAGCGTTCCACCCTTTGGCATCTTCGCCGACGACCCTTCCAGAGAGTTCACGCCGTGTGTGGATTTCGTGCAGATTTTGGCCATCAAAGCCTTGTTCACATCAGCTTCAACCGCAGCAGCCTCCTCTCCCCAATCAAAGTCCTCAACCACTAACGCCTTCTGTTGATTCGCTTCCCTTCCATCAGTTATGGCCACCATCCTTTTTGCCGGCATAATTTCTGCTTGACTTAGAGTGGGGCACTCATACTTGAAGTGCCCAAGAGTCTTGCAGTTGTAGCATCTAATCTTAGACTTATCAAAACCCGCTTTTCCCATACCAACTCTTCAACCAGTTCTATCTTGAAACCTCTTCACCCTCAGAGTAATCATGGCCATCTGCCATTTCAAATCCATTTCCTCCATATCATCTGGGTCAACCTGATACATGTCTTCAGGATTCATCATCTCACTCTTGATTTCACCTGTCTTCAAAGCCTCAAAGCTAGACATGAAAGTGTTGAAGAGTTCAACATGTTCGTTTGCAAGCTTTGTAAGCTGTGGGTTAAGTGTCTTTGCAGCTGTGTTAGAGTATGAGACTGTCTTTCCCGAACTTGAACTACCACCACCCATTGCATCCACATATGCATGTGACGAGCTTGAACCCATGTTACCTACGGGAGTCATTAATGCCAAATTCTTCATAGCAGTGGTGGGCACAACTTTTGGAGTAGTCTGGTTCATCTCTCTTTTCGTGATGTCCATTTCGAAGGACTTTAGAGTGTTGATGAGATCAGCCAATGTAGATTGAGCATCTAGATACTCTTTTCTGATCAACATGCATTGTATGCTCCATTCTTTGGGCAGGGAGTCGAGCAGTTTCTTGATGGAATTTCGGTTGTTGATGGGAATTCCTGCCTTCTTCATCTTGGTTAACATACTCATGAATCTTTCGATATGTGAGCTCAAGCTTTCACCACGAATGCTACCGAACATGTCATATTCTTTCTACACCATATCTTGCTTATATTGGCGCATTTCTTCATTCCCTTCATAGTACTCATTTAACGCAAACCACAGATCGTGTGCAGTGCCATATTCCTCAAACATGTTATAAACATCGTTTGATAAGGCCATGGTAAGGGCACCATAAGCCTTATAGTCTATCTGAAGTAGCTGTTTATCGACATCAGTGTAGTGGTTGGATCAGGGTTAAACTCTTCTCCTGTGGCAGTGGTTCTCATTGGAATGTGTGGACCCAATTGGATAGAAGTCCATTGGGTGAAGTCCGTGACATAGAAGAACGACCTCATTCGATTCTTCCAAGTTCCATAATCTTCTACACCTTTTAACTTAGGAACTCTAGTTGTTGTTCCGTTTTCAAGTTCTTGTTGAGTGATAGGATTTACAGTTGAGTGGTTATCGTTACCGGCCATGATTTAAGTTAATTTTAAGAGTTTGGTTTATCAGATTTTAGTTAACAGTCCAGAAAATTTGTCCACAGTCCTTAAGTACGCAACAAGTACGCAGTTGTCCAGATCAAGTACGCAGCTCCTGTAACAATGTAAAACAACCTTGTCAAGATGTGTGTCTGTTGATAAGTACGCAGTCTTGCAAGCACACGTGTGGCTGTTGTTTCTTGATAAGTGCGCAAATCAGTCAGCACTTGGGCATGGTAAGTGCTCAGTCTAGACTGATCAGTCTGCGTACTAAATGAAATACGCAGACACTTAAACTCTCGTTTAAGATTTAAGTGCACAGAAACCCTAGCCAAGTACTCAAAACCACACTTCTCAATAAGTGCGCACAAAACCAAAGATTTCTGTTTAAGTGCGCAGAAACCCTAGTTAAGTGCTCAAGACAATGAAAAGCAACAAGTACGCACAAACTTAGTTACGTACTAAAACAAAAGATCTAAGTACTCAGATAATCACAAGTATGCAGTTTATGAGCTAAGTACTCAAACAAGAAATAAGTGCGCAAAACGTATGAAATAAGTACTCAACGTATGAAATAAGTGCGCAAAACGGGCTGTGAAAAACACAAAAACTCAGCTGAATTCTATCCAAAACTTTTTCATTCCATTCTGATGTGCTTGGATGAAATTTCTACTTAAAATGAACCACTTTTAACTCTAAGAAACACAATTTCCACGAAATATGAAGCAAAAATATAAGAAAAACACCCAAATTTAAAAGTTCATAAAAAAAATCTTGATAATAAAAACTAACAAGATGAGGGTTTTGGTATCTTAAAATAGATACAATCTAGAGCACAAAGGCTCTGATACCAAATTGTAAGTCCCAAATACTAGATCTTGTTAAATGCAATATATTGTTATCACTTAGAAACACCTATTTGTTAGGTGTTTTAAGTGATTAATCTAGAAAAATAAAGATACTAGATAAAGCTAGCAAAACCAACAGACAAGATAAAGAGATTCAAGCTTTCCATTACTGATAAACATCAAAGAACCATGGATTACAACGAAATAAGTACGCACCCTTTAAACTTGTGCTACCAAGATAATATCCAAAACACCAACCCTAGAGCTACATACAAGTATCATATATATAGTAGGTCAAATGGGCCTGCGCACTTAAGCTAAGTGCGCAGGGCCCGTCCTTAAGTGCGCAGCCTAGGGTTTTGGACACATAACTATGTCATAATTACATAACCAGCCCTTCTACTTACAAACTACTCAACAACCTATCAAAAGACTATGATCTGGTAACTGTGGTCTCAATATAACCCAACATTTTCTGGCGATTTTTGGGGCTTTTGAAGTGCTGCACAGGCGTGGAACGAGCTCGGGAATCCATCCGATCCATCCTTCAATCATCCAATCCATCTCTTAGCATTTTATATAGTTTGATCCTTTAAACATTTGTGTTTCAAATCTGATTTTGGATTGCTATTTTGATGTTGTTATAGTTATTCGTACGCCTACGGGCAAGAACAATAGTATTTAGTACGTTAAACAATCATTCGTGTAGTTAATCATGTCTTGTATAAATTTGGCGTTTTTCACATTTAGATCTTGATGATCATAGCGCAACCTTGTTTCATTGTTGTTGGATTTGTAGTTGTGTTTGAATGACTTTGGCGAATGTCGAATGTGTTAGGCGGATAAATGTTGAAAAACCGTCCGTTTAATCGTCCGGTAGTAGACTAGTTAACTTGTTAAATAGTTTATGCCATGAAACTGTAACCGGGTATTGGTTTGGTTAAAGTCAGTCGAATAACGGTTAAAAATGCTTACCGACACGTAAAAGGGTTTTAAAAGCCTAATGGTGCGGTTATTACTCTTTGACACGGTTAATGATCTTTGGTAAAAATAGCGATCTTAGTAGATCTGGGTTCAAAGTTGGTAAAATGGAATAGGTTGTGAAATGCTCTACTTTATGCTAGTTTAGGTGGCTGTGTTGTGTATTCGGTATTGCTTTCCTGAATTAGTGAGGTTAGAAAACTCTTAACAGATGACTAACTTATCTTTAGAAGATCTGCGTGAGATCATATCAGCTGCTCGCTAATAAACGACTTGAAGTGGTTAACGTGTGTATTCGTGTTAGCTTTCTGTATAGTTGTCATGTTAGGATGCCCGAAAGGGACACTAATTGTCGAAAAATGGGAATGTTGATCACACGCCTTTATTTCATATGATTTATAGATGACATGCTAGGGTTGATATATTATAGTTTATATAGTTATATTTTGTATTTGGAGTCTTACATATGTTATTTATATATTTTAGAATTAATCTAGTTATAAACAAACTCAAACTATCTTTTCTTACTGGTAAATCGGGGATAGAGTTTTAGTACCATTGCTCCGCGCGCGTCCATGGATTGATATCTGGTTCTTATCTACACATTACTACATATATGACAGGGTACACTTGCCCTATTGTGTGTGTTTTAATATTAAGGTCTAAACCATTTTTATAAATATTAAAGCAAAACGTGTGTTATTTCATTGTAAAATTATGTGTATATTCGCACACGTCAAGTTTTTGGCGCCGTTGCCGGGGACGCGACGAGCATTAGGAATGAACCGAGTCAACTTTTTACCAGTGTACATGCTTGTGCATACTTGTTTATACTTCGTTGATTCGTTATTTCATTTATTTATTTGCATATATGATTATTTGAATTTTTATTAAATTTATCTGTTTGTAGATATTTTGGATTGATTTTAGATTGGTTTATAGGTTTGCATATAGATTTGTTCATTTATCTGCTTATAGGATTGTTTGATTTGATTTTTCGTTCATTAGGATGTTGATAGATTTAATTTATTGAATATTGGATTAATTGGTTTGTCTATGAATTTGATTTGCTCGTTATTTGATTAATTAGATTTATTTGTTCGTATTCGGACTAATTATTAATTTCATTCTTTGTATAGTTTTAAGCTTAGTCTGCTTATTTCTGTTCATTTTATTGATTCTATTAGTTTTTATTTGATTTTCTCGAGTATATAGCTTTCCGTTATTTTCGCATGAATTTATTGATTCTTTATTTCATTTATTTATTTTTCTGTCTTTTATCGCCTTTTTTGGGTTTGTCATATATTCGCCTGTTGCAACTGTATCATTCTTACATGCAGGTTGATGTCCGCGAACCCCGAGTCTTCTGGTGATCTTTCGGACGAGGAGTGAAGGCGCCTGAGGAGAAGCGAGAGGATTAGACTTCATAAGTTGCGTCTTGTTTCTGATATTTCTGCTCCTATAGTTGAGGTCCCAATCGACGAGGCGAGGCACGATCTGGCTGACGACGAGGGGTCTGAAGCCCACAGTGACATTATCATGGCGGACGACGACATTCCGCTCAATGATAGTGGTCGTCCAGGAGGAGATGGACTGGCACCGAGTATTGTCCGGCCAGCTATTTTGGCTGACCATTTCGAGATCAAATCAAGTATCGTGAATATGATACAAAACTCGGTGCAATTCGGTGGACTGGAGCATGAGGATCCAGGCCGACATATTGCTGCATTCTTAGAGGTTTTAGCCACCTTTAAGATGACGGGCATCTCCGAAGATGCTATCCGTCTGAGACTCTTCCCATTCTCGCTGCGGGACAAAGCCCGGACTTAGCTTCTGTCACAACCCGCAGGGTCGATCACGACCTGGGCAGAGTTGTCCCAACAATTCATGCAGCAATACTTTCCTCCTGAAAAGACACAGAAATTGAGGAATCGCATCATGACATTTCATCAAGATGACATTATACACCGCGTGGGAGAGATTTAAAGACCTACTCTTGAGTGTCCCGCACCATGATAACTCAAAAAGACATCTGGTGCAAATGTTCTATCAGGGGCTCGAGTATGACTCTCAGGAACGCCTTGATGTATATGCTGGGGGAGACATCAGAACAAAGTCCCCTAATGAAGCATGGGCCATTATTGAGAAGGCGTCCCAAAAGTCAAAGTCTCGAAAGAGTGACCGATCAAGGTCTTGATCTGCCCGATCGGGTGTACATGCCGTGGATAACTACACGGCCATTTCTGCACAGATAGAGGTACTGGGTACGAGATTTGTCAGATCTCAACAAAGTGTTGCCCAGGCCCAAAGTCTGTGTGATCAGTGCGGGGTGTCTCATGAGCCTGGCTCGTGTGCTCAGGGGGTTATGTATACTGGCCACGAGGATGTGGCTTACATGGGTAATCAGTCGAGACCCCAAAATAACCCCTACAGTAATACTTACAATCCGGGTTGGAGAAACCACCCAAACTTTGGGTGGAGATCTGGTACTTCTAACCAGAATCCTCTCGGATTTCAGCAAAGAGCCTCCGCACCACACCAATCTCACCAATCCCAACAGTCCCAACAACAACAACCTTACCAATCTCATGGCCAATCCTACCAATCCAGACCGAACCAGTACCAGAACCAGGGCGCTGGGGGCAGTTCCCAGCAGCACGCCCAGGGTGGTACGTCTAGGTTGGAGGAAATGATGTCTCAACTCCTCACCCACACAAAAAATTCCAATCAAATTGCTGAGCAGCACTACCAGCAGCACGAGGAGCGTTTCTCCAATTATGAGGGAGAGATGAGGGGCCAAAAGGCGTCCATGCAGGACATTGAAAACTAGGTAGGCCAGATGGCGAAGATGATGTCTAAGAGACAGCAGGGCAATCTCCCGGGCAACACTGAGCCTAATCCGAGGGGGCATGTAAATGCCATCATGACGAGGAGTGGTAAAACCACGGGACCTGACACATCGGGCTCACCACCTATCACTAAGACGGTCCAGCTGAGTCTTCGGACGAGATGCACGCTAGGCGAGTCCTAGCAAGTACAGCACAGTTGCCGAAGCCAGTCACTGACTACACTCCTCCTGTTCCATACCCTGGCAGACTTAGGAAACAAAAAGACGAGGCACAATACGGGAAATTTCTCGAGCTGTTCAGACAACTACATATAAACATCCCGTTTGTGGAGGCCTTGGCCCAGATGCCTAAGTATGCCAAATTCCTGAAGGACATTCTCACCAATAAGCAAAAACTTGAGGACCTGTCCTGTGTACTCTTAAACGAGAACTGCTCTGCAATTCTGCAGAATAGACTGCCCATGAAGATGGGAGATCCAGGTAGTTTCACCATCCCTTGTCTGATAAGGAACATGTCTGTCAGTAATGCACTGGCAGACTTGGGTGCGAGCATTAACCTTATGCCTTATAAGGTTTTTGAGAAGCTGGATCTGGGTGAGCCTTCACCCACCAGGATGAGTATTCGTCTTGCTGATCGTTCGATCAAATATCCTCGGGGATTTGTTGAGAATATGCTTGTCAAAATTGACAAATTTGTATTCCCGGTGGTTTGTCATCCTTGATATGGATGAGGACTCTAAAGTGCCTCTGATCCTCGGACGTCCTTTCCTTAACACGGCTAGGATGATTGTTGACGTGGCTGCGGGCCAAATCACACTCCGGGTGAATGATGAGCATGTGACTTTTGATGTTCAGAGGTCGATGCGTCATCCCGAGAGTCAGGATGACACACTATACTATCTTGATATAGTAGACCAGTGTGTCAGTTCTCACTTTCGAGGCATGATAGATGGGAATGTTTTGGGCACACATCTGTTGTGTGGGGACTTAGATGGCATTATGAAGGAGGGCCATAGAGATGAGTAGCCGGTCTATCAGATCGGTGATGATAGTTCCCAGAGCCCGGGGCGTTTCGTGGAGATTGAGCGTGAGGAGAGTGATAAGTCGAAGCCGTCTGTTAAGGATCCACCGTCTTTGGAGCTAAAGGAGCTCCCACCGCAACTGGAGTATGCATTTCTTGACGAGGAGGGTCGTCTGCCTGTTATCATTTAATCTTCTCTATCTGCAGTTGAAAAGAGCGAGTTGCTTCGTATACTGAAACTTCATAAGAAGGCAATCGCCTGGAAGATCATGGACATCAAGGGGATTAATCCCTCATTCTGTCCTCATAAAATCTTAATGGAAGATGTCCATAAGCCTTGTGCGCAGCACCAGAGGCGTCCGAACCCGAACATGCAAGAAGTTGTTAAGTCCGAGGTCATTAAATTGCTTGACGCTGGATTGATATATCCGATCTCGGATTCTATTTGTGTTAGTCCTATGCACGTCGTGCCCAAGAAGGGTGGCATGACGATGGTCACGAATGATAGGAATGAGTTGATTCCTACGAGGACCGTCACGGGGTAGAGAGTTTGCATTGACTACCGCAAGCTCAATGACGCCACCCGCAAGGATCACTTCCCGCTTCCATTCATCGATCAGATGTTGGAACGACTGTCGGGGAAGTTATATTATTGTTTCCTTAATGGTTTCTCGGGGTATATCCAAATCCCTATCGATCCTGTGGACCAGGATAAGACGACTTTCACATGCCCTTTTGGCACATTCGCCTACAGGCGTATGCCATTCGGGTTGTGCAATGCGCCGGCGACCTTCCAGCGTTGCATGGTTGCCATTTTTCATTACATGATTGAGGACTCCATGGAGGTATTCATGGATGATTTTTCAGTCTTCGGGAGTTCATTCGATCAGTGTCTAGGGAATCTGGAGCAGATGCTTCAGAGATGCGAGGAGACTAGTCTTGTGCTCAACTGGGAAAAATGCCACTTCATGGTGAAGGAAGGAATAGTCCTGGGGCATAAGGTCTCCCAAAATGGGTTGGAGGTTGACCCGGCCAAAATAGATATCATTTATAGGCTCCCTCCACCCTCCTCTGTCAGAGCGATCCGCAGCTTTTTGGGTCATGCGGGTTTTTACAGGCGATTCATCAAAGATTTCTCAAAAGTCGCCCGTCCGATGACCCGTCTGTTGGAAAAGGATGCACCGTTTGTGTTTGGTGCAGAATGTGTGAAAGCCTTCGGGCTTTTAAAGTGTTTGCTTGTGGAAGCCCCTATATTGGTAGCACCCGACTGGGAGCTGCCATTTGAGATTATGTGCGAGGCGAGTGACTTCGCGATAGGGGCGGTCTTAGTAGTTCTAGTGAAACTTAGCTTAGTCTTGACAAAGGTCTAGTGATCTTATATCGTGCATATGTGTATATTGATAGGAATGTAAGAGGTTGATCTACATACACATACATATATAGGTTAACATATGTTTGGCTTACTAGATGGATAGGACATATTCTCATGCATATGTGTAGGTAAGTCTAACTTATGTGTTGACAAGAATTCCAAGTTAGTCATTTAAGGACAACTTGTTGTTGGGTGATAACATGTTGTTGGGTGATAACATGTGTTGACAAGAATCTGTGTGATCATATGTTATCATTTGATAGTGTCCAAATTTGTATACATGTGTTAATGAGGGATTACCATGTGTTAGGGGAGGGTAGTAACCTCATTGAATGCTTTCTGGTAATTTTTTGGGTGTCGTATGAATAAACGAGTGATCTTTGTTGAGTTTTCTGAGTAACTCATGCTTCACTAGACTGGGGGGGGGGGGTATTGTGTGTGCAAAATGTCTAATTATGAACATAAAATGACAATAATAAGTAAAATGCATACGGATATTGACCTGGATCGTTGACTGTTGTCACAACGTTGGTTATTTGTCTTCGATTTCAATGTAAGTTTTCTAACAAAATTTGATCATATTCATATTAAACTTAACAAAATAGTCTTTTAATTAGGAAAAGGATGCAAACTCAGGTGTTCATGGAGCTGAGTTTGCTTTCGGTTCCTCTTCGACCATCAAAGCACCGTCCAACGCACATACTGTTACAACCCAAACAAGAGAAGTCCTCCCAAAAGACTAGTCTGATGGGAGAGAAAGCCCACGTGGGTTATTAACCCCACATTGGTTGCCCATACAACCGATGTGGGGCAAGTCTCAAACCTTGCAATAATTCCAATCCATAACAATTGACCCTCCTTAAGCCAACGTCCTCGTTGGTCACGACCACCTTGGTCATGGATGGCTCTCTTCAAGCCACCACTCCAAGTTTGGCTCTGATACTATTGTTACAACCCAAATAGGAGAAGTCATCCCAAAAAGACAAGTCTGGTAGGAGAGAGAGCCCACTTGGGTTATAAACGCTACATTTGTTGCCCATACAACCGATGTGGGACAAGTCAAATACCTTACAATGATTCCAGTCCATAACAATCGACCCTCCTTAAGGCCAACGTCCTCGTTGGTCATGGCTAGGACTCCAAACAAACTGAACGAACAAGAACAACGCCTTGTTCATGTTCGTTTGTTAAGAAAATTATGTGTTCACGAACAGTTCATGAACACTTACCGACCGAGATTTTCTGTTCGTGTTCGTTTGTTAAGAAAACACTAATGTTCGTGTTCGTTTGTGTTCATTTGTTAATTTTGTTCATGAAAGCACACGAACACAAACGGACATTAATGAACACAAACAAGTGTTCATGAACGGAAACAAACACAAACGAACGTATATTAACTTTTGAATAACATCGAATTCACACACATTAAGACATTAGCTAGATCTACCTAAAATATAACCTAATTGTCCAAACATACTTAGTACTAGAGAAGGGCGTTGGTGGTGGATGGCAGAGGGCGTTGGAGGTTGAGGGCATCAACGCTGGAACGTGGAAACAAATAATGAGATTGGATACAAAAGTAGATTTATTGATCTAATATAGTCATATATTTACCTCATAATATTATTTATTAGGTACAATAAATTAAAATAAAAGAATATAAAAATTAAAAACACTGATAAACAAACGAACATAAACGAACACGTTACCGAACGTTTACGAACTGTTCATTGAAAGTTCAGTTCGTTTGCAGCCCTAGTCACGGCTACGCTGGTCACGGCTGGCTCTCTCCAGGCCAACACTCCGTGGGCCACCACTCCGAGTTTGGCTCTAATATCATTGTTATAACCCAAACAGGAGAAGTCAACCCAAAAGACTAGTCTGACGGGAGACAAAGTCCACTTGGGTTATAAACCCCACATTAATTGTCTATACAACCGATATGAGACAAGTCTCATACCTTCCAATGATTCCAGTCCATAACACATACATCGGTTTCAACACCTCAAATACGAATCGAAGCTATCCAATCAGCCACCGACTACTTTTCTGATACCAATTGCATTGGGCGTGGAGGATTCGGTAGAGTTTATAAGGGTGAACTTGTTAAGGTGTGATAAATTTATAGAATAATTAAGTAAAAACGTTAAATTTAGTGTTTGTATTTAAAATAGATAAGCATCTTAAATTGTGTCTCTCACACATAGCTGACTTTTGTTTGTTTCGAGAACAAATTTGTTATTTAGTGGCAACATGATACATTTTTTAAACTATATATGTCGTCTAGTAGGTCATCCACATGATTACTTAAAAAAATTATTGGTCTTAATTTCTTATATTTTGTTACTTTGTGCTTGGATCAATTTAAAATTCTCGAAGTATGTAGTAAAAAATTGACTTCACTTCTTGATACAATGGAAAGCTACTTTGTGGGTGTGAGAAAACCAATGATTCTTATCTATTGTTAAATACATTTCCCCTTCAAGCTCTCCATCTAAAACACTAAATTTGAAGCTTATTGTTAATTTCCCTTTCTGGATCTCTTCAATTATCAAAATAATGTCTCACATAGACCAGTTTCAACACCTCAAAATACAACTGGAAGCTATACAATCAGCAACCGACAACTTTTCCGCTGACAGTTGCATTGGGCGTGGAGGTTTCGGGAAAGTGTAAAAGGGAAAACTTGTTCATTACAGGGGCGAGACCATGGTTGCTTTGAAGTGTTTAGATCGTGCATTAGGACAAGGAGATACCGAGTTCTGGAATGAAATAATGAAGCTTTCCTTTTATAGACATGAAAATATTGTCTCTCTTTTAGGGTATTGTGACGATCATGGCGAGAAGATCCTCATGCATGAGTATATATCAAGAAAAAGTCTTGATAAATATCTCACCAGTGAAGACCTCACATGGGTTCAACGCCTTAAGATATGTATTGGGGCGGCTCGAGGACTAGAGTACATTCACACCCCTGCGGGGACTCAACTTAGAATATTTCACCGAGATATCAAAAGTTCTAATGTCCTACTAGATGATGAATGGAATGCCAAGATCTCAGATTTTGGTCTCTCCAAATTTGGTCCAGTAAACGATAAATTCACCTTTGTGGTAACCAACCCTGCAGGCACACCTGGGTATATCGATCCGCTATACCATGACACTCGGGTACTAACGAAAGAATCAGATGTGTACTCTTTTGGTGTGGTGTTGTTTGAAGTGCTCTGTGGGAGGTTATGTTTTGGCAACAAGGAACTTCGGCCTTTAGTAGGACTAGTGCGTGAGTTTTATAAGCAATGCAAAATAAGTGAACTTGTTCATAGTAACATAAAGGATGAAATAAAAGAATCTGAAGTTGTTTGCGGATATTGCTTACCAATGTTTAAAAAGAAAACGTGAGAAACGTCCTTTGATGAGGGAGATCGTGAGCACACTTGAAAAAGCACTTGACGTTCAAGTAAGTTTTATTTGACTTCGTTAGAAATATATTTTCCTTCAGTTTGCTTGTTTTCCTATACTAAAAAAGATGAACAAGTACTGATATCAATACGTATAACTTTTGTATAATCAGGAAACCCACTTTCAGATCTATGAAACTTATAACATATTAAATTATATAAAGGAAATTTCACGAAAATATCCATATACTCACAGAGGGAGAATGAACAAAATAATTCGTAATGAAAAATGTTGTGTGTTTTTGTATTATGAAAGTTGTGTTCATCAATGGAGAATTACAAGACTCTTATATAGAGGATTTACAATAAGGAAAAGGCTAATACTAAGGGATACACTTAATTACATAATTACAATGATAATTGACTAAGCTAAGATTATGCAAAGTCTTGGTCAAGTCTTGGACAAAGTCTTGGTCAAGTCTTGGTCAATATCTTTAATATGATGATCAATGCTTTTATGTGATGATACATTCTTTATACGCCCCCGCAAGATGGAGGATCCGTTGGAGACTCCAATCTTGGACCGAAAATATAGGAAGAGTGCACGTGCAAGCGGTTTGGTGAGCACATCCGCTAGTTGATCCTTGGAGCTGACATGAAGAACTTTGAGTTGCCCGGAATTGACTTGTTCCCGCACAAAGTGATAGTCCAGAGCGATGTGTTTCATGCGGGAATGGTAAACAGGATTTGCACATACATAAGTAGCTCCGGTGTTGTAACAGTAAAGAGATGGGGTGCTCTTAATTGGGAGCCCGAGTTCACCAAGTAAAATTTTAACCCATGAGAGTTCAGCCGCAGCATTAGCGAGTGCTTTGTATTCAGCTTCGGTAGATGATCTTGAGACGGTTTTTTGTCAAGCAGATTTCCAAGAGATGATATTAGACCCAAGATATATGAGATATGCTGTAGTGGACCGTCCCCCATCATTAATACCGCCCCAGTCCGAGTCTGAAAAAGCCTGCAAGTTTAGGTTAGTATTGCGTTTCAAGAACAACCCATGATGGACCGTTCCTTTCAAATAGCGGAGTATGCGTTTGAGAGCTTGCCAGTGTGATTGTTTAGGTGAGTGCATGAATTGAGATAATTTATTGACGACAAAGGAGATGTCGGGACGTGTGAAGGAAAGATATTGCAAAGTGCCTACAAGTTGGCGGTAGGGAGTGGGATCGACTAGGGGAGTGGAGTCAAAGGAAGAAAGAGAGTCGGAATTGCTTAAAGGAGTGAGAACCTCTTTTGCACCATCCATTTTAAAGGTGGTAAGAATATCTTGAATGTGACGATGTTGGGAAAGAAATAGACCATGAGGCGTAGGAATGACTTCAATTCCAAGAAAATTATGGAGAGGGCCTAATTCTTTGATAGAGAATTGGTTGCTTAGGGCTTGAACAAAGGAATCCATAAATGGATTGTGATTTCCGGTGAGGACAATATCGTTAACGTACACAAGGAGGTAGCAAGTGATGTTGTTGAGATTGTATACAAAGAGAGAGGGGTCAGAAATGCATTTTTTAAAGCCAAAACGAGTGAGAAAGTTGGTTAGTTCGATGTACCAAGCACGCGGTGCTTGCTTGAGTCCATAGAGGGATTTTTTGAGTTTGCAAATGTGACGTGGGAATTCCGTATTGGTGAACCCAGGTGGTTGCACCATAAAGACATCTTCGTGAAGAGTCCCATGAAGAAACGCATTATTAACGTCTAGTTGACGTAAAGACCATCCTTTTGAAAGAGCAATGGAGAGAACAGTGCGAATGGTAACGGGTTTAGTAACGGGACTAAATGTTTCATGATAGTTATTTCCATATTGTTGGTGAAACCCTTTGGCAACTAGACGGGCTTTGTACTTGTCAATCGTGCCGTCGGGTTTGCGTTTGATTCGGAATACCCATTTGCAACCAATGAGAGTTTGGTTTGTGTGAGGGACAAGTTCCCAAGTGTTGTTATGAAGGAGAGCATTATACTTAAGATCCATGGCATGGCGCCAATCCGGATCTTTCAAGGCTTGAGTATAAGTGGATGGTTCAAGAGAAACGGGTAGAGGGTGAATGGTGGTAGAGTTGACAAAGTTGGGGTTGTAATACTTTGAGTTGGGTTTTGGTTGTCGATGAGGTGGTTGAGGGTTATATGGAGGTGAGTTCGTGGGATCATCGGATGTGTTGGATGAAGACATTGGTGAGGTGGGGTTGGTAGAGTGGGAATCGGTTGGGGTAGAGGTGGTGC
The DNA here is from genome assembly GCA_030844895.1 of Ambrosia x helenae. NCBI lineage: Eukaryota > Viridiplantae > Streptophyta > Magnoliopsida > Asterales > Asteraceae > Ambrosia > Ambrosia x helenae. Next base: position 62,183,600 of record CM061227.1, on the reverse strand, counting down.
TATCAGGTGGAGTCGGTGGGCTGGTTGGTGAGGGTGTCTCGGTGGGCTGGGGTGTAGGGCCTGTTGTGTGGGAGGTTGGGTTGTTTGGATCTATTGTGTGGGGGGTTGGCTGTGTGCGGGAGGTATAGGGGGTGGGCCGTGGGTTTGTGTAGGGATAGGGGTTTGGGCTTCGGGTGATATGGGCTGTGGAGTAGGGGTTGGATGATGCAAGATGTTGGGTCTGGAGTGGGTTGGTTAGAAGGGGAGGTTGATTGGGCCGATTGGTATGTGGATAGGAAGGAGTCAAATGACATGTGTTTGGGTTGGGGGTTGGTGTTTTGAGATGGAAAAATATGTGGGATAAATTCAACGTGGCGAGAGTGGTATAGTTTGTGACTAGTAGGGTCATAGCATTTGAATGCTGATTTGGAGGATGAGTACCCAAGAAATATGCACGCCGTTGAACGGGAGTGGAGTTTTGAAGTAGCATAGGGTCGTAACCATGGGTAGCAAAGACAACCAAACGGTTTGAGTTTGGAATAAGTAGGAGCGGTTTTGACCAACGTATCGTAGGGAGATTTGTTGTTAAGGATGGGTGTAGGCAAACGATTGATTAGATGGGTTGCGGTTTGAAAGGCATGGGACCAAAAATGTTGTGGTAAGTGGGAGTAGTGGAGTAAGGCGAGGCCGGTTTCCACAACGTGTCGGTGACGTCGTTCGGCAATACCGTTTTGTTCCGGTGTGTGAGGTGGTGTCGTGTAATGGGAGATACCTTGAGAGGCAAGATAAGGTGAAAGACCCACATATTCACCCCCATTATCAGTGAACAACGCAACAATGTTGGTTTTGAAAAAAATTTCAACAAGAGATTTGAATTGTGGAAAAAGAATTTTGACATCGGATTTTCGTTTGATTGGGTATAACCAAATGTATTTGGAAAAATAGTCAACAAAAATGACATAGTATTTAAAGCCATCGATTGACGTTTTTACGGGACCCCAAACGTCGGAGTAGAGAAGTTGTAGAGGTTGATTGGCAATAAAAGAGTTTTTGCCTAAAGGTAGTTTGTGGCTTTTATTTAGGGACAAGAAGTGCAATGAAAAGACTCATGGGTCGCCTTATTAAAACGAAGTCCCAATCTAGAAATTAAAGACTTGAACACTTGAAGCGATGGATGTCCAAGTATGTGGTGCCACATGAGAAGAGAGTTTGTTTGGGTGTTGTTGACTTGAGGAGACAATGAGATTGGTCCATAGTAGACATCATTTACGTTCACTCCCCGCATGAGGCGCGCCCCCGTGCGTAGATCCTTTACAAAAAAATGATAAGGAAAAAATTCAACGGAAACACGATTAGTACGACAAACTTTGGCAACAGAAATAAGATTATTTCGAAGATTAGGAGTAATTAAAATGTTATTTAAAAGATTTGGGCGAGAATTTGTTGGAATAGTTGTTTGAGCAATATGAGTTATAGGGAGAGTTTTACCATCACCTAGCACGATCTTATCAGGTCCTCCGTATTCAGAAAGAACGGAAAATTGTTGGTTGTTGTTCGCGGTGTTGTTGGACGCACCGGTGTCCCACATCCAAGATGAGGTTGTAGCCATTGGGTGAGGGGTGGTGTAGTTAACCACCGGGGTGTTGGTATTTTGAGGCGAGACATTGTGTTCTCTTAGGAAGTGACTAAGTTTGCGACAATCTATAGTGTCATGTCCGGGAATGTTACAATAGTAGCAATAGGTGTTATTGTTGCGAGTCAGGCGAGTGTTGGTATTGGTAGTTTGTGGTGGCCCTTGGTTTCGGGTTGTGGTGGCAGTAATGTGGGTGATTTGTTTGGCCATGATAAATCGAAAGAAAAAAAAGGCAAAATGCGGACAGAAGGTGTCTGTCGAGTAGGTTGGGATCGAAGATGGCTCAAGGGAACTTTTAGGCTCTGATACCATATAAAGTAATGAATAATGTTGTGTGTTTTTGTATTATGAAAGTTGTGTTCATCAATGGAGAATTACAAGACTCTTATATAGAGGATTTACAATAAGGAAAAGGCTAATACTAAGGGATACACTTAATTACATAATTACAATGATAATTGACTAAGCTAAGATTATGCAAAGTCTTGGTCAAGTCTTGGACAAAGTCTTGATCAAGTCTTGGTCAATATCTTTAATATGATCGTCAATGCTTTTATGTGATGATACATTCTTTATATATAAGAGTCATCACCCTTTCTTATCACTTGACATCGTTTCACAAATTAGTTAGTTGGGTCACTTTAAGATTCACCACCCTTCCCCACCACTTGACACCTTTTCACAACTTAAGCAACCTCTAAAGTCACCACCGTTCCCTGACACTTCCCACCATTTCACAAATTATTATACACACAATTTGCAACATCACACGACTCGTGCTTTACTACCGCATATATATATATATATATATATATATATATATATATATATATATATTTAAATTGGAGACAAAAAAAAACATCTATACCATAAAAGATTGATGTCCCTTTCCGGAGGATGAGAGTGCATATTTCTCTTTGTTCTTGGTCTGATTTTGAAGATTAATATAAAGGTTGGTTCGTTTGAATTGGAAAATCACATTGTTCTTTTCACCAGAATTCATCGACTCGATTATACTTTTTAAAATAAAATCGGTGTTTTGCGGAAACAAAAAAAATTATATTTCGTTTAATCATAAAACATCAAAAGAAAAACTTTCGAACCGATTTTACAAAATCAATATTTTGTTGAAATGAAAATCACAAATAGCTTTACTGAAAAAGAGTCTGAGCGGTGTTTTGAATTTATCACAAGTCAAAAGAATAAAGTCAAATATGGAAGGAAAAACATGGTGTTATGAGTGCTTAATTTTTTTTTTATTAAAATAAAAATTTTAATACTTCAAATTTCAAAAGAAACAACCGAACAAATAAAGCCACAAAAAGAAAAGAAATAGTTTACTTAAAAAATAGTTTATTTAATCATATTTCTTAAACTATCTAAGACGCTGAAATTAGAGATTTTTTTTTTGTTGAATTAGCTTTTACCTGGACAATTTGTTTTGTTATGATGTATCATGTGGTGGCGTTGATAGCCAAAAGACAAGGGGTTATATGCACCAATCGGGCTTGTCCCGATTGCTAAGTGTTATGTGCCTTATGTCCAAGGCTTGATACAAAACCACTATCGAGCCGAGGGTCTCACTGGAAGCAACCTCTCTATTCCCACGTGGTAGAGGTAAGGCTGTCTACATCTTACCCTTCTCAGACCCTACCTTAGCTTTGCTATTGGTGGGATTAACTGAGTATGATGATGATGATGAATTTGTTTTGTTATAATGTCTATAAATGCAAATTTATTTATATTTGACTATTTGACATGTTTTAAATCTCTTTATTTTTTTATTTGACTGAGTTTTGTTGATTTTGAATAAAAAGAAAATCAGTTTTCTGTTAATTGACGTTGGTTGACTTTTCTTTTGGGTTACTTTAAAATACGCAAAAGATGTAATTTATATGTTGTGACCAATGCAATTTCAAACTAAAAAAATATAACATCATTTTCTGTACAAAGTTAAGTCCCCAAAATTCATCACAACACTTTGTCTTTTGAAGTAAAATGCTTTAGGTGTGTTGTTGTAGGTTTGGGATAATGTACAAAAAGATAAAAATAAAATAAAAAGAAAAAGGAAAGATGGTTTGAATAAAGTAAAGAATTTTCACATCTTATATGGTGATACTAAAACATTCATAATCAAGACCCGCGGAAACCCGCCGACAAGCGCAACTCGTTATTTGACATTTTGATATTATGAAAATATGATCGATGTCATTGGTCAATAAAAAATATAAGAAAATAGTAGTATATGGAAGTTGAGTCGTCTTCACAGGGAATTGGTGGAAAGAGTAGTTTTGTAAATTGAACTATTAAACTAAAATTTAATTACTTTGTTTTTAACTTGAATTTCATAAATCGGATTGGAAAAAGTTGTAGACAATAATATTAAAGAAGTAATCCCCTTCAGGTTTCCGGTTCAATGATTCACCCTATCCTTGGTTAGATGATTAGATACTATACATAGACATAGTTTTGTGAACGTTTTAAGTTAAGTGATAATCAAACACAATTTTTTAATAATAACTCTTACAATTTAACTACCAACCCACGAATAACAACTACCCTCCCATTAATCAAACTGCTCATGATGCAAGAAAACCAAATGTGAATGACTAAAAGATAAGCAATTGCACAAACGTGACTTCTTTAAATAACTCAAACCACAAATATCTTTCAAGCGATTAAAAGACAATCCATAAACCAAATCAAACAAGAGTTAAAGTTTCACAAATAAACCGTACACCCGGAGGTGATTACAAAGATGTTTAGCCGCTCAGGGTTACAAGAAACATATCAAAAAGTTTAATAACAAACCCGAACATGTTGATGAGAATCGAAGATGTGGATAATGATGATGAATCTTGATGTTCGTGGCTCCAAAATACTCCCAAAGATGGTTAATTTTCGTCCAAGAAGGCTTAAGAGGCGACTAGGGTTGATAAAAATCCCTGTTATAATTAAAAACAACTTTCCTAATTTTTCTATAAAGCCCGCTGTAAGCTACTGAGCTGTGGCGTAGCTTACGATTCAGTAAAGCGCTGATTGCCTTTCCTTTTCCTTTAACACAACCGTAAGCTACAGTTCCAAGCTGTAAGGTACTACACAAACCCACGTACTCATTCTTCTTTTCCTTTAATTCAACCGTAAGCTACGGCTCCAAACCGTAGCTTACGTTGCTATTCTTCACTTTCTTCCCAAAGCCTTTTCCCTTCAAATTCTTGTATCCAAACACCCGTTCAATTTTGTTTCTAATCATCCAAACACCATCTAAACTTACTTTTCTTCATCCAAACACCCTATAATCTTCACATCCTAATCATAAACATCATTTAAACATTCTTCAAACATCTAATTCTCTTCCTCGAGCTCCCGAACACTCTCAATTCTTCAAATCTTCGCCTTTGGACACTGCACTTCACATTTTTCGGCTCTAATTCCATCCGCCTATCCATTTAACCTGAAACGATAAAGCTCGTGTAGTTATCCCATTCATCATATATAATCAATACAAACACAACAAAAACACACAAAATGGGCATATTATTAACCATTCATTACCCCTCTCATCACATTCCCACACTTACCTTTGATTGTCCCCAATCAAACCATCACAAAACACTACTTTCTTTGCTAGAAAGCCGCTTTCAATTCCCTTACCGAAACTAATCTTCAAGGCCCCGAATCATACCCAATCTCATAGACTTACACAATCGAGATTGACAGACTGACAAGCAATAATGCGCATTTTAAAATCAAGGCTTGCCTAACTAAACCTAACATGCTTATCATCATACACATATACTACACACTTCCTCCAGCTCCCAAGCACTCTCAATTCTTCAAATCTTCGCCTTTGGACACCGCATTCACATTTTTCGGCTCTAATTCCATCCGCTTAGCCATTTATCCTGAAACGATAAAAGCTCGTGTAGTTATCCCATTCATCATATATAATCAATACAAACACAACAAAAACACACAAAATGGGCATATTATTAACCATTCATTACCCCTCTCATCACATTCCCACACTTACCTTTGATTGTCCCCAATCAAACCATCACAAAACACTACTTTCTTTGCTAATAAGACGCTTTCAATTCCCTTACCGAAACTAATCTTCAAGGACCCGAATCATACCCAATCTCATAGACTTACACAATCAAGATTGACAGACTGACAAGCAATATTGCGCATTTTAAAATCAAGACTTGCCTAACTAAACCTAACATGCTTATCATCATACACATATACTACACACCCTCACAATGATCACTCCTCTTGGTTTATTTCTGGACTAGCTTGTAATGTGCTAGTATAAGTCGCTCAAAACCAAGGATGAAACCCTGTTATCATAGGTTTGTATGACAATCACACGGAAGCTGTAAACTATGCACACATCGAAAGGTCTTATGGGTTTTGGGCTTAGGGTAAAGGTAGGAATAAATTGGCTAACAATTGGTAACAAAGGTTTCAAGACGCTTGAATGACCATCCTTATTTACAATATACAATAACACACTAATCAAACAACTTTAGGCATATTTGACCCATAACTCATACTTCTATTTTTTTCTTGTTTTCTCTTTCTTTTCTTTTTTTCATATATATATATATATATGTATGTATATTCTTTTTCACAACTTAAATATAACTCAAACACTTGAACAAACACAAACCCTATGAATGTCATCAATTTATTACTCAAATGTAAACGGGTCAATTTGGGTGATGTTATAACTTTAATCAAATGAAAGGGTATTGGCTCAACATGGGCAACTAAGTGTTATTTTTGGATAAACGGGACAACAAAACACAAACAAATGGTTTCAAACACAACAAAGGAATTCCTAATTTGCCTTTCTCATCTATGTGCATGTTTCGCCTACAACTTTGGCATGTATCAAATCACACAAATTCTGCAACAAGGAAAAATCTGGCCTACTCTCAACAAATGAACATATATATCAATATCTATCAATCTAGCAGGCTCAAAGTCTCACAACGTAGGGATATAGGCTGCCGACATGTAGTATATGCAATTTCTAAAAGCATGTTACCCATAGTTAAGCACCTATTTTCAGTTTATATAAAAACGCTTGTCAGAAAAACTCTCATGAAACTTGAAGGGATGACCATGATCAAGAGTCTTGTTATTAATACTCGGCAAAGGACTCGTTAGCAACTGAAAACGCGGCTTTTGTGCCTGATCAAGTGAAAAAGGTGACATTTTGCGGGAGAAAAAAAATTCTTCTTGTTTTTCATTCAAAATTTTCAAAAATGTGTCATTGATTTCAACTTTCGGTGCTTGTGTCTCATGCATCACCCGTGACAAGTGGTCGGCTACCACGTTCTCACTTCCTTTCTTTTCTCGAATCTCAAGGTCAAATTCTTGCAGTAGTAAGATCCAACGAATCAACCTTGGCTTAGCATCCTTCTTTTCCATGAGGTACCTGACAGCACTGTGGTCAGAATAGACCATAACTTTGCTACCCCATAGATAAGATCTAAACTTATCCAATGCATACATAACTACAAGTAACTCTTTCTCAGTAGTGGTATAATTTAGCTGAGCATCAGAAAGAGTTTTACTTGCATAGTAAATAGCCACATGCTTTTTATCCACCCGCTGTCCCAGAACTGCCCCAACCGCATAATCACTAGCATCACACATTATCTCAAAAGGGGTGGACCAGGCTGGTGATTGTAAAACAGGAGCCTCAATTATTTTTTGTGTTTGGGTGGTAAAAGCTTTCATACATTCCTCATTAAAAACGAACAGAATGTCTTTCAACAAAAGGTTACATAGCGGTTTAGTAATAACAAAAAATCCTTTTATGAACTGTCTATAAAACTCGGCGTGTCCAAGAAAGGAACGGACGCCTTTAACATTTGTAGGTGGAGGTAAAGTCGAAATCACTTGAATTTAGCATGGTCTACCTCAATTCCCCTACTTAAGATTACATGTCCACACACAATCCCTTCCTGAACCATAAAATGGCTCTTCTCCCAGCTTAAAACCAGATTTCTTTCGACACATATTTTCAAAACTTTCGTTAATTTTGTTAAACATGACTCAAAAGATGTGCCGAAAATGGAAAAGTCATCCATGAAGATCTCTAGAGAGTCCCTGGCCATATCTAAGAAGATACTCATCATGCACCTTTCAAAGGTGGCCGGGGCGTTACATAAACCAAATGGCATTCGCCTGAATTTGAAGGTACCATATGGGCATATAAACGTAGTCTTCTGTTGATCCTAAGGATGTATGGCAATCCGGTTATATCATTAATATCCATCTAGAAAGCAGTAAAATTTATGACCTGCGAGTTTTTTTAACTATCTGATCATCAAAAGGTAATGGAAAGTGATCTTTGGAAGTTGCAGCGTTCAACTTCCTGTAATCAATGCAAATACGCCACCCAGTCACAGGTCGGGTAGCAATTTGCTCCCCATCCTCACCTGTAATAATCTGTATACCTGCTTTCTTGGGCACTGTCTGTGTCGGACTCACCCACTCACTATCTGAAATCCGGGTAAAGAATACCCGCATCGAGCCATTTCAAGACCTCCTTTTTCACCACTTCCCGCATATTCGGGTTCAACCTTCTCTAAGCATCTCTAGCCGGCTTTGCACCTTCTTCAGTGATGATCCTGTGTATCACAATGGATGGACTGATTCCCTTCAAGTCCGCAATGGTCCATCCAATCGCCGCTTTATGCTCCACCAACACTTCCGTCAATGCTTTTTCCTGCACATTAGACAAGTTAGATGTAATAATAACAGGTAGAGTTTTATTCTCACCCACAAAAGCATATTTCAAATGCTTTGGTAGTTCTTTCTGCTCCAACTGTGGGGTGATTCCAATGATGGCTTCAGTTGCGTGTCAATGTGCTCTGGTAGGCTTTCCACCTGATGTGTCCAGGTGGGTCTCCCTTCTTTGACCGCCATCACCTCCAACTCATTCTCCATCTCCTTCAGAACCTCCCTATATTCAGCATCTTTCCTGTCACAAACAAAACACATCTCTGTTGCGTCCTCCTCATTTACATGGGGGTGACATATGTCAATAATGTCTGCTATAAAGCATTCATCACTGACCAGAGAATTAGATGTATGGGAAAAAACACTCAAACGAACTTTCCTATTCCCAAATGTCATGTCAACTATCCCATTTCTACAATCAATTAAAGCAATTGCAGTTGCTAAAAATGGTCTACCAAGTATCACATTAGGTCGTTTAGTTGTGTCTGAATAGACATAATCCCCGGTAGGATGCTAACACTAGCTCTGAGATCTAGTAAAGCTCGGTCTATCCTAAATTCACCCACTTGAATGGGTATCAAAGGAGTTCCCGGATCCCTAAGCTTAGGGGGAAGTATACCCAACAAAATGGCGCTGACACTTTCTGAAAAATCAATTTTCTTTGGAACTTTATTTTGCCGTTTTTGGGTACACAACTCGTTCAAATACTTATCATAGGTGGGAATCTGTTTAATAGCATCCAGCAAAGGTATGTTAATCTTTACCTGCTTAAAAATTTCCTACATCTCTTCTTGTTGTGGGGTTCTTCTTTTTACCTTTGTTTCTGGTGGCACCAAAGTTGCAGGAAACAGGATGGTATTACCCACCACACCCTTTTCCTTAGCTTTAGTGTTATTTTCTAATACCCTATTTGGTGATTCGGAAAAAGTTACTTTCTTGTTCTTTTTAGGGCTAACAGATGTTTTAATAGATTCCCCCTCATCATCATCATCACTGACATCTTCCACCACCCCCTCTACAAATGGTGGTGGAGACCCTACTTTATTATCATAAACCTTACCTGAGCGGAGAATACTAACCTGGTTAATCTCTGCATTTTTTCCATGTCTCGAGCTGGATGATTGATGTACAGGATTTACTGTGGTGGTGCTCAGTAACTTACCTGGATCTTGACGCATAGTGGACAACTCTTCTGCAATCTTGCCAACTTGCTTCGAAAGTGCCTCGTATTCATTGTTCCTGATTTCGTTTTCCTTTCTCATCTTTTTCATGAAATCTCCCGTTGACTTCATGAACTCTCCTGTTGACTTCATAAACTCAGTTAAAATCTCTTTCACTGATCCGTCCTGCCACGAAGATCCACCCTATTGATTTCCTTGACTTCTCCAGTTGCTTTGAGAACTCCCTTGATTGTTTCCTGATCCTTGTTGATAATTTCTTTGGTTGTTGTAGTTCCCTTGGCTTAAATATCCTCTCTGATTGTTTTGATTAGGTACATGTGATGGAGGATTCAACTGGTTAGAAGTATTATTGTAACTAAAATTAGGGTGATTTCGCAAACCTGGATGATATGAATTAGAATTCATATCATATGGCTTCCGCTGTCCATAAACTTGATTTACTTCCTCATATTTCCCTTGTTGAGTAGGAAAATCAGCATCCATGTGTCCCGAATGGTCACAAATAGAGCAAACTGTGAAAGAACTAGCTGCCTTTGCTCCATCACTCGTTCCTGCACCTTTACGGGCTGTCAACTGTGCAATATGTCACTCTAAGCTTGCTATTCTCTTTTCATCCTCCGCATCAACACCCCTAGCTTCACATGTTCGGCTCCTCCTACTAGCACGAGCCTGTCTCTTTGATGTCACTGCCAACCGCTCCATATATTCCCAATCCACATCCTCATGGTTAGTAAAAAATGTACCATTACTGTTGGCATTCAGATCTATAACATCCTCAGGTAATAAACCGTCATAGAACGACTTGATCAGCTCCCACATAGGTATATCATGATATGGACATTTCCTTAACAACTCTTTAAACCTTTTGAACGCTTCATGAAATGGTTCCCCGAGTGTTGTTGGAAAGTTCTGATACCCTCCCGAACCTCAGTAGTGCGATTCATAGTATAATATTCCTCTAAAAACTGTTGTTGAAGCTCTTGCCATGTGAATATACTCCTAGTAGGCAATGAATCATACCATATTCTCGCTTGATCCTTGAGGATGAACTGAAACATCATCAACCTCACCTCATCCTGAATAAAGCCATGGCTCCCAATAGTGTTACAAATACTTACAAACTCAGCAATGTGTAGATAGGGCTCCTCTGTTGCTTTACAATAGAAACTCGTAAGGTGGTTCAGACATTGGGGTCTAACCTTAAAGTTCCTTCCGTTCTGATCCTGATTCACGTAGTACCCATCATCATTAACTCCCCCATCCCAATCAGCAACTCTACTATTAAAAGTACCCACTACCCCTTAAATAATATTAAAGAAGTAATGAATCTTGATGTTTGTGGCTCCAAAATACTCCCAAAGATGGTTAATTTTCGTCCAAGAGGCTTAAGTGGCGACTAGGGTTGATAAAAATCTCTTTTATAATTAAAAAACAACTTTCCTAATTTTTCTATAAAGCCCGTTGTAAGCTACTGAGCAGTGGCGTAGCTTACGGTTCAGTAAAGCGCTGATTCCCTTTCCTTTAACACAACTGTAAGCTACAGTTCCAAGCTGTAAGGTACTACACAAACCCACGTAGTCATTCTTCTTTTTCCTTTAATTCAACCGTAAGCTACGGTTCCAAGCTGTAGCTTACGTCGCTATTCTTCACTTTCTTCCCAAAGCCTTTTCCCTTCAAATTCTTGTATCCAAACACCCTCCAATCTTGTTTCTAATCATCCAAACACCATCTAAACTTACTTTGCTTCATCCAAACACCCTCTAACCTTCACTTCTTTATCATTTAAACATTTTTCAAACATCCAATTCTCTTCCTCGTGATCCCGAACACTCTCAATTCTTCAAATCTTCTCCTTTGGACACTACGCTTCACATTTTTTGGCTCTAATTCTATCCGCTTAGCCATTTATCCTGAAACGATCAAAGATTGTGTAGTTATCCCATTCATCACATATAATCAATACAAACACAACAAAAACACACAAAATGGGCATATTATTAACCATTCATTACCCCTCTAATCAAAATATTCGTCTGATTTTGTCGCACAATGCGCAGATTTACTACACCAGGTTGAATCTACTTCGTTAAATGAGCATTTAGATAACTTAAAATGGTCATTTATAAAAAAACACAATGTTATTTTGTTAATTTTATCATGTTAAATGGGCATTTTTTTAATATATATTTTTTAATACTATTTTTTAAAAGGCAATTACATAAGGATAGCAGTTAGACGGGCAACAAGCTGCGTCACCACCCTCTTTTTGGATAATGTAAAACTATAACAAAAAAAATATTTTTCTCAGGAAAAGGGAGATGCAGAGGCAGCTGTCCACAGAGCTGGAATCTTGAATGTGAATGTACTTAGAGTAACAGATTTTGAAAATAAAAATCATATGGATGCTTCTAATCATTACTTCGTACTTAGAGCATATAGGCCAGAATCTGTAGACCGGAAGGGAAGATTTTCAAAAGCTGGATGGAATGAAGAGTCCACTCTATATTTGGAAGATGTTGATCATTCAGTTCTATATATATTTGTTTACAAGATCATATCAGTATGTTTTTGTGGAATTCAAACTAGTACCCAATCTTAGACATGCAATCTAAATCAAATTATGACAAGTGTAGTTAACGCATTGTTCTTTTGTTTTCTAGGTAGAGAAGCATTGCATAGTGGGAATGGCTTCTATGGAATTAAAAGATCTTACTCCAGAAATTCCATTAACATGTAATGTTCCTGTAGATGGTATGATGAATAGCTACATTAGCAATCTCAAAGTTGAAGTGTTGTACAAACCGGCTGCTATTAAAGATCTAATTAGTTCAGTTCAAAAAGCTCCTATAGGGACTCCTAAAGATGGAGGATTGCTTGTCATTATAATCCACAACGCTATATTACACTCTGTTTTAAATAGTGGCAGTACAAGTTCCTTGGTTTCATTGCTTTTCCGTGGCCAATTAAGAAAAACTGTGGTTTGTTTTTTATTTGTTGTTTGGTAGTAGTAGCATTGTTGCATAATCTTCTTAGTTACCACTTTGTTTCTTACAATTTTTAACGTATGGATTTCGATTTTTGCAGTGTTTGATGAATACCAACTACCCAAAGTGGGTACAAGAGTTTACATTTATGTTAGAAAAGCCACCAACAGATGAAAATTTGCATTTGGAAGTCATCAATAATTCGTGGAAGGGACTGATTCCTAGAAAGGTAGGATGATCCATAACTTTCAAAACAAGACTTGTTATTTGTTTTAATGCAAACCGAAATCCTGTTGTTTTCCATTAGGGATCACTTGGATGTGTAGTTATAAGCCTTGAGGATGTGGCTAACAAGAAATGGACCAACAAGTTCTACCAACTACATCAAACAGGTTTGTTTGTTGGTAGTCATCCGCAACAAGCAAATCAACTTCAAGTGGAGCTGCTTTGGAGAACCTCTTAATAGATAACCACAGGTGACGACATCTAAAACGTTTACCAATGGGTGTGTCTAAACAACACCCCTCCCATTTTTTTAAAGGTGGGTCTTATCCCAAACTTTGTGAACCAATTCTTAAATTTATCCATCATATGGAGTACCTTAATTCCTTAATCAAAACAGAAAACTTTCATTTTATAAAACTTCACTCTTATATTATATATTCAAAATTCTTTTTTCAACTTAATTGTTTTCTGTATATCTAAACCTATTTCATTTTAAATAAAAAGATTTGTAAATTCAAATTCTGTATTAATATATTTAAAATAGAAAATAAATTTTAGTTTTCTAAAAATTATTTTATTTAATTTTTATAAATATTACTTAGTTTTCTCACCACCTTTTATCAAATAATCCTTTATTAAGCATAAGTCCTTTAATCATTTATTAATCTGATTAATATTATATTTATAATATTAATTACATTATTACTTTATATATTAAAAATCTACGTATATTTATTTGTTTAATTATACTTAGAAATCAATCAAAAACCTATCGTTTTATATCATGACTTTTATTTAAACATTTTCGTATCCAAACAACATTTCAATCGTAATAAAAACATTTAATAAAACCTTCTGTTAAAAATATTAACATGTATCCTAATAATATTTTTATTACAATTTTATTTTTACTTGTTTTATAACATTTTGCATAAGTGTGCAGGTGGGCTTTGGATGCTTGGTGGGCTTTGGTTGCTTTGGACTTGTAGAGGCCCGGTTAGTTTAGCAGGAAAAGAGAGCCCAAAGGTGAGACCAGTTGCTGAGTGTGTTTGGCCCAGTTCCATGGGGTTCTGCCTAGGTGGCAATCCGTGTGGTGTGTTCGTTTGTGTTTTTGAAAGAAACACAAAGTTTATCTATAAATAGCTTTGTGTTTCTTCTCTTTTCAACTTTTGATCAGATTATTATTCTCTTACTTTTTCTCTCTGTCAATACTCTCTCGTAACAATTCGGGTTATGATTGTTTTGATCATCTTGATCTTACAATCCAGTAATTTCCTTGTGTATTGTTGTTGATCATCTAGTAGATGATCTTTTGAGTGTTGAGAGTTTTTTTTTAGTGAGGGTTGGTTGTAAGTTCTTGCACTTTGTATGTCTTTGAATCGTGTCAGACATTTGTGTATTTTGATTGTCGATTAATAAAGATAGTCGAATCTGTGCCGATTAAAGTTGACATGGTATCAGAGCTCTGGTTGAGCTCTTGATATCTGGGTTGATTCCGCTGCTGATCTTGGTTGTTCATCTTCTTGGATCTTTGTTGTTCCAGATCTAGGGTTTGGAGGCATATTTTCTTTTGCTCTCTGGTGATTCAACCCTAAGTGAAGGTTGAACACTACGAGTTATTAGAGAACCCTAACTTGGGCCTTGCTCGGTGAGATTGTTCCTGTTTATTGTTTTTTGGTCTAGTGTCTGTCCTAAGGAGTCATGTGCCAGGGCTTGAGTCCCTGTTGTAGATCTAGGGTTTGTCTTGGTCAAACTGTTGGCTCCCTCGTGAGGACCTGGACCGGCACCATTTGAGTGACGAATAGGTTATCTGGATCACCAGCGAAACTTCGCCACTATTGATTGGTCTATGTGTTCTTTGTGGTGTCTTGCCTTTGTGTGTTTCGGTTTGTGTGCTATTTGCTCTATTTGGTTGCTTTTGTCTCTATGATTGTTGTGATGGCTGATAATCCGACTGCTGCCGGAGGTGTTGCTATTGTTGATCCTACTAATGTTACTCTTGTTAGTAAACTTGATGATAGTGATCCATTATATTTGCATGCCAGTGACTCTACCAATTTGACTATTGTTAGTATAAAGTTAAATGGGACTGAGAACTATACTGTTTGGGCTAATGTGATGATATTGGGTCTTCAAGTTAAAAACAAGTTTGGTTTTATTAATGGTGAATGTACAAAACCTGTTGATGACCCTGTTCTTTCCAAACAATTGGATAATTGTAACAGTATGGTTTTAACTTGGATCCTTAACTCTGTTTCTAATGAACTTTATATGGGCCAAATCTATTCCAAACTTGCATCTGAAGTTTGGAAGGATCTTAAAGAGACATATAATAAGATGGATGGTTCAATTGTTTTTTATTTATATCAGAAGATAAATTCCTTTTCTCAAAATGGTATGCCAGTTTCTGAATATTATCATAAACTAAATATCATGTGAAAACAATTGGATCAAATTGTTCAGTTGCCTGCGAGTGTCTATGATGCTAATAGAGATTACAATAACCATTCCAACATGATTAAATTGATGCAGTTTTTGATAGGATTAGATAATGTGTATCAACATGTTAGAACTATTTTGCTTATTAGGAATGAGTTACCCTCTGTCAAAGAAGCATTTGCTTTGGTGTCTAGAGAAGAATCTCATAGAAATTCTAGCAATAGTAGTGTCAACAAACCCAATCAGGTTGTCAACTTTATGTCTAAGGCTAGTCAAAGTGGAGAATCTTCTTTTAATAAAAGATTCAACAAGGGGCCAAATCAGTCTTTAAAATGCACAAACTGCAACAAAACTGGCCATCTTGTTGATAAGTGTTTTGAACTAATAGGATATCCACCTTGGTCTAGAAAATAGAAACAACCAGAACAGGAAGGCTCCTGTTAATAATAATAGTGTCTCTGATTGCTCTAATAGTTCTTTGAATGGTTTGACAAGTGATCAAGTGTCTAAACTCCTGAGTCTTATCTCTAAGAAACCCACTACTGCAACTTCCTAGAGTTGTAATCTGTCAGGTGGGTTTTTTTGTGCTTCTGCTATTGGAACTATTGTGTATTGTTTTACTAGTGCCAACGGTACTTTGTTAGGCATTGGTTGGATTGTGGATTCAGGTGAAAATGAACACATGGTTAATAATGAAAATGGTCTATTTGATTATATAGATGTTTCTGAATTTAGTATTAAAATCAGACATCCAAATGGGACTTTTGCTCTAGTAACTAAAATAGGCAAATTGAAACTTTCAGAAGATGTAATATTGCAAGATGTGTTAGTTGTACCTGAATACATAGTTAATGTGTGGGCCCTTATAGAGTTTCAGATAGGGAAGGTCATAAATATTTTCTTACCATTGTTGATGACTTTTCTAGGGCTGTCTGGGTGTGTCTGATGAAACATAAATATGAAGTCTTCCAAAATATTAAATATTTTGTAAACCTAATCCAAACACAATTTCATAAAATGGTAAAAAAATTTAGGAGTGATAATGGGTTAGAGTTTGTAAATCATCAATGAATGATTTTTGTAAGGAAAAGGGAATTATTCATTAGACCACTTGTGCTTACACTCCTCAACAAAATGGTGTTGTGGAAATAAAGCACAGACACCTTCTGAATATTGCTAGGGCCTTGCTTTTTCCAAGCAACTTACCTATTAGGTATTGGACTGAGTGTATTCTGCTGCTTGCTATTTGATTAATAGGACTCCTTCATCAGTTCTGGATGGGAAAACTCCTTATGAGAAAATGTTTAACTTTGAACCCCTCCTTGAACACCTTAGATTTTTTGGTTGTCTGTGTTTTGCTTCTGTTTTAAATAAATCCAATAAACTTCTGTATTTCATTTCTTGTATGACATTTATTTCGATATTCAATATTATTGAAACTTTATTAGTACTATGAGTTATTGAACAATCATATATGTGGCACCTCGATGTTTTCGCCATTGATTGGGATGTTACAGGCTCCTACGACATCGTATTATGTGGGAAGTTGATGTCATGTGGATTAAATCTCTTTAAACATCTTTTTCGTAAAGGCGACAACTTCCCGAAGGAAGTGTCAGGACTCAAGCAAAAAGGTAATTAAGTTAGGACACAGATTCAAGTTTTAAGTTTATAATAAAACAATATTTGCTAATCGTTCTAACCCACACAATAGGCAAGCGTATCTATCGAGTGTAGTATAGAATTCGAGCAACTACCGAGTATCAAACCCTAAGACACAACTTCCACTACTCAGTTTTAAGTTGCTTTTGATAAAATAAAAAGATATAAAAGAGAAAGACAGCAAGAATGACTGAATATAAATCAATACCAAAAAGAAGTGTTGCTTTGGGATCCGACTATCTTTGGGATGGATTAACAGTAATCATTGAATGGTGTTGTCAAGTTGTGCACTTATGCTTAACTTGGAGTTGCAAACGCATTCTCCAGATGTGACTGTTTTCGCATAACTAGTTATGTTCTTGTTTAAAATGAGGGTCTCCCAAACCGGTAAGCTCACTTCTCAACAATGAAAAATGGACTACTCAAGAGTGTGTGCACCCAACCCCGAAGAATCCACCTCCCCATGTTGCGATAAAGACATCTATTTACTTAGAGCTTTTATGGACATCTTGCTGGTGGCCGGAGCATGACCGAACAAGCTATCACTTGATATCACATGTGAGTCGTGACTAACCAGAACACGTGCATCTCCTACTTGAATTAATTAATCTTTCAAAAAGTGATTAGTCTTTTATTGATTGTGTTGCAATACAATAATAAAAGAAAACAAAGACCGTTTTCTTTCAACACCGGTTCACCAATTCTTGACGTGCGCCAAAGCTATCACACAGAAAATGAAGCTAAGTCGCAAAATCAATTCTTGGCTTATCACCAAGACCGAGTATAAAGACCGTACTGACCCTAAGTGAGATCTTTGATAGTAGAGGATTAAGCCACTAAGTGTGTGTATTTCTTCCCGCAAACTATGTGGCAATTATGTGGCTAATGAGCGTGTAAAGTGGCAATTATGTGGATAATGAGCATGTAAAGCCACATCAAACTTTGTAATTTTAGGTGTGGCTAACGGCTAACTTTTGGCGACACATAATTCTTCTGGTTCCATGTTGTTTTCATGTAATTAAAAAAGGCAACAAACATGAGAAAACTTAAAAACCAAATGATATTAACAATAATAAACAAAAATCCATACATAATTTTTCAATTTAAATACTAAAACGTAAACTATTAATTAAAGGCTATCTATAATGGCAGCAACTACCAAAAAACCTGCATCATCACTTCCAGCACTTGCAACAACAAACCCACCGTGTTACCTAATGTAGCGGTACTTTCACTATGTCATAAAGCAATTGTTGAAGTAACTTTTAAGATATTCCATTCCATGCTCTTTAAACAGAATCCATACATTCGATTTTGCACTTTCAAGATTTTGGCAAATTCTACTATTCAGTTCTAGTAACCGCCATCACATATGTAGATAACAGAACCAATGTGTACCCGCCCCTTGTAGTTTTCAAGTAACAAAAGTAAACACAAGTGTCGAATTTCTTTCAAAAAAAGCACATTCTTAAACATTACGCCTTAACAAAAAAAATTATAATGACAAATACACAAGAAATAAGTTACAACCTAAACAGATCCATTCATAAGTTAATGAATCAAAATAGCCACCTCTCATAAGAAACTTCAAGATTCTAGCCAATTGTACTTTCTACATTTCTCGTAAGTATGGATACACAACATAAAACCAATTTTTTACTTATTTAACTCGTTTTACTCGTTTGACCTGTTTTAAAAAAATAGAGCACGAAAACCTATTTACATGGAAATGGTTCTCAAAAAATTCTTAAAAAATTGTGATTTTGATTAGAGGTTTGCGTCTTGAAATTACCTTGGCTAATTTCAGTAGTTCATCAATCAATTCAGACAGGGGTGAGCGGGCATGAGCAACATACTTGATGTCCTACATGATTAAATTATGGCCAACTTTAAGGGGTGTTTGGGATTGAATTTCAAAACAACTTATTGACTTATTGGCTTTTCCAATAAGCTAATAAGTCAATAAGTTGTTTGTGTAACCCAAAAACACTTTCTGTTTTGACTTTTGGCTTTTAAAGGTGGAAAAGTTGTTTTTGACAAGTTAGAAATCCTAGCTTTTAGCTTTTGGAAAAAAATTTACAAATTTACCAACCATACAACCAATATTCACAATAGGTTAGCGAAACACTTAAAAAACAATAATCTATTGACTTTTTGATGTTTCACATCCCAAAAGCTAATCCAAACACTTTTTTTTTAAAACTACTTTACAAAAAGTCATAAGACAATAAGCACACCAAAAGCACTTTTGCATTTCCAAACTCAATCCCAAACACCCTCTTAGTATTTGGACATCATGAAATTATAATTATTTAAAAATAAAACAAAATTAGTAGGTGCCAACAAGTCAAAGTTACATGATAACAAGGTTTCATTGTACTACTAGTGAAGATTAAACTGTTAGAAGACTTAATTAGTAAACTTGATTTATTCATATGTTATTTGTAAATAAACATGTGTTAATTGTTGTGTCCTAAGTTTAATAAGTCTAGTACCGGTTAGTGTAACACACCGGTTAGTAAAACACTTATATCCTAAGTTTGTATTTCGTCTAGGGACATGTCTGATGTACTCGTGCCGGTTCAGAAAGTATAAAAGGGGCCGAGCACTTCATTATTGAATGTAGAAAGTTTATGTTTATAACTAACTTTCAAAACAAAACTCTATCTTTCCCTCCAAACAATAACTGCCACTCGCCTTTTGCATTCGAAGCCCACATCAGAAATAAAAACGCTGCAGAATCAGAACCAAAGGACCTGTGCTGATCAGAATTTTAACATGGCATCAGAGCCCGATCAGAGGAGAATCTATGGTATATTCGATTGTGAAGAGAAATCAGACGGTGTTCCCGAAGACAAAGGCAAAAGGCCGATGTCTCCATTTGTAGAAGATGATCGTGTGGATCAATTTGTTCTCGGTAAGAAGATCGCAGAATTTATGAAGGAGTGTATGGACCCTTCGAACATCAATTTCTCCCAATTTCACATTGGATCAGCCCCGAAGTCGCGCATAGAGAAGAAGAAAAAGGCGCAACAAGAGTTTGATAATCAAATAAAAGATGCCCCCGAATACCCACACGCGATGTGTTGTGGTAAATGTAAAGAGCCCTTCCATAATAGAAGAAATTGCCCAAAGAAGATGGGTAAAACATAGTTTATGGTAAAAGGAACAGATGAAAAAGGATGGGACGATGTGTGGTACGCAAGTCTAACAAGAAAAGAACATGGGTGTGGCTTTAAAGATCAATTTGCCATATTTAGCAAATCATTTGGAGTAGAAGGCCAACCAAGCGGATATAGGAGGGAGTATTTTAGAGGAAGAGGATCGGTGATAATCACAAGTGGAGGACAAATACACAAGATTAAAAAGGTATACTACGTTCCTACACTTCGCAAGAATATATTAAGTATAGAAAAATTAAACCAAGAGGGTTTAGAAGTTGAATTCGATGGAGATGTTTGTCACATCCATCGGCCGATCATACAAGAAAGGAGAAAGTTGATTTTATGCCGAATTTGTGATAGTGAAAGTCACTTCACATTTAAATGCCCTGAAAGAGAAAATATTGTTGAAAAGGATGGAAACGGACCACTTGAAAGGTTCTCAAACAAACGGGTCAGATTTGAAGGCATAAAAGAGTCTCTAAATGTTGAAGATAAAGAGAGGGCTTACATGTTCAAGAAATTCGAAGAGTTTTCTATTGACAAGGACAATTATGAAGGTATTATGGAGAAAGGTGTTGATGCACTTTCTGTGGACGTCACTGTCGAATAGACTAGGGTTGAGTCTTAGTAGTGTGTTACATGAGATTGTAGTGATCCATAAGGGCATTTTATGGATCTGACGCATTTGTATAATATAGGACAAAACCAAAGCCAAGTTCGACCTAATATACACTGGGCGAATGTGGAGGTTTTCCACATTCGACCATCATAAAGGGGCGAATGTGGAAATACTCCACATTCGACCATCATAAAGGGGCGAATGTGGGAATACTCCACATTCGACCATCTTAAAGGGGCGAACGTGGAACTTGGGTTTTGGACTATAAATAGCAATCTCATGTGTTATTGTTCATTTTGGTGATTTGAGTTTGTATTGTGAATGCTCTCAAGGGGGAGGTCATGCCCGACCTCCCCCGGCCACGAGATAGACGTTTATCCTACTGATGACAGTGTCTGTAACCGTTTCTGTAGTAATACGAATCTGTGATGACGTTGTTATCGTATGTTTCTGTCTCGTCTCGAATTCCCCGTCTGAAACCGAGTTGTTTATGCGTATTCGATCCATGAATTCGGTCCGTAACCGGATTCTCAAAAGGTCCTATCATGTACCCAACCAATGGTTCTCGCATACAAGATTGCTTATTTTTCATGGATTTACTTCATGTTACAACAACGGTTGAAAGGTACAAACACAAGTTCGAATTAGAATTCGAAAAAACCATTCAATGGTTTATGCACGATTTCTTGAAAATTGAAAATAAAGCCCCTATGCCACCAAGAGACACAACCGGATATCCAATATGTTTATTGGATTTATACACTAAAGTACAAGTGTTTGGTGGATATTATAAAGTCACAAAGGATGAAAATTGGGCGATTGTTGCAATGAGTATGGGTTATGGAAGAGGGCTACCAAGTTTAGCAAGCAAAGAAGACATAGCGATGACATTAAGGCTAGTGTATGTCCGATATTTGGAGATGATGGAATGGTACCATCTCAAATACAAAGGCCGCGAGTTGGTTGTCGAAGTCAACAATGAAGAAGGTAGCACAAGTGGTGAAAACAAGTGGAAAGATGAAGATATGCCGCCCAAGAAAAGAAGTCGATCATCATCAAGTGACGAATGAAGAAATGAAGGCTGAAAATCAAGTTTAAGGGGGAGAATGTTAGAAGACTTAATTAGTAAACTTGATTTATTCATATGTTATTTGTAAATAAACATGTGTTAATTGTTGTGTCCTAAGTTTAATAAGTCTAGTACCGGTTAGTGTAACACACCGGTTAGTAAAACAATTATATCCTAAGTTTGTATTTCGTCTAGGGACATGTCTGATGTACTCGTGCCGGTTCAGAAAGTATAAAAGGGGCCGAGCACTTCATTATTGAATGTAGATAGTTTATGTTTATAACTAACTTTCAAAACAAAACTCTATCTTTCCCTCCAAACAATAACTGCCACTCGCCTTATGCATTCGAAGCCTACATCAGAAATAAAAACGTTGCAGAATCAGAACCAAAGGACCTGTGCTGATCAGAATTTTAACATAAACTATCTACAGTATTGGATCACGTATAAATATTGCTGAAATTTAAATGCTAAAATCAACATTATAAAGTTAAGTTCAATGAAATGGTATAGGTAGACCAAAACATCATAAGAGACATGAATGTAGTTAAATTGGTATCCAGACCTTATGGCCAGCAACAACGTACTGCATGCAGTTCACCTTCATAATGAATGCAGTGGAAGCAATAGGTGATCTGTACACAAATAATGCAGACGTTAGATAATAGCGATGATGTACACACATAAGAATAACCTTAAGCATATGTAGAAGAGGCATATAATGCTCTAGCTTTCATCTTGGTGCACATATATGTGGCAAAATCAAGATGGACAATGTGTCAAAACAAATAACTTTGGTCTTAACAGTTTACTTTATCCACTTTGTATAAAGTTAGAACCACTAATGTGCAAAAGATAAATATGAAAACTGTATTATTACAAAAATATTTCAAGGTTTTAATGAACTTGAACACCTCAACTGACTCTAAACCCATCTTGACCTGGTTAGAAGATGAAATACAAACCAATTCAACCAATGTATTAAATGGTAAACCCTTAAGAGCCTAAATAGTTTCCACTTGCTTAATCGGCTAGAAAGAGAACCCATCACTCATAATTCATCCTTGATGTAGTAATAAAAAAGAAAATGTTTAGTAAGTGCAAAAATCATAATATCTTATGTATTCTGATGTATTTGCATTCCATAAGTGAACTTCATGGTCCAAACTTCCACAAACCAATGAGTTTAAGTATTAAAATCAAATTTATCAAGTAAAGTAGAAATGAACTAATTTTTAAATAACAAACTAGTGGTATTCTTACTCGCACAACCATGCGAGTTCGGGTTTTTTAAGCGGGTTTCACCGATATAAGAAACTGCATATTATGACATCCCTATTGGGTGAATTACAAGTTTACTAACATAAAATAAAATTCAGGTCACGTGCTCTTTATATTTACACTGTAGGTTTCAAAATATGTGAAAATGTAAAAGCCTTAAAGAAATATGTTAAAATGTAAAAGGCTTAAAGAAACAATCTATTGGGTGAAGAGATATGTACCCGCGCGTGCGCACAGATGAAACTCACAGGCACGTCAGCACAACAATATGACGTGGAGTTTTAGAAGATGGCGCACGCAGCCACAAGAAAGGACAGGTGTCACCCGACAAGAGCAGGACACACAGCCAATCAGAGGCGTGAATTCCCTGCTCCATGATCTCCTGCCAGTACGAGGTACGAGAAAGGACAAAAAGGACAATGACAGGACACGTGGACCAATCACAGAGGGACAACGCGAGAAATGACAACGGTCGCAATAGTACAAGCCAGCTGTCATTCTTCCCACAGCCAATCACGGACCGCCTCAGGGGTCTATAAATACCCCCCTTCGTCATCAGAAGAGGGATTGGCTCATCAAGAGAGAATTCATATTATATAGCCGTGAGAAATAGATTATAGTTGAAACTCTGTAATAGTCCCAATCAGTGTCTTGTATTCACCTAATCGATTAATGAGAATTACATCCTTTCTTATATTCTTATACTAGCATTGTTATATACGAATTGTTATATTGGTGTTTCTTCATTGGCGCCATCCGTCTTTTGAGTTTTCAATAACAGCAACTTAAAAACTTCTATTTCTCTAAAAACCAGCTATGAATTCTTTACCAGCGGCGATAAACTCCCCGGTGGGCATGTCAAGCACTGGTATTGCTCAGGCAAACACCAGCCAGCCCGACAGCACCACAGAGGAGCAATTTCACGGCACAGATGTGGGACGTACTCCATCCTCCGGGACGAGACAGACCCCATCGTTCCATTTTGCCACTGATAATGTTCAAACTTCCCCGGTTGGTCAGACCACGCCGATGGTTAGTCCGGAGGTGTGGTATGCACAGCAAAAGGAAGCTTTGAAACAAGCATTCATAAACAAGATAAAAGAACAATAGCTGAGAGAAGCGTCCCGCGCACTGTCCTTCAGCGAAGGAAGGCCTGTCACCATATCAGAAGGGCCATCCAGAGTTGCGGGAAAAATCGGCGGGAGCAATCACATCACTGATCCAACTTGGAGGGAAGACTCCGACGAGTCACAGAGTCGTTTTCAACGTGACACAAGCCAGTACTTGACCAACACTGTTGATCGAGCACACTTGTTGTCCGGCGAGGACGATCTCACGCAGCCCTATTACCCCCCTTCATTCAGTGAAAAATCAAATTTCACACCGCGCATCGCGCTCGCCAGTTTGCCCGCACGAACAAAAATCCCAAGCACTCTGGGAAAGTTTGACGGCACTGGCGACCCTGACGACCACTTGAGAAGCTTCGAAATCGCAGGGAAATGCGCAAGGTGGAGCCTGCCCGCATGGTGTCACATGTTCGCGCAAACGCTTACGGGCGCAGCGCGAGTGTGGTTCGACAGCCTACCAAACGGCAAGATTGACAACCTAAAAGAACTGACTGATAATTTCTCAGACCATTTCAGCCAAAACAAGAGAATTGAGCGTGACTCCACGGACATCTTGCAAGTCAAGAGACGAGAGAACGAATCCATTGAAGACTACATCACCAGGTTTAACCGAGAAGCCCTGCAAATCGGACCGATCGGGTTCGAACTCATGAAAGCGACGTTCACGCAAGGAGTGAGGTGTGACTCCCTAATCCGCACTTTAGCTGGATGTACAGGCATGCCTAACACTTGGGAAGAGATCATGCGCGGCGCAAAGAATTACGCCAAAACTGAGAGAGAACTTTCTGTCTGGAGCAGAATTCAAGCGCCACAGTACACAGACACGCAAGCACAAGCAGTGCACAGCAGAAATAACAGGCATGAGCGAAGGCGAAAAGGGAATGTCTGGATGAGGCTCCAAGGAGCCAACCAGACAGTGACAAAGCCCACCGCACCCCATGAATACCAGCATAACACGTCACTTGTGCATAAATATGGTAGACGGAGCCACAACAACTAGACTCCTTTAACAAAAACACCAGCGCAAGTCCTGGCCACAGAAAATGTTGATTTCCCGGAACCGAAGGTCATCAAATGAAGGGAAGGGCTAGACCACAACAAGTTCTGCGCCTACCATCAAGACATCGGCCACGATACCGACAAGTGCTACCAGTTGAGGCAAGCAATCGAAGATGCGTTGAAATCCGGTAAACTTGGACACTTGCTACAAAATGTGGAGGGCAAACAAACGGCGGGCCCACCGCCAAAAAAGATAAAAAAATGTGAGTATGATGATACATAGCAGTGGGCACCGACTTCAAAAGCGAAAGCCAGAAACCACAGCAGAATGGAAAGAGCAACAAGGATGCTTCCCAGTGGTCAAGGGTGGTCCGACCGCCACGCGGGCAATAATTGTCACGGCCATCTTCGACCACTACAGGACTACCAGAGCCTTCATGGACACCGGCAACAACTCGGATATCATGTACGGACAATGCTTCGACTTACTGGACGAGGAAGACAAGCAACGACTGCGCCCCATCAACTCCCCAATTATAGGATTTTCAAACGAAGTCGTGACCCCGCTCGGGGAGGTATCTTTCCCCCTCACCTTGGGAGCGCATGGGCGATCACGAACTGAAGAGGTCACCTTCCTTGTCATCCCAACGAAGTCCAAGTACGATATCATCCTGGGACGAGACTCTATGGCCTCATACAACATGGTCACCTCTACAGTCCACGGCGCAATCGGTTTCCCCACCCCAAGTGGTGTGGCAATCGTGTGGGCTAAAAGAGTGCGCCAAGACCACAGAGTCCCACCCAGCCAAGATGCTGAAGCCGTGTCCGCGCACAGAGCCAGAAAAGTGGATTTTAAATCCAAAGTTCCCTGATCAACCCATCACATTGGGACCAACAATCTCAGAGAACATCAGAGATCACTTGAAGCAGCTTCTCCGCAAGAATATGGACGTGTTCGCATGGCAGCCGTCAGACATGATCGGCGTCCCTCGCGAACTCGCCCAGCACAAGCTCAACACATATCGCTCCGTGGAGCCCATCGCACAAAAGGGACGAAGCATGGGCGCCGAAAAAACGCAAGCGATGAACGAGCAAGTCGGAGAGCTGTTAAAAGCCGGAATCTTAAGGGAAACATGATATCAAACCTGGGTTGCCAACCCAGTAATGGTAAAGAAAAGCAACGGTGGTTGGAGGATGTGTGTAGACTACACCGACCTCAACAAGGCATGTCCCAAAGACTGCTATCCGTTGCCAGAGATTGATCTGAAGATAGACTCCCTAGCGCCCTTTCGTTTTAAATGCTTCCTGGATGCCTACAAAGGGTACCATCAAATCCAGATGGCGCTAGAGGATGAAGACAAAACAGCTTTCCGTACAGATAAAGGGGTCCTCTGCTACACCAAAATGCCGTTCGGCCTTAAAAATGCGGGAGCCACCTACCAACGGTTAATGGACCGCGCATTTGCCAAGCTGATAGGGAAAAACTTGGAAGTCTATGTGGATGACCAAGTCATAAAGAGCAAAGAAGAGGACCAAATGTTGAAGGACATAGAAGAAACCTTCAAGCATCTTAAAGAAATCTGCATGAAGCTGAACCCAAGTAAATGTGCTTTCGGGATGGAAGAGGGAAAATTCCTTGGCGTGGTGGTCACTAAAGATGGTTTCAGACCAAACCCTGAAAAGATACAAGCCATCGCGCAAATGCCCTCCCCATCCACACTGAAAGAGGTTCAAACGTTGAACGGGCGGCTGGTAGCAATCAACCGTTTTCTGTCACACCACGCAAGTAAATCAATCCCATTCATTGAAACGCTGAAGAATTGCCTAAAAAAGAACTATTTTAAATGGACTGCAGAGGCGGAGAAGGCCTTTCAAGAGATGAAAGAATGTTTGATGGACTTACCAACACTCACCGCTCCACTCCCTAGGGAGCCCTTAACG
This sequence comes from Ambrosia x helenae, assembly GCA_030844895.1. NCBI lineage: Eukaryota > Viridiplantae > Streptophyta > Magnoliopsida > Asterales > Asteraceae > Ambrosia > Ambrosia x helenae. The sequence goes on along the minus strand of CM061227.1, from coordinate 62,156,535 downwards.
ATGTATCTATGCGCAACAGAGCAGGCGGTGAGCGCGGTATTAATGGTGGACAGAAAGTTGGTACAGACACCCATCTATTACATCAGCAGGGTCTTAACAGACGCGGAAACCAGGTACACCACCATGGAGAAGCTGGTCTTAGCTCTCGTTCATGCATCGCGGAGGTTGCGTAGATACTTCCAGGGCCATCCCATCAATGTGCTGAGCGATTACAAGCTAAACAATGTCCTATCCAAACCGGAAGTCTCCGGGAGATTGGCAAAGTGGGCCATAGAACTGGGTAAACACACCATTTACTATAAAGCGCACCCAGCGGTTAAAGGACAAGTATTGGCTGACTTCATAGCGGAGGTACCCCAAGAAAAAATTGAAGAGTGCAAAGCAGAGCAAGACCCACAGCCATCATGTGATGAAAAGGCCATCTGGAATCTCTACACAGATGGGGCCTCAAACGAAGATGGTGTAGGTGCAGGAATACGCCTAGTTAGTCCGGAAGGCGCAGAGTTCACTTACGCGATCAGACTCGAATTCAAAGCCACCAACAACGAGGCCGAGTATGAAGCCTTCCTCGCCGGACTACGCATTGCGCAAAAGCTGGGCGCAAAACACATCTTCGCACACGTCGATTCAATGTTGGTTGCGGGTCACATTACAGGGAAGTACGAAGCAAAAGAACCTTCTATGATCATGTATCTCCAACGTTCCAAAGAGCTCATGGCCACCTTTCCTAGCTGCACCATCGACCACATTAAACGCAGTCAAAACAAGCCGGCGGACGCTCTAAGCAAAATGGCCTATACAAGTTTCAGCCATTTAGCAAAAGAGGTCCGAATTGAAACCCTGAGCGAACCGTCTGTTCCACCCAAGGAAGTCAATGTCATCCAAACGGGTGTTGACAGCTGGATGACTCCGATAGTTTCTTACCTAACCACCGGCGCACTGCCCGAACAACGCGTCGAAGCCAGGAAGATACAGCAAAAAGCCCTACAGTACCAAATGCAAGATGGAGTGCTTTATCGGAAGTCATACCTAGGGCCACTACTGCGGTGCGTGGATGCAGTCGATGCAAATTATCTAGTGCGCGAGATACATGAAGGGATATGCGGGATACACGCGGGGCCACGCATGGTGGTTGCCAAGATTATGAATGCGGGCTATTACTGGCCGGGCATGCACCTAGATGCCCTAAACATCATCCGCAAATGTGATTCTTGCCAGCGCCATGCCCCCAACACCTTGCGCCCTAAAAATGACCTTATCCTGGTGACCTCGGCATGGCCATTTCAGAAGTGGGCCATCAACCTTGTGGGACCATTCCCAATGACGACAGGAAAAAGAAAATTTCTGATAGTCGCCATTGATTACTTCACCAAATGGGTCGAAGCCAAACCACTTGCTGAGATCACGGCAAACCATGTCAAGAAGTTTATTTGGGAATTCATCATTTGCCGCTTTGGGTTACCCATGTCAATTGTCACAGATAATGGGACCCAATTTGCGGACAGGGGGTTGTTGAAATGGTATGCGGACTTGCACATCCAACCTACATTCACCTCGGTCGCGCACCCGCAAGGCAATGGCCAGGTTGAACGCGCAAACCGAAGCATCGTAGAAGGCATCAAATCCAGGCTGGGAACTAAAGGAAAGGCTTGGGCAAAGGAATTACCGAGCGGGCTATGGGCTAACCGCACATTGACAAAAACGAGCACCGTTGAAACCCCGTTCAGCCTCACATACGGCTCTGAAGCCATGATACCTGCAGAGATCGGATGCCCGTCAACAAGAGTCCTCTCAGCAACCACAACAGACATTGATCGAGAGTTGCGCGCAAATTTAGACTTGGCAGAAATACGCCGCGAGAGAGCAGCGCTAAGAGAAGCAAACTACAAGCAACAATTGGAGAGATATTACAACGCAAAGGTCAAACCTCACACTTTTCACACAGGGGACTTCGTCCTGAGAAACAATGAGGCCAGCGGCGCCTTACCCAAAGGGAAATTGGCCCCCACTTGGGAGGGGCCATACCGTATAAAACTGGTCCTCGGCAAAGGAGCCTACAAGCTCTCAACCTTAGATGAAAAGCCAGTTCCCCGAACATGGAACGCGGCCCAACTGCGGAAGTGCTATATGTAATATTATTCCATCTTGTAATGAAGGCCGACGCGCCAATTAATGAAATGAAATATGGAAATTTCTTTACTTTATACGCACTTCGTCTCATAAACATTGTATGGTTAAGATACAATGTCCTAAACTAAAAATTGCATTGAGAAATCTGCAATTTCTACAACTGCGCGTTACATGGTTAAGATGCAACGCGCACCCTAAACATTGTATGGTTAAGATACAATGTCCTAAACTAAAAATTGCATTGAGAAATCTGCAATTTCTTAAACTGCGCGTTACATGGGTAAGATGCAACGCGCACCCTAAACATTGTATGGTTAAGATACAATGTCCTAAACTAAAAATTGCATTGAGAAATCTGCAATTTCTTAAACTGCGCGTTACATGTTTAAGATGCAACGCACACCCTAAACATTGTATGGTTAAGATACAATGTCCTAAACTAAAAATTGCATTGAGAAATCTACAATTTCTTAAACTGCGCGTGACATGGTTAAGATGCAACGCGCACCCTAAACATTGTATGGTTAAGATACAATGTCCTAAACTAAAAATTGCATTGAGAAATCTGCAATTTGTTAAACTGCGCGTTACATGGTTAAGATGCAGCGCGTACCCTAAACATTGTATGGTTAAGATACAATGTCCTAAACTAGAAATTGCATTGAGATATATGCAATTTCTTAAACTGCGCGTTACATGGTAGGATGCAACGCGCACCCTAAACATTGTATGGTTAAGATGCAATGTCCTAAACTAAAAATTGCATTGAGAAATCTGCAATTTCTTAAACTGCGCGTTACATGGTTAAGATGCAACGCGCACCCTAAACATTGTATGGTTAAGATACAATGTCCTAAACTAAAAATTGCATTGATAAATCTGGAATCTCCTAAACTGCGCATTGCATGGGTAAGATGCAACGCGCACCCTAAACATTGTATGGTTACGATACAATGTCAAAAACTAAAGATTGCACTAACAGCCTGCAATTTCTTAAAACGCGCAATACAAACACTGTATTCCCAAAGTACGACGACTACAACAGCAATTGCCAAGCTAAGCTGCAATTCCTTAACCTAAAGCGTCGTACCATTGGGATACAAAGCGCAAAACAAGCAAGTCATGTGTATATAACCCAAACCTACACTAAACCGTATGCGTAACATTGGCATAAAATAATCAACTTGCACAACCAAGCTATAAACAAACATGTGCATTTGAAAACAGGTTCCAGTTAATATGTCAAATATTACAAACACGGAATTATATACAGACAAGCATGACAAAAAGAAAGGGACAAAAAACAAGTAGCAGCTAGCTTCATTCCTTGAGTTCAGAGGACACATCGCTGAAGTCATCATCTTCATCCGATCCGGACAAGTTTAACCTCTCGCACGCCTCAGGCTGCTCACCCAGCACCACATCGGCCGCCTTCATCTTCTTCAGAGAATATTCGCGCCGCGTATGAGTCAGACCTTGCTTGTCAAAAGACTCTTTCAGCTCAAAGCAATTTGGCCGATTGCGATGACCAACGACAAAGTCAACCAGCTCATACTTTAGCCCGTCAAACTCAGCGGCCTTCTTCGCAAAAACAGCATCCAAATCCTGTTTATACAACGCGAACTGCTCCAATGGCTTGCCGTCCTTAGCATGCTGATACCCCTCAAGGAAACCAGCCTTGCGCCCTACCAGCTTTGCGGCAGCATTCACCGCAGCCACAGCCTGGCGCGTCTGATCACAGTTCTTGACGTGAAAAGCAACCTACACAAACATCCAACAGAAATGCTCAGTACGCATATATAAAAAAATGAATGAGAAGGCACAAAGACAAGAAATAAACATAAACCTCAGGGACGCAGCGAGTGAGCACCCATTCACGATCCTCCTCCGCAAGAAGCACATCATTCTTGGCATCTAACAGCTGCCCTTCCAATTCGAGGATCCTCTATTGCAAGGATAGATTCTCCTTGTCCAGCCCCTCATGCGCCTCCCGCCACTGCTCTATATCCTTATCTTTTTCCTGCAGCAAGTCGCGAGACTCAAGCAACTTATCGTAATGTTGCTTCACGAGCCTCCCCTTCACATCCAACTCCTTGTAGAGCTCTCCCTTCTGAGCCTCAACCTCGCTAATACGCTTAGTAGATGCCTCCATCTTGGCATTCGTCTTAGCGCAAGCAACCTTCCACTGTTGCTCTCTTTCGGACATCTGCTCACGCAGTTTCTCCCGCTCCTCGCGGAACGTAACAGCGTCCCACTTGGCACGCTTCAACTCCGCGTGCATCCGATCGCGCTCTTCAGTGACCCGCTGCAACTCCTGGTGGAACTGGCTGCGGTCATCCGCCATCAACCCCCACTCACGAACAATCTCGGCGGACGTCGACAGCATGCTGGCCACACTCAAGATGTGATCATCCATAAGATCACCACGCGGACGCGTGGCCTGGTGCTCACGCTCCCCAGGAGGGATGACATTCGCCAAAAATTGACGACAATCCTCAACATTCAAAAACCGGGTGGCCGGCGTCAACGTCCAATTAGGCACAAACTCACCCGAAGACGATGCCCCACCCTCAAAAGCAGGGGCACTCGAAAAGCTGCCCTTGGGCTCAGTAGTCACCCGCTTCTCGTTCTCCTCGTCGTCATCAACAGTCATGTCGACGTCCCGACCATAGCCTTCACTAACGTCAGTGGGCGACACCCGCCCAGAGCCACCCCCAAGCACATCTTGAGGTGGGGTAGGCGAGCGCGGGGGAGTCAACTGATGCGGCGGAGTCGGATGGCGCCCAGGCGTCGGCTGACGCACAGGCGTGGGCTGGCGAACAGGCGACTGCCTCACCGGGGAGGATGTGGGCAAAGTATCATCTTGCACCTCGGTGCGAAGAGGTTCTTGAGGCGGCTGACTCGGAGATGTCTGCCCCAAAGGGCCAAGGTTGAACCCTTCAGCAAACGGGGCCATAGACACCTTCTCCGGCCTGTCAATGTTCAGTAACTCCGCTGCAAAAAACAACATGTACAAAATTAAACAACAGCGATCACAAAACAAGGGGGGGGGGAAGAAAAAGAACACTTACCCAGCAAACTATCTTCCGCGGAATGCACAAGGTCATCCAACCTGACCCTCTTCTCCGCGGGGGGTATTAACTCCCCCACAACCTTCTTGCCCTTATCGCGCTTGGACCGCTTCTTCTGGCGAGGCGCGTCAAAAACACTAGCACTAGTCTGCGCTACCCCAGTTGAAACGGGCTTCGTCACCAGCGCACCCTGTACCTCTTCGGTCAGCTTCTCCACAGACTCTCCTTGCACGAACGCATCTGAAAGTTCAACGTAGCTTCGTTCAAAAGGATGGTAATTTTCAAAGTACCTATTAACCACTTCACGGTTTAAAACGAAATAGTAGTCTTCACCTCCGGTTGCCTCTGATTGCGGCTTCGCGATGCGGTGTACAAGAGAGTCATCATCTTCAGTCTCCTCAGCCGAATCATCCTCGACGCGCACAGGAGACAGCTGCGGGCCTTGAACGAATGCGGACGACGGAAGTGGAGAGAGTGACCCGGATGAGTCAGACGACTCATCACTAGATATAACAATTAAAGGAAAGCCCGTCCGCATGAACATGTTGACGGGCGAAGGGTTATCATAGAGCGGTGAGGACTCACCTGCTTCGGTAATCAGCAGCTGCGACGAAGCGGGCTCCCGCGACGCGTCACCCAATTTTGGACGGATGAGTATGTCCCACGCCTTCTCCAAAATGTACAGCTCATTCTCCGCCAACTCCCTAAAGGCAAAACCCATATTGTCTCCGCCCAGTAGCATGTCGTACAAACACTCGACATCTGCAACCAACAACACAGCAAGGGTGAATTAACAATGACAAAATAAATTTTGCGCGGAGCGCGAAAGCAAAAAAGAAGTGACAACCAACCTTTGCCATCTTCAGTGAGGTGCGGGTTGCGACCCTTCACATCATACTTCATACTCATCCCTGCCATCACCAACCCAGTTTCCGGGATCTCACACAAATCCACAGGATGACTAGTCAGAGTCTTGAACCATTCTTGCTCCTTGTAATCTATGAGCACAATCTTCCATATCCCCTCGGCCGGGTCTAATCGACCCATTTCTATAGGAACAATCCCTTGGTTGATCCAGAAAAATTTGGGCTTCCATTCCCGAAAGCTTTTCATCCCAGCCCCAGCACAAGCGGAGACCCCAGCACGTGGTCTGCAGGAGAGCCAACTCTCCACAAAACTTAAACTATAAAAGACAAAAAACATGTCCACCAACGGTTCAATCTTGTGGGCACGACAACAAAACTCAAAAAACATGAGCCTTGACATCAGACCAGGGTGGATCTGGTTAATATGTACACCCACCGCCCGGATAAAGGTGCCCAAGAATTGGGTAATTGGAACCCTAAAATTGCAATCCCGGAAATAAGAAGCATATAATCCGATCTTCCCAACAGGAGGCTCCAAAATAGTCTTGTCTGGAGCAGGCATCTCCACGCCGTATGAAGAAGGGAACCCACACCCCTTCTTAAACTTTCTAAACTCATCTTTCCCCCCAAACAGCCGTCACCTCTCCGGCATGAGGCGGCTTTTCTTGGATCCATCATCCCCCCTCTTGGATCCTCCACGTTTCTTCTTTGGAATGTTTGTAATATGTTCCATTTTTTCACAAATAAAACAGTTCTTTTTTATTGAAAGTAAATCAAACGAAGTTGCAAAGAGTGAAGAACAAGAAGAAAGCAGGGGAACACTGATGGAAAAAAGTAAACCAAATGGATGAAAAAGTGGGATTAAATAGGGAAACCACACGTGGATGACACGTGGATCGACGGTTTTGAATTTGAAAAGGCTATCAAATCAGCGACTGACACGTCACAGGAGGAAAGATAAAAAGGGGATTCGAACAGACCATACGGCCCCACCACGTTCCTGACACTGTACAACTGTCAGGGACTTTTCGGCTACCAACCTGTCGCGTCACATACGCGGACTGACAACATTGATGTGCACATTAATTACGGGACGTCCGCAATTTTCCCACTTGTATAGCACCGCGCATAACCGTCAGAAGCCAAACCAACGCGCCAAACAGCTCGCACAGACACTTCTATCACTCTAAGTCCAGCGTCTCACATGCTACGCATACAAAACACTGGACTAGGGGGACTTGAAGAGATATGTACCCGCGCGTGCGCACAGATGAAACTCACATGCACGTCAGCACAACAATATGACGTGGAGTTCTAGAAGATGGCGCACGCAACCACAAGAAAGGACATGTGTCACCCGACAAGAGCAGGACACACAGCCAATCAGAGGCGTGAATTCCCTGCTCCATGATCTCCTGCCAGTACGAGGTACGAGAAAGGACAAAAAGGACAATGACAGGACACGTGGACCAATCACAGAGGGACAACGCGAGAAATGACAACGGTCGCAATAGTACAAGACAACTGTCATTCTTCCCACAGCCAATCACGGACCGCCTCAGGGGTCTATAAATACCCCCCTTCGTCATCAGAAGAGGGATCGGCTCATCAAGAGGGAATTCATATTATCACCTAATCGATTAATGAGAATTACGTCCTTTCTTATATTCCTATACTAGCATTGTTATATACGGATTGTTATATTGGTGTTTCTTCATTGGGTGAAGTACAAGTTAGATATTTTGTTAGATATATAAAATAACAAAGATGGTTAAAAAGCAGACATCGGCGTAGTTACGTATTCAAGAAAGCATAAACTATTAATTTTTATAGCAATATTTACTCATCAACTCAGTTTATAGCTACAAAAAATATTCATTATTATCTAAAATCGAACATAGTGACTCTTGTAGTATTAAGCTTGGGCATAAAAGCAGAGTGAAAATAGATTTATCAAAAGCCATAAGTACAAAAATTTATTATAAATGATAGAAAACTAAAGATCAGGACATGCAATTCATATATCAACCTCAAAGAACTTCCATGGTTAGTGTTGATTAAAAGGCTTAATATACTCATCCTGTGCAGTTTCAATTTCTACAAATGTCTTCTTGAACCAAAAAAGAACTAAATTATCAATTACTATAAGGTCTTACTTGACTGTTGATGCCAAGAAACAATTGACATGAAGTCCATAGTACTGACATGCTTTTGTTTTCAGACCACGTCAGGGGATCCGCCGCCAATGGAAGTGTGAGGTCTCTTCATTGGAGTGTTCATTTCCAGATCCTTTGTCTTTGTGATTGTTCTACACAATTCTTCCTGTTTCTCCAACCAAAACGAAAAGGCACACCATGTGTTCCTTTTTGGGCATCCATTTGCAATCAACATGTGAACAGAAAAATAACATATATGAAAAGATGGAGGCACAGGTATCATCAACTTGTTGCTGGTATATAAAAACATATATGAAAGGTTTTGTATGTGTTAGTTAGAACTTCGAAGAATCTTATATGAATGTACAAAATTGAACAAACATTTACGTTATTTTCTCGCACTAAACAAATTATAGTAAGAACATAAAATTTTAGACCTATTCCATTTGACTAGTTCCATAATTTAGCTAATTTCTTATGTTTGGACTGGTATCAATGAACTGCAACCCGACTCGGCCCGTTTGCATACGAACGGGAAATGGCTACCTCAATATTTGACCCTAGATAACTAATCAATCTTTTTTCTCTAACACTCAAAACACGCTTTTTAGCATTAAGAGGTTTAAAGAAATATGTTAAAATGTAAAAGGCTTAAAAGAAACAACCTCATAATTTAACGAGCCATTTTCACAAAAACCCGATTTCGCTTCTTCAATGTTATCCGTATCAATCTTCTTATCATTTTCGCGCACTATTTGAGAAGAGTAAGCATCTGAGGAAAAACCATTCACTGCAAGTGATTCTGATGAACAAATCATCTTGTTTCGTAGCTTCATCTACTGATCTCCTCCTTTCTATTCCAATTTTATGTCTGACTATCCTAATATACAAATATACAACAAAAAAAAGATCACATTACACTACCACCAGAAAAGAAAAAAAGGAAACCCTGCTAAAAAAATCTGAAAGATGTGTCGTGTGTGTAGAAAAAACGTGGATTACACATGAAAGATGATGTTTCAAGCATTATAATCATAATCATGTGATATATGAGCCTCTTTTTCATCATTTTAACATAATTTAGCACCAAAATTTGAAATTGATAGAGAAAAAGGATGTTGCAATCTTAAATTAATAGGAACATATACACAATTATAGCAATCCCAATTCACCAATCCAGTTGATAAACTTTTTAGGCATTAATCACCAAATCCCCCTAATTTCAAACCCCAAAAGTGAAACTCTAATCAAAATCAGCTCCAAAAACACTATTTCTAGTGTGGCTACTAAACGTCACAATTATCTTCTTAAAGTGTGACTAAAGGTTTTGAACTGTTATACAGTGGTCACATGAATACATAAGATATGTGGCTAAAAGTATGCTTGTAGGTTTTGAAATATCAAAAATGACCTTTAGCCACACATTTAATTGAAAGTGTAGAAGAGCGGTCTTTAAAAAAGTGTGACCGTAGGCCTATTTTGGCATAGTGAAATGGGCCAATCACTTCTCGCGGGATTAGGCTAGCTTACAAGTGCATGGGTTGTTACACATCATGGGTACCCACAATACTAAATACTAAGTGATTAGTTAATTAATTCATCAAACAAAGCTTTAAGTAAAAAGAATTAGACAAGAACACAAACACCATCTCAACAAATAAAAACTATATAATCCATACCAAAGCAGTCTTCACCCTAGCAACACTCTAATATCTTAGCCAAGAATTGGCATTACAACTTGCACTCTAACTTGGGTTTTTAAAGAACATAAAGAAGTGGTTATTTATGGATTAAAGAGGGTTTTTGGGGTGATTTGTAGTGATCTTTCTCTAGCTCTCAACTCAAGTAGTGTTTATGGAGTGATCCCAAGCTCCAAAAGTCACTTACAAGACCTTAAACATGGATGATGAGTGAGAGAAACTCGTGTGAAATGGGATGCTCAAAATGAGAGGTAGAGGCCTCTATTTATAGGCAAATAAGCCCTTAGGTACTTTTGCAGAGTCTTGTTGTCAAAAATATGATATCAAGAACATATAAACTTCTTATTACTCAAATATGAAAGCAATTACAATGACTCTTAAAATACAGGAAAATAACCCTAAAACCTAAACACAGACTCACACTCAAGAATTTGTTCTACACATGAACAACTTAAACAAACAAAGAGTTATAATCTGACAACAACAAGATCAGAACAACCTGATCTATCTCGAAACCCTAATAACAAAGTGAGAGTGAAAGATAAAGACTGAGACTGAAACAATAATGAACGAAAAATGTTATTGTGAGAGAAGCCTCAGCTATTTATAGCTGAGGCAAATTGTGTTTCTTGAAATAATCCAACGGCTAGAAGCTAGTTCACACGGATTGCCACCGTGGCAATCCAATACCCATACATAAGAGATTGGAGACTGGGCCAGAATAATAAACGTGGACTGGGCTTTTCTCTCTAGGAAAATGGACTTCGGCTCTCTTGTAATTATCCAAGCAATCTTCAATCAGCAATCCAATAGCATAGTCCAATAGCACAGCAATCCACTATCAACCATTCCAAGCCCAACCTGCATTTTCCTTATGCAACATATCAAAATAAACAATATTTATAAAAGATAAAAATAAACTAAATAAACTTATAAAAAATGATACACAACCAATTTATAAAATTGTGGATTAAAAGATTATACTTTTAACACCCCCCCCCCCACAATTTTATAACTTAAACAAGTCTATCATTTTTATAAGATCACATAACCTTGCATGCTGATGGGTCAACAATCCTTTGGTGAACAACTCTGCCAACTGATTACCAGAATCAATCTTATTAGTTCTAATAACACCTTTTGAGATTTGTTCTCCTAAGAAGAACAAGTCCAGTTCAAAGTGTTTTGTTTTTACGTGAAAAAAATGGATTTGCAGCAATTGAAAGGGCTGCAGAACTATCACAGTTCAACTGAACTGGTAAGGTAACTGAAATTCCTAATTCAGACAGCAAGTTTTTGACCCACATGATTTCACAAGTTGTTGAACACATAGCACGATATTCTGCCTCAGCAGAAGATCTTGAAACTGTGGCTTGTTTCTTACTTTTTCAAGAAACAAGACTTTCCCCTAACAAGATACAGAAACCAGTGACAGATTTCCTAGTAAACACACACTTTGCCCAATCTGAATCAGAGTAGGCAACAAGATCAAAGTGTTTACTCGTAGAAAACTGTAACCCCTTTCCAGGGCCTGATTTCAAGTATCTTAACAGCCTAAAGGAAGTCTTTTAATCCCCTTCCGTTGGTTTATGCATAAACTGACTCAAATAATGGACAGAATAAGATATATCAGGACGAGTGTGGGATAAATAGATTAGTTTACCCACTAACTGTTGATATCCTGAAGGATTGTCGAACAGTTTACAATATGCAGACACAATATTAGTCAAAGTATGGTTTTGCTCAATAGGGCAGGATATAGGTTTACACCCTAACATCCCATACTCTGCTAATAACTTTGTACAATACTTCCTTTGGGTCAAACATAATCCATCACTAGTTTTAATGACTTCTATTCCTAAGAAGTATTTTCAGTCACCAAGATCTTTTATAAGAAACAATTTTTAACCAACTCAATTTATTCCAAAGAGTTACCAGTAATAATAATATCATCAACACAGACAAGTATTACAAGTAACGCAGAAGTAGTTTGTTTTACAAACATGGAGTAGTCACAATTAATTTGTACAAACCCAAACTCAACTAGAGAACTAACAATCTTTTGGTTCCACATTCTAGGAGCCTGTTTCAAACCATACAAGGAATTTTTTTAGTTTACAAACTTGATTACCACTAGAATTACTAAATCCTTCATGTAAAGACATATAAACTTCTTCAAACAAATCCCCATATAAAAATGCATTATTTACATCTAACTAAAAATTATCCCAACTATTTTGAATAGCCAAACTAAAGACACACCTAACAGTGACAAGTTTAACAACAGGTGAAAAAGTTTCCCCATAGGCTATACCCTCTTTTTGGCTAAATCCTTTGGCAACTAGCCTAGCTTTATACCTATCCACTTCACCATTAGACTTATATTTAATTTTGTAAATCTACTTACACCCTATTTTATGTTTACCTTTAGGTAATTCCACTATATCCCAAGTATCATTTCTATATAAGGCTTCTAACTCATCATTCATGGCCTTGACCCAATTCTGACTTTTAACAGCCTGACTATAGTGTTTAGGTCCAAATTCTTTAATAATTGTAACAGAGAAACATCTAGCTTCATAAGACAGTTTAGAAAAATTAACAACCTTATCTAAGCTATACTTAACTTTCCCTTCTATAACAAAATCATTATATTTTTGTGGAAAGTTAATATTTCTACTAGATTTTCTAACAGTTGTTTGAACCTGATCTTGGTTAGTGTCACCCTCAGACTACTGGTTTAGGTCATGTTTAGTACTCACATGCTCAACCCTATCAGTCTCACTACTAGTGTTGCTAGGCTGCTGATCCCCAGCCATGCCAGTAGCAACACTATGAGAGTCAGATTGCTTAGACCCATGTGTTCCTAAATTCCTATTAATACCATTTTCCCTTTCCTCATCATCGGGATCATTCACCTCCAAGTGGTTAAAAACATCTGTGTTTCCAAAGTAATCAAAAAAGTTTAAAGAATTTACAGTTTTGTCAAAACTAGAATTATATCTTTCAAACACAGTAGGTTCTTTAAAAGGAAAACAAGTTTCATAAAATCGAACATCTCTGGAATGCAAAATAGTTTTGTTGTCTAAACTAAACAACTTATACCCTTTCTTTTCCAGAGAGTATCCTATTAAGACACATTTTTCTGCCCCACTTTCTAGTTTATTTGACTCATTTAAAACCGTTGCAAAACACAGACATCCAAACACTTTAAGATGATTAAGAAAGGGACTGAAACCATATACTAACTCATAGGGTGTTTTTCCAGCAAGCATGGAGGATGGAGTCCTATTAATAAGATAACATGCAGTAAGCACACAATCAGTCCAAAATCTAATAGGTATGTTGCTTTTAAATAACAAAGATCTGGCAACATTCAACAAGTGCCTATGCTTCCTCTCAACAATTCCATTTTGTTGAGGAGTATAGACAAATGTTGTCAGATGTATAATTCCTTTGCTTTTGCAGAAATTATTCATCTGACTATTGACAAACTCTAGGCCATTATCACTTCTAAAGATTTTTACCCTTTTCTTAAACTGATTTTCTAACAGATTAGCAAACTCAAGAATATTAGAAAAAACTTCATTTTGTGTTTCATTAAACCAATCCACACAGCCCTAGAATAATCATCTACTATGGTCAAAAAAACATTTAACACCATCTCTGTCAGCAATCCTATAAGGGCCCCATACATCAAGATGAACCAATTCCCCTAACTCAGTTGATTTATGATCACTAAGAGGGAATGGTTCTCTATGTTGTTTTGCCCTATGAAAGATTTCACAAGGACTATGATTATGTTCAAATGTAAGTTTTAACTCAGGTTTTAAAATCTTTAGAACATGGTCTGAAGGATGTCCAAGTCTACTATGCCACATGTTAAACATACTAATACTACTACAACACACCTTAGTATTCACAGAAGTATTGCCACACAAATATAGACCATCAGATTGTTCACCAATCACTAGGGGTTTCTTTGTTATTAAGTCCTGGAGATAACACTTATGTTCATCAAACCCAACAAACAACTCATTATCTCTAGCTAACTTATGAACAAACAACAGGTTAATAAAGTATTCAGGAACAACCAACACATCTTATAAAACAACTTGATCAGTTAATTTTAACTTTCCTATTTTGGTTACCAAGGCAAAAGTACCATTAGGATGTTTTACTCTAATGTTTAAATCTGACACATCAACATGATCAAATAGACCTTTTTCACTGTTGACCATTTGTTCATTAGCACTTGAATCTATTAACCAACCAATACCAATTAGCTCCCCTCCCACACAAGCAAAACAGTAAATACCAGTACCACAGACAAAAGCACAAAAAATATTACCAGCAACATTACAGACAGGAGCACAATCACCTTCCTTAGTATTCAACAAACTTAACAGCCTACTAACTTGTTCACTAGTCAGAGTAGTAGTACAAACATTAGTAGTATCAGAAGAGCTATTATAACTCCTACATTCTTTTTAGTTTGGTTACCCTTGGGTTTTGCCCAAGAGGGGTAACCAATCAGTTCAAAACACTTATCAACCAAGTGACCAGTTTTATTGCAATGAGTACACTTAAGATTCTGATTAACACCTTTTAAAAAACGTTTTGTTGAATTATTGGAAACATTTGTATTATTAACCACATCATTAATGACCCTATTAACAACAAAGCTAACTGTTTGCCTAGTTTTAGTTAGACCAACAGAATTCCTATGTGACTCTTCACGAGAAACAACAGCAAAGGCTTCCTTAATGGTAGGAAGTTCAGACCTAATTAACAAATTAGTTCTAACATTCTGATAAACATTGTCAAGACCCATTAAGAAATGCATCAACTTAATCATATGATTGTAATTATTAAATTCTCTAGATGCATCACATACACAAGCAGGAAGTTGCAGTATTTGATCTAGTTGCTTCCACATTATATTTAACTTTATGATAATAATGAGAAATAGACATACCATTTTGACTAAATGAATTAATCTTTCGATATAAATCAAATACCACAGATCCATCAATCTTATTGTATGTTTCTTTTAAGTCTTTCCATACTTCAGAAGCAAGTTTAGAATATACTTGTCCTAGATAAAGTTCCTCAGATATGGAACAAAATCCAAGTTAACACAACTAAATTACATTTATCCCACTGTCTAGCTAACACAGAGTCATTAATAGGTTTAACACATTCACCATTGATAAAGCCCAGTTTATTTTTAACCTGAAGCCCTAGAATCATAGCATTGTCCCACATAGTATAATTTTTTGTTCCTTTAAGTTTGATATTAATGATAGTCAAATTAGTAGAATCACTTGCATGCAGATACAATGGATCACTAGCATCAAGCTTATTAACTAAAGTAACCAGAGCATCTGATGGACCAGGGTTACCCCCACCACCAGTAGTTTCTGGATCACTATCAGCCATATAAAATCAATCAAGCACAGATACAGAACAACAACAAACAGTCACAGTCACAAACACACAATACACAAGAATCTAGAAATCAATCACACAAATGGCGAAACTGTACTGGTGATCCCGATCACTAGTTCATCACTCAAAAGGTGCCAGCGCAAGTCCTAGTACAGGAGCCACCTAAGATTCTAGACCAACCCTAAAAGCTAAACAGGAACTCAAGTCCTGTACAATCTACTCCTTAGGACAACTCTATAAGCAAGAAAAGAAAATTGAAAAGATCTCACCGGGAGGGTTGCCCAAGTTAGGGTTCGCCTTAAACTCGTAGTGATATAACACCAGAGAGCAAGAATATGTGCAATCCAAGAAATCCACAGATCTTGAGTAGAGATCTAACTCCTATAATGTTCACCACTGTTTCACGAGATCCAAAAACCTAGATCTGCAATAGATCTATTCACCAGTAATCCCAAAACAAATCAACAAGAACACCTACAGAAACCCGAATCAGAAACCCTAATTTCAACGGAAGATCCCAAGAACGAATCAAAACCTGGCTCTGATACCATGTCAAAAACATGATATCAAGAACATATAAACTTCTTATTACTCAAATATGAAAACAATTACAACGACTCTTAAAATACAGGGAAATAACCCTAAAACCTAAACACAGACTCACACTCAAGAAGTTGTTCTACATATGAACAACTTAAACAAACAAAGAGTTACAATCTGAGAACAACAAGATCAGAACAACCTGAACAACAAGGACACATATGGTGAAAGGTAAAGACTGAGACTGAAACAATAATGAACGAAAAGTGTTATTGTGAGAGAAGCCTCGGCTATTTATAGCTGAGGCAAATTGTGTTTCTTGAAATAATCCAACGGCTAGAAGCAAACGAATCCAACGGCCCTAGAACAAGTGTTTTACTTCACACGGATTGGCACCATGGAAATCCAATACCCACACATACGAGATTGGAGACTGGGCCAGAATAATAAACGTGGACTGGGCTTTTCTCTCCAGAAAAATGGACTTGGGCTCTCTTGTAATTATCCAAGCAATCTTCAATCAGTAATCCAATAGCATAGTCCAATAGCACAGCAATCCATTATCAACCATTCCAAGCCCAACCTGCATTTTCCTTATGCAACATATCAAAATAAACAATATTTATAAAAGATAAAAATAAACTAAATAAAATTATAAAAAAAATGATACATAACCAAGTTATAAAAATGTAGATTAAAAGATTATACTTTTAACACTTGTGTTGCAGGAGATGTTTCCTTCAGGACAAGCACGATCGTGCTTCAGTAGTGAGCACGCCCGTGCTCCTCAGAAAATGAAAAAAAGGACACATATGGTGAAGAGACTGTGGAGCTGACCAAAGACGGTGATGTAGCACGATTTCATGATGTAGAATCAACTTAGGGCTCACATTGGCATGGATGTGAAGCTTGTACTATGCACTAGGTTTTGTTGAGGAGAACAAAGATGGGAGTTAAGGGAGAGATGTAGAAGAGGGAATAACAAAGACGGGGAGAAATCGTAAATAATAGGAGGGAATTTCAATATGTTTTGAAAAAATTTGGTAAAAGTTGAGTGGAAAATGAGGAGGCAAAACTAGTAAGGAAAATATTGTAACATTTTATTAAATTTTAAAAGATTTATAAAAAAATTACATAAAATGAATATAAAGAGTTATTTAGCAAAATACATTGTTTTTTGCTTAGTTTTTTTTAAAAAAAGTTAGTTATAATTATAAATTATTTTAATAGTAAGTTAGTATTCGGTATACTAAACTATCGTCTTTTTCCCTTTTTTATACTTAATAATGGATTATATTAAGCATTGCTAATCGTTATATGTCTTGGTGAACTATTATAGACCTATAACATTTAGTTGGTACCTATCGGTTATAATAGATTATAATGTGCAATGATAGACCATAATGGATCATGTTACATCTTAATATGCTAGATTGGTTTGGACTTTGTAGTAAGTCATACTAGATCACAATAGTCCATAAAAGCATATATGATTTACTTTTTCCACTATGGTATATTAAGAATATGGTCCATTAGGATATATGATCTACTCTTGTCTATTATCATCCATGAAGGCACAATATGATCCATTAATGCATAATATGCTCCATTAAGACGTACATGATCTACTATTGCACATTATGATTCATTAAGGCCTAATACGATCCAATTAAACATGTATGATCTACTATAGTCCTTTATGATCCATTAAGGCCTAATATGACGTATTATGACATGTATGATCTACTATGGACTATTTTGATCCATTGAGGTCCAATATGGCCCACTAAGACATATATGGTCTACTATTGCCCATTTGTGATCCTCTAAGGCCTAATATGGTCAAGTAAGACATGTATGATCTGCTATTCCCCATTGTGATCCATTAAGCCCAAATATGACCCATTAAGACATGTATAACTATTATTGTCCATTGTGATCCATTAAGGTTTAATATGGCCCATGTAGACATATATACTCTAGTATTGTCCATTGTAATCCATTAATGCCCAATATCGTCCATTAAGACATGTATGATCTACTATTTTCCATTGTGATCCATTAAGGCCTAATATGGTCTATTAAGACATATGATTTATCATTGTCCATTGGGATCCATTAAGCCCAAATATGGTCAATTAAGTCATGTATGATCGACCATTGTCCATTGTGACCCATTAAGGCCCATCATGGTCCATTGAAACATGTATGATCTACCATTGTCGAGTATGGTCTATTAAGGCACAATATGATCCATTAAGACATATATAATCACCATTGTCCATTGTGATCAATTAAGGCCCATTATGGTCCATTAAAACATGTATGATCTACTATTACCCATTATGATCCATTAAAAAGTCAATTAAGACATGTATGATCTATTAAGGCCCAAAATGGTCCATTAAGACATATATGATCTACTATGGACTATTTTGATCCATTGAGGTCCAATATGGTCCACTAAGACATATACGGTCTACTATTGCCCATTTGTGATCCTCTAAGGCCTAATATGGTCAACTAAGACATGTATGATCTGCTATTATCCATTGTGATCCATTAAGGCCAAATATGACCCATTAAGACATGTATAACTATTATTGTCCATTGTGATCCATTAAGGTTTAATATGGCCCATGAAGATATATATACTATATTGTTGTCCATTGTAATTCATTAGTGCCCAATATGGTCCATTAAGACATGTATGATCTACTATTTTCCATTGTGATCCATTAAGGCCTAATATAGTCTTTTAAGACATATATGATCTACCATTGTCCATTGGGATCCAAAAAGCGCAAATATGGTCAATTAAGTCATGTATGATAGACCATTGTACATTGTGACCCATTAAGGGCCATCATGGTCTATTGAAACATGTATGATATACCATTGTAGAGTATAGTCTATTAAGGCACAATATGGTCCATTAAGACATATATGATCACCATTGTCCATTGTGATCAATTAAGGCCCATTATGGTCCAATAAAACATGTATGATCTACTATTATCCATTATGATCCATTAAAAAGTCAATTAAGACATGTATGATCTATTAAGGCCCAAAATGGTCCATTAAGACATATATGATCTACTATTTTCCATTATGATCCATTAAGGCAAAAATGGTCCGTTAAGACATATTGGGTAAATGGTACCAAATACCGGTACCGAACTAGTTACAACTACGGATGAGTAAATAGTACCGACGACTTGTACCGGTACCGATACCGAATTTCCGGTACCAAATCATTTTTGGGTACTTACTTTTTTATTATTTTCGGTACTGATACTTACTGTACCGGTACAAGTTCGATACCATACTAGTATTGTGACATCCGTCACCCTCGTCTTTCACCTAATTGACAATAATAGCCCCTCGAATATTTCCGTTATAGTTCCTATACCTTTCAACGTTTCAAGTCTGTTAAAAAGTGGGTTTCTTTTAAACCTTTAATTTAAACGGGAAAAATTTAACAAAATCCTTGAGTAATATCCATTTTTTATTCACTTTGTTGTTTTTAATAAAAACTTAGGTTTTTTAAATAAATTGATAAAAGATTAAATTTAAAAAGTTTTCAAAACATTTTGGTTAATTTATATTAACTTGGAGAGTGAATTATAAAGGAAAAATTAACTTATTTATACTAAAAACAAACAAGGCTAAACATGAGGGACCTTTTCTGCCAAGTCATTAAAGTTTTTAAAAAAAAAAAGAAAACAAAAGACTCCTCCTCTCCTGCCGGCCGTTTTTCCGGCGAGAATCCGGCTACCGGATTTGGTCTCCGGCGAAGGTGAAACCCCACTTTTAATACATTAAATCGCTCTTTTTTCATTCCTTTACGTTTCTTCTTCAATTTTTGACTGTTAGACCGGTTAAAACGAGCATTTACGCGCGCTTTGAATAGGTGTAATCATGGTTTAAAGAGTGTAACCGCCGGAGACCCATAGCGTTTTAAAACATGTGTTTTGCTCAACCATCATATAAACCAACCCTACCATCTTGTTTCTGTACCATTACTCGATGAAAACCCCAATGAAAACGATTGTAATACGAGCAGAAACCTGCAGATCGGAACTTGAAGGTCTCGGCCCTTTATCCCCATATTTCGAACTCGCTACACACCTGTAAGCTTCTATTCTTGATGCCGTTTTATTCCCCATATGGTTCCGAACAAAATCCCTCTATAACAGCTTTGAATCGGGTCTGTATATGGGTTATTAGATTTAGGGCCAGGGTTAGGGTTTATGTAAAGTTAATTGGGGAAGAAGATGACTTGTAATAACAAGTTAAATGTATTTATATCTGAGTAAAATCAATAACTTGGTGTTTGGTCTAGTGGTTATGCGTGTGATGTACACAGGAAAGGGGATAGGTTCGAGTCCCCTTGGACGCGAGTTGTGTTTTTGTTTGACTAGTTCCTTTTTACTTTTCATTTTCTTATTTTCTTAAAATATATATAATATATAGACTTTGAAATATTCATAATAAATCCATTCTTTATCCAAAAATTATGAAAATTTAGGAGTAGTTTCTTGACACCATAAAGAAAACTTCCACACTTTTATTTTCTGGAAAATATTTTATTTTTATATTTTTATTGATTTAATTTGTTTTAATCATATTAAATTGATAAAAAATTCATTTTAATGATTTTAATCTCAAACTTTTTGGGTAATTATTTCTCATCATCATGAACTGATATAAAATTTTTGGTTTAGAGAACATTTAATTTTATTGACTTTCCTATTTTTAATCATTTAAACATAATTTAATCTCGTTAAATAAGTTTTAAATATAAATAAGTTTATATAAATTGTGGGAAAATTATTCTAATTTGTTTACATTAGAAATCATCCATTTTCTATAAAACTAGTATTTTTGGATCATGTATGGTATTATTAGTCTCATTTACGTTTAATTAGACATAATAAAACATTTATTTATTTATACAATTTAACATCTATTTTATAAATATTTTTCTTATAAAATAGAAATACTCATATGGTTTAATGTCTTTATTATCTTTTGTTGAATCATTGTGTAACTCAAAATTATTTATTTATATATTTATGATTATTGTATTTATTTTAATTTAGTTAAAGTAACTAACTAAATCATTTTGTCTTAATCATTCAAACATATTTTTATCTAAATATTCAATAGGTAATAATTATATTATTCAAACCACATTTACAACCTTTCATATATTATTTGTGATATACAACTTTTACATTAACACGACTTATCATAAAAACTCTAATTCCCCAAATCGACTTAGCAAACCCTAATGCCTTAGACCCTAGATACCATAGACTTTTAGACTTTTCTCTTATTAGTATTTTTACACACTATAGGTTGAATTCATCGGAATTCCCCTTTACTTAGCTCACGATCGCTTAAGTGGATTTTGATCGCTTTCGCAAACTGTGAGTATATTTTTCCCCCTTTTTACAGTTTTACTATTTTGGGGTGACTCATGTACCTATTATCAAGTTTCTATTTCCTTTTACTAAAATAGAAATTCTCATGTGTGTTTTCTTGTGTTAATTTGTGTGTCTATGACTTATCAAAATCATTAACCTTTGAGGGCCTGGCATTTCAATGAATAGTACTATGGTATATACCCCTTGTGACTCTGTTGAGAGACCTTGGTCATTGTCTTGTGATTCATATTACTCAGAAATGTTTTGATTCTTGATTCTTGATACTTGATTCTTAGGGTTGATTTTGAACGGATATTACTTATTACATAATTGCAAACAGTATACAACACGTGAATTGCAAACAGTATACAACACGTGAATTGCTAAACACTTTTCCTACTATATTTAATCAAACAGGGTATGCTCACCAATACACTTTGTATTGACTAAATCGTTTTCGTACATGTTTCAGGTTGTTTTGAGACGCTTCTTTTAGGCTTTTGGATTTTATATTTCAGTCTTGACTATATTGTATTTTAGCTAGACTTGTCACTTTAGAATTATTGTATCCTGTAATTTCATTTCAATGTAATAAATTATTTAATCAATGTATTCAAATTTACACTTTAGTACCATGAGCTATTGAGCAATCGTCACTACGTGACACCTCGATGTTTCCGCCATCGGTTGGGGTGTTACAGATTGGTATCAGAGCCATGGTTATAGGGAATTAGGTTATTAGAATGCCTTTTAGCCTAGTCTATAACTAAGCTTATTTTCGCGAGTCCTCTCGTGTATATTCCTCTTTAATCGTATATTTTCTTTCTAAGTATTTTTGCTATGATTATTTCTCCTTATCTTTCGATATTTTTCTTGGTGAAGAATACGCTCGTATTTCACAAACGAAACGATAGCGCCAAGTTAGGAGTGACATCCATACCTTGGTGATTAGTTTCACTCCTCTATATGTTATTTATCTTAGGAATATATCTTTGAGATAGGAGTGACATCCACACCTCAAAGAGTGATTCCTTCAAAAAGAAACTTAACCACTAGGCTGGGAGTGATATCCTTAACTTAGTGATTGGTTTCATTCCACAATCGTTTTCAATTTTGAAATACATCTTTGAGTTGGGAGTGAAATCCACATCTCAAGGATCTATTTCCACATCTCGTTGATTATGAATTTTCTTAAATGTTGGTAATCTATTACATACTTTAATCTTATCATTCACGTCATTTTAAATCATGGTCTTTTAAAACGCATTCGATTTACACATACTTCATGAGATAGTTTCATTTTGCATTTTACAAACTTGTATTGCATATTTTAAAGACCAAATGTAAAACTTTTGTTTTCATATGACGTATCCAATATATATTCGGGAGAAATTTACAACTAATAATATACCTTATAACATTTTTTTAAACTCGACTTTTCGTAAACACATGAAAATGTGTAATTACGAAGATTTTGCAAATGAACCTGTTTTGAACCTAAAACACACTTCGATTTCTAAAAATTTATTCTCATGCATCACTACTATTCTTTCAACAATATCACAAAGTCGAGTAAACTGCGAAAATTTACCTTTTACACTTATACTCTTTCAGTTGCAAAACTTTTGGTTTAACAAAACAATGGACATATCTTTTTATCAGAATGTTGCTAAATGTCTTTTATAGTATAACGCATATATGTAAAATTACTAGACTTTAACTCACATGCCAGTAGGCTATACACCCATTTCGTGCACATTCATTTGCCGTAAATTTCATTATTTTATTCTTGCATCATTTTTATTCATAGTTATTTCTAACACGTTATTTGTGATTATTTTCACATTGCCTATTTGCATTAATTCAACTTGTTTACTTTCATTTTGTGCAATTGTGCGATTTACTCGATTTATGTTATACTATTCTTTCAGTCGGAATTTTATGCTATACTTATATACTTACTTGAACGCATATTTGGTATGCACATTTTCTTTCCTGTTTTGAGCAAAACCCTGTTATACATACATTATTTTTGTTCATCCTCATGGCCAATGAACATACTAGTTGATAACTCATATGAGATCTAAGCCAGTGCCCACGTACGACTCGGATTAGAGTATTTCTTAATCCGAGGGGAACGGTGTAAACCTGAGAGTTTATCAATATGAGTGTTTAAAGTCAACGAGGTGAACAGAAGTTACCGGTTAAGGGTGAACCCGAAAGGGAAGAACCTCTAACCATGTCTTATACTTACATGTTATTCACATTATGGTTAAAGGGAAAACCCGGAAGGGAAGAACCTCTAACCATGTCTTGATTGAACATCATTTCATTACAGTGGCTATTACATATTGGTTGCACGCTTTATTTCTTGTTAAGGTTATGGAAAAGCATAACACCTTAGTGTAAGGTAAATCGATGATTACGGTCCGGAACGCAATCATGGGTTACAGGTACATGAGGGTGGTGTGTAATTCTATTTAGGCTATTGGTAGACAATCAGTACGAGTCCAAAGTATCGGGAGTGTGGTGGGTCAGCTGCAGTACACCCTATATATAAGCATAAACGATACTGCGGGAGCGGACTAGGAGTTTGACCAAGAACCTACCCATTACTACCTTTTCATTAGATCGTTGACTAGTAACTAGCATCTTCGATAAGAACATTTTACATAAGCTTCAATTAGTTTTGTTGGAGCCTTTTTGTTGACCATCTCTATAGAAAACCTTAAACCTTGTGTACTCTTACACTCTCTGTTAGCCGAAATTCTGTTGCATGTCCTTAGTAACGTTCATTAGTACCCCTGCCCTCACACGTTACATATTCTCAAAACCTTTTCTCATTTAAACTCTCAACTCTCTAACTTTGGGTTCACAGTCAAAGAATTTGCAACTTTTACTTTGAGTATTAGACAATTATTTTAAATTTTGTCAAAACATAAATGATGAAACTTCTTTAAAAAATCTAGCTAACTTTTACAACGCCTTTTGTTTCATAGTAACCTCCACTTGAAGAAATTTCGAGACGAAATTTTCTAAAGTAGGGGAGACTGTGACATCCGTCACCCTCGTCTTTCACCTAATTGACAATAATAGCCCCTCGAATATTTCCGTTATAGTTCCTAAACCTTTCAATGTTTCAAGTCTGTTAAAACGTGGGTTTCTTTTAAACCTTTAATTTAAACGTGAAAAATTTAACAAAAGCCTTGAGTAATATCCATTTTTTATTCACTTTGTTGTTTTTAATAAAAACTTAGGTTTATTAAATAAATTGATAAAAGATTAAATTTAAAAAGTTTTCAAAACATTTTGGTTAATTTATATTAACTTGGATAGTGAATTATAAAGGAAAAATTAACTTATTTATACTAAAAACAAACAAGGCTAAACATGAGGGACCTTTTCTGCCAAGTCGTTAAAGTTTAAAAAAAAAAAGAAAACAAAAGACTCCTCCTCTCCTGCCGGCCGTTTTTCCGGCGAGAATCCGGCTACCGGATTTGGTCTCCGACGAAGGTGAAACCCCACTTTTAATACATTAAATCGCTATATTTTCATTCCTTTACGTTTCTTCTTCAATTTTTTACTGTTAGACCGGTTAAAAAGAGCATTTACGCGCGCTTTGAATAGGTGTAATCATGGTTTAAAGAGTGTAACCGCCGGAGACCCATAGCGATTTAAAACATGCGTTTTGCTCAACCATCATATAAACCAACCCTACCATCTTGTTTCTGTACCATTACTCGATGAAACCCCAATGAAAACGATTGTAATACGAGCAGAAACCTGCAGATCGGAACTTGAAGGTCTCGGCCCTTTATCCCCATATTTTGAACTCGCTACACACCTGTAAGCTTCTATTCTTGATGCCGTTTTATTCCCCATATAGTTCCGAACAAAAGCCCTCTATAACAGCTTTGAATCGGGTCTGTATATGGGTTATTAGATTTAGGGCTAGGGTTAGGGTTTATGTAAAGTTAATTGGGGAAGAAGATGACTTGTAATAACAAGTTAAATGTATTTATATCTGAGTAAAATCAATAACTTGGTGTTTGGTCTAGTGGTTATGCGTGTGATGTACACAGGAAAGGGGATAGGTTCGAGTCCCCTTGGACGCGAGTTGTGTTTTTGTTTGACTATTTCCTTTTTACTTTTCATTTTCTTATTTTCTTAAAATATATATAATATATAGACTTTGAAATATTCATAATAAATCCATTCTTTATCCAAAAATTATGAAAATTTAGGAGTAGTTTCTTGACACCATAAAGAAAACTTCCACACTTTTATTTTCTGGAAAATATTTTATTTTTATATTTTTATTGATTTAATTTGTTTTAATCATATTAAATTGATAAAAAATTCATTTTTAATGATTTTAATCTCAAACATTTTGGGTAATTATTTCTCATCATCATGAACTGGTATAAAAATTTTTGGTTCAGAGAACATTTAATTTTATTGACTTTCCTATTTTTAATCATTTAAACATAATTTAATCTCGTTAAATCAGTTTCAAATATAAATAAGTTTATATAAATTGTGGGAAAATTATTCTAATTTGTTTACATCAGAAATCATCCATTTTCTATAAAACTAGTATTTTTGGATCATGTATGGTATTATTAGTCTCATTTACGTTTAATTAGACATAATAAAACATTTATTTATTTATACAATTTAACATCTATTTTATAAACATGTTTCAGGTTGTTTTGAGACGCTTCTTTTAGGCTTTTGGATTTTATATTTCAGTCTTGACTATATTGTATTTTAGCTAGACTTGTCACTTTAGAATTATTGTACCCTGTAATTTCATTTCAATGTAATAAATTATTTAATCAATGTCTTTAATGATAATAATTCAAAAGATCAACGGTGTGATCAGATTTCTCAATAACTGATACGATCCCTTTACCGGAATTCACAAAAACATTCACTGTTTTTCATTTACATTTCTGCATTTTATTTTCTCGTCAAAAATTACAAAACTCAAAAAGATTTTAGGTGTGTTTTAGCATAAAATTTAGAAAATCCAAAAAGATTTTACATTTCCATCTTCTTTTTGATAGCTGATGGTGGTTGATGTTGATTTTCTAAACCTTGATGAACCATTTGAGCTTTGTAATCTTTTAAATATTAAAATATGAATGTTGGATGCTTAAAAAAATTGGAAAATATTTGGAACGGGACTCGTTTTTGAGATTTGAAAAATCTATCAAAAATCCCAGTTCTCGTTCGCCCATTCGTTTGGTCGAACGTGGGATTTTTCATGTTCCTTCGTATGTTTAAAACAGGCGAATGAGAGTGTCCTGAAACATTTATTTCATTCGAACCATTTTGCCTCATTCGAACCTTTAACTAGGGTCGAAGGAGACAAAAGATTCTCATTCGACCGGTAAGAACGGTCGAAGGAGTATGCCTATATATAACCTTTCACTCTCATTCGAACCATTACAAAAAATTTTCAAAATTTCTTCTCTGACCTCACCTTGTTGCCCTGTTGATTTGTGTTATACTATTGTGTTCGTCTCTCTTCACTGATCATTTATCACTAAATTTTATAGGTTAACACTTCAGTTTCATGGATTAATCGCTGTTTATTTGGTTTGAGCCCTCGAATTTTAAACACTGGTCAAACCATGCTCATTGTTGCAATTGATGATACGGATTCATTATATCTGTGTTTTAGGGGGAGAAAATTCATAAATCAAGGATTCAAAATCATCAGATTGATCAATTGATCATCAGTTTTATTTCGAACCCTAGTTTAAGTAGAAAACACTGATATAATGATTATCTGATGAAATTGTTGGTTTAAAAACATTAATCGGCATTGTTACTTGCCAAACAAATCAAAATTACATGATCAGAAACCATATAATTCAGAATTGAAAATTTAAAAATATGAACAGACTCCTTCGCACCTTTCAAATGGGCGAAGGAGATGATTAACTGGTCGAATGAAAATTATGTGGGCGAATGAAACTTTTAATCAAAAACTTTTACATTCGTACCTTTCAATTTTCACATTCGCACCATGTTTTTCTCATTCGCACCCCCGTTTGGGCGAATGAGAAGATTAATTACCAAATTTTCAAGGTTTGAATTTTTTGTCGATTTTTAACATGTTTCTTTGTTTTGTTTTGCAGATTAAACCATGTCTGAGCAGGAGAAGACTACTGAGCAAGCCGGATCATCCTCACAACCTGCTAAGAAAGCTACTGAAGAGCTTTTAACCTTCGAGAATGCGCATAATTGCTGTGCGTATCTCGGAGAAGTTAAAAAGCATACTGAGTTTATTGAGATCATAGAATTCTTGAAGAGGAGTCGGGTGATAGACGCGATTGCTACACGTACTATTATTTACAGAGATATGATGCAAGAATTCTGGACATAAGCGAAGCTAGATTTCTGGAATTGCGAGTCATCCGTGATTAGCAAGATCCAAGGGAAGAGGATAATTGTATGTGAGCAGGATATTAGAGAAGCATTGAATCTGCAAGATGAGAAGACGGATCCTAAGGAGCTTAGTTTCATGGATCAACGAAAGTGCTTCCTGAGGATGAAGTACAATGGACCGATCACTGATGGTTCATTGCATAAGGGAAAACTGTGCCCACAATTCAAATATTTGGCACATGTTTTGATACATGTTTTTGGATCAGCCGCTGGAGGATATGACTTGATGCGTAAGAGTATTAGCTCGATGATGGTGGCACTGGTATTGAACAAACCGTTCAATGTATCAGGAATGCTAATGGAACACTTGTTGGAGCCTGTGAACGGCACGAGGAATCTGAAGTTTTTGCTATATCCTCGTTTCCTCCAGATGGTGTTTGATAATAAATACAAAGATTTGAAAAGGGATCCTAAGCACATTGTTGTTCAAGAACATATGTCGATCAATACTCTTGCTAGGATGAAAGCTTACAAAGGATTGTCTGTCAATGAACGTCCACCTGTAAGGCGTTTATTTGGACATCTAGCAAGGATTGACTATACGGATCCAGGTGAAGGGCTTGTAAGACATGATAACAGTGATTCAGATCCAGATAACCCATTACATCCTGTTGATCCAGATGCAAAGCGCAAGAGACAGGTTGTTAATGTCGGTGCTAAGAGTGGAAAGGGTAAAGAAAAAGAGATCAGATTAGAAGTACCTGAACCTGCAAAGAAGAAGAGCACACCAAGAAGAAACAAGACAATGGCAAAGAAAGGTTTGCATATTGTGGATGAGGCGTCAATTGATTCTGAGGAGACGCAAGAAGATGAACGTTGGGATTCGGAAACTGAAACGCTAAAGACTACCACGCCCAAGGCCACTGAGGCTGGTGAGTCTGTTAGTCAGTCTGGTGAAGATCAAGGTAATAAGAGTCCAATTCCTGTCAATGAAGATGAAGAGACTCTGAATGTAGAAGAAGATTTTCCTGGTTCACCCGTACAGGCTGTGAAATCAAAGAAGAAGCCTCAGTACAAGAAAGGTTTGCATATTGTGGATGAGGCGTCAATTGATTCCTGGTTCACTCATTGCTGGTAAGAAACTACCACCAGCTTCTAGTTCCAAGTCACCGGTTACTGCACCTGTATCAAAGAAACAAAAGACTGCAACTACTTCTAGCACACAACAGGAAGATGATTTACCTGTTGATGAGTTCAATGAAGCGTTAGACAATGTGCTCAAGAAGATGAGGAAAGGCAAACTGCCTGAAGTTGCTGAGGTGCCTATTAAGAAGAAGGTCACAGTTGATAGTGACGTAATGACTGCTGTGAATCAAAGGCTATCTGAAATGATGAGCATTATCAACAAACAGCAAACAGAGATTGAGCAATTGAAGTCGAATGATAGAAAGATGTTGGAAGTTGTAGTCACATCCCATGATAATAGTGAAGAGTTGAAGGAAACAATCAAGAAGTTAAAGAAAGAGAACAAGAAGTTGCTGAAGCACGAGCAAAGAAACACCAGACGGATAATAGTCTTGAAAGAGGAGAACAAACAGCTGAAGAAGAGTAACAAGCACATGTATGATTTGATAAAAGACTTGTACTCTCGAGCTCCTCTACTTCAAGCAGGTGAAGAAGATAAAGAATAAGAAGAAGAGAAAGTTGATTATGAACTATCTGACGATGAAGAGGATGAAGATCTTGATGAAGATGCTGGTAACGATCCTAAAAAGAAAAAGAAGAAAGATGATGGAGATGATGGTGGTTCAGATGGTGGATCGAGTGATGGAAACAGCTCTGCTTTTGATAGTGATAATGATGATGATGATGACAATGCTGAGAAGTATACGTATGAGAAGCGTGATTCGAGTAAAGGCGGAGAGTCAAGCTCAAAGACTCCAGGTGAGAATGTAGATGATGACATTTTCTGGAATGAAAAACTGCAGTCTTTATCTGAAGAAGACAAACACATGTATCGCAAGATGCTTACAGATCGAGTCTGGACGATTGACATGACAAGCAGGTTTCCAGAAATATTCGAGTCTAGCAATAAGCCGTTTGAGTTGGAGTTTGATTATCCAGATCTAGAAGATGGAGAGGTTTCTGCGGCAGTTTCTAAGGAAATACTTGAAGGTTTAGCTAGACAGGTTGGAAAGACATTGGAAGAGTTACTTGCTGATAATTACATTCCAAAGATACCTGAAAAGGAAGCCGGTAATCATTCAGATGACCGTGACGTTCCTGCATTTGAAGAAGTTGAGATGGAAGACATTACTAGTGAGGAATATCCACAATACTTCAAGAATGATCAAGATTCTGGATTTCCTGGATTTTCTGATGAAGTGCTAAACCAGGCCGAGAAACTTGCTAAGGAAAAGAGAAAACTGTTTGAAGATGAGATATTCAAAGGCATGATAAGCCACAGTTCGAGCAATCTGATAGTTTGAAAGAGCTTTTGAGGAAGTTGAAAGAGAAGGAGAATAATCGTCCTAAAGCTGAGATACAAGGTAGCTTCTACAAACTTCACAGTGGATTTTCAAAGGTCGTGCATTGGCCTGGAAGTTTGTTAAGAAACTGAAATGCATAGCAGTGAAGTGGGAGAAAGGGATCCTATATTTTGATAAATTCCATCATTTGAAGACTCTTCCTTACTGGGCTATTCGTGATATTTGTCATCACCGTTTAACGGGAGCGTCAAATAATCAAATTACATACTTTGCTGAGAAGATGACGAGAGAAAGCCAAACTAAGTGGGATTTATTTGAACCGCAATATCCAAAACGAATTGTTCATAAAAAGGATATTGATATGATTACTGGAATGCCCAAAGTGACGTTGAAGTATAAGCCACCGCGAGTGTTGAAGAAGATTCCTTTGATGCCGATTCCACAACACTTCGCCAAAGACTTTATTTGGTGGTATTATGATTGGAAGATAGCATAGGCTGTGATCGTGCTGAAAGATGGAGAAAAGAACTTCAAGAAGATACACATTTTTGATCCCACGTGGTTGATTAACTGTTCACATGAGGATATAATAATGTTGTTCTATAATCCGATTTATTCTGAAGTGAAGGATGCTGAACAAGCAGGCAAATACCAACGTGTGGTATTTCTGTGCTTTGCGTACGATATAAATGCTGGATGTGACTATGACAAGAAGCTTGGGAGGTTTGTGAAGATACAGAAAGTGCCTGAAGTGAAAAAGTCGAAGCCGAAGCAATTTCATGAACCGGTGTTGACTAAGGAACAGAAGATTCAGCGACATATCAAGTTGATGAACATCAGAATGGACGAAGAACGTCGACGGCAATCCAAGCAATAGTCGAGGGGGAGTTTGTAGATGCATTTATGCGACTAGTGCTTCGGATTGTTCAATAAACTTGTTTTGTTAAATGTCGAATGGGCGAAGGAGGTTTTTGATAGGTGCGAAGGTGAATCAGAAGGTGTGAAGGAGTGGTTTTGGACGAAGGTAGAATAGACTTTTTATGTATGGCTTGGTTCGACCGGTTGATGTGGTCGAACCTGCACATTCGCACGAACTTAGTGGGCGAATGTGCAGTCTATAAATAGTCAAGCTGATTTTTTGAATGTAACTTTGAGTCATTTTGTTCCCTCCACTTTCTGATTCTCTCTCTAGGATATTATTTAGCTTAATTCACGTTCATACCCTGTTGCTTTCAATCTGTAAACGTGTAATTGAGTTCGTAATTAATGAAAAAGCTTTGAAATGATGATTTACATGTTTTGATCTGTTTGATTATCATTTTGTGATTGTTTTAGGGTTTCCGCACCTAAAGCAAACTTGTTTGATCATTCTTTGTTGATTATACGATCCTTATAGCGCATACAATTTGTTCTTTTTTTCAGGTAAATAATAAGGAATATCATTTATTGAGTACACAACTATGTGTCTTTAGTGAACAACACTTTGCCACAAATATATGCACTAAGTTGACTACAAATTTTATCATCTGCTGTTTTGATCACCACAATTTCAGGGCCTCATCTTCTGTCACGTCAGTAGCTAATGGATTGCTTCACACATATCATGTAAAAGTAGACAAAAGATATTAAACATTGCTAAATGTTAACTTAAACTTAAACTTAATACATAAAACCATTACCTCCAAAAGTAATAATTCGCCTTCATCCTTTCATTCGATTACTCAATTCACTTGCAACAACAACCAAAACCGAAAAAATGAAAACAATTGATAAAATGTATTCTGGGGTTAAGACCACATATTTTCCCTTCATGATCCTAGCCGGACCACGATTAAACCCGTATAAAGTGTTCCCTTTGCAGCGTTCTTGCAAGTAATGTACTACAGAGGGGAACAAATAATTAAATAGTCAATAAATATTTCTATTATTGCATACTATTTATAAAATTAATAACCGAACATCCCGGATATAACATTGTGCCCTCCTGGAGCTTGATCCCCAGATAACACCACTCCTATCTTCAAAGTTGAACATGGCTCATTCTATTCACTTGGCTTTAACAATTGCTATTTTTTTATATATATAAAAACTAGAGTGTCTAAGTTTTATTTATTTTCAACAAAAGGGGCAAATTACATAAGAATAACCAGTA
The DNA here is from genome assembly GCA_030844895.1 of Ambrosia x helenae. Taxonomy (NCBI): domain Eukaryota; kingdom Viridiplantae; phylum Streptophyta; class Magnoliopsida; order Asterales; family Asteraceae; genus Ambrosia; species Ambrosia x helenae. Next base: position 62,124,146 of record CM061227.1, on the reverse strand, counting down.
GGCGGGCAACAAGCTGCGCCGCGACCCCCTTCTGGATAGAGAACCCTAATCTAGAGAAAACAAATCCTCGCCCCTGGGGAGTCGAGAAGTTGCTGTGGACGACCCGCTGGACTCTCGTCAGAATCCTGATCGCTTCCGGTGCCAATGAGCCAAAAGTGTCAAAGGCCAAAGGGACAAAAGCATGTTGGTTATCCTCACACGCTTTAGCGTGCTTTGCCACCTTGTTCGAATCTGCTCTAAGTACTGCTTGCCTCGGCACGAACCCACTCTCCCTGAAACCCGCTAAAGGGGACACACCCGTAAGGTCCGCGCATGCGTGTTTCCCACCTTCCCAACCAAACACTAGCAGGTCAGCCGGACGTAAAGTGGACCTCCCTTCTGCCGGGTCTGTATGAAAGTTGACCGGGCCTCTTTCTTTGCCTAGATCCCTGCTCGTCTAAGAATATCCAATAAAACGTCCTGAACGAAATCGTTCCTGTACTTAAACCCCGGTAACACTCTACAATGGAGGGCATGCTCCCCATATTTATCCAAACACGCTTTACGGCAAACCGGACATGTTTCGTCATCCGGAAAAATGGGAATCATCAAACAATATTTAAGGATTGTTCTATATTCCACCGCTGACATCCGTTGCCCCAGTCCTTCGATAGCGATAACTGTTAGGAAATCCTCGGCGTGGGGCCTCTGTAAGTATTCCATGACGGCTTTCTGGCATGGGGTCAAGCAAAAATCTTCCCCCAGACTTCGTGCGATTCGACAATAAAGAGCATTCGTCAAGGTTTTCTGTGGCTTTTTGGGGGCGGTGTCTTTACTGGAGAAACCGCCAAGATCAAAGTCAGGGAGATATTCATGCAGGCGTTCCAAAGCACAAACATAATTCGGATCCATGTTAGCAACCCCACTGTTACGTAAAATATGGTCTTGCAACCCCCAACATTGAGATCTGGATGCCACAAAGGCATAAGTAGCTACGTCTTGGGCCGAGAGAAGGCCCAACCCACCATATCGCATCGGTAAGGTTGCGACCCGCCACTGGAGGTCCCCAAAATATGCCCCCCCACACAAACTACAATATCTTCAATTGCCTCCCGGAGGCCTTTATCAAAACATGAGACAACGCTGCCTACAAAGGGGGGCTGGCATGTTCGCAAGCCGAAAAGCAACTTTGCGACCCCCATACAGGATCTGAGCAGGAGGAGCTCGCTTTGAGGATCCCGCAGATGAGGGAGGAGCCCCATAAGATCCATAGCCTATGACGCCCTTTTAGTAGACAAATCACAGATGAAGTTAGCATCACGGTTGACTGCCCCTCCTAGCAGTTTGACACCTCTCTTAGGCCGTCCAATATCACTGGGGAATAGCCCTGGCCTAGTCTTCAACCAATTGTAGGTTGGCCAGAAAATCTCTATTTTCCTGATATTAAGTTTGAGCCCCAGTGATGGTCCTTCTGTAATGATAATTTCGAGGGCCTTTGCAACCTGCACAGCGTCCTCGATGATCGTCCCATCATCTAAGTACCAAGCGTGGAAGGGGAGGTTGCAGTTTTCCTGCACCTGGCGCACTAGGGGGTATAAGGCAAGGGAAAAGAGCAAAGGTCCCAAGGGATCCCCTTGATGAACCCCCGTGAAGGCTCCAATGCGTTCATCCCCAACATATAACCTAGCTGGCTGGGCATACAAAAATTTGACCCATGGAAAAATGGAGGGGCAATGGCAATGGACTTCCCGTAACAAAACAGATCGGTCGACTACGTTAAAGGTTTTAGAAAAATCAACTGTGAGCACGGTGTGAGGTTTGTCAAACCTAATAGCGCTATCAACTAGTAACCCGCTTGCCATAACCCGACAACTCATTCGGTAAATAGTGAAGGACTTCCGTGATAGAATGCAGTTTAGTTCATCAAGGACACGGAGTGTGAAACTAGCAAAACTCGACCCCTACAAGGTGTCAAAACCCGACCCACACAAGGAGTCATAGCATCCCAAAACCCGGGATGTGTAGTAGTCCCAAATCGGACTAGAAAAAGTTAAGTAAGTTGTCTCAAACCCGAGACACATGCTTTTGAGAAAAGAATAGTGAAACTCACCTTAGGTTGCAAGCAAATAATTCAAACTTCACCAATGGGATGTGCTACCGACTCCCTATTACATGTGTCACAAAGTGAGTATATGTGTACAATCAATACACCATATAACCCATTTGTCCAAGACGTTTAAAAGTTCGAAACCGTGTAAGTGACACCTAATGATTCTACATGCACAAGTAAACCCTACGGACCCGTTGGTGATCGTTATTATTAACATTAGTCATATGCTTCAAATACGTCTCATACAAGTGTTCATGCAATTACATGTCAATACCAAGTCATACAAGACTCCAATTAGGCACATAAGCGTACATAACATAATCTGCATTTTTTGGACAGATTATGCGCTGTGAAAACATTTTTATTAAAAATACTTATACATTGAATTAGACTCCCAAAAGTTTACTAAGTATTCCAGGGAGTCTATTGGTCATGTACATATTTTTGTTTCGTCATGAAATCATACTCAAAAAATATGAAAAATCATACAATACAACTTTCTCCTGGACAGATAAGAGTTCTCCACTGGGGAGAGGGATACGAACAACTTTCTCCTTGCAGAGAATTTCGGCGTGGTGCTTGGACAACCAGTCCATGCCAACCACAAGATCAAAGCTTCCTAGGGTGATAGGTAAAAGGTCGATGGCAAACAACTGTCCATCTAGTTCGAGCCCACAGTCACGAAGAATGTGGGTTACCTCAACAGGCTTCCCATCAGCTAGTTCTATAGAGTACGGGGTCTCGAGTAATGTAGGAACTATCCCTAGTTGTCTGCTAAGTTTTGATGACACAAAACTATAGTCTGCACCAGTATCATATAAAACAGAAGCGAGAGTGTCGTTCAAGGAACACGTACCCGTCACGACGTTGTTATCATTCCTCGCTTCTCCAGAGCCAATCACGAATGCTCTACCACGCGCCCCATAGTTGTTTCCGTTGTTGTTGTTGTTATTACCAGTGTTGGTGTTGTTGTTATTACCCCCATTGTTTCCATTACCGTTCAGCTGGGGACAATTCTTTCTAAAATGGTTCTCGCTACCACACTGGTAACACGCTTTTCCACCCTTCTGTTGCTGACCCTGCGGGGGTGGATTACCCTGAAGGTTGACTCTACAGTCTTTCTGCACATGCCCCAGCTTACCACAACAATCGCATTTAATCCTGTTACATGGCCCAGAGTGGTGATAGTTGCACTTAGCGCACTTGGGCCGATTTCCGTGATAACCACCTTGAGTCTGAGTACGGTTGTTGTTGTTGTTGTTGTGGTTGTCGTGTTTCTTGTTCGGGTGCTGCTGCTGTTGATTACCATTACCTGGGGGTTTGCCAGACGCATTCTCCCACTTCCTCTTATTATCATTAGTGCCAGAGGATGAAGCACCTCGAGGGGGCAGTAGTCCCTCCTCTACTTTCTGGTCAGTCAGCTGGTGTGCCATACGAATCACCTGCTCAAGATTGTTGAAGTTTGCAGCAGTAACCATGCCCTTGATCTGCGGCACCAAACCCTTGATGTACAGTTCAATCCGCTTGTAGAGCGGGGTTGAGTAGTTAGGGCACATAGTTGCTAGCTCATGTGACCTAGTGGTGTAGGCTTCAATATCCGACCCCACCATTTTCAGACTCAGGTACTCAGTTTCCAGCTTCTGGATTTCATCCCGAGGGCAGTACTCCTCCCTCATCATCTCCTTGAAAGCATCCCAAGGCGTAGCATTTGCCACATCCACACCCAGTATTTGTTTCTGAGAGTTCCACCAGGATAACGCCGCGTTCTCAAGTGTACCAGCGGCATATTTGACCCGGTCAGCTGGTGGACAGTTGCACATAGCAAAGCATGACTCCACCCTTTCGAACCACCTAAGTAGTCCATCTGCACCTTCAGATCCCCCAAAGTTTTGAGGCTTGCAGTCCATGAAGGTCTTGTAGGTGCAGGCTGGAGGGTGGTGTGGAGGTTGACCTACGTGCAAACACGGAAGTCATATGAGTAATAGAGTTTAACGCTGGAGTTCGTAGAAGGAGTAAATAAGACGAATTAGTGTTACCAGCTTGGATAGCTGCGAGGGCTGCAACCACCCTGTCGTTGACAAGTGCAGTCAGCTCAGCTTGTGTTAGGTTGATGTGTCCTCGTCCATGACCTCTTCCCGCCATAGTAGTTCTACAAATATACTATACCCATGAGAATACAATCGTTTGCACATCACAGTGTACTAGTAAATCACGCACGTATAAATAATAAAATAAAAGTTCAATCAATAATAAATTACCAACGTTCTAAAACAATCCAAAAGATCATCCGGTCTCACGAGATAAAATAAAAGTCATAACATACTAGGAACAAAATAAATAACTAAATAAATAATAATAAATAAAATCAATCGTCGTCTGTAGAGATGACTGATCCTTCATCCTCACTTTCCTCCTGTAACTCCTCAGATTCTTCCTCCTCTTCCTCTTCTATAAGAGCTGCATTGAGTGCTGCTCCCAGAGCATCAAACCCATCCTCCATGGGCTCCTCCTCGGGGTTCTCTTCCCCAATTGGTTCCAAAGCTTCCATAAGCCGGTTGCGAACCGTAGCTAACTCCTCTCGAGTACGCGCCAACTCTTGTTTGGTAGCAGTAGCATCCTGTTTTGCTTCCTCAGCCCCTTTCTTTACTTTCCTTAGTTCGCTGAGTAGGTAGTCAATCTGTCCCGCCACATGTGTCAATGTCTCGTCAGCATTTCTTCTCCAGAACTGAAACTCCTTAATACCAGTGTAAGCATTATCCAACTCAGTGTGTACATGCCTCACCATTCCTGCAAGTGACCTCTCCCATGAGTCAACAATGGGAGGTACTCTAGCTGGCACCCCATAACTCACGACCCACGAGTGCAAGATGTCCGTGAACCAACGCCAACGATTAGTGGCTTCACATGGCTCGAGTGACGAAGATGGGGCCTCATAAGGGTCATACATAGGACTTCGTCGCCCATCATGAGCACGGTAAGAGTAATTTCGGTGAGCGGGATTAACCATAGTTACCTGCAATATGTTAGGTTAGTGTTCGAAGTCGAGAATAATAAGCGTGCACTGAAGACGGTGAGTGTACTAATACTTATGCTATAATGATTATAGACTAGAATGCAATGCAATTCCTAGTTCACTATAACCAATGGCTCTGATACCAATCTGTCACACCCTCAAATTTCCACTGCGGGGTTTTACCGCGAGGCGCATGACAAACCAGGACCCATAGCCATAAGTATCATGAACGACTCTAAATGCCCAAACCATTTAGTTCGTTTTTAAGAAAAAGTTTCAAAGTTTAACCAAGCAATTTAAAGTAATGCGGAAGCGTAAACAAAGTAAAACAATTGCAAAAGTCTGCGCAAGACAACGCGCCCAAAACCGAAGTTTAAAAGTACGAAATAATAAATATTCATAACCCAAGACACAAATGATGCATGCCCTAAAACGTGCTCCATACCTAAGGACCTGCAAAGCATACTAAAATGTGTCAACATAAAGTCGGTGAGTTCACAATATAAGTAAGCGATGTAAATAAAAGTGTAGGTTCTCAAAACCCCAAAAGTCAAGTGTACAACGTTGGTCTCTCAGACCCTGTAAACAATAGCTAATTCAAATGTCAGGGGTAGCTAGCCCACTCATGATAACTAAAACCGGCGAATACCGAACTACTAATGAACAAGTTCCCATAACCGGGATTAGGATGCCTTGCATCATTGTCCATCGACAATGACATTATGTTTGAAGCTAATAGTTCACATCCGTGCTCCCAGCACGATGTGAGGTTTGTTAGACCTAATAGCGCTATCAACTAATTAACCCGTTTGCCCAACCGGCAATTGATTCGGTATTTTGAAGGACTTAAAAGATGTGTTTGGTTTAGTTCATCAAGGACATAAATATGAATTAGTAAAAATAGATTCACCTCGTGAACCATGCACCCCAAAACCCGGGATGTGTAAAAGAAAGTTGTCTCAAGACAGACTAGAAAACGTTACCAATGTAGTCTCAACCCGAGACGCATGCTTTGAGAAAAAGTAGTGAAACTCACCTTAGGTTGCAAGCAAGAATATCCAAACTTCAACGTAATAGAGACTCGCTACCGACTCCCTATTATATGTGTCACTATGTGAGTACACTTGCATAACCAATATACCACATAGCACGTTTATTCGATTCTTAAAAGTTTCAAAATCGTGTAGTGACACCTAGTGACTCTACATGCACAAGTATGTCCTACGTATCCCGTTGGTGATCGTGGTGACTATTATAAGTTTAACGCATCAAACACATCTCATACAAGTTTCCACACAAGTACATGTCAATTACACGCCACATAGAACTCCAAATAGCCACTTAAAGACCCCGTACACAATCTGTGTTTTTAGGACAGATTGTGCGCTGTGAAAAACAATTTATTTAAAATACTTAACGAATGAATTAGAGTCCCAAATTTTTACTGAATTTCATTTGAGATTCACTAGACAATACCTATTTTTGTTTTGTCTTAATTCCAAACACAAAAATTATAAAAATTCGTACAACACAGCAGTGTCCAGAAAATTTCCTCAACAGGTCAGTTTAGTAGGAAAATTCTTAAAAATTGTGTATTCATCCAAACGAGATGAATCCACTTGGAAAAGCTCTATTTTTCCAGTATTGACCTACTGTAAAAATTTCATAATCTAACTCCTTGTAAATCTCAAGTTATGACCATTTAAAGTTAGCCCAATTTATAAATCCGAAAATCTGATATGACCCCTAATCAATTAAAATTCCAAAAACGAATCATACGGTGTCCAAAATCGATGGTTTTGCCCATTATGAAACGCTAAGAATATACACAATACAATCATGCAAAGAAATCATCAAAACTATCAATTTACCAACCCGTTACAGCCCCTACAAAACATACAAACGAATCTGCCAGAATTTAAAACTTGCATCCCAAGTTATTTACAAACCCTAATCATGCTCAAAAATCTCTAACACATGCATAATCCATACTCTCATGATTAAACACATATATTATCATGCAAAAACCCTAATCATGGCAACTAGCAACAATCATCAACATTATATCATCAAGAACAATCAAGAACTCATACATATATATATATGCGATTGTATGTATATAATTTTTAGAGTTTTTAAAGTTTTTCGATTAACAAAATCTTTCAAAGAACATATAAACGCATACCTTGTAGCGCTAAAATTCCCTAAAGCCTTGAGATTAAACCCGACTAGCTTGATTGGATGTGAAATTAGTTGATTGCTTGAAAGTTGAAGGGTGTGGGGTTGGGGGATGTCCACGGCGCAAGAGAGGGGTGGGTTAGGGTTTTTTTTTTTTTTTTTTTTTTGAACTATAATTATAGGATAATGTTTCTTGTTCCCCAAGTAGTTGGGTATTAGGGCCCCTCTTGCACAATATCTTGACCCGTTAAGACTATACTAGCCCAATACCGGACTCAATAATATTAATCCCTCTAAATTGTATAAAAACATTGTTTTTATTATTACGTAAGATATTAGTCATGATGTGTAGGTAACTTGCATGGTCTACATATTAATCGCCAGTCAAGTTATAATTCACATAATTCACGTAATTCATACAAGCAGGCACTTCGCATCCATCACCATTTAATTGTACAAATTATGATTATACATGTCACATAATTCACCAACGTTCGGGATACAGGACTCATGTGTGTGTTAAACAATACTTATCCTATTTAACACATACGTTAATAACCTCTAACATGTGTTAGGCCTACTTAACTAACCCTAGTTAAGTATCTACCCATGCACAACGTAAGTTAACTAAAATATATCATGTAAGTTAACTAGAGTTCAGTGAAAGTATTAACCTGAAAATGCGGGGTGTCACAGCATTGATTTTAGTTTTGGTTTTTAATTTTTTTATTGCTAAACTTTTTGAGAATACACATATACAAACCCCCAATATTTTAAGAAACAATCCGTTTGTGTGTGTAAAAATATGTATCTTAATTTTATAGAATGGTTACTTTTCTATTGTATTATGCAACCTTTAATGACAGTATATATCGTTTATGGTGTGTTGTGTTGTTAATGCCATAGTTGATTACAACAATTGCATAAATGACTTACAACGTTCTTTAACGAAATAAGAAGCATGTACCAAATCTTTTGATTGAAATGAATTTTGAGTATGCATATGGGATTCATCATTCTTAAAAAGGATCATCATCATCATTGTAATTCTTAAAAAGATTGAATAGGAGATAAAATAGGTAGATAAATAATTTAATACATTATGATCAAAACTATGTAGTTTTTATGGGTTTCACACCTAACTTACATACATAACAACCACATATTGACTCTCTCTTTTTTTAATTGAGAGTATATTTGAGAAGGAAGTATCAGGATGAAACATTTTAAGGGGGAGTTTTAGGAGGAAAATTGAAATTTTGTAATTTTAAAAGATAAATAGTATGAGAAGGAAGTTTTATGTAATATGTACAGCCACATGAAATTTTGTAATTAAGACTGGCTATCCTCTATTTTTTTGTCACATATATTTTTTTCATGACATTTACTATTATTCTGTTACATACACACACAAAAAAAAGCAAAAAAAAAAGTGATAATGGTGTGGCTAATTGTTATATAAAGCCGCATCAAATTTTAGAATTTTAATTGTGCTTATTGTCTAACCTTTGATCACGCATATTTTTCCCATGACATTTGCTATCATTTCATCACACAAAAATAAACAATGACATTAGTGTAGCTAATAGTTATGTAAAGCCATATGAATATTTGTAACTTTAAGTGTGGCTATTGCGTAACCTTTAGTCACACATATTTTTCATGACAGTTGCTATCATTCCATTACACAAAAATAAACAACGTGACCATAATACGACAAATGTTTATTTAAAACCACATGAAATTTTGTAATATTTAGTGTGGTTATTGTCTAGTTTTTAGTCACACTATATTATATGTGGCCATAAGTTTAAACGTTTAGCCACACCATCAAACAAATATCGTCGCTATAAAACACATTTAGCCACACTTTTCTAGTGTGGCTACTAAATGTCACGGTTTTCTCAAAATGAGGGGTAGAGGCCTCTATTTATAGGCAAATAAGCCCTTGGGTACTGTTGCAGAGTCTTGTGTTGCAGAAGATGTTTCCTTCAGGACAAGCACGCTCGTGCTTCAGTAGTGAGCACGCCCGTGCTCCTCAGTACTTGTAACCGTCTTGTCAGTTTTGATCGGTTGGAGCCTTGGGGGACAAGCGTCAACGAACATGGTCGTGCATGGTCATGTGGCACGCCCGTGTAATTTCTGAAAGGTGACTTTTAGCCTTTGTTTGACTTGGAAATGTTGACTTGTTGACCCGGGATAGGTGCACAACCGTGCACGGTCGAAGCGCGGCTGTGCTTCATCTGTTTTGGCTCCAAAAGTCTTTAATTCCTTGTCTTTTGTGCCGGTTTTTACTTCTTTTCACTTTCCACCATCAATACCATCAATTATCATCAAAAGAAGACAAACCGTGATCATATCAAGATAAAAGCATGGTTTTGGGTGATATTAGGTGAAAACATAAATGTAAAACCTGCTAATTTTGAGACAAATTCACATCACCTCATGACGAGGTACGGCCCAGTTAAGTCAAACTGGCCCACACCACAATTAGTCTAACCCATTCATGAAAAGACCTAATATAGAAAAGCCCAATATAGAAAGGCCCAACTAGTTTAAGGGAATCAAAGACAGTCAACACAACGGTCAAACGAAGAATAAATAATAGCGAGATCTTTGTGCCAGTAATCCGGCAATGATTACCTTCTCCCTTTTTGGAGGAAGGTTGACTAACAACTGGATCACAAGCTATAAAAGGAGGATGAAGGTAAGACATAGACTCATTCATCATTTTCTCTATCACTATCTCTATACTATTCACCTTTATTTGAAAACTATACTTATTCTCACGCCGGAGGGTGGTCACAGGATTACCCCCAATCCTGTGGCGAGTACTAACGGTGTTCTCTTTTGCAGTTTAAGCCATTCCATTCATTCTGGACGGTTCGGAAGGGTCTCTTTGCATCATCTAGAAGATTAGATTACCTACCAGGTTCTTGTTTCTTCATTGGCACCATCCGTGGGACGGAATTAAGGCAAAGAGATATCTTTCCTACCAGACCAAATGACTTCAAATCAGACAACCCAATGGGGGACAGCATTCGATACCCCGATGGATCCTAGGGATGATCGTCTTTCAACTAAATCTGTTGACGAAGAAATACTAATGGAGCAACCTCCGGGGTACGCATCGTTTCCTGCGGCACAGAACAGATTGTTATCTGCCCCACCAGTAGTATCGGTTACCCCCGCACCTTCATTTGCCGGGCTCACGTCAACCGGCACGTACCCAAGGCCAATAGTCACACCCGCAACGGTTGGAAGAACTCAATCCACCACAACTGTTACATCATGGATGAATGCTGCCACAAGTTTACCCTTATTCTCCGCAGCAATGACCACATCCATGATGTCCGCGCCTGTGGCAACATTGACACATCCTGCCTTCGCCCCATACACTCCAATCACCCCCGGAAACCAACCGTACATTCCACACTATCCAATACCACCTTACGGATACATGTATCCCTCCGTGGGAGGGAGCCCCTACTCGTATACTTTCCCATACATGTATCCCCCAGTACAGCCCCCAATGACAGAAGGGGAAGGAACTACTAACCCGATTTCACAGACCATGGGGGCACGCCTCGAAGAAGTAAGGGCCAGGCTGTCGTATGACGAGACGCCGGCATCAGGCCATCCATTGCCCCATGTACTTCACCCAAGACCGCAGGATGCGGAACATAATCAAGGTTCTGACCGTATAGAAGAAGGAAACGAGGAGGACATAACCCGGCCCTATCCCCCCCGGCAATGGCCAGGTACTCAAAATTCACAACCAGGATAGCTAACGCTCCGGTACCGCCCAACTTGAAATTACCATCAACACTAGGAAAATACGATGGCACAGGGGACCCGGATGACCATCTTAGTATTTTTGAGTCCGCGGGGCGGTCAAAGGATTGGCCCATGCCTGACTGGTGCCACATGTTCATCCAGACACTAGTAGGGGCGGCACGAGTTTGGTGGGATAGCTTACCTCCCGTATCCGTTGACAACTGGAACGGAATTGTGAAAGGTTTCTCACAACAGTTCAGCCAGCAAAGAAGACACACCAAATACAGAGATGAAGTGATGCACATACAGTAGCGTGACAACGAGTCAATGGAGCATTTTATTGTTCGATTCAACAAGGAAAGACTACAAATTCCTGGACTGACCGAAGAATTAGCATGCACCGCTTTTACCATGGGAGTGAACGACGATGGTTTATTATGGAAACTTCATGGCCCAAAAGGCTATCCTCAAACCACGGATGAAATGATGACCATTGCAAAGGCCTATGTGAAGCAAGAGAAGTCCATAGCCATGAACCACGCCGTCAGGAAAAAACAAGATGCCACTAGAAATCCTGAAGATAATTGGGAGCACGAAAGCTCTAGGAGTAGGGGAGAATGGATGCAAATAGACATCCATACTCCCGAAGTGATCGCCGGGAAGAGCGAAGGGATGAACGACGGAGATCCGAAAAGTCTCGTGACTCATTTGCGGGAAAAGGGGAAAGCTCCACAAAACCAAGATTCGAATATCCGGAGCTAACAAAAACACCGTCTCAAATATTGGAATCTGAAGATTTAAGGCTCAACGCACCCCGTCCCGTAAAAGACTCCCCGGCACAAGGCAAGTCCAAATACTGTGTATATCATAAAGGTGTAGGGCACGACACTAATGATTGTTTCTAGTTAAAGAAGCAAATTGAATACTTCTTTAGAACAGGAAAGTTAGCTCATTTGGTTAGGGACGTGAAGCCAAACACTTCATCTGCCAGAGCAGACAAGGCCGCTGGAAAGAGGCCTTGGGAGATAAACATGGTCAGGGTTGAATCAAGATACGATCGGAAAAGATCATTCGAGCGGATCGAACCATGGATGGAGGCAACCATGAACTTACCTCCCCATTATCGGATGTTGAGCATGGAAGCCCTGGTGATCTCCGCCGCGGTAGGAGACTATAACATGAGAAGGATTCTGGTAGACACAGGTAGCTCAGAAGATATAATATATGAACCGTGTTTTCGTCGGATGCGACCAGAAGACCAGAGAATGCTAGAACCTGCAAGGGGTCCTGTCAGAGGTTTCACCGGTGAAAGTATTGAGCCTCTGGGACAGCTCACGTTTCCGGTCACCATAGGTGATGGACGCAAAGAAAGAACCATATTGGTCACGTTCTTGGTCATTCCGGCCAATTCCCAATACAATGTGATCGTGGGGCGGTACACCCTAGGATGAATCGATGCCCTGGTTTCAACCGCTAGGGGTTTTTTGATGTTTCCCACTCCCCAGGGAGTCATTACAGTATCCGGGGATAAACTTTGTGCAGCTACAGATCGAAAACCATGTCGCCAAGCACCAACGGGTTTGAGGGGTCCAGAAAGATGGGTGTTAAACACAGCATACCCGGAGCAGACAGTCATGATAGGAGACACTCTGTCCCCGCTTGAACGAGACAAACTCAAGCAGGTGTTGAGAAATAATTTAGACGTGTTCACTTTCAAGCACGCTGATATAACAGGCATAGCAAGATCAAGAGCGGAACATAGATTGTCAACCTTCCCGGCTATCAAGCCTGTAATGCAGAAAAGAAGGAGCATGGCCCCAGAACGACGGGCATCAGTGGTCCAAGAAGTGAAAAAACTGGAAGAAGCAGGCATCCTACGCAACACCAAAGATCATACTTGGGTTGCTAACCCGTTCATGGTCAAAAAGCACGATGGGACTTGGCGTATGTGTGTGGACTAAAAAGACCTCAACAAAGCGTGCCCGAAAGACGCATACCCTCTCCCAGAAATCGATCTCAAGGTGGATTCATTAGCACCTTTCAACTTCAAGTGTTTCCTTGATGTTTATAAGGGTTATCATCAGATCAAGATGGCCCGGGAAGACGAAGATAAGACCGCATTCCATACTGATTCCGGCATCTATTGCTACACAAAGATGCCCTTCGGACTAAAGAATGCAGGAGCCACGTATCAAAGGCTAATGGATCAAGCATTCGAAAAACAGATTGGGTGGAACCTCGAGGTTTACGTTGATGATTAAGTCATCAAGAGCTACACAGAAGTAGATATCATCATCGACGTTGAAGAAACCTTCAGGACGTTACGAGAATATAACATCAAGTTGAACCCGGAGAAATGTTCTTTCGGCATGGAGGAGGGAAAATTCCTGGGAGTTGTAGTATCGAAGGATGGTTTCCGGGTTAATCCTGAAAAGGTGGCAGCTATCACCAACATGCCATCCCCAAAAACGTTAAAGGAAGCTCAAACCCTCAACGGGAGGCTGGCAGCCAATAACCGTTTCCTAGCACGACATGCGGAGCAGTCTCTTCCTTTCATATCTACTTTGAAGGAGTGCCTGAATAAAAACAAATTCAGATGGACGGAAGAGAGGCGGAAACAGCGTTCCAGGAGATGAAAGTGTTTGTTGGTAACTTGCCTATGCTTACTGCTCCTAGACGGGAAGAGGTTCTGAAGATGTACCTAGCAGCCGGACATCATGCGGTCAGTGTTGTCTTGCTAGTCGAAAGAGGGAGTTTGCAGACACCGGTGTACTACATCAGCCAGGTCCTTTCCGACCCAGAAGCAAGATATCCAACACTTGAGAAATTGGTATTGGCCTTAATACATGCGTCCCACCGGTTACGCCGGTACTTTCAGGCACACAAGGTCGAGGTACTAACTGGTTTTCCATTGGCACAAGTATTAAACAGACTGGAAGTTTCTAGCCGATTGGAAAAATGGGCCATCGAGTTAGGGTCCCTAGACATAACCTTCAGGAAAAAAAGTCCATCAAAGGACAGGTCATAGCAGACTTTATGGTAGAAATTCCGGAAGGAGAAACGGTTCAGATGCCTAGAAGCAACATCGTAGCTACACCAGAGCGTGAGAATCCAGCATGGCAGTTGTATACGGATGGGTCCTCCAACAGCAAGGGTGCAGGAGCCGGGCCAATGCTGGTAAGCCCGGATGGGACAAAATTCTTGTACGCATTATGTTTTGATTTTGAGTGTTCAAACAACCAGTCAGAATATGAGGCACTGTTAGCCGGCATGCGTATGGCTCTGTCAATGGGAGCAAAGAGGGTTGATGCTCACATGGACTCGTTACTAGTAAATAATCAAGTTAATGAGTTATACGAAGCTAAAGATGATACAATGGTAAGGTATCTGGAAAAAACAAAGGAGCTGATGTCGAAATTTGAAAAACTAACATTGATCCACGTGCGAAGACACAAGAATGACATCGCGGATGCCCTCAGTAAGTTGGCATCTTCAGGTACCGAGGAAGATGTTCACATCGAACCCCTAAAGCAACCATCAACTCAGATGTCGGAAGTACACAGTATCCACACGGCAGAGATATCATGGATGACACCGATTCAGCAGTATTTGGAGAATGGTATACTCCCGAAAAACAAGGGCGAAGCAATGAAGATACAGACCAAGGCCCTACAATACGAGATGCACGGAGGGACCTTGTACCGAAGATCCTACCTGGGGCCGGCTTTATGCCGTGTCGCACCATCAGAAGCAAAGTTCTTAATACAAGACTGTAACATAGCATATTTTCCCCAAATTTTTAATTAAAAAAAATGTTTGTTTTAAACAATACATGTTTTAAACACCTTATCACTTGCCCTTATATAATAATAATAATAATAATAATAATAATAATAATAATAATAATAATAATAATAATAAATAAATAAATAAATAAATAAATAAATAATTGTTGTGACACTAAATGTAACATCCCGTTTTTGTTACATAAATAACATATGTTAGTTCATATTTATTAGTAAATGAATGGTTCATTGATTAGTAAAGTGAACCAATAACATGTGAGATGGATCTCATATATTTAAAGCTAGTTAACGAGCAAGTGATGAACAACATGATTATTTGAAGTATGAGATCTAGGCGACTAATTAGTATTATAAGAGACCGTTAGTGATAATATAATATAATATATTATATTTGGCCCTACTCCATTTTTTATGAAACTTGGGTCAAAACGTAGAGAAAAATAAGTTCGTTTTAACAGTATATTCGTATTTTTATAAGACGTCCCTCTGCTGCTTTTCAATACACTAGGAACCACTTTGACCACCAAAGGCTTGACTTTGACCAAATAATCAAGCTCAATATTTGGTAAACATTCGTAATTGATCCCGTTTAAAGAATGACACAACCTTTCCACATTTAACTAACCAATTAGTCACAATTTTCCAGCTCAATCTGAGCATACTATATGCGGTTTTGACCATAGAAGGTCAAACCTCAAGAGTTTCCATTTTGATCACAATATTATATAATGTTGGATCCAATTCGTTCAGAAACAACCGACAAACACACTACCACCATCATATTCTTCTCATATTTGCCCTATTACGTCGATTAAACGATTATTTGACTTTCACGTTGACTTCGCTTTCTTGGATACCCGAACCACATCAACCAAGCTTGCAGTTGCTCGACGCCATCGGCGCTACGCATACGGATTTAATCACAACATCACCTTGGGTTGAACTACTATTTTAAGGTAATAAAAATTCTGACTCAAACCTTCTTTTGAACCGTAAGCTTTGATTCTATTTTTGATTTGTGGGTTGACCTTTGGTGTCTTAGTAAACTAAATGATATTCATTGTTATTATTTCTCTTGAACCCATTTTTATATACATAAGGCACTAGTTAACCCTATTCATCAAATAGACATACATATGCTTATCTAATAAAATGAAAGAGGACAACAGCAACAAAAGTCAATTGGATTTGAATATGATCTGGGTATTTCTAAAAAGAACTAATACTTCATATCTATGTTTTTTTATTTATAATACACTTTCTGTTACAATTAAAACCATAGTCACGTTTAATATTTTATTATATATATATATATTTTTTATAAAAGTAAGTTGCACAAAAAAAAAAAAACTTAAAACCGAAGCATTACGTAATGATTTTATTAATAGTGCGAACGATACTTGTTGTTTGTAGAATAATCAACTATAGATGTATACGTATTACTTATTGAAATGGAAACTATATCTTTATTATAGTTTTAGTATGATAAACCAACCGTCGTGTATAGAGGCTTAGTTGGTTAAGTCGCGAGTGGTAAAAAAAAAAAAATTAGACGCTTGATGTTTTTGGGAAAATATAGACAACTTGAGTCGTTGGATTGTATAAAAAAACGGAGGAAACTCTGCCCAATTTTTACAAAATACAAGAAACATATCGAGCATTCAAATCTATAAATTTGTACAATTAAAGCTACGTTTCACAAATAGATTCTATTCAAACTTTACTTTATCATACTAAATGTATGTATATTGTCCGGTCTTCGAGACAAGACAAAACAAAACACGAGACGAGTCACACGTACATTATTTTCACTAACCTAAACATTCCGTTTACAACTAATTTCAAGATGCCATCTTGAACATTACTTTAAAGTATATGTTTTAAAAAAACTATACATACATGCATACTTTCGAGAAATCAAACCAAGTACTATTGGTTCATTAAGTCATACACTTTAAGACACGTATTATTTATAATACGAGTCTAGGTAGTTGGATAACTATCTTTACAACCAAGAAACGAATTATCTTATTTGCATTAGAATTTAAGGCATCATTTATTTGTAATAGGATACAAGAGTTCAATTAATCCAAGTTCAGACTGGTTGCTACTTGCTAGTACTTACACAGTGAATTTCAGGTGAGTTTTACATAGCCCCTTTTCTATTTATCACTATTTTTGGGGTGAAACATGTTACAACATTCTATATGCAATTCAATCATAAAGTGTCTATGTGTTTTTCTATGTTGCATTATGTCTTAAACATGACTAGGGTAAGCACAATATTCTAGCATAATCATTAACATTGATCAGCCGACGGTATACAATGATAGATCTATTGGACTGACAATCCCACCCGGATACGTGCCTCCTACATAGGTAGCGTGGGTGATTGTTATCGCATAACATAATTGAGTGAACCATGAGCGTATGGGATGGACCACAATATAATAGTCACAAGGGTTGATTATGCACTCGATTTACTTCTAGTATGTTTTCACATATGGACTAGACTTGCCATGACACTTGAATTGTACAAGCTTTATTCAACTATCAAAACCTATGTAATTCTCACCAACTTTTGCTAACCCAAAATATTTTCAAATTTAACATGTTTCAGGTTATAACTTGCTCGAAGAATAGAGTTAATGCTTGAAGATGCGTAGCTAGTATTTGTTATTTTGATGTACAAATTCTTAGAACAATTGTATGTAATTTACTTAAATCATTTATTGAAACTTATTATTTACCATGAGCTACTGAACAATCATCAATACGTGACATCCCGATGTTTCCGCCATCAGTTGGGGTGTTACAGATTGGTATCAGAGCCATGGTTATAGGGAATTAGGTTATTAGAAAAATA
Source organism: Ambrosia x helenae (assembly GCA_030844895.1). NCBI lineage: Eukaryota > Viridiplantae > Streptophyta > Magnoliopsida > Asterales > Asteraceae > Ambrosia > Ambrosia x helenae. Next base: position 62,106,417 of record CM061227.1, on the reverse strand, counting down.
ATCTTGTCTATAACCTTAGGACTTTAACCAGTACTTGCTTCAATTACTTGTAGCTCTACCTTATCCTTATCTCTATCTCTATCCTCGTCCTTATTCTTAGCCTAACTTAGTCTTGCATACTCTCTTTCACTTACTTGCTACAATCCTAACGTACTTCTAGATTATTAGGGCAAATTCGTTGGGCTTAGACCTGATCTGTTTTGATAAGCCAACATTTTCGTTTATTCGGGGTTAGATATTTACAATCTTTGTGTTTCATTTTCATTTATACCCCCTCACTCCCGTATAAAATCAAAGTTTTGAATCTCAAAATTTTTACAATTCAAATATATTTTCTTCTTATATAATTCCCTCATTAGTTAAAACTCCATGAATCATTTCTGGGTTTCACAATCCTAATTCATTTTACAAACTTATAATATTACCCATAAGTCTAATTATTTTTAACATCTAACCCAAATTATATGTTTCCCTTTACATCATACATAAATCTATTATCTTTGATGTTTCTGGCCAATTTTATTTTAAACTCCCCCCCCCTTACATTTTTATTTATGTGTATATATATGTATATTTTGAAAATACTATCAACCATAAAAGTTCATCATATTCAAGATTTTAAAATCCTTGTTCAAACTATCATCTCGTAACCTGTTTATAAGAGATACTTTAGCACCAAAACTAAAGAGTACTGAATTTTGTCAAACTTTCATCACTTGGGAATTTCACAAACTATAACAAATATATATATATATATATATATATATATATATATATATTTAAAAGAGTCTTTTATTTCCACAAACTTATTTGCTAAATTTCAAATTTTTATTGAACAATTTATTGGCGTAACAAATGATTTACGATAAAAATGTTTTAATCTATTAAGAATGACTTCTTTTATGGATTACTCGAAGCCTATTATACAAAACCCTAATGTAAGGTAAATTGGTGATTGCGGTCCGGAACGTAATCACGAATTTACAGGTACGTTAAGGTAGTGTGAAATTCTATCAAGGTTTTCGGTAGATAACCAATTATAAACTCTAGTCGCCTGGTAGTTCATTTAGTTTTTCTATAGTCAATCAATTCATGCATTTCTTTTAGGACTCCTAAAACTTAATGCTTTGCTAGATTCTTACACTCCTTGCGATTTCAGGCGAACCTAATCCAACCCATAAGACTCACACATATTAAACCTCTTACCCAAATTATTCGAAAACAAATTATTCTATTACCTATAAGTTCATGTCGTCCCTTAACTCAAATTTTACAAACCACAGTTGCCCTAACTTCTACCGAATCACCCTCAACCCTGTGTTATTAATAACTTCGGGACGCAGTTTCCAAAAGTAGGGGAGATTGTAACATAGCATATTTTCCCCAAATTTTTAATTAAAAAAAATGTTTGTTTTAAACAATACATGTTTTAAACACCTTATCACTTGCCCTTATATAATAATAATAATAATAATAAATAATAGTTATGACACTAAATGTAACATGCCGTTTTTGTTACATAAATAAAATATGTTAGTTCATATTTATTAGTAAATGAATGGTTCATTGATTAGTAAAATGAACCAATAACATGTGAGATGGATCTCATATATTTAAAGCTAGTTAACGAGCAAGTGATGAACAACATGATTATTTGAAGTATGAGATCTAGGCGACTAATTAGTATTATAAGAGACCTTTAGTGATAATATAATATAATATATTATATTTGGCCCTACTCCATTTTTTATGAAACTTGGGTCAAAACGTAGAGAAAAATAAGTTCGTTTTAACAGTATATTCGTATTTTTATAAAACGTTGTAGGTTAAAAGTTATACGAGAAAAACGAGTGAAGCAGCTGAAATTAATTATATTAATATAATAATATAAATTGTGTTATGAAATTGAATACGCAAGCAGACGTCCCTCTGTTGCTTTTCAATACACCAGGAACCACTTTAACCACCAAAGGCTTGACTTTGACCAAGTAATCAAGCTCAATATTTGGTAAACACTCGTAATTGATCCCGTTTAAAGAATGACACAACCTTTCCACATTTAACCAACCAATTAGTCACAATTTTCCAGCTCAATCTGAGCATACCATACGCGGTTTTGAGCATAGAAGGTCAAACCTCAAGAGTTTCCATTTTGATCACAATATTATATAATGTTGGATCCAATTCGTTCAGAAACAACCGACAAACACACTACCACCATCATATTCTTCTCATATTTGCCCTATTACGCCGATTAAACGATTATTTGACTTTCACGTTGACTTCGCCTTCTTGGATACCCGAACCACATCAACCAAGCTTGCAGTTGCTCGACACCATTGGCGCTATGCATACGGATTTAATCACAACATCACCTCGGGTTGAACTACTATTTTAAGGTAATAAAAATTCTGACTCAAACCTTCTTTTGAACCGTAAGCTTCGATTCTATTTTTGATTTGTGGGTTGACCTTTGGTGTCTTAGTAAACTAAATGATATTCATTGTTATTATTACTCTTGAACCCATTTTTATATACATAAGGCACTAGTTAACCCCATTCATTAAATATACATACATATGCTTATCTAATAAAATGAAAGAGGACAATAGCAACAAAAGTCAATTGGATTTGAATATGATCCGGGTATTCCTAAAAAGAACTAATACTTCATATCTATGTTTTTTTTTTATTTATAATACACTTTATGTTACAATTAAAACCATAGTCATGTTTAATATTTTATTATATATATATATATATATATATATATATATATATATATTTTATAAAAGTAAGTTGCACAAAAAAAAGAAAAAAAAAACTTAAAACCGAAGCATTACGTAATGATTTTATTAATAGTACGAACGATACTTGTTGTTTGTAGAATAATCAACTATAGATGTATACATATTACTTATTGAAATGGATACTATATCTTTATTATAGTTTTAGTATGATAAACCAACCGTCGTGTATAAAGGCTTAGTTGGTTAAGTCGCAAGTGGTAAAAAAAAAAAAAAATTAGATGCTTGATGTTTTTGGGAAAATATAGACAACTTGAGTCGTTGGATTGTATAAAAAAAACGGAGGAAACTCTGCCCAATTTTTACAAAATACAAGAAACATATCGAGCATTGAAATTTATAAATTTGTACAATTAAAGCTACGTTTCACGAATAGATTCTATTCAAACTTTACTTTATCATACTAAATGTATGTATATTGTCCGGTCTTCGAGACAAGACAAAACAAAACACAAGACGAGTCACACGTACATAATTTTCACTAACCTAAACATTCCGTTTACAACTAATTTCAAGATGCCATCTTGAACATTACTTTAAAGTATATGTTTTAAAAAAACTATACATACATGCATTCTTTCGAGAAATCAAACCAAGTACTATTGGTTCGTTAAGTCATACACTTTAAGACACGTATTATTTATAATACGAGTCTAGGTAGTTGGATAACTATCTTTACAACCAAGAAACGAATTAACTTATTTGCATTAGAATTTAAGGCATCATTTATTTGTAATAGGATACAAGAGTTCAATTAATCCAAGTTCAGACTGGTTGCTACTTGCTAGTACTTACACAGTGAATTTCAGGTGAGTCTTACATAGCCCCTTTTCTATTTATCACTATTTTTGGGGTGAAACATGTTACAACATTCTATATGCAATTCAATCATAAAGTTTCTATGTGTTTTTCTATGTTGCATTATGTCTTAAACATGACTAGGGTAAGCACAATATTCTATCATAATCATTAACATTGATCAGCCGACGGTATACAATGATAGATCTATTGGACTGATAATCCCACCCGGATACGTGCCTCCTACATAGGTAGCGTGGGTGATTGTTATCACATAACATAATCGAGTGAACCATGAGCGTATGGGATGGACCACAATATAACAGTCACAAGGGTTGATTATGCACTCGATTTACTTCTAGTATGTTTTCACATATGGACTAGACTTGCCATGACACTTGAATTGTACAAGCTTTATTCAACTATCAAAACCTATGTAATTCTCACCAACTTTTGCTGACCCAAAATATTTTCAAATTTAACATGTTTCAGGTTATAACTTGCTCGAAGAATAGAGTTAATGCTTGAAGATGCGTAGCTAGTATTTGTTATCTTGATGTACAAATTCTTAGAACAATTGTATGTAATTTACTTAAATCATTTATTGAAACTTATTATTTACCATGAGCTACTGAACAATCATCAATACGTGACATCCCGATGTTTCCGCCATCGGTTGGGGTGTTACAGATTGGTATCAGAGCCATGGTTATAGGGAATTAGGTTATTAGAAAAATAATCTAGTCTATAACCTTAGGACTTTAACCAGTACTTGCTTCAATTACTTGTAGCTCTACCATATCCTTATCTCTATCTCTATCCTCATCCTTATTCTAAGCCTAACTTAGTCTTGCATACTCTCTTTCACTTACTTGCTACAATCCTAACGTACTTCTAGATTATTAGGGCAAATTCGTTGGGCTTAGACCTGATCTGTTTTGATAAGCCAACATTTTCGTTTATTCGGGGTTAGATATTTACAATCTTTGTGTTTCATTTTCATTTATACCCCCTCACTCCCGTATAAAATCTAAGTTTTGAATCTCAAAATTTTTACAATTCAAATATATTTTCTTCTTATATAATTCCCTCATTAGTTTAAACTCCATGAATCATTTCTGGGTTTCACAATCCTAATTCATTTTACAAACTTATAATATTACCCATAAGTCTAATTATTTTTAACATCTAACCCAAATTATATGTTTCCCTTTAGATCATACATAAATCTATTATCTTTGATGTTTCTGGCCAATTTTATTTTAAACTCCCCCCTTACATTTTTATTTATGTGTATATATATGTATATTTTGAAAATACTATCAACCATAAAAGTTCATCATATTCAAGATTTTAAAATCCTTGTTCAAACTATCATCTCGTAACCTGTTTATAAGAGATACTTTAGCACCAAAACTAAAGAGTACTGAATTTTGTCAAACTTTCATCACTTGGGAATTTCACAAACTATAACAAATATATATATATATATATATATATATATATATATATATATTTAAAAGAGTCTTTTATTTCCACAAACTTATTTGCTAAATTTCAAATTTTTTATTGAACAATTTATTGGCGTAACAAATGATTTACGATAAAAATGTTTTAATCTATTAAGAATGACTTCTTTTATGGATTACTCGAAGCCTATTATACAAAACGTCTGAACAAATTCTTGATTTTTGAAATCCGACATCGTGTTTAAAACCTATGACTCATCGACATATTGTAATCTAAATCAATTTAGTTGTACAATTTAATGACTTTTGCTTTAAATACAAAACCAATTTTGAAAATAAAATCTTTCCCTCCACAGGAACAAAATTTACTTTACAATTTTTCCATTGACACATTTATTCAAACCCCACGATTATTCTGCATGATCACCTTACTATTTGCGTCTTTTTGAAACCCTATAAATTAAACCCTTTACAAATTCACCATTTTTCACAACCTTGATTTTACTTTGAGTTTTCATCATCTCTCAAAATCCAAATTCACATCCTTTACCTCCTCGAACATGAACTTGATCCCTACGATAACCAAACTATTGAAAACTTAATTGCTCGTCACATCAAACTTGATTCTTAGTTATACATGAGGACTTGATTATCTACATGAACATTTGACTATTCATGATACCTGAAAGCATAGAATATAAACTATTTGCTATAAACACACCTAGAGTCATTAGCCTTGTAAAAGGCAACTCTATTACAACTCGCATGCTATACTTGATACTTGATGCATTTACAAACTTGCTACATGTATATATTAACAACTTGCAACTTACGTGTTAAATCAAAAACAATTGTTACACTTAATCAAACAACTGGTAGAGGATGAACTGCTTGCTCAACAGTTAGTAGCGTATCTAACAACCTGCTCAACGATTGGTGGAGGTCATCATGCCTGCTCAACAGTCGGTAGAGGTTCTAATAACCTGCTCAACGACTGGTAGAGGTTATCGCACCTGCTCAACAATCGGTAGAGGTTCTTACTCACTGACTGGTAGAAGTCTTTTTCCTGCTCAACAGTTGGACTCATTTTTTTGATACAATTACAATGTATATGAGTCAATAACAAGGTTAATTGCATTTTTTTTACATGTGTGTTTAGAGTTATAGAAGGACACAAAACCCTAATGTAAGGTAAATTGGTGATTGCGGTCCGGAACGTAATCACGAATTTACAGGTACGTTAAGGTAGTGTGAAATTCTATCAAGGTTTTCGGTAGATAACCAATTATAAACTCTAGTCGCCTGGTAGTTCATTTAGTTTTTCTATAGTCAATCAATTCATGCATTTCTTTTAGGACTCCTAAAACTTAATGTTTTGCTAGATTCTTACACTCCTTGCGATTTCAGGCGAACCTAATCCAACCCATAAGACTCACACATATTAAACCTCTTACCCAAATTATTCGAAAACAAATTATTCTATTACCTATAAGTTCATGTCGTCCCTTAACTCAAATTTTACAAACCACAGTTGCCCTAACTTCTACCCAATCACCCTCAACCCTGTGTTATTAATAACTTCGGGACGAAGTTTCCAAAAGTAGGGGAGACTGTAACATAGCATATTTTCCCCAAATTTTTAATTAAAAAAATGTTTGTTTTAAACAATACATGTTTTAAACACCTTATCACTTGCCCTTATATAATAATAATAATAATAATAATAATAATAATAATAATAATAATAAATAATAATAGTTGTGACACTAAATGTAACATCCCGTTTTTGTTACATAAATAAAATATGTTAGTTCATATTTATTAGTAAATGAATGGTTCATTGATTAGTAAAATGAACCAATAACATGTGAGATGGATCTCATATATTTAAAGCTAGTTAACGAGCAAGTGATGAACAACATGATTATTTGAAGTATGAGATCTAGGCGACTAATTAGTATTATAAGAGACCGTTAGTGGTAATATAATATAATATATTATATTATATTTGGCCCTACTCCATTTTTTATGAAACTTGGGTCAAAATGTAGAGAAAAATAAGTTCGTTTTAACAGTATATTCGTATTTTTATAAAACGTTGTAGGTTAAAAGTTATACGAGAAAAACGAGTGAAGCAGCTGAAATTAATTATATTAATATAATAATATAAATTGTGTTATGAAATTGAATACGCAAGCACACGTCCCTTTGCTGCTTTTCAATACACCAGGAACCACTTTGACCACCAAAGGCTTGACTTTGACCAAGTAATCAAGCTCAATATTTGGTAAACACTCGTAATTGATCCCGTTTAAAGAATGACACAACCTTTCCACATTTAACCAACCAATTAGTCACAATTTTCCAGCTCAATCTGAGCATACTATACGCGGTTTTGACCATAGAAGGTCAAACCTCAAGAGTTTCCATTTTGATCACAATATTATATAATGTTGGATCCAATTCGTTCAGAAACAACCGACAAACACACTACCACCATCATATTCTTCTCATATTTGCCATATTACGCCGATTAAACGATTATTTGACTTTCACGTTGACTTCGCCTTCTTGGATACCCGAACCACATCAACCAAGCTTGCAGTTGCTCGACGCCATCGGCGCTACGCATACGGATTTAATCACAACATCACCTTGGGTTGAACTACTATTTTAAGGTAATAAAAATTCTGACTCAAACCTTCTTTTGAACCGTAAGCTTCGATTCTATTTTTGATTTGTGGGTTGACCTTTGGTGTCTTAGTAAACTAAATGATATTCATTGTTATTATTTCTCTTGAACCCATTTTTATATACATAAGGCACTAGTTAACCCCATTCATCAAATATACATACATATGCTTATCTAATAAAATGAAAGAGGACAATAGCAACAAAAGTCAATTGGATTTGAATATGATCTGGGTATTCCTAAAAAGAACTAATACTTCATATCTATGTTTGTTTTATTTATTTATTTATAATACACTTTCTGTTACAATTAAAACCATAGTCACGTTTAATATTTTATTATATATATATTTTTTTTTATAAAAGTGAGTTGCACAAAAAAAAAACTTAGAACCGAAGCATTACGTAATGATTTTATTAATAGTGCGAACGATACTTGTTGTTTGTAGAATAATCAACTATAGATGTATACGTATTACTTATTGAAATGGATACTGTATCTTTATTATAGTTTTAGTATGATAAACCAACCGTCGTGTATAAAGGCTTAGTTGGTTAAGTCGCGAGTGGTAAAAAAAAAAAAATAGACGCTTGATGGTTTTGAGAAAATATAGACAACTTGAGTCGTTGGATTATATAAAAAAAACGGAGGAAACTCTGTCCAATGTTTACAAAATACAAGAAACATATCGAGTATTCAAATCTATAAATTTGTATAATTAAAGCTACGTTTCACGAATAGATTCTATTCAAACTTTACTTTATCATACTAAATGTATGTATATTGTCCGGTCTCCGAGACAAGACAAAACAAAACACGAGACGAGTCGCACGTACATTATTTTCACTAACCTAAACATTCCGTTTACAACTAATTTCAAGATGCCATCTTGAACATTACTTTAAAGTATATGTTTTAAAAAAACTATACATATATGCATACTTTCCACTACGTGAAAAAGTGGCTACGGCCACACATATCCTCAAACCGCCCAGCCACACTTTTGCTTAAACGTGTGGCTAAAGGTCATTTATGACATTTCAATACTCTATAGCCTACTTTTTGCCACTCATCTTATGTATTCATGAGACCATTGTAGAATAGTTCAAAACCTTTAGTCAGACTTTAAGAAAAAATTATGACATTTCATAACCACATGAGACAAAGTGTGGCCATTTATGTTGTACGGCCATAATATTTGTTTCATTTGACCAAAAAACACATCAACTCGTAACATTTAGCCTCACTTTAAGAAAAAATTGTGACATTTGGTAGCCATACAAGAAGGGTGTGGCCAAATGGTGATTTACAGCCACAATATTTGTTTGATAGTGTGGCTAAAAGCTCATACATATGGCCATATATATTATTATGTGACCAAAGGTTAAACAAAAACCACATTTAAAATTACAAAATTTGATGTGGCTTTACCTAAGCAGTCGTCACACCATCGTCACTTTGTTTATTTTTATGTGACGTAATGATAGCAAATGTCATGGATATATATGTGTGACTAAAGGTTAAACAATAGCCACACTTAAAGTTAAAACAATTCACGTGGCTTTACATAACTATTAGCTAGATTATTGTCATTGTTTATTTTTTTGTGACAAATGATAGCAAATGTCATGAGAAAAATATGTATTACCAAAGATTAGACAATGGCCACAGTTAAAGTTATAAAATTTCGTGTGACTTTATATAACTATTAGTTATACCATCGTCACTTTATTATTATTAATTTTTTGTGTGTATGAAAAATAATAGCAAATGTTATGGAAATAAAAATTTGTGGCAAAATACTTTCCTCTTAAAATTACAAAATTTCAAATTCCCTCTCAAAATACTTTCCTCCTAAAATTAAAAAAATTTCAAATTCCCCTTTAAAACTCCCCTTTAAAATATTTCATCTAGAACTTCTCTTAAATAATAATTTCGGTTTAAAAATTACATTATTTAACATTTATAAAATTGTAATTTTTCATTTATTATTTTGGTACCTTCTTTTCACGCATATGCATGACGTTGTAACTAGTTTAGGCAATGATAGATAATAACTTGTCAAATTTGAAGTTCATGGCCGTATAATGTCATATTAGGTATTAAATGTAATATTGAGTTGTAATGAGTAAAAATGAGTTCAGTACCAATCGGCACCGAACCTGTAAAATAGAAAACATGGGTACCGATACATGTACCAAAAATGATCATTATGATACAAATATTTGAAGGTAAATCAATCTAAAATATCATATCATACCGAACCAGTACTGTTGCTGTTGTCGTTGCCGAAAGTACCACCATAAAATAGCAAAAATAGGTACTCGTACCGAAAATGGTCGTATATGCCCTAATGGATCACAATGGATAATAGTAAATCTTATATGTGTTAGTAGACCATATTAGGCCTTAATGGATCATAAAGGACACTAGTAAAACATATGTCTTAATTTATCATATTGAGCCTTCTAGGACCACAATGGGCAATAATAGATCATACATATCTTATGGACTATATTGGACCTTATAGGATCACAATAACCAGTAGAAGATCATACATGTCTTAATGGATCACATTGGGCCTTAATGAGTCATAATAGACTACAGTATATCATATATGTCTTAATGAGCCTTAATGGATCACCATGGGTAATAGTAGATAATCCATGTCTTATTGGACCATATTAGTCCTTAGGATCACAAATGGGCAATAGTGGATCATACAGGTCTTATTGGATCATATTGGGGCTTAAGAGATCATAATAGATCATAAATGTGTTAATGGACAATGATGGGCCTTAATGAATCGCAATGGGCAATAGTAGATCAAACATGTATTAATGGACCATATTGAACCTTAATGGATTGCAATGGACACTAGCATATCATATATGTCTTAATGAGCCATATTGGGCCTTAATGGATCACAATGTGTCACGACAGATCTTACATGTCTTAATGGATCATATTGAACCTTAATGAATCACGACGGTCAATCGTAGATCCTATATATCTAAATAGACCATATTGATATTGGACCTTAATGGATCATAATGAACAATAATAGATCATAAATGTTTCAGTTTGATAAGTTGTTAATTTTTCATATGCATTTCTTATTTTTTACGGGTCTTGTTTCACTTTTTCAGAGTGTTATGGTTTTTCTCGCTGCAAAGTGTAATTCTAGCAAAAAAATGCAGAGGGAACAGCTGAGTTGTAAAACTTTATAATCTGACTAGATGCTTATTGCTAGGAGATTGTGCATTAGCACCTACACCAGGCACCATTATGCAACTAATTGAATGAAGTGGGTTTGCTGTTGTTGCAAGTGCTGCAGGTTATGTTGCACTTTGCTATATCATGTATAGATTGCTTTTGGTTAGGAGTTTGTCATTTGTATTTAAATTAAAAATTTATTTATGGATTTTGGTTTATTATTGTTAATATAATATAATTTTGTTTTAGGTTTCTCATGTTTAATGTTGTTTTTCTTTTGAAAAAAAAATTGAAAATAAAGGGGCAGATGACACGTAATGGCCACATAAAACCACAACAAATGTGTGTGACCCAATATTAGACAATAGCCACACTTAAAACTACAATATTAAATGTGGCTTTATATAAACATTAGTCACACTATCGTCAATTTTTTTTTGTTGTGTGACGGAATGATAACAAACGTCACGTGAAGACAAAATATGTGTGACCAAAGGTTAGACAATAGCCACTTAATATTGTAAAATTTCATGTGGTCTTTCACAACAATTAGCCACACTATCGTCACTTTGTATTTTTTTTTTGTGTGACGTAATGATAGTAAACGTCATGGTAAAGAAAAAATATGTGTGACCAAAGCTTAGTCAATAGCCACACCATTGCCAGTTTGTTTTTTGTTGTGTGACGAAATGATAACAAACGTCATAGCTAAAAAAAATTATGTGTAACCAAAAGTTAGACAATAGCCACACCATCATCAATTTTTTTTTGTGTGACAATGATCACAAATATCATGAGAAAAAAATATGTGTGACCAAAGGCTTGACAATAGTGACATTTAAAACTAATACCTTTTTTGTGTGTCTAAAAATAGCTTTTAGCCACACTTACTATTAATTGATGTGACTATATAGTAGAATCGGCCACATTTACAAGAAACTCGTGTGACCGTTACTATCCCTTAGCCACACTTTGCGGAGAGAATGTTTTATTACATCAACCCTTTTCGCCACATTTTTTTTAACATTGATGTGGCTAAAACAAACATTTTAGTAAATTCATGTGACTATATAACAGAAAGAGACACACGTAAAGGAAGTTCATGTCGCTGTTGATATCCTTTAGCCACATTTCATGGATATAGTGCTTAATTGCAGCTAGAAATTTTAGTACCATTTAGACACACTTTTTAGTTGCTATGGCCACTAAACGTGAATGTGGCCGTATGATACCTACAATGACTCGATCTTTGGTCACACTTGACCTGAAAAAAATAAGTGTGACGAAATGCATATGGTCACAGTTTTTTAGTGTGGCTAAAGCCCGTTTTTGACGTAGTGTTCGAGAAATCAAACCAAGTACTATTTGTTCGTTAAGTCATACACTTTAAGACACGTATTATTTATAATACGAGTCTAGGTAGTTGGATAACTATCTTTACAACCAAGAAACGAATTAACTTATTTGCATTAGAATCTAAGGCATCATTTATTTGTAATAGGATACAAGAGTTCAATTAATCCAAGTTCAGACTGGTTGCTACTTGCTAGTACTTACACAGTTCAATTAATCTAAGGCATCATTTATTTACTTAAATCATTTATTGAAACTTATTATTTACCATGAGCTACTGAACAATCATCAATACGTGACATCCCGATGTTTCTGCCATCGGTTGGGGTGTTACAAAGACATTCATGCGGGCATATGTGGCATACATGCAGGCCCCTAGGCAGTGGTAGCCAAAATAATGAACGCAGGTTAAAACTTTTGGCCGGGCATGCACAACATGGCCGTGGAAGAACTACAGAAATGCATCAGCTGCCAAAAGTATGCACCGCAGACCCTACGACCGAAGAACAACCTAATACCGGTTACGGCAGCTTGGCCATTCCAAAAGTGGGGGATAGATTTGGTAGGACTATTCCCCTTGGCTCCCGGAAAACTCAAGTACCTAGTGGTTGCTATTGACCATTTTACCAAATGGGTCGAAGCCAAACCACTGGCAAAGATTGAGGCAATAAATATAAAAAATTCCTATGGGAGCACATAGTCTGCAGGTTCGGGGTTCCATTGTATCTTGTCAGTGACAATGGAACACAATTCACAGATAAGTCACTTAAAGAATGGTGCACAGAATTGCATATCTTGCAAGTCTGCACTTCCGTTGCCCGCCCACAAGGAAACGGTCAAGTAGAAAGGACAAATAGGAGCATATTAGAGGGAATAAAGAAATGGCTGGACGCAGAAGGAAGGTCATGGGTCGACCAATTGCCGCACGTTCTCTGGGCACACATAACCATGCCAAAGACCTGTAATGGGGAGACACCATTCAGTCTGACATTCGGCTCAGAGGCAATGATCCGGCAGAGATTGGAATTCCTCTCTACGAAGGAACAACGATGCGGTCAAAAATGAAGAATTGATACGCGAGAATCTGGAAATGCTGGAAGAACGTCGTGAAACAGCATGCATCAATGAAGCCCGGTACAAGAGGCTTTTGGAGAAATACTACAACAAGCGCGTACTTGAAAAAACTTTCAATGTAGGAGAGCTTGTGATGCGGGACAACGAAGCAAGTAGATCTACGACTTAAGGAAAGTTAGGACCAAACTGGGAGGGGCCCTATGAGATAGCTAAAGTATTGGGTAAGGGTGGATACTCCCTGAAACAGCTGAACGGTGACCCAATACCAAGGACTTGGAATGTGGCACAATTGAATAGGTGTTACATATAACTGCATACCATTCAAGGCACAACGCCAAGCACACAGCATCATAATCTGTTACATTTCATATTTATGTAAGAAACTTTAATAACGTCCACGGAAAACCGTGATTCCATTCTATTTAATAAAACACCTGTAACAGCATCATTTTTTACGAAATCATACGTTGAAGTGCATATCTAATATCCAACAGCAGTCCTTTACACGACTTTTCAAAACATGGTAGGAGGCAGGACAAAAATCGAAAATGCCATCACAAAAATTACCATACCCAACAAAACACTAGCTAGCTAAAACAAAAAAGGAGACTCATCAGATCTCCTCACAAAAAAAAAACCCATGATGATTTAGGCCCTGCCGTCAAGGATTGCTAACACCTCTGTAGGGGTATACAGCAACTCCTCAGCAGGAGCAACATACGGAATAACTGGGTTGTCAAGGGGGTCCTCCCCGGCTTCTGCTTGAAGATTTCCTTGCCCAATAGGAGGGTCTTCGGCAACACCCATTCCAATACCAACTTGCTGAGGAATCTCGGCAATCACAGGACTTGCATCCGGTCCGGGTTCAAGCACAGGCCCATGACTAGCATCATGGTCCACTTCAAAAAACAATGCTCGAGGGCCTCGAGAATATGTCTTCCCATACCTTCGGGCAGGTACATAATCAGCATTCCTGACATTGAACTCTTCCAAGGCATCTCGACGTCTATCTCTATCACGAGAACACTGGTAAAGCATGTGCAAACTATCTAGGGCATCTAACTCTCTCAACAACTCCACTATGGAAACGTAACGATGAGCCATAGAAAGAAGAGAAAAGAGTAGAAAGAAGAAAGAAGACTGAAAAGAAAAAAAAATATGGGTTTCTATGATAAGTCGTTTCACTTATATAAGGATCCTCTTGGGAAGACCAAGAGATACGCTTTAAATGCTGCCTGGAATTACCTGACATAAAGCAACCTGTAACAGTGAAAATGGCAACTCATGACGTCATGCAATCATGACATGCAACTGACTATAGATGGCTGTCTAATCAACCATCAGTTTCACAATTAACTACGACATGACAAGTGGCATTCACACACACCACACATTAAAGTTCAAAGGATATCTCACACACGTGCAACTAAAAAGAAAACGAAGAGTCATATTACATAATTTTTAATTAATCCTAACTAGACGAAGAACCTTAACCGTCAAAAGACGCAACAACATAAGGCTCAATTAAAGACCGGAGAGATGAAACACCCTCATCACCAACATGACTACTCAACTGAGTTATAGCTTCCAGAGTGTCACTACTGAAAGCTTGCATTGAATCGGAAACCCGGGTAGGAATCTCTTTTTCCTGCTCCGTAGGAGGAGGAAGTCTCTAACCAGCAAGGCCAACTTGATTGCCATAACCCAGCCCACCATGATAACCGGCCTCCATAGCCACCTCATAAAATGCATTAATACGGTCTTGATATTCCTGGCTGCACCGGATGAAACGACATGATGCAGGAATACCTTGGCGAATCAACCAATCTCGGTCACCACGAACATCTTCTAACTGGGATTGGATGGAAATTGCAAGAGCCTTGGCAGTCTCAGCAGAGTCCACAGCTTGGTCAGCCCGCTGATTTGAAGCTATTAACTGCCTCTAACATTCATTTAGTTTTTCCAACATAGAGTCCTTCTCTTCTTCCGCCCGCCTGATTCGGGACTCAAAAGTCTCAACCTCAGCAGATAAAAGTTTGCACCTCCCCATCTCAGCCTTGTTCCGAGCAACAACACTCTTTTCTGCATCCAATTCCTTGGACAAAGCATTTACCCGACCCTCAAGACGAGAAATAATACCACCCTATTTCTCGTGAACCCGGAGCAAATTAAGCTTTTCCTCTGTGTGAGTTGTCACCTCCGGACCTTATCACCTTCCAACTTCTCGATAGCAACCTGCCAAGACACTAGCTCCACCTCCGCCTCAGCCAGCTACTTGGATAACCTTTCATTCTTAGACATGATGGACGTATGGCTATCACGTAACTCCAACAAACTAGCAAGGTCAGCACGCCAGCGGCGAAGGACCTCATATGAAGCAGGAGAATAATTCACACCAGAACCTAATACATTTTCAGCAAGCTGGGCGTTGTCCAGACCCTGCAGATAACATCGGTCCGCAGGGGGGAAGGCACATTCCGCCAATGAAGAATGACATCCGGATGTATGAGACGGGTGGACTCAGCAATATGCCACCCAGGCACGTACCGGACGTCTTTCAAAGAAGGTTTCGAATTAATACCGGGAGCATAAAAATTGGAGGGCATATCATTCGCTCCAGAAGAAGGGGCCTCAGCCGGTGATCCCCCAGTCCGGATCCCACCAGGAAATTGGATAGGATTCTTCTGCACATCGCGTAACAACTGTGAGAAACTTTGTCCAATGGAAAAATTTGAAACTACAGATGACCTAGCAGAGGTAAACACCGGTCTTTCAGGGATGGGGACCGATAAAGTCGGTAGTGAAACAGAGATTTTTGGAGATGGGTTTACAATAGTATCCGACCCAGGGATCTAGGTACATGCAGAAACAAAACTAACAGGAGAAGAAGTCTGCACGACCTTCGCCGGAGGGGACGACAAAGCAACACTAGTAACAACAACAGCGTCCCCGAAACTACCACCAATGAAGGTTGGAAGATCTTTCATGGTGTTGTCTTGGGACACACTTATATTATCAGTCCCAGATGAAGACAGGTTGACGGCTATTCGTTCACCTGCTTGCAACAAAACACATAAATACATAATTTGGGACAAAGGAAAAGAAAGGGTGAAATACCAAAAACTTACAGAGTGATTTCTCTTTCATCTCCAGCATCTGCCTCCTCTTGGCCAATAACACTTCCACCCCGGAAACAACAGTAGTTTTCCTCTTCTTTGATTTCTCTTTCTTTTTCTCCAAACCCACATCACCTTGTGGAGGGGCAACGCTAAGTGGGTCAGCATCAATAGGATCAACAACGTCTTTTTCAGCAGTAGAGGGAGATGAGTCAATCACAGGTACAACCGAGTTGGAACTTTGGTCCCTAGCCGGAGAAGCGGGAGCCGGAATAAGAAAATTGGCAACAGTATGACTGAGCACATCAAGCTCATCACGACCAAGTGGCTGGTCATGTTCAACCAATTGGCCAGCAACTTCCGAATCAAGAATGTCGAAATACTGCCCTGACCCTTGATCCTCATGACGATACTCTGGAAACACAGTCTCGTCTACCCACATTTGACTCATACCCACAGCAACTAAGGCCCTCTCCGGAATATAAGTACACTCTTTGGGATTATTAGTCAAAGCAAGATACAGGGGATTCTTCTCGTACACAGAAGTTGCAGGACATTCATCGGCCAGTTGGTCCTGGCCTCTGGATATCCGATAGGAACCCGCACTGGAAGAACACGTTCGTCAACAAAAAAGAACTCTTTCCTCCAATCGCTATCCCGTACGCTTTGGGGAAAATTTTCTATGCATGACAACACACCAGGGCGACGATCAAAGGTGAAATATTCCCCTTTTAACTTTAAAACATATAATATTTTTTTTTTTTTTTTTTTTTTTAAACTTTTAACATGTACTATTATCATTAAAAACCAACAAATTTTACAAGTGAGTGACGGGTAAACGGGCTACAAGTTGCGCCGCTACCCCCTTTTGAATAGCAAAACCAACTCTATTAAAAATAAAACGTGAGTCCTTGGTCGCTGGTGAGTTACTCTGCACCACCTTTTGTACTCTTTCCAAGAACTGAATTGCTTCGGGGGCTAGACCTCCAAACGTGTCAAAGGCAAAGGGCACAAAGACGTGTTGGTTCTCCAGACAGGCAACTTCATGTTTGGCAAATTTATTGGACTCTGCTTTCAAGACTGCTTGCCCTGCGACAAACCCAGAATCCCGCAGTCCAACCAACGGAGACACCCCTGTAAGATCAACGCACGCATGTTTACCCTGTCCCCACCCGAACACGAGGACATCCGCTGGCCTTAGGGTGGACCGCCCTTCCAGGGGGTCTGTCAAAAAGTTAACCGGGGCTTCTTTCCTAGCCGAAATCCCTGCCCTTCGTAAGACGTCCCACAAAACATCCCTGACCAGATCATGTCTGTATTTAAATCCGGGCAGCTCCTTACA
Organism: Ambrosia x helenae; assembly: GCA_030844895.1. Classification (NCBI taxonomy): domain Eukaryota; kingdom Viridiplantae; phylum Streptophyta; class Magnoliopsida; order Asterales; family Asteraceae; genus Ambrosia; species Ambrosia x helenae. The sequence goes on along the minus strand of CM061227.1, from coordinate 62,088,550 downwards.
GTGTAGGGCATGTTCTCCAAACTTATCTAAACATGCCTTTTTGCACACCGGACACGGCTCATCAACCGGAAAGATGGGAATCATGAGCCTGTATTTGAGGATAGCCCGATATTCAACAGCTGACATGTGTTGCCCAAGTCCATCAATAGGAAGGACAGCCAAGAAATCTTGAGCATGCGATACCTTGAGGCATTCAAACACCGCCTTCTGGCGCGGAGACATGGCAAACTTCTCTCCCATAGTCTGGAGGGTTTTACAGTTAAAAGCACTCGCCAAAATCTTTTGAGGTTTTTTGGGGGCGGTGTCTTTATCTATAAACCCGCCCAAATCTAAATCAGGAAGAGAGTTGCGAACGTTTTCTAAGGCAAACTCATAATCCAAGTCCATCCCCACTACCCCGCTATTCCGTAAGATGTGGTCTTGAAGTTTCCAGGACTGGACTCTAGAGGCCACAAAGGCATATGCAGACACGTCCTCCGCCGTACAAAGGCCAAGACCTCCCGACCGTATCGGTGGAGACGTCAATCTCCATTGAAAATCCCCAAAGAACGCCCCCCCACAAACCACAATATCTTCGACCGCTTCACGAAGCCCTTTGTCGAAAATGGATATGGCCTCATCGGCAAAGGCTGGTTGACATGTCCGAAGACCAAACAACAATTTAGCAACACCCATACATGAACGGAGCAACAAAAGTTCACTTTGGGGGTCCCCCAATTTCTGCAGAGAAACCATCAGATCCACCGCCCGTCGAGCCCTTTTAGCACCCAAAGCACCAATATATCCCCCGTCCCGACTAACGGCACCAATATATCCCCCGTCCCGACTAACATATAAGGTCCGAAAATTTTCCAGGCGAGGTGCCATATCAAGCCCTAAAGCACAAAACTCAAAATGACGAATTTTTATCAGACCTAGAGGATGCAATTGAGATATGTTTACCTTATAGTACGACAACAATTCAAAAAATGAAGTTGGTTACTCGCAATCGAAAATGGGAAAAGGTGAAGAATTCCCAATACAGAGTGATTTTTCCCTCTTTCAAAGGGAAAGCCCGATCATCTTTACGAGGAAGCAACAGACCCCACTTCGAGGCAATATGATAATCACTAAGGAACGACTGGAACGTCGACCAGTTACATACAATATCGGCAACACTCATGACTATACGCGACGAACTCGCTTCGGGTGCCATTTTGAATATAAATATATAATAAAACGGTAGGATGGTTAATATCTCGGATTGAATACATGTGTAACATCCCGGAAATTCGCCGTATATATATTTAGACAAAAGCGACTAGCTGGATTTAACCAGTGGGTTCGTTACGGGGTTTGACTCTTATAGTTTTATTATATCAACTTAGAGGACCCGGTTATTTGTTTTAAATTGAACCGTTGACGGGTTTTAACGTGAAAAAGTTATTTAACAAAATAGAGGGACCCGTTTGTCAGGATTGTAAGTGGGTTACTTTGGGAAAAAGATAATATACTTGTGTTAGTGGAGGGGCCTAAGTGCAATGTTTTATCATTTTCCTTGATTTAAAACCCTATCATTGCAACCACAATACACACCAATTTTAATCTCGACGGCCGCAACTGGATCGGTTCGACACAAACTCCAGAAAGACGGTCTCTAGGTTGATGCTCTTGGCTCTTCAACGATCTCACACATGGATTCACGATCCAAACTTCTTTACTGAAAGTTTCTCGTTCGAGCATGGAGTGTAACACATGGTTCATTTTGTTAGATTCTCGATGTACGTCATCATTACGGTTAATCAGGAAGCTCACTCTCGGGAGGCCATTCTGACACGCAATCCACGGCATGGGAGCCGAGATGGTGACCGACTAGTGGTGCTGTAATCGGAAAATGGCGGTAGTCGAGTTTGGCGATGACAATGTTGTCACGGTAAGTGGTAGTTTTGGAATGGTGATTCCACGATGATGCACGATGTTCCCTGATGGCGATTGTTTAGCGTGATGCGTGGTGGTCTTGATGTAGTGGAGTTTGTATACATGGGAACCGTATGATCAATTCTTGAGTTCTAACTTGGGATCGGGTGGTTCAGGAGGATTAAGGTGGTATTAGTCACATGTGGTGGTGCTACATGGTGCTTTCATTCACATAAGAAGGTGACTGAGTTTATTAGCCATGGAGGGTTTTGGATAGAATGATGACAATATTGAAGGTATGTAAACTTATGGGTTTAGATAACTTGATTTATTTGGCTTTCCACATGAACGATGACGAGAAGGTAGCATGCTGAATTGTGTGAGTTCATGGGGGAATGTTGGCTTCGCATGGTTGTATTTTATATAATATGTATTTTTAGTTTGGGAACGAATGGATTAGGTCATGCTCTTAGGATGGTATGTGTTGGTGGGGATGGAGTGCATGGAAAGTTTTTGGTAAATGGGTGTGGATATTAAATTGAATGTATGAAGAGTGGAGGATTGCGTATGACTCTTCGTTGTGGCTACACATATTAATTTTACATGTGGATCTTTGGTAATGATAAAAGCTAGAAGGGTGACATCTAAAATTTATTAAGCTTAGTTTGGATGCACCTCAATTATCTAATGTTCATCATGATCTTTTGGGTATTAATGACGTTTCTGCATTTTACCTTGGAATGGATTTCTTAGATCGCTTTGAAATCCTCTAGCATATCCTGATGAGAACAAGTATGATAAGGTGAGTTCTTGTGCCCACTCTTTTAGTTATTATTTTTTTCTAAATATTTTTGGGCTGACGTGCACGCTAAACCAGCAAGATTATTTTATAAAGTCACAAAATATTTCTTTTATGAAGTTATAAATATTTTGTGTACGAATGAAATCCATATTAACTCCTACATATATTGTTTTGGCACGAAACGTAGGTAGGCGGAATGCGTCTGATGCGTTATTATATGGTTTGAGTTATATGTGTCATTAGAAGTGGGATAGGCCTGCTCTGATTTATGGCATAGTTTTTGTCATGGTTGTCACATAGTTTGTCTTATGTGTTATTAAAAGTGAGATAGGCCTGCTCTGATTTATGACATAGTTATTGTCATGGCTGTCACATAGTTGTCTTATGTGTTATTAGAAGTGGGATAGGCCTGCTCTGATTTATGGTATAGTTTTAGCTATGGTTGTCACATAGTTTATGCCTAATGTGTTATTATATGGTTTATGTTATACTTGTTATTAAATATAATAGACTATGTTTGATAGCTACCTGATATGTCGAACTGAGCTATGACGGAAGTGGGACATGCCTGCTCCGACCTCTGGTCTTGGTTTTGAGTCAGGGTTTTTACATAGTTTATATTATGTTTTTTTTATAAACTGAGCTATGACAGAGGTGGGAAATGCCTGCTTTAATCTCTAGCTTTAGTTTGCTTAAATAGACTGGATTGTTCTTTGTGTTGAAAAGCGAGATGCGCTTATTATATATTTGGTAAGTGAAGTCTTGAGGTAATTAGGTAGAGTATGCCTATCCTAGACTCTGATTTTTATTTTGTTTGGGGAAAAAACAAATAAACGGATTGCGTTTATTGTTAACTCTGAGGTTGAGGTATTTTGTTAAATTTTATTTTCACAAATTAATTGTTTATATAAATTTATAAAACTTGAACTCACTCAGCGTAGCTGACTTTTGCATACACGTTAGATTGATTTCATGTTAAAAGAGAGATGGATGGATGACTACTTGGCGATGTAAGAAGCTACCCGAGAATAGAAGGCATTTCTAGTGGAAGACAACTTTTGTTTACACATGATAAATTTTAAATTTGATTTACAATTGGATAAGTATTTGTCATGTGTTTTGTAGAATTTTATTCTAAATGATTTTCCGCGGCGTATACATACTCTTTTAAAAGAAAATTTTACTCATGCTTTTGCATATTTAAGAATTTTAACCCAACTGTTTGACACCGATTTTGCGGGTCTTACAAGTTGGTATCAGAGCAATAGTTCAAGAGAACCGGGCACCTTTTATTGCTAGGACTTGAGCTGAGAGAGGGACCGAAGCTAGAAATGTCATTACGGGTAGCTGCATGCCAAGAGGTAATCCTATTATTTTGAAATATGCATATATATTTTCCTTCTAAATGCTTAATGGCATGAGGGGATATGTAGGAGGATTATGCCTTTACATTTTGAGGTAGAATTTGAAATTTAGGGAACAAATGCACAATATGTTAGGTGGGGCTGTTACCTAAATGCATCATATTATCTTTATTCTTTGAAGTATGTGTGGATGTTATTCTTTGTATTTCTACGCTCAATACGTGAAAGGTAGAACCCCCCTAATATGACGTGTTGGGAAACGTTTAAAACATTGTAGTGGCATAGACAACCGATCGCACTTGATTAACGTTGTTGGTGGTCTATTGTTACTTTACTGTTTTGAAATGTAGCCTAAAGTGGTCACATGAATGTTTTATCTTTGGGAAGGTGCTTGGTTAAACCTAAAGCTTAGTTCTAACAACAAAAATAAAAGGCCTTATTTTTGGGATATGAAAACCTATTGCTTAGAAACCTCATGGGAGATTTATTAATGAAGGTTTTCACTCCAAATGATTAGAGTTCTTTTATGTTATAAATATCACACTTTATGTATGACTATGCGAAGCATTGCGCATATTCATAGGATTTGGATTCGTGGATAGGATTATTCTTGCTGTATTATTCGTGGGCAGGATTCGAGGACGAATCCTCTTTTAAGGGGGATAGACTTGTAACATCCCGGAAATTCGCCGTATATATATTTAGACAAAAGCGACTAGCTGGATTTAACCAGTGGGTTCGTTACGGGGGTTGACTCTTATAGTTTTATTATATCAACTTAGAGGACCCGGTTATTTGTTTTAAATTGAACCGTTGACGGGTTTTAACGTGTAAAAGTTATTTAACAAAATAGAGGGACCCGTTTGTCAGGATTGTAAGTGGGTTACTTTGGGAAAAAGATAATATACTTGTGTTAGTGGAGGGGCCTAAGTGCAATGTTTTATCATTTTCCTTGATTTAAAACCCTATCATTGCAACCACAATACACACCAATTTTAATCTCGACGGCCGCAACTGGATCGGTTCGACACAAACTCCAGAAAGACGGTCTCTAGGTTGATGCTCTTGGCTCTTCAACGATCTCACACATGGATTCACGATCCAAACTTCTTTACTGATAGTTTCTCGTTCGAGCATGGAGTGTAACACATGGTTCATTTTGTTAGATTCTCGATGTACGTCATCATTACGGTTAATTAGGAAGCTCACTCTCGGGAGGCCATTCTGACACGCAATCCACGGCATGGGTGTGACACCCGACAATTTTCGGTAACTAACTTTTGGAAACTTAGTAAGTCTACCTTAGCAAGTCGCGCATACGTTACACATAACAAGGTCGGTCGAGTCGAGTCGCACATCATTAGGGTTTTAACATACGCAAGTCTCGGGTCCCGGGAATTGGTGATCGGGCGGGAACGTGTTATTTATCATGCATTATATGTTGGTAATCATTATGTGACTTGTCGGTATGTGGAAACGTGTTTACATATGTTAAAATAGGGTTTAACGCGCCAAAAACCCGGACACATAGGCTATAGGCGATTAGGCTATGTGTGATAGCCTAATCGCCAGTTTGATAGGCGAGTAGGGAGGCATTAGAGGCGAATAGGAGCTTTCGCATGAAGCTTCATGCGAGTAGCAGTCCTACTCGCCTGATGTGCTGCGTACTCGCCTGAACTGCTCCGAACGATTAAAAACGCCTATAAATACCACCCTTGACCTCCAAAACATCATTTATGCTACCCTAGCCGTCCCATAACCTATCTCAACCCACAAACACCCTCTGGAACCTATTTTTACATCAAAACCACCATTTCCAAGCTTATTCCATCATCTCCTCTTGAATATAAGGTGTGTTCTTCAAACCCAAACCTTTAAATGATTATATTTACTCCCTAAAAGTCCAGACCTGACTTATAAATGTTTTTGTCTTTGAAAATCCATTTAAAACCGTTTTTAAACAAACCCACACCTTTACATGTGTTATATGTGTTATATGTGATTAAAGATAGAATTTTTAGGATTGAATCATGGTTGTTTTTGTGTTATTATGATGTTTATGGCTGTTACACGTTAGTATGATGATGTCCTAGGAGTTTGAATGGTTTTGGTTGTGTATTGTTGATACTTGATGTTTTGATCCATTTGAAGGATTTAGGATGATTATGGATGATATGAGGTGTGTTGTTGATTGTTTGATGTTAGGGTTTGCTCTAGGTTGATGCTAGAACAGTAGGATGCTATCGGACAACGTGGTTATGTGATTTAATCTGAATAATTGCTATTTAGGGCAAGTTCTTGCATGTTGATGTGATGTTTACATGTTAAGTTGCTATTTTGGGAAAACGCTCGCATTCGAAACTGTTAGAACGAGGAAAACTTAGGGGTTTTGCTTGAAATATGTTTGTTAATGTGTTAGGATGATTATTGGGCGTTTTTACATGTTTCGGATTTGATTTGGAGAGTTTGACGCGCGAAAGTGCGCTACAGACATGTAGAGGCGAGTAGGATCCTACTCGCATGAAGCTTCATGCGAATAGGACTCCTAATCGCCTGAAGCTTAGGCATTTACAGTCCTAATCGCCTATACATAAGCAATTAGAACCCTATTCACCTCAACTACTAGCAAATACAATCCTAAATGCTACTTTTACTAGTGATTACAATCCTAAATGCTAGTTTGATTCCTAATCGCGTGTAATGCTGTCATAAGTGTATTTTGACATCCCGAAACCCGATTTGACACCTAGGAACATGATAGGAACCCCGTGGCATGCCTAGTAACATAGTAACACGTGTTTGGACTTGTTTGTACGTTATTTGACCTATGTGTTAGAATCATTGAACTTTAACGCATGTTAAGTACTAAGTTGCATGTTTTGTGTATGTTTGTGTATGAGATGAACACGTGGAATGTCGGGTCACCAATGGGATGTCGGGTCTTGTCTTACGTAGTCTGGTTGTCGGTCAAACACACTTTTCGGACACATAATGGTCATGGACTGGACTTAGGGACTAATGAACCCGATGGGTTATTAGTCTAACATGACACATATCTTATGATAGGTCGCCAATAGTTGGGGCTATCATATCTTACAGACGGTTTACTCATATCACGCATACGGTTTACTCTTAAACGGAATACGCAACCTAAGGTGAGTTCACGGCCCCACATTTTACGGTTTATGTTTTCGGGGGAGAAACATGCTTAAAACTCTTTTATGACTTATGATTTGTTAAACTCTTATGGCTCATGACTCTTTATCACGTTATACTATGGCTTACTTATCGTACTATACGGTACATCAAAAAGTCCCTTAGAAACTACTAACATGGGTATATGGCGGGGAAATATGGATAGCGCTATTGGGAACTGACAAACCGCACTCGACGGTTGGACCGGGCGGGTGCATATTGTCTCTAACAAAACAAGGTCTACCGGTGATGACGGTAGCCCATAGGAAACTAAGGGTCACTACACGGCTTAGTCAGCAATGGTTTCACCCGTATGAGTATCTTATTCTGCGCCTAGCTAGCGTTCTCACAAGCATAGTAGTAACTGTGATGGTAACGGTTTTTAAAGGATCACTTTAAACGTTTAAATAAAACCTGTGAACTCACCAGCATTATATGTTGACTCTTTTAGCATGTTTTCTCAGGTCGCTAAGGTAGCAGCTGTCGGATAGGCGCACGAGGTCGCACTGGAGTCGTCTCGCGTCTAGGGTCTCATTTGCACGTTTTGGATTTATGAACTTTTGAACTTATGTTTTATTTCTGCATGACTTTTGTAAACTTTAAATGCTTCCGCACTGTTGAATGTTGGGTTTAAACTTATGCATGGTTTTTGTTTACGTATGTTTTTACATTTAGACGTCGTTTATTGTGACCGTTGACTTGGATCCTGGTGTGTCACACGACTCGCGGTAGAACTCCGCAGGTGGAAATTTGAGGGTGTGACAGATTGGTATCAGAGCCAATGGTTATAGTGAACTAGGACTGCATATAGAGTCTAGACTATAGCCGAGTCTCACACACTAGACGGTCACATACATTTGAGTCGTGTCTTATGGTAAACACACTAACCTTGTCGGGGTGTCGGTATCCTTACCACACAGTGTCACATTACCTATCTCATTCTTGGTTATTCTTAGCTTGACTTTATCTTCTTCTTCGGGTTTGCAGTCGAGGGAACATGTTTGTTGATCTTTTGAGTTGGTTGTATCTTTCTAAGATGCGGGTACAGGGTGACTTGAGGTTCGAGCTCGGGGCACGCCTTGAGGACCATGTAGAGCAATTTATCATTTCGGGTGCACACGAAATCATAAGTTGAAATGCATGGAACCCGATCCTAGGCTTTTCATATTCTCTTGGTTTAGCGTTGGTGATTGGTCTGAGTATTTGTTTCTTGTTCTTTCCCAGAAGATGTCAGGACGCACTGGAGGACGCACTAGGGGATGACGTGGAGGCCGCACTGGTGGGGGTAGAGGTGGTGGTAACATCACCTTGACATATGATGAGCTCAATGAGATGATGTAGCAACAGTTGGGTGTTGCATTAGCTGCTTTTCAGGCTGCCTAGTAGACTTTTATGGGTGCTACTGCTCCTCCGGTTCAGGCAGGTGTTGCCTACAAGCGGTTTAAGGATTGTCAGCCTCTCAGCTTCCAGGGTACGGAGGGAGCTGTGGAGTTGCTTCGGTGGTTGGAGAAGACTGAGTCGGTGTTTGCTTTATGTGAGACTCCAGCAGTGGATTGGGTGAAGTTTGCTTCGGGGACTTTTGTAGGAGCCGCCTTGACGTGGTGGAACTGCGTCACACAGACACTTGGTCTCGGAGAGGCCAACGCCATGCCTTGGGCGGATTTTGTGCGTAGGTTGAAGGATGAGTACTGCCCGCGAGAGGAGATCAAGAGTTGGAACAGGAATATGGGAATCTTAAGATGGTTGGATCTGAGGTGGAGGAGTACACGATCAAGCACAACGAGCTAGCAGTGATGTGTCCAGGTTTGTCTACACCAGAGTATAGGAGGATAGAGCAGTATCTTGCGGGTTTGGTGCCAGAGATTGCGGGATTGGTGTCTGCTAGGGATCCTACTACTATATCAGAGGCTGTGCGGTCGGCTACTAAGATGACCAACTTGAAGATTTCTGAGGGTGTCTTGCCTCCTAGGGGCTCTTCTGTGAAGGCGCCGGCAGAGAACAAGAGGAAGTGGGAAAGCGTGGATAAGAGTTCATCGGGGGTTCAGCGACAACCGGCGGCGAAGAAGGCTGATGCTTCTGGGTCAGCGTCGGACCAGAAACAAGGGGGCTACGCTGGGAAGATCCCTAAGTGTGGGCGTTGTGTGGGTTTCATCACTATGGTACTTGTGAGAGTTTTCGCTGTGAGCGTTGTCAGAAGACGGGGCATCTTGCCAAGGATTGTAGGGTCAACCTTTCCAGGACGACTTAGACTACTGCTATTACTAACCCTGCTCCACAGGGGAACCAAGGTTGCTTTCATTGTGGAGAAGCGGGGCACTTCAAGCGAAAGCTGTCCCAAGTTGAATCAAGGGGGCACAGGGACTGCAGGGAAGTATGGAGACAATGAAGGCGGTCGCCGGTTTACTCGTGCTCATGCTTATGTGATCGGTGCTAGGGAGAACCAGGTGGACCCAGACACTGTTACCCGTACGTATTTTCTCTTATCTCTTGTTACGCTTTGGTTTTACTTTTATCCGCATTGTTGTGCGTTCGTGTTTTCGGGTGTTTTCTTTGTGGTTTGGTCTGTGTTTCTCATTCTTTGGGTCGATGAGGGTCCTTTAGGGATGCTACTTCGACGGTACCGGTGGGTTAGTTATACCGATCATAGTAGTCTCCAGTAGGCCTTCGATCGGGGGTCTCTTGTCTCATACTCACATTTGGGAAAGTGGTTTCCCGGTTGTTACTGTCACGTTTGGTTCATGATCTTCACTTATTGTATTTTGGGGAAACGTCACTTAGGCACACACAGAGGTCGACACTCATCACTGTTGAAGCCGAAAGAATCTCGGGATGAGATTCCTTTCAACAGGGGGATGATGTGACGACCCGGAAAATTTTTCTTCTTATTTGTTTTCTCTCCTCGACTTCGGGAAATTTTGGGGACGAAAATTCTTTCAACAGGGGGATGATGTAACACCCGGCAATTTCCGGTAACTAACTTTTGAAAACTTAGTAAGTCTACCTTAGCGAGTCGCGCATACGTTACACATAACAAGGTCGGTCGAGTCGAGTCGCACATCATTAGGGTTTTAACATACGCAAGTCTCGGGTCCCGGGAATTGGTGATCGGGCGGGAACATGTTATTTATCATGCATTATATGTTGGTAATCATTATGTGACTTGTCGGTATGTGGAAACGTGTTTACATATGTTAAAATAGGGTTTAACGCGCCAAAAACCTGGACACATAGGCTATAGGCGATTAGGCTATGTGTGATAGCCTAATCGCCAGTTTGATAGGCGAGTAGGGAGGCATTAGAGGCGAATAGGAGCTATTCGCATGAAGCTTCATGCGAGTAGCAGTCCTACTTGCCTGAAGTGCTGCGTACTCGCCTGAACTGCTCCGAACGATTAAAAACGCCTATAAATACCACCCTTGACCTCCAAAACATCATTTATGCTACCCTAGCCGTCCCATAACCTATCTCAACCCACAAACACCCTCTGGAACCTATTTTTACATCAAAACCACCATTTCCAAGCTTATTCCATCATCTCCTCTTGAATATAAGGTGTGTTCTTCAAACCCAAACCTTTAAATGATTATATTTTACTCCCTAAAAGTCCAGACCTGACTTATAAATGTTTTTGTCTTTGAAAATCCATTTAAAACCGTTTTAAACAAACCCACACCTTTACATGTGTTATATGTGTTATATGTGATTAAAGATAGAATTTTTAGGATTGAATCATGGTTGTTTTTGTGTTATTATGATGTTTATGGCTATTACAAGTTAGTATGATGATGTCCTAGGAGTTTGAATGGTTTTGGTTGTGTATTGTTGATACTTGATGTTTTGACCCATTTGAAGGATTTAGGATGATTAAGGATGATATGAGGTGTGTTGTTGATTGTTTGATGTTAGGGTTTGCTCTAGGTTGATGCTAGAACAGTAGGATGCTATCGGACAACGTGGTTATGTGATTTAATCTGAATAATTGCTATTTTAGGGCAAGTTCTTGCATGTTGATGTGATGTTTACATGTTAAGTTGCTATTTTGAGAAAACGCTCGCATTCGGAACTGTTAGAACAACGACAACTTAGGGGTTTTGCTTGAAATATGTTTGTTAATGTGTTAGGATGATTATTGGTGTGTTTTTACATGTTTCGGATCTGATTTGGAGAGTTTGACGCGCGAAAGTGCGCTACAGACATGCAGAGGCGAGTAGGATCCTACTCGCATGAAGCTTCATGCGAATAGGACTCCTAATCGCCTGAAGCTTAGGCATTTACAGTCCTAATCGCCTATACATAAGCAATTAGAACCCTATTCACCTCAACTACTAGCAAATACAATCCTAAATGCTACTTTTACTAGTGATTACAATCCTAAATGCTAGTTTGATTCCTAATCGCGTGTAATGCTGTCATAAGTGTATTTTGACATCCCGAAACCCGATTTGACACCTAGGAACATGATAGGAACCCCGTGGCATGCCTAGTAACATAGTAACACGTGTTTGGACTTGTTTGTACGTTATTTGACCTATGTGTTAGAATCATTGAACTTTAACGCATGTTAAGTACTAAGTTGCATGTTTTGTGTATGTTTGTGTATGAGATGAACACGTGGAATGTCGTGTAACATCGCAAAATTTTTCCCCAAATTTTAATTTAAAAACCCTTCATTTTAGTACCTAAGTCTTTATTCTCCTAATTCACAACTTATATATATACATATATACATATATATGTGTGAATAATAATAATAATAATAATAATACATAATAACTATATTGTAGAAAAAAAAATTAGTAGTCCAAGCCCAAACCCAAACCACTCTTTCCCCTTTTCCTTATGGTTTTGGAACTGGGCCTGCTGAGCCCAAGGAACCGGCCCAACAAGCCTTGGCCCAGCAACCCTTGTGTTTGTTTTAAAAAAAAAAAAAAAAAACCTGATGATCTTGCTTCTGACGGGTCTCGAACCCGGGCCACTCTCACACACAAGCACAAGTACCAACCAGCCGAGCCAGAGCTCATTTCATGATATAATCCTGATCCAAATTATATTTAAGGGCTTCTTATTTCACGTTTTTGGTTGCTGATGCTCGCTGCTGTTGCAGACGCGCGATTTCCCTCATTCCTTCCTTATTTGACTTCAAATTAAACACATATATGGAAAATCAACTCGTGATTAGCTCGTTACACGCACCAATTTGTCATAATCTTCCTAATCGAGTCCAATCATCGCGTCAACATTCAATACGAGTCAACCATTACCCAATTTAAACCCACGAGCCTCTCACTATAAATTGGAACCTTCTCTACAGCCAACACTCGCCGAACATACTCTCTCTACCCTCAATTTCCTCTGATAAACCCGTTTTTGATCATCGTTTGCTCGTGTGTTGACTTTCCTAGATGACCGCTTCAAATCACACCTCGATGCACTGTAAGTTACAATTGATTACGTGGTTTTGTTAGTCGGCCCTGTTAGAACGATAGCCCCAACAATTTAGGAGCTATCGTTTGCTAATTGAACGATCTTGAAAGTTAGGGCTCGCATATGAACAATTGGGGAAGAACACTAGGATTTGCTATGTTATTTATATTTGATTAACAAGAAACAAACACAACCATTGGTCCAGACCAGATGGTTGTGTCTGTTGCATTTCACCCGAGCCACCCGGGTTCGAGTCCCCGGCTGTGGCGAGTTCTTTCATTTTTTTTTTCAGGTTTTTAACACATATAAACATATATATATTACTTTTAAACTTATAAATTCGTTTTTAAATATCAAAACCCTTTTATAAATTCTAAAAAAATTATTTTTAACAAATCTGATGTCAAAGCTTTATCTACAATTTTTATTTTTGTGAAATTCATTTATTTAATATTTATAATAATTAAATCAATTTTACACTATTATATTTATAAAAATCCATTAAAATATCAAAACGATCTTATAAATTTCCACAAAAATTATCCTGAGTTTTTATAACATTAATCTTTTCAGAAATGATTTTTATTTCTGAAAAATCATTTATTTAATATTTTTAATCAATTTTTGTTAGTTTTAATCATAATTAAATCATAATAAATCCAATTTTTAATATTTTTGCACCAAAATTTTATACAAATTATTTCTGATCATTTAGAACAGAAATATAATTTTTAAACTAATAATTCTTTAATTTTAGTATTTTTGAATATTAAGGTTAAGTTTTGACAATTTGTAATAAATAGATTTAAAAATCTATTTTAAAGGAAATAATTTTGCAAAAAATTATTTTTATACTTTAAACACATTCTTGTAACCATCCTAGATTTAACATTTATAAAAAGATTTTTAGTTATTTATTTACTAAATTTCTCTCAATTGGCGAATATTTTTAATATTAATCAAACGAGCAATTATCCCCAATTCGAAGCCCTAGAACTTATACATTTGTAGACTTGATAGACTTAGACATATTTATTACCTTATTTTAGGGTGATACTTGATACATTGGGTCAACACAATTATCCAAATTTCTCAACAGATATAACATTTTACCAAGGTGAGTTTACATAGCCCCTTTTACTCTATTTTCACTATTTTTGGGGTGAAACATGTTTATAACATCATCATTGCAATTCAATCATCAATGTGTCTATGTGTTTTCTATGTTGCATTATGTCTTGAGCATGATTAGAGTAAGCACCATTCTAGCATAATCATTAACATTGATCAGCCGGCGGTATACATTGATAGATCTATTGGACTGACAATCCCACCCGGATACGTGCCTCCTACAAAGGTTACGTGGGTGTTTGTTATCGTATAACATATTGGACCATGAGCATATGGTATGTATCATTTTATAACAGTCATCAGGGTTGATTATGCACTCGATTTATTTCTAGTATGTTCTCACATATGGACTAGATTGACATGACACATGAATTGCACAACATTTTTATTCAATTATCAAAAACATATGTAATTCTCACCAACTTTTGTTGACCCAAAACATTTTCAACTTAACATGTTTCAGGTTCTATTTGCTTGAAGATTTGAATTGATGCTTGAAGATATGTGTATAGCTTTATTCAATTTGATGTACAAATTCTAGAACAATTGTATGTAATTCATTTAAATCATTTAATGGAATCTATTATTCACCATGAGCTACTGAACAATCATCATTACGTGGCACCCCGATGTTTCCGCCATCGGTTGGGGTGTTACAGATTGGTATCAGAGCCATGGTTATAGGGAATTAGGTTATTAGAAAAATAATCTAGTCTATAACCATATGATTTAACCAGTACTTGTTTCTCTTACTTGCTATTCTCTATCTCCCTCTTACTTCTTATCCCTACTTTCATTCCTACAAGAAGGTTGCTCTCCATCAGTGGATCTACTCTTAGACTAATAGGACAAAATCCTCAGGTTTAACCTGAACCCCCTTGAGATCTCGTCGAAGTTCTAGATTTTAATAACGAACACGTGCAATCTGGAAGGGTGAACGCCTGTATTCTGAGTCTTCTGTCTAGGCTGGCATTGCGCATATATCCCAATCAGACGAGGGACCCGGATGCCTACCTGGGAATTCTCGGGATGAGTGTTCACTTATAGGCTAAAGCATGTCTTCATATGTTATTAGAATCTAGAGTCTTTGATAAGCCAACGTTTTCGTTTATTCGTTTTAATTAATGAATAAATGATTACATTCCTTGTATCACCTCATTCATTTCATGCCCTCATTGTGTCCCTTACGGATCATGTCTCCATGTCGTAGCACTCGCTATAACAATGGTGAAAACCAAGAGGAAAGTAACAACAATCACAACACCAACCACGACAACAACAAAAACAACAAAGGTGTTGATGCCCGACTGGCTGCGATTATCCACAACCCTGCTCAGGTTACAAATCCTAATCGTCCTGGTAATTTCAACTATGGTCAATGCTATGAATGTGGAAACCCAAATCACTACCATAACCGATGCCCTAAACTAAACCGAGATCAAGACCCTCCAGCTATTTAACAGCAAGTCCCACCATTTAAATGTTGTCTACCTTTAATTCTATGTATTGACACTTTTTGGATTCAAGTAATAAATTCAAATATTATCATAACATCTGTGTGCATGCTTGCTTTAATATGAACTAATTGCTATAACTATGATCATACGTGCTTACTTGTACAACAAATAGTTGACTACCAAACAATCTACTTAACGATTGGTAGAGGTTATCATGTCTTTCCAACAGTCGGGAGAGGCCCTACCACCTCCTCAACGACTGGTGGGGACTATCAGACCTGCTCAACAATCGGTAAAGTCATAAAAGGACACAAAACCTTAATGTAAGGTAAATTGGTGATTGCGGTCCGGAACGTAATCATGAATTTACAGGTACGTTAAGGTGGTGTGAAATGCTATCAAGATTTTCGGTAGTTAACCAAATGTAAACATTAGATCTCTAGTAGTTCATTTAGTAGCTCAACTCACACGTGACACGCCTCTTATCCACGCTATCCGAGACAGGTTACTCTATTCATTGTCATGCCCTAACATAAAATTTTTCAAGCCACACTTGTCCTAATTTTTATCCAATCCCCTTCAACCTTGTGTTTTCAATAAACTTCGGGACGAAGTTTCCAAAAGTAGGGGAGACTGTAACATCGCAAATTTTTCCCCAAATTTTAATTTAAAAACCCTTCATTTTTGTACCTAAGTCTTTATTCTCCTAATTCACAACTTATATATATATACATATATACATATATATGTGTGTATAATAATAATAATAATAATAATACATAATAACTATATTGTAGAAAAAAAAATTAGTAGTCCAAGCCCAAACCCAAACCACTCTTTCCCCTTTTCCTTATGGTTTTGGAACTGGGCCTGCTGAGCCCAAGGAACCGGCCCAACAAGCCTTGGCCCAGCAACCCTTGTGTTTGTTTAAAAAAAAAAAAAAAACCTGATGATCTTGCTTCTGACGGGTCTCGAACCCGGGCCACTCTCACACACAAGCACAAGTACCAACCAGCCGAGCCAGAGCTCATTTCATGATATAATCCTGATCCAAATTATATTTAAGGGCTTCTTATTTCACGTTTTTGGGTGCTGATGCTCGCTGCTGTTGCAGACGCGCGATTTCCCTCATTCCTTCCTTATTTGACTTCAAATTAAACACAGATATGGAAAATCAACTCGTGATTAGCTCGTTACACGCACCAATTTGTCATAATCTTCCTAATCGAGTCCAATCATCGCGTCAACATTCAATACGAGTCAACCATTACCCAATTTAAACCCACGAGCCTCTCACTATAAATTGGAACCTTCTCTACAGCCAACACTCGCCGAACATACTCTCTCTACCCTCAATTTCCTCTGATAAACCGTTTTGATCATCGTTTGCTCGTGTGTTGACTTTCCTAAATGACCGCTTCAAATCACACCTCGATGCACTGTAAGTTACAATTGATTACGTGGTTTTGTTAGTCGGCCCTGTTAGAACGATAGCCCCAACAATTTAGGAGCTATCGTTTGCTAATTGAACGATCTTGAAAGTTAGGGCTCGCATATGAACAATTGGGGAAGAACACTAGGATTTGCTATGTTATTTATATTTGATTAACAAGAAACAAACACAACCATTGGTCCAGACCAGATGGTTGTGTCTGTTGCATTTCACCCGAGCCACCCGGGTTCGAGTCCCGGCTGTGGCGAGTTCTTTCATTTTTTTTCAGTTTTTAACACATATAAACATATATATATTACTTTTAAACTTATAAATTCGTTTTTAAATATCAAAACCCTTTTATAAATTCTAAAAAAATTATTTTTAACAAATCTGATGTCAAAGCTTTATCTACAATTTTTATTTTTCTGAAATTCATTTATTTAATATTTATAATAATTAAATCAATTTTACACTATTATATTTATAAAAATCCATTAAAATATCAAAACGATCTTATAAATTTCCACAAAAATTATCCTGAGTTTTTATAACATTAATCTTTTCAGAAATGATTTTTATTTCTGAAAAATCATTTATTTAATATTTTTAATCAATTTTTGTTAGTTTTAATCATAATTAAATCATAATAAATCCAATTTTTAATATTTTTGCACCAAAATTTTATACAAATTATTTCTGATCATTTAGAACAGAAATATAATTTTTAAACTAATAATTCTTTAATTTTAGTATTTTTGAATATTAAGGTTAAGTTTTGACAATTTGTAATAAATAGATTTAAAAATCTATTTTAAAGGAAATAATTTTGCAAAAATTATTTTTATACTTTAAACACATTCTTGTAACCATCCTAGATTTAACATTTATAAAAAGATTTTTAGTTATTTATTTACTAAATTTCTCTCAATTGGCGAATATTTTTAATATTAATCAAACGAGCAATTATCCCCAATTCGAAGCCCTAGAACTTATACATTTGTAGACTTGATAGACTTAGACATATTTATTACCTTATTTTAGGGTGATACTTGATACATTGGGTCAACACAATTATCCAAATTTCTCAACAGATATAACATTTTACCAAGGTGAGTTTACATAGCCCCTTTTACTCTATTTTCACTATTTTTGGGGTGAAACATGTTTATAACATCATCATTGCAATTCAATCATCAATGTGTCTATGTGTTTTCTATGTTGCATTATGTCTTGAGCATGATTAGAGTAAGCACCATTCTAGCATAATCATTAACATTGATCAGCCGGCGGTATACATTGATAGATCTATTGGACTGACAATCCCACCCGGATACGTGCCTCCTACAAAGGTTACGTGGGTGTTTGTTATCGTATAACATATTGGACCATGAGCGTATGGTATGTATCATTTTATAACAGTCATCAGGGTTGATTATGCACTCGATTTATTTCTAGTATGTTCTCACATATGGACTAGATTGACATGACACATGAATTGCACAACATTTTTATTCAATTATCAAAAACATATGTAATTCTCACCAACTTTTGTTGACCCAAAACATTTTCAACTTAACATGTTTCAGGTTCTATTTGCTTGAAGATTTGAATTGATGCTTGAAGATATGTGTATAGCTTTATTCAATTTGATGTACAAATTCTAGAACAATTGTATGTAATTCATTTAAATCATTTAATGGAATCTATTATTCACCATGAGCTACTGAACAATCATCATTACGTGGCACCCCGATGTTTCCGCCATCGGTTGGGGTGTTACATGTCGGGTCACCAATGGGATGTCGGGTCTTGTCTTACGTAGTCTGGTTGTCGGTCAAACACACTTTTCGGACACATAATGGTCATGGACTGGACTTAGGGACTAATGAACCCGGCGTGTTATTAGTCTAACTTGACACATATCTTATGATAGGTCGCCAATAGTTGGGGCTATCATATCTTACAGACGGTTTACTCATATCACGCATATGGTTTACTCTTAAACGGAATACGCAACCTAAGGTGAGTTCACGGCCCCACATTTTACGGTTTATGTTTTCGGGGGAGAAACATGCTTAAAACTCTTTTATGACTTATGACTTGTTAAACTCTTATGGCTCATGACTCTTTATCACGTTATACTATGGCTTACTTATCGTACTATACGGTTCATCCAAAAGTCCCTTAGAAACCACTAACATGGGTATATGGCGGGGAAATATGGATAGCGCTATTGGGAACTGACAAACCGCACTCGACGGTTGGACCGGGCGGGTGCATATTGTCTCTAACAAAACAAGGTCTACCGGTGATGACGGTAGCCCATAGGAAACTAAGGGTCACTACACGGCTTAGTCAGCAATGGTTTCACCCGTATGAGTATCTTATTCTGCGCCTAGCTAGCGTTCTCACAAGCATAGTAGTAACTGTGATGGTAACGGTTTTTGAAGGATCACTTTAAACGTTTAAATAAAACCTGTGAACTCACCAGCGTTATATGTTGACTCTTTTAGCATGTTTTCTCAGGTCGCTAAGGTAGCAGCTGTCAGATAGGCGCACGAGGTCGCACTGGAGTCGTCTCGCGTCTAGGGTCTCATTTGCACGTTTTGGATTTATGAAATTTTGAACTTATGTTTTATTTCTGCATGACTTTTGTAAACTTTAAATGCTTCCGCACTGTTGAATGTTGGGTTTAAACTTATGCATGGTTTTTGTTTACGTATGTTTTTACATTTAGACGTCGTTTATTGTGACCGTTGACTTGGATCCTGGTGTGTCACACGACTCGCGGTAGAACTCCGCAGGTGGAAATTTGAGGGTGTGACAATGGGAGCCGAGATGGTGACCGACTAGTGGTGCTGTAATCGGATAATGGCGGTAGTCGAGTTTGGCGATGACAATGTTGTCACGGTAAGTGGTAGTTTTGGCAGTGGTGATTCCACGATGATGCGCGATGTTCCCTGATGGCGATTGTTTAGCGTGATGCGTGGTGGTCTTGATGGAGTGGAGTTTGTATACATGGGAACCGTATGATCAATTCTTGAGTTCCGACTTGGGATCGGGTGGTTCAGGAGGATTAAGGTGGTATTAGTCACATGTGGTGGTGCTACATGGTGCTTTCATTCACATAAGAAGGTGACTGAGTTTATTAGCCATGGAGGGTTTTGGATAGAATGATGACAATATTGAAGGTATGTAAACTTATGGGTTTAGATAACTTGATTTATTTGGCTTACCACATGAACGATGACGAGAAGGTAGCATGCTGAATTGTGTGAGTTCATGGGGGAATGTTGGCTTCGCATGGTTGTATTTTATATAATATGTATTTTTAGTTTGGGAACGAATGGATTAGGTCATGCTCTTAGGATGGTATGTGTTGGTGGGGATGGAGTGCATGGAAACTCTTTAGTAAATGGGTGTGGATATTAAATTGAATGTATGAAGAGTCGAGGATTGCGTATGACTCTTCGTTGTGGCTACACATATTAATTTTACATGTGGATCTTTGGTAATGATAAAAGCTAGAAGGGTGACATCTAAAATTTATTAAGCTTAGTTTGGATGCACCTCAATTATCTAATGTTCATCATGATCTTTTGGGTATTAATGACGTTTCTGCATTTTACCTTGGAATGGATTTCTTAGATCGCTTTGAAATCCTATAGCATATCCTGATGAGAACAAGTATGATAAGGTGAGTTCTTGTGCCCACTCTTTTAGTTATTATTTTTTTCTGATTTATGGTATAGTTTTAGCTATGGTTGTCACATAGTTTATGCCTAATGTGTTATTACATGGTTTATGTTATACTTGTTATTAAATATAATAGACTATGTTTGATAGCTACCTGATATGTCGAACTGAGCTATGACGGAAGTGGGACATGCCTGCTCCGACCTCTGGTATTGGTTTTGAGTCAGGGTTTTTACATAGTTTATATTATGTTTTTTTTATAAACTGAGCTATGACAGAGGTGGGAAATGCCTGCTTTAATCTCTAGCTTTAGTTTGCTTAAATAGACTGGATTGTTCTTTGTGTTGAAAAGCGAGATGCGCTTATTATATATTTGTAAGTGAAGTCTTGAGGTAATTAGGCAGAGTTTGCCTATCCTAGACTCTGATTTTTATTTTGTTTGGGGAAAAACAAATAAACGGATTGCGTTTATTGTTAACTCTGAGGTTGAGGTATTTTGTTAAATTTTATTTTCACAAATTAATTGTTTATATAAATTTATAAAACTTGAACTCACTCAGCGTAGCTGACTTTTGCATACACGTTAGATTGATTTCAGGTTAAAAGAGAGATGGATGGATGACTACTTGGCGATGAAAGAAGCTACCCGACAACAGAAGGCATTTCTAGTGGAAGACAACATTTGTTTACACATGATAAATTTTAAATTTGATTTACAATTGGATAAGTATTTGTCATGTGTTTTGTAGAATTTTATTCTAAATGATTTTCCGCTGCGTATACATACTCTTTTAAAAGAAAAATTTACTCATGCTTTTGCATATTTAAGAATTTTAACCCAACTGTTTGACACTGATTTTGCGGGTCTTACAACATGTTTTTATAGGCAACAAAATTTGGGCGTTTCAAATTCAAAATTAAACCGCCAAGTGTCAATACCCTGGTCATTCATAATGTTGAATGGTCGATTGACGTGACAGCAATCATAATGGTATAGCACGTGCATAGGTCATGCGACACCAATCCCAATTCGGATTTAAAATGTGTTCCTTTTTTGATTTTTCACGTTTCTCCGTACTTATAATTCAAATAACAAGAAAAGGAGTCTAGTAATATTCACACGTTCTTATAACTAGACTAGGGGGACATGATGAGGTAGGGCCCAGTTAAGTCAAACTGGCCCACACCACAATTAGTCTAACCTATTCATGAAAAGGCCCAATATAGAAAGGCCCAACTAGTTTAAGGGAATCAAAGACAGTCAACACAACGGTCAAACGAAGAATAAATATTAGCGAGATCTTTGTGCTAGTAATCCGGCAATGATTACCTCCTCCCTTTTTGGAGGAAGGTTGACTAACAACTGGATCACAAGCTATAAAAGGAGGATGAAGGTAAGACATAGACTCATTCATCATTTTCTCTATCACTATCTCTATACTATTCACCTTTATTCGAAAACTATAATTATTCTCATGCCAGAGGGTGGTCACGGGATTACTCCCAATCATGTGGCGAGTCCTAACGGTGTTCTTTTTTGCAGTCTAAGCCATTCCATTCATTCTGGACGGTTTGTAAGGGTCTCTTTGCATCATCTAGAAGATTAGATTACCTACCAGGTTCTTGTTTCTTCACCTCACACTTAGACGTTTGGCTGTCCCCAAGCAAACCTAACCTAGGCAAAGAGAGTAGAGTAAAAATAGGTTAGAGTAGTGTGACAAGTCATGACAAGTGTGAGCGAAAGATTTTAGCTAAAACAGGATTATACGATCATACAAGTCACAAAACTAGGTGCGAAAACCCTAGTTCTGAACAAATTGATAAAACACAAATCAAAACGCAATCAAGATCATTTTCAACATCATTTCATAGATTAACTTCTTTCAAATAAGCTTTTACAATCAGTTTTACGTTAATCTAGAACACACACACAATATCTCAAAACAACCTCTGAACCTGACCTAACACAGACACAACTGACAACTCTGTTACATAATCAAAATCACAAAACCTATTTATAGACACTGCACGTTCGCCCCTTTTCACTGGTCGAACGTGAGCCTTTTCCACATTCGCCCACTTCTACTGGTCGAATGTGTCTTCTTGTCAGTTCCATTCTTCCTTCGCCCGTTATCATCTACCTTCGCCCACTAATTATCTACATTCGCCCATAATGTTTACCTTCGGCCAATCACTAACACATGTTAATTATGTTTATCCAATCCTTAGTCGCAAAACGCATCAACAAACTCCCCCTCGACTATTGATTGGATAGTTTTCTCTGTTGGTCCATTGTCTTGTTCATCAACTTGATTCTGAGCTGTTTCTTCTGCTCAGTAGTCATTGGAGGTTCAAATGTTTTCTTCACCGGTTTAGACACATTCGCTATCTTCACTGTCTTACCAAGCTTACCCTCCAAGTTGCTTCCTGCATTGATGTCATACGCAAAACAAACTCCAACCACTTGAGTGTATTTTCTTGCTTGATCAAAGTCTTTTGGTTCATAGTAGATCGGATTGTAGAATAGCATGATGATGTCTTCAAAGGTGCAATTAATCAACCACATAGGATCAAATACATGAACATGCTTGTATTTATCCTTTCCATCTCTCAACACGATCACCGCTTCAGCCTTTCTCCAATCATAATACCAGAAGATAAAATCAGCACTAAAATGTTGTGGCATCGGCATCAACGGTATCTTCCTCATCACATTAGGTGCTTTGTAAATCAAAGTAATACGCTTCAGATTGGTTTGTGGATCAATATCCCTATGCACTTTTCTCCTGGGATATTGAGGCTTGAACCTATTCCATCTCGTACGACTTTCCCAAACCAATTTATCTGCGCACCAACCGACATGTGATCCATTTACTTCGGCACCTGACATTGGGAATCTGCATAAGTCTCTAACCGCCCAGTATGGTAGAGTAAGCAAGTCACAGAATCTGTTGAAGTACAGAATTCCGGTTTCCCATTTTGCAGCAATACATTTCAGCCTGCCTAAGTAAGTCCACCCGAGAGCTCTGCCTTTGAACTTGTCATTATGAAATCTGTAAAAGTTACCTTGAGCTTCAGGCTTTGGTCGGTTCTCATCCATTTCCTTCAATTTCTTCAAATAATTCTTCAACTCATCAGACTGGTTAGAAGAATCTATCTTATCAGTACCAAATACCTTCTCCACAAACTCTTCACTCCTTTTCTTAGCTTTCTGTTTTGCTGACTTATTTGGTATCTCAGTGAATTCAGGAAATACTTCATTTTCATCTGTTTGTCTGAAATACTGAGGGAACTCTTCATGAGTTATATCTTCCATCTCCACTTCATTGTTCTCAGGAGTCTGCACATCATCTGAATGACTTCCAATATCCTTTTCAGGAATATCTGGAATCGATTCATCCATCATAAACTCTTCAAAAGTTTTCCCTACCCTCTGTGCAAGACCATCTAGTATTTCCTTTGCCACAGATGCAGGTAATTCCCCTTCTTCAAGATCAGGATCTTCATATTCCAATTCATATCTTAAGTCATCAGTTTGGAATATCTCAGCGAAGCATCCTGTGAACTCAATGGTCCACTCTCTCTTTTCCAACATATCCTTATACAACTGTTTAGCATCATCAGACAGAGATCTCACCTTCTCATTCCAGAAAATACTTTCATCTGAATCAACGTTCTCACCTTTCTTCTTAGAACTTGATTCTCCAGTATCTTTCTTCTTTGGTGATCTCTTCTCATAAGTGAATCTAGAAGTATCATCTCCTCCATCATGATCACTACCACTGCTAAACTCATCTCCTTGCTTTCTCCCAGCACCTTCTGCATCATCATCATCATTGTTGGCATCATCATCATCGCTTTTCTCCGATCCATCATCATCCTCATCATCATCTTGTTCTTTCTCAGATTCAGAATCTTCATAATCGACTTTCTCTTCTTCTTCTTCTTCATCTTCTTCACCCTCTTTCAACTGGGGTGCCCTGCTATAAATCTCGTCAATCAAATTACTAAGGCGTTTATTTTCATTCCTTAGTTCTTTGTTATCTGCCTTAATCAGTTTGATCCTGCCCTTGTTTCTTTCACACTTTCTTTCAAGCTTTTCATTCTTAGCTTCCAACATCTTAATCTTATCATTTATCTCATCCTGATTAGATTTCGAAGCAACCACGATCTGAAGCATTTTCTCCTCATTCTGCTTGAATTTGGCAATCTCAGCTTGTTGAGCAACTAACATCTTCATCATATCTTCCATTTTCTTATTCACTTGCTTCATAACATCGTCATCCACAGTTACTTTCTTCGACTTTGATTTAGATGGCTCAACTTCAACTACTTTCTCCTTCTGAGGCTTTCTAAACAAATCGAGCACTTTATCCAAATCGACATTGAATTGATCGATTGGTAAAGTCTCTGCCTCTTTCGTTTTCTTCTGCTTCTTGGCGACAGGTGAAGATAGCTTAGATGATGTACCAGCATCAGGTACTCTTTTACCCTTCAATAGCTGAGCTAATTCTTTCTCTCTCAGCTCTTTTGTACTTGACTTCTTGGCCATGGTCTTTTGCTTCTTTGTCTTTCTAGGCAAATTAACCACCACAGTGTCTCCAACACTCAGTTCTGCTAGGTCAACACCTAGACTCTCATCTTCAACAGATTTCTTCCTTCTCTCAGCTTCTTCAATCGACTTGTTCAAGGATTCAGACTCACCAACCATAGTGGCCTTACGTTTGGTGGTCCTCACATTTTCAGTATCAGAATCCCACTGTTTCTCTACTTCAGTCTCTTCTGAATCTAGCGACTCTTCGTCCACCAAACCTGATCCTTTCTTCGCTGTCGATTCTGTCTACCCGCTTGTTGCTTAGAGCTTCCCTGATCCACAGTCTTTCCCTTGCCCTTCCCTTTGGCTCCAGGATTGACTACTTGTCTCTTCCTCTTAGTGTTTGAATCAACATACACTAAGGGATCATCATTGTCCGAATCACTATTATCATGCCTTGCTTTGTTCTTGCCAGGATCAGTGTAATCCTGACGAGCCAAAGCACCAAATAATCTCCTGTTAGGTGGCTTCTCACTATCAGGCACACCTTTGTAACCCTTCATTCTCATCAATGTTCTAATGTTCATATTATCTTGACCTAGGATCATAGTCGGATCCTTTTTCAACATAGGATACTTATAGTCAAAGATCATCATCAGAAATCTTGGATATAACATGAACTTCTTGTTCTTCATTCCTTTCAGCATCTCCAGCATATGATCAAGAATCATCCCAGATACGTTAAATGGTTTGTTGAGTGTCAACGCAACCATTAACGAACTTAAACTCCTTCTCATGACATCATATCCACCGCTCACACACCCAAATACGTGGATAAGAACATGTGCAAAATACTTAAACTGCACTCCTAGCTTCCCCTTATACATAGATCCGTCAGTAATTGGACCTTTGTATTTCATTCGTAAGAAACACGCTTTCTGCTCTGTCCATGACAACTCCCTGGGATCTTCACTATCTTCAAACTTTATCTGTAACGCTTCCCGAATATCAGCTTCAGTCAAGAACATCTCCATATCCTGAATCTTGCTCTTGATGATCGTTTGACTCTCCCAGTAGTCATACTTCGCATTTTGGTAGAAATCTTCAATGATGTCTTTGTATATGATGGTTGGTGTGGCTAATGCATGAACTATTCTGCTCCTCTTCAGAAACTCTATGATCCCAGTGAACTCCGTATTCTTCTCTACATCACCGAGATATGCGCAACAGTTATGCGACCTTTCAAACGGCCAACTGCTTGGAACAGACGTTTCTGCTTCTGGCACCGGATCTGTAACAGTAATCTCTGTTGGAACTTCAACATTAACTGCTGGTGCTTCAATGTTCTCGGATTGATCAGCCATCTGCACATAAAAATCAAATAAACACGTCAAAATACAAAAACGACAAAAAAATTACAAAAATTCTGGTCAAAAATATACTGCACATTCGCCCGTTTTAGAATGGTCGAATGTGAGATAATTTGGTCGAATGTGAAAATAATGGTCAAATGTGAACATGATCTAAGTAAAAAGTCACTTTCGTCCAGATTATTCCACCTTCGTCCAAACCAATTCCACCTTCGCCCTTTTATTTCAACCGAAGGTGAAATAGATTTCCCCCAAAATTTAAAATTTTGCCAATTCAGTTTTTAACATGTAATTTTGATCCTAATATGACCTATCATGACCGATTAACACTTGTTCAAAACCAATTGTCAAAATTATTCAGTTTTCATGAGTTTTAAAGTAGAATTAGGTTTTAACTGGTTCAATCGATCAAACGAACATCTAATCATTGTTATAAACCTAATTCCTTTTGTATTCTCCCCCTAAAACTTATGAAAAGTGATCGGAAACAAAAACCAGTAATTAACAAACATCTTAAACCCCTAGAATTGAAACCCTAGGTCCGGTTTAAAATCACGAAGATTCTGATCTGTAATGATGTCCATTACCTGTGAAATTTATCTCAAAATGATCAGGAATAAGCAGGGAACAAATCAGTGTATCAAAAGAAAAACAAGCAACAAGGTCTGGTTATCAAAGAAATTTGAAAAAAAATTTGTGAATGAGAGGTTCGAACCTGGATTGACTTATATATAATAGCCACCTTCGCCCGTTGGTGGTGGTCGAATGTGGGTGAAGTCCACATTCGCCCCAAATAAATGGCACGAATGTAAAACAAGTCCACCTTCGCCCCTAATTAAAGACCCGAAGGTGAAAAATGTACCTGAATGTGGAAATGACACCCGGAAGTGAAATATTCCACATTCGTCCAAAACCATTATGGTCGAAGGTGATGATTTTTCCACATTCGACCCAATTAAGGGGCGAATGTGAAATGGAAAAATCTGAAAATTTCGCCAAATCACGAATTCGAATCCCGTTCAACATTTTTCAATCCGTTAAACTTCCAAAACTCAAATTTTCACTTTTTGAATAATACAAAGTCCAGATGGTGTTATCAAATCTCAGAAATTGACCATCAAGCATCCCCGGTTATCAAAAATAAAGCAGAAATGCAAATCTTTTTGGATTTTCTGAAATTTTATCAAAACACACCTAAAATCTTTTTGGATTTTGTATCTTTTTGACAATAAAAGTAAAATGCAACAAAGTAAAAATGCATCAAAGTAAATGAAAGCAGTAAACATTTTGTGATTTCCGGTAAAAGGATCATATCAGTTTTCTGAGAAATCTGAACACAGCGTTGATTTGTTTTAATATTATCATTAGAAACAATATGTGACACGGCAATTGCTGATATTGTGGTCCACGTAAGCTCACATGCAGACAATTACGCAATGCTTTAAAATGATACGAATTAGATGTATTAGACTAACACATTGTGGTTCCCACACACACGACATACTCCCGTATCAAGAAATAAATGCACAAAGACTCATTGTAAAGCGTGATTATGCTTTCGTCGTCTGTAATTTTACAAGATATAATGCATAGAGGTATACAGGTCAGCAAATTAATGCAGCAAAGTAACATATGCATTATACCAGGTTGAGGACTGATATTAATCATGATTTGCATCAATGATCAATACGATGTAATAGATAATCTTTGATCATCATATAACATGGAAAGTTCCTCAATTCGGTAAATTTAGGATTTGGCATATAGCTCTTTTATAAAGACACCCTGTCTGATCTAGGTCCGTAATGACTTACAGCAGAAGATCAGATAGGCTATCCCCAGACAACTAATAACATAACGACCCTAAACCTCCGAGTTTTGTACAAATACCCTATCAAACGAAATTACGGTACTAAGACCATATGTCCATGAGGTGTTCAGCCACAAACGCGTAGTTTGTTATGTTTGTATCACTAATGCACGCAATATTTAGTCTACGAAGCCTATCAGCACATCACACGTAATCAATATACGTCTCATTATACTATACAATTCTTTAGCCTGTGTCAGATCCCCACTGATGTACTATCATTTCCTCTTTTTATCCAGGAAATCATTTTGATTTTTCTAATTTTTAGGTATTTTGAAAATTTTTCAATGTTTTTGGTTTTTCTGATTAAATGACTCCCCCTAAAATAAAGAACATATTTTTGGATTTTTAATTTTTCTGAAAAACAAAACAAAAATTTGAAAGAAACAATCCACTTGAAAGCATCAACTTCTTTGAGGATTAAACAACCCCATCGAAAGCATCAACTTCATTGAGGATTATGATAGTAAAGAGAAATTCCCAATTAGCAAAGAGAAATTCCCAATTAAAAAAAATTAAAACTAAAACTAAAAATTAAAAAGTGATAAACCGAGGAGCCGATTAGTCCTGTTTTTCCTTTATATTGTTTACTTTTAAAAGATATTCAAAGCGGGATCTGTCAAAAGCTTTTGTAAACAAATCTGCACGTTGGTAGTCAGTATGGATTTTGACCATATCAATCAATTCCTTAGCGTAACAATCACGGATAAAATGATATTTAATCCGGATATGTTTCGCTTTAGAATGATTTTCAGTATTTTTAGTTAATGCAATTGCGGCTTCGTTGTCACAGTGTATAGGGGTTTTAAGAAACTGCAAACCGTAATCGACCATCTGTTGTTGGATCCAGAGCACTTGCGAACAGCAACTCGAGGCTGAAATGTACTCGGCTTCACATGTAGACAGTGCGACAGAAGTCTGTTTCTTGCATTGCCAGGTAATTAACCTGCTCCCTAAAAACTGGCAACCGGCTGTAGTTGATTTGCTGTCTTTGTCACAGCCGCCCCAATCTGCATCACTAAAAGCAATAAAATCAAAATCATCATCATTAGGGTACCAAAGTCCTTTTGATGGACAACCCTTCAGATATCGAAGGATACGCTTGACCGCCGTCAGATGACTTTGTTTCGGCTTCGATTGATAGCGAGCACAGAGACACGTTGCATACATAATATCTGGTCGAGACGCTGTCAAATACATCAGAGATCCGATGATTGCTCTGTATGTAAATGGGTCTGTCAGCTCCCCCTTAGCATCCACTCCAATCCCGTGATTGGGTTGAATCGGGGTATCCATCGGCTTAGAGTCCTCCATCTGGAATCGGCTCAAGATGTCGGATACATATTTCGTCTGGTGAATGAAGATCCCGTCGGGTCTTTGGTCCACCTGTAGGCCGAGGAAAAACTGCATCTCCCCCATTGCGCTCATTTCGAACTTTTCCTGCATGACAGTTTCGAATTCCTTGCATAAAAGTTCGTTAGTTGAACCAAAAATAATATCATCAACGTAAATCTGTACTAGAAGCAAATCATCTCCCGTCTTGTTCGTGAAGAGGGTGCAGTCGACGAGGCCGCGCTTGAATCCTTTGGAGATGAGGTATGTACTTAGCTCCTCGTACCACTGTCTTGGAGCCTGGTGCAAACCATATAAAGCTTTGTTCAGCACGTAGACCTTATCCCGGTGGATTGGGTCCTCAAAGCCTGGTGGCTGCCCGACATAAACCTCCTCCTTGACTTTCCCGTACAAAAATGCGCTCTTGACGTCCATTTGATAGACTTTGAATTTCTTGTATGAAGCAAACGCGAGGAACATCCGAATAGCTTCAATTCGTGCTACTGGTGCATAGATTTCGTTGTAATCAATTCCTTCGATTTGATGGAAACCCTGCACAACCAATCTGGCTTTGTTGCGAACAATAACTCCACGATCATCCTTTTTGCACTTAAACACCCACTTAGTGCCTATTTTCTTTCTTCCCGGCGGCAAATCTGTGAGCGTCCAGACTCCCAATTTCTGGAATTGCAATAACTCCTCCTGCATTGCCTCAACCCAGGCATCTTCATTCAAAGCGTCTTTGTATGTCCTTGGCTCTACCTGCGACACATAACATGCAAACGACCAATCATTTTGACTACCAGATTTTTGAATTTTGGCATATAATGCTAAAGCACCAAAACTCTCTGGCGAGTTAACGCTTTTCAGCTGCCCTCTGGTCATAACACCACTTCCAGGATCACCGATAACTTGCTCCAGCGGGTGAATACGATGAATCCGAGATTCCGGATTAACAGGTACAATCACTCCCGTCTGAGCAGTCAAGTTTTCTACAGCATCCTGATCATGACCCATGTTTGATGATGAAGCAACATCTGGAGTTGGAATTGGGTTCACAGGTTGCACTTCTAATTCTTCTGCATGTTCAAGAACTGCTTCTTCAAATTGTTCATCTTCAGATTCTGAAGTGTCTAATGAAGTTGAAGCCTCTTGAAACATCTCTTCCTCTTGTATAGGAGCACTGGTATCATTAGAAGCTGGTGGGGGGTTTACGGTGATTGGACGCATCAACGGTGAAGTTGCCGCGTTTTCACACTCGTAAAGTAATCTGATAACAGCTTCTTCAACCAAGCTATCTAGGTTGAATGATTCAAAGAAATCTTTGTAATCAAACATCAAATCAGGGCCCGTGCCTTGCAAATTTTGAGTGTATCGTTGAACTTCCACGTTAGCCCAATCCTCCACTTGACGAGTTCGCTTGTTGAATACCCATTTGAGCGGGGTTGCATATCCAACAAAATATCCCTCCTCAGCTTTAGGACTGAACTTCTCACCTGGATTCAACATCGTGCATGGCGCCCCGAAAGGTTCTAGATACTCTAAATTGGGCTTTCGTCGGTGTAACAGTTCATAAGATGTTTTTCCAATCTTCTTCACTGTTAGAACCCGATTTAATGTATAATTTGCTGCATAAATCGCCTCATTCCAGAACATTACCGGAAGATTTGAATCAGCGAGCATTGTTCTAGCCGCCTCAATTAGAGTCCTATTCTTTCGTTCAGCAACACCGTTCTGCTGTGGGGTATACGGAGCCGAATATTCATGATGTATCCCTTTGCTTTCACAAAGTTCATCCATCTTGGCGTTTTTGAACTCCGTCCCGTTGTCACTCCTGATTCTTTTTATCTTCAAATTGTAGATATTCTCCAATCGAGTGAACAGAACTTGTAGGTTGGTAAAGGTGTCGCTTTTGTTCTTCAAACACATCACCCATGAAAATCTTGAATAGTCATCAGTGACAACTAAACAATAAAGCTCTCCAAGATGACTTTTGCGCTTGTCTGGTCCGAAAAGATCCATGTGCAATCGCTCAAGCGGCATCTCAACAGAGTTAACTTTCTTCACTTTATGGGACTGTTTGTGTTGTTTTCCTTTCATACAACTTACACACTTGTCGTTCAGATGGAAATGTTTCACGTTTACTCCATCGACAAGTCCATTTCTCACCAGTTGATTCATTTTCCTCAGATGAATGTGCCCCATTCTGCGGTGCCACATTATCGATTCTTTTTCGGTCGCCTTGGATAGAAAGCATGTTATTTGTCCCTGTGATGTCATCGCCTTGGACATGTCAAGAATATAAAGATTGTTGACTCGAGGTGCCATCAACATTACCCACTCCTTTGGAATTTTGAAGCCCGGTTTGAGAATATAACAAGATTTGTCATCAAAATGCACAGAAAATTGTTTATCGCATATTTGACTGACGCTCAACAGATTATAGTCTATCTGCTTGACATAAGAAATCCGCTCGAAAGTCACAATCCCATTACTCAAACTTCCTTCCATTGTTATATAACCTCCTTTATTACCCGCGAAAGCGACATACCCTCCATTAATGTTTTTCACATCAAACAGCAATGCGAGATCCCCCGTCATGTGGCCTGAAGCTCCAATATCAACAATCCAGAGACTGCTAATAGGGCCAGCTGAAGCTCCCTGCACACAAAAAGTAAACATTTTGTTCTTTCGGGGGACCCAAGCCTGAGTCTTGGGCCTTTGAACATTGGCTTTCAAAGAAACATCCTCATTAACTTTTTCAACAACTTTTTGTTTTGGATCAATCTTTTTCTGATTGTTCAAAACATTTTCCTTTTTCTCACTTACCTTTGAAGAAGAAGCTCCCGAAGTACCATTGGGTGTCCAAGATTGTTCAGACCTTTTAAGAATACGAATTTGAGATTTTGGTTTCTCAATTGGTTTCTGAACATTGTTAACAAAAGTAACTTTCTTGGCAACCTTATCTGAGTTAACAGACTTAGGTCCAACATTTGTTTTGACAATCGGTTTTTGTGGAACCTTTTGCCTATCAACTGTTGAGTTCACCACAGGCTTTCTCCAAGATTGTTCCATAGCAATCCGATTTCTTTGATCATATTGGATTGGACGATTGTTCCTCATTTGAAAATTGTTTTGATTATAAAATTGTTGTTGTTGAGGAACAACTCGTCTATGTGGTGGAACATAATGATCAATCGGTTTTCTCATGGAATTTCTAACTTCAACCTCATGTCTTTTATGCCTTACATATGGACACTGAGCAAGTAAATGCCCGCGTTCTCCACATTTAAAGCATTTTCGATATTCTTCAAAAACATAATGAGCATTTGGTGGAGCAAATGATCTAACAGGATATTGATCATTATAATGTTGATTCCTCAAACTCTCAGGAAGTGGTCCTTTAGAGTAAGTGGGCTCATGAAAACCATTTGCATTGTCATTTGGTCGAATGAACTCAGTGACATGGACCTTTGGTTCTTGAGGAACATCCGAAAACAATTTCTTTAAAACTTCTGGTGGAATTTCGTTTGTTCTCTCATGTTTTGGAAACCAAATAGTGCTTTTTTGCCAGATTTTGTCAAGTTTAGAATAGTTAACGTTTTTGATTGGAAATTCTTCATCAGATATGATCTTATCGGATCCTTCCATCCGATAGAACACTTTGACAGGTTTGTCACATTGTTCATTCAACTCAACATTCTTAACACCATTATCTTTCTTAACATCATTCTTTTCAGACTTTTTATCACGATTAGCATTTGCCATCGGATGAACATGATCAGATGGTGACACTGGTTCAGTAGTAATGATGTGATTTTCTTTTGGAATCTCACATACATTAACAGTTTGATCACTACCAGTATCATCATCCTCTGAGTCTGAATTCACGCTTTCAGCATAAACACCCTCATCATTCAAGCCTAAAATCGGTCTCACATCGGAATAAGGATCACCAATACTCGAGGTATTAGATTCCATTTCCGATGATGAGTCTGATTTTACCGAACTCTCCGGTATAACTTGATGATAGTTATGATTTTCAAAAAGAACCGGAGATGGTACAGACTTGTAATTGGTGGTGTTATCATCAATGATATGGTCTACCACATAAGCAACATTCTTATAACTTTCCAACTTTTTGTTGATCTTTTCTGCAAAGCATTTTATGGCTGCCATTTCCAACTTGGTGTTTTCAATTTCATTGATATAGTTATTTATTGCTAATTGTTTCAATGACAAAGTGTTTTTCAAGTCGGAAACGTCCTTTTTATAGCCATCTAATACTTTGTTGAAAGCATTCAACTCTTTGCGAGTAGATTGACTGTTCATGATAGCACTATCACGTTCAATACGGAGTTGTTTAATCTCCTCAGTCAATCTATCACATTTCTCACAATGTTTAACAGTTTTAACATCAGTGCTAGAATCAGAACTTACAGGTTTAGGCGGTTCAGTCATGGCCATTAGTGCAAAATGAGCTTCCTTTCCAGTGAAAAACTTTGAGTAATCAATCTTGGTGAAAGCATCATCAGCAATGCACGACTTCCTCGTCATTAAAAAGTCAGCTTCTGCCAGCAGCTGATCAATATCATCATCTAAAGAATCAACACTTGCCTCTGTGTCTGATTCGCTCTCAGAATCTGAATAAACTGATCTACACTCTTCAGGAACATCAGTAACAGAATCAATCACCATTCCAGAATTCGTTTCCTCAGCCTTAACCTCAACAGGTTCATTCTCCACTTCCATCTCAGTCTCAGAATCATCACTTTCACACTCCTCAGTTTCTTTCTTCTCATCAACCGCCACCGACTCTTCCATATCAACCTGATAAGCAACACATGCCACATTCCCACCAGTAGTCACTTCCTCAACTCCTATTTGCATACCCGACCAGTCAAACCTTTCATCCTGTTGAGTCACCGAAGCTTGGTTCTGACTCGCATTCTGTTGAGTCTCATTAGGTGTAGTGATAGGTACAACTATTCGGTTTGTGTTGTTAGGAGATTGGTTTTGAATCTGGTTTTGAGTGTTTGGTTGTCTGTTTTGGTTGTTAAAGTTTCGGTTTTGGTAGTTGTTGTTATTTTGGTAAGAAACTTGGTTTTGTTGTTGACGGTTCTGGTAATTTGCATTGAAAGGGTTTCGATTACCTTGTTTAGGTGGCTGGGTGCATTCCCTTTTAAAATGTCTTTTTTCTCCACAATTAAAACAGGTAACCTTCTCCTTGTTGAATCCGTAGGTTGTGTTGGGAGAAGTTGCCAAATCAGTCCTGCCAGTTTTCTCAATGAACTCTGTTGCTCTTCTCATGATACTCGCAAAAGCCCATTGGATGTCAATGAGTTCCATCTCTTCCTTGTCAATCTGTGCATAGTCTTCGTTGGTTAAGTTGTTGTTCCCAATCTGACTAGCAACTAACCCATTGTAAGATGAAACCATTGCTGAGACTAATGCAATGTGTTGCTGAGCAACCTCCACAGTCACATTTCCCAAGTTATATGTATCCAAAACCACCGGTTGTTGATTAGGTTGAGTAACTTGGTTTACTGGTTGTTGTGATTGGTTAGCGGTGTAAAAATCTGCTTGTTGCATTGGGGAGATTGGTGAAATGTAGGAATTGTATTGTGGTGGTGTGTATGATGGTTGTGAATAGGATGATGTTTGTGTCAAGTAGTTGGTGGTTGGTTTTGATGATTCCATGACATTGGAAATACATGCAACATGTGGTGCAATGCTTCCTGAGCTCGAGTTACCAACTGGAACTGAAGTGCCTCCAAAATACAAACTAGGATTCTGAGGAACCTGTACACCATAACTAGACAATTCAGACAACAAATGCATATATCTAGGAGTTAGTTCTTTTAAAGTTTCATTATTAATAAAAGAAAAATTCTCAAACTCTTTGACCAATTCTTCCATTCTCAGGCTCCTAGCCTTCTCATTACCATCATGCTTCCTCTTAAGCTTATCCCAAAGCTGCTTTGATGTAGTAAATGTCCCAAACTGATGCAACAGGTCACTTGTGATTGCCTGTGTTAATTGGGAAAAAGCCTTCTTCTCCACCACATATTTCTTCTTCTCGTCCTCAGTTAAGCTTTCCAAAGGAATCATTTCACTTGTGTTCTCCAAAATCGGTGCTGTGTAACCTTTAACAATCATGCTCCATGCCTCTGCTCCTTCCACTCCCATGCCTTCCAAATGGATCTTGAACATGGTATGCCACTGATTATACTCTTGCATTTCCATGAGCTTCGGTGGCCGAGTTCCACTACCTGTAGACAAATCCTTAATCAAAGTAGAAATAGCATTAGTGGTTTGAGTATTTACCGCCGCTGCTGCTACTCCCCAGTAATCAGATTGTAGTGCCAGATGTGCTACACTTTGAGGCATTGTGCTTGTTGTTGCCATGTAGTTAAGTGGTTGTGAAGACTGTGTGTTCGTCTTTTGCGCTGCCACTGTCCATGGGTCCATCGTTTGCTGTTGTGGTTGTGTTGTTGCTGATCCGGAGTAGTTTGAAAACGCCACATAATCACAAACTAAGAAAAATCTCAACACTTAGAAAAATTTTCAACAAAATCCTAGGTTCGCCCAAAATATACTAGGTTCGACCAGAAAATCCTATGTTCGTCCAAACTTTATCACTCTCGACCCTTCTGATTCTAAGTTCGCCCAAACAGTAACACCCGAACGTAGATATGACCAGAATGTAGAAACAAAATAACACCTTTCCACTTTCGCCCAAAACAAACCCGGTCGAAGGTGAAAATATGTACCCGAAAGTGAAAAGTTCAACAAGAAATTTCAGGTTCGTCCACTAACTACTCAGGTTCGCCCACTTTTCAACACGTTCGACCACTCAACTCAAGTCAGGTTCCAGGTTCGCCCACCACGATCAGATTTCATTTTTGAAAAACGGTTATTGTTTGAAAAACGGTTATTCTGATCTCAGATTTTCAAAAGTTCATGAATTTGAATGATCTCAATCAGGTTATGTTTCGGAATAGATTTGGAGCAATTTTAATTCTTGGAAAACTTGAATTCGACCACAAATTCTTCTTTAAATCGATCAAAAACACTTAAAAACAATGTTTATGTAAAAACAGATGTATTTAGGTCAAAAACATGTCCAAATCAGCTCTGATTTTATCAAATTCGTTATTGTATGATCCTCTTTGCTCTGATACCAATTTGTGAGCGAAAGATTTTAGCTAAAACAGGATTATACGATCATACAAGTCACAAAACTAGGTGCGAAAACCCTAGTTCTGAACAAATTGATAAAACACAAATCAAAACGCAATCAAGATCATTTTCAACATCATTTCATAGATTAACTTCTTTCAAATAAGCTTTTACAATCAGTTTTACGTTAATCTAGAACACACACACAATATCTCAAAACAACCTCTGAACCTGACCTAACACAGACACAACTGACAACTCTGTTACATAATCAAAATCACAAAACCTATTTATAGACACTGCACGTTCGCCCCTTTTCACTGGTCGAACGTGAGCCTTTTCCACATTCGCCCACTTCTACTGGTCGAATGTGTCTTCTTGTCAGTTCCATTCTTCCTTCGCCCGTTATCATCTACCTTCGCCCACTAATTATCTACATTCGCCCATAATGTTTACCTTCGGCCAATCACTAACACATGTTAATTATGTTTATCCAATCCTTAGTCGCAAAACGCATCAACAACAAGCCGCCTCCTAAGAGTCCCACTTACTTAACACATTGAAGGGAAAGGGAGCATAATCCTCGCGGAGGCGGCATCCCTATCCCTCTTTAGAGTAATCCGCGAGACCCCCTTTTCCCGGCTATTTCATGGGCCAAAAGCATATGGGCCGGGCAAGGCCCGAACCAGCTAGGCCTCCTCGTGGGCTTTTCCCAAAGCCCACAACTTCAGTTATAAATAGAAGACTTCATCTCCTTTCCAAGGATCCGAAAATTATCATATGTACAAAAGAGTTAGAGAAATCATTTAATACTTTGTAATCTTTCAAGTAATAATACATGTAACACCCCAACCGATGGTAGAAACATCGAGGTGTCACGTAGTGACGATTGCTCAATAGCTCATGGTACTAAAGTGTAAATTTGAATACATTGAATTGAATACTTTATTACATGGAAAGAAATACAATTATTAAAAACGAACAATCTAAACTGAAATACAATAAATCTCAATCTAAGTCTAAGTTCCAAAAGCTTAAAAGTGATCTCATAACAACCTGAAACATGTACGAAAATAATTTTGTCAATACAAAATGTATTGGTGAGCATACTCTGTTTGAATAAATATAGTAGAAAAAGAGTTTCGCAATTCACATGTTATACTGTCTACAATTTAGTGTTCTAGTTAGGTACAAATGTCACCCAAAATCAAACCTTTAGAGTAGAAATGATATCCAAGAATAATGGGATATCTAGTATATATGTATAGTAGTCGCCCAATAGTATATATAGTATGCGACAAAGCAAGTAGTTTACACATAACGATAGTCAAGTTCTACTTATTGCTATGCTAGGCCCACACCGGGTTAATGATTAAGGTAATAAGTACACACTATCAGCGATCAACAAGTAAAACACATATAAAAATTGCGACTGTGAATATAGAATAAAACATCATTAAGAGAGTGAAGTAATAAGCATACATGGGTCACCCCAAAAGTGTAAACATGAAAAAGGGGAAAGATATACTCACAGTTTGC
Source organism: Ambrosia x helenae (assembly GCA_030844895.1). NCBI lineage: Eukaryota > Viridiplantae > Streptophyta > Magnoliopsida > Asterales > Asteraceae > Ambrosia > Ambrosia x helenae. Next base: position 62,050,323 of record CM061227.1, on the reverse strand, counting down.
GAAAGAGATCAAAATTCAACTTAATCAGTCGTGAGCTATGTAATGGGAATTCCGTGGAATTCAACCTATAATGTATATGAATACTAATAAGGAAATGTCTAAGAGTCTAAAGTATCTAGGGTCTAAGGCATTAGGGTTTGCTAAGTCGATTTGGGGAATTAGAGTTTTTATGATAAATCACATTAATGTAAAAGTGGTATGTCAAAAATAATATATCAAAGTTTGTAAGTCTGGTTTAGGTAATGTAATTTTTACAAATTGATTATTTAGATAAAAATATGTTTTGGGAATAATTAAAGCAAAATAATTTAGTTAATTACTTTAATTAAATTATAATAAATACAATAATCATAAATGTATAAATAAATAATTATGAGTCACACAATGATCAAGCAAATAATAACTAAGACTTTCCAACGTAAGAATATTCTATTTTATAAGAAAAGTATTTATAAATCAGATGTTTAAATAGCATAACTAAATAAATGTTTAATTACGTCTATTTAAACGTAAATAAGTCTAAAAATACATGACATAACCCAAAAATATTATTTTTATTGAAAATGAATACTTTCTGATGTAAATAAATAGAAATAATTTTCCCATAATTTTTCTAAACTTATTTATATTTAAAACTGATTTAACGAATTTAAATCATGTTTAAATGATTAAATGATTTAAAATATTTATTTTCAGTTTTCAGAAAATAAAATTATGATAATTTTCTATGAGGTGTCAAGAAGCTACACCTAACACTACAAGAAAATGAAGCTAATGCAACCCTGGCAAATAGTTGCATTAGGCCTTAAAAAGGTTGCATTAAGCCTAATGCAACCTTTTATCAAGGGTTGCATTAGGTGAAGTTGCATTAGACCTAATGCAACCTTTTTATTAGATAATGCAACTTTTTGGAAAAGGTTGCCTTTACTATTCAAATGCAACCTTTTTATAATGCAACCTTTTTTACACGGTAATGTAACTTTTATTTACTTTGAAATGCAACTTTTTCATACTCAAATGCAACCTTTGCTAGATTCAAATGCAACCATTATTATTTGTTAGTACAAATTTGCAACCTTTATTTTAGATCAAATGCAACACTTACTAAGATTTAAGTTACAACAAATGCAACCATTTTACTGTCAAATGCAACTCTATAACATTAGTGTATGAAATACTAAAATTTCCAATATTATGAAATAATATCTCAATGGCACCAACAATTAATATAATAACATAAATATAGTAGATAATCTTATATTGTAATTTAACACATGTTCAAACTCAAAATAACAAGGTAATATAAAGAGTTACTAACTACAACGATAAAAAGTAACGAAAACCTCCTACTCATCTCTAAGTACTCCTTTAGGTAGTTTTTCCATAATACTTCGCAGCGTAGCTTCTAGCTCAGCTTCTTTCTCTTTCTGCATGGCTTCTATCTCAGCTTTTTTCCTTTGATGGTCTGCCTCAATTTCTTTTCGCATTTCAAGCAATTGTTTTTTTTCAACTTCAATGCCCGCTTTGAATGATTCCATAAGCCCATCCGGAATCATGTATTGTTCCTCACTGTTATCCATCTTTTTTATCATTTTTTTAGTAACACCTCTACCATAAAGTCGAAGATACCCATCATACTCCTTGTTCATGACAGCCGTAAAAGGATCGACCGAATCACTTCCATCTTCTGAAGGCTTGTAATTCTTCATTTGTTCCTTCAAAAGAGAATAAAAAAATAATAAAATACCAAAAATGTAGCCAATAAATCAACAATACAAGTTTCTTATTGAACCACCATTTTTGTTTTCACAGCAAACGAAACTTTATAATATAAACAACCATTAACAAATACAAGCTACAGAGTTACATTCATTCCTATTCTTTTAATCCTACTCTGTCCAAATCTATACATCAGCTTTTTTGGTTAGTTTTTGGCTGACGAAGATACAGAGTTTAAGTGTTGCTGATTGGGATAGTTTGCTAGAAAGAACACATACAGTATACTTAATGCAAAATGCTTAATGAAAAACTAGAAAGAACTTACAATTTTCATTGCAGTGTCATCATATGTATCAAGATATGTACGCCCTTCAGTCCTTTTACGTGTACGTTCAAAAACTTTGGCTAAACTAGGTAATTCCTTGTTTGGGTCATCGTTTCTCTGTATTCATGGTAACATACATATATTTAAAAAAAATTCAGAATCAAATCATAATCTTGAAGATTAAAAACACTATTCACAAGCAAAACCAAGACATATTACCATCTCTTCACGAATTCTAGCGAAACTTTTTGGGCCGGCTGTGTGCAAATTCTTTTGAGACATGCGAATTTCCTTAGCCCGCAAACAACGCTTCTGATACACATTAACATAAACGACCCCATTAATAAAAAACTCTAAATAACAAATACTAGTAATAGATAAATTGCCAAGAAAATTACCTCCACATCTTTGTTACTCCACAACCTCAACAACTGCGAGAAATGATCAGCTGGAATGTTTTTTGGTCGATTCATCAATCTTGTTTTGTTGTCCTTATATTGATAGAAGTGTTTTTTCTTGAACCTACATTTGTGTCTCTTATAGGCGCTTCCAATAGTCTTCAAAACCCAAGTTTTAGCAGCAATGGGCACATCGTATTTTTCCTTTAAAAATGTTTAAATTTAGTTAAAAAAAAATAAATATAAGAAATAAAAAAATAAACTACTTAACACCTTACCAAGACATACTCCCATATTTTATCTTTATTTGGCACCTTATGCCATGAGGTATAGGTCAAAGGGGCATAACTGTAGTTACGGGCTATTGTACCCAAAAATCGAGAGAATTTTCCGACTATATCCTTCTCCTCTGTTGCTGGTCCGATGGGTTGTCCAAATTCATTACATATAATGACCTCTCGCTCTTTACGTGTGTGCACAAGATGCATCATTGTTGGTCCTCTTTTTTTGGTGTTGGATATTTCTGAAATCAAGCATACATTATATAAGTATGTGTTATATATATACATATATCTATATAATCAATATCAATAAAAAATCATGGTATAATAGTTAAACCGAACCTATTGCCTTTTCTAACTCGGGGTGATGCAATTGATCTTGAACTAATGCATCGTCCTCATCTTCCAAATCGTCATGGCTATCATCCCCTTGTATCTCATCATCATTATTTGCAGATTTAGCAAGATCCATGTCATCATATTCATCATCTAGTTCAACATAACCTTGTCATTATTAAATACAACGCTATCAACATATAAAAATTGCAAAAAAAATACAACAAAAAATTGAACCATCTTAATCACTAAACATATATACCTTCAGATTCCATAATGCACCCCTCATTTCCATCTTCCTCCAAACCTGAGGGTTCCATATTTACCTCATTAACATTCAAAATCATATAAGAGTACATTAATATAAAAGGTATTTGTACGGTTGATTTTGTTATAAATGAATAACCAGTAAACTTTGAGATCACAAAAGAATGATACCTTGAAATGTGTTATCATCCTCATCCTCATCCTCATCAACTAGAACCAAACGTTTCTTTAATCCTTGTTTAATACTAGTAGACTTTTCCAAATTTTGTTTGATTACGTCCATTTGCCTTGTCCTTGTATTACGTGCAACTAATTCACCCATGCTAAGTGTTGCTTTAGAATGCTTCACTTTTATTGTGTTTGAATCCGAGATTTTCGGAGCGTTCACTCGATGTTGCTTTGCTAGTTTAGCAATTTTATTCAAGGACATTGGTGCAATATATCGTGAACAACACTGCTAAAACAAATGCCATCTTTATTAGAAACGAGTGTTTATAAAAAAAAATAATAATCAAATTACCTTTCTGGATACTTCATCATTTGTATCAACTTCTTGGTATTCTTCCTCACTGTCATCACCATTACCAAGGATATAGTCTGCATCTCTCACATTTTGGTAACCTGGTTTCACTTTCTTGTTCTTTGTTTTTTGACTTTCTACCAAGCTTGTCAAAGAATTTGAAATGTTCTTCAATCCTAAATGTTCCATTATTTTTTTGTTTTCTTGAACCCTCAATTGCCTAGCTTTCAAATACGTATTTTCTTGCCCTTGTAAACTTTGATTTTCTTTGCCATTGTTTGCCATAATACCTCCTTAAAGTAAAAGAAATGCAACATAAAAAAATGTGTCGATATTTTAGATTCAGTATTATCTATGCTATACAAATTCGTAACCATTGTTGAAGAGCATTATTAAGGACCTCTAAATGTATAATAAAGGTTTTCAAATCAAATATGTTTGTTTATACTAATTATATATTTTTCTTTGTCATAAAAAATGTATAATAAAGCTATCCTACCCATCGAACCCCTGTACCCTTATTATACATTTATTATACATTTTTTGATGTGAAAATCTTCACTAACGCTAATGTATTTCATCTTTTGGTCTACAAGTCTTCAATTATTCTTAATCGTCTTCATCTATCTCAAATACACAGGCCAATTTTACTCATTCCCTGTACCCTTCCCAACTTATACAAGACCACAAGGAATTATTTTTTTTTAATGGGCAGTTGGTAACCACACTAAAAAAAATAGTCATAAACATACAGATATTTGAATTTTAAACAAACTTAAGGTAGAACATCACCTCTATTTGTCATCGGTGAAGATGATGAAGATGGGGGTAGGGTTCGTCTTCAGAAATGCCAATTTGGGATGAAGATGGGATAGGATAGCGATGAAAATTTTGTGAATATTTATGGTGGGATGAAGACGGTTTTTAGGGAAAACAGTTTATTGTTTTCTTTCTTGCTTGATTATGAACGGAAGAAGCATAATCTTAGGGATTTTGGGGGGGAATGAAAATTTGGAGATGAAGGAATGCCGCCAATTGTATCTGGAAAATGAGAAGTTAATTATAATCCTTTTTAACTTATATAAAACAAAACTATATTAATCAAACCTTAGTCAACACTATGGTGTAAACGAGCCAAGCTGCTCGTGAGCTACTCGAGCTTGACTCCGTAAAAAGCTCCAAATGAGCCGATCCTTATCGAGCTTGAGCCTAAAACAAAACTCGCTTATTTAACGAGCCCGATTTTGAACCGGTCCTGTGAAACTCGTTAGGCTCGTTGAGCCTTATCCAACTTAGTGTAATATTTTTTTTTAAATATTTAGTAATGTTTACTGTTCATTTACATTTGTTTAGCAAACGAGCCCGGCCTCGATCTTCACTTGTCGAGCTTACGAGTCTAAACGAACTATTATTTATATTATTTTTATTTAATATATTAATTAATAGATAATAAACGAGCCGAGTCGCGCTCGAGATTGGAAAATTACCAATGAGTCGAGATCGAGCTTTGAAAACTAAGCTCGAATCGAGCGAGCTCGATCCTGGTCGAGCTTTGAAAACTAAGCTTGATCCTGGCGGGTTTACGGGTTGCGGGTTGGCTAGTTGATAGGTTGAAATGTGCAACCTAAACCCGACCCATATTATTATTCGTGTCAAATACTTCAACCCTAACCCGACCCACATAAAATCCGGGTCAACCTGAAGACGATCCGTTTAACCCATATTTTAAATGAGTCATACATGTTCATGAGTTATAAAAGGGTTGTTGGGTTGTAATCGGGTTATCAATAAAACGTTTAACGATGAGTATATAAATGTGACAAATAAATAATATAGTGTGCCAAAATAACACAATTATGACTAATCATGTAAATAGAAATGGAAAAAAAAACGACAATATAATAATTTTTTTTTCTAAATACTTAAACGGGTTAACGGGTCAACCCATTTTATATATGCATCGACTGGCCAATAGGGTTATTCGTGTGCCGAGTGGATTCAAGGAAATAAGGTTATTCGTGTGCCGAGCGGATTCAAGGCTAATATGGGGCATCACTAGCCAATAGGGTTACTCGTGTGTCGAGCGGATTCAAGGCAAGCTTGGGCTCGACTCGATTATATATCGAGCCAGATCAACTCGCCCTGTGATGGGCATACCACTGTTCAAACACCTGAGGCGCCGCCTCATAAGCGTTTTCAGACCAAATGGCCTTGAGGCGCGCCTCAAGGCGCACGCCTCAAGCGTTTTTTTAAACCATGGTTGGATCTAACTAAACCTTCACAGTTGAACCTAATCACATCATGTATCAACTGTTTGTCATGTCTCAGCTTTTAACATGTTGGAGTTGACCAAACTTCTTGTAGTCAACAAAATTTATGCAGATGTATGATCAAACCGTGCATTAAACCATCCTTTGGTTTTTTAATTGTTTCATCTTTTAGGCATTTTATGCTGGTGTTTCATACTGTACATAAACATACAGGAATCTAAATTTAGAGTGATTCGACCATTGTCATTGATTATCCAACAATCAACATAAAATATGCATTCATTTTTTTAAAAGAAGTATTATATACTCCTAAATAACATTCAACAAAGAAACCTAACAGACATATGGTTGAATCCAATCATCCAGAAAAGTCAGCATAACATGTTACAGAATAAAATACCTGTGGTACCAACGACCAGCAGGATGTTGGCGACACGGGTAATCGACCCATACTCGCCCTCCACGCCATAAAATTACATTTAAGGGGAACCCATTAGACCCATTTGAATCTGCAGCTGTAATAAGTCCCTGTATGGGTCAGCAGCATGATATCCCTCTGCAGGTCGTCTAATTCAGCGCTACAAGTGTATGTCAGTGGAAATCGAAAGTGGTTTGTGTTCATATGTGCACTATAACATTCTGAAGACATTGTTTGACTTTTCACTTTGACTTTTGCAAGATTGCATCTTGTTTTGAACAGACAGCAAAACCAACCTTTTAAATTGATAGTTCCTTTTCAAGTTTTTATATATATATTAACACCATAATTTCATGTGAAAAGTTAGCGGGTCTATAATTATTTATATCATGACATGGCGCTATGTGAATGTTTGGAGTTGGATGCAACCTTTTGAATTGATAGTTGCATTTAACCTTTAAGAATGCAACCTTTTAAAAAAAAAGTTGCATTTGAGTTCTAAAAATGCAACATTTAAAAATAAGAGTTGCATTTATGTTTTACACTATGCAACCTTTCAAGAAAAAAGTTGCATTTTTATTAAAATGTGCAACTTTTATATAAAAAGGTTGCATTAGATCTTCTAATGCATCCTTTATATTCAATAAAGTTGCATTAGAGTTAAATGCAACTCATTTAAAAAAGGTTGCTTATAAAAAGTTGCATTAGGTCTATTTTCTAGTAGTGTAAATTTTCATAATTTTTAGGTAAAAATTGGATTTATTATGAATATTTTGAGTTTAAATGGGTTTTAATTGATTAAAATGAAGAATTAAGGAAGGAAATATAAAAAGGAAAAAATACTGGTTATGTGGGTTTCGAACCCTTGACCTTGGTTTTAAAGTGCCTATGACTTAACCACTAGACCATGTACCTTGTTTGATGATTTTAGTTAGAAAACAAATAATATTAACATTATTTCCAATGCATCATCTTCCCCAATTCAACCTCAAGAACCCTAATCCCTAATTCCAAATCCAATTGAACATGATTCTTATTGTAAACACAATGAAACCGTGGGGCTTTGATTCAAAGACGACTAATACTCAAAACGACATACCTAAAACGAACTTACAATGTGTATATGAACGAGAACGAGTGTAAAGGGGCCGCGACTTTGAAGCCAATAATGAACAATCTTCTGTTTATAATTATGTGTTTTTCTTGTGGTTTTGGAACGAGTTAAGGTCGAGGAAACATATGTGAAAACCAATTTATAGCGTTGTTCAGTTAAAACAAACGATTGATCTTGTTTAATAAGTCGCCGGTTACAAGTTTAAACCCGGATTAATGCACGATTATAACCGATGAAACGCACGATACCGACAAGGGATCGGTTATTACAAAGTGAAGACACGTTTTGAAAATGATTAAAGGTGATTTATGGCGCAATAAACGAGTTTAAAGACCCATGAACTCGAGTTTTAGTGTTTGCCAGAATTATTTCCGGTCGCCGGAACGTTCTCGGACGGAAAAATGAATAGCAGGGGAAAGGAACAGATTTCTTGTAAATCTTTTATGCATTTACACTCTTGGTCCCTCAATTTACTTTGTTAGTTATATTCAAGTTTAGTTTGTTTTCCGTTTATAAAACACTAACCAAGTTAATATAAATTAACCAAAATGTCTTGAAACTTTATAAATTTTAGTTTTTTTATCAATTTATTTAATAAACTTATGCTTTTATTTAAAAATAAATTGAATAAATAAAAAAAATTGATATTTCCCAAAACTTTTGTTAAACTTTCACGTTTAAATTAAAGATTTAAAAGTAACTCACGTTTTAATAGATTTGAAAACGTTGAAAAGTATAAGGACTAAATTTGTCAATTGATTAAAGGTGGAGGTGACAGATGTCATAGTCTCCCCTACTTTAGAAAATTTTGTCTCGAATTTTCTTTCAAGTGGAGGTTTCTATGAAACAAAGGCGTAGTAAGAGTCAAGTAGGTATTTTTTTTTTATTTTTTTTGCATCAATTATGATTTGAGATGATTTAAAGTATTTGTCTAATATCCAAAGTAAAAGTTTCAAAATCTTTGACAGTTGACCCAAAGTTAGAAAGTTAAGAGTTTAAATGAGCAAGGTTTTGGGAATGTGTAACTGGTGAGGGCAGAGGCACTGACAAAACAGTCTCCCCTACTTTAGAAAGGTTTCTAACTGAACTTTATTAGAATATGCAACAAGAATCCAAACAACCGAGGATGTACGAGTACACAAGGTTTTAGTTTTCTGTGTGGGGGGTCAAGAGAAAGACTCTAGGAAGACGAATTGAAGCTCGTGTAAGAACGTTCTTATCGAAAATGCTAGCTATTAGTCAACGATCTAATGAAGAGGTAGTTACAAAGTATTGGGTAGGTTCTTGGTCAGACTCCTAGTCCGTTCCAGCAGTATCGTTTATGCTTATATATACGGTGTACCGCAGCTGACCCACCACACTCCCGATACTTTGGACTCGTACTGATTGTCTACCAACAGCCTAAATAGAATTACACACACCCTCATGTACCTGTAAACCCATGATTGCGTTCCGGACCGTAATCATCGATTTACCTTACACTAGCGTGTTATGCTTTTCCATAACCCTAACAAGAAGCAAATGCGTGCAAACAAAATATGTTAAGTAATCGATGCTGCAATGAAATAATGACATGGTTATAGGTCCTTCCCTTTTCGGGTTTTCCCTTTAACCGTAATGAGAATGGCATGTAAATATAAGCCATAGTTAGAGGTTCTTCACCTTTCGGGTTCACCTTTAACCGGTAAATTTCTGTTCACACTGTTGGGCTCTAAACACCCATATTGATTAACTCCGAGAATTTCACTGTTCCCCTCGGGTTGGAGTATTCTAACCCGAGTCGTACGCAGGCTCTAGCTTAGATCTCATACGAGTTATCAACTGGTATGTTCATTGGCCATGATGATGAACAAAATATTGTAAAGTATAACAGGGTCTTGCTCAATCAGGAAAAATAAATATGCATACCAAATATGCGTTCATGTAAGTATATACATATAACATAAAATTTCGATTGAAAGAATAGTATAATATAAATCGAGTAAATAGCACAATTTGCACAAAATGAAAGTAAACGAGTTAAATTAATGCTCAAAACCAATGTTGTAAGAATAACTACTAATAACTGGTGCGAGAATAGTTGCGAATAACGCATGAGAATAACCACCAATAACAAAATAATACAAGAATAATAAGATAATGTACGAACGTAACTATAAGTAGAATAGTGTAAAAATAATGAAATTTACTGTAAATGAAAGTGCACAGAACAGACGTATAGTCTACTGGCATGAGGATAACTTTTTAGAAACCGAAGAATGTTTTATGTTCAAAACAGGTTCACTTGAAAAGATTTCGTAGGTACACATTTTCATGTGTTTTCGAGAAGTCGAGTTTGAAAAGTGTTATAAGGCATATTATTAGTTTCAAGTTTCTCCTGAAAACATATATTGGATACGCCATATGAAAACAAAAGGTTTACATTTGTAAAATATGCAATACAAGTTTATAAAATGCAAGATGAAACCATTTCATGAAGTATGTGTAAATCTAATGTGTTTCAAAAGACCAAGATTTAAAATGGCGTGAAGGTTGTGAATGACCCCAGATGCCTTGACGAATTTTGGAAAATAGAATTTTCTGTATTTAAACATGTCTTTAACTTGTGGGTTGAAAAGTCGATTTTTTTTTATGAAATGTTGAGAAAATCTAAGTGTTATCCATTAGAACTGGGTAAACTTGAAACCTTTTAATTGCCAAACTTTTACGAAATTTAAACATTGAAAGATCGTCCGTTTGTAAGGATCGTTAAGACATCTCTTTGGGCTCATAGCAGGCTACTAGTTTCAAGGCACAAGGTGTATATAAAGTGTGTACTAATCTGGCGAATATGCTTTGTGAAAAGACATAGAGGATAAGTTGCCAAGTTAATCGTTTTAAAGAGTAGTGTACTAGTGCGTATCGTGTAGGTAGGCATTTATGTATGAGTTTAGTCTGAATAAAAATTGCTAACTAATAGTAGTTGGCTATGGCTTAGGCGACTAGGTGTAGCTATATTAGTATTAGGTATATGAGGATATATTGTGTTGAGAGTATTAGGGTGCATAAGCGGATACAAAAGTCATAATTTAGGGATATACTGTGACTTTGATCCAGAAGTTTGTAAACATGAAGATATGAAACAGGTTGAATAATAAGTTTGGGAAACCATGTTCATTTTTAACTGTATGATGACGCTACATTCCTAAAATTAGAACGTGGTCGAAATTAAACACGGAGTTTAAAACTAAAGTCGTGGGTAAAAATGTTTTAATGCAAAAAGAGTAAGACCTTATAGTGTAAAAGTTACAAAGCATGAGTGAAATGGTCTAAGCTTTAATGCGATATTAAAACGAACAAAAGTTTTAACAATGATGATAAGGAATCCAAAAGCGAATGTTCAACGAGTAATAGCATATGAATCATCAAGTGATTAAATTGAGTCTTCAAATGATAAACAAACATAAATATCAATGATATAAACATTGCAATTGTTTCCATAGGAAACTTCAACTAACTCAAGTATTTGGAATTTCCTAGTGACTTTGGAGGCGTACTTTAGCCTATAAGTGAATGCTCACCCCAAGAGTTCCCAGGTAGGTATACGGGTCCCTCATCTAATTGAGATTTATATGAAATACCATACCTAGACAGAAAACTCAGGATACATGCGCTCACCCTTCCAGATTGCACGTGCCCCATCACTAGTGAATTCCAAAACTTTAGAGAGATTAAAAACGAGATGCAGAAATAGATCCTTGAGATGTAGATTTCACTCCTAAGTCAAAGATGTATTTCAAAATTGAAAACTATTGTGGAATGAAACTAATCACTAAGTTAAGGATATAACCCCCAGCTTAGTGGTTAAGTTTCTTTTTGAAGGAAATACTCTTTGAGGTGTGGATGTCACTCTTGTCTCAAGATATATTCCTAAGATAAATAACATATAGAGGAGTGAAACTAATCACCAAGGTATGGATGTCACTCCTATCTTGGTGATATCGTTTCGTTTGTGAAATACGAGTGTCTTCTTCTCCAGGCAAAATATCGAAAGAATAACCAGAAAGAATCATAGCGGAAATATCTTTGAAGAAAATATAAGAATAAAGAGAATTATACACGAGATAACTCTTGAATGTAAGCTTAGTTATAGACTAGGCTAAAAGGCATTCTAATAACCTAACTCCGTATAACCATGGCTCTGATACCAATCTGTAACACCCCAACTGATGACGGAAACATCGAGGTGTCACGTAGTGACGATTGCTCAATAGCTCATGGTACTAAAGTGTAAATTTGAATACATTGAATTGAATAGTTTATTACATGGAAAGAAATACAATTATTAAAAACGAACAATCTAAACTGAAATACAATAAATCTAAATCTAAGTCTAAGTTCCAAAAGCTTAAAAGTGATCTCATAACAACCTGAAACATGTACGAAAATAATTTTGTCAATACAAAATGTATTGGTGAGCATACCCTATTTGAATAAATATAGTAGGAAAAGAGTTTCGCAATTCACGTGTTATACAGTCTACAATTTAGTGTTCAAGTTATGTACAAATGTCACCCAAAATCAAACCTTTAGAGTAGAAATGATATCCAAGAATAATGGGATATCTAGTATATATGTATAGTAGTCGCCCAGTAGTATGATTATATATAGTATGCGACAAAGCAAGTAGTTTACACATAACAATAGTCAAGTACTACTTATTGCTATGCTAGGCCCACACCGGGTTATTGATTAAGGTCATAAGTACACACTATCAGCGATCAACAAGTAAAACACATACAAGAATTGCGATTGTGAATATAGACTAAACCATGATTAAGTGAGTGAAGTAGTAAGCGTACATGAGTCACCCCAGAAGTGTAAACATGCAAAAGGGGAAAGATACACTCATAGTTTGCGAAAGAGATCAAAATCCAACTGAAGAGGTCGTGAGCTAAGTAATGGGAATTCCGAGTAATTCAACCTATAATGTATATGAATACTAATAAGGAAATGGCTAAGAGTCTAAAGTATCTAGGGTCTAAGGCATTAGGGTTTGCTAGGTTGATTTGGGGAATTAGAGTTTTAATGATAAATCGCATTAATGTAAAAGTGGTATGTCAAAAATAATACATCAAAGTTTGTAAGTGTGATTGAGGTAATATAATTTTTACCAATTGATTATTTAGATAAAAATATGTTTGGGAATAATTAAGGCAAAATAATTTAGTTAATTACTTTAACTAAATTATAATAAATACAATAATCATAAATGTATAAATAAATAATTATGAGTTACACAATGATCCAACAAATAATAACTAAGACTTTCCAACGTAAGATTATTTCTATTTTATAAGAAAAGTATTTATAAATTAGATGTTTAAATAGTATAACTAAATACATGTTTAATTATGTCTATTTAAATGTAAATAAGTCTAAAAATACATGACATGACCCAAAAATATTATTTTTATAGAAAAAGAATACTTTCTGATGTAAACTAGTAGGGAACCCGCGCGTTGTGGCGGCGATGGTAATTTACAATGTGTTACTCGTTTTTTGTTAGTTTTTCAATTCTCTCGTAATATATTGTATTGTACTTCTATAAGTTTTTTATTCATAGCATCAGTTTGGTCTATGTATGTCATGAGCCTTTTAAAGTTTGGTTAAATATCAGTCATAAACATATTAATCTAAAAAAAAGCAAACACATGAATAAGAAATATATAAGTCATCAACATAGAAAATTACAAATAACAATTCACGTGTCAACTTCTTGCATTGTGATGAGATTTTTTTTTCATAAACCTTACACATCTCAATACCTCATCAACATGGTTCGACCACCATTCTTCATCAGATATAATACTGAGAGTATCTTATATCTCTTCCTGTTTGACCAATACAACCACCGGCTAATGAGTTTCTTGTATCTTCTCCTCTATTGGAGCATGTGTCGACACTAAAAAAAACCAATGTTAGTCTCTTACATGTGTTTAATCAAAACTGAGTATATAGATGGATAAATTAAACTACAATCTTAAATGAAATTGATACCTGACATATCTTCCGATTTCTTCTTTGTTTCGTCCATATCAAATTTTTAATTTATGTAACAGATAAATTAAAATTGTTTTTGTTAGCAATTTATAAAGAATAATACCATGAAAATATATAATCGGAATATAAAAACTTAAGGCTCAACATCTATAAACTTACTTTCGTTTTGATTCAAATGTTGTTCATTCATCACGCAACACTTCCCGGTAGACAACATTTGGGGTATATGTGTCTGTCAAGGATTGATCTTCAAACAAAGAATATGATCAAACAAGTTCAATTCAGGTGCGGAATCCCTGAATTGATCACGAAATGATAATATATCTAGCAAAACAAGCAAATCATCTCAAACATTTTCATTTCATTGATAAACATAATGATTAACACTTTAAAACTTTGTTTACAATGATAGATATCAGTTACAGACTCAACAAAGACCTAGGGAGATGACACACTTAGAGAGGGAAACAAAAATGACCAAAAGTTAAACTTAGAAAATGATTCAACCTATATATAGACCTGCACCTTCGACCATTCGATTGGGCGAATGTGCAGGTTCGACCATTCACTGTGGGCGAACCAACATATATATACATAAAACTTCATTCGACCTCTCTGAGCTTCTCCCTTCGACCAGACTATCTACATTCGACCAATTGGATTCCAACTTCGACCGTTCGATATCACCAAAACATATTAGAATTTGCAATTCAATAGCATTAGTCGCACTTCGTGTATATACAAACCCCCCCTCGACTATTGCTTGAATTGCTTCAGCCTTCGATCTTTATCCATTCTCTTATTCATCAGCTTTATGTGCAATAATTTCTTCTGTTCTTTCATCATGACTGGTTCATGAGTTTGCTTCGGTTTCTTCTTTTCAATTTTCTGAATCTGAACAAGCTTCCCCAGCTTCTTATCAAAATCATAACCCGCATTGACATCCCATGCAAAACATAAGAATACCACATGTTGGTATTTAGCAGCCTGCTCACTATCTTTCTCTTCACAGTAAATCGGATTATAATATAGCATGATAATGTCCTCATGAGAGCAATTGATTAACCACATCGTGTCAAAGATAGGTATCTTCTTGAAGTCATTCTTCCCATCCTTCAATACGATAATAGCCTCTGCCGTCTTCTAGTCATAGTACCACCACATAAAGTCTTTAGAGAAATGTTGTGGAATAGGCATCAATGGTATATGTTTCAAAACAGTCGGTGGTTTATATTTCAAAGTCACCTTGTTCAACCCCGTAATTTGATCTCTTTCCTTCTTGTGAACTATCCGTTTAGGATACTGAGGGGTGAACACTTCACATTTCGTTCTGCTCTCTCTCGCCATGCGATATGCAAAGTAACCAACAAGATTGTTGTTTACTGAAGCACCTGACATTGTATGTCTGCAGATATCGCGAACAGCCCAATAAGGTAGTGTCTTTATGTCATGGAATCTGTTGAAGTACAGAATTCCTTTCTCCCACTTCACTGCGACACACCTTAGCTCTCTCAAGTACTTCCATCTGAGAGCTTTGCCTTTGAACAATTGATTATGAAATTTGTAGAAACTACCCTGAACTTCAGTCTTAGGGCAGTTAGTTTCTTTTTCTTTAAGTTTCCTCAGCAAGTTTTTCAGATCATCTGATTGTTCAACAGTTGGCTTTTGACAATCTGAGTTCTTAAACACTTCTTCAACAAACTTCTTGCTTTTCTCACGAGAAAGTTTCTCAGCTTGACTCAATAACTCTTTAGAGAATTTAGGAAATCCAGAATCTTTATTATTTTTGAAGTATTTTGGATTTTCCTCACTAGTAATATCCTCCATCTCAACTTCTTTAAATACTGGAACATCTCTATCATCAGAGTGATTTCCTGCTTCTTTCTCAGGAATGTTCGGTATTTGGTTCTCACTCATCAGATCTTCAAGAGATTTACCAACCTGTTTAGCTAATCCTTCCAGTATTTCTTTAGTCACAGCTGCAGAAACTTCTCCATCTTCCAGATCAGAATCATTATACTCTAGTTCAAACCTCATATCATCTGACTCAAAAATCTCTGGAAATCTAACAGTCATCTCAATCGTCCATATTCTATCAGTCAACATCTGGCGATATAACTTCTTGTCTTTCTCAGATAAAGATCTGATCTTCTCATTCCAGAAAATGTCATCATCGTCGGTAGTGCCACCAGGAGCTTTTGAACTAGACTCTCCTGCATCTTTTCCTGTTTCTCTCTTCTCATACTTATACTTATCAGTATCATCATCATGGTCATCATCATCATCACTATCAGCAGAGCTATTACCATCACCAGAATCATCACCTGAACCATCTTTATCATCACCATCTTACTTCTTCTTCTTCTTCTCAGGAGCATCACCGGCATCCTGTTCAAGATCCTCATCATCTTCTTCATCTTTCTCTTATTCAGATGGTTCGAAATCAACAAGCTCTTCTTCTTTTTCTTTATCCTCTTCTCCTTCTTTCAATTGAGGAGCTTTCAAGTATAATTCATCTATGATATTCTTCATGCTCTTGTTGTTTGCTCTCAACTTCTTGTTTTCAAGCTTCATAGTGATATACCTTCTAGTATTTCTCTCTCGTGCAATAACAACTTCTTATTTTCTTTCTGAAGTAGCTTGATTTTAGCAGATAATTCTTCATGGCTCTCTTGTGAAGATTCAACTACTTCCAACATCTTACTGTCATTCTTTCTTAATTGCTCAATCTCAGTTTGTTGCTGGTTAATGATTTTCATCATATCAGTCAGCTTCTGGTTCACTGCATCCATCACCTCACTTGATACAGTAACCTTTGGAGTTGAAGCCTCAGCAACTGGAGTCTTTTGTTTTCTAAACTTCTTCAAGACTCTGTCCAATGCATCATTGAAATTATCAGTTGGAAGTTCAGATTGTTCAGCATAGATGTTTTCTGTTTCTTTGCTGTTGGGGATGTCACGGGAGATTTAGAACTAGACATCACAGGAACTTTCTTTCCTGCAATTAGTCTCTCAATATCTTTAGCTCTTTTATTTATCGGCTTTTCAATCTCTACAGCCTTAGCCTTCTTCTTGTAAGTTGGATTTTTCTGTTTCTCTCCAGTTTTTGGCGATCCACCAAAATCATCAGATCCCAAACCTAGACCTTCGTCAACATCGTCCATCACAATTGGACTTTTCATTCTTTGTTCCTCCAATGATTTGTTCAGACTTTCAGACTCACCAGCCACAGTGGCCTTGGGCGTGGTGCTCTTAACAGTCTCGTTATCAGAATCCCATCTCACTTCTACCTAAGTTTCTTCAGAATCCATCGATTCTTCATCAACCAAGTGTATAACTTTCTTCGCAACACTCTTCTTTCTACGAGATGTCTTCTTAGGGGGTTCAGCATCATCCTCTTTTTCCTTTCATTTCCCTTTACCTCTCTTCGCACCAACATTCACAACTTGCCTTTTCCATTTAGCTTCAGGATCAACAGGACATAATGGATTGTCTTCATCAGAATCACTGTTAACATTCTTGGCTTTGTCAACACCTGGATCTTCATAACCTGGATTGATCAGGTGAGCAAACAAGTTCTTCATTGGTGGTCTTTAATTCATTGGCACACCTTTGTATCCCTTCATTCTTACTAATGTGCTCAAACTCATGTGATCCTGAACTACAATCTTAGTTGGATCTTTCCTCAAATTCTTGTACTTCTCATCAAAGATCATCTGCAGGAATCAAATACATTGAATAGCTTGTTCAAGATCAGGGCAACCATTAAAGAGCTAATACTCTTTCTCATTACGTCGTATCCTCCACTCACAGATCAAAAAACATCTAGCATGACGTGAGCAAGGTACTTGAACTGCGAGCAAAGTTTTCCTTTATGTAATGAACCATCAGTAATCAGACCATTGTATTTCATTCTCAAGAAACACTTCCTCTGCTCAATCCAAGATAGACCTATCGGATCGGTCTTCTTATCCGTCAACTTCAATGCCTGTCTAATGTCGTCTTCAGAAATAATCACTAACTCCCCCCTGAATCTTACTCACGATAGCAGATTCGTTGTCCCAAAAATCCATTCTTGCATTCGTCCAGAACTCTTTATGGTGGTCTCTGTAAATAATGGCAGGAGTAGCAATGGCATCAACAACACGGCTTCTCTTCAGAAAATCAACAATACCGGTGAATTCGGTATGTTTCTTCAAATCGCCCAGATAAGCACAGCAGTTATGTGCTTCTTCGAACGGTAAGTCTTCTACTGGTTTCTTCCCGGCTGCCTTGTCTGATGATCCTGTGGGAATATCAGAACTTTGTTGTTCAGACATGATTAAACTGCAAAACAAAACAAGAAACACGTTAAAAACGGACAAAATATTCAAAATATTCAAAATATTCAAAATTTTATTTTTAGAATTCCACATTCGACCAATCGAGGGTACGGATGTGTGAAATAAGAAGTTCGAATGTGGAAATAAGCTTCGAATGTGAAAAATCAGTTTTAAAAATGTACATTCGACCTTTTATCCACTTTCGACCGTTTCAACTTGGTACATTCGACCAAAAATTTACATTCGACCCTTTTGAATTGGTCGAACATGGCTATTCATCTTCAAAATTTGCAGATTTTGATTTAGTGTGTTTTAACATGCCATTTTGATTTGTAAAGCATCTAACATGAACGATTAACCTTTCTCAACAATCAATTGTTATGATTATTCAAATTTCAAGTGTTTTATCCTAAAATCTAGGGTTTGAACTTTCTAAACAATCAATTTGTTAATCTATTGGATGTTAACCCTGCATTTTGATATATTCTCCCCCTAAAACACTTAAACAATGAATCCTTAACAAGAATTGTCCCTATAACAGTCAATAATCCATGGTACGATCCAGTTTAGGCTTCGAACACATAATCACTGATTGTGATATGATTACTGAATGATTACCTGAAAATGTGGTATTAAAATGATCAGCAAAGTATAGAGATCACAATGATATGTTTTTTAACAATTGGGGAACAAGGGGTCTTAATCACAGAATTTTGAAAAAAAATTGAAATGGGGATCGAAAGTGCAGAAAGGTATATATAGGCTCCACATTCGACCGTTTTACCTAGACGAAAGTGAAATTTTTTCCACATTCGACCCTTTTTAAAGGTTCAAAGGAAGAAAAATGGTTCGAATGTGCAATCAGACATAAGAACACTCACATTCGACCGTTCAGAAGGTTCGAATGTAACAGCAAAATTCCATATTCGACCCATCGAAGGGGCGAATGAAATTTGGAATTTTTGAACTTTTTACCAAATCTCAAAATCGAGCCCCGTTCAATATTTTTCTCAACTTTTAAGCATCCAACATTCATTATTTCTCATTTAAAGATGACAAAACTCAAATGGTCCATCAAGCTTTAGAAAATCATCATCAACCACCATCGGTTATCAAAAAGAATATAGAAATATAAAATCTTTTGGATTTTCTGAAAGTTTTTGTTAAAACACACCTAAAATATTTTTGAGTTTTGTATTTTTGACGAGAAATGTAAAAAGCAGAATATAAAGAAAAAGCAATAAATGTTTTGTGATTTCCAGTAAGAGGATCATATCAGTTATTGAGAAATCTGATCACACCGTTGATCTTTTTGATTTATTATCATTAAAGATAATGTGTGATCTGGCAACTGCTGATATTTGTTGATGCGTTTTGCGACTAAGGATTGGATATACATAATTAACACATGTTAGTGATGGCCGAAGGTAAATAAGTATGGGCGAATGTAGATAAGTCTGGGCGAAGGTAGATGATAAAGGGGCGAAGGAAGAATGGACTTGATCATGAAGACACATTCGACCATTTAGAATGGGCGAATGTGGAAATCACTCACATTCGACCAGTTGAAACGGGCGAATGTGCAGTGCCTATATATAGTTTTTGTGTTTTTGATAATGTAAGAGAGTTGTCAGTTGTGTCCAGGTTCAGATCAGGTTCAGAGGTGTTTTTGAGAAATAGTGTGTGTGTTCTAGATTAACATAAACTGATTGTAAATGCTTATTTGAATGAAGTTAATCTATGAAATGATATTGAAAATGATCTTGATTGTGTCGTGATTTGTGTTTTATCAATTTGTTCAGAACTAGGATTTCCGCACCTAGTTTTGTGACTTGTATGATCGTATAATCCTGTTTTAGCTAAAATCCAACGCTCACAAAGTGGTATCAGAGCCTAGAGGATCATACAACAACAAATTTGATAAGATCAGAGCTGATTTGGACATGTTTTTGACATAAAATCATCTGTTTTTACATAAACATTGTTTCTAAGAGTTTTTGATCGATTTAAAGGTGAATTTGTGGTCGAATTCAAGTTTTCCAAGACTTAAAGTTGTTCCAAATCAATTCCGAAACATAACCTGATTGAGATCATTCAAATCCATGAACTTTTGAAAATCTGAGATCAGAATAACCGTTTTTCAAACAATAACCGTTTTTCAAAAATGAGATCTGACTGTTTTGGGCGAACCTGGAACCTGATCTGAGTTGAGTGGTCGAAAGTGTTAAAAAGTGGTCGAACCTGAGTATTGAGTGGACGAACCTGGAATTTCTTGTTGAATTTTTCACTTTCGGGTAGAAGTTTTCACCTTCGACCGTTTTCATTTTGGGCGAAAGTGAAAATCTGTTAGGGTGTGTTTACATTCTGGTTATTTCTACATTCGGGTGATACTGTGTGGCCGAATATAGAAACAAAAGGGACGAAAGTGAGAAATTTTGGACGAACAAAGGATTGTTTGGACGAATCTACTGTTTTTCGGGCGAACCTAGGGTTTTTGTTGAAATTTTTTTTTTCTAAGTGTTGAGATTTTCAGATTAAGATCATGTGGCGTTTTCAAACTACTCCGGGATCAACAACAACACAACCACAACAGCAGACGATGGACCCATGGACAGTGGCAGCGCAAAAGACGAACACACAGTCTTCACAACCACTTAACTACATGACAACGACGAGCACGATGCCTCAAAGTGTAGCACATCCGGCACTACAATCTGATTACTGGGGAGTAGCTGCAGCGGCGGTAAATACTCAAACCACTAATGCTATTTCTACTTTGATTAAGGATTTGTCTACAGGTAGTGGAACTCGGCCACCAAAGCTCATGGATATGCAAGAGTATAATCAGTGGCATACCATGTTCAAGATCCATTTGGAAGGCATGGGAGTAGAAGGAGCAGAGGCTTGGAGCATGATTGTGAAAGGTTACACAGCACCGATTCTGGAGAATACAGGTGAGATGATTCCTTTGGAAAGCTTAACTGAGGACGAAAAGAAGAAATATGTGGTAGAGAAGAAGGCGTTTTCTCAACTGACACAGGCAATCACAAGTGACCTGTTGCATCAGTTTGGGACATGTACTACGTCAAAGCAGCTTTGGGATAAGCTGAAGAGGAAGCATGATGGTAATGAGAAGACCAGGAGTCTGAGAATGGAGGAATTGGTCAAAGAGTTTGAGAATTTTTCTTTTATTAATAATGAAACTTTAAAAGAACTAACTCCGAGATATATGCATTTGTTGTCTGAATTGTCTAGTTATGGTGTACAGATTCCAATGACTAAGCAGGTGGATAAGTTTGCAGATGCTTTACCACCACAATGGGATCAGCATGTGGAGGTACTCAGAGAGAAGGACGCTTATCAATTCTGGACCATTTCAGAGTTTATCGAAAAGCTGGAGAACAAAGAGTTGGAGGATAGGAGGAAAGCTAGAAGGTCACAGATTCCTCAGAATCCAAGTTTGTATTTTGGAGGCACTTCAGTTCCAGCTGGAAACTCGAGCTCAGGAAGTATTGCACCACATGTTGCATGTATTTCTAATGTCATGGAATCATCAAAACCAACCACCAACTACACACCATCACAATACAATTCCTACTCACAACCATCATATACACCACCACAATATAATTCCTACATTTCACCAATCTCCCCAATGCAACAAGCAAGTTTTTACACCGCTAATCAATCACAACAACCAATAAACCAAGTCACTCAACCCAAACAACAACCGATGGTTTTGGATACATCTAACTTGGGAAATGTGACTGTGGAGGTTGCTCAGCAACACATTGCATTAGTCTCAGCAATAGTTTCATCCTACAATGGGTTGGTTGCTAGTCAGATTGGGAACAACAACTTAACCAACGAAGACTACGCACAGATAGACAAGGAAGAGATGGAACTCATTGACATTCAATGGGCTTTTGCAAGTATAATGAGAAGAGCAACAGAGTTCATCGAGAAAACAGGAAGGACTGATTTGGCAACTTCTCCCAACACAACCTATGGATTCAACAAGGAGAAGGTTACGTGTTTTAATTGTGGAGAAAAAGGACACTTCAAAAGGGAATGCACCCAGCCACCTAAACAAGGTAATCGAAACCCTTTCAATGCAAATTACCAGAACCGTCAACAAAACCAAGTTTCTTACCAAAATAACAACAACTACCAAAACCGAAACTTTAACAACCAAAACAGACAACCAAACACTCAAAACCAGATTCAAAACCAATCTCCTAACAACCCAAACCGAACAGTTGTACCTATCACTACACCTAATGAGACTCAACAGAATGTGTAACACCCCAACCGATGGCGGAAACATCGGGGTGCCACGTATTGATGATTGTTTTCAGTAGCACATGGTATAAAATAAATTTTAAATAATTTATTCAAACATAAATATCCAAAATGTGAAATAATGTCTAAGAATTCAAATACATAACATCAAATAGCAACTTCAATAACTTCAAATAAACTTCAAGATAAATCCTCATGCTAACTCAAGCCTCAGCTTCATTGTTACCTGAAACATGTTAATTTTGAAAGTATTTTGGGTCAACATAAGTTGGTGAGAATTACATAGGTTTTTGATGATAAAATGAATAAAATGTTGTGCAATTCATGTGTCATGTCAATCTAGCCCATATGTGAGAACATATTAGAAATAAATCGAGTGCATAATCAACCCTGCTGACTGTTATAAAATGATACATACCATACACTTATGGTCCCAATGAATATGTTATGCGATAACAAACACCCACGTAACCTTTGTAGGAGGCACGTATCCGGGTGGGATTGTCAGTCCAATAGATCTATCAATGTATATCGTCGGCTGATCAATGTTAATGATTATGCTAGAATGGTGCTTACTCTAATCATGCTCAAGACATAATGCAACATAGAAAACACATAGACACATTGATGATTGAATTGCAATAATAATGTTATAACATGTTTCACCCCAAAAATGGTGATAAATAAAAGGGGCTATGTAAAGTCACCTTAGCAAATGTTAACTTGTTGAAAATGTGAAATAATTGTGTTGCCCAAAGTGATTCCAAATATCACCCTATAATAAGGTAATATGTAATAAGTCTAAGTCTAATTAACTAATATGTGTATCCTAGGGTTTCGATTTGGGGATAATCAATTGTTGAAATTTAAATTAATATGCTTAATTAATAAAGGAAAATTGGATAATTAATGAAAGATAGTCTTTTTATTAAATTTGAATTTTCAATGTGCACATTAAAGTGTTTGAAGCAATAAAATAATTTTTATAAAATTATTTCATTTAACATAGATTTTTAAATCTATTTATTTATAAATAGCCAATTATTAACTTTAATATTCAAAAATATTAAATTAAAGAAATCTTATTTTAAAAATCATATTTCTGTTCTAAATGATTAAAAATAATTTGTATAAAATTTTGGTGCAAAAATGATGAAAATTGGATTTATTATGAATTAATTATGATTAAATCTAACAAAAATTGATTAAAAATATAAAATAAATGATTTTACTGAATTAAAAATTATTTCAGTAAAGTTTAACTTTATAAAAAGTTAGGATAATTTTTGGGGAATTTAATAAAACTGTTTTGATATATAAATGGATTTTTATAAATATAATATTATAAAAATGATTTAATTATTATAATTATTAAATAAATGAATTTCTGGAAAATAAAAATTACAAATAAAACTTTTATATCAGATTAAACAATTATAATTTTTTTAGAATTTATAAAATAGTTTTGGTATTTTAAAAAGAATTTAAATGATTAATAGGATTTAATATATATATATAATTATATTTGTGGTTCAAAAAAGAAAAGAAAAGAAAAGAACAAAAACCGGTCAGAGCCGGGACTCGAACCCGGGTGACCATAGTGATGAACCAGGGTCACAACCACTTGGCCTAGGCCGGTGGTTGTGATATCCTTCGTTTTAAAACAAATAAATACGATATACGAATCCAGATTTATCCCCAAATTAAACACGACGAACCCTAGAATTACAATTGAATGATTCAGGCAACTATAGCCCGATTAATGTTAGGGCTATTGTTGCCTGAATGCCGATGAATATAACCCCCAAAAAAAACGAGGACTCACAGTGATGGATTGATGTTAATAGACGGGTCAATGAGAAAGTCAAACCACGAACAAATTACTAATATCCAGAGTGAATTAGAGAGCAATAGAGGTTGAGAGAGAGTTGTGAGCGAGTTGTTAAGCTACGGAATGCCTCAATTTATACTGTGGATTAGGGTTTATGTTAATTGGAAGGTTTGACTTCTTATTGAATGCATACGCGTCAATTGAATGAATAGTCAACAATTGATGTGTTATTGACGTGTAAACGTGTTGGATTGGGCCGGTCATTGCACGAATTTGCCAAAGATAGCACAATTACGCGTTAATTAGATGGATTGATCACCAAGATATCCCACAGTTGACTTTTTTGTCAACTGTGAAGGTTTTCAGAAAGTGAATAAATATAACGTGTGTTCGGGTCATATCAACAATGAAGGTCCAGCCCAGTTGGTTTGTGCACTTGTGTATGTGTGGCCCGGCCTTTGGCGCGGGTTCGATTCCCGGCCAAGGCATGATTTATTTTTTTTTTGATATAATTATACAAAACACACATATATATAATATTATATATAGTATTAGGGTTCCATAATCGCGACAAAAATAATAAATGCGAATATAAATATGAAAACTTGACGTTTTATTAATGTCGATGCGTAACGTACAAGTATTTAATGCGTAATGTTACAGTCTCCCCTACTTTTAGGAACTTCGTCCCGAAGTTGGAGTTGGAGAGTCTGGTGGAAAAAGATGTGGATATTTCGACTTCATCTGGTCTTTACGCTCCCAAGTGAACTCTGGGCCTCGTTTAGATTCCCAACGAACCTTAACGATCGGAATACGACTGCGCTTGAGTTTCTTGACTCCAGTGTCAACAATCTCTACGGGTTTCTCGATAATGTGCATGCTTTCATCGATTTGCACATCCTCAAGAGGAACATGAAGGTTCTCATCTGCTAAGCATTTCTTGAGGTTCGAAACATGGAAGGTCGGATGAACAGTGCTTAGCTCAGGTGGAAGATCAAGCTTGTAAGCCACTTTTCCAACTCTGTCAAGAATTTTGAAGGGGCCTACGTAACGAGGAGCTAGTTTTCCCTTTATACCGAAACGTATAACTCCTTTCCAAGGGGATACCTTAAGTAGCACAAGATCCCCAACTTGAAATTCCAAGGGTTTACGACGTTTATCAGCATAACTCTTTTGGCGACTTCTAGCCTTGAGAAGATTATCCTGAATAAGCTGGATTTTGTCTGTGGTTTCCTGGATTAGTTCAGGTCCAGTAATACGAGCTTCACCAACCTCGGTCCAACAGACAGGAGAACGACATTTCCGACCATAGAGTGCCTCAAAAGGAGCCATGTTAATGCTGGCGTGATAACTGTTGTTGTATGAAAACTCAACCAAAGGAAGATGAGAATCCCATGCGCCACCAAAATCGATGACACACGCCCTGAGCATGTCCTCAAGTGTCTGGATGGTTCGTTCAGTCTGACCATCCGTTTGAGGGTGATAAGCAGTGCTCAGGTTCAACTTAGTACCCAAAGCATCTTGTAGAGATCCCCAAAAGTGAGAGGTGAAACGACCATCGCGATCAGAAATAATGTCCAAAGGTATACCGTGACGACATACGATTTCACTTACGTACATCTTTGCCAACCTTTCCACAGAATACTTCTCACGAATAGGTAAAAAATGAGCTGACTTGGTCAAACGATCGACGATTACCCAAATACTGTCAAAACCTTTGGGTGTGCGAGGGAGTTTGGTGATGAAATCCATAGCTATGCTCTCCCATTTCCAGACAGGAATCTCTGGTTGTTCAAGCATACCAGATGGTCGTTGATGTTCAGCCTTAACCTTGGAACAAGTGAGGCATTTTGCGACGAATAGAGCGATGTCTTTCTTCATACCAGGCCACCAATAAGAATAACGAAGATCTTGGTACATCTTGTCAGCTCCAGGATGAACAGAATAACGAGACTTATGAGCCTCGTTCATGAGAAAAGTACGAAGATCATCACGGTCGGGAATCCATAGTCGATTAAGAAAATAAAGGAGACCATCGGGTTTGGTTTCAAGTTGAGTCTCAGCACCACAAGACATTTCATCGTACATGTTACCTTGGGTGACTGAGGTGTGTTGAGCCTGGAGAATGCGATCTTGAAGATCAGTACGAACTCTCGCACATTGGAGTTTGACACGCTCTTTACGACTAAGTGCGTCAGCCACAACATTCGCTTTGCCAGGATGGTAGCGAATTTCGCAATCATAGTCGTTAAGTAATTCAACCCAACGTCGTTGCCTCATGTTAAGATTCTTTTGATCGAAGACATGTTGGAGACTTTTGTGGTCCGTGAACACCACACATTTGGTCCCGTAAAGATAATGTCTCCAAATCTTGAGTGCAAAGACAACAGCGCCCAATTCAAGATCATGGGTGGTGTAATTTTTCTCGTGAGTCTTGAGTTGTCGAGACGCATAAGCAATAACCTTTCCTCGTTGCATGAGAACACAACCAAGACCTTGGTTCGATGCATCACAGTAGACCACGAAATCATCATTACCATCAGGTAGAGATAAGACAGGAGCTTCACAGAGTTTCAGCTTAAGAGTTTCAAATGCTTCCTCTTGCTTAGGTCCCCACTCATAGGGTTTACCCTTGTGAGTTAAGGTAGTGAGAGGAACAGCGATCTTGGAGAAATTGGCGATGAATCGACGATAATAACCAGCCAACCCAAGAAAAGAACGGACTTCTGTGGGAGTGGTAGGAACACTCCAATTCTTCACAGCTTCGATTTTTGCAGGATCAACATGAATTCCGTTCATATCAATGACATGTCCCAAAAATTGAACTTCCTTAAGCCAAAATTCGCATTTTGAGAACTTGGCGTACAGTTGTTCTTTCTTTAGGAGACTCAAGATAGAGTGAAGATGTTGCTCGTGATCGGATTTTGATTTAGAGTAAATCAAAATATCATCGATGAAAACGATCACGAATTTGTCGAGATAAGGTCTACAAACCCGATTCATCAGATCCATAAATACTGCGGGAGCATTGGTCAACCCAAAAGGCATAACCATGAATTCATAGTGACCGTAGCGAGTGTGAAAGGCCGTCTTGGGAATATCTTCATCGTGAACTCTAAGCTGATGATAACCAGAACGGAGATCAATCTTCGAGAAGTGGGTTGCTCCTTGAAGTTGATCGAAGAGATCGTCAATCCTAGGAAGTGGATAACGATTCTTGATGGTGAGTTTGTTGAGTTCACGGTAGTCAATACACATCCGAAGAGAACCATCCTTCTTTTTAACGAATAAGACAGGGGCTCCCCATGGAGAAGAACTAGGGCGAATGAACCCTTTATCAGAAAGTTCCTGTAATTGACTAGCAAGTTCTTGCATCTCAGAGGGTGCAAGACGATAAGGAGCTTTAGCAATAGGATTAGCACCAGGAACAAGATCAATACGAAACTCCACTTGTCGAGCAGGAGGCAAACCAGGTAAATCCTCTGGAAAGACTTCAGGATAGTCTCGAATAATAGGAATGTCTTGGATACTTTTGCCTTTGTCCTTCTTCTCTATCACGTTAGCTAAGAAGGCTGTATACCCCTTTCGTAAGTACTTTTGGGCAGTAGTACAAGACATAAGCTTAAGCTCGCCACAGGGTTTCTCACCATAGATCTTCAAAATCTCACCAGATTCGAGAGGAATGCGTATGACTTTCTCGAAGCACAGAATTTCGGCACGATGAGTTGACAACCAGTCCATGCCTACTATAACATCAAAACTACCAAGATGCATGGGGATGAGATCGATAGGGAAGGTATGATCATCGAGATTCAACAAGCAGTTACGAATAATAGAACCGATCGAAATAGACTTCCCGTTAGCTACCTCTACCACGAAAGGGTCTTCTAGATTAGTGTGGGGTAAGTTAAGTAAAGGTTCAAACTTCAGTGACACGAATGACTTATCAGCTCCTGAATCAAATAATATGGATGCATAGTGGTTATTAATGAGAAACGTACCATTCACCACTTCGTTGTTGTCACGAGCCTGGTTAGCGTTGAGATTGTAGGCGCGACCTCGAGCACCTTGGTTCTGGTTGCGGTTCTGGTTTTGGTTCTGATTTTGGTTTTGGTTTTGGTTACGGTTGCGATTAGGGCAGTTGTTGATGTAGTGATTAGGGTTACCACACTCGTAGCATTGACCACGAGTAGGCCTGTTGTTTTGTTGGTTGGGAGCTGGGTTGTTGTTGTCTTGGGCAGCAGGAGATCGGCAGACGTTCACCAGGTGACCATATCTTTGACACTTGGTACAAAATCGACATGGCACCTGTGTGGGATGGTGATACTTGCAAGTGTTGCACAGAGGGTGAGGTCCGGTGTATGGTTTCTTGGCTGGGTTTTGGGCAGCAGGTGGAGTAGCAGCAACCATATAGTTTCTAGCCTTGCGCTTCTTGTTGCTTGAGGTCTCAGGCTTGACTTCAATTGCAGGTTGTGGAGTATCTTTGGCAACAGTCTTCTTAGTGCCCTTGCGAACGAGAGTACCGTTCTTCACATGATTATCAGTAAGAGTGGCCGCTAGACGTTTGGCCTCTTCCAGAGTTGCAGGATTTCTACCCCAAACAGTGTCCTGGATTTGCATGGGCAGACCACCGATGTACTTCTCGATGGCTACCGGCAGAGGAGTAACCTTGTGTGGCAACAATAAGCTAAGCTCATGAAAGCGGGTGTTGTAGGCAAGATTTTCCCCATTATCTTGAGCCAAGGTGTGGAACTCATCCTCAAGCTTTTTAACTTCATTGCGAGGACAGAACTCCTCCTTCATGATCTCTTTGACCTGGTCCCATGTCATAGCAAGAGCAACCTCGGCCCCACGAGTACGCTTTTCTTCATTCCACCAAGTGAGTGCTCGTTTATGGAGAACACTCATGGCGTAGCGAACCTTGAAGTTGTTGGGGCACTCACTGTTGATGAAGGTATTTTCAATACCCTCAAACCATTGGAGAAGTCCAGTAGCTCCTTCTTCACCGCTGAACTTTGGAGGGTTACAAGAGTTGAAATGTTTAAGGGTGCAAGCTTGGGGTCCATTACCATTGCCATTGCCATTCCCATTCCCATTGTTGTGACCATTCCCGTTGCCGTTCAATTGGATGACCTGAGCAAGTAAATTGGGAACCAGAGTTGCGATTTGCTGCGCCATTTGTTGAGAAATGATCGCAGCCAGTTGAGCATCGACCCCATTAGTGTTGTGACCAGGACCTTGTTCATGACCATGGTTGTCACTACCTTCATCGTGGTTCTCACCAGTGCTGTTGCGAGTGCTGCGACGAGGAGGCATGATCTGTAATAGACACAATGAAATGAATGAGAGTTTATATAAGGAATGTAATCATTTATTCATTAATTAAAACGAATAAACGAAAACGTTGACTTATCAAAGATTCTAAATTCTAATAACATATGAAGACATGCTTTAGCCTATAAGTGAACACTCATCCCGAGAATTCCCAGGTAGGCATCCGGGTCCCTCGTCTGATTGGGATATATGCGCAATGCCAGCCTAGACAGAAGACTCAGAATACAGGCGTTCACCCTTCCAGATTGCACGTGTTCGTTATTAAAATCTAGAACTTCGACGAGATCTCAAGGGGGTTCAGGTTAAACCTGAGGATTTTGTCCTATAAATCTAATGGTGGATCAGGATTGCAGCAGACAATTAAGAGTAGTCACATGTAGGTTTAAGGCATAGGATAAGGATAGGATTTGGGAAGCAATTAGGGTTACAAGTAGGAGAAGCAAGTACTGTTTTAGTCCCTAAGGTTATAGTCTAGATTATTTCTAATAACCTAATTCCCTATAACCAAGGCTCTGATACCAATCTGTAACACCCCAACCGATGGCGGAAACATCGGGGTGCCACGTATTGATGATTGTTTTCAGTAGCACATGGTATAAAATAAATTTTAAATAATTTATTCAAACATAAATATCCAAAATGTGAAATAATGTCTAAGAATTCAAATACATAACATCAAATAGCAACTTCAATAACTTCAAATAAACTTCAAGATAAATCCTCATGCTAACTCAAGCCTCAGCTTCATTGTTACCTGAAACATGTTAATTTTGAAAGTATTTTGGGTCAACATAAGTTGGTGAGAATTACATAGGTTTTTGATGATAAAATGAATAAAATGTTGTGCAATTCATGTGTCATGTCAATCTAGCCCATATGTGAGAACATATTAGAAATAAATCGAGTGCATAATCAACCCTGCTGACTGTTATAAAATGATACATACCATACACTTATGGTCCCAATGAATATGTTATGCGATAACAAACACCCACGTAACCTTTGTAGGAGGCACGTATCCGGGTGGGATTGTCAGTCCAATAGATCTATCAATGTATACCGTCGGCTGATCAATGTTAATGATTATGCTAGAATGGTGCTTACTCTAATCATGCTCAAGACATAATGCAACATAGAAAACACATAGACACATTGATGATTGAATTGCAATAATAATGTTATAACATGTTTCACCCCAAAAATGGTGATAAATAAAAGGGGCTATGTAAACTCACCTTAGCAAATGTTAACTTGTTGAAAATGTGAAATAATTGTGTTGCCCAAAGTGATTCCAAATATCACCCTATAATAAGGTAATATGTAATAAGTCTAAGTCTAATTAACTAATATATGTATCCTATGGTTTCGATTTGGGGATAATCAATTGTTGAAATTTAAATTAATATGCTTAATTAATAAAGGAAAATTGGATAATTAATGAAAGATAGTCTTTTTATAAAATTTGAATTTTCAATGTGCACATTAAAGTGTTTGAAGCAATAAAATAATTTTTATAAAATTATTTCATTTAACATAGATTTTTAAATCTATTTATTTATAAATAGCCAATTATTAACTTTAATATTCAAAAATACTATAATTAAAGAAATCTTATTTTAAAAATCATATTTCTGTTCTAAATGATTAAAAATAATTTGTATAAAATTTTGGTGCAAAAATGATGAAAATTGGATTTATTATGAATTAATTATGATTAAATCTAACAAAAATTGATTAAAAATATAAAATAAATGATTTTACTGAATTAAAAATTATTTCAGTAAAGTTTAACTTTATAAAAAGTTAGGATAATTT
Organism: Ambrosia x helenae; assembly: GCA_030844895.1. NCBI lineage: Eukaryota > Viridiplantae > Streptophyta > Magnoliopsida > Asterales > Asteraceae > Ambrosia > Ambrosia x helenae. Next base: position 62,019,030 of record CM061227.1, on the reverse strand, counting down.
TTGGGAATTTAATAAAACTGTTTTGATATATAAATGGATTTTTATAAATATAATAGTATAAAAATGATTTAATTATTATAATTATTAAATAAATGAATTTCTGGAAAATAAAAATTACAAATAAAACTTTTATATCAGATTAAACAATTATAATTTTTTTAGAATTTATAAAATAGTTTTGGTATTTTAAAAATAATTTAAATGATTAATAGGATTTAATATATATATATAATTATATTTGTGGTTCAAAAAAGAAAAGAAAAGAAAAGAACAAAAACCGGTCAGAGCCGGGTATCGAACCCGGGTGACCATAGTGATGAACCAGGGTCACAACCACTTGGCCTAGGCCGGTGGTTGTGATATCCTTCGTTTTAAAACAAATAAATACGATATACGAATCCAGATTTATCCCCAAATTAAACACGACGAACCCTAGAATTACAATTGAATGATTCAGGCAACTATAGCCCGATTAATGTTAGGGCTATTGTTGCCTGAATGCCGATGAATATAACCCCAAAAAAAAACGAGGACTCACAGTGATGGATTGATGTTAATAGACGGGTCAATGAGAAAGTCAAACCACGAACAAATTACTAATATCCAGAGTGAATTAGAGAGCAATAGAGGTTGAGAGAGAGAGTTGTGAGCGAGTTGTTAAGCTACGGAATGCCTCAATTTATACTGTGGATTAGGGTTTATGTTAATTGGAAGGTTTGACTTCCTATTGAATGCATACGCGTCAATTGAATGAAAAGTCAACAATTGATGTGTTATTGACGTGTAAACGTGTTGGATTGGGCCGGTCATTGCACGAATTTGCCAAAGATAGCACAATTACGCGTTAATTAGATGGATTGATCACCAAGATATCCCACAGTTGACTTTTTTGTCAACTGTGAAGGTTTTCAGAAAGTGAATAAATATAACGTGTGTTCGGGTCATATCAACAATGAAGGTCCAGCCCAGTTGGTTTGTGCACTTGTGTATGTGTGGCCCGGCCTTTGGCGCGGGTTCGATTCCCGGCCAAGGCATGATTTATTTTTTTTTTTGATATAATTATACAAAACACACATATATATAATATTATATATAGTATTAGGGTTCCATAATCGCGAAAAAAATAATAAATGCGAATATAAATATGAAAACTTGACGTTTTATTAATGTCGATGCGTAACGTACAAGTATTTAATGCGTAATGTTACAGAATGCGAGTCAGAACCAAGCTTTGGTGACTCAACAAGATGAGAGGTTTGACTGGTCGGGTATGCAAATAGGAGTTGAGGAAGTGACTACTGGTGGGAATGTGGCATGTGTTGCTTATCAGGTTGATATGGAAGAGTCGGTGGCAGTTGATGAGAAGAAAGAAACTAAGGAGAGTGAAAGTGATGATTCTGAGACTGAGATGGAAGTAGAGAGTGAACCTGTTGAGGTTAAGGCTGAGGAAAAGAGTTCTGGAATGGTGATTGATTCAGTTTCTGATGTTCCCGAAGAGTGTAGATCAGTTTATTCAGATTCTGAGAGCGAATCAGACACAGAGGCAAGTGTTGATTCTTTAGATGATGATATTGACCAGTTGCTGGCAGAAGCTGACTTTTTGATGACGAGGAAGTCGTGCATAGCTGATGATGCTTTCACCAAGATCGACTATTCCAAGTTTTTCACTGGAAAGGAAGCTCATTTTGCGTTGATGGCCATGACTGAACCGCCAAAACCTGTAAGTTCTGAATCTAGCACTGATGTTATGAGTGATAAATATTGTGGAACATGTGATAGATTGACTGAGGAGAATAAACAACTCCGAATTTCACGTGATAGTGCTATCCTGAATTGTCAATCTACTCGCAAAGAGTTGAATGCTTTTAACAAAGTATTGGATGGCTATAAAAAGGACATTTCCGACTTGAAAAATACTTTGTCATTGAAACAATTGGCCATAAACAACTATATCAATGAAATTGAAAACACCAAGTTGGAAATGGCAGCCATAAAATGCTTTGCTGAAAAGGTTAACAAGAAGTTGGAAAGTTATAAGAATGTTGCTTATGTGGTAGATCATATCATTGATGATAACACCACCAATTACAAGTCTGTACCATCTCCGGTTCTTTTTGAAAATCATAACTATCACCAAGTTATACCGGAGAGTTCGGTAAAATCAGACTCATCATCAGAAATGGAATCTAATACCTCGAGTATTGGTGATCCATATTCCGATGTGAGACCGATTTTGGGCTTGAACAATGAGGGTGTTTATGCTGAGAGTGATAGTTCAGACTCAGAAAATGATGATACTGGTAGTGATCAATCTGTTAATGAATGTGAGATTCCAAAAGAAAATCACATCATTACTACTGAACCAGTGTCACCATCTGATCATGTTCATCCGATGGCAAATGCTAATCGTGATAAAAAGTCTGAAAAGATTGATGTTAAGAAAGATAATGGTGTTAAGAATGTTCTTAAAATGAATGAGCTGAATGAACCAAGTGACAAACCTGTAAAGGTGTTTTATCGGATGGAAGGATCCGATAAGATCATTTCTGATGAGGAATTTCCGATAAAAAACGTTAACTATTCTAAACTTGATAAAATCTGGCAAGAAAGCACAATATGGTTTCCAAAACATGAAAGAACCAATGAAATTCCACCAGAAATCTTAAAGAAATTGTTTTCAGAAGTTCCTCAAGAACCAAAGGTTCATGTCACCGAGTTCATTCGACCAAATGATAAAGCAAATGGTTTTCATGAGCCCTCTTACTCGAAAGGACCACTTCCTGAGAGTTTGAGAAATCAACAGTATAATGATCAATTTCCTGTTAGATCATTTGCTTCACCAAATGCTCATTATGTGTTTGAGGAATATAGAAAATGCTTTAAATGTGGAGAACGCGGGCATTTACTTGCTCAGTGTCCATATGTAAGGCACAAAAGACATGAGGTTGAAGTTCGAAATTCCATGAGAAAGCCGATTGATCATTATGTTCCACCACATAGACGGGCTGTTCCTCAACAACAACATTTTTATAATCAAAACAATTTTCAAATGAGGAACAACCGTCCATTTCAATATGATCACAGAAATCAGATAGCTATAGAACAATCTTGGAGAAAACCTGTGGTGAATACAACAGCTGATAGACAAAAGGTTCCACAAAAACCAATTGTCAAGTCAAATGTTGGACCTAAGTCTGTTAATTCAGATAAGGTTGCCAAGAAAGTTACTTTTGGTAACAATGTTCAGAAACCAATTGAGAAACCAAAATCTCAAATTCGTATTCTCAAAAGGTCTGAACAATCTTGGACACCTAATGGTACTCCAGGAGCTTCTACTTCGAAGGTAAGTGAGAAAAATGAAAATGTTTTGAGCAATCAGAAAAAGATTGATCCAAAACAGAAAGTTGTTGAAAAAGTCAATGAGAATGTTTCTTTGAAATCTGATGTTCAAAGGCCCAAGTCTCAGGCTTGGGTCCCCCGAAAGAACTAAATGTTTACTTTTTGTGTGCAGGGAGCTTTAGTTGGCCCTATTAGCAGTCTCTGGATTGTTGATAGTGGAGCTTCAGGCCACATGACGGGGGATTTGGCGTTACTGTTTGATGTGAAAAATATTAATGGAGGATATGTCGCGTTCGCGGGTAATAAAGGAGGATATATTACGATGGAAGGAAGCGTGAGTAATGGGATTGTGACTTTCGAGCGGATTTCTTATGTCAAGCAGATAGACTATAATCTGTTGAGCGTCAGTCAAATATGCGATAAACAATTTTCTGTGCATTTTGATGACAAATCCTGCTATATACTTAAACCGGGCTTCAAAATTCCAAAGGAGTGGGTAATGTTGATGGCACCTCGAGTCAACAATCTTTATATTCTTGATATGTCCAAGGCGATGACATCACAGGGACAGATAACATGCTTTTTATCCAAGGCGACCGAAAAAGAATCGATAATGTGGCACCGCAGAATGGGACACATTCATCTGAGGAAAATGAATCAATTGGTGAGAAATGGACTTGTCGATGGAGTAAATGTGAAACATTTCCATCTGAACGACAAGTGTGTAAGCTGTATGAAAGGCAAACAACACAAACAGTCCCATAAAGTGAAGAAAGTTAACTCTGTTGAGATGCCGCTTGAGCGATTGCACATGGACCTTTTTGGACCAGTCAAGCGCAAAAGTCATCTTGGAGAGCTTTATTGTTTAGTTGTCACTGATGACTATTCAAGATTTTCGTGGGTGATGTGTTTGAAGAACAAAAGCGACACCTTTACCAACTTACAAGTTCTGTTCACTCGACTGGAGAATATCTACAATTTGAAGATAAAAAGGATCAGGAGTGACAACGGGACGGAGTTCAAAAATGCAAAGATGGATGAACTTTGTGAAAGCAAAGGGATACATCATGAATATTCAGCTCCGTATACCCCGCAACAGAACGGTGTTGCTGAAAGAAAGAATAGGACTCTTATTGAGGCGGCTCGAACAATGCTCGCTGACTCAAATCTTCCGGTAATGTTCTGGAATGAGGCGATTTATGCAGCAAATTATACATTAAATCGGGTTATAACAGTGAAGAAGTTTGGAAAAATATCTTATGAGCTGTTACACCGACGAAAGCCCAATTTAGAGTATCTAGAACCTTTTGGGGCGCCATGCACGATGTTGAATCCAAGCGAGAAGTTTAGTCCTAAAGCTGAGGAGGGATATTTTGTTGGATATGCAACCCCGCTCAAACGGGTATTCAACAAGCGAACTCGTCAAGTGGAGGATTGGGCTAACGTGGAAGTTCAACGATACACACAAAATTTGCAAGGCACGGGCCCTGATTGGATGTTTGATTACAAAGATTTCTTTGAATCATTCAACCTAGATAGCCTGGTTGAAGAAGCTGTTATCAGATTACTTTACGAGTGTGAAAACGCGGTGACTTCACCGTTGATGCGTCCAATCACCGTAAACCCCCCACCAGCTTCTAATGATACCAGTGCTCCTATACAAGAAGAAGAGATGTTTCAAGAAGCTTCAACTTCATTAGACACTTCAGAATCTGAAGATGAACAATTTGAAGAAGCCGTTCTTGAACATGCAGAAGACTTAGAGGAGCAAACTGTGAACCCAACACCAAATCCAGATGTTGCTTCATCATCTAACACGGGTCATGATCAGGATGCTGTAGAAAATTTGACTGCTCAGACGGGAGTGATTGTACCTGTTAATCCGGAATCTCGGATTCATCGTATTCACCCGCTGGAGCAAGTTATCGGTGATCCTGGAAGTGGAGTGATGACCAGAGGGCAGCTAAAAAGCGTTAATTCGCCAGAGAGTTTTGGTGCTTTAGCATTGTATGCCAAAATTCAGAAATCTGGTAGTCAAAATGATTGGTCGTTTGCATGTTATGTGTCGCAGGTAGAGCCAAGGACATACAAAGACGCTTTGAATGAAGATGCCTGGGTTGAGGCAATGCAGGAAGAGTTATTGCAATTCCAGAAATTGGGAGTCTGGACGCTCACAGATTTGCCGCCGGGAAGAAAGAAAATAGGCACTAAGTGGGTGTTTAAGTGCAAAAAGGACGATCGTGGAGTTATTGTACGCAACAAAGCCAGATTGGTTGTGCAGGGTTTCCATCAAATCGAAGGAATTGATTACAACGAAATCTATGCACCAGTAGCACGAATGGAAGCTATTCGGATGTTCCTTGCGTTTGCTTCATATAAGAAATTCAAAGTCTATCAAATGGACGTCAAGAGCGCATTTTTGTACGGTAAAGTCAAGGAGGAGGTTTATGTCGGGCAGCCACCAGGCTTTGAGGACCCAATCCACCGGGACAAGGTCTACGTGCTGAACAAAGCTTTATATGGTTTGCACCAGGCTCCAAGACAGTGGTACGAGGAGTTAAGTACATACCTCATCTCCAAAGGATTCAAGCGCGGCCTCGTCGATTGCACCCTCTTTACGAAGAAGACGGGAGATGACTTGCTTCTAGTACAGATTTACGTTGATGATATTATATTTGGTTCAACTAACGAACTTTTGTGCAGGGAATTTGAAACTGTTATGCAGGAGAAGTTCGAAATGAGCGCTATGGGGGAAATGCAGTTTTTCCTCGGCTTACAGGTGGATCAAAGACCAGACGGGATCTTCATTCACCAGACGAAATACGTAGCCGACATCTTGAGCCGATTCCAGATGGAGGACTCTAAGCCGATGGATACCCCGATTCAACCCAATCACGGGATTGGAGTGGACACTAAGGGGGAGCTGACAGACCCATTTACATACAGAGCAATCATCGGATCTCTGATGTATTTTACAGCGTCTCGACCAGATATTATGTATGCAACGTGTCTCTGTGCTCGCTATCAATCGAAGCCGAAACAAAGTCATCTGACGGCGGTCAAGCGTATCCTTCGATATCTGAAGGGTTGTCCATCAAAAGGACTTTGGTACCCTAATGATGATGATTTTGATTTTATTGCTTTTAGTGATGCAGATTGGGGCGGCTGTGACAAAGACAGCAAATCAACTACAGCCGGTTGCCAGTTTTTAGGGAGCAGGTTAATTACCTGGCAATGCAAGAAACAGACTTCCGTCGCACTGTCTACATGTGAAGCCGAGTACATTTCAGCCTCGAGTTGCTGTTCACAAGTGCTCTGGATCCAACAACAGATGGTCGATTACGGTTTGCAGTTTCTTAAAACCCCTATACACTGTGACAACGAAGCCGCAATTGCATTAACTAAAAATACTGAAAATCATTCTAAAGCGAAACATATCCGGATTAAATATCATTTTATTCGTGATTGTTACGCTAAGGAATTGATAGATATGGTCAAAATCCATACTGACTACCAACGTGCAGATTTGTTTACAAAAGCTTTTGACAGATCCCGCTTTGAATATCTTTTAAAAGTAAACAATATAAAGGAAAAACAGGACTAATCGGCTCCTCGGTTTATCGCTTTTTAATTTTTAGTTTTTAGTTCTAAATTTTTGCTAATTGGGAATTTCTCTTTGCTAATTGGGAATTTCTCTTTACTATCATAATCCTCAAAGAAGTTGATGCTTTCGAGGGGGTTGTTTAATCCTCAAAGAAGTTGATGCTTTCAAGTGGATTGTTTCTTTCAAATTTTTGTTTTGTTTTTCAGAAAATTAAAAACCCAAAAATATGTTCTTTATTTTAGGGGGAGTCATTTTATCAGAAAAACCAAAAACATTGAAAAATTTTCAAAATACCTAAAAATTAGAAAAACCCAAAATGATTTCCTGGATAAAAAGAGGAAATGATAGTACATCAGTGGGGATCTGACACAGGCTAAAGAATTGTATAGTTTTATGTGACGTATGTTGATTACGTGTGATATGCTGATAGGCTTCGTAGACTATATATTGCGTGCATTAGTGATACAAACATAACAAACTACGCGTTTGTGGCTGAACACCTCATGGGCATATGGTCTTAGTACCTTAATTTCGTTTGACAGGGTGTTTGTACAAAACTCGGAGGTTTAGGGTCGTTATGTTATTAGTTGTCTGGTGATAGCCTATCTGATCTTCTGCTGTAAGTCATTACGGACCTAGATCAGACAGGATGTCTTTATAAAAGAGCTTTATGCCAAATCCTAAAGTTACCGAATTGAGGAACTTTCCATGTTATATGATGATCAAAGATTATCTATAATATCGTATTGATTATTGATGCAAATCATGATTAATATCAGTCCTCAACCTGGTATAGTGCATATGTTGCTTTGCTGCATTAATTTGCTGACCTGTATACCTCTATGCATTATATCTTGTACAATTACAGACGACGAAAGCATAATCACGCTTTACAATGAGTCTTTGTGCAAATTACTTCTTGATACGGGAGTATGTTGTGTGTGTGGGAACCACAATGTGTTAGTCTAATACACCTAATTCGTATCATTTTAAAGCATTGCGTAATTGTCTGCATGTGAGCTTATGTGGACAACAATATCAGCAATTGCCGTGTCACATATTGTTTCTAATGATAATATTAATCTAGATCAACGCTGTGTTCAGATTTCTCAGATAACTGATATGATCTTCTTACCAGAAATCACAAAATGTTTACTGCTTTCATTTACTTTGATGCATTTTACTTTGTCGCATTTTACTTTTATTGTCAAAAAGATACAAAATCCAAAAAGATTTTAGGTGAGTTTTGATATAAATTTCAGAAAATCCAAAAGATTTGCATTTCTGCTTTATTTTTGATAACCGGGGATGCTTGATGGTCAATTTTTGAGATTTGATAACACCATCTGGGCTTTGTATCATTCAAAAAGTGAAAATTTGAAGTTTTGGAAGTTTAACGGATTGAAAAATGTTGAACGGGATTCGAATTCGTGATTTGGCGAAATTTTCAGATTTTTCCATTTCACATTCGCCCCTTAAATGGGTCGAATGTGGAAAAATCATCATATTCGACCGTTTTGTTTTTGGGCGAATGTGGACTTTTTCACTTCCGGTGTAAATTCCACTTCCGGGTACATTTTCACCTTCGGGTCTTTAAAAAGGGGCGAAGGTGGGATTGTTTCACACTCGTGCCATTCACTTGGGGCGAATGTGGACTTAACCCACATTCGTCCACAACAAACGGGCGAATGTGGCTTTCTATATATAAGCCTTTCACCTTCAAGTCTTCATATTCACAAATTTTTCAAAATTTCTTCAATACCAGACCTTGTTGCTCGTGTTTCTTATGATTCATTGATTTGTTCCCTGACCATTACTGATCATTTTAAGACTAAACTTGCAGGTAATGGACTTCATATCAGATCAGTTTTGATAGTTTTGTGAACAGGACCTAGGGTTTCATAATTAATGGTCTTAGAGTCTGTTTTATTGGTTGATTTTGATCGCATTTCATTCCACATCAGTTTTAGGGGAGATATATGCAGGAATTAGTGTTTAACATCGTTTAAATTGATTAAATGTGTGATTGAACATAGTTAAACCTAATTCACCTTTAAAAACTGATGTATAATGAAATAAATGGACAATTGGTGATGAACGAGTGATAATCGGCCAATATAGGACACATTTGAATTAGTTTTATGGTTTAAAAACAAATTTGGCAAAAATTTAAATTTTTGGGGAAAACCATTTCACCTTCGGTTCAAAAAACCGGGCGAAGGTGAAACTGGTTTGGACGAATGTACAACAAAATGGACGAATGTGATTTTTACTCAGAGCATTTTCACATTCGACCATAATTTTTCTCATTCGACCAGATTTACTCACATTCGACCAGTTCAAAACGGGCGAATGTGCAGTTTATTTGGACCAAAATTTTATAATTTTGTCGTTTTTGTATTTTGACGTGTTTCATTGATTTTTATGTGCAGATGGCTGATCAACCCGAGAATGTTGAAACACCAGCAGTCAATGTGGAAACTCCAGCAGAGATTACAGTTCCAGATCCAGTGCCAGAAGCTGAAACATCTGTTCCGAGCAGTTGGCCGTTTGAAAGATCGCACAACTGTTGCGCTTATCTCGGAGATGTTGAGAAAAATACGGAGTTTACCGGGATTATAGAGTCTCTGAAGAGGAGCAGGATTGTTCATGCTTTAGCCACACCAACCATCATATACAAAGACATCATTGAAGATTTTTATCAGAATGCGAAATATGACTACTGGGAGAATCAAACGATCATCAAGAGCAAGATTCAGGATATGGATATGTTCTTGACTGAAGCTGATATTCGGGAAGCTTTACAGATTAAGTTTGAAGATAGTGAAGATCCCAGGGAGTTATCATGGACAGAACAGAAAGCGTGTTTCTTACGAATGAAATACAAAGGTCCAATCACTGACGGATCTATGTATAAGGGGAAGCTGGGAGTGCAGTACAAGTATTTTGCACATGTTCTTATCCACGTATTTGGATGTGTGAGCGGTGGTTATGATGTCATGAGAAGGAGTTTGAGTTCATTAATGGTTGCGTTGACACTCAACAAACCATTTAATGTTTCTGGGATGATTCTTGATCATATGCTGGAGATGCTGAAGGGAATGAAGAATAAGAAGTTTATGTTGTATCCGAGATTTCTGATGATGATCTTTGACTATAAGTATCCTATGTTGAAAAAGGATCCGACTATGATCCTATGTCAAGATCATATGAACATCAGAACATTGATGAGAATGAAGGGTTACAAAGGTGTGCCTGATAGTGAGAAGCCACCTAACAGGAGATTATTTGGTGCTTTGGCTCGTCCGGATTACACTGATCCTGGCAAGAACAAAGCAAGACATGATAATAGTGACTCAGACAATGATGATCCCTTAGTGTATGTTGATTCAAGCACTAAGCGGAAACGGCAAGTAGTCAATCCTGGAGCCAAAGGGAAGGGCAAGGGAAAGGCTGTGGATCAGGGAAGCACTAAGCAACAAGTAGCTACAAAGAAATCGACGGCAAAGAAAGGATCGGGTTTGGTGGATGAAGAGTCGGTAGATTCAGAAGAGACTGAGGTTGATGAGCAGTGGGATTCTGATGATGAGAATGTGAGGACCACCAAACGTAAGGCCACTATGGTTGGTGAGTCTGAATCCTTGAACCAGTCGATAGAAGAAGCTGAGAGAAGAAAGAAATCAGTAGAAGATGAGGGTCTAGGTGTTGACCTAGCAGAACTGAGTGTTGGTGATACTGTAGTGGTCAATTTGCCTAAAAAGACAAAGAAGCAAAAGACCATGGCCAAGAAGTCAAGTGTAAAAGAACTGAGGGAGAAAGAGTTAGCTCAGTTATTAAAGGGAAAGAGATTACCTGATGCTGGTACACCATCTAAGCTATCTTCACCTGTTGCCAAGAAGCAGAAGAAAACGAAAGAGGCAGAGACTTTACCAATCGATCAATTCAATATCGATATGGATAAAGTGCTCGATATGTTTAGAAAACCTCAGAAGGAGAAAGTAGTTGAAGTTGAGCCTTCTAGATCAAAGTCAAAGAAAGTAACTGTGGATGACGATGTCATGAAGCAAGTGAATAAGAAGATGGAAGACATGATGAAGATGTTGGTTGCTCAACAAGCTGAAATTGCTAAGTTCAAGCAAAATGAGGAGAAAATGCTTCAGATAGTGGTTGCTTCAAAATCTAATCAGGATGATATAAATGATAAGATTAAGATGTTGGAAGCTAAGAATGAGAAGCTTGAGAAAAAGTGTGCAAGAAACAAGAGCAAAATCAAACTGATTAAGGCTGATAACAAAGAACTAAGGAATGAAAACAAACGCCTTGGTAATTTGATTGAAGAGCTTTATAACAGGGCACCCCAGTTGAAAGAGGGTGAAGAAGATGAAGAAGAGGAAGAAGAGTAGGTGGATTTTGAACAATCAGATTCTGATAAAGAACAAGAAGATGATGATGAGGATGATGATGGATCGGAGAAAAGTGATGCTGATGATGATGATGACAATAATAATGATGATGATGGTGCTGAAGGTGCTGGGAAAAAGCAAGGAGATGAGTTTAGCAGTGGAAGTGATCATGATGGAGGAGATGATACTTCCAGATTTACTTATGAAAAGAGAACACCGAAGAAGAAAGATACTGGAGAATCAAGTTCCAAGAAGAAAGGTGAGAACGTTGATTCAAATGAAAGTATTTTCTGGAACGAGAAGGTGAGATCTCTGTCTGAGGATGCTAAACAGCTGTATAAGAATATGTTGGAAAAGAGAGAGTGGACCATTGAGTTCACAGGATGCTTCGCTGAAATATTCCAAACTGATGATTTAAAATATGAGTTGGAATATGAAGATCCAGATCTTGAAGAAGGGGAATTACCTGCATCTGTGGCAAAAGAAATACTAGATGGTCTTGCACAGAGGGTAGGAAAGACGTTTGAGGAGTTTATGATGGATGAATCGATTTCAAATATTCCTGAAAAGGATATTGGAAGTCATTCAGATGATGTGAAAACTCCTGAGAACAATGAAGTGGAAATGGAAGATATAACTCACGAAGAGTTTCCCCAATACTTCAGACAAGATGATGAAAATGAAGTATTTCCTGACTTCACTGAGATACCAAATAAGTCAGCGAAACAGAAAGCTAAGAAAAGGAGTGAAGAGTTTGTTGAGAAGGTATTTGGTACTGAAAAGAAAGATTCTTCTAACCAGTCTGATGAGTTGAAGAATTATATGAAGAAATTGAAGGAAATGGATGAGAACCGACCAAAGCCTGAAGCTCAAGGTAACTTTTACAGATTTCATAATGACAAGTTCAAAGGCAGAGCTCTCGGGTAGACTTACTTAGGCAGACTGAAATGTATTGCTGCAAAATGGGAAACCGGAATTCTGTACTTCAACAGATTCTGTGACTTGCTTACTCTACCGTACTGGGCGGTTAGAGACTTATGCAGATTCCAATGTCAGGTGCCGAAGTAAATGGATCTCATGTCGGTTGGTGCACTGATAAATTGGTTTGGGAAAGTCGTACGAGATGGAACAGGTTCATGCCTCAATATCCCAGAAGAAAAGAGCATAGGGATATTGATCCACAAACCAATATGAAGCGAGTTACTTTGATTTATAAAGCACCTAATGTGATGAGGAAGATACCGTTGATGCCGATGCCACGGCATTTCAGTGCTGATTTCATCTTCTGGTACTATGATTGGAGAAAGGCAGAAGCGGTGATCGTGTTGAGAGATGGAAAGGATAAATACAAGCATGTTCATGTATTTGATCCTATGTGGTTGATTAATTGCACATTTGAAGACATCATCATGTTGTTCTACAATCCGATCTACTATGAACCAAATGACTTTGCTCAAGCGAGAAAGTATACGCAAGTGGTTGGAGTTTGTTTTGCGTATGACATAAATGCAGGAAGCAACTTGGAGGGTAAACTTGGCAAGACTGTGAAGATAGCCAATGTGTCTAAGCCTGTGAAGAAAACATTTGAACCGCCAATGACTACTGAGCAGAAGAAACAGCTCAGAATCAAGTTGATGAACAAGAGTATGGACCAACAGAGAAAACTATCCAATCAATAGTCGAGGGGGAGTTTGTTGATGCGTTTTGCGACTAAGGATTGGATATACATAATTAACACATGTTAGTGATGGCCGAAGGTAAATAAGTATGGGCGAATGTAGATAAGTCTGGGCGAAGGTAGATGATAAAGGGGCGAAGGAAGAATGGACTTGATCATGAAGACACATTCGACCATTTAGAATGGGCGAATGTGGAAATCACTCACATTCGACCAGTTGAAACGGGCGAATGTGCAGTGCCTATATATAGTTTTTGTGTTTTTGATAATGTAAGAGAGTTGTCAGTTGTGTCCAGGTTCAGATCAGGTTCAGAGGTGTTTTTGAGAAATAGTGTGTGTGTTCTAGATTAACATAAACTGATTGTAAATGCTTATTTGAATGAAGTTAATCTATGAAATGATATTGAAAATGATCTTGATTGTGTCGTGATTTGTGCTTTATCAATTTGTTCAGAACTAGGATTTCCGCACCTAGTTTTGTGACTTGTATGATCGTATAATCCTGTTTTAGCTAAAATCCAACGCTCACAATATTGTTGTCCACATAAACTCACATGCAGACTGTTGTGAAATGCTTTAGACTGATACTATTAGTTATAGTATAAACTCAATTGTTTGTGGTTCCCACGCACACGACATACTCCCGTATCAAGAAGTAAATGCACAAAGACTCATTGTAACGCGTGATTATGCTTTCGTCATCTGTAATTTACAGGGTATGAGGCACAGAGGTGTACAGGTCAGCAACTCAATGCTACAAAGTAACTTGTGCACTCTACCAGGTTGAGGGCTGATATCAATCATGATTTGCATCAATGATTGGATACGATGCAATAGATAATCTTTGATTATCATCATACATTGAAAGTTCCTCAATTCGGTAACTTTAGGATTTGGCTTTTAAAGCTCTTTTATATAGACACCCTGTCTGATCAAGGTCCGTAATGACATACAGCAGAAGATCAGAGAGGCTATCCCTAGATAACTAATAACATAACGACCCGAAACCTCCGAATTTTGTACAAATACCCTATCAAACGAAATTACGGTACTAAGACCCTATGCCCATGAGGAGTTCATCCACACAAAAATTCGTTTGATATGTATGTATCAGGCACGCAGTAATAGGTCTACGAAGCCTATCAACACATCACATAGACTCAAACACACGCCTTATATTGCATTACATTTCTTTAGCATGTGTCAGATCCCCACTGATGTACTATCATTTCCTCTTTTTCTCTTGGAAATCATTTTGGATTTTTCTAATTCTTATGGGTTTTTGAATTTTTCAATGTTTTTGGTTTTTCTGAAAATAAACTCCCCCTAAAATGAAAAACATATTTGTGGGTTTTTGTATTTTTCTGAAAAACAGTAAAAAAAACTAAAACTAAAATGCGATAAACCGAGGTGATGATCAGTCTTGTTTTTCTTTTATACCATTAGCTTTTAAAAGATATTCGAATCTTGATTTATCAAAAGCTTTGGTAAAAAGATCTGCACGTTGATAGTCAGTGTGGATTTTGACCATATCGATCAACTCTTTTGCATAACAATCACGGATAAAATGATATTTGATCCGGATATGTTTAGCTTTTGTGTGATTGACTAAATCTTTTGTTAATGCAATTGCGGCCTCATTATCACAGTAAATAGGGGTTTTAAGAAATTGCAAACCGTAGTCCACCATCTGTTGTTGTATCCAGAGAACTTGTGAGCAGCAGCTTGAAGCTGAGACGTATTCTGCTTCACATGTGGATAAGGCGACTGCAGTTTGTTTCTTGCATTGCCTAGTCACGAGCCTGCCCCCCATATACTGGCATCCAGCCGTTGTGGGTTTAGTGTCTTTGTCACAGCCTCCCCAATCTGCATCACTAAAAGCAATTAGGTCAAAATTATCATCATTAGGGTACCATAGTCCTCTCGACGGACAACTCTTCAGATATCTAAGGATACGTTTGACAGCTGCTAAATGACTTTGTCTCGGCTTCGATTGATAACGTGCACAAAGACATGTGGCGAACATTATGTCTGGTCTGGATGCGGTGAGGTAAATCAGAGATCCGACGATTGCTCTGTATGTAAAAGGATCAGTCAGCTCCCCCTTAGCGTCAACACCAATCCCGTAATTAGGTTGAATTGGGGTATCCATCGGCTTCGAATCATCCATCTTGAATCGGCTCAAGACTTCAGAAACATATTTGGTCTGGTGAATAAAATCCCCGTTGGTCTTTGGTCCACCTGCAAGCCTAGGAAAAACTGCATCTCTCCCATCGCACTCATTTTGAACTTTTCCTGCATAACTTTTTCAAATTTTCTGCATAAAAGTTCATTAGTAGAACCAAAAATAATGTCATCAACATAAATTTTCACAAGAAGCAAGTCATCTCTTGTTCGTTTTGTGAACAGTGTGCAATCTACCAAACCTCGCTTAAATCCTTTGGATAGAAGATACTTGCTCAGCTCCTCATACCATTGTCGTGGAGCCTGGTGCAACCCATAGAGAGCTTTGTTTAGAATGTAGACCGTATCCCGGTGGATAGGATCCTCAAAGCCTGGTGGTTGACCTACGTAAACTTCTTCCTTGACCACACCATAAAGAAACGCGCTTTTAACGTCCATTTGATACACCTTGAATTTCTTGTAAGATGCAAACGCTAGAAACCTGCGGATAGCTTCTAAGCGTGCAACCGGTGCATAAATCTCGTTATAAACGATTCCTTCCACTTGATGAAATCCTTGTACGACCCATCGAGCTTTGTTTCTAACAATCACTCCTCTGTCATCCTTCTTACACTTAAACACCCATTTTGTTCCAATCTTTTTCCGTCCTAGAGGTAAATCTGTCAGTGTCCACACTCCCAGTTTCTGAAATTGTAATAACTCCTCTTGCATTGCCTCTACCCAAGCATCATCCAAAAGAGCATCCTTGTATGTCCGCGGCTCAACCTGCGAAACATAACAAGCGAAAGACCAGTCATTCTGAAAACCTGACTTTTGAATTTTAGCATATAAGGCTAGAGCGCCAAGATTTTCTTGTGAGTTAGCATTCCTCAGTTGTCCTCTCGTTATGACACTGCTACCAGGATCACCAATAACTTGCTCGAGCGGGTGAATACAATGTATCCGAGATTCCGGATAATCAGGTACTTGTACTCCCGTTTGAGTAGTTAAATTCTATGTCAAATCCAGATCATTGCCCAAGTTTGATGATGAAGCACCATATGGAATTGGGTTCACTGGAGGTGTCTCTGTAGCAATATCTGGAACAGCTTCACTAGTGACATCATCATCATCTTCTGATTCTGATGAATTGAGAGTTCTGAAAGCTCCTAAAATACCTCGTCTTCAGCTGCAAGAGCATTGATATCATTAGAAGCTGTTTGAGGAGTTACGGTGATCGAACGCACCAACGGTGATGTCACTGCGTTTTCACACTCGTAATATAATCGTAATACAACCTCTCCAACCAAGCTATCTAGATTGAATGATTCAAAGAAATCTTTGTAATCAAACATCCAATTTGGACCCACACTCCTCTACCTGTCGAGTTCGTTTGTTGAATACCCGTTTGAGCGGGGTTGCATATCCAACAAAGAATCCTTCTTCATCTTTCGGTGCGAACTTCTCAGATGGATTAAGCATTGTACACGGTGCTCCAAACGGTTCTAGATACTCTAAGTTTGGCTTTCGTCGGTTCAACAGCTCATAAGAAGTTTTATCAAACTTCTTCACTGTTAAAACACGATTGAGAGTATAACAAGCTGCGTAAATGGCTTCATTCCAGAACATTACTGGAAGGTTTGAATCCGCAAGCATTGTTCTCGCCGCTTCAATTAGAGTCCTGTTTTTGCGTTCTGCGACACCGTTCTGTTGAGGGGTATACGGAGCACTATATTCATGATGAATTACTTTGTCTTCACAAAGAGCATCCATCGGTGCGTTCTTGAACTTCGTCCCATTATCACTCCTAATTCTCTTGATCTTTAGACCATAGACATTTTCTAGTCGAGTGAACAGAACCTTCAGATTATTAAACGTGTCGCTCTTATGATGCAAGCACATAACCTATGAAAATCTGGAATAGTCATCGGTAACCACAAGACAGTACAATTCACCAGCATGACTTTTACGCTTCACCGGTCCAAATAGATCCATGTGCAAACGCTCAAGTGGTAATTCAACTGAATTGAATTTCTTTGGTTTGTGGGACTGCTTGTGCTACTTTCCTTTCTTACAACTCACACACTTGTCGTTCAAATGGAAATGCTTAACATTCACGCCTTCGACAAGTTCATTCTTCACCAGATGGTTCATTTTTCTAAGGTGAATGTGTCCCATCCTCCTATGCCACATTATAGATTCTTTTTCAGTAGCCTTGGAGAGGAAACACGTGACTTGGCCTTGGGTTGTCATTGCTTTTGACATGTCGAGAATGTACAGATTGTTCACTCTTTGTGCTTTTAGCATTACCCACTCTTTTGGTAGTACGAATCCTGGATTGAGAATGTAGCAAGATTTGTCGTCAAAGAATAGAGAGAACTGCTTATCACAGATTTGTCTGACACTGAGCAGATTATAGTCTATTTGCTTCACATATGATATCTTCTCAAAACTCACGATACCATTAGTCACACTACCCTCCATAGTAATGTATCCTCCTTTATTCCCAGCAAATGCTACGTATCCACCATTGATATTTCTTATGTCAAACAGTAGCGATAAATCCCATGTCATGTGACCAGAAGCTCCACTGTCAAGAATCCAAAGACTGCTCACAGGGCCAGCTGAAGCTCCCTGCACATATCAAGTAAAATATTAGATTTTTCGGGGGACCCAAGCCTGCTTAGTCTTGGATCTTTGAACTTTGAGTTTCAAAGAATCTTTTTCACAAATAGTTGAATTTGAATTGATCTTTTTCTGATCAATTAAATTCTTTTCAATTTCAGATTTCTCATTCACTTGTGAAGTAGAAGCACCTTGAGATCCCTTTGGTGACCAAAATTGTTCCGAACGTTTCAAGATCCGAATCTGAGATTTTGGGGTCTCAGTTGGTTTCTTTACTTCGTCCTTGAAGGAGACTTTTTTGGTTACCTTCTCTGATTTAACAGAGACAGGTCCAACCGTTGGTTTCACTGCAGGTTTTGAAGGTACCTTTTGCTTCTCAACAGTTGTGTTCACCACAGGTTTCTTAAAAGGCTTTTCCATGGCGATCCGGTTACGACGATCATATGTCATCTGACGATTTTCCCTCTTTTGAAAATATCTGCTTTGTTATAAAACGGTGCTGGTTGAGGAACAAATCGTCTTTGTGGATAACAATGATTATAGACTGGACTTTGATTCTTTTGCTTCACTTCAACCTCGTGCCTTTTGTGCCTAACATACGGGCAGTGAGCAAGTAAATGCCCTCTCTCCCCGCACTTAAAACACGCACGGTACTCCTCAAAGTTGTTCTTGGCGGTCGACTTAGCATAAGTAGTGATAGGATATTGATCATCCACACACCTTCTTCTTAAACTCTCAGGAGCTGGGTCCTTTGAGTAAGTCGGCTCAAGAAAACTATCCGCCTTCTCCTTCGACTTAATAAACTCTGTGACATGAACCTTTGGTTCTTTTGGAACATCCAAATAAATTTTCTTTAAAACCTCTGGAGGTACATCATTTGTTCTCTCATGTTTTGGGAACCAAATGGTACTCTCCTGCCAAATTTTCTCAATCTTGGAGTAATTGGCAAACTTAATTGGATATTCCTCGTCAGAGATTATCTTATCGGATGCTTCCATCCGATAGAAAACTTTGACGGGTTTGTCACATCGTTCATTCTTCTCAACATGCTTAACTGACTGATTCATTCGATGAGTGCTAGCCATTGGATGGATAATCTGAGAAGGTGACACCGGTTCATTGGTAATAATGTGATTTTCAGCAGCAATATAACACACTTTCTCAGATTTATCCTCCTCAGAGTCAGAATCATCAGTTACAGCTATCACACCTTCATCATTTAGTCCCAAAATAGGTCTAACATCAGAATTAGGGTCTCCCACACTGGAGGTGTTAGAGTCATCATCCGATGTAGAGTCAGACTTAACTGAACTCTCCGGTGTTATTGAATACAGAGTATGATTTTCAAACAACACTGGAGATGGGACGGCCTTGTAGTTTGCACTACTTGACTGTGAAGGCTCCTCAATAATATGGTCAACAACATATGCAATATGTTTGTAGCTTTCAAGCTTCTTGTTGACTTTCTCAGCAAAGCACTTGATGGTAGCCATTTCATGTTTTGTTTCTTCTAATTCATTGATGTAATTGTTAATGGCTAATTGTTTTAAAAATAATGTCTTTTTAAGATCTGAAATGTCTTTCTTATAACCATCAAGCACCTTATTGAATTCTCGTGCTCCTTTTTTATACGATTGACAGTTGATCTTAGCACTCTCAAGCTGAACCCTGAGTTGCTTATTATCCTCTGACAATCTATCGCATGCACCACAATACTTTTCACTATTCATATCTAAAGAAGATTCAGAACTTACCTGTTTTGGTGGCTCTATCATCGCTATCAATGCAAAATGTGCTTCCTTTCCAGCAAAGAATTTAGAATAATCGGTTCTGGTAAAAGCATCATCCACTATGCATGATTTGAGAGTCATCAGAAAATCAGCTTCGGCTAGAAGTTGATCAATATCATCATCTAGTGAGTTAACACTAGCTTCAGAATTAGAATCGCTCTCCGAGTCAGAATAAGCTTAATCACACTGTTCGTGAACATCAGTAACAGAGTCAAGAATCAATCCCGACTTCTTCTCAACACAAACATCATATTCTTCAACTAACTCCTCAATCTTCACATCAGATTTCTTCTCAGTCTCTAATTCATCTTCAACTGACACCGGCTTCTCCAAATCCATCTTCTGGGCAACACACGCCACATTACCAGCAGTGATCTCCTTAACACCAAGTTGTATACCAGTCCAATCAAATCCCTCATCTTTCTGGATTACCAAAGCCTAGTTCTGGTTATCTGGTTGGGTTTGGCTGTTTGGTGTGGTAATTGGAATGATAGTTCTAGTTGGATTGTGTGGTGTTTGGTTTTGGTTCTGGTTTTGTGTAGTGGTTTGTCTAACATAATTATTTGGTGGGGTGTTTTGGCGGTTTTGGTAATTATTTTGTAGTTGAAATTTGGAGTTGTTTTGGCTTTGATATGATACTTGATTTTGTGATTGACGGTTCTGATAATTGGTGTTGAAAGGATTCTTGTTCCCCTGTTGTGCTGGCTGTGTGCATTCTCTCTTGAAGTGACCTTTCCCACATAGTTAAAACATGTGACTTTGGCTTTGTTGAAGCCATATGTTGTGTTGGGAGATGTGGAAAGATCAGTTCCGCCCGTCTTCTCTATGAACTCAGTCGCTCGCCTCATGACACTAGCAAATGGCCACTGAATGTCAGTGAGCTCCATCTCCTTCTTGTCAATTTGAGCGTAGTCTTCACTGGTTAAGTTGTTGTTACCAATTTGACTAGCTAGTAACCCATTATATGAAGCGACCATAGCAGAAACCAAGGCTACATGTTGCTGTGCAACTTCAACGGTAACATTGTTCAAGTTTGATGTCTCCAACACAATTGGGCTCTGGTTAGGTTGACTTGGGTTCATTTGGGTTTGATTCACTTGAGGAATGTAGGATTGTTGTTGAGGTTGGTTCAAATTAGCTAAATAGCATGCAACTTGTTGCATAGGTGAAAATGGTGGGATGTAAGTAGTAGGATATGATGGTGGGTATAAGATGATGTTTGAGCAAGATAGTTTATGGGGGTTTTGGTTGGTTCAAAAATGCTTGAAACACAAGCAATGTGTGGAGCAATAGTAGTACTAGAACTTGAACTAGTTAGAGATTAAGATGTACCGCCATGGTATAATTCTGGATTCTGAGAAACTTGTGCCCTTTTTGCTTTCCTCTTTTCCTCCATCTCTTTGTTCTGGATGAATTCATTGATGGTCCAGTATTGGTACGCATCTTTCTCCTTAAGGACCTCGATATGTTGATTCCAGTATGGTGGTAATGCATCAGCGAACTTATCCACCAGCTCAGACATCGGTATATTAATCTCATAACTTGAAAGTTCAGTCAACAAATGGCAATACCTTGGAATCAACTCCTTCAGTGTCTCATTTCCCATATAGCTAAAGTTCTCAAACTCTTTTCTCAACTCCTCCATTCTAAGCTTCCTCGTCTTCTCATTCCCATCGTGACGATTCCTTAACATATCCCATAATTGCTTAGAAGTGGTGCACGACCCAAACTGATGTAAAAGATTAGTGTTAATGGCCTGGGACAGTTGGGAAAACGCCTTCTTTTCCACCGCAAAGCTTTTCTTCTCATCCTCAGCTAGACTCTCTAATGGAATCGGCTCACCAGTGTTCTCCAAAACCGGAGCTACATGCCCCGTAGCAATCATTTGCCAAGCTTCCGTGCCTTCCATTCCCATCCCTCTAGATGAATCTTGAACTTGGTCTTCCATTGGTTGTAATCTACCATTTCCATCAACTTTGGTGGACGGCTCCCACTACCCGAAGATAAATCATGAATAAGTGTTGAAATCGCATTGGTAGTCTGAGAGTGTACCGCCGCTGCTGCAACTCCCCAGTAATCAGCCATAGGTTGTGGTTGTGGTTGTGCAACTTGTTGGGGCATCGAACTAGTCATCGCCAAATAGTTGATTGGTTGAGATGGTTGACTAGACTTCTGAACAGCTACCGACCAAGGATCCATTGTTGTTTGTTGTTATGGTGTTGTATTAGGTCGTGGTGTTGTCGGAAAGTTCCACATATTATCTAGAAATTATAAAACATGAAACGATTAGAAAAAATTTTCAACAGTTTCTACGTTCGACCGTTTACAAGTGATCGAGTGGGCGAATGTGGAATTTAGTCAAGATTCGACCGTTTCTAAAGACTCGAATGTAGAAAATAACAGACACGTTTCACTTTCGACCAAATCAATCCACTTTCGACCTCCCGATTGGTCGAATGTAACACAGATGGTCGAATGAACAATAACACACTAAAAATTTCTAGATTCGACCAAAATACACTCCACGTTCGACCAAAAACTCCTTGTTTGACCTAAAAACCACACTCTTGACCGTTTCTCCCTAGGTTCGACCCTTTCATTTTGAAAAACGGTTATACTTTGAAAATCAGTTATTTTGATCCAAAATTTTTAAATGTTGATGAAATTTGATGTTCTTATGCAGGTTTTGCTTCAGATTGGATTTGGAACAAGTTTAACAAAGAGAATTTTGAATTTTATCCATGAAAATTAGTTCAAATCAATCAATATTCATCAATTTCAAATGTTCAATGAAAACAGAAAAGTTTTGATCAAAATTGGGTCCAAATCAACACTAATATTATCAATTCGTAGTTGTTTGATCCTTATGGCTCTGATACCACTTTGTGTGTGTCAAGGATTGATCTTCAAACAAAGAATATGATCAAACAAGTTCAATTCAGGTGCGGAATCCCTGAATTGATCACGAAATGATAATATATCTAGCAAAACAAGCAAATCATCTCAAAAATTTTCATTTCATTGATAAACATAATGATTAACACTTTAAAACTTTGTTTACAATGATAGATATCAGTTACAGACTCAACAAAGACCTAGGGAGACGACTCACTCAGAGAGGGAAACAAAAATGACCAAAAGTTAAACTTAGAAAATGATTCAACCTATATATAGACCTGCACATTCGACCATTCGATTGGGCGAATGTGCAGGTTCGACCATTCAGTGTGGGCGAACCAACATATATATATACATAAAACTTCATTCGACCTCTCTGAGCTTCTCCCTTCGACCAGACTATCTACATTCGACCAATTGGTTTCCACCTTCGACCGTTCGATATCACCAAAACATATTAGAATTTTCAATTCAATAGCACTAGTCGCACTTTGTGTATCTATAGTATATACCCCCGTCGCTTAAAATCTTTGGCGAGATGTACTAACACCTTCGTGTTTTGTCTTGAAATCCCTCTTGATAATGCCACATAAAGTTGTCCATGTGAAAATACAGACTCCGGCAGATAAACCCCAACGTGCGGAATTATCTGACCTTGAGCTTTATTAATCGTCATGGAAAAGCTAAGTCGAATAGGAAACTGTTTTCTTTTTAGCTTGTATGGGAACATGTCATCGTCAGAAAGGCACAGAGGGATTCTTGGCAAAAATACTCTTTTTCCAGCATGTTGACCGACAACAATTTCGGCATCAATTACATTGCGTTGGAAACCTTTACATATCAACCGTGTCCCATTACATAGGCCATGTGATGGATCGATATTCCGCAACAATATTATTGGGTATCCAATTTTTAAACGGAGCTTATGAGGCGGCAAACCATTGACCGTCAGTGAGTTTAGGAACTCGATCGGATAAAAGTTGTGGTGATCATCTTCAGCCTCGTCAAAACTATAGTAAACTTTTTCCTCCCCTTGGAAAATGTCAATCATTTGATTATTAATCTCGTCAACACTCTCATTTTTAGTGGATAATATTACTCTAGAGATTATATAATCCGAAGAATATACATTGTCTTTGATTGACGGAAAGATTGCATTGATCAATTCTTTTATAAAGTTTTCTCTATTGGTGCATTGAATTGTCATGTCATCAGGTATGCGGATAAAGTCTCCTTCGATTGATTCTTCAGTTCCATCACCGAATCTTAAAAGAAATTCAGAAAACCACGGATCCGTCAACGCTCTCATATTTATGGTCAAGCGCATCTTTTTAGTCAAAGACCAAAGACGAGACATTCGTAGGCTCGAGTCTACAATCTGTGCTCGAGTGCCTCATTTAATAACATGAAACACTTGTCTAAAGTCACCTCCCATAACCATTATCTTACCACCAAATGGGAGACTAACGCCTATAATGTCTTGCAATGTTCGATCCACCGCCTCTATTGCCTGTCGTTTTGCCATCGACGCTTCATCCCATATGATTATTTTAGCAGACCGAATTAGTTCAGCGACACCACTCTGTTTTTTGATATTGCACATTGAATTATTATAACATTAATGGGAATCTTGAATCTTGTGTGAGCCGTTCTCCCTCCTGGCATATTATTAGCGGCAACACCTGATGAAGCTGTTGCGAGAGCAATAAGACTACGTGAACGAACTTCAGCAAGCAAGGCTTTATACAAATATGTTTTCCCGTTCCACCTGGACCATCGATAAAGAAGACACGTGGAAGATCATTATCAACATGCATCATGATCTCTTTAAACACACTTTTTTGGTCAGGATTAAGTGAATATTTGGCACTCAAGTGTTCAGGTTCCAAAACAATCCCATACTCCTCTTGTAACTCACGATAACCTACATACTGTAAGTTAACATCATCTGTTATCTTAGGAAGATCAAAATCATTGATATTTTTACCCATAGATTGTAGAAAGACCTTAATTTCGGTAAGAACCATATTTTGAACTTGTTCGATACTTAGATAATGCAACCGATGATCTTCAGATAGTGAATCAAAGTGGTCATTCCACAACTTTCGAACATCTCCAGGGTCGCAAAATATCATTATGGTCGCGAATAACCTTCTAAGAGCATTGGGAAACTGAAATAAGGAGGCTTCTTCTAGACATTGTGATAGATATTCATCCTCCTCTATTAAGCCTGCCTCAAGAGATGCTTTTCGAAATGTCTCGCACCTTTGACCATTAATTGTGCAAAGATGTTCAAAAGAAGTAGGCCCTCTAACATTGGATAGAAGCAGGCGTAAATAGTACCTTTCTCCTTCAGCTGGATTGGCGGAAACAATACGACCTCTTTGTTGTTTACCTTTACGACGATTCCAACGACGTTTGCTTCCATTCCATGTGAAGTGTTTTGGAAAATCTTTATACAAATACACCCTGGCCGTTTCATCTTCTCTATTTTTCTCAAAAAATGCAGTCAACATGGTTCTCCTATCTCTTTCCCTATCAACAACATCAGACATTATATCGTTATACCTAAAATCTAACCATCTGATTATTAGGGAAATGAAGTTGTAAGGCCAAAACAGAAGGAAAAATTTGAGAAAGAGAGAAGGAAAAAATGCGCCACATAGCCTCCGGTGGTGATACGTAGCGTGCATCTTGAAATCTCTTTATCTCATTAATAACAACCCCTTGCTCATCTTGATCAACTTGAATAACTTGTTTGTCAGGTCCTTGGTAAACATATTTGAATAGATATTTCACAGATTTTATACTTGAGCAAACTTCAACAATAGCTTTGGGTTATACGGGACAACCCATCTGTTATCAAGTGTTTTTCCTCGTACATCCACTTTTATTCCATTGTTTCTCCTTCTATATAATGGATATGCATCATCTCCTTGTGCCGTCTCTTCATTAAATTGCCTAGGATAGTGAAAGTGACAAATTTTAGGATCACCCTGCATACAAGGACTGTTTGTACGCAAATTTCCACAACGACCGTGAATCATGTGCTTGACAACAAGCTCATGCAATTTGGGATGCCTTAGTATGTTAGGAATTTCAGCACACACGACCTTATCATAATGGTCTGGATTATTGATTTTGTTTTGCGGGTACATGATAAGGATAAAATGTGCATGTGGCAAGCCACGCTTTTGAAACTCGATGACATATTTCTTTCTTGAAACAAGGTCTGGACGATCTTGAGTGGTTTGACCAACATTTAAATTATCACATATTTCAGGCCAATGAGGATTACACGTCATTGTAAGGAACAAATCAGGCTTGCCATCATCTTGAACTAAAGTCATTGCATCAAGAAATCGACGTCGCGTGTCGCGAGTCCCTCCGATAAATGATGCAGGCAACACAATCCGTTGTCCGACTCTGTTTGGATGAACCTCACCAGCATTGACACAATCCACAATACCTTGGTACAAATCTGCCCTTATTGTAGCCTGGCTTAGCTCATAATATTGTAAACGTGACGTCTCAAGCTTTATGTAAACATCTACAACAAACTGTTGTAGCAGTCTACCACCAAACAGAAGCAAGTTCTTGGTAGATCGAATTTGAACTTGTAACAATAGTACTCTCGCATAGTCACGGTTGTTCTACCACTTTGTTTGTTAGCCTCTCCACTTCGTGTGTTAGCCTCTGAATGATGGTGTTGGATCAGTAATGCTCTTGATGTATTGCTTGCTAGTGAACACTTATGTGTTTAGCGAGTTTAATCAGATTTGCAAATCGGAATGAGTAAGTAAAGTTACACTATCAACAGGAGTTATTACTCCCCCTGGATGTTTGAAAACTAAAGACAAGTTTAATGAGAATCCAAGTATTGAATGTGAATGATAATAAATACTCAAACAGATTCTCAATAAATGAAATGGAAATAACAATAATAAGCTTTGAAGGATTTCAGTTTCAATTAAAATCAATGTCTAAAACAGAGGGATAAACCCATCTATTTATAGACTTACAAAGTACATGAACCTTGCCAAAAAGCAAGTTGCAACAAGTTGCATTCTTGGAACTTGCACAAAAAGATAAAGTAATATTAAACAAATAAACTACTGAAACATAAGGCGGTGGAAAGATTCTAGTACAAGTGCTGATGAATGACAAACTACTAATGAGTAGTTTGTCTTCAGTAGTTCTTCAGTGAACTTGTCTGGTTAGACTTCAGAACTTCTGGTACTTCTTCTTTAGTACTTGTTGAATCCTTCTTCAGTACTTTAGTCTTCTTTATTCAGTAGTTCTATACTTAGAATATTTGCAGAAGCATGAAGTAGACTAAGGTTTACAAAAGTGGTTTCCTCAATCCTTTTTGTCCTAACAATCTCCCCCTGGATTGATGAAGCCAAAACCTTTTCTAATTCCTTATTGTTTTCTTCTGTCATTCACAATCTTCCATATCTCATTGAACCTGGAATTCTTCAGTTGATTCAGCTGTTCATCAGTGAGAGATCCCTTTGAGGTTCCAAATGTTGAATTGTAAGCAAGTCCTGAGTTGATTGATTCTTCAGTTCATTCATGGACTTGTAGGCCTTGCTTGTAAGATCTCTTCTTGTCACCAATACTGAGTTGTCATCAGTAAAGGACCATCTGATGATCATCACTTTAGATTTGTCAAAATCTGAAGTATAGGGAACCATGCTGGATCCCTGGGATGTTCCTGAGTGTTGGATGTTTTCTATTTCTGTGACTCTCAGGTGGGATTCACTTCTGTCTTCTATTTGCACCACATTAGGTAATTTAAAAGTAGGTAGATGATGTTCAGTGACTACCTTTGTGTGCAGCTTATCAGTTATAGTTTTCTGGATTTGGTAAGAAAATATTGAAGGATCCCTAAATTGTGTTATCAGAGGTTTTTCTTCAATATCAAAGTCTCCTTGCACAACTGCGTTGCCTTCTAGCAACACTATCTTGAAGTCAGTCTTTGTATTGTCCTCTGGCTTTCTCTTGGTAGTTGGTCTTTGTCTGACACCAGAAGTTCTAACTACTGAAGTTGATACTTCAGAAGTTTTGAACTTCTCTGGATTAGCAGCCTTGGCAGCCTTGTATTTCTTGTATGTGTCCAGTAGTTTGTCTTCTCTCCATTTTGACACAGAGGCTTTTGAACCATAGTCATTAGCTACCAGTTCTTCAATCATTTCTGCTCTCTTGGCTTTTCTATCTTTGTCTGTTGCAAGTTTGTCAGCAACAAGTTGAGCTCTTCTGGTTAGCTCATCCATTGAGAGCCCTTTGAGTGAATAGGCTTTTGTTTTGCTGTTCTTTGTTATAAAAGACACCAGTTGTTGTCTTTTGTCTTCTTCATCAACTCTCTCTGTTTCAGCTTGCCTATTCAACTCTGCTTCATAAGCTTGAAGCTTTTCATTTAAGCTTAAGTCTTCCCTTGCTTCCAAGTTGTTCCAGATCTCTTCTTCCTTAGCCTTTCTTTGGGCTACAATTAAACTCTTCTCTAGTAGTTCTTTGGACACTGAAAGTGGAGAAGGGTTCAGCACAGTCATTGTTGTTGTTGTTGTAGGCCTTGGAATAGGAGTTGGTTGTTGTTGTTCAGTTGGTTTGGAAGGCTCTTCAGCTGTTTGTATATTGGAAGTGTTAACTGCTGAAGTGTTGACAGAAGTGTCAACTACTGAAGGATTGTCTTCAGTACTTTCAGAGTCTTCAGCAGTTTCTTCATTATGGCCTTGGGAAGTTTCAGCTTCAACTTCAGTTCCAGAAATAAGCTTTTGTTGATCTTCTTTTTGTTTTTGGGCTTTTTCTAGAAGTTGTTGTTGTTGTAGAGCCACTCTTGCCTTTATCCTGGCTTCCAGTGACTCCTTAGGTTCATTAATCTTCTCCCCCTTTTTGGATTCATCCATTTCTGGAAGCCTGCAAGGTTTAGAAGTTCTACCAGTGAGTTCAGCAAGTTGTCTTGAGTTGTTGTCTATTTTGTTGGACAGCTCACCAAGTTTTTTGTTGATCATCTCAAATTGAGTTTTGTTTGACAACTACAAAGCAGTTGTGAAGGATTTGAGGTGATTGGCAATGAGGCTGTTCATCAACTGGTATAGGGTACCATCTAGGCTGCATAGTTGGTTCAGGTCTATGCTGAATGACCCAGGGAATTGGGTAGGCATTTTTAGTGAGGGGTGTGTTTTTGGGTGATCTTCATGTTGTACAGAAGATGCCACTTTAGGGGAATCAGGGATCAAGTGGTCTTTAACCTGATCTGGTGTGACCAGCTCTTTGAGCTTAGAGACACCAGGTGCAGGACCTTCACTAGCAGCCGTCAATTCAAGTTTGGTGGAGTGTGAATCATCATCCAAATCAATGGAATCATCTGAATCCCTGCTTACTTCCTCCATGAGGACAGTATCAGTTATATCATGAGAAGGGCCCAACCCAGTTGTCTCATGTACCTCTTGTTCTTGGTTCAGAGGATTTTCTACCTCAGGCATTAAGCCTTCATCAGTAGTTGCCACAAATGAGGTCTTAGCAATGTTACTTCTTTCCTCAGATCCACCACTGGGTGGTATATGAGTAGTAGCAGCCTCAAATGTACCTAAAGTCTCTAAGTTTGGGCTTAGAAACCGTGGTTCATCCTCATCTCTTGGGTTAGGACTATGGATATCCACATCCATGTCAAAGTCTGAAGGTATGTCCCCTATTTGATGTGGTTGTTGGGGACTGGCATGTTCTGATGGGATGGAAATTTGTGGTACTGGTTCAGTACTTTGGTCTAAGGGTTCAGCAGTTTCAAAAGAAGAGTCAATGGGGATTGTTTTCTTAAATTTCTTTCTTTTGAATAGAATTGTGATTGGTGCTCTAGTGGGGGTTTGAGATGGATGAGACTGAGAGGATGTTTCAGTCACATCTTTATCAAGTGCAGATTGCACATTGGCAAGTTCAGGCATCTCAATTTCCTGAACTGCCTTTCTTTTAAGGCTGGTGGGTTTTTCTTTTTGCTGTTTAGGTTTCTTGGCATTTTTGGTTGAGGGTTTGGAAGATGAGGGTTCCATGGGGACTGTTGTATCTTCCCCTTGGTCATCTTCTGGCCAGGCAGCTGGTTTATTGTGCCTAGAGTATGCTTGTGAGGTTAATGGGTTTAAAACAGTTGTTTTACCCACAAGCACCTCTTCTCCAAGTTCTTTTATTATGCATTGCATAATGAACCTTGGATATAACAAAAACTTATTTTTAGAATTGAGGTGATGTAACACCAACTCATTAAACAAAAGTGCTGATGCCCTGAATTTTGTTTCATTCACAATGGAATGAAAAATAGGTTGAAAAGTAGAGGGCATCTGATCATAAGATCCAGTTTTTGGACTCAAACACATTATTATGTAATGAAACAAAAGTTTATATTTTGGTTCAAAGAATTTCTTAAAAATGGTTGCATGTGAGAGAGTACCTTGGTAACCACACTCTGTCATGGTCAGATGAATTTCAGAGTTTGGAAATTGATCTGGGGCATCCAGATCATCTAGACCCAGTCTAATCCCCAAAGTTGCTAGAGTGATTGCCATTCTTCTCCCTTGGATGGTTGACTTGAGGGAGATCACTTGATCATTCACTGTCACCGTTTCCGCATTCGCCCATAACTCATTTAGAGTTTCAGTGTGGATTGGAGGATCAATGGTGAGGGCAGTGAAGTATTGGGATTTAACGACTAAATCAATGATTTTGTCGTATTGGGACCAGGCTTCATGTTTCTCAAAGTTGCCTCTTTGATTGTGTCCCTGTTTCAGTATTAGAGCCATATGGTTTGTGTGTGTGTGGATCGAATAGTAATTTTGCAGGTTAAGGGTTTTGAGAGTGTTTTTGAGAGAGAAGGAGGGAATTTTGCTTTTTGAAAGGATAAGTGTTGGAAAAGGTGTTTATCAAAAGTTTGTAACTGCCCTAGGTCAAACTTCTGAAGTGGGAAATGTCTGATTTGCCCTTAATGACAAAACTCCTGATGAAGAACAATTGTCATCAGTAGTTCCCATTTTCTCTTCAGTAGTTTGTTAATAACTGATGAGAATGTTTTATAAACACTTTATTCATAACTTCTGAAGATTATTTTATCTGAAGTTAATCATTTTTCAGAAAATATTCCCATACTGATGTTTTTGTTCATCAGTAGTTTCTCTCTTTTTGTTTTTTAGAAGTTTTGGACTAAAAACAGATGTAAGTGAAAAATAAAATATGTGCAGGAAAAGTAAAAGAACACTTACAAATTTAGCATCCCAAGAATGGATACTAACTTCTGAAATGTTGATGTGTCAAGGGGTTTTTTGAATATGTCAGCTATCTGATTAGCTGTTGTCACATGCTTCACTTCAATCTTGCCTTTTTCATAGCAATCGCTGATGAAATGATACCTAATTTCAATATGTTTAGTTTTTGAGAACTGAACAAGATTTTGAATTATGCTAATGGCAGATTTGCTGTCTACAAGCAATGGTGTCTTGGTCTCTTTGATTCCATAATCAAGAAGTTGATATTGGAGCCATTGTATCTGTGATGTACAACTTACAGCTGCAATGTATTCAGCTTCAGTAGTTGAAGTGGCAACAGATGTTTGCTTCTGTGATTGGCAGGACACTAGACAGTTTCCCAAAAATTGACAACCACCAGATGTTGATTTTCTTGACATTTTGCACCCTGCATAGTCCCTATCTGAAAAAGCTGATAACTTGGTATTACTAGAAGCAGGATACCAAATTCCAAGTGTAGGAGTTCCTTTCAGATATCTGAAGATTCTTTTGACTGTAATAAGGTGTGATTCCTTAGGAAAAGTTCCATTAGTAAAGAAAATTTATTCAATAATTCTTTAACATATTTAGATTGATGTATAAAAGTTCCATTAGTTTGTTGTTTAATCTACAGTCCTAAAAAGTACTGCAGTTCTCCCATTGTACTCATCTCAAATTTTGATTGTATGAGTTTCTTTATTTCATCACACAATTTTGTGTTTGTTGAACCAAATATGATATCATCAACATAAATTTGAACAAGTAAGACATGATTTCCAACATTTTTAATGAAAAGAGTTTTATCAATGGAGCCTCTTGTAAAGTTATTTTTGAGCAAAAAGTTGGAAAGTGTTTCATACCAGGCTCTTGGAGCCTGTTTTAGCCCATAAAGAGCTTTGTCAAGTTTGTACACCCACTCAGGATGAGAAGGATCCTCAAACCCAGGTGGCCGACAAACATACACTTCCCCTTTGATTTTTCCATACAAAAATGCACTCTTAACATCCATTTGAAAAACTTTTATTTTGTTGGAAATGGCATAGGCCAGAAATAACCTGATGGCTTCAAGCCTTGCAACTGGAGCAAAGGTTTCATCATAATCTATTCCCTCTTCTTGAGAGTAACCTTGTACCACCAGTCTTGCCTTGTTCTTAATGATCATACCAGCCTCATCTTTTTTGTTCCTGAAAACCCATCTTGTGCCAATTGGTAGCTTGTTTGGTGGTAAGGGACAGATTTCCCAAACCTGTTGCTTCTTGAATTGAAGCAACTCATCTTGCATAACTTCCACCCAATTGTTGTCTTTGAGGGCTTCTTGGTACTTCTTATGTTCCAACTAAGAAATGAATGCTGAGAAGAAGCAAAAGTTGGAAAGCTGGTTTCTTGTGAGAACACCTGATGCATTATGACCCATGATTTGTTCCAGTTGATGATCTTTGTGTTCAATCAGTTGTTGTAAACAACTGACAGGTGTACGTGGCTCTTGTACTTCATCAAACAAACCACTGAGGTTTATAATGTCTGGTTCAGCTGTTTGAACATCTTCAGTAGTTGTAGGAGCTAAAGCAGATGTTTGAGTTTGTACATCAGCAGTTGTTGAATCAGAAGTTTGTAAAACTTCTGAAGGCTTGAAAGTTGACTTAATGACTGTTTCAGGAGTCCATGGTGCTGGATCCTCATCATCAAACCTCTGATCACCATAATAAGTAGGTTTAGATGAAGTGACAGTTTTTTCAGGTCCAAAGTGGAAGCTGTCAAGGTCAAAGAGTTCAGCAGGATGTGTTGGAATAAGAGTGTGTTTTGACTAGTTGAACTTGACATTCAGTGTTTCTTCTACTGTCTTGGTTCTTGAATTAAAAACCTTATAGTTTTTTCTAGTGGAAGAATAACCAAGAAAGTAACCTGAGTCAACTTTAGCAGCAAACTTTGAAATAGAGTCTTTAATGTTTAGAATGAAACATTGACATCCAAAAGCCCTGAAAAAGGAGATAAGGGGCTTTATGCCATGAAGAACTTCATAGGCAGTCTTGGAGTGTCTCTTGTTGACAAGGACTCTATTTTGAACATAACATGCAGTGTTAACTGCTTCAGCCCAAAAATACAATGGTAGGCCTGAATCAGCTAACATAGATCTTGCTGCTTCAATCAATGTCCTGTTCTTCCTTTCTACCACACCATTTTTTTAGGAGTTCTAGGAACACTGAATTGTCTAATAATCCCTTTAGACAAACAGAATTCATCCAGAGTTTTGTTCCTGAACTCTGTCCCATTATCACTTCTAATGGCTTTGACAGATAGAGAATATTGTTTCTCTACTTGTAGAATGAAGAACTTGATAGGAGGACTTGGAGAATAAGAAGAATACCCATGTGAATCTTGAATAGTCATCAATGATGACTAAGCAGTACCTCTTCTTACCAAGGCTCATGATTTTTACTGGCCCAAATAAGTCCACATGGAGTAGTTGAAGACATGTAGTTGTTTTTGATTCTTCAATAGACTTATAGGAGGACTTATGCTGCTTTCCCTTTAAACAGGATACACAGTGTTCTTAACACTGGTATACTTTCAAGGGTAGACCTCTGACCAAGCCCATTTTTGTGACTTTATTTATGGTTTTAAAGTTCACATGGCCAAGTCTCCTGTGCCAGAGATCAGTCTCTGAAGTTGATGCCTTTGAGAAGAAACAGCCAGTGTTGTTCAGTACTTTGTCTTTTTCAATGTCCACTGCATAGGCATTGCCACATCTTTTGGCTATCAACAAAGTATGATCTTCAATGATCTTCTCTATCAACTTCTGGCCTTCTGGTAATATGATCTTGCATGTTGTCTTTGTGAAAAAGGAATAATATCCTTTATCACACATTTGTGAAACACTTAGCAAGTTGTACTCAAGGTTTTCAACCAGATTGACCTTGTCAAACTGTATTTTGCCAGAGGAGACATTGCCATGTCCTAGCACATATCCCTTAGCATTGTTCCCAAAGGATACATATCCTTCTCTTTGACTGATAAAGTTGTTTATCAGCTATCTGCATCTTGTCATGTGCATTGAGCCTCCACTGTCAACATACCAAATGCTATTTAAGCCTCTAGAGACCCTCTGCACAAACTAGCAAATTAGTTAGATTTAGGTACCCAAGCCAGTTTGGCTTTGGTTTTGCTCTTGAGAACATTAACAGTTTGTTCTTGACCAGGTTGAGGAATCCATATCTTTTTGGCAATGGATTTTTCATTAAGAGCAATGGTGGTATGCTTTTGAGGAGCACCATCAACCTTGGTCATCAGTAGTTGTACCATATACATGAGATCTTTAATCTCAGCAGTTTGTCTAACTACTGAAAGAGAATTTTGAGAAAAAGATTTTTGTTGAGATTTCATCTTTTTCTGAGAAAAGGTGTTTGCTGGTTGTTGTTTATTGGGAGAAAAAGTTCTTCAAAATCATTTTTGATTTGTTTTCCCACAACCAGTTGTGAAATTTTCTTGTTGTACTGAATTCCTTTTCTATATCTACAAAATTCTGTCTTATGGTTAAACAAACCACTGATTTCACATTCTTTTGCCTTTTCTTTTTCATTTGAAGGCAAATTTCTGACTGTTTTGATTTGTTTTAGGTCATCAGTAGTTTTCAGGTTCTCAACTCCTGATGTAGATGAAACTACTGATGGCTTAAAGTCAGATTTGATCAGGACTTCTAAAGAACTTTCTTTGTGAGTTTTTAGAAAGTTTTCATGAAAAGATGTGCATTTTTTCTCTTCAGAAGTTTCACGTGAAACATTTTTTCTCCCATCTTCAGTAGTTTTGGGGGAAAAATCTGTTGGTGTTTCAGTGTGATTGTACCCTATGCCAAACCTAACATTTGAAACACTTTGTTTGTTAAGAAGCAGGTGGTACCCTTTACAAGATTCTACCCATTTTTCACAAGTAACCTTGGTGTCAGCAAGCTCTTTTATGACATTTCCTAGGTCATCTATCATGATTTTAAGTTGTGCTTAGGTTTCAATAGCATTATTAGTTAATTTAGAATTTTCTTTTGCCTTTGCAGCAAGTTTTCTTTCTAAATCACATTCTTTTGATACCTAAGACAGGGCAGATTTTGAGGTGCAGCCCTTAAATGCCATTAAGGCAAAATTCTTTCTGCCATTGTCAGGTTCTCTCCAGTTGATGTCAAACATTTTGTTGTCTGCATCAGGATTACACTCAGTAGTGTCAAAAGGAAGACTGCTCCAGTCAACATACCCTGAGGAGAATAAGCTTTGTTGTGAGGGTTGCTGAGTCTTTGGAGGTTGTTGAGCAGCTGGAATGGGAGGGATTGATTGTTGGCTCTGCATCTGTTGAGCAGGCATCTGTACATATTGTACTTGTGGCACATATTGGATTTGTGGAGCTTGTGCCTGTACAAAATGTGCACTCCCCTGTGTTCCATTATTCCTATTATAACTAGGGTTAAACTGATTTCCAGACTGAGATTGGTTGTAGCTAGAGCTTCTACATTCTCTAGCAAAGTGTCCCAACTTCTGACACTTGTGACATCTAAGTTTAAACTTGTCAAAACCAATTTTTGTAGAACTGTTTAGTCCTGGAAATTTCCTTCCTGACCTTTTATAAAATTTGTTTGTTTTAATACTTAACATGGCCAGTTGGTGTAAGATGTCCATTTCTTCTAAGTCATCATTACTGAAATTTTTTAAATCATCCATGATAAAACACATGTTATCAGCAGTTTGACTATATTCATCATTGTCATAACCTGGGAATGATCTTTCTGATGAGATCCCAGCAGTTATGTCAATTTGGTCAAAAGATCCAAAACTACCTGGTAGATAGTCATCAGCAGTTTTACCAGAACTTTGCAGTTTCTTCTTTTGATCGATTTCTCTTTCAAAAGTTAGCAATCTCCCATGAAATTTTGTAAGAGTGAGGGAGCTAATGTCTGGTGAGGATCTGAGGACAATAGAGTATGTTTCCCATTTTTCAGGTAAAGACCTTAAAAATCTATGAAGCATAGATACAGTTATGTAGGTCTGACCACTTAATTTTAGCTCAGATATTAATGAGGAGAATCTTTCAAATTGTTGAGTTAAAGTTTCCCCATTTATATGAGCAAAAGTTTCATATTATTGAGCCAGGATTTCTCTGGTGTTGGCAATCACCTCTTCAGTTCCTCCAAACTGTTCTTTTAGGCAGTCCCAAAGCTCTTTGGCACTATCACAATGTAATAGTCCAGGGTAGATTTCATTTGGGAGTGCCATTGCCAATATAGAGAAAGCTTTAGCATCAAGCTCAAGTTTTAGGAAATCATCATCTGTATAGTCCTTTGGGTCTTTTGGTATTTCTTCTTTAGTTTCAAGATTAATATTTACTAGTTTGTGAGGACCATATATCACAGATTTCTAGCAACCAGTGTTGGTCTGTGATAATGTATGTGCCATTCTCCTTTGCCAGATATTGTATTCATTTCTAACTAGCATAGCAGGTTTATTAGCAGAACCAGTATTATGTGGATCCATTTTAAAGAGTATTGATTTGTCAAATATCTCTTAAAGTGATGGATGTTGATAAAAGTGAACTTTTAATCCTTTATTGAATATCAATAAGAACCTGTGTCTGATTCTCAATGTGTTAGATTGATATGTGATCCGATAAACCAGAAGCTCTGATACCAATTATTGGATCAGTAATGCTCTTGATGTATTGCTTGCTAGTGAACACTTATGTGTTTAGCAAGTTCAATCAGATTTGCACAGCGGAATGAGTAAGTAAAGTTACACTATCAACAGGAGTTATTACTCCCCCTGGATGTTTGAAAACTAAAGACACGTTTAATGAGAATCTAAGTATTGAATGTGAATGATAATAAATACTCAAACAGATTCTCAATAAATGAAATGGAAATAACAACAATAAGCTTTGAAGGATTTCAGTTTCAATTAAAATCAATGTCTAAAACAGAGGGATAAACCCATCTATTTATAGACTTACAAAGTACATGAACCTTGCCAAAAAGAAAGTCTGTAACAAGTTGCATTCTAGGAACTTGCACAAAGAGATAAAGTAGTATTAAACAAATAAACTACTGAAACATAAGGCGGTGGAAATATTCTGGTACAAGTGCTGATGAATGACAAACTACTGATGAGTAGTTTGTCTTCGGTAGTTCTTCAGTGAACTTGTCTGGTTAGACTTCAGAACTTCTGATACTTCTTCTTCAGTACTTGTTGAATCCTTCTTCAGTACTTAGTCTTCTTTCTTCAGTAGTTCTATACTTAGAATATTTGCAGAAGTATGAATTAGACTAAGGTTTACAAAAGTGGTTTCCTCAATCCTTTTTGTCCTAACAAATGGTCATGTTTAAAAACAAATAGTTAAATGAAAATAATACATGTTAGGTTATTTTTATGAATTTCACTTAATAAAGATAGTGAAATTGTTGGTACCTTCCATTTCTTCTTTGATGTTTTTATTGTTGTGGAGTTCATTGATTAACACTCCTTGGCGTGGTATTTTATCATGCCAACCCGACTCACCGTTAGGAAAAAATAGAGGATACGCCAATGGATCGTAACAACTATAGTACGGCTAAATAGTTTGACTATATTCAGACTTACCATACACAACAATACTTCTTTTAAACGAAGTGATATTGTAATTACCTTCAACCCTAATACCAGCAACCTATATAATGTGCACTATACGTAAGTAAAATAATCAATAATACTTTTAAATAATTTAAATAAAACAATTATATATACACCTCGGATGTCGGTGGCCGATTGTACACCCTTTGGTCAAGTTCCACTGAAGCATTCAAAGTGACCCTATAGTTTTCTAGAGGTCCTAGATCCGCAAGACTTCGAAATGTATCGACATATGGGTTTGTAGAAATAACACGTGTCAACATCCCAGTAATACTTCGATCAAGATTTGGCCATTGGAGTCTATAATCCAGCTCAGTATCAGGATCATAAAAATACAACTGCAAGTACCTAGGAGTTCCATCCCATGGAACTAATTCGTCAATTTTATGATATATTCCTTTTTGTGCACGAAATGTATATGCACCATCTCTCATATTGTTCAGTGTATTATCCAACGTCACGCCCATTGAGGCAAAAGAAAAATTTGTGTTATAAGCACGTATGTTTTGCCTAAACATTTTTCCAATTTCATCTTGTGACGTGAATAGCCGGTACAATTCATTTGGAATTTCTGAATTTTCTAACACTGTTTTCCCACTCATACAACAAAAGGTATCAAATTCAAATCTAAATAGTTTTGCTCCACAATAACAACATGCACTCCGTTCTTTTAAAACACGGTGGTCTCTAGGTATACCTTCGTAAACAAAATTGTAGGGATCAATTTCTGCATTCTCATCATGGATGGAAGGTTGCTCAATAACTTCACAAAATTGAGGTAATAGTGTACGCGGTTGAATTCGACTACCTAATAATTTATTGTATTAAGTAATCTAGGTTGTAAAATATGTTAAGTTCAATAAAAAAATACATTGTTAAATAAATACAAACCTCGTGATCTATCAGGCATGACTTCATCAATTACAGAGGGGAATGTGGTTGTCGTTGTCGTTGTGGCATCATCGATCGGAGTTTGTGTAATTTTGATACCATTTGAAATACATTTTCCATTCTCTTTTCTTGTACCACGGCATCCTTTGTTGTACTCTTTTTGTTTTTTGGCAGAACTATCTGACGCATTCTCCTTTAACATTTCTGTTATTTGACTACTATTATTTTGTAGACTTCCTAACAGTGTCCTTCCTGTTGATCTATTATTCACTAAAGATATTAATGAAGCACTTTGGGAGACATCACCACTCCCAAATTTTGATACTTTGTTATTCTCTTTTCGTGAAGCATAATATCTTCTATTATACTCTTTTCGTTTTTCAGCTTTCGAAGATGCACTTGAGGTTGGAGCATCATTATTATCTTTTGGTTGTCCATTAGTCATTGTAAAGTGATAAATACCTTACAAATTAAACAAAAGAGAGTTACATAAACGTTGAAATTCAAAAATCACCATTACAAGATCAGTACATGACACTTAATAGACATTGACGCTAAGTACACCACACCTACGCTTAACATGCAAGACCTTGTAATCATCATGATCGTCAACGTATAGACCAACAACATTAAGATTATCTTCATATAATCCATGAGAATAAGGTGTTGACAAACGCTTGAAAGCAGTAGTGATTGGATTTCAAAGAAACAACTCAAATGTATGATTCAAGCAAACACACAATAATCCGTTCAAATGTGAAAGAATCGAGACATTGTCAAATTGGTGCTTGAATGGAAAAGAAACAATAGTGGTTGGTCCATGATCACTGAATTGAAATTTTATTTGATGATCAGAGCAAGTTATGTCGTCAATTAAGAGAACTCTCAGAATAGATGAAATTAATGAGGGAGAACAATGTACCATTTAAAAGTATTGGTTGACAGTAAGGCATACCATTCCCTACATACACTCATAGAATGACCTACAACCTTCGGTGGCACCCTCAATAATATCTCAAACACGATGATTTCAACCGAAAGGTCAGCCATGGTGATGATGCCTTGGTTTAACACAAATACAGACTATTTAATGTACAATTGATAAAATAAAACATATAATTCAACTAAAACTAAATATTTCATAAGTGAAAATGCACCTATAATTAAGTTTTTACTATGAAAAAATGAAAAAGATAACACATCATAAACACAGATAAACTTGAAAAACACTAAACATATTAGTTCAATACAAAGGAAACAAAAATCATAACGCAAATCACTAATGTTGACTTCAATATTAAACAACTATTTTATAAGAAACCTAAATTTTAACATCAACACAGATCCATAGTTTAAATATCTCGTGCCTCGAGCATATCTGGTTCGTACGTAATCTTACTCATAGCCGTAGACGACAAAATATGAACTGAAATAACAAATAAAATATAATATTAATTAAATAACATGTGCTATTAAATATAACTAATTTTTAAA
The DNA here is from genome assembly GCA_030844895.1 of Ambrosia x helenae. NCBI lineage: Eukaryota > Viridiplantae > Streptophyta > Magnoliopsida > Asterales > Asteraceae > Ambrosia > Ambrosia x helenae. The sequence goes on along the minus strand of CM061227.1, from coordinate 61,979,240 downwards.
AAGTTCATGTGTAAAGCATAACATACTATCTTGTAGGTGAACCAACTTGACACGTGATACGTATATGATAGACTTTCGTGATATGGCTAGAATGATGCAAAAATATTTGTATTTCATGACCGCTGTAAATAAAGATTTTTGAGTTAAAATTATTTTGGCAAATAATATTTGTAATTAATGAGTAATAACTTACGTCTTATCGTGAAGAGATAGTTCAAAGGAGCGTTTATTTCGTTTACCATCAGTTATTCTCCCAACCACATCTACAACAAAATAACCAAATTGTGTATACTATATGAGCTTTTATAATATTATAATAATTAATAAAAATATATACATACAAAGATTTTGAATATACCAACAATATATTTATGTGGCCTCCTAACTTGCTTCATTGATTCAATGGAAGGCACCAATGGATATAATGACGCACCCTTTGGAATGGTAAGCATAAGTGAAGAAAAGCTTCGTGTATTCATTGAACACAATTTTTTTCTCAGAGCAAATTAAGATGTAATTTTGGTACTTTGGGAGCTCATGATAGTTGAAATTTTCAATTTGGAAATGACTCAGTGAAAAAAAACCACCAAGCAAATTTGTGTTAGTATATAAGTGTATCAAATGTTGTGTGACGATCGCAACAATTTTTTGTCTCTAAAGCACAAAAATAAAATTAGTGGTGGAAAAAAAATATTTACTTGTATAACACAACGCAAAGTAAAATAATGTCCTTACGTGTTGATCAAGAAAAATAACCACCAATCTCTTTTCACCAACATCATGCTAAATATATTCGACCATAACAAAGATTAGATTATACCATGCTCCATCATTTTTCAATGATGAAAATTCTCCAACGGTATAGTGATTAGACATATCCTATTAAGTTTTCACTGTTAGATAACTGGAAAAAAAATAAAGATTCCGAGTATTTAAATTTATGTCAATTTGACTTTAAGGTTAATTATATAATGGTGGGAGAGGCGCTCAAATAAGTTTTCTTTTGTTTTAGAGTGAATAGCTAAAATCGTCCCTGAGGTTTAGGCAAATTTGCTAGATCCATCCAAAAAAGTTTTTTTTCTCACCTGGACCACTGAGGTTTCAAAATTGATGCCAAATCCATCCATTTCTCAAACCCCGTTAAAAACTAACAAACTAACGTTAATTGGTATGTTTGTGTTCTTGTGCAATTGATCAATATGACAAAATCTTAGTTTATTCGACAATGTGGCAGGCACAACTAAGAACAAAATTAATGTTTATTTAATTGATAATTACAACAGGGGCAAACTTATGCCACTTCAGTTCATATTTATTTGACCATTCCTATGGTTTTTGATCGAATGTGGGGTTCTCTAAACCTTTTATTGTTGTTTTCGCTCTACAAACTCTTTTAGCTATGGCATCACAACCTATTGATAAAAAGATGTCTGTCATATTGGAGTAGAATTTAATAATTTCATATTTGCAGATGTACCCATAAACACACATGTGGAACTCCACTATACACTAGCATTTGCAATTGATTATACCAATTCATCATCTCCCTCCCCAACTGATGGCAAATTCAATCTCAGCCCTTCTAAATTTTTTTAGTCAACAATCAACATTCCAATGCTAAAGGGGCTTTGAGCTTAGGGGGTGACAATGTGGGAAAACTTTAGCCCTTTCCAGTGGATTCATGGGTTTCTATTGTTGTTTCTTCACTCACTAAGATCATCACAGATTATAACTTAAATGGGATTGATATAGACTACGGGCGTTTTCATGCAGATTCTTAAACTTTTGCTGAGTGCATCGAGAAGCTTATAACTCCCTCAAACACAACAAAGTCATCTCGCTTGGGCTTGTGGTTTGATCAAATTTGGTCACAACATTCACTCCCCCTTCATCACCACCTGACAAACAACCACCACCTGATAAACGGCGACCACCACCATCGAACCATTACCCACTACAAATCCGCCAACCCTCCCACTGTGAACCAAATCAGAGACTATGGGCCTTCGATTAGGCAGCGGTGATGGGAGTCTTGGATTTTTCGGTGGTTGATCGGCTGATGTATGATGACAGTGGTGGTCATGGAGGGTTGTTGTGAAGCTGGGAATATATATTTAACTATTTACATTTTTAGTCCCTGTAAAATAATACACTAGTTTAATAGAACCTATAATTACCTTAGTTAACGTTAGTTTTTAACGGGGTCAGAGAAATGGATGGATTTGGCAACGATCTTGAAACCTCAGTGGTTCAGGTGAGAAAAAAAACTTTTTTGGATGGATCTAGCAAATTTGCCCAAACCTCAGGGACAATTTTGGCTATTTACTCTTTGTTTTAATTTAAAAATAAACTAAACATTTGAACATACGATTATAATTTAAACTAATACATAATTATAGTTATAATTAAAACAACTAAATAGTTAAAATTTAATCTAATACATGGAAATAAGATTACTTAATAAAACATGCCATACAACACATTACTTAATAAAACATGCCATCACTATCTCCATTGCGGAATGGTAGGTTCCCAAACCATTTCCTCATCCAATGGCGGTTCGTATTCTGCCCCAGGGTCGGTTTCGTACCCTTCATCCCAATTCGGAACTTCTTGTCTCTGATGGGGGTTTTCAACAGGAGGAGGGTTTGAAGGTGGAGGACAGTTTGGCATTGTAGGAGGGTTTGCCACCGGACGATGATGCTCCTCCCTAATTTGTAGTCCGTTAAACTGTAGTTCAGCAAAGGAATAATCATACGCCCAATTCCACTCTTCGTCTGTCCAAGGATCTGGATCATCATCGGCACGGTTTGTCACTGGAGGAGGATTTAAAGTTGGAGAAGGGTAGGAGGGTTGAAAAAGGTCAGTCACTTGAGAGTTTGAAGGTGGTGGGTTGGAAAGTGGAAGGTTTGAACGGCGACCAGATGATTGTTCAGCGTTTAACGACGGTCCTTATTGTCCTACTCCTTCCCATATGAGCACATTCCAGCCCTTGAACATTTTCCATCAAAGGCAATAGCTCAATGAAGCGTCCTCTACTTTGATACTACTCGCTCACTTCTTCTCGATCACCCACCTATACATAAAGACAACCACAGACATAAACTAAAATTCAAAAACTGTAAAAAATATCAATAAAAATGCTCCAAAATACATGATAAATTCTGATAAATACACAACCAATTATACCTTATAAATTATGTGTTTGTCTTATAAATGATGCTTTTTCTGCATCCGAGTGAAATCAACAGCGTTTGCTACCTTCATGAAAGCAAACTTTGATAGCAGCAAGGCGAGAGAATGTCGTCCTGCTTTGAAGCCAGTAAAGAATGTCGTCTTGCTTTCTCCACATGTATCCCCTGCACCATGGAAGGCCCATTATGTAACGAAGAGCAACAACTTTAAAATGGAACTAAAAACACAAATTGAACACCATCAACCAGTACCGTCATTCCTCCACACTATCCTAGCAAAACCAATTTTAAAACCAAGCATTTTTTTTATTTATTAACAATCCCCATTTAGTTCACTTAGATTAAAGAAAACAACAATTCATTAAAAACTGAAGTAAATTAGAATAAATTTGTAAAGTGAAATTCAAATCCCTGTTTAGCAATATTAACATACTACATACAAAATCCGTAGTAACAAACACATGAGAAATAGAAAATCGATAGTAACAAACATTCTTTTTGTGCATTCATCAAACATTCTATCAAGTTCTAAATCTTCAAAGATACATTTCAAAACTAATCACCACAATAGGAAACTATAAACCATAAGTAAGCAACATAAATATATAAATAAAAGAGGAATTAACCTGAAAATGACAGCAACGATCAGTTACAGTAAGGTCATGAGCCATCTGGAGTATGTGTACACTGGAAACTATCAAAGAAGCATTAGGATTAGAATGACAGACTCGTGTGTAAACTTGTGGTCAAATGAAGTAAAGGTTACAAGTGTACATGAATATCAAAGCATGAAAGCGGAAGCCCTAGATCGTACCAGTAATGATGACGACTACGAACCGATGATGATGATGATGATGATGACGACGCTGCTGCACGGGTTTTGAAACCCTAGATATAAAAGAAGAAGGCCCCTAGATCGAAGAAATGATGATGATGATGACGATGCTTCTTTAGGTCTTGAAACCTTAGATCTACTTGGTAAAATAAGAACAATGGGTTGGGAGGCGCTGGAAAGTGAAGGAATCCATGAAACCCTAATGAGTCGCCGCGAGAGAGAGGAGGCAGATAAGAAGCAAGAATGAGCTGAGATCTGAAACCCTAATCCCTATAATCATCCATCAACCGCATTTTTTTTTCTTTTGTGCATTTAGTCTTGTACAATATGCATAAACTATTGTACATCTCTTAAAACTGGCAATTGACCAAAGTTGCCCCTCCTATATGCTTATTAATATAGTATAGATAAATGGAAATAATTTTCCCCTAATTTTTCTAAACTTATTTATATTTAAAACTGATTTAATGAATTTAATTCATGTTTAAATGATTAAAAATAGGAAAATAAATAAAAATAAAGGTTTTCTGAACTAATAGTTTTTATTTCATTTCATGATGATTAGAAATAATTTATCAAAAATTTTGAGATTAAAATCATTAAAAATGATTTTTTAATCAATTAATTATGATTAAAACAATTTAAATGAATAAAAATAGGAAAATAATTCAATTTTCAGAAAATAAAATTATGATAATTTTCTATGAGGTGTCAAGAAGCTACACCTAAATTTTCATAATTTGTAGGTAAAAATTGGATTTATTATGAATATTTTAAGTTTAAATGGGTTTTAATTGATTAACATGAAGAATTAAGGAAGGAAATATAAAAAGGAAAAAAATCAGAAAAAAAAACTGGTTCTGTGGGTTTCGAACCCTAGACCTTGGATTTAGAGAGCATATGATTTAACCACTAGACCATGTACCATGTTTGTTGATTTTAGTTAGAAAACAAATAATATAAACATTGTTTCCAATGCATCATCTTCCCCAATTCAACCTCAAGAACCCTAATCCCTAATTCCAAATCCAATTGAACCCGAATCTTACTGTAAACACAACGAAACCATGGGGCTTTGATTCAAAGACGACGAATACTCAAAATGGCATACCTAAAACGAACTTACAATGTCTATATGAACGAAAACAAGTGTAAAGAGGCCGCGACTTTGAAGCCAATAAAGAACAATCTTCTGTTTATGATTATGTGTTTTTCTTGTGGTTTTGGAACAAGTAAAGGTTGAGGAAACATATGCGAAAACCAATTTATAGTGTTGTTCAGTTAAAACAAATGATTGATCTTGTTTAATAAGTCGCCGGTTACAAGCCTAAACCCGGATTAATGCACGATTAAAACCCATGAAACGCACGATACTGACAAGGAATCGCTTATTACAAAGTGAAGACACGTTTTGACATGATTAAAGGTGATTTATGGCGCAATAAACGAGTTTAAAGAGCCATGAACTCGGGTTTTAGTGTTTGCCGGAATTATTTCCGGTTGCCGGAAAGTTCTTGTAAAAATATTTTATGCATTTACACTTTTGGTCCCTCAATTTACTAAGTTAGTTTTATTTTAGTTTAGTTTGTTTTCCCTTTATAATACACTAACCAAGTTAATATAAATTAACCCAAATGTCTTGAAACTTTATAAATTATAGTTTTTTTTATCAATTTATTTAATAAACATATGCTTTTATTTAAAAACAAATTGAATAAATAAAAAAAATTGATATTTCCCAAAACTTTTGTTAAACTTTTCACGTTTAAATTAAAGATTTAAAAGTAACTCACGTTTTAATAGATTTGAAAACGTTGAAAAGTATAAGGACTAAATTTGTCAACTGATTAAAGATGGAAGTGACGGATGTCACAATACACTTGGCTCTTCACAATGGACGTATGTCATGCATGACCGAACCACTTAAACTCTCGTGTTTACTTTCACCACACACACACACACTTTACTTTATATCTCTCGGTTACGGTTTGTCCATAAGTCCGGGCGAAGGATCGTTCCTGAGCGAACAAGAGTATTAACCCCCACGGTGATTACTCATAATCACCGTTATACTCGTTGTTTATTCACACATCCTTGGTAGATGCTTCAGAAAGCCTTGGGTTGCCTAATCAAATGTTCCTCAAGTGTCTACTTCATATTTTTCTCACTATCTCACTCAGGGTTATTTTTGGGGTGATCACTCAGATTCAACCCAAGGCATGCACAGATCATAGGCTTGTATATAAATCAAATCCCCACCGCTATATGTGGGTGAAAGGCTGTGAATCACAAGGTCTTTTGAGGGTGAAAATGATGAAGTGATAAATGGGTAGGATGGGTGTCTAATGTGGTGTCTGACTCGGGCAGCGACTGTGGCGAAATGGGAAAATGTCAGACTCTAGATAATGGGCTTTTATGAAACTCCTCCCCCGAAGACATACTGCTCTGATGTCCCTACTTTGCAAATCGTTCGGTCTTCATACTTAATAATCTCCGCTAGGAATGTCCTAGAAATAAATCTTCAAATAGAATTGTTTTCTTTCGGCCCGTTTTATTGTCGAGCTTTTTTGACTTATTCTTCAAACACTTCTCTCTCTCCCTCTCTCGTTTTTTTCAACACATATGCTGCTTTTGGTGAAGCTTATTCTTTGGTACGCTAATCTCTATATGTCGATCTTTCTTATTTTGCCAAACTTTTCTTGGTGAGCAACATGATGCTTGGTCTGTTTCCTTTATTTCAAGACTGCCCAAGAGTGTCCCCATAGCCTACAACACACCTTCTTTGCCAAAACCACGACAGGGGCTGAATGTGATGGATGAAACGAAAAAAAGGCTAAGGCTCAAGTGGGGTGACTAGGTGAGGGATATATTTATGGAGGCCAATGAAAAATGGAAGAGGTGTATCCTAAGTGCCTTGATCATTTTCACAATCTCTCACCTTGCGTGCGGTCTCGAAATGCATAAGCTACATAAGTTCTAACTATGACATGCCAAGGGTGAATATCTCCCATGGTCAAACGAACGAGCATATATGCTGTGTATATCAAAAGTGGAATGTGCTCGATAAGGCTCAAGGTACTCACATGGGAAGGGGTAGTCACTCATATATGAAGTAGAACACTTTGAGTTAGTTTTTTTTTACTCTGCCAACACCTCCAAAAACCTCCTGTTCAGATCTTTGGGGTGGACACAAAGGGTTTGAAAAATGTTTTTTTTTTATTACTCTAAATAGATATTGAAAAACTTTTGCCTACAAGGTTCTTGGTTTGCCTGGCTCAAGAGGTGGTAAAATTTATAAAATTTTATCACCTCACACTTAATTCTTTAGCATATTTTGAAATTATAGATTCGTAAAAAGCGTGTGCTAAAGAATCAAGCGGGACGTAGTTACGTCTTTCCCTAATAGGATAAAAAGTTGTTCGGGCAAAATCTGAGATTGAGCTGTGAGAGATAACACCTGGCATGGATATATAAAGCTACCTACAAAATAAAAATAAACCTACTACTAAACTACTAAGTCTTAGTGCCGAGAGGGCATAACTGGCGGTTAGAAAATAAAAAGGGAATGATCATACCTAAGGGTCCTCGATTGCTTTATACCGTATGCACCAACCTCTCAACTTATTCTTCTAATCTACCAATCTGGGCTGCCTCCACGGTAGCGTCACATTTCAGGTCTTTGGCTGGACAAAGGCGGTATGGTCATGGATGCCCTGGTATTTCATCTACCTCCTCGTTGGCCAAGAACATGAAGTATGGTTTAAGCCAGTGACCATTAATTTTGAATAGAGCTCATGTTTCTGTCTCCAAATCCACCGCCCCGTGAGGATATATTTTCTTCGCAGTGTATGGTCCGGTCCATCTTGACTTCAGTTTCCCAGAAAAAGTCTGAGCCTCGAACTATAGAGTAATACTTTTTAACCTTCTTGAAACGGCTCCTTTCTTCTGAGTCTCTGATCATAAAATTTCTTGGTCTTTTCTTTGTAGATGAGGGTGTTATCATAAGCTTGTTGGCGGAGTCTTCAAGTTCAAGGATCTGAAAGACTCGGTGTTGCTCGACATCTTCGTGGTCATAATTTGCTGCCTTTAACGCCTAATAAGCTCTGTGCTCCACTTCTAATGGCAAGTGACATGCCTTTCCGTACACGAGTCTGTATAGGGTTGCACCAAGCGGGGTCTTGTATACTGTATGTAGTACCCAAAGTGCATCGTCTAGATGGTCGGCCCAATCTTTTCTGTCTATACCCACGGTTCTTTCAAGAATCCTTTTTATAGCCCGATTAGTGACTTCTACCTAACCATTGGCTTGGGGATGATAAGGAGTGGAGAACCTCTTCTGACAACCATATCTTTGTAGTGCTTTCTCCAACTGCTTGTTGCAAAAGTGGGATCCTCTGTCACTGACGAAAGTTTTTGGTACACTGAACCGAGCAAAAAGAGCTTTTAGAAACTTGACCACGACTCTGGCATCGTTTGTTGGCAGTGCTTGTCCTTCGACCCACTTGGAAACATAGTCAACAGCAACAAGGATGTAAAGATTTCCCCGGAATGTGGGAATGGTCCCACAAAGTATATCCCCCAAACATCGAAGATTTCACAAACAACGAAGTCGGTCTGTGGCATTCCATTGTGGGCGTTGATGTTGGTGGCTCTCTGGCAAGCATCACAACTCTGGATGAGAATGGAAGCGTCTTTGAAAATTGTGGGCCAATAAAATCCTGCTTCGTAGACTTTTCAAGCTGTATTTCCCGCGGCGTGGTGCCCTCCTAAAGGACCTTCATGCCCTAAAATCTCCTGTAGGACCTTCATAACTAATAAAATACACATTTGTATTCACAGAAGAAGCACAAAAAGAAACTACCTGAAACATTACAATTAATTTTGAGCCACATCACTTCATTTTTCATCACTTCATTTTGAGCCACGTTAGGATTACTAGTGTCACACCCTCAAATTCCACGTACAGGGTTCTACCGCGAGGCGCGCGACAAAGCAGGATCCAAGTCAACTGTCACAATAAACGACAACTATATGAAAGATACATAGACTCAAACATAAACTTCAATATCTCAAAAACCGTAGCGGAAGCGAATTCAAGTTACAAACCCCTATGACAAACTAGTTTCAAAAGATTATTAAAAAACATGAACTAAAAGCCCTAGACGCCAATGCAGACCCGTGCGCCTAGTCGGTGTGAATGCTACCTTAGTGACCTGAGAAAAACATGCCAAAAAGATGTCAACATATAATGCTGGTGAGTTCTCAGGTTTTCATAAAACGTTGCCAAGTGTTACCAAATGTTACCAAAGTGTTCAAAGTTCAAACCTGTCAATACTATGTCAAGTGTAAGCCAAAGTGTAACACCCCAACCGATGGCGGAAACATCGGGTGCCACTTAATGACGATTGTTCAGCAGCTCATGGTAAATAATAAGTTTCAATAAACAATTAAATGAATTACATACAATTGTTCTAAAAGGATATATCAAATGATAAACACTAAATATAAATCTTCAAGCATGAACTCTAATCTTCAAGCAACACTATAACCTGAAACATGTTAAGTTGGAAAATATTTTGGGTCAACAAAAGTTGGTGAGAATTACATAGGTTTGAATATTGTATCATGAGTATAAAAAAAACTTGTGCAATAATAGTGTCATGGCAAATCTAGTCCATATGTGAAAACAATCTTCTAGGTAAAGCGTTTGCAAAATCAACCCTTGTCACATGTTTAATGTGGTCCATCCCATATGCTTATGGTTCACTCGTTTGTGTTTATGTGTTCGATAACAATCACCCACGTTACCCATATTCGGGGTACACATATCCGGTTGGGGTTGTCAATCTAATAGATCTATCATTGTGTATCGTCGGCTTGTACGGAGTTAATGATTACGCGAGTCTAATTGTATTTACCAAAGTAATGTTTAGGACATAATGCAACATAGAAATCACACATAGACACTTATGTCGAATTGCTTATGAGAATGTAACATGTTTCACCCCAAAAATGTAAAATAGTAAAAAGGGCTATGTAAACTCACCTTGGTAAACAGTTATAACGCAAAAATGTAATAGTCTAATATGGCAAGAATCCGGAGGGATTTAAACTAGTTTAAACAAATGGATAATAATAAGTTTTGGGACTTAATATGTCTTTGGGGCTGTTTGGCAAGTGCTGAACCAGTAAGTGCTGAATCAGTAAGAGGTCTGAATGGGTAAGAGACTCTGAACCAATAAGTGCTGAACCAGTAATGGTTGTTTGGTTGTATGTCAGAATGAGTGTGCAAAATGACTATTTTATCCCTGTAACAATAACACCTCGATAGCTTAGAAAAACTCACTTAATTATTATTATTATTATTATTATTATTATTATTATTATTATTATTATTATTATTAAAAATCCCACCTACCCAGTCCCATGATATCCTTTTATTTCTTTCTTTTTTTCTTAAACCCACTCCCACACAAGTCAAAGAAACTCACACCATCACCAACACCAACGTTCCTCTGTCTCTCTCTGTCTTTCTTTTTCTTTTATTTTCTTTCGTTTTCTTTTAACCTACATAATAACCATAGAAGATGGAGGAGCAGGAGGGCGGCGGTTGGTTTTGTTGGAGCAAAAGGAGGGCGGCGGTTGGTTTTGTTGGAGCAAAAGGAGGTCGACAGTTGGTTTTTGTCGGAGCAGTAGGAGGGGACGCTTGGTTTTTGTCGGAGCAGAAGGAGGGGGCGGCGGCTTTTATCGGAGCAGAAGGGGAGCGGCGGCTTTTATCGGAGCAGAAGGGGAGCGGCGGGTGTAGGGGTGCAGAGAAGGAAGGAGATGGAGGAGAAGAGGGAAGGAGGTGAGGTGTGAGGAAGAAGAAGAAGATAAGGGTCTGAGGGGTAGAGGAGTCTTTGTTTTCATTCAGAGTTTGTGTAAATTTGAATGGCTCAGCACTGAATGGCACCATTCAGAGGTTGCTGTTTTCCAACCACACAAGCCAGCATCTGACCGAATCAGAGGCTCCCCTCTGAATGGATGATTCAAAGCCTTTCCAAACAGGGCCTAAGCCTTTCTAAGTCTAAATAAGTTCTAAGGTTAAAAGACAATTAAGGATTTCGGACCCTATTTAGAATATCCAGGGTCATGGTTTATATTTGAAACTTAGGAAAACGGGAGAACTATAAAAAAGATAATTTTAAAAAAAAACATGATATGTTTTGGTTTAATGTTTACAAAACAAGTTCTAGCCAAAATTATTTAAATATATAATCAGTTACTTATGTTTATAAAACAAAATAAATAATTAGATTACTATTTAACCATTAAAAGGCTTTGGATCAATATTTCAATTAACATAACTATCCAAAATGAGATTTCGTAACTGAGAGATTTAAATGTTATTGCAATGACTCCATTTTTAATAAAAGTATTTTTTTTATAGATTTAAATCATAAATTTCATTCAATGAAATTAATTTGAATAAAACTTATAAGTATTGAGCTAGAACTTATTAAATTAGTTAATTGAATAAGAAAAGTTATATAATTTGAATTGGGTAGTCCGTTTTAAATAATTAATTTAAAACACAAAAAGAAATGTTTAGACTTCAAATAAGATGTTAAAAAAAATCAGGTATGATGTTAATTTATATACAAGGAATATGACAACTTGTGTGTCCCAATTATTAATTTTTTTAGCAATGTATTTCCGAACTCCTTTGACTTAAATGACTAAAGAAACAAAAGGGGCATCTCAAACAAACACACCTTTGTGTGTGTGTTCGACGGGTAGGCCATGATCGAGAAAGAAAGAGATAAAACTCACAGAGTCAGGGAAGAGGCGGTGATGGTGAGCTTCGGAGATTAGCTCAGTGACGGAGTTGGTTGCCGTAAGGATGGTCGGAACTGGAATGGGCGGCGCGTCTGGCTCCTTCGGTCTTAGCTAGAGAACATAGAAGAAGGAAGCGAGAATGATGTCACTGGGTTTGGAGTGTGTGGCAGTGTAAACCGGAGGGGGGTGCCTATTAGTTTCTGAATTTCTTGTTGTCCTTCTCATTAACAATAGGAGCATATATATTACAAGATACATCTGTACAAAATGGAAACTATATTGACTGTTGACTAGGTAAATATGGACACTACTTTGACTTGACTAGGAGACCATATTTAGTAACACTTTGACTTGACTAGGAGACTACGCTTGAGTTGATTAAGAGACCATATTTACTAACACTTTGACTTGACTAGGAGACTGCGTTTGACTTGACTAAGAGACCATATTTACTAACACTTTGACTTGACTAGGAGACCATATTTACTAACAATTTGACTTGACTAGGAGACTACGTTTGACTTGACTATTCTATAATTACTAAAAGTGCCGACGGTTATTGGTGATAATGTTTTGTTGTGGCACAAGGTAGAAGGAGACGACGGTTGTAGGAGGGTGTTGGATGGTCTCGAATTGTTTTGGTATGTGTGGCGGTTCGAACATTACCGGAATCATAACAGTAGACACGAGAGAATATAAGGGATATGAATTTGAGATGGATCGTTGATGATGGGGACGCAAAGAGTATGTTTTATAGGATCACTTACATGCTTGCATAATTTGGAAACGTATTGATTTAGGCCAAAATTAAATGCCAATCAAATTGATTTTCTTTATTGCAGTAATCAGTGCATCAAGTGAGAAAGTGGAAAGCCATGAGACACAGAAGCTGAACCATCTTTTCTAGAATCCTCTGTTCTAGAAGCCTAGCAGTGGTAAAATCCTCTGCTCTGATCAGTAGCCACATCCTCTGGTCTGCTCTAATCCTCTGGTCAGTAGTAACATCCTCTGCTCTGATCCTCTGATCAGTATCAACATCCTCTGCTCTGATTCTCTGGTACGTAGCAACATCCTCTTCTCTGATCTTCTGCTCAGTAGCAACATCCTCTGCTCTGATCCTCTGGTCAGTAGTGACCCCACTTCTCTCTCACATAGGTGATCTACTAGGATTGGTTACCTCAGTCGAATCATTAAAAGCCATAAGCTTAACCTCAACCTTATCACTTTTATGAATGGACTAGGAAGCTTATTAAAGCTTATAGTAAACTCCCTTTTTTTCAAAACGCGGGGTTTCCATCAACTCTCCCCCACAGTGACCTTCACCAGTTTATACAATTAGTTTGTCCTATTGAACTCAGATCTTGGGATCTCCTGTCAGCTGAGTTAGGTTTCCTTCGCATAAACTTAGCCTTTCATGGGCTTTATTCCCATTCCCATTGACGACTTCTGAACTAACTCTCTGCTTAAGCCTTTTGTTAGCGGATCCGCGATGTTATCCTTTGACTTCACCTAGTCAACAGTGATAACTCCTGTAGAGATTAGTTGACATACCGTATTATGCCTACGTCTTATATGCATGTTCATACCGTTATACATAGTGCTATCAGCTCTACCAATTGCCGATTGGCTATCACAATGTATGCATATGGCCGATGCCGGCTTCGGAAACCTTGGTATATCCTCAACAAATTGACGTAGCCATTCTGCCTCTTCACCTACTTTATCTAAAGTGATAAATTCTGTATCCATCGTGGATCTAGCAATAACAGTTTGCTTAGATGATTTCCACGATATCGCTGCACCACCAAGTTTGAATACATACTCACTTGTTGCTCTGGAATCATTCATGTCAGATATCCAATTTGCATCGCATTAACCTTCCATAACTGCTGGATATCTACTATAATGCAGCCCATAGTCTCGTGTGTATCTCAAGTACCGAAGCACCCGTGTCAAGCAACCCCAATGAATTGAACTTGGGTTGCTCGTGTATCTACTTAGCTTGCTTACAACATATGCTAGGTCTGGTCTGGTATAACTCATCAAATACATCAAGCTGCCAATAATTCTTGAGTACTCTAATTGGTTAACAGGCTCACCTCGATTTTTTGCTAGATGTTGTCTCGTGTCAATGGGAGTTCTAGCCACATTAGAGTCATTCGTATTGAACTTCTCAAGAATTTTGTCCACATAGTGAGACTGACTTATCACAAGTCCATTATGGGTTCGTGTGATTTGTACTCCCAAAATCACATCCGCTAGTCACATATCTTTCATGTCAAACCTTGCTCTCAGGACGTCTTTTGTAGATTTTATTATTTTCTCATTACTTCCAGCAATGAGTATGTCATCCAAATACAAATATAAGATGACATATCCATCTGGTGTATCTTTCACATACACACACTTGTCACATTCGTTGATCTTGAACCCAGACTCAAGCATGACATGATCAAACTTTTGATGCCATTGTTTGGGAGCTTGTTTCAAACCATACAAGGAATTAACAAGCTTGCATACTTTCTTTTCTTGTCCCTTGGCTATGAAACCCTCGGGTTGTTCCATGTAAATCTCTTCCTCTAGATTTCCATTCAAGTAAGCCGTTTTCACATCCATTTGCTGAATTTCCAAATTTCGAATGGCCGCAATGGCAAGGACCATCCTGATGGATGTTATTCGCGTAACAGGCAAATATGTGTCAAAATAATCCAAGCCTTCTTGCTGTTTATATCCTTATATCACCAACCTTGCCTTGTATTTATCAATGGAGCCATCTGGCTTCATCTTTTTCTTGAAGATCCATCGATATCCTAATGGTTAACATCCCGCAGGAAGATCCACTAGCTCCTAGGTGTGGTTTTGTAAAATAGAATCTATTTCACATTTTATGGCCTCCTTCCACTGAGGTTCATCCGAAGAATTTAACGTTTGCTGGTAAGTTTGCGGTTCCTCCTCAACCACATAGGTGAGGAAGTCTGGACAAAAGGATTTTTTAGTCCTTTGTCTTTTACACCTTCAGATTTCACCTTCATCGGTTTGAGGTTCATCGTTTGCATCCTCTTCTCTTGGAAAACTTTCCCTAGTTGGATTGGATGAGCCCGGTTCATCATCTAGATCATTCTCATCAAATGGGTTTGGTGAACCCATTTTAGGCCTATCCAGCATGGGAATATGTGCTCAAACCAAGAAGCATCATTAGATTCCAATATAGCGCCGTTAGACACTCCAGGATTCTTCGAGTCATACACAAGAAAGCGAAGTGGACCACCCAAATGAGTGTATCTAATGAGTACACAATCTACAGTTTTGGGTCCTATCACAAGACGCTTTGGTGGTGTAACAACCACCTTAGCTAAGCACCCCCACACTCGCAAGTGTTTATATGACGGTTTGATCCCCGTCCATATTTCATACGATGTTACGTCCTTCTTCTTACGGGGAATTAAATTTAGAATGAAATTTGCTGATAACAATGCTTCCCCCGACATGTCCTCGCTCACCCCGAGCTTATCAACATGGCATTCATCGTTTCTTTCAATGTTCGGTGTTTCCGTTCCGCCATGCCATTTGATTGTGGTGAGTAAGGAGGTGTGAGTTCATGTATGATTCCACTTTTTGCACACAGATCAGCAAAAGGTGAAACATACTCACCACCTCTATTACTCCTTACCTTTTTTATCTTTCAGTTAAGTTGATTTTCAACTTCGGCCTTGAACACAACAAATTTATCAATAGCCTCGCCCTTACTCTTATGTAAGTACACATAGCAAAACCGTGTGTTGTCATCAATAAATGTTATGAAATACTTGTTCCCACCTCTAGTAGGAATAGCTTTCAAGTCACACAAATCTGTGTGGATCAAATCAAGGGGACCGGTGATTCGTTCAACCTTTTTGAATGACATTCGTGTTTGTTTTGCTTCTACACAAGTTTCACATTTATAGTTTGAGTCAATATCAATTTTTGGTATGCTATTCAATTTAATCAAGTGACAAATAGAATGAAAGTTCACATGACCTAGTCTACCATGCCAAACATTAGAAGACTTAAGCAAGTAAGCAGAACTAGCGTTATTCATTCCATTCATGACGGTTACATTCAACTTGAACATACCATTAAGGGCATAGCCGTTTCCGACATACATACCACTTTTGGTCAACACGACCTTATCAGGCTCAAACACCATTTTAAAACCAAACGTGTTCAACTGCCAACCAGAAACGAGATTCTTACGAATCTAAGGAACATACAACACATTTGACAAAGTAAGTTCGTTTCCTGAAGTCATCTTCAAGATCACATTTCCTCCCCCTTTGATATCAGCACTTGCAAAATTTCCCATAAAGAGTTTTTCACCATTAGTGACCTCATCGAAGGTGTTGAAAAAACTCTTATCGAAACATACATGTTGGGTCACCCTGGTATCAATCCACCAATCTTTGACATCCGTATCAACTAGGTTAGCTTCAGTGACCATCATGGACAAATTAGAGATCATAGAAACAAGCTTATCAATCATATTTGCTTGTTGGGCAGTTTCCTTCTTGGGAAGCCTGCACTCACTAGCCCGATGACCTGGTTTGTCATAATTGTAACAAGTTCCTTTGAACTTCTTCTTGCTGACTCCACCTTTAGGTTCAAGGTGGGAGCTTTTTCACATTGTTTTTCTTAAATCCAGCCCGTTTATTGCCTTTGTTACCCTTTGATGATTGACCATGTTCAATAACATTTGCTTTAGCGGTTTCTGAAACGACACTCTTCTTTTGAGCAACTTTGTTGTCTTCTTCAATACGAAGACGCACCACCAAGTCTTCAATTTTCATTTCCTTTCGTTTATGCTTTAGATCATTTTTGAAATCAATCCAACTTGGTGGTAGTTTCTCAATGATGGCTACGACTAGGAATGTCTCACTAAGTACCATTCCTTCTGCATGGATGTCATGAGGAATGACTTGCAGTTCTTGGAGTTGACTCATAACAGTTTTTGAGTCTACCATAACGAATTCCAAAAACTTAGCCACCACAAATTTCTTTGTGCCTGCATCTTTGGTTTTATATTTGCGTACCAAAGAGTCCCATAACTCTTTGGCAGTAGCAGCTTTGCATTACACATTATAAAGAGAATCAACCATTCCCTTTAGGACATAGTTTCGACACAAGAAATCAAAATGGTTCCAAGCGTGAACCGCGCTCACAGATTGAGCATCCATTTCCTCATCAACAATCTGAGGGACGGTTTCAGTTAAGAACCTTGCAAGGTTCAATGTTGCCAAGTAGAACGACATCTTTTGCTGCCAACGTTTGAAGTCACCCCGGAGAACTTCTCTGGTTTTTCTGCGTGGCTTGCTACAGCAGTAGGCAAAGGTGCCACCAAAGCAGTGGTAACAGCAACCGAAGGTGTGAATACTGCAGAAAATCCAGACATATCATAATTCTGAAGTGATGCAGTGGACATGGGCTGAGTATTTGCCATAACTGAAAAGAATACAGGAACAGTTAATAAGAGTATGTTTAAGTTTGTTAGAAAAACTTACTAAATGCAGCAGAAGAAGTAGTAAAAGGATGACTGAAAACCGGGCTTGTGTTTGACACAATTCCCTTAAATAGATTCTTGGTCTGTTCCCAGGGTACACCGGTTCATAACAGTGATGGTGCACTGCCTGAATCGAACACTTTCCTGAAAAGAAGTTGGTACTGAAGTTGCTTATGAAATGTGTTTGTTGCTTTTTTGTGTGTTTCATTTGTACACAATTGTTGGCTTATATAGATGATCAAATAATAACTGATGCAATAATGCATCTTCTTTATTGCAGTAATCAGTGCATCAGATGAGAAAGTGGAAAGCCATGAGACACAGAAGCTAAACCATCTTTTCTAGAATCCTCTGTTCTAGAAGCCTAGCAGTGGTAAAATACTCTGCTGATCAATAGCCACATCCTCTGGTCTTCTCTGATCCTCTGGTCAGTAGCAACATCCTCTGATCTGATCCTCTGGTCAGTATCAACATCCTCTACTCTGATCCTCTGGTCAGTAGCAACATCCTTTGCTTTGATCCTCTGGTCAGTAGTGGATCCTGATCTTCTATTCCAAGATTCTTTCCCGCTTAAACCAACCAATATTTCATCCCCTCACCAAAGTAGGATAAGCAACATTGTGCACATTTATTCCAATACTAGTGTGACTCTCATTCACACATAAATTCCAAAATAAATTATATTTGATTCGAATAATTCGAAAATTTGTTATTCGATTCAATGAACATCCCTGGTTCTGGAAACATTTGTTCTAACTTAGTAAACATTCTATAAACAACTCATCAATGAGAGCGTGGAACCGATCATATGTTTCTTCTTGTGATGGTACACTACCTACCCAATATAAAAAGAATTAAAATCATTAACGGATCCTAAATTAAATCAACAAATTATATCTCGAAACAAACCAAAGTCTACCATGTGAAAGATAGAAATTAAGATGGTTACCAATTGTTGAATACATTGCCATTCAAGCTCTCCGTTTGACTTTTGTTAATCTTGCTTTCAGTTTCTCTTCAACCATAAAGATTTTTTTTTAAAGGAAAACTTCATTAAACACAACTCGCAAAGTCCTTAAGGCAAGGACTTACGAGAGAACAAAACGAAAATACATCAACCCAAAGGGCAAATACACCAAGTTTTCCAATCTAAATCTTTCCATCTAGTCCTATTTCTTAACCAAAAATAAGCCATAGACTTAATATTCTCCACAATCTGAATAGGACTCCGCTTCTTGTCGTTGAAAATCTGGTCATTGCGCTCAATCCACAATGTAGATGCAAGTATTGCGACTAGTGATTGGATCTACAAAGTTAACATGTGTTAAAAAGTGCTGATAACATGTGTTAAAAAGTGCTGATGACCTGAAAGTGGAAAAAGTGGGCGAATGTAGAAATGGAACCTGAGAAAGTGGGCGAATGTGGAAAGATTCCACATTCGACCATTACAAATGGGCGAATGTGGAAACATTCCACATTCGACCATTGAAAAGGGGCGAACGTGCAGAGCCTATATATAGAATTTGTGTTTTTGTGAATGTAATAGAGTTGTCATTTTGTGTATGTGTTCAGGTCAGGTTCCAGGTCATTTTGTGAAAGTCTGTAATTGATCTAGATTAACGTGTGATTGATTGTAATTGAATATTTGAGAAAGTTAATCTATGAAAAAGCTTTGAAAATGATCTTGATTGTGTTTTGATTAGAGTTTTATCATTTTGTTCAGAACTAGGGTTTCCGCACCTGGTTTTGTAACTTGTATGATCATATTATCCTGTTTTAGTTAAAATCTTTCGCTTACACACAAAATCCACATGAAAGTGTAGACTATACCCCTTAAGATGCGCTTATTATCTTTGGACATAGACGTCGATTCCGGCACGCGAATAAGATCCGTAACACCAAAAATAAAAGTATGACTCAAGCGGCACCACACTTTGATTCGAAACCATACCTCGTGGGAGAAAATACACCCTGTGAAAAGGTGCAATGCTGTCTCTAAGTCGCTGTGACACAACGAACAAGCGGTATCGGCAATATTGACTCCACATTTGAGAAGCTCTACAACGGTAGGAATCCGATTAAGCAGAGATCTCCAAACCAGAATTTTGCACTTAAGTGGCATCCATCCCTTCCATTTAACCATCAACCTGCAAGAAACCAGGGAATCATTGGACATCAATCTTTTTACCGAAGACACCTTGAACAGCCCATCCTTCGTGTCCTTCCATTTCCAATTATCAACTCCACCTTGCTACTCTAGATTATGAATATCATTTAGAAGTTGGAATAATTCCGAAACCTCCTCATGAGAGGAAGGCGACGATTTCCATTCCCAAATCATAGTTTTAGAGCCGTCTACATAATGTATCCGATCCGCAACCTTAATCCATTTGTCCTTTTCAAGTCTAAAGAGATTAGGGTGTATAATGTGAAGCGGAGCATCCCGCAACCAAACATCTCCCCAAAAATAAATCGAGCAACCATCTCCAAGGTTTCCAACAAAAAAAGAGTTAAGGGGCATACCATTAGCGATGTTGATACCACCCACTTTAACTATATATTTCCAACACCCACTAGACGTCGCATTACAAGGTAACGTAGCCCAAGGTCTACTCGAGCCATGACACCCATAATAACCTTCTTCCACAAGCAATTATCTTCGGTTTTGAATCTCCAAGTCCATTTTAACAGTAAGGCATCGTTCACCTCTTGTAACTTAGAAATACCTAATCCTCCTTGTTTTTTTGGTAGCGTGACAATATCCCAAAGCAACCCAAGATATTTTCTTCTCCACATAAGAGCCGGCCCAAAGGAATCGCCTCATACACATCTCAATAGATTCAATCACGGCTTTAGGGGCCTTATACAAGGAGAAATAATACACGGGAAGGCTTTCAAGAACCGATTTAATAAGAATTAAACGACCCCCTATCGATAAATGTTTAGCTTTCCAAGAGGCTAAACGCCCTTTGATGACATCAACAACCGGCTCCCAATTAATAATACGCGTCATCTTAGCCCCAACTTTGATACCAAGGTAAGTGAAGGGAAAATCTCCACGCTTACAACCTAAGACTTCCATCATATTATTCACCTCCAAGTCATTCGTACAAAGACCATAAATATTAGATTTATGGAGATTTCTCCGGAGACCTAAACATAAATAAAAAATGCGAAGGACCCGAGCAATGCTCTTAATATTCTCGCACGTCCATTCCCCCAAAATGAGAGCATCGTCCGCATACAAAAGATGAGTCAAATCCGGTTCGTCTTAAAAAAATTAATACCTTTAAAAACTCCAATGTCCTTGGCTTTGTTAAGTATCCAAGAAAGAGCTTCCATAACTATCAAGAATAAAAATGGTGACAATGGATTGCCTTGCCGAAGACCCTTCTCACACCGGAAGTCAAAAGTAGGAGAACCATTAACCAAAACCGCAGCTCTAGAGGAGATACAAATACCTTTAATCCAGTCACACCACCTCTTGGGAAATCCCATTTGAGACATAACAGAGAGCAAAAAATTCCAGTTGACATTATCATAGGCCTTTTCAAAATAAATTTTTAACAAGAAAGATTTCTTTTTATTTTTCTTCAACCAAGCTAGAATCTCATTCACCACAAGGGGCCCATCAAGAATAAAGCGGTCAGACAAAAGAGCCGATTGAGCGTTAGAGATCACCTAACCCATTACCGTTTTGATACGATTAGCTAGAATTTTGGAAATAACTTTACTTATCATACCAATAAGATTAATAGGCCTATAGTCTTTAAGCCCCAAAGGAGTTTTAACCTTTGTAATCAAGGTAATAAAGGAGGACCCACAACCAGAATTAATAGTACCTGAATCATGAAATTCTGTCATAATTTTGAAAAAATCCTCCTCGAACAAACTCCAAAAGCGCTTGAGAAACCGAAAGTTGAAACCGTCGGGTCCTGGCGCCTTATTAGAACCACACTCAAATATCGCGTCTTTTATCACTGGTTTAGAAAAAGAATCAACAAAAAAAATACGCCCCTGCTCATCGATAGTCTTCATACCCGAACAAACACAAAGTCGGCTGAACTGAAGTCGTCTCTTTAAAATGGCTTCTAAAAAAGCGAAAAACCTTTTTCTTAACAAGCGATGGTTTTGTAACCCACTCTCCGTTAATCATTAAACCTGGTATAGAGTTACGCGCCTTTCTACCGTTGACCACGCAATGGAAAAAGCTAGAATTTTCATCTCCCAAGGAGGCCCATTTGACCCGCGATTTTTGTCTAAGATCACGCGCCTTATGGCCCTCTATATTTTCCAATGTGACCTTACATTCAGACCATATCCACAAATTAGTTTCATCCAAATCTTGGTTCTCCATTTGTACTTCAATTTCTTCTTTCTCTAATATGAGCCGCACTTCCTCGAAATGTTCCGAAGTACTATATGCATGGTACCAATCCTTCAATCTTCCATGCAAACAGCCAAGCTTTCTCAACAGGTTCAAATCAGCAGGTCCATCGTTAAACCAATTTTCGCAAACCGAGTTAACCACTTCTATACAACCGTGGTCGATCAAGCCACGAATCAAATAACCTTAAAGGCTTAGGGCCGAAATTTAAGTCTTCAACAGTGAAAAGCATAGGAGAATGATCCAACAAATTCCTATCCAATGCCCGGACACACGCATTAGGCCACTTATTAAAGACGTTTTCGCAAACCAAAAATCTATCGATTCTACTCCACGTACAAACTCCTCTTCTATGAGACATATAAGTATACCTCATCCCTTTCTGGTTATATTCGTGCAAACCCGAATTGTCTATGAATTCGTTGAAATCCCGTGTGCAAACAGGATCAAATTTTGAATTTTTTCTATCAACCCGATCATGAACCGCGTTAAAATCACCAAAAATAATATACCAACCTAGATTCGATCAGATAAGATTATCAATTCTAGACCATAATTGCCTTTTCTCAATATTCGTTTGGGGAGCATAAACATTCAATACATTAACACGAACCGTTCCTGCCAAAAACGTACCCGCAACATGAAGGAAATTACCGTCCTTAGAAACCTTGTCTTTAATGAACAATTTAGGATCCCATATACTCACTAGGCCCTTTGAGTTACCATTCGCATTCACAAACTCGAACTCAAAACCCGAACCTCCCCAATAATTAGAGACCACAACCGAATGAACGTTACTAGCCATAGACTCTTGCAAGCCAATAAAAGAAACAACAAAGTCATTTTTAATCTTCCTAATCCAACCCGCTTTGCCACAACCCCTATCCCTCGAATATTAAGCGAGAGACAATTCATTTTTTTCACCCCTTGTAACCCTTCTTGAACGATCGAATTCTGGACTAAAACGAATGACTCGGATAAATTGGCACCCAACTTCTCCCCTAGTTCGATGGCAGCTTCTACTTCACAGTTAGGAGGATGCATAACATTCTCTTTTAAAACATTTAAAAACTAGTTACCTGCCAAGGGGTCCTTGCGATTTACTTCACAGGGATTGGAGTTCAAGTCAATCTCACTAGAATTGACATCATCCACCCTATCAGCTTCTTGAGAATCAAATTGGCCTGTAGCGTCTTCGTAAACAGCAGCAGAGTTGCCATCCTGGCCCAATGAGTCTTCCAAATTATTACTTTCATCCAGGCCCAAAAGTGGGTCCAAACCAAATAAGTCTTCATCTCCTTTGGGCTTTTTCCCCACTCTAGTTTTTTCCAAGCTACTAGAATAGGCTGGGTTGCCTCGGCCCATTAAATCCAATCCTTTTTTCATTCTTTTATTTAACACGTGTGTATCAAGCTCCAAGTCAACCTCAGCATTTAAAATGGATTCAAAATCAAAAAGGTTGCCAGAGATAAATTCCTCATTTTCAGGAAACTCCTCCACATTTATTGGAGAGTTATTGTCAACATTAATGGCATTAGGAGTTTCCAAAATTGGGACCTCGTTGACAGTTACCAAATCGTCCTTGTTGGAATCCATGTTAGCAATTAGTTTATATAATTAGTTTGTCCTATTGAACTCAATTAAAAGAATTAAAATCATTAATGGATCCTAAATTAAATCAACAAATTATATCTCGAAACAAACCAAAGTTTACCATGTGAAAGAGAGAAATTAAGATGGTTACCTATTGTGTTAGTGTCTTGCTTTTACGATGTAATTATCATTTGGGGAATAAAAGATTTTTGCCGTTCAAAAAAAAAAAGATGGTTACCTATTGTTGAATACATTGGCATTCAAGCTCTCCGTTTGACTTTTGTTAATCTTGCTTTCAGTTTCTCTTCAACCATAAAGATATTGTCTCACATGAAACAATATCGACCCCTAAAAATACAACTAAAAGCTATAAAGTCAGCAACCAACAACTTTTTCCAAGAGAATGCATCTCGCGTGGAGGATTTGGAACGGTTTATAAGGGAAAA
Source organism: Ambrosia x helenae (assembly GCA_030844895.1). NCBI lineage: Eukaryota > Viridiplantae > Streptophyta > Magnoliopsida > Asterales > Asteraceae > Ambrosia > Ambrosia x helenae. The sequence goes on along the minus strand of CM061227.1, from coordinate 61,955,434 downwards.
CTTGTTCATTCCAAGGGTAAGTCAATGGTAGCTTTGAAGTGTTTAGATCGTAAATTCGGACAATGAGATACGAAGTTATGGATGGAGATCTGGACGCTTACCCTCTGTCAGTGGCGGATCCAGGATTTTTTTCCGGTGGGTTCGCTGTTTTAAAAGGTTCAATTTCATGCGATCGGACATAAAAAAAAAATTGGGTCGGTTCGGATCTAGTATCGACGTATGGTTCATCACATTTAAGTTTCAACAAATATGTTTCTTCAAATTGATATCATTTGTGTATCAAGATTCACTTATTCTGAAACCAATCTTCATATAATATGTTTCTTCAAATTCATATCATTTGTGTATCAAGATTCACATATATCAATCAATCATCATATTGTGTGCTGTAACCGGTGGCATTTATCAAACATGATTGTATAAAGTTCATACCAATCCAAACATGAAATATTTTTAAATAAAAACTAAAACGGTGGACAAGAAAATTATCTGGGACAAAAACAATGGTTTAATCGGTAGAAATTGGAAGGGCCGATTTTAAAAAGAAAGAAATAAATAAAGACACAAAAAGTGAGTACAGTAGGATTCAAACCAAGGACCTAGTGTTTAGAAGGTGGAAGACTTACCCATTGTGCTACTCAAATGATACGTCAATGGGTTCATGCCAATTTTTCTTATGGGTTCATGACTCATTTTTCTTATATACTTCTACTAAAAATCGAAAACCGAGTGGGTTCGCCTGAACCTCTAGAGTCCTTATTAAATCCGCCCCTGCCCTCTGTACAGTGGCGAAGCTTGGTTTCGGAATCGGCGGGGCCGAACTCAATTTTTTTCGGTCGGTAGTGGAAGATCGGCGGGAGCTGGACTCAACCCGGACTCAATTTACCTATGAAAATCGCAAATTTCTACTACTGCGTAAAAAAACAGGGGGAGCCAGGGCCACCCCTGGCCCCATATATACTTCGCCCCTGCCTCTGTAGTCATGAAAATATTCTCTCTTTTAGGGTATTGTGATGATGGCAAGAGGATCTAGGTGTACGAGTATGCATCTAACAAAACTCTCGATCTTCATCTTGACAGCAATGATCATCATCTTGACAGCAATGATTTCACGTTCAGCACCTCAAGATATGTGTAGGGGTGGCTCGTGGACTAGCATACCTTCATAACTTAGTAGAGACGCAAGTTAGAATATTGCATTGTGATATTAAAAGTTCCAATATCCTACTGGATAATAATAGGAATGCTAAGATCACAAATTTTGGTTTGGCCAAATTTGCAGCTACCAACAGTAAAATCATGTTTTTGCCAACCGGCCTGGAGGCACAATGCGATACATTGATCCACGGTACCGCAATAATGTCTCATCGTAACACAAAATTATCATCTTAAACTTGAAGTACTTAAATTAAAAATAAAAGTTAGAGAACCTAATGAACAATATTATCAAACAAAAACAAAAACGAACACGTTACCGAACGTTCACGAACATACATGAACGAACGAACACGACCTATGTTCATGTTTGTTTGTTTAGCTAAACGAACGGAATTTCGTATTCTTGTTCGTTCATTTATTAAACAAACGAACACAAATGAACTTCCCACCGAAAAGTTCACGAACTGTTCGCTTAACGTATGGTTCGCTTGCAGCCCTATCTACAATCTACAAAAAAACGAGAAGGGTGAGAATGATAAAAAAACACAATGGATCAAGAGATGTAACATGATGGGTCACAAAATATAAAGCCAATAAATATAACACAATGCCAAAGAAAAAATATGTAATGATGAAAATAAAGAAAAGACACAGTGAACATAAAAGACACTATGATATAACACAAATTTTAAAAACTATAAGCTAAAAAACAACTAAATAGAAAACCTAAATCTAAGTTTGTAAGGTTCAATAAAACGGTTTCAATGCTGCTTAAATGATTTCAATCAACCTCCATTTAATACCGTCTTTTTTTTTCAGTGTGTAATTAGTTCTAACCATATTTAAAATTACTTAAGAGGCAAGTTATTTACACAATAACAAAAATTAGGTTTGCACAGCCCTCTACGGGCCGTAGAGGGCTCTACGGGCCGTAGAGGGTGTCAGTGTAATAAATGAGGACACCCTCTACGACCCGTAGAGGCCTCTACGGCTCGTAGAGCTGGGTTGGTCGAGTGCATTTAAACCCTAGACGACCCGTAGAGGGCTCTACGGCCCGTAGGGAATACGAGGTATGAGGTCATTCAATGAACAGACTGACTTTCAGTGTGTCAGTCTGAAAAAAGCACTTCTTCTACGGGCCGTATAGGCTTCTACGGCCCGTAGAAAAGCTGGTTGTTGGGAGCATTAAACCCTCTACGGCCCGTAGAGGCCTCTACGGGCCGTAGAGGTCCAGATATATTTTTCTTCCTTGTCTTCTTTCTTCAGTATACAAAACATTTCAAAAAAACGGGTGCACAAAAAATCCGATCGATTCCAAGCTACCGTGATGTCTTCAGGCCACTACGGTAATGTTTCGGATGAATGGGAGCATTCGTTTAGCATATCTCACGTCTCGGAAAGCCTTTTCGAAGCCGTGGTAGAACGTGGTGAGGAGGAGGTTAGATCCGTTGTTCACTGTGGTGACGGGAAGGCACTACCCGATTTGAACCTGCTGCCCGATTTGAACCAGGAGTACGTAGAAGAACCGGAGTCATTTTACGTGCCGCCGCCAAGTCATCCACAGTACGAATACGGGACTTATCATTCGCACGAGGGAGGTGATAACGGTGGCGAGGAACCTGGCCCGGATGTTTCATACGAAACAAATCAGGTGTGTCTGGTTTAAACGAAAACAGGGGAAACTCTGCCCAATTTTTTTTATAAAATCATTGATTATTATTATTATTATTATTATTATTATTATTATTATTATTATTATTATTATTATTATTATCATTATTATTATTTATTAATTATTTATTGTTATCCATTGCAGGTGGTGCTGTTGAGGTTGGGTTGCGGTTAGGGGTGTAAATGACACGTAGCGGCTCGAGAGCTACCCGGGATCGGCTCGGTAAAAAGCCCGAACGAGCCGAGCCTTAACGAGCCCGAGCTCGAGCCCGAGCCTGAAATATGGCTCGTTTAGTTATTGAGCCCGAGCTCGAGCCCGAGATACAAAGCTCGATTGGGCTCGCGAGCCTAAACGAGCCCAAACATAATTATAAGTTATTTATGTATCTCTTATAATTTATAGGCCACATCTCCAAAGCCCAAGTCCTTATTTCATAGGCCCATTTAATAACACTCGCGAGCCGAGCTTTTGCGATTTCGAGCCGAGCTTTGAGCTCGTTTGAGATTGTTCTCAAATCACCTCGAGCCGAGCCGAGCTGAGCTCGAGCTTTTGATTTTGCTAGCGAGCCGAGCTCGAGCTCAAGATTGTAGGCTCGAACCGAGCCGAGCTCGAGCTCGAGCTTCATAAAACCATAACGAGCCGAGCTCGAGCCCAGACAAGCTCGGGCTCGGCTCGGCTCGTTTACACCCCTAGTTGCGGTATGTTGCCGAGGGGGATGGGGGCGTTGAGAGAGACGTCAATATGGCTAAGCCGCAACCTGAAGAGCTGCAGATTCTGCCACGCGTTTATCACTCCTTGCGGTTGCCTCCTGATGTTAGGGCGGACGTACGTGCGGCTGCCGCAGAGGCAGTCGAGATGCGTGAGTGGCGTCAGCGGATGGACACCTGGCGTGAGCAGCAGGACATCGAGATGCGTCAGTGGCGTGATCGGCAGGACGATGCGATGCGCTGGATGATTGTTGGCCAACAAGATATGTATCGCCAGCCGGGCATGCAGACTCGTGTCTCACTGACTATAGGGGCCAGCACGCACCAGACCCCGCAGACCGCGCATGAGGCCGGGACGTCCTTGCAGCAGCCGCCGCCGCCGCCTGATGATACGATGTTCTATTTCTGATTATATTTTGTAAGAGTTTTAAACAATGTTTATTTTGAACGCTTGTGTTAACGTTTAGTTTTATCTTTTGGTTTATATAAACGCTTGTGTTAACGTTTTACACGTTTATCGAGACGACATTAAAAAATAAAAAAATTAAACAATTAATTTTTGTTTTTGTAACTATTCTGATGACCCACTACGCTCGTGTTTATTTATTAAATAATTAAAAGTTGTAAAAAAAATTCCTCTACGGGCCGTAGAGGGTGTCTAATACTGGTTTATGTTATATTTATTTCTTCCAATATGGAAACCAGCGAACTGGTAGCCCAGATGGTCCCCATGTTTTCTATAAGTCTCTTGTGTATGTGTGTGTGATAATGTGCCCAAGCTTGAACCTCGTCCCAAACGTTTTTTTATGGTTTTTTGACCCTACGGGCCGTAGAGATCTCTACGGGCCGTATGCAAAACCTATACATCCATCCCTTCCTTCTTCATAGCCAAAATTAATAAGACTTGTTCTACGGGCCGTAGAGGTCCCTACGGCCTGTATGGAATCATTACCAATGATTGTCAATCATACAATCATTGGTAATGATTACCTACGGGCCGTAGGAACCTCTACGGCCCGTAGAATGTTAAAAAACGAGCTCTACGGCCCGTAGAAAGCTCTACGGGCCGTATTGGATTGCCTGAATAAAATTGCTACTTGTGCAAATATCCGGAGCCTTACTTAACATTTTTGTCTACTTGTTATAAGGATTAACAAAGTTCCTAATTCCAATAAACAACTCATCAATGGGAGCGTGGGACCGATCATAGTTGTTTCTTCTCAGAGTCCACTACCAACCAATTTAAAAAAGACTTAAAGTCGTTAATGGACCCGGAAATAAATAAACAAATGGGAAAATCACAGAAATGGCCATTGACCGGGTCAATTTACGAAAATAGCCAGCGGAAGCGTCTCGGGTGAGACGCTTCCCACTTCCCGAGGCCCTGAGCCGACTCCAAAGACGTCTGTCAAAAAGAACCGCTCAATGGTTGCCACGTGTCTGATACTCTTCCGAAACATCTTTTGAGACGACATGACCACTCCGAAGTCGTGGGAGATGGTTCCAGCTCTTCCCGGCTCATGGCTCGAGTCGGCTACATTTTCTCCTTCGGCTTATCTGTAGGCGTCTCAATGACGACTCATAACCTGCAAAAGACGGTTTCGCAAGAGACTTCGTGTGCTCTCAAGAGCTCTGACGTGAACCTGCTGAAAGATGACTTAGTCACTACAAAATGTCAGTCGATGTCTCATCCCCTGTCTCCTTGATGGCTCACCACCCTGCAAAAGACGGCTCCGCAAGAGATTTCGTAATCTCTCAAGATTTCTGACTTAAGGTGCTGAAAGACGACTTACTCACGCGCGGAGATATCATCCGATGTGAAAAGTACAATCCGTACATCCCCCGAATTTGTATATATATGGGGAGCAGCATTTATGTTTTTGGGATTTTATTAGTGTTTCTTATTCTAGTTTTGTTATTAAGTGTAGCAAGCATTTATTTTGGAGCAAGCATTTATTTTTTCGGAGTTTTGTTTTTTGTTATTAAGTGGAGAAAGTATTTATTTTGTTATAAATTTTATATAATGGTTCGATTTGTCGTATACCTTAATGGGAAGTTGGATGTTGTAAATGGGAAGGTTGAATATGTGGTTGATTCCAAAAGTAAAAGGTGTTTTCTTGAAATCGAATAATCAAACATGTGTTATCTTAGTCTATTAGCTTATATCTCGGATAAGTTTCAGATTTCGTCAATTACACGTATAGCATATAAAACGTCTACGTTTGATGATACAATCGACATACTTAATGATCGTGATGTATTCTATCTTTTTAAAATTGCTGAGCAAAGTCCTCTTGAAATAGTCAAGCTATATATTGTTGTTTCCGAGTGTGGTGTCGGATCGTCTAATTGCGTTCCTTCAAATGATTTTAAAATTCCTGATTTAAATGCGCCTCCTGCAAACTTTACACCTGATTTAAATGCGCCTGCTGCAAACTTTACTCCTGGTTTAAATGCGTCTGCTGCAAACTTTACTCCTGATTTAAATGATTTTTCAAATGAAAATGCAACCCCTGAAGGTTATATATTTCGCGACAAGGACGAAATGAAACTTGAGTTGGGGAAATTGTGTTTATCAGAATGTTTCTCTTATAATGTAGAAAGATCCAGTAAAACACGTTATGAGGCATCATGTTCCATTGAGGTTTGTGATTGGCATTTTAGGGCATATGCCTTCCCAGGTTGTAAAATGTTTTTTGTTAAGTATTTTAATGATAATCACACATGTTCCAAGACTCAAACTCACCCTCATCTTCGTTAAGCTAACCCAGAAGTTGTTGGCAACGTATTAAAGGACCAGTTGAGAGATAGTGGTCGTGTGTATCGTGGTAAAGAAATTGTCCTAGATTTCCGACACAGATTTCACGTGGACATAAGTTACTCTCAAGCATGGCGTGGGAAGTGTTACGCACTTGGACTTTTGCAAGGAAACAGCAAAGATTCCTTTGCTGAGCTCCCGCTTTATTGCAACAATTTGGAAAGGACGAATCCGGGGTCAATTACTCACATCCGCACTGATGAGGAGAGTCGGTTTGAAATTCTTTTTGTTTCCATTGGTGCTACTGTTAGTATCAAACTTTTTACAATTTCTTACAGCTTTACATTTTTTATAAAACTAACTATTTTTTTTTTTAAATTTGTTATAGATCAGGAGGTTTATTCATTGTTTAAGACCAGTGATAATTATAGACGCCGCGCACCTGCGAGGTGAGTTTAAAGGAACGTTTTTTCTTGCTGTTGGAAGGGACGGTAACAACCAAATCTTACCGGTTGCGTTCGGTATCGGAAAATCTGAAGATGGTGAAAGTTGGATATGGTTCTTGTCTAGGCTTAAAGAGTGTATTGGTGAACCTCAAGATCTGGCGATTATTTCCGATCGCGTGAATTCCATAGACCTGGCGATACGTACTGTTTTCCCCGTGCTTTTCACGGGTTGTGTTGTCGTCATCTTATGGTCAACTTAAACCTACCCTCGGATAAAAAGAAGGAATTAAAGGACCGTTGGTGAAAAACTTGTAAAGCTTATCGACTATCTGATTTTGATGATAACTTCAATTCCTTGTGTGCAGCACTCCCGCGAGTCAGAAATACTTTGTTAAATATCAGATTTCGCAAGTGGACAAGATCACACTGCACGGGTAAAAGGTATCATTATATGACATCAAACATTGCAGAGTCGATAAACGCATTATGCAAGCATGCAAGAAAAGATCACCCACCTTGTTGAATTCTTTAGACAAAAGCTTCAGCAATGGTATTAGCAACGTCGAAAGGAGGGTATCGAAAACACCCACGTACTTACTCCCTTCGGGGTGAGAAAAATTCAGAAAAAAATTAAAGGGTCTAGGACGTGGACTGTTTATGGTGTTCCGCTTTACAGTTTCCAGGTTGAAGATGGTAAGAAAAATGGCCTCGTTGATATGCTGAATCAAACATGCAGTTGTCGGGTGCCACAGATATCTGGTTTCCCATGCGGGCACATGATTGCGGTATCAAGATTCTTAAAAGAAAATGATTGTAGTCATTATACTTCTCGTTGTTACAGCAATGAGCTATACAAAAAAACATATGAGGAGGCGATCTATCCCCTACCCCACAGGTCTGAATGGGAGACACCCGATGACGTAATACATTTACAACCACCACACATTACAAAACAACAATCAGGTCATCCTCGTGAGAACACTGATGAGCCGGTCGTTACGGGTCATACAAAACCTAATTAACCTAGGTAGATAGGGTAAGTAGGGTATCAATCCAAGGAGCGTGTGGTTAGTGAATATTGCTTAGTTGATTTACGGTGTTACTTATGAAGATGCTAGAAAAATTATGAAGTTTGTGCTTGGTTCATTTAAGAAGTTGATTTGAAAGGTTTTGTTTATTATACTGAAAACTTGAATTAAAACTATAAAAGTAAAAAGTAGTAATGGTTGTAAACAATTTAATTAAAAAGATCACACTAGGGTTTCAACAAATGAATACTAGGGATTTCACAAATGGGTAAACAATGGTAGTGTGATTGGTGTTAACGGAGTGATTGCTCAATAGACTTAGGTGTCAAGTTTTATCAATATCGAAGATAGAATAAACTACACTTCATTACCTAGAACATACAATCCTATGTTTGTGTTAAAGCAAGGAACCATGTTCATAACATTAGAAATTGGCACAAGATCAATTAACTAAAATGAGTTCAACATAAGGTTAATCACAATTCAACACAGTTAATTCAAACACGCAAAAACATAATTAAAAGTTTAAAGAAATATACCCAATTTGCTAACCCTATATCTTCAAAAGTTTACATCCTCAGTGTAATACAAAGGGATTAGCCACTCATGGCCATAGAGCTTGCTTCTTCAAAGGATGAATCCTCTTTTCTTTCCAATGCTTGCGTGCGATGCTCCTCTCTGTGATGCCTCCAGAATAATAAAAATAATTTCTTTCGATGCAGCCCTCCCAGATGATATGCGAATTAGAGCCGTCCCAAAAGAATAATATGTTAAAACCCTCCAATCCCTAATTTCCTTTTTTGTTTCTTTTTCTCGAAATGGGCTTACAAACGTGACTTTCAAAGTCACAAAGAAATTTGTGTATTATTATTATTATTATTATTATTATTATTATTATTATTATTATTATTATTATTATTATAATCTAATATACTATTATTATAAATGGTATTATGACCCCGTGCTCTCAACTCGGGTATTCTTGAGTTGACCAAACCTACTCGTTTACGCTCCAACGTCCATGAACATCTCGTGCTCTCGACTCGGGTGTTCGGGTATCGAATATAATTTGTACTGTTTTAGCCCCGCTTCATGCGATCACCTACCAAAAATATAAAATAAATAAATTAATAGTAAAAACAACCAATAAGTAATAAAAGATATACAATACTAAAATAATAGAGTACAGACCTAAAACTAATAAAAATACTATCTAAACGACTCAAAAATATACAAAACTGACAAATAAACATGATGCGTGCAACCGCGCATCACACCCCCACACTTATCTTTTTTCGTCTCGAAAAAATTATATACACTCTGCTCAAGACATTATCACAGACTAGCACCACAGTTGCCCCATCATACCTTAGCTAAGGTCCAAAGTCATACCCCATTTACAGATCAGCATTAGATGTGTTAATTCAGCAAGTCAAATTGATTTTCAATTAAAACAGAATTTACCCGACTAAATCTAACATGCTTCCGGTTTTTATTTTCATGCAACACACCCCTCACAATTTTTCACTCCACTCGGTTCAATATCTGGACTAGCATGTAATGCGCTAGTATTAATCACTCAAAAACCAAGTATGCAACTCTGTTATCATAGGCTTGCATGACAATCACACCTCAACTGTAGGCAATGCACATATCTAAGGGACTTATGTGTTTTGGGCTTAGGGTAAAGGTAGGAAACATTTGGCTAACAAGTGGCTAAAACGAAGACACGTACCGACCCATGACAATCTTTTATTCATACTAAACACAATAACTAAAACCGCGGGTTATTTCCAACCCGTATTACATAATACTCACAATTTTTTTTTCTTTTTTTTTTCTTTTCTTTTTTTTTCTTTTTTTCTTTTTTTTTTTTCAATCACCTACTTTGGTATATCGGCCTCATGAATTGACTGATTTTTTTTTTCAGCGTATAAATACTAAACATCATAATAACTACACTTAGATTGTCAAGTAACACTGGTGACACAAAAGGTCGGTTTAAGAAACTGATTTGGGTTTAACAAACGAATAGGTAAAGGCTCAACATGGCTATTAAGGGTAATATTGTTGGTAAACAGGTTAATCACGTAGACAAATACACGGGTATCAAATGAAAAGGGTAATCCTAAATTGCCTTTATCATCTATGTGCATATCTAGTCTACAACCTCGACATGTATCAAATCACACAAGTTCTGCAACAGAGAAACATTTGGCCTACTCTCACAAATGAAAATATATAATTCAATCTATCAACTAGTAGGCTCAAGATCTCACAAAAGTGGGGAAATGGGTTACCAATGTGTGCATGCATTTATTACCAATAGCTTGTTAAATCTAGTCAGACAATTCTAAACTTTTTTCTTAAAAACACCTGCTGAAAACGGTTCATACTACTTTTCCACAAATTAGACCATGACTAAAGATCTACTGCCAAAACAATCAAGAAACAACTGGTAGGTACCGAAAAAGCTGCTTTTATGTCTGATTAGAATGCTTTTTTTTTAGGAACAATTTTCAAGACATTTTCAATTCTTTTTTTAGACACAGTTTTTTTTTTTTTTTTTTTTTACGTCACAAAAGTAAATAAAAACGAAGTTTCCCCACCCCACACTTGAACGACACATTGTCCTCAATGTGAGCTAGGAATAAAATAAAGCAGAAATAAAAATAAAATACAACAGTAAAAGGAATAGACTCCCCTGGATATAGGCAGTGCGCGTATGAATCTCTGGAATTCCTCCCAATCAAACCGTATAACATTTCATTCGCGGCCGATAGACAAACCTGTAACTAAGACTCAAAAGAAAAATAAAAACGTAAAATTCTGGGATGCCTGATACACCGATGGTCTACAGATTTACCCCGCCTGAATGGAGATTGAGTACAGGCAAGTTATCTGATTGCAAGTTAAACTCCAAGCATTCCCAAAAATCAAAAGAGACTCAAAATACTAACTAAAAATAAAACAAAATAACTAAATATACAAAATGTACAAGAATCGTACCTGATGTTCATTCATGGTGGTCTCAAAGAACATTTGCCTACCGAGTTTCCAATATATGCTCGGTAGTTTACCTTCCATGCCCCAATCTGTTCATTCTCTTTCACCTTGTCCATCGAGTCCAAGCATGAAGGTTTTATCCCACATTTTCCTACCGAGTTTCCAACATACACTCGGTAGTTCACATGCCAAATCCACAATTGTTTCCCAGTTATTGGCATGAGAATCCGGTGATTCTTGTTGTGGGGCCGTTTTACAATAAATTGCCCAATGTCCTCCCAGCTCATCTTCCTCTTCTTCATCTTTGAACCTTCATCCTCCTTTTTATTGGGTGCCTTAATCAACACGGGATGCGATTCGTGATGAACTTTCACCTCAGCCACCAAATCTTCATGAGGTGTTAAGTCTTCAGTTGGGTTTAACCATTCAGAAAGACTTGCAGTATCTTCATCTATATCAGCATCTACCACTACACTACTAGCCAACTCATCACGCTCACGTTTAAGTTGGGCAAATTCCTCGGCTAGTTGATGAACCTGCATGACCAAAGCTTCAAGAGCTCTGTCTCTCACTTCATTTTGCTGTTGCGACTCTTTCATCATATTTATGATAGCATCAAACTTAGAATCTAGTGAGTTTTGAGGTTCTTCATATGCCGGTTGAGGGCTATTAGTATAGTAGTTATCATATTCCTCATGGTTTCGATATTGTTGCGTCCTTTGGCTAAATGAACTCCCTTGATACCTGTTATTTAACTGATAATAGCCTTGGGAGTTTGAATAGCGTGACTGACGATGTGAAGAAGATAAATGTGAACCTCCAGGTTTTTCGAGCCCAAAAATAATACGATCTTGTCGTTTTTTGAATGCTTCCATTTTCTTACGGGCCACTGCACAATCTCGCCACAAATGATATGGGCTCCCACAACAAGGACAAGTATTATCATCATCTTCCCAATACATTGTGATGATGACGATCAAGTCTTGCTAAATTCCCAATCTTCAGATTTTACACAAGTGGCATGCATGCATTATCTGTCACCTGCACACTTCACACACCACGCGTAAAAACGAACAAAAAGAAGTAACAAAGACAAATTAAACAGTTAATCACAATAATCAACTAAAAACTAAACACTAAGCGCACTAGCTCCCCGGCAACGACACCATTTGATGAACCGGTCGTTACGGGTCATACAAAACCTAATTAACCTAGGTAGATAGGGTAAGTAGGATATCAATCCAAGGAGCGTGTGGTTAGTGAATATTGCTTAGTTGATTTACGGTGTTACTTATGAAGATGCTAGAAAAATTATGAAGTTTGTGCTTGGTTCATTTAAGAAGTTGATTTGAAAGGTTTTGTTTATTATACTGAAAACTTGAATTAAAACAATAAAAGTAAAAAGTAGTAATGGTTGTAAACAATTTAATTAAAAAGATCACACTAGGGTTTCAACAAATGAATACTAGGGATTTCACAAATGGGTAAACAATGGTAGTGTGATTGGTGTTAACGGAGTGATTGCTCAATAGGCTTAGGTGTCAAGTTTTATCAATATCGAAGATAGAATAAACTACACTTCATTACCTAGAACATACAATCATATGTTTGTGTTAAAGCAAGGAACCATGTTCATAACATTAGAAATTGGCACAAGATCAATTAACTAAAATGAGTTCAACATAAGGTTAATCACAATTCAACACAGTTAATTTAAACACGCAAAAACATAATTAAAAGTTTAAAGAAATATACCCAATTTGCTAACCCTAGATCTTCAAAAGTTTACATCCCCAGTGTAATACAAAGGGATTAGCCACTCATGACCATAGAGCTTGCTTCTTCAAAGGTTGGATCCTCTTTTCTTTCCAATGCTTGCGTGCGATGCTCCTCTCTGCGATGCCTGCAGAATAAAAAAAATAATTTATTTCGATGCAGCCCTCCCAGATGATATGCGAATTGGAGCCGTCACAAAAGAATAACATGTTAAAACCCTCCAATCCCTAATTTCCTTTTTTGTTTCTTTTTCTGGAAATGGGCTTACAAACGTGACTTTCAAAGTCACAAAGAAATTTGTGTATTATTATTATTATTATTATTATTATTATTATTATAATCTAATATACTATTAGGATTTGCTATCCAGAAAGGGGTGGCGGCGCAGCTTGTTGCCCGCCTGCCCGCTATCTTAATGTAATTTTCTTTGTCCTGGAATGAATTCGTGATTAGTTAAAAAAAAAAAAAAAAAAAATATATACTATTATTATAAATGGTATTATGACCCCGTGCTTTCAACTCGGGTATTCTTGAGTTGACCAAAGCTACTCGTTTACGCTCCAACGTCCATGAACAACTCGTGCTCTCGACTCGGGTGTTCGGGTATCGAATATAATTAGTACTGTTTTAGCCCCGCTTCATGCGATCACCTACCAAAAATATAAAATAAATAAATTAATAGTAAAAACAACCAATAAGTAATAAAAGATATACAATACTAAAATAATAGAGTACAGACCTAAAACTAATAAAAATACTATCTAAACGACTCAAAAATATACAAAACTGACAAATAAACATGATGCGTGCAACCGCGCATCAAACACTAGAATCTTATCGCGAGGTGAGGAACCTACACCAGTGTACTGTAGTCGTTGTAAAAGTTATGGCCATCTTCGAGACCGATGTAAAGCACCAGCACAATCTAAATCAAGATTCTCAACGCGTGATTCGGGCACCAACATAAATGTTTGTCAAACACCGTCTCCTATTTATGTCGAACCAGAAAACTTTGAAGAATTTGTTTTTCGAAATACGTGTTGGACAGTTAACTTGGATGATGATTAGTCGTGTTTGTTTGTTTTGTTATTTTTATAAAAACACATCAAAATATATTTTGCTTCTTTTTTATTTACATTAATGAGCACATACATAATAATACTAGAAGATAAAAACTTGCTAGATTGAAATATTTGACGGTGTGAAACGGGCAGCATAAATTTCATCAGCCATAAAATGACGGTATCTCATACATGCATCATGAAGATTTGCTTCTTTCCACGTCTTTGGCCTGTTTTGAACCAAATTTCGCAGCAGCATACAAATTATGACCCCTGAATGCCGACCAATTTGCTGTTCGTTGCCAGATAACTTCTCCGCAAATTTTTATAGAATGTATTTGGTCACTAGCCGATTTTTGCCATTACATTATTGCTCCTAGAAACCATAAGAACGCAGACTCCAATTCTATAAGAATTTGGTGAATTTTCCTATGAATGCAGAACGTGTCACCACAGTTATTCGCACTACAAGTATTTTCGAAATATACAGTTACTTGAATCGATGGCATGTCAATTTTTAAAATTAACCAGTTATTTGTGTCTAAGGAAACTGGTATATATACCGTATCAACTTCCCAAAAGGGAGGATACATTCTTCTTGAACCATCTGCATATCCATGCGCATAATGATCTTGTTCCAGTAGCAAAGTATAAAAATTGGGGTGAAGTACACACCAACGATGATTAGTAGATAAAGACGTCTGTCTCTCTCCGCCAGTATCTCTTAAAGACATCAAATAGTTACACCACGCACTTACATGTTGTATAATAAAAAAATTATAAATTGAAAATTATATGTTCATAGTTATAACGGTTAAGGAAATATTCAGAACGTACCGTCTTTTGAATAAAACCATTTCCGTAATAACCTAAAAGAGTAGCCCACCACTCTTTTCTTAATGGTGTTGTGCCCATATAGGTTGAAAAACAACACGGAGTATCACCGTCGTAGTAAAATTCCAGAACATTTGTCGACCAAAAACTTGACTGGCCTGTTCGATGTAACCAATTTGTGTTTTCTACCGGATACGGTATGTTGGTCATTATTGTGGTGGTGGTGGTTCAAGTATTGACAACATTGTGGTCACCGTGTGGGTATTTAAAGACGATGGGGAAAATGACGAATAGAAAAGCAACACGTGGGAGCTGAATTTTGTGTGGACCCGGTTCACATTTTCCCATACGTGTAAAAGACGTCTCGAGTGGAGACGTTTCACATTTCCCCATTACGTCTCCGTAGACGTCTGGTGGGTCTCAGTGACACGTCACCTAAGCAGTGCAAAGATGTATTACTTTATGTATATATGTGTTTTTTATTTAATCCAAAGAATGTAATGTTTATATAATCCAATCAACGTTCCTTTATAATATATATGACATATTACAAATATTACAACAACTTTGATGTTCAAAACACAACAAATATTACAAGACCTATACTATTACACCAACATTAACAAACTCGTAGCACACGTCGACGACCGAGACGTATCCGGTTGCAGGTAGGATACGCATTGGCTTGAATGCATCCCTTTGAATGATGTTTGTGATCTTCATTGACAGGGCATGATTTAGCTCCAAAAGATGAAGACCATAACATCATGGTGGCAATCCACACGTGTTGACCCACGCGCAGATGCAACAACGATCCAAGCACCTCTACGCAGATGTAACAATGATCCAAGTATAATCGGACAATATTTTTCTAAGGCGGTAGGCTTGGGTTGGAATGGTGGCGGATTCAAAAACGTCATGGTTTGGAAAGCTGAAAGGTTTGATATATGAGACAAAGAAAATTTCTTTTGAATACATAATGGATAGGGGATACAAATTTTGGTAAAATGTTGGTGAAGTATTATGCCATTTATATACTGTGTGACGACTTAGATCTGTTAGACGACACAGTGACGTATCACACGCTGTGACGTCTCGGACCTGTCAAATCTATGACTTCTCTGACGTCCCATTTTACATACACGCCTATTTGCCTTCCCAAGGCGAATCAATCTGTCGTCTCAGACAGAGTGAGACAACGTAGATTTCCAACAGTCGTTTAAATTCACCTTCTTGCCGTCAATATTTTTTAATATTAATAAAAGACACCATGGTTTTCCACAAGGATGCGTCAAACGACCCGGAGATTCAACAACTCCCGCGTACGGAAGGGTCAGCCTTCCCCGGAGGGGTTTTAGGGTCGCGTGTTTATCGATTTCATCGAACACGTTGGCACCAACACCACCAGACTCTCCGAGACCTCCAATTCAAGTGGGCCGATCTCAATATCAAGTGTGAGAGGAGGACCACTGTATACGGAGCTTTATATTTACTTTTATAGTTCAAAACAAAGAAAATAATTAAAAATATTATAAAATAAACGGTAATAAAGGGTAACAATAAAACAAAAGTAAAGATGTATGTATTTACTTATGTTTACATTTTGGTCATTTTCCCTTAAAGATGTATGGTGTTAGGTGCTCCAAAAAGTGGTAGGGTTTTGGTTATTTGATATACGTTAGGGGCTGAATATGTACTTTATTTTTGGTTATTTAAATCATTTGTATCTAAGACTTAGGATTCCAGCATGACATAGCATATAAGCATTTAGATTGAGCATAATAGTTTAAGAGTTTGAAATTGTTTAAGTTTTGATAGTGATACATGTTGAGCCCCAAAGAATAAAGAATAAAAGTGGGGACAAGTATGAACTCACCTTTGGGTGCGTTTTGATAGGGTTCCAAAAGAGAGTCTTCGAAGATTTAAGCTTTAGCTCCGATTAACTAGAATTAAGAATTAGAGGTCTTAGCTTCGAGTTTAGATTATAGGTTCAAGAGAGTCAAGCAAGCCTTTTAGGCAAACCAAACACAAATTGCCTTTAGGGCAATCCGGATGGTCATGAAAATAAAATAGACCAAGCATAAAATCATCATAGATAATTCGGATGGTATAAGGTTAGGAATGTGAATCCGATTGATAAGTTCATGTCATAACCACTTCGCTTATGGGATAAACGTGGGTTTTGGACACGGGATTTCCCCTTTCTGGTGTGGATTAATCCGTAGCACAAAAAGGGTCAAGAGAGTTGGTGAGGTAGGGTGTAACCACAAACCTTCCAAAAGATTATTATTAGGATAATGAGATAGACGATTGAAAGTAAGTTTATAATAATACATGGTATAACCAAGAAATTTAGGTAAAGTTTGGTGACCCCATTGGATGAGCCTTGGCTCTCCTTGGTCAACCAATACCATAGCACAAATCCCTCTAACATTAGATTGTTAGTGGACTTGGTTGGTCACTTTACATTTAAATAGCTTAGTACATAAAAATGAATCAGAAAATAAACACCTTTGGGACCTCTTTTAGGTGCTCTACCCTTATCACACTTCTGTGGATAAATATGGGGAAGGTCCTCGAGGTTTCTCCAAGGAGTTTTGGATAGAAAAGAGAAGGAAAAACAAAAAAGAATTGAAGGTTTGAGCCTAGAAACTTACTGATGTGTTTTCAGGAAGATTGCTCAAAAACCTTGAAGATTAGAGAGAGTTTTAGGGAGAAATGAGATGAACACGAGGTTAAAAAGTAGGGAGGTGGTGTATTTATAAGTGGGTTAAGGTGGTTGGGTATTAAATGGAGTTAATGGGGTGGTTAGGAAGAGATTAGGTGGGGTTAAATTTGATTAATATGAAATGGTGTTGGCTTGTAATCTTTGTAATCTGTTGCTGTACGTTGACATCGACTTAAAAAAAAAAAAAAAACATGAACAACAAGAATATTGTTGTTGTTAGTTGTTGTCAGAAGTCAAAGGAAACATAAATCATTTCTTTCGTTTTTCCTTTTTCGTCTTTTTTCTTCAAAGTAAAAGTGTTATTAAATATATATATATATATATATATATATATATATATATATATATATATATATATATATATATATATATATATATAGGATTAGGTTCAAATGAAAACACACTTTTCGTAAAAGAACCGCGAGAACACCGACGTAAAATGTGAATTTAAAAAAAAAAAAAATTCCACCGGTGAAAAAACGGGTAACCTCGACGTAGAAAAAAAAAAATATTCCACCGTATTTTGTCTTATTAGGCAAGGGAATATTCCCTTTTTTATTTTATTCCACTTTAATTGTGAGCCACGTATCTTTTTTAAATAAAATAAGTGTGTGGTGGAAAAGTGTGTTCTTTAGTTCTTTTACGAAAAGTGTGTTTTCATTTTACCTTTTCCCTATATATATATAGGGCAAGGATTAAATAAAAACCCTCCTATTTTGAAGAAACTTGGTAAACTTAATCTAGACCATTGATCTAAAGTGATCAATGGCTTAGATTGATTCTACATTATTTTAATAAATAATTAAGGTAGATGACAAAAAAGGGCACAATGGTCAAATGCCATTTTCTGAAAAGCAGATATGACAGTGTAGACCCCACACATGTCACATCATCTCTCTCTTACTTTTTCCACATTCTTATATAAGCTGTCAGACGCCCGTGTTACATATGTAACATATGCAGTGTTGCGTACGTTAAAATTGCACAGATTGTATATAATCAATTAAAAACTTTATAGATCAAAAAACATTCAAATGTACACAAAAATTGTTTCTTACAAAGTGCTAAAACAAACAAAACGGTCATTACAAATCGACAAAATGCTAAAAAAAAAACTATCATAAATAAAAAAAAATTGTCTACACTTCATTCTTGATAATCATCTTCATCTTTAATGCAAAAAAATATGCTCACCTGCAAAAATGAAACAAAATTCATCAATTTACATGAAAAAATCAAAACTTTGTATATAGTAAAAAAACAGAAACTAATGTATACCAACTTAGTGGTGCTGTTACATACGAAACATACGCAAACATAGATTTCATCCCATGATCAATGACATTCAATTCAAGATTTTTTTTCCAAATTCTTCCTCTATAATATGCAATATTACATTCCTGAAAAGGTGCAAAAAACACGACTGTTACATGTGTAACAGGATTTTTTCTGGAAACACAAACAAACTTGTGTAGTCTGCACCCAGCATACATTTTTTACTGAATTACAAGCAACCTTTGACTGCAAAACAGATACGCTACACACGTAACATCCTACCTTAACACAGAAAAAAACACCCTAAGTAAATTCACAAAGATGATACGACCATATAGACGAGAAAAACACCCTAAATAAACACAGAGAAAACACAAATAACAAACATTCTGAAAAGTCATTCTTAAAACAAATAACAACACATTTTCTGTCTTTAGTTATAGATAAGACTATATGAGAAAACACAAAAACAGACATTTTCTGTAAAAAAGACATAGGTAACATTAAAAAAAACTCATACATGAGAAAACAAAAAAAACTAGACAGACATGGTGCAAAAACACACGAGTGTTACATGTGTAACAGGAAAACACAGCAAAAACTTTTGTAGTCTGCAGTAAACATAGAGCAGAATCTGATATGCTAGAAAACATAGAAAACAGAATTTGACTGCAAAAAACAGATATGCTACACACGTAACAGCCTAACTAAACACAAAGATTATACGAACATAAAACACAAAACGAAAAATCATTTTCGATGTTTAACATAATAAATCACCCAAAAAAAAGAGACGCTAGTGTAACTCATGAAAGTCAAAAAATCAAACCTTTGTATCTGGTAAAAAAATCAGAAACTAATTTATACCAACTTAGTTCTGCTGTTACATACGAAACAGACGCAACATATATATCATGTAACAGCAGAATTCACTACTTAACAAAATGTGTACCATTCATTGCACACACTCCACATAAATTTACTTTTTAAAATTCACTACTTTTTTATTCAAAAGATTCAAAATCAAATTTCAAACTTTACCCTTTTGAAAATCATAAAAAAACATACAGTTATCATCAATCTTAGATACAAGGCATGCTAGAGTTGACCTCAAAAGTCAAAGTGTGTAACTTTCTACATAATAAAGGTTCAAGATCAAATTTCAAACTTCACTCTTTTGAAAAAGCATTATATTTCATAACATGAACAAAATACAGACCATTTATTCTTGGTGAAACAATCTAGATCAACAAGAAACACTCTTCACAACAGTATTTATCAATTGTTTAATTTTTTTTATACCTCAAAACTCACCAACATAGAAACAATTATAAGTCAAAATTAGCTCATAAATATAAGTCAAAATTAGAAACACTACAGTCAAAAGAACCCAAATACATGTACACTTTTGACCAAATATAAGTCAAAATTAACTCATAAAAATCAATTAAAAAAAAAACCTAAATTTGTCTAAAAGATCAAAATCCCAGATACCAAAATGAACAATTCATGAAAAAAACATAAATTTCCTTAAAAAATCAAAACTTTAAGACACCCACAAGAAAAAAAAAAAGAAAAAAAAGAGGGAAATTAATGAATAGTTACAGAGTATTAGCGTGTTGAATATCTGCTTCAAGCTACGACTTCGAACACCACCAAGCTACGACGTCGAACCATCAAAACCAAACCCACAAAACTACGACTTCGAAGCTTCGTTTTGATTACAGATCTGGTCTTTTAGATGGGGGTTTTTGTTGCAGGTGTAGTTTTGAAAGATATGAGAGGAGAGATGTATAACAACTTATTCACAGATCTCGTATGAATGCTGATTAAGATGGTGGTGGTGGTGGTGGGATTAATCTTGATGAAGATGATGGAAGATAGATGAAGAGAGAGAGAGAGTGTGAGTTATTTATATAGGAGGGAGAAGGAAAGATTCAAATTATAAAAAAGGGGGAATTGTAAAAATACTATTATACCCTTATTGATTAAAATATTTGGGGGTGTTGTGGATTAATCTAGGCCACTAGTTGGGTTTGCAATAGTTTCTTCATTTTAGAGGGTTTTTCCCCAATACTTAGCCTATATATATATATAGGCTAAAGGGATACAAGAAACCCTCCAAAATGAAGAAACTCTCAAAAACCCATCTTGTGGCTTTCATTGTTCCACATCAACAATTAAAACAAATTATTTTTTATTAACCCAAGGGTGTTTCAGTAATTTCTCTCCTCTCTCTATCAAGTGTCAGTTATATATCTTCCCCTCTCTCTCTCATTTTTTAAAAAAAAATGATTTCTCCCCATATTATCTCTCATCCCCTCTCTCCATCTCTCTAAAGACACAGATCTTAAAAGCCCTGTATCACCAAGAAAAACCCATCTCTCTTGTATCTCAAATGCCCTGTATATCAGATCTTAAAAGCTCATCTCCCAAAGTATATATCTCCATGTTATACTCCTTCGATCTTACATCTGAAAACACACACGACTCTCTCTGTCTCTCTCTCTATCTCTCTCTCTCTGTATCCCACACTGAACACTATTCTCTTTACTCTTTCTCTTATGGAAGCTCCATCGTCCAACTCAGACGAGGAATACGTCAAATCATTTCCAGAGTCGTTTTCCATGGAAGAAAGGAATTTGATGCCCCGTATACCTTTGACTGTTTGGTTGTCCTGTAAAGCATTGGTCAAAGGTCAGCACACCACAGCTGTTCAATTTGACTATGATTTCGAACGGGTAGAACGGGTGGCTGTTGTTATGACGAAAGATAAGATCTCACGGTCGTTAACTAGTAACTGGCCATACAACAGACCCGTGAGAAAGAAACCGTCAATCCCTAGAGTATTTTCCCCTAAAAACATATCCGGAGGCGGGTTTTGGACTGTGAAAAACAGATTCGGAGGCTGAGGGTGTGGTTTGTGGTGGGGCAGAGGCGGAGGGGGTGGAGGAGATGGCGGAGGACGGTGGTCGGGGTCTGAAAACAGGTTTGTTATTATTATTACTATTATTAAGGTTACGTTTTTTTTTGTTGTTTTTGTTCTTAGATGGACTAGTAATGGACCCAATGTTTTGAAGCTACATTGTGGGTTTGTAAAGGAAGAGGAAGGTGGTTTAATGTTGATGATGAAGTGCTTACAATTTTCTTCAGCTAATGCATCACAGAAAGTTGTGAGTGATGACGATGTTTTGCATTTGAAGGTTTTTATTCATTTTTTTTTGATAAGGTAAGTAAAACAATGATGTAAAATCTTTTATAGTGGTGTAATACAATATTTTTTTAGGGTTATTTCTTTCTTATATATGTTAAACATCGAAAATGATTTTTCGTTTTGTGTTTTATGTTCGTACTATCTTTTTGTGTTTAGTCAGGGTGTTTTTCTTGTGTATATTTTCGTATAATCTTTGTGTTTAGTTAGGCTGTTACGTGTGTAGCACATCTGTTTTTTGCAGTCAAATTATTTTCTATGTTTTCTAGCATATCAAATTCTGTTCGATGTTTACTTCTGACTACACAACTTTTGTCTGTTTTTTCCTGTTACACATGTAACACTCGTGTTTTTTCACCATGTCTGTGTATTTTTTTTTGTTTTCTCATCTATGAGTTTTTTTTATGTTACCTATGTCTTTTTTATAGAAAAATGTCTGTTTTTGTGTTTTCTCATATAGGCTTATCTATAACTAAAGACAGAAAATGTTTTGTTATTTGTTTTCAGAATGAGTTTTCTTTTTCTGTTGTATGTTCATATCATCTCTATGTTTAGTTAGGGTGTTTTTCTCGTCTATATGTTCGTATCATCTATGTGAATTTACTTAGGGTGTTTTTTTCTGTGTTAAGGTAGGGTGTTACGTGTGTAGCGTATCTGTTTTGCAGTCAAAGGTTCTTTGTAATTCAGTAAAAAATGCATGATGGGTACAGACCACAAAAGTTTGTCTGTGTTTTCAGAAAAAAAAATCCTGTTACACATGTAACACTCGTGTTTTTTGCACCTTGTGTGTGTGTTTTTTTTTTCATATATGAGTTTTTTCCTGTTATGAATCAGACCCAGGGGCTGAATATGTAGAACCATATGAACCTGATTTGAACAAACCAGCGTCCCAGGAAGGTGCGTGTATTAGGGCACAATGGGAGGGTATTGGTTATACGGAGGAACAGTGGGCTTTTTTTGCCAAATATGGTTATTGGATGCCCTCTGCTACTGTTGGTTGCAATGGAGGATGTGGGGGTGTACATTTTACGTATGAAGAATTGGCTTTTTATGAAAAGCATGGTTATTGGATGCCAAAGGCCTGTGTATGAATCTTTTCAACACTATGATGTTGGCTAATGAATCTTAACAATATGATGTATGACTTTTTTTTTTTTGAGAAGTATGGTTATTGGAAGTTTTTGTATAGCAATGCAATGCACCACCACTTTTAGCAATATGATGTCGTCTGATGGTTATTAACATATGTTACAAACCTAGAACAAATGCATTGTAATAGATTTTTTCATGTTGTCGGCTTAATCTTAAAAAGTAGTGAATATTAAAAAGAAAAACCATATTGGCCTTTCGTTACGTATGCAACAACTCTGGTGCTGGTACAATAAAACCCAAAAAAAACAGGGGGTAATAAAAAAAAAACTAACCATAATTTTTTAAAAATGATATCAACTGTCCACACGTTTATTACGTACGTAACATTATTGGTGCTGGTAAATAAAACGAAAAAATAACATGGTCTAATAAAATACTTAACAAATTAGCATTTGTTTAAATTAATATGAAACAATTACTATAAATCTGATTCTGCACTTGTGCTGGAACAATTGCTATAAATCTGATTCTTACGTACGTAACAGCACTGGTGCTGGAACAATTGCTATAAATCTGATTCTGCTTTATTTAAATAAAATGCCTTTTTTCAATCATAAAACATCTGATTTTTGTTAGAACAAAATATGAGAGAGAAAGACATGATTGATTGATGGAGAGAGAAAGAAAGAAAAGGCCAATTACCTATCTATCCTTCTCATACCCTCTCTCCTACTTTTTTGTCATTTTTCTCAGTATAATATTAACCCTAAAATCTCCACCATTGATCTAGTTTGATCAATGGCTATGAGAAGGTTTACAAGGTTTTTACAATTTGAGTG
The DNA here is from genome assembly GCA_030844895.1 of Ambrosia x helenae. Classification (NCBI taxonomy): domain Eukaryota; kingdom Viridiplantae; phylum Streptophyta; class Magnoliopsida; order Asterales; family Asteraceae; genus Ambrosia; species Ambrosia x helenae. Next base: position 61,931,843 of record CM061227.1, on the reverse strand, counting down.
GGTTTTTATTTGAACCTTCCCCTATATATATATATATATATATATATATATATATATATATGTGTGTGTGTTTTAAATAAAATAAATATATATTAAGATCTTAACTGACTGAGTTTCTTGTATAGCGCCTAAATTGAATAGGATAAATTTTTATTGACGGCTCGACGCGAATTGGTAGGAGTAACATAAAAGAAACGAATAAAGATGAACTTGGAATTTGTTATGTATAGAATCTAAAATACATGAAAAGTACAAAATCACGCGATGTTACATCTTCAATCAGAAGGAGCTGAACATGCGGCATCGTAGATGGGTTGAATTGCTAAACGATTACGACTGTGAGATTAAATACCATCCGGGAAAAGCCAATGTTGTGGCTGACGCATTGTGTGACATTCGTCACCTTCGTCTTTCGACAAACTGACAATAATAGTCCTTCAAATTTTTCCATGATAGTCCTTGTAAATTTCGTCGTTTTCAAATTTAATTTTTTTTGAGCGAACTAAATATATATATTTTTTTTCATTTATATCTATTATGGATTGGGTATAAGTCTTAATCAAATGTGTATGTTGAAACGAATTTGTAAAGGGTTCTATAAAAAAATTAAAGTTTTAAAAAGTTTTAAAAACTTTTAGGTTAAGTTAGTTAACCAAGTTAAGTTTATATAAAGGAAAAACTAGCCTAATCATATTATAACAAACAAAGTTAAACATGGAGGGACCATTCTTGCCAATTGTCCAAACTTTAAAAAAAAAAGAAGCAATCTGCTCCTCTTGCCCACATTTTTCCGGCTGCAGATTTCGGCCGGCGAGTACCTCATCCGGCGAGGTCTCGTCTCGTGTGTTTAATGTCCGTTTCAGTTTCTATTGCTCCTCAAAACGTTTCTCCAACAAAATAAGATGTTACAAGGATCGTTAATCGCCAATAACGAGCTTTTAAGCGTGTTTAATTCGGTGATAAAGATGGTAACCGTCGTTTATATTTAAGAGGGTGCAAGCATCAGTTTTTTTTATGCAATACTATAAATGGAACTCGTCATTACGTTTCTGCACGAATACTCATCTTAAAACCACTAATAAATCACATAAAACGCGCTGGAATGATGCTTAAACTCGTGACATAGTGTTCGGCCCTTGCATCTTCATTTCGGTCCTAATTTGATCTTGTAAGTCCTAATTTCTAGTGTTATATTGATGTTTGTATAGCCCTTTACGAAAGCCCCTTATCACAGATCAAAGATTGTGCCTTAAACGGATTATTGAAATTAGGAGTTAGGGTTAGGGTTCTTGTGGATTTGGGGAAGAAGATGACCATTGATATAGTGTTCAAATATTATTAGAGATTGGATCTTTCAACATATGTTCCAAGTGTCCTAGTGGTTGTGTGGGTATCTTAACAAACTAAACAACCCAGGTTCGATTCCCACATGATGCATGCCTTTTTCTGATTTTTTTTATTTATTATTTTATTACCTTTCCTTTACATTATAATTATTTAAAATTCATTTAAACTTAGAATATTTATAGAAAATTCAATTTTGCTTCAAAAATTATGAAAATTTAGGTATAGCTTCTTGATACCTCATAGAAAATTGTCATATTTTTGGTTTTCTGAAAAATATCTATTTTCATGATTTTATTAATTTAAATTGTTTTAATCATAGTTAATTGAAAAAAAAATTCATTTTTAATGATTTTAATCTTAAAATTTTAGGATAATTATTTCTAAGCATTTTAATCTGAAATAAAAATTATTGGTTCAGAAAACATTTATTTTTATTAATTTTCCTATTTTAATCATTTAAACATGATTTAATATCATTAAATCAGTTTTAAATATAAATAAGTTTATAAAAATTATGGAAAAATTATTTTCATTACTTTACATCAGAAAGTATCCATTTTCAATAAAAATAGTATTTTTGGATCATGTCTTGAATTATTAGTCTTATTTATGTTTAATTAGACATAATTAAACATTTATTTATTTATACTATTTAAGCATCTATTTTATAAATATTTTTCTTATACAATAGAAATACTCTTATGGTTTAAAGTCTTTATTATCATTGTTGAATCTTTGAGTAACTCATAACTATTTATTTCAATATTTACGATTATTGTATTTATTTACAATAATTTGTTAAAGTAGTTGACTAAATTAATTTGTCTTAATCATTCAAACATATTTTTATTCAATAGGTAATAATTATATTACTTACATCACATTTACGAAATTTGACGTATTATTTGTGGTATACAACTTTTACATTAACGCGACTCACCATAAAAACTCTAATTCCCCAAATCTACTTAGCAAACCCTAATGCCTTAGACCCTAGTTACCTTAGACTTTTTAGACATTTCCTTATTAGTATTCTTACACATTATAGGTTGAATTCCTCGAAATTCCCATTACTTAGCTCACGACCGCTTAAGTTGGATTTTGCTCGCTTTCGCAAACAGTGAGTATATCTTTCCCCTTTTTTACTGTTTTACTATTTTGGGGTGACTCATGTACTTACTATCAAGTTTATATTTCTTTTTACTAAAATAGCAATTCTTATGTGTGTTTGCTTGTGTCATTTTGTGTATCTATGACCTGTCAAATCATTAACCGTTGCGGCCTGGCATTTCAATGAATAGTACTATGGTATATACCCTTGTGACTCTGTTGAGAGTCCTCGTCATTGCTATGTATTACATTACTACTAGCGCATACTATATATATCTGCTTTCTTTTCTTAGGGTTGATTTGACCCGGATATCACTTATTACATAATTGCAAACAGTATACGACACATGAATTGCTAAACACTTTTCTACTATATTTATTTAAACAGGGTATGCTCACCAATACATTTTGTATTTACCAAATCGTTTTCGTACATGTTTCAGGTTATTTTGAGATGCACTCTTTAAGCTTTCGGATTTATATTTAGATTTTGACTTATTGTATTTCAGTTTAGTTGCCATTTAGAACCGTTGTATTTCTTTTCAATGTAATAAATTATTTAATCAATGTATTCAAATTTTCACTTTAGTCCATGAGCTATTGAACAATCATCACTACGTGACACCTCGATGTTTCCGCCATCGGTTGGGGTGTTACACATTGAGCCGGAAGGAACGGGTTAAGAACATGCGTGTGTATGTGCTAGATTTGACCATCCATACAAATCTCACTACCTGTATCCACGACGCTCAGCAGGAAGCTCTGAAAAGTGAGAATATGAAGAATGAGTCATTATTCAAGATAGTTAATCTATTGGAACCAAGGTCTGACGGCACAGTTTATTTTGCCAATCGGATCTGGGTGCCACGTTTTGGTGGTTTACGAGATTTAATTCTTGAAGAGGCCCACAAGTCTAGATACTCGGTCCATCCCGGAGATGACAAGATGTACAAAGATGTGAAGGAACTTTACTGGTGGCCCAACCTTAAAGGTGAAATCGCTACATACGTCAGCCGGTGCCTTACCTGTTCGAAGGTCAAAGCTGAGCATCAGAAGCCCTCTGGTCTGCTCCAGCAACCAGAGATCCCCGTTTGGAAATGGGAACAAATCTCCATGGATTTCATCACCAAACTACCTAATACGTCCAGTGGTCACGACACGATTTGGATAATTGTTGACAGGTTGACTAAATCTGCGCATTTCTTGCCGATCAAGGAAACCGACAACTTAGAGAAACTCGCCAAGCTGCATATCAAAGAGGTTGTAACAAGGCATGGTGTGCCGGTTTCAATCATTTCCGACCGAGACAGTTGATTTACTTCCCGATTCTGGCAAACATTGATGGACGCATTAGGCTCTCACTTAGACATGAGCACAGCTTATCATCCACCAACTGATGGCCAGAGTGAACGTACAATTCAATCATTGAAAGACATGCTTCGGGCATGTGTAATCGATTTCGGTGGAAACTGGGATTCTCATCTACCGTTAGTTGAGTGATATCCTTAACTTAGTAATTGGTTTCATTCCACAACCGTTTTCAATTTTGAAATACATCTTTGAGTTAGGAGTGAAATCCACATCTCAAGGATCTATTTCTACATCTCGTTGATTATGAATTTTCTTAAATATTGGCAATCTATTACATACGTTAATTTTTATCATTCACGTCATTTTAAATCTTGGTCTTTTAAAAACACATTAGATTTACACATACTTCATAAAATGGTTTCATTTTGCATTTTATAAGCTTTTAGTGCATATTTTACAAATAAAATGTAAACCTTTTGTTTTCATATGACGTAACCAATATATGTTTTCGAAAGAAACTTGCAACTAATAATAAGCCATATAACATTTTTCAAACTCGACTTCTTGTAAACACATGAAAGTATGTACTTACGAAGTCTTTTCATGTGAAGCTGTTTTGAATCTAAAAAGTTATTCTCATGCATCACTAATATACTTTCAACTATATCACAAAGTTCGAGTAAAACTACATTTTGTTTTATAAACAATAATTTATCTTTTACACTTACACTCTTTCAGTCGCAAAAAAACTTTTGGTCTAATTATTGGACATATCTTTATCGAAATGTTGCTAAATGTCTTTTAACATATAGTGCATATATTTTAAACCCGCATGGCCAGTAGATTATACGTATGTTCCGTCCACTCCCAATTGCAGTAAATATCATTATCTTATTCTTACATCATTTTATTTTTATTATATTCGCATATTATCTTATTTATGATTATTCTCGTATTATTATTTTATTGATGGCTATCCCCACGCGTTATCTACAATTATTCTCGCATTAATTATTAGTAGTCAATCTTTCAACACTAGTTTTGAGCATTAACTTAACTCGTTTACTTTCATTTTGTGAAAACTGTGCGATTTACTTGATTTATATTATACCATTCTTTCAATCTAAGTTTATGCTATACTTATGTACTTTGACGCATATTTGGTATGCATATATCTTTTTCCTGTCTTTTGAGCAAACCCTGTTATACTTACATTATTGTGTTCATCATCATGGTCAATGAACATACTAGTTGATAACTCGTATGAGATCTAAGCCAGTGCCCACGTACGACTCGGATTAGAGTATTTCTTCAATCCGAGGGGAACGGTGTAAACCTCAGGGTCTATCAATAGGAGTGTTTAGAGTCAACGATGTGAACAAAAGTTACCGGTTAAGGGTGAACCCGAAAGGGAAGAACCTCTAACCATGTCTTATACTTACATGTTATTCTCATTACGGTTAAAGGGAAAACCCGAAAGGGAAGGACCTCTAACCATGACATGATTAAACATTATTTCATTACAGTGGCTATTACATAGTGGTTGCACACATTTATTTCATGTTAGGGTTATGGAAAAGCATAACACCCTAGTGTAAGGTAAATCGATGATTACGGTCCAGAACGCAATCATGGGCTTACAGGTACATGAGGGTGGTGTGTGATTCTACTTAGGCTATTGGTAGTCAATTAGTACGAATCCAAAGTATCAGGAGTGTGGTGGTTCAGCTGCGGTACACCCTATATATAAGCACAAACGATACTGCGGGAGCGGACTAGGAGTCTGACCAAGAACCTATCCATTACTTTATACTTATCTCTTCATTAGAACAGTGGGCTAATAGCTAGCATTTTCGATAGGAACATTCTTACGTGAGCTTCATTCGTCTTCCTAGAGTCTTTCTCTTGACCCCCCACACAGAAAACATAAACTTTGTATACTCGTGCATTCTCTATTAGTCGAAATCCTGTTGCATGTCCTTAATAACGTTTAGTCAGAAAACTTTTCTAAAGTAGGGGAGACTGCTTCATTAGTACCCCTGCCCCTCACCCGTTACACATTCCCAAAACTTTCCTCATTTAAATTCTCAACTTTCTAATTTTGAGTTAACTGTCAAATATTTGGACGCTTTTACTTTGGGAATTAGACAACTATTTAAAATTTTGTCAAATCATAAATGATGGAATTTTCTTTTAAAAATTTAGTTGCCTTTTACAACGCATTTTGTTTCATAGTAACCTTCACTTGAAAGAAATTTCGAGACGAAATTTTCTAAAGTAGGGGAGACTGTGACATTCGTCACCTTCGTCTTTCGTCAAACTGACAATAATAGTCCTTCAAATTTTTCCATGATAGTCCTTGTAAATTTCGTCGTTTTCAAATTTAATTTTTTTTTGAGCGAACTAAATATATATATTTTTTTTCATTTATATCTATTATGGATTGGGTATAAGTCTTAATCAAATGTGTATGTTGAAACGAATTTGTAAAGGGTTCTATAAAAAAAATTAAAGTTTTAAAAAGTTTTAAAAACTTTTAGGTTAAGTTAGTTAACCAAGTTAAGTTTATATAAAGGAAAAACTAGCCTAATCATATTATAACAAACAAAGTTAAACATGGAGGGATCATTCTTGCCAATTGTCCAAACTTTAAAAAAAAAGAAGCAATCTGCACCTCTTGCCCACGTTTTTCCGGCTGCAGATTCCGGCCGGCGAGTACCTTTTCCGGCGAGGTCTCATCTCGTGTGTTAAATGTCCGTTTCAGTTTCTATTGCTCTCAAAACGTTTCTCCAACAAAATAAGATGTTACAAGGATCGTTAATCGCCAATAACGAGCTTTTAAGCGTGTTTAATTCGGTGATAAAGAAGGTAACCGTCGTTTATATTTAAGAGGGTGCAAGCATCAGTTTTTTTATGCAATACTATAAATGGAACTCGTCATTACGTTTCTGCACGAATACTCATCTTAAAACCACTAATAAATCACATAAAACGCGCTGGAATGATGCTTAACTCGTGACATAGTGTTCGGCCCTTGCATCTTCATTTCGGTCCTAATTTGATCTTGTAAGTCCTAATTTCTAGTGTTATATTGATGTTTGTATAGCCCTTTACGAAAGCCCCTTATCACAGATCAAAGATTGTGCCTTAAACGGATTATTGAAATTAGGAGTTAGGGTTAGGGTTCTTGTGGATTTGGGGAAGAAGATGACCATTGATATAGTGTTCAAATATTATTAGAGATTGGATCTTTCAACATATGTTCCAAGTGTCCTAGTGGTTGTGTGGGTATCTTAACAAACTAAACAACCCAGGTTCGATTCCCACATGATGCATGCCTTTTTCTGATTTTTTTTATTTATTATTTTATTACCTTTCCTTTACATTATAATTATTTAAAATTCATTTAAACTTAGAATATTTATAGAAAATTCAATTTTGCTTCAAAAATTATGAAAATTTAGGTATAGCTTCTTGATACCTCATAGAAAATTGTCATATTTTTAGTTTTCTGAAAAATATCTATTTTCATGATTTTATTAATTTAAATTGTTTTAATCATATTTAATTGAAAAAAAAATTCATTTTTAATGATTTTAATCTTAAAATTTTAGGATAATTATTTCTAAGCATTTTAATCTGAAATAAAAATTATTGGTTCAGAAAACATTTATTTTTATTAATTTTCCTATTTTAATCATTTAAACATGATTTAATATCATTAAATCAGTTTTAAATATAAATAAGTTTATAAAAATTATGGAAAAATTATTTTCATTACTTTACATCAAAAAGTATCCATTTTCAATAAAAATAGTATTTTTGGATCATGTCTTGAATTATTAGTCTTATTTATGTTTAATTAGACATAATTAAACATTTATTTATTTATACTATTTAAACATCTATTTTATAAATATTTTTCTTATACAATAGAAATACTCTTATGGTTTAAAGTCTTTATTATCATTGTTAAATCTTTGAGTAACTCATAACTATTTATTTCAATATTTACGATTATTGTATTTATTTACAATAATTTGTTAAAGTAATTGACTAAATTAATTTGTCTTAATCATTCAAACATATTTTTATTCAATAGGTAATAATTATATTACTTACATCACATTTACGAAATTTGACGTATTATTTGTGGTATACAACTTTTACATTAACGCGACTCACCATAAAAACTCTAATTCCCAAATCTACTTAGCAAACCCTAATGCCTTAGACCCTAGTTACCTTAGACTTTTTAGACATTTCCTTATTAGTATTCTTACAAATTATAGGTTGAATTCCTCGGAATTCCCATTACTTAGCTCACGACCGCTTAAGTTGGATTTTGCTCGCTTTCGCAAACTGTGAGTATATCTTTCCCCTTTTTTACTGTTTTACTATTTTGGGGTGACTCATGTACTTACTATCATGTTTATATTTCTTTTTACTAAAATAGCAATTCTTATGTGTGTTTGCTTGTGTCATTTTGTGTATCTATGACCTGTCAAATCATTAACCGTTGCGGCCTGGCATTTCAATGAATAGTACTATGGTATATACCCTTGTGACTCTGTTGAGAGTCCTCGTCATTGCTATGTATTACATTACTACTAGCGCATACTATATATATCTGCTTTCTTTTCTTAGGGTTGATTTGACCCGGATATCACTTATTACATAATTGCAAACAGTATACGACACATGAATTGCTAAACACTTTTCTACTATATTTATTTAAACAGGGTATGCTCACCAATACATTTTGTATTGACCAAATCGTTTTCGTACATGTTTCAGGTTATTTTGAGATGCACTCTTTAAGCTTTCGGATTTATATTTAGATTTTGACTTATTGTATTTCAGTTTAGTTGTCATTTAGAACCGTTGTATTTCTTTTCAATGTAATAAATTATTTAATCAATGTATTCAAATTTTCACTTTAGTCCATTAGCTATTGAACAATCGTTACTACGTGACACCTCGATGTTTCCGCCATCGGTTGGGGTGTTACACATTGATCCGGAAGGAACGGGTTAAGACCATGCGTGTGTATGTGCTAGATTTGACCATCCATACAAATCTCACTACCTGTATCCACGACGCTCAGCAGGAAGCTCTGAAAAGTGAGAATATGAAGAATGAGTCATTATTCAAGATAGTTAATCTATTGGAACCAAGGTCTGACGGCACAGTTTATTTTGCCAATCGGATCTGGGTGCCACGTTTTGGTGGTTTACGAGATTTAATTCTTGAAGAGGTCCACAAGTCTAGATACTCGGTCCATCCCGGAGCTGACAAGATGTACAAAGATGTGAAGGAACTTTACTAGTGGCCCAACCTTAAAGGTGAAATCGCTACATACGTCAGCCGGTGCCTTACCTGTTCGAAGGTCAAAGCTGAGCATCAGAAGCCCTCTGGTCTGCTCTAGCAACTAGAGATCCCTGTTTGGAAATGGGAACAAATCTCCATGGATTTCATCACCAAACTACCTAATACGTCCAGTGGTCACGACACGATTTGGATAATTGTTGACAGGTTGACTAAATCTGCGCATTTCTTGCCGATCAAGGAAACCGACAACTTAGAGAAACTCGCCAAGCTGCATATCAAAGAGGTTGTAACAAGGCATGGTGTGCCGGTTTCAATCATTTCCGACCGAGACAGTTGATTTACTTCCCGATTCTGGCAAACATTGATGGACGCATTAGGCTCTCACTTAGACATGAGCACAGCTTATCATCCACCAACTGATGGCCAGAGTGAACGTACAATTCAATCATTGAAAGACATGCTTCGGGCATGTGTAATCGATTTCGGTGGAAACTGGGATTCTCATCTACCGTTAGTTGAGTTTTCTTACAATAACAATTACCACACCAGCATCAAGGCTGCCCCGTTTGAAGCCTTGTATGGACGGAAGTGTAGATCTCCTTTGTGTTGGACAGAAGTTGGAGACAAGTATCTGATTGGCCCCGAGCTTATTCAAGAGACCACTGATAAGATCTTTCAGATCCGTGATTGATTGAAGGCTGCTCGAGATCGTCAAAAGAGCTACGCTGATCACCGCCGCAAACCGCTTGAATTTCAGGTTGGCGATAAGGTACTCTTGAAAGTCTCACCATGGAAGGGTGTACCACGGTTTGGAAAACGTGGAAAACATAATCCCCGATACATTGGCCTGTTCGAGATACTTTCTAGGGTTGGTCCCGTGGCATACAAGCTCAAGTTACCAGAAGAGCTAAGTGGTGTCCATGACACTTTCCATGTATCCAATCTAAAGAAGTGTCTATCCGAAGAGTCTTTGATCATTCCTCCAGAGGAAATTCACATCGATGATCAACTCCACTTTGTTGAGGAGCCAATCGAGGTAACATGATTGGAAAGTCAAATGGAATGCAAAGCATGGTCCCGAATTTACATGGGAACGCGAAGACCAAATGAGACGCAAGTACCCATCTCTTTTCCTTCAAACCACTGAAACTGGTAGCAAAAATCGATTTCGCGGACGGAATTCCAAAACAAGGGGAGAATGTGACAACAGTCAACACCAGGTCAACATCCGTACGCTTTTCCTTTATTATTGTCATTATATGTGCATCTTTACACAATTTTACATACACTATAACCCCCAGTCTAGTGAAGCAAGAGTTAATCAGAAAACTCAACATGGGACACTTGTCTAAGTCATACAACACCCGGACACTCACCAAACAAGCACTTAATGAGGTTATCACTCACTAACATATGATAACCTATTTCTAACACATGTGAGCATATTAACAAGCAAATGACTCATAACTCACAAAATACATGTTAATGTCATCATCAAGCACCCATGCTACTTAGAAAAAATCAAGTTCCTAAACAATATATATATATATATATACACCGGGCATATATATACACACTCATGACATTATATATAAATACACATCTACTTGCATACTAAGCCGTACATTTGTCATTTTCCCTTACACATCTTTGTTTATACATAGACCTTGACTAAGAAAAACTTGATTACTTGATTTGGGAAACAACAAACATTTCTCTACCTCTAGTTGTAGCCGAAACACCTCAACCAAGACAACATTTCTTGCACCAAAATGGAAATGTCAACTCTATGACATACCTTTCCTTTCCTTTCCCTTTAGCTGATTATAAACACACACTCACTCTTGCACACATTTAGACCATGAACATGTTTAATCCTTCTTTTCATGCTATGATGTTTACCTAAACTAGGAAGCCATGTGTGCAATAGAATCGGCCAAATCTTACCAACACAATCACAAGTCACTTTCACACATACTTGGTGCTATCTTGCAAGGAAATGGAAACAACTACTCACCACTTCAAGATCCTAGATAACTACTTATTCCCTTTATATCTATACTAACCAATTGGCTCACTAGAGACAAGACCACCCATCACTTTCATAACAAACAATCACCAAGATTTGATCTACTTTGTATAAAAGTCGGCTGCTAGTTCCCAAAAAACAAAACCATAGACTTGGTTGTCAACTCATGCCTATAACACCTAATCATACACACTTTTCGGCTAACTACATGAACCAACAAGAGCACATGTGTGAAACCATGATATTTCACCAAAATAGGTAACAAAACAATACTCTTAATCACCTTCTACCTTAGTCAACTATACCACTTATAACTCACTAAGGGTAATCGGCCAAGAGGCATGAAACATCACTATCATCTTTCACAAACCTACTGCCTTGTCTTGCCACTAACTTACCCCATTTAGACTATACACATGCATGGATTTCACCTCTACACAACACACTATACGATTTCCATGAACAATGACAATCGGCCGAAGCCTAGATAGGATCCCATGGGAGTATTCGGCCAAGGACAAGCATAAGCAACTCATGATACACTAAACTAGTATGTACTCTCCAAGATTATACAACCAAGAGGACTCAAACACCCCTAATTACCTCTATATAAAGTCTTGATGATCAACTCCAATCCTTGCACCATCACTTCGCAAATACACCTCCCTTACCTCTTAAACATACCTCTCGGCCAAGTAACCTCAAGAGACCTCAAGAGCTTGGAAGATCACTACCATCGGCTATCAACCCCCTACTCAACTAAGGTAAGCATTTTATACTACTAAATCGTAATAGAATCAACCTCTTTTCCTTACACCCGAGTCCAACCCTTGTTTTTATAGCAATAAGTAATCGGCCACCCACATAACAATCACACACACACCATGACTAACTTGTTTAACTAACTAGTAATAGCTTTATTTCTTTAGTACGTATAGAGCATCAATCGAACGACCATTGTATGGATTGTGTAATGAGTCACAACTTGACATAACAGGCTAATATATAATCATTTATATAAACAAACACCCACTTAGTTTATATTCAAAAGATAAGGTTTATATCAAGGGTGTTATAATCAATTTTTAACTAAAAACCACTAGAACACTTTGTGGAAATCACGAGGGTATCACAATGAGCCTCAACCGACTTGTGTTGATATAATAAACAATCGGGTTCAAGGCATGGCCTATGCACTTGTTTCGGCCACAAGGTCCTAACACATGTTAAAGAAGGCCGGAACATGTGTTAGTGATGTTTGACACTAAAAAAGGGATTTAAACCTATAACTAGCATACATATTATTAAAAACTAACCACTCATGTTAAGTTGGGACCGATCTATGATACCTAACTAGCATGTGGGACCCATAATTCAACAAACACTAGTATTTCTGAAACCGGACATTTCACAAATACATACAAGATGACCACATACACTAAGCACAAGATTCCACAAAAATCGGGTGAATAATTTGTATGATAAACAACATAAACTGTACGACTTACTATGTCCTCAATGATCCTAGGGTATCATCCGGACATTAGCCATCTCATATTATCAGCTTACTAGACCACATATGACTCTATCAGGTGAGTTTCACGGCCCCATTTTACTGTTTTTACATTTTCAGGGGATAAACATGCTACAATTCTAGTTCAAGTTACAAAGATAGTGTTAATTCTATCGTGACTGCCATGTGGAACATGAGAAATCTTGGTTCATGAGCTCACTAGTCCTCATACAACATTTACTGTAACCATTAGCTATCAAAAGCCATGGAACACTTTAATAGATCTATTGGGTTGACACCCCCACTCTTGGTTAGTCGCTCTAACCGGTTACATACAAAGGAGTGTTAGTATTCTATGATACATATACATTGTCTTTAGTGTACAATGCACGAGGCATAACAGTCAAGAGGTTTGGTTACGGGACTCATGGTTTGCACAGTAATCATTTACTTAGCTAGCTCATGATTGGTCATACACGAATTACACAAGTATTTCATATAATATATTCAAACTTGTGAACTCACCAGACATTATTGTTGATAAATCTTTTGCATGTTTTTCAGGTAACTAAATGACGAGCAATGGAGATTCGGGAGAGGGGTTTGAGCAAGCACTTGGTGGTACCTCATTGGCATGGTTTTTTTGTCGGTTCCTTAATGTTTAATTATCAATTTCATGAATCCCAGACACTATTTTGTTTTTAAGCCAATGTCATGTTGAATAATTTACAATAATATCCATCCTTTGATGGTACTATTTTAATAAATATGTGTGTTGCTTGAACTTTGGGTGCTTGATAACCTTTCGATGGTCGCATCCCCGTATTTCCGCCTTGGCAGGTGTGACATAGGTTCAAGAAAAAACACTTCTATAAATAAAAGGACAACAAAGCAAGATTGATGAATTGACCCAAAAACATTTTGGTTGATCATTTCTCACAATTATTGAGGTTGTGGAGTAATAAAGATGTAGAGGTAATTTCCTAGGCAATTTATCTATTACTAGAATTTGTTTTTTAGAGTTTTCTGTTAGTTGATACATTTATGTTAATTTGTATCCAGAAGCGCTCATTGCGTGCTAAGGAAACTTGTATGTCTCAAAAGAATTTGCACACAGCTGACCAAAAAAGTTTCACTAGAATTCGTGAAGAGATGGTAATATGTCTTGGTTTTGCTCGTGATTAGTGTTTTCTAATGTTCAAAATGTGATTTTTTTAATATATGTATCTTACCATGAATGCGGAGAAATGATAACCCAAACAAGGAATTATCTAGTTTAGCCAAATTTTTCGAACGTACACGGAAAATGACCGAAGGGCGTACATATCTTGATACATATGATGACACTGCAGCGAAAATTATAAGTTCTTTCTAGTTTTTTAATGTCCATTTTGTATGAAGTATCCCATATGTGTTAACTTTTTAAAGTCAATTGCTTGTTTTATGGTTCAAATAATTAACATGTATAGTTCCATTCTTAAATTTAGTAAGTTTTGGTTTATTTAGGTGTCAAAGACAGGCATACCTATATCAGGGAGAATGATGGAACAAATATTGTTGTCAGTTTCATTTAAACAAAAAATTGGGACTTTTAAGTCACTTTATTAATTTTATACAGTAATAAAAATTGCACTCTATTTTATTTTCTGAACATAATTGTTCATTTGGTATGCATTCATTGAAATTGATTTTGTTTAAAAGCATGTTTGTTTGGTAAAGAAGAATTAAAGTGGTTAATTTCATTTAAAAGACTCTCTATTAGTGTGAGTTTATTTCTTCTATCCTATTTTGTCCTATTTTACTTTGATTTTCACTTTGTAGTCTACATTGAACTTGGCTTACAAACCATAATAGGTGTTCAATGAAATGCTTGTGTTTTAGTGTTTAATGCAATGCTTCTGTCTTTAGGCATAGGAATGTTATTTTTATTGTTTTGTATTCTTTTCAATAAATCAACTTGTATTGTTGATTTATTGGTTGCATTTTTTTAATTTTTATTATTATTCTCTTTTGAAAGAACAAATGAAAAATTACAAACCCCCAGAAGATGGAAATAATTTGATTGATCCTTTTTACGACTGTCATGAACAAGGAGTATGATGGCTACCTTCGACTTTATAGGTGTTACTAAAAAAATGATATTGAAGTTGGATCATGATAAGGAACCTTACATGTAGGGCTGTAAACGAACCAAACGAACACGAACAAAGCTTTGTTCGTGTTTGTTTGTTAAGGTTTCTTGAACAAACGAACCGTTCACGAACACACTAACGAACATAATTCTATGTTTGTGTTTGTTTGCTAAGAAATTCAATTGTTTGCGAACTGTTCTTGAACACAGGTCTTGAACACAAACAAACAAAAACAAACATTTAATATGCAACTAACTAAAAAAACATTGTTAATATTAATCGTTAGACAAAGTACATCTACTAAACCATGTCGATAAGTCAAATTGTACTAACTTAGACATAATTATCTAATATTACTTAGGCATAGGCATGAATACATGATATTCCTAATTCAAAAGTTCATAATTATCCTAAGTTTTAACTAGTGATCGAACATAAACAGTTTATACATGAAGGGATGTAAATAAACGAACGTAAACAAACAGATTGCCGAACGTTCACGAACGCAATCGAACGAACGAGACATTTGTTCGCGTTTGTTTGTTTAGCTAATCAAACGGAATTTTTTGTTTGTGTTCGTTCATTTATTAAACAAACGGACACAAACGAACTTCCCGCCGAACGGTTTACGAACTGTTCACCGAACGTTTGGTTTGTTTACAGTCCTACTTACATGTTTCCAGGTGGGCTTATGGAATCATTTAAAGTAGACATTGAAGTTGAAAAGGCACAGTTGCTTGAAATGCGAAAACAAATTGAAGAAGACCACCAAAGAAAAAAAGCCGAGCTAGAAGCCATGAAGAAAGAGAAAAAGGATGAGCTAGAAGCCATGGAAAAGGAGAAAAAAAAGATAAACTAGAATCTATATGGAAAGATTTTGACGGTCAACGAGCAAACGTTGAGGCTACGATGCGATGTATTTTGAAAAAGCTACCTATTAGAGTGTTTGAAGATCTTAGAGATGAGTAGGAAGTTTTCATTACTTTTTCTCATTGTAATTAGTAACTCTTTATATTGCATTGTTATTTTGTGTTTGGACATGAATTAAATTACGATATTAAATTCCTATTATATTATTGTGTTGGTGTAGTTGAGATACTATTGCATAATAATCGAAATTTTAGTATATCAAACAATTATGTTATAAAGTTGCATTTGACTATAAAAAAAGGTTGCATTTGTCATAAATAAAATATTAAAAAATGTTGCATTTGATGTAAAAAGAAGGTTGCATGATTATATTAAAATATATATATACAATGGTTGCATTTGAATGTACCAAATGTTGCATTTGAGGTAGCAAAGGTTGCATTTTAGTATTAGAGAAGTAAAAAAAAAAAAAAAAAGCTGCATTACTATGTAAAAAATGTTGCATTATAAAAAGGTTGCCTTTGCATGGTAAGCACAATATTTCAAAAAGAGTTGTATTATCTAATAAAAATGTTGCATTAGGTCTAATGCAACTTCACCTAATGCAGCTCTTGATAAAATGTTGCATTAGGACTAACGCAACATTTTCAAGGCTTAATGCAACTATTTGTCGGCATTGCATTAGCTTCATTTTCCTGTAGTAACGTGTACCAAACCTCTTTACTTTATGTTCATTTGCTAACATGCACCAACCCCTTTTGCTTTATGTTTTTTTCTTACTATAGTTGTAATAGCACTTTCGTTATAAGTCCTGGTTCAGCACCATATTTTTTTATTGATTTACATTTGTATACCAGTACCGAACCATATCAGTAACAGTCATTCTAAGTATGGTATTGCTCATAATATTTAAGGTTTTTTTGAGTGTGGTACTTTCGGTCATGGTATCGGCTAGGTACCACTATAGTGATTATGCGTTTGACGGCAATGCATGGGTAACTATAACTTAATTTTAATATTCATATTTTTTTAACTTTTCATTATTTAATTTTGATTTTCGATTTTCTTTTTATGCTAATAGTTCTCTTTAATATTGTTTAACAAACGGGTTAAATATAATTAATTTTTTTTTTGTTCATTAGCGTGACGAACCAAATATTCCTGAGAACATTGGTGTTGGCATTCATTTTTATTATTTTCTCGTCAATTAGATGTAAAACAGATTTTTACTCGCACAGGTATTCGTTTTCATCTAGTTCTGTTGCTACACTGAGTGCCGGTATCATATTGATACTCTAATCTAGCCGAACTAATACCAACCTAGCCGAACTAATACCAACCGAGAGCCTGCCGGCTGCCGCAAAGCTCGGGAACTTCCACTAGTTCAAAACAACGTCATAGCAACAATATATTAAAACTAGCTTAATATTTTTGTCAACTTCTCATCACATGTAGTTTACCGAATTATTGATTCTAAAATAATACCTTACCGAGTCAAACGGATCTATTGCAGTAAACAACCCTTCTACGTAAGCATGATGACGACCATAAGTTCTTCAAAAATAAATAAACAAATCCTTAGATGACCCAAAAATAAATAAACAAATTCCTTTTATACGTGTGTTTTTTATGAAATGATTACATACATATATTCATGCAAACACGCATACACATGCTTTTATACGTGTATTTTTTTTCCAAATCTTGTTTTGAAGTATGTTGCTTTATATGTTAGTGTGTTATTGTTAATTGTTGGTTTTGTTACTTGCAGTCATGGCAGGCGCAGCACCAGAAGGTTCCCAGTTCGACGCTTGTCAGTATGATTAAAAAATGAATGAGTTGTAAGTTTGTCACTGTTAAAAATATAACAGGTGATATTTTATATTTCTTATTTTATAAACTTTGTTATATTTTATACTAATTCACTTTTATTTGTTTTGTATAAATAATAACATGTTGGCCTGGTGGAGATGTTGATCAAGTCAAGTTCGTAAGTGTAGAAAGGGGTCTAGCCCAGTTGATGTTCGGCCCAGTTCGTGATGTTAATGTTCGGCCCAGTTCGTGATTATAAAAGGCCCAAGAAGAGGTGGTGGAGTCTATGGCCCAGCTGTTGTGTTTTATCAGATGGTTCGTGTGGATTGCCAACGTGGCAATCCCCACACCTAAATGGAGGGCCAACGGTGCATGTAAGTTCGGTTGTGTTTCTTACCGAGCCTCATCCTGGTCTATATAAGAGCTCTCTCGTGCATTGTGTACAAGTTTCGATCAATTCTTTCTTTCTTTGTTCATTGTTTTCTCTCTAGGGTTAGAGTTAGAAGTCAGGATCATACGACAATGATCTCTGAGTTAGTTCGTGTAATCTCTTGATCATCTATTAATGATCATAGATTAGTTTGTTTGTACAGATCATCTGTTAATGATCTTGTAGAGATCTGATCGTTAGGGTTTGTATTGTGATCAGATCTTGTTTGTTTCTTGTAATAGTTCAAATAGTCTTTCCAGTAATGCATTGAAGTAGTTGTTTCTTGTTCTTGGTTTACCATTCTTGACATGGTATCAGAGCTGTAAGGCTCAAGATCTATTCGTCTCTGACTCGGATTTAGGGTTTCTCTGGTGTTCTTGGTCTTTTGAGGTTATTGGAGGTTCCTATTGATAGATCGTGACTGTAGAAGACGATCTACACAAAATACCTTAGATCTGAAGTTCATCATCAGATCTAGGGTTTGAATATTCTCTTGGTAGCTGATTGGACTCTGGAACGCTTGGAGGCTTCTTCTCTTTGCTCTCTGAGTCGTAACCCTAAGTGAAGATTACAAGTTACGAGTTTATAGGCGAAACCCTAACTTGGGTCCCATTTGGTGAGATCGTTCCTTACCTCTTGTTTTTACGTTATAAGTTTGAGTCTAGGAGCATTGACTGGGTTAGGGGGACCGGTATTGGCTCACTTGTTGGTGTCTTTGTAGTTTTGTGATTTCTGATTGACTGACTGATTAATACTATAGTTTTGTCATACTCTTTATTGTTGCTTGTATTGAGACTCCCCTGTTAAGACATGTCCAGGCACCCTTGAGTGATGAACCTGGAATCTTGATCACTGGCAAGGTTTTGTCTAATACTTGCTTGAGTGTGATATAACTATTTGTATTTGTCTGTCCTTACTTGTTGATATTACTAAGTGCTTGTGTTAATCTGTAATCATGTCTGATACTAGTAGTGAGTCTGGTGATGGTCATCTTGGTGGTACTTTAGTTAGTAAACTTGATGCTAGTGATCCGTTGTATCTTCATGCCAGTGATTCTGCTAATTTGTCAATAATTAGTGTTAAGTTGAAAGGTACTGAGAATCAAGTTGCAGACATATTTACCAAGGGTCTAAATGTTTTGCAACATGAACAAGTATGTAATTGGCTTCATATGATTGATGTGTTTGGAAATAAAAGTGAGGGGGTGTTAAAAATATAACAGGTGACATTTTATATTTCTTATTTTATAAACTTTGTTATATTTTATACTAATTCACTTTTATTTGTTTTGTATAAATAATAACATGTTGGCCTGGTGGAGATGTTGATCAAGTCAAGTTCGTAAGTGTAGAAAGTGGTCCAGCCCAGTTGATGTTCGGCCCAGTTCGTAATGTTGATGTTTGGCCCAGTTCGTGATTATAAAAGGCCCAAGAAGAGCTGGTGGAGTCTATGGCCCAGATGTTGTGTTTTATCAGATGGTTCGTGTGGATTGCCAACGTGGCAATCCCCACACCTAAATGGAGGGTCCTGATCATCCCTTAGTGTGTTTCCTGGCTTATCATCCAACGGTGCATATAGGTTCGGTTGTGCTTCTTACCGAGCCTCATCCTGGTCTATATAAGAGCTCTCTCGTGCATTGTGTACAAGTTTCGATCAGTTCTTTCTTTCTTTGTTCATTGTTTTCTCTCTAGGGTTAGAGTTAGAAGTGATGATCATACGTCAATGAACTCTGAGTTAGTTTGTGTAATCTCTTGATCATCTGTTAATGATCATAGATTAGTTTGTTTGGACAGGTCATCTGTTAATGATCTTGTAGAGATCTGATCATTAGGGTTTGTATTTTGAATAGATCTTGTTTGTTTCTTGTAATAGTTCAAATAATCTTTCCAGTAATCCATTAAAGTAGTTGTTTCTTGTTCTTGGTTTACCATTCTTGACAGTCACGATGTTTGCATTTGTATGTATACATATTGTAGCTACCTTAGATGTTTGTAGTATTATTTTCCCAAGAAGAAATGAGCAAGTGGTTTAAAAATATGTCTTCCACATGTTGGTGTTACAGGCTTTCTACCGATGGACATGACTTTTTTACATCATATGATGAGGTTTATGATAGCTTAATTTGATGCTACGGGTTTGCAAGAAAACTTATGTATACGGTCGGTACATATTTTTTTGCATTTAATATGTGAGTCATTTCTGAAAATAATTGTTCATGGTTGTTGAAATTTGTTTTATTCTAGGTTTTGAAAAACAGAGTTAACATCCTTTACAAACTCTTATTTGTGTAAAACTATAGAAACAGATCTGAACCATTGAAAATTGAAATCAAGGGTTTGTGTTGGTTACAAATTTATCCTTCAAAATTATAGTTTATCCTAGTATCATTAAGGGTAGTTTGGTAAATGTGCCAATGGTAAATGAATATATATTAAAACACACCCATTTTTTCGCACCGTTATCTACAGTCCCACAACAAAAACCTTCTAATTATACTCCTTCCCTCCTTCTCGACAAAAACACTCCAAGGAAACCTTTACAAATAAAACTTCTTGAAGGAAGACAACTCTAGATTACGGAAAAATAAATAAAATGGGCAAGTTTACTAAAATCTGTGCTTGTATTGTGTGAATGTCAAACAATTTTAAACCATTACGGATCGATGGTTGAGTTTTTCTGCATGTTGATTCCAAACATACTACTTCCGATTGGCATGTGCTGTTAGTTGGGATTGTTACTTGTTAGACATACTTTTCTTGTTGTTACTTTGTGATTTTTCATAATAGCATGGCATCATGTTGTTCCAATGGAACTGGTTTAAACAATTGTGCTGATAATAATGTTGTGTTGTCGTATAATATCGTACAATCGTAGCTTAATTTTGTTTTTTTTTCTGATAGAATAGAAAAGTAGTATGTTACAATCGAATAGGGTAGTATGTTGTGGTATTGTTGAATAATTGTTGCCACCGTGTAGTAGCGTCATCTTGTTCCAATAAAATTAGTTTTTGGTTAACACTATTAGAGAATAGGGCTTTTGCTACCGCAGTCGCAAAACGGTCGTAATTGCCCTTCTGCCACCATTTTGCTACCAAAAAACTCGGTAGCAAAATCACACATGGCAATTGCCCTATTGCAACCGTGCTACCGTATTATTTTTTGCTACCGTTTATTTGCCACCGCTTTTTGTCACCAGCTTGCTACCGCTTTTTGTCACCATTTTGCTACCACTTTTTGTCCCCAGTTTGCTACCGTTTTTACCCTTTTTGTCACCGTATTACTACCGCTTTTTGTCACCACTTTGCCACCAGTTTTACCCTTTTTTGTCACCGTTTTTGCTACCGCTTTTTGTCACCACTTTGCCACCGGTTTTACCCTTTTACTAACCTGCATATAATGGTTATATTTTTACAATTTAACCATTTATCGAATTATCAAAGATATACATAGAAAACATTCCATTGAAACATCAAATATCTGAGTTCTCATAATAAAATACATACTCAAAATACAGTGATTATAACCTAACTCGACGATTAGACATTTTAAAACCTAACTTTTAGTATAGCTACAACCATTTACATACTTCATTATATTAAAATGTGCTCAGCCAAAGAACGAGATCTACAAGTTGTCCTTGGCCAATTTAAACCTCCCTTTACTAGACCTGCAGCGGTACGAAAGAAGCGCATGTCAAATATTCAAACTTTTCATCATTCCTTGCATTCTCCCTACAATGCATTTCATATATAAAGAAAGAAAATCAAATCTTTAATCAAGCAGCCCTATGCCCTTATGGATTTCTAATTAAATTTCCATATCAATCATTCAATCAATTAGTTAGTTAGTTATCAACTACATCTTCAAACAGGAAAAAAAACAAGGGGTGAGGATACCAACCTCACAAGGACGTCACATTAAACAACAAGCAGCTCATCTCCGTTCTACCGGTCTGCGCCCTAAAACCCAATTATGCATCCAGTCTTCTTGTTGTGCTCCAGCAGTGCAGGTATATCAATACCCTTTGGGTTCTGAACAACTCCACTAACGTCGCTCACTGCCACAATACTGCCACCAACTTCATGCACTAGCCTCATGACCCATGCCCCCACGTTTCCAATGCCCTGTAAACATCATGTATAAATCAGCAATCACTTGCCAAATAAGCGCACATGGACTTCACTAATCAATAATTTACCTGGATAGCAATACACAACCCTTTGATCTGCAACCCATGTTCAGTATTTGACCCAAATACAACACCGCGTCCTGTTGCAGCCTCCAAGTTCCTGCAATGAGATAAATTAGTCAGAAACAACATTATCAGATAAACTAGATAAACTGAAGCCTAAAAAAGTGATTCTGATACAGTTATACTAATTTTAAGCATGTTGATCAAGTAAAACACTCACTCTTCTCTGAATTATTAACTCTTCTTCAATTACTTGAAAACTCTAACCTTTAATAAACTCCCTATTTTAATATATATGTTAGTAGAAGTTACCAGAAAATATGATGACAATATAAATATCAAACACACCGTCAACACGCACTCGTAACCAACCGCATCGAAACCACACATTAACGTTTACACAATTTACAAACTAACCTTTTGCTTAAAATTAAACAAGTCCCACTCCAACACTTATCCATCAATGCAGGACAAAAACAATCCACCACACCATACTAACGACGGAAGTCTCAAATTACTATCCGTGTATTGTCTGCAATCAAATTAAAATTTACTTTCGATTCTATTACATAACGCTGAACAACAATAATAATAACAAAAGCAACAACGACAATAACAATAATAATAATAACTAAGAAGAATACCCGTTGACAGTTTAAGTACTAAAGTTTTTTTTTTTTTTTTTTTTTGGTTTTGATTGGTTTTGGTTGGAACCGATTTCAAATGATAGTGTGTGGACACGACATACACCCGACGGTTTTAATACCCTATTTGGGTTTTTTCCGGTTTCGGACCCATTTTGTATGCATCTCTAATATAAATATGTATTGTGTTAGTAGAAATTTAGGATAATATAAAGTTGATATTTCAGCCATTACACAACGGAACAAGGGAGTTCTTGTTATGAACGCAATTGTCCCAACCCAACTAGACCCAACCATGCAGCCAACTACAGGATAGTAAAAGGCTCACGTGCTTGGGAATAACAATCACCCAAACCAAACACTACATGTTTATTACAATGTATAGGTTAATGCTTATGAATTTGAATCGAAGAGCATTCTTAATCAAACAGAGTTCATATATTTAAAGAAAGAAATGATGTACCATTAATCCATTATCAGAAACTCCATATCAGGCATAAAATTGATGCTATTAAACATCTTGTTCAGTTATGGTAGCTCCGGCCACTATAGTGAAGTTGTACAAATACAAGGGACCACTTCAACAGTATTGCTGCTAACCTATTTAACCCAAGTAACAGAATACAATTTCAGCAATGTTCATTTGACCTCATAATTCAGCGTCAGCTAACTAATTAGAAACAATTATTTATATGGCCTCATAGTTCATCATCAGCTAATTAACTCAAAAAAAAAATTATTTATTTGACCTCGTAGTTTATCATAACCTAATGAACCCAAACAGCGAGAAGGAAAGAATAAAAAAAATTCATAACGACATATACACATACGCTAATTCGAATGCGGATACCGAAACTCTATAGACAAAGAGTGGCAATGGTAGCAGCCAACCCAACTTACAAACACACAAAAGAGTTAATTTGGTTATTCGAATAAACCGAAATAAATATATGCAGAACCAATAACTAAACTCTATATTCAGTTCGGTTTAATTGGTTTCTAACCGAATAATTAAAATCGTATAAACAAACTATGAAGAAAAGAATAATATCTTTTAATAACCAAACAGGAATTGATTCCATCCAAAAATGGTGGCTTATACTATGAGAGAATTGATAATTTCAGCAACGCAGATCATGGTTAATGAAATATTAATTACTAAGTACCTAAGCTTAACAAATTAACATTACACATCAATATCAAGCGAGCTAGTGAGTGGTTTTTGTGGTCACATGCCACCGACTTCATCGAATGTAATGGCCCATGCGATGGTATAACATAAATTTTTTTTTTGAACGATCAACAAAATTTTTATTCACCAATGCTAGCAGGAAACTAGCTATACACCATACATAAATCACCCACATATACAATATAGAATACTACACTTTATCACCCAATACTAGAAAACGCTAAAGGATCTCCATGAATCCCAATCCAACGAAGGTTGTCTAGCTCTCGCCTTTACCCAAAACAAACTAAGAGATTTGATGTCACCAAGAACCCGCTGAAGTGAAACCTGTTTTTGGTTGAAAACTGCCTCATTCCTATGCTTCCATATACACCATATGGTGGTCAAAACAATAGCGTAGAATGCCTTCTTTCTCCTTGTTGAACATTTTTATAAGTACGTCACTTACACTCATTTAGGGCCTAACAACACCCAACACCAATTACTCTCATTCAATGCCTTTCAATCTACCAGTTCTAAATGTATATACTAATCCTTAAATTAAAGAAAACATCATTTGTTTAAAACTATATATAAAGCGGGTTATGTTTATTGTGAGTGCTCTAATTGACTAAGCAGGCTCCATACGGATCTAAACTCAACAAATTCACACAAAACTATCACGCAATCTCAATCTAATGCAATTAAAGTAAAAAAGCTCAACTAATTAAGTGCAGACAAGCATTCAACAATAAACTCAACCAAAAACAACAAGCATTTGACAGTAAAATCAACCAAAAAACAAAAAGCATTCGACCGATCATATTATACAGAGCTTCAACCATCATGTTTCTTACAGATTATGTTAGACATTTTAGATAATTCACAATGATAAATTAGTTTATTCATGATTATGTTGGTTATAATAATATTTGGGCATAATTTCAGTAAACAAACTAAACCATCTATGCACGCACCCCTTCTGTTTTCTTTTCTATAACTTTATGTTTTTTTTATTATAATAATTTTTGGTGCATAAACCGAGTTTTAAAAATGGCCAGGACCGAACTAAAGCAGGTGATACATGCCTCACGAATTGTCCACATCCATGTTGCCATGATCACATGCAGTAACCATAAGCATCAAATGATACCTGGGATTTTCCATTTATTTTAATTATGCATAGTGTTAGTGTGGTAGTTATTTTCCTACATATTTGGTGATAGTGGGATTATGTTTAAGTTTAGTTATTTGTTGCTTTCTTTCTGTTCGTAGGCCTATAAAATGTACTTGTGTATTTTGAGTTAATATAAATGAGAAATTTTAGAAAGCTTTTGGCTTGATCCCTCTTTATCTTGATTTCTTGGAAGTTTTGTAGGTTTTTCTTTGTAAAACCTATCAATTGGTGCTTTCATTGACCCTTAGCCTTTATGGCTTTGGAAGAACTTAATGACTCCACTATTCTATCTCGATTCACCGGTTTGAATCCGGCCCGTTGGCTTTGTGAGTTTGAGCGGTTCTTCTCCTCATATGCAATTTATGAGGAAGACCGGTTTGCTTATGTAGTCGAGTACTTCGATGACGAACCTTTTTCTTGGTTCAATTCATGGTATCGAGGGCCCGAACGCCTCACTTGGAAGTCTTTCACCACAACAATGCTTCATCGTTTCCATACCACCACCGCCTCCAATAATGGTACCGAAATCGACCCATCACCATCACATAACCTTGTTCCCTCCATGGCTCAAGCGATTAACCATATCGAAACCGACCTTCCACCACATAATATTGAACTCGGCAACCCTCCACACCCACCGCCACAACAACGCCCCCATCGACATGCCGAAACATGCCACAACACCATACCCAAAACCATGGCAGCCATGGTTGAACACCTTGCCAAACAAGCCTCTGCCATGAATGGTCATTTTAGTAGAACTCTATCCCAAACCAAACCAAAAACCTCTATCATAACTCATGGAATCCAAGTGCTACCAACCCAACCCACAAACACTACGTTTTCTATTACCCCACTATTGGTGACTTGCACAACCCCATGCTTCTTAGCAGGTCAGAAAATCCACATATCCCTTTTAGCCGAGCAGAGCGTGGAAGCAACCAAAGAACGTGAAGCGATACAACGAGAGTGGCGGCCACCTTGGCTACCACCACCCCACCTCATCGAGACTGGACCAAACGTCACCGGAAGACATGAGTGGCGACCCCCGTGGTTCTTCTTATCGTCTCATGCTAGTAATGTCATTAAAAATACCGAGCATGGTCCAAATGCAACAGGAAGAGTTGAATGGCGCTCACCTTGGCGCGTAGTTGAGACCGCTCCAAATACAATCGGAAGAGTCGAAGGGAGACCATCATGGCACATGGTTGAGACCGCACCGAATGCCGCGGGGAGACTCGAATGGCGACCTCCGTGGCAACATCGTTCCGTTCTTGAGGACAAGAACGTTTTGAGGCGCGCGGGAATGATACATGCCTCACGAATTGTCCACATCCATGTTGCCATGATAACATGCAGTAACCATAAGCATCAAATGATACGTGGGATTTTCCATTTATTTTAATTATGCATAGTGTTAGTGTGGTAGTTATTTTCCTACATATTTGGTGATAGTGGGATTATGTTTAAGTTTAGTTATTTGTTGCTTTCTTTCTGTTCGTAGGCCTATAAAATGTACTTGTGTATTTTGAGTTAATATAAATGAAAATTTTTAGAAAGCTTTTGGCTTGATCCCTCTTTATCTTGATTTCTTGGAAGTTTTGTAGGTTTTTCTTTGTAAAATTATAGTTTCAAATTGCTAGCTTTAATCTTGATTATCATATTAGCCAAACTAAAAAAATCATATAGTGGTGAACATAACTGACAGCTTAATCTAGAATCATAACTCAAAATTAAGCATTAATCAAGCAACACTAATAGTAATCAACTTATTGAATCATTCAAATAACAAGAAAATTCGAGCAGCATGTATCCATTTGAATCTCAATCTCAGCGTAATCAACACTTCGAACTCTATGTGACTTTCGCACTTTTTGAGAACATATAGACTACAATAACACCTGGTTTAAGATCACCCAAAACTATCTGATGCTTAAAAAGTAAAAAGATCTCATAGATTATCTAATCAAACAAAGTCATGCCAAAGTGATTATCTAATCAAACAAAACATCCTAACTTCCAAAGAAAACTACCAGCAGTCTACATTACAAAGTCGTTATCTTCTCTTCATTTCATTTCATAACAAAAGGCAAGATTTCGGCCAGTTTCCCCTTGATTAACAAAAGTTAAAGAATAATTATGCTAGTACACACCTGGAATCGCTCAAACAGACGTGTCCTGTAATCATTAGGACCATCTCTCCAACTACTCCATGGACCAGACCTCAAAGCCCTTAAGCTACTTCCAATATTTCAGGTAGTTTTCCCTTGATTACTAAATCTACAAAATTAAAGCAATGAATCAAAATCAACACGTTACCACAAGAAACCAGTGGAAGCTGCATTCGGACACGATTGAAATGAATATTTTTGGGGAAAACTAAATAAGTTAATCAAAACACTGATCATGACAAAGTGAAGTGTCCAAAACACAAGTCTAAACGCCCTCTTAAGAAAAGGCGTATATGAGACTACCATTAATTACTTACAGTATGCTTTTCTCCCACTCCATCACCATTAAAGTTGTCCATGAAGAAGAAGTCTACATATCGTTTGAGATAAAGGTAACCGCAACTCCTTGTTGTGTGCATATCCTTTGTTAGATCATACAATTTTTTTGCTAATTTTATCTTCATCTACCTAAGCAGCCAAAGTGCGGATTTCTTCCAACATCTAGATTTATTAGAGAAGAAAACGTAGCTAAGAGAAGGATCTCTCGCTTCAGGCTGCATCAGATCCTTAAATTTCATAAAAAAAGGTTGTAACATGTTCCTATCCTCTCTTATGTTTGATGCTTTTTCCATAAAAATTTTAAAAATTAATAAACTAGCATTGGGGATGCACAAAAAGTTGAAACAAAGACTAGAATAGAAAGACAAGAGCAAATCTTTGAGGATTTCAAATAGCCAAAAACAAATCCACATTGTCACAATATTCAGAATTAAGAAAGCCATCACTATCAGTCTTCTCATACATCCAATGTCGATCGGTTTACCATGCCATTATTATTCAGTTAGTGATCCTAAAATTCAAAGTCATCATAAACACGTATATACACAATATAAATGCATGACAATTATCCAAAATATGGCTAATTAGCATTCAATTAGCGTACATAAACAAACACGTATATATTCAAAGTCATCATACATCCAATGTCGATCGGTGTACCATGCCATTACTATTCAATTAGTGCTCCTAAAATTCAATGTCAAAATAAGAGGTACATGTCCTAAAATTCGTAATAACCTACTTCCTATCCTACACAAGCCTACCTGATAAAATCACAAAACCCTAATAAATCGCTCAGGTTGAATAGCCTCAAAGTAAAATCAAACAAACCTGATGTAGAACAAAATCAATCTGCTGATCAAAATGCATATTAAACAGCTACGATTACAGTTTGCAAAACCTAATTACAATCAGAACCAAAACAATCTACAAAATAATCTAAAAACCGCCATTGAAATAACTGATTAACAATATAACATTTTATTGATCTAAATGACGCAACTATTAATAGCGTAAAACTAATTATATGTGCGTCTCGAGTGTTGTTTACGAATTTAACAAACACAAAATCAGAGACTTGTGTTTATTCTAGTGGCTATCTAGTCTACCGTCGTCGTGAAACAAGTAGTAGAGTTGAAAACAAGAGCATCCATCTTGATAATAGGTTCAATCAGTCAGGTTCTATTAAATATTTGTTTAAGTATATTAATAAGTGACCTGATAGAGTTACGGCTTTTGTTTTCCAATCCAAGTCTGATAACAATGATACCGAGAAAAACAATGACGTAAATGAGGTAAAGACATACCTTGATTGTAGGTATATTTATACCTGTGAGGCTGCTCAAAGAATTTTCAAATATGACATACATTATAGATTTCCAGCTATTGAAGTGCTGCCTTTCCATTGTGAAGATGGTCAGACTATTGTTTATGATGATGATTCTAATTTATGTGATGTTGTGTGACACCCGACATATTTGACTTGACATTTTTAAACTTATAAGTCTACCTTAGAGGGATACATTTTATTTACGCACTTAACTGGGTTAGTTGAGTCGGGATTTTCTTACGTATTTTCCAGGGTTCAATGATCTGGAGGATCATTGGTGTCTTTCTATATACACACGAGTCTTGAGTCTGGTTGTTGGTGAATTACATAAACTAGATTAAGCTTTATGCGTAAATTGATTCATATATGGTGTCTTATATGCAAATACGTGCTTAAACGGTGTTTAGATGATTATCCATGCTTGTATGTGTTAAACATATGTTAGAATTACATGTTCATGTGTTAGGATGTGTTAAAATGCGTTAAAACGACAAAACTGGAAAATTTGGAAAAGACCAACTCTGGTTTGACCTTAAGGGGGGTCGAACCAGACAATCAGTCTGTTAAAACCTTCATTCGATCACAAGTCCCCTCATTCGACCTATGTGCAGGGTCGAACCTACCCAAGCTATAAATGCCATACTTAGTCATTTTTCATCATTTCACAAACCCTAAACGCCTCTAAACACTCTCTTTCAACTTTTATCACCGGGGAAGGAGTTTCTTATCTCGTTTTTAATAATCTAACCCTCTATATCATTACAAGTGAAGATCTAAGGTGTGTTCTTCATCCTAAATCCTTTTTGATCAATTTTAATTTGTTTTCATAAAACCCCAAAGTTCGAGATATGATCTAAGATAACTTCTATGATTTATAACCTTTCTAAAACCTTTCTAAACAAAACGTTATCATAAAACATGAGTTTTCATAAGTATTAACATGTGTTAATGATCCTTCATGTTGTGTTATGTGTTGTTTGGTGTTTGTATGATGTTTTGATGATATAGAGATGTTCTAGGATTGTTATAACTGATGAGTTTTGATTATCTTAGGTCACAAGTTATTGCATGATGATGTTATGTCTAATTTGGGGATTTTGATAGATTTAGGGATTGATACTTGATATTGTTATGGATTACATGATTGGGGGTTTTGTTTCACATCATGATCTGAGCATAATAATATGTTTGTTGAGTGATTTTACAAAAGTTTCCGAATTGGGTAAAGTTTTCATGCATGATGTGACATCTCCATAATTTTGCCATTTTGGGTAAACATTAAAACGAACTGATTTTGGAGTATTAGGGTTTTGTGGGGATATGTAATTCATACTTGACTGTTGTGTTTCATGATGTTTCGTGATGTTTTCGGATGTTTTTTATGCGTTTTAGGCAAATTGAGCTGCTAGGGTCGAACCTGGGAGTACATTCGACGATCGTGGGGTCAAAGGTAGCTTCCCAGGGTCGTACCTAGCCTTCCTCTGGTCGAATGTGCATCAGTTTGGTCGAACGAGCTTGGTTTAGGTCGAATTAAGACATGATAAGGTAGAATGAACATGTGTTAAGGTCGAATGAACTTAGTTTAGGTTGCATGAACTTATATTGGGATCTAAGGAACACTATATGGGTCGAACCAGGCTTACTTGGGTCGAACCAAACTTATTTCTTTCCTTATTCGACCAAACTACTTCATATGTGCGATTCTTGATGCAAACTAAGTGTGTTATGCTTGAACCTTACTTGTAATCTATGTGTACTTGATTTGTTTGTGTAATGGGTCACCAACGGGATGTCGAGTCGGTCTAGTGTGTCGGTTAAATAGTCAAACACGTTTTCAAACTTACTTAGTCATGATATTGACAATCAGGGACTAGTTAACCTTAGGGTTATTAGTCAAAACTCTTATGCAAACTTTATTGATAGATCACTGGTATTTGGGATTATCAAGGCTTTTCTTTATTCTTATTTCAAGAACACAAACTAAGGTGAGTGTCACAGCCCCATTCTTTACTGTTTTCAGAACATTTCTAGGGGAGAAACATGCGGTACAAACTTTCAAACTTTTAGACCAACATATTAAATTATATCACATGGATACTTAGTGACTCTTATTTCATCAGTAAAGTCCTCTCATGTCTTAGTGAACCATAAATATGTGGGTACATAGCGGGGAAAGTGTGAATAGATCTATTGGGCCTAGCAAGCCCCACTCGGGCCGACTCGAGGTCGCTGGCGGGTGCATATTTGTCCTATATCTTACGGAACCGGGTGATGAACCAGTGACTGGTTTGAGGCATTCTTATTTGTCAGCAATGGTTCACGACACTATAGTATCATGTAACGATGTATAGCTAGCCTCAGGTATAGATGTAAGGATTGTTGGGTCTGGTTTACTTTATGACAAACTTTTGCAAACTTTATCTCTGTGACTCACGGCACTTTATGTGTTGTCTAACTTCGCATGTTTTCTCAGGTCGCTAAGGTAGCAGGGAATCTTAGGCGCACTGGAATCGTACTGCGTCTAGTCTAGCATTCCTAAGCAAACCGGGTTGTGTTTGCATTCATACTTTTGACTATGGTCTTGTAAAACATTTTAAGCTTCCGCTATCGTTGTCTACTTTACTTTTGAATTATAAAATGCGTGGTTCGTATTTTCTACGTAACTTTTATAGCATATAGTTGTCGTTTATTGTGACCGTTGACTTGGACCCTGGTATGTCACACGCCTCGCGGTAAAACTCCGCAAGTGGAATTTGAGGGTGTGACAGATTGGTATCTGAGCCAATGGTTATAGTGAACTAGGACTGCGTGTAGAGTCTGGTCTATAGCCAAGTCACACACACTAGACAGTCAAACGTTATGAGTCGTTTTAGTGGTAAACTTACTGACTTTCTCGGGGTGTCAATATCATCATACTTGTGTGTTACATCATCTATTCTTACTTGGGCTTGGCCTATTTTTTATCTTATCTTCTTCTTCAGGATTTGAAGATGAAGGGACGAACTTGTAGATTCTTGGCACGGTGGTGTTGCGCATTGGTGCAACTTTGACGTATCTTCGAGACTTGTCCAGTATTCGGACATCTTCCTTTCTGCTCCAATGGACACACTTGCTCACACACACTATCTTGCACTTGTACTTGGATTAGTACACCTTGGAATGATCATTCATTCGGAATTCTTTTCCACTTGGTATTCTAATCGGATGATTCGTGGTTGATACGGATTGGTCAGATCAGGATGACTCTCTATCATTATCATTAGTTGTTGATACTAGTGATGACACAACAACAAAAATGGGTTTTTAGTACGCACAAAAGCGTCCTAAAATGTTATTTTATAGGACCTTTTATTTAATAGGACCAACGGTAAAGCGTTTCATGTAAGGGGGTCGTAATAAGTCACGAAACTTAAAAAGCATCCTAATATCTCAAATAAGATTATGAAACCAAGTTTATGGTCCCATAATATATCCCAAAAAAACTCCTAATAAAACATATTAGGACACTTTTACAAGGTTTTAACATGTGCTTACTTAGTTTTAATATTTTAATGCACATACAAGAGTCCTAAAAAATTAATTTATAGGACCCTTATGATGTAACATTATAGGAGCATTAGTACCAAAAAAGGGTCCTAATATCTCAAATAAGATTATGAAACCAATTTTATGGTTGCATAATATATCAATGAACAAACAATATAGCGTCCTAAGAAAAGCATATTCGAACATTTCAAAGTCCTAACAAGTCATATGATACAACGTTTTTTTAAACATTCACAAACACAATTTTATGATATATTGTATATAACATCAACTAATGAAAGAAAAAAAACTTTATTATATTTCAAAAAAGCATATTCATAACAAAAACACTAGACATAAATTTATCCAACATAAACTCTTGTAACATTTGACAAAGAAATTAAAAGCAATGAAAGAAACAAGCAGCATAGAATCATGAGTCATCATGCGTCCTCAATCCTCACGGACTACCTACAAATAAACCATCAATGTATAAGCATTAAGTTCCAGATTATTAAAATTATTCATATCACAAGATTAATAAATACATACCGAGATGAAAGGACAAAGCCATGCAATGGAGGCACCAATACAATCTTGAATTGTGGAAAATAACCCATATGGTCTCACCAACTTTTCATCTATTTTTATTGCAACTTGAACGTTTACCTCACACCATTATGGTACAATCTCTGTACCACCAACTACCTCATTTGGGTCCAAGCTGTGACATCCGTCACTTTTTTTTTTATAATAATAATAATAGTAATAATAATAATAATATAGTAATAATAATAATAATAAAAAATAAAATTCAGATTTTATATAGTCATTTTGTATATATTCTTTTTCTTATCATCTCTAAACCTTAAGCCCATAACAACAAACCCAACCATTTCTTCTTTTGTGTATTTCTGAAGCCCACCTGATCCTCCTAGTCCGGCCGAGATCAGAACCGGCCCAACACATCAGGCCCAAACCCCTTCCTTTCTCTCCCTCTACTGTTTAAAAAAAAAAGAAATGGTCTGGACGGGAATCGAACCCGCGTCCAGACCCGTTCATATTTGATACAATCCCTGTGCGATTTATATAAAAGGGCTTCCAGAAACAGATTTATTCATCTGCTACTTATCACACCCTCAAATTCCACGTGCGGGGTTTTACCGCGAGGCGCGTGACACACCAGGATCTCAGTCAACGATCACAATAAACATACAACAAACATGCATTCATATATATTTTTAAAACCAAAATATCATGCTTTGAGCCGTAAACCAGCAGCGGAAGCATTCTTGTTTACAGCCAAAAGACATATCATTGTTTACAAAACATTGTTTAATACGCTTCAAAATATTAGACGCTGTGCATGACTCCGTGCGCCTAGCCCATTGACTGCTACCTTAGCGACCTGAGAAAACATGCCAAAAATGTCAACATATAATGCTGGTGAGTTCACAGGTTTTCTTTTATAAAGTGTTGTTATAAGTTGTGAAGATCATATCCGTTACTACTAGGTTATAAGAACGTTCGCTAGACGTTAAGTGTTTGTTTACTACTGCGGTTGGGAACCCATTACTATACGTTTATAAGTTGTTGAAGCTTGCCCAGCAGTTTTGGCTATAACTGATGCCTCGGCGAGCCAATAATAAGAGACAATATGCACCCGCCTGGCCCAGCCGTCGAGTGGGGTTTGTGAGGCCCAATAGATCTATCCACATTTCCCCCGTTGTGCATCCCCGCACATTCATGGTTCCCCCCTGGGACTTTCCATAAAAAGCCGCATAGTATATGTAAAGTAACCATAGTATAACCTGATCTTTAATAAGTAAGTAAGTAGCATGTTTCTCCCCCGAAAGTAAAATGGTAAAAGTGGGCTGTGAAACTCACCTCGGATTGCGTTACTTGAAAACAGTTAAGTAATTATGTTATGATAGCCCCAAATAGCGGCGACCTATCATAAGATGTGTATAAGTATCGGGCTAATAACCCGCAGGCTAACTAGTCCCCGAATGTCAAGATCGTGACCATAAACGTTTGAAAACATCTTTAACTATTAAACCGACCGTGCCAGACAAGACCCGACATTCCATTGGTGACCCGACATCCCACGTGTTAGGTAAATACAAGACATCATGCAACATATGCAATTAAACACTTAATACGCGCAATAGTTCACCTAGTCTAGCATAATGTCCGATTAACGCATAATCAGGTCCGAACACGTTTTACTAAGTCATTGGGTGTATCCCGGGGTTCCTATCATGTTCCTAGGTGTCAAATCATGTTCCGGGATGTCAAAACGCGTTTACGACAGTAGTACACGCGATTAGGAAACCTTCATGCAATTAGGAAAAGTCAACTAGTGAGTAGGAGGGAGTATATAGGCGAGTAGGGCCTAGTCGCATGAAGCTTTAGGCGAGTAGGCTCCTACTCGCATGAAGCTTCAGGCGAGTAGGGCCCTATTCGCCTAATGCACTGCTGTTGCGCGTTTTCGCGCGTTAAACCCTCCAAATCAGATCCGAAACATGTAAAAACACCCAATATCAAAACTAAACTATTTACCAACCCTTTTCAAGCAAAAACACCCAATTTATCTCTGCTCTAACGGGCTCGGTGCGATTATTTCCAAAAATGGCAAATACTAGGTTTCATTAACTAACCTAATCTTTCCCTATATGGAAACAATCAGATTTCATCTCCTACAAGTTGCAATTCATCATCTCTATGTTATATCATCATCCTAACATGATTTCTAACCATAAACAAGCAATGAATCACATCATACATCCTATTCTTCAAGAATTACCCAAATGGGTCAAAATGCATACTTGCACCTAATCATCGTAACAAGGGCTTAAACTCATAGATAATCATCCTAACAACACCTACACATCAGAAGTACAACAAATTCATGGAAACATTCATGTTATAATCACCAACAATCATCATATGCTCAAATACTTCACATATAGCAAGTATTATGGTGTAGACTTGTTTTAGAACTCTTTTCAAAGGGTTTTAAAGACACAAACTTAGCAAAACAAGGTCTAGACTTTTGGGGAACCAAAACAACAACTTTACAAAGGTGTAGGATGAAGAACACACCTTGGATGTTATCAAAGAAGGGTGTATAAGCTTGGTGATGGTGTGTTTTGAGGCAAAGCAAGCTCCAGAGGTGTTTCAAGGTGTGTGGGAGGCTTAGGATCAGTTAGGGTTGCACAAATGGTGTTTGGGGAGTTAAGGGTTCTATTTATAGGTGTTTTGACCCGTGCACAACCCTTTAAGCGAGTAGAAGACCAGATTAGGCGAGTAGGGATCCTACTCGCCTATACTCATGCGAGTAGGGATCCTACTCGCCCCAAACCTCCCTCTACTCGCCTCAGAAGTGGCGATTAGGAGTTCCCCAGACTCCTAATCGCCAATAGGGTGCTGGAATGGGTTTTTGGCGCGTTAAACACTATTTTAACACATATAAACACGTATTCACATACCGACAAGTCACATAATGATTTCAAACATATAATGCATGATAACTAACACATTTACATCCGTTCACCAATTCCCGGGACTCGAGACTCGTGTGTGCGTTAAACCCTGCAATTCTACGAATTCCTTGTACACATTGTTATTGACCGACTCCCGATGATCCCGTGGATCATCGTAACGACTCCCGATGATTCCCAGAATCATCGTACCGACTCGACTGACCCCGTTAAGTACGTAATATGTATGACTCGCTAAGGTAGACTTACTAGTTTAGTCAACGTTACTAACCTGAGTTTGCCGGGTGTCACATCATCCCCCTGTTGAAAGAATTTTCGTCCCGAAAATTGCCCAAGGCCAAAAAAGAAGAGACGAAAGAGAAGAAAAATTTTCCGGTTGCCACATCATCCCCCTGTTGAAAGGAATCTCGACCCGAGATTCATTCAGCTTCAGCAGAGACATGCCTTGATTCGAACGCGCGTTTAGGAAATAAATGGGGATACTTAGCCTTCATTTGATCTTCCCGTTCCCACGTGAACTCCGGTCCACGATTTGAGTTCCAACGGACCTTAACAATGAGGATTTTACTCCGGCGAATTTTATAGTCAAGAATTTCAACCGGTTCCTCCACAATACGCAGACGATCATCCACCTTGATCTCTTCGAGAGGAACAACCAAAGATTCATCCGCCAAACACTTCTTCAGATTAGAGACATGGAAGACATTATGAACATTACTGAGTTCAGCTGGCAGATCAAGCCTGTATGCTACCGGTCCAATCCGTTCCAGAATTGCGAACGGTCCCACATACCGAGGATTCAATGTGCCCCGCTTCCCAAAACGTATAACGCCCTTCCACGGAGATACCTTCAACAAAACCATGTCTCCAACCTCAAACTCCAAAGGCTTGTAACGACGATCGGCATAGCTCTTTTGACGTTCCCGAGCTGCTGCCATGCGGTTACGGATTTGCACGATCTTCTCGGAAGTCTCGTACACAAGTTCCGGGCTGGTGAGTTGACTCTCACCCACCTCGGCCCAACAAAGAGGAGACCGGCATTTCCGCCCGTAAAGAGCCTCGAACGGAGCTGCCTTGATGCTAGAATGGTAACTATTGTTGTAGGAGAATTCCACCAACGGTAGATGACTCTCCCACCCTTTGCCAAAATCGATCACACATGCCCGGAGCATGTCTTCTAGCATTTGGATTGTCCGCTCACTTTGACCGTCAGTTTGCGGATGATAGGCTGTGCTCATGTCTAACTGAGTACCCAGAGCCTTGTGCAAGGATTTCCAGAAGTTAGAGGCGAACCGAGGATCACGATCAGAAATAATAGAGACAGGCACCCCGTGCCGAGAGACCACTTCCTTGAGATATAACCGTGCCAGACGCTCGAGGCCATCGGTTTCATTGATAGCGAGGAAGTGCGCAGACTTTGTCAACCTATCAACAATCACCCAGATCATGTCACAACCACTGGGCGATTTCGGGAGTTTGGTCACAAAGTCCATCGTAATCCGCTCCCACTTCCACTCGGGGATTTCAGGCTGTTGCAGAAGGCCGGACAGCTTTTGATATTCAATCTTAACCTTGGCACAGGTCAAGCACTTGCTCACGTACGAAACCACGTCCGCCTTCATGTTCGGCCACCAATAAAGTATCTTTAGGTCTTGATACATCTTATCGGAGCCAGGGTGAATAGAGTACCGGGACTTGTGGGCTTCATCAAGGACGAGCTCCCGCAAGCCCCCAAATAAAGGGACCCAAATACGTTCAGCGAAATAGTGTAGGCCATCGGACCTGAGCTCAAGGTGGCTATCAGCACCGTGCATGGTTTCAGCTTTAAGGTTTTCCTCCTTCAAAGCTTCTTGCTGCGCCGAACGGATTCGATCAGGTAAGCCGGAATGGATGGTGAGCTGAAGAGCTCGAACACGACGAGGTTTAGCCGTTTCCTTCCTGCTCAAGGCGTCTGCGACCACATTCGCCTTGCCAGGATGGTATTTAATAGCGCACTCGTAATCATTAAGAAGCTCGACCCAGCGACGCTGTCTTATATTCAACACCTTCTGATCAAAGATATGCTGGAGGCTCTTGTGATCGGTGTAGATAGTGCACTTGGTACGGTACAAGTAATGCCTCCAAATATTTAAAGCAAAGACTACAGCACCCAATTCCAGATCATGGGTGGGGTAGTTTTTCTCATGAACTTTGAGCTGACGAGAAGCATAGGCGATGACCTTCTCGCGCTGCATCAGTACACAACCGAGACCCCGGATAGAAGCGTCACAATAAACCACAAAATCGTCCGTGCCTTCCGGCAAGGATAAGATAGGAGCAGAACAGAGTTTAGCCTTTAACATCTGGAAGGCTGACTCTTGCGAATCACCCCAGTCGAACTTCTTGTCCTTCTGGGTAAGCGAGGTGAGGGGTTGAGCGATCATCGAAAATCCCTCGATAAAACGACGATAATAACCTGCAAGGCCTAGGAATTGCCGCACCTCAGATGGCGTCTTTGGTGCTTCCTAGTCTTTAATGGCTTCAATCTTAGCTGGGTCAACGTGAATTCCTTTCTCATTAACTACATGACCAAGGAACTGGACTTCACGCAACTAGAAGCTACACTTAGAAAACTTGGCGTACAACTGTTCCCGCCTCAGGAGTTCCAAAACAAGACGCAAGTGTTCCTGGTGGTCCACCTCGTTCTTGGAATAGACTAGAATATCATCAATGAAGACAATCACGAACTTATCAAGATAAGGCTTACAAACACGGTTCATCAGATCCATAAAAATGGCTGGTGCATTGGTGAGGCCAAAAGGCATGACCAAGAATTCGAAATGGCCATAGCGAGTTCGAAAGGCGATCTTCGGAATGTCAGCTTCTTGAACCCTCAACTGATGGTATCCCGATCTCAAATCGATCTTCGAATAGAAACTAGAACCCTGAAGTTGGTCGAATAAGTCATCGATGCGAGGAAGAGGATAACGATTCTTGATGGTAACCTTGTTCAATTCCCGGTAGTCGATACACATTCGTAGGCTTCCGTCCTTCTTCTTGACAAACAAAATAGGGGCTCCCCACGGGGACGAACTAGGTCGGATGAAACCCTTCTCTAACAGCTCCTGCAACTGGTTAGACAACTCCTGCATCTCGGGAGGTGCAAGACGATATGGGGCTCGGGCAATAGGGGCCGCACCTGGAGCAAGTTCAATACCGAATTCGACCTGACGATAAGGCGGAAGACCAGGTAAGTCTTCAGGAAATACATCGGGAAAATCACGGACAACAGGAATATCTTCGATCTTCTTCTCTTCCTCAGACGAAACCGAAACAAGTGCTAGAATGGCAGAATACCCCTTCCGAAGATACTTATAGGCTTTCATACACGAAATGATACTCAAAGGGACCCCGCTCTTCTCACCGTGCACCAATAGAATTTCTCCATCAGGGAGGGGAAGTCGAATGACTTTATCAAAACAAACGATCTCAGCATGATACAAAGACAACCAATCCATACCCACGACAACATCGAAACTACCCAAGGACACCGACATAAGATCAATAGGAAAGGAATAACCCGACAACTCAAGGCGACACTCCCTAAGGACGTGCGTCGCTTCGACTTTCTTTCCATCAGCCAATTCTATCAAGTACTTAGCCTCTAAAGGTGTAGGTACCCTATCAAGCAATTGGCTAAACCCAAGGGATATAAAACTCTTATCGGCACCGGAATCGAATAAAACCGTAGCATAGCGATTATCGAGAAGAAACGTACCAGTAACAGTGTCAGGATCCTGTCGAGCCCCGCTCGAACCAATCACGAAGGAGCGAGCATTCCTGCCTCCGCCCCCATTGTTTCCATTACCCGATCCGTTCTTCCCGGCTTCACCCTGTTTCAACTTGGGGCATTCACGCTTGTAGTGACCAAGTTCACCACAATTGTAGCACCCCTGTTTACCCTGGTTTCCCTGGGGAGCAGCAACATGAGGAGCCGGAGTAGGTGTAGCAGGAGGGTTCTGGTTACCCTGAAGATTAACGCTGCAGTCTTGAGCCACATGCCCGGCCTTGTTGCACCGGCGACACTGGTTCTTTTCGCAACGACCAGTATGATGAAACCAGCATCGTTCACACTTCGGCAACCTCCCCTGATAACCCCCCGTTTTCTTTTCAGACGACGATCCCCCAATATCAGACTTCCTCACCTGCTGAGGCTGAGCCGAACTCGAGCCTTTCCCCACAGCTTCCCACTTCCGCTTGTTACTCTCAGGAGCCTTCACAGTAGCGCCTCGAGGAGGCAAGACCCCTTCAGCCACCTTCATATTGGTCAGCCTGTGAGCCGACCGAACCACCTCAGTGTAACAACCGGCAAAAATAAGGTAATTCCGTACAAATTAATTAATATATGATTAACGTAATTAAATGCAATTATGTGTGATTTAATTATCAAGGCCTTAGGAGATAGCAATTTCCAAATAGTGCATAGGAATGCATACGTTTAATGGTAAAACATGATTGGATCATGTGCGAATAAGCTATCCGGTATGGACGTTGGCAATTACCCGGTAATAATTAAATAAACGAAACGGATCCCGGACACCCAGGATATAAAATAAAGGGTATTTTCATAAGATATAATGAGTTTTGGAACTCCAAAACCATAAATGAAAACGTCTTGTACAAATCTCCCGGTAACGAATAAAATGCGCGTACCGCACCCGATACGCGTATAACTCATAATTTCACCCGGCAAAAGCCTAAATAACCAATCAACGCTTAAATTAGACTATATTTAAGGGTTATTAAAGGTATTTTTAATGTCCGAATAACGCGTGATTAAAACCCGAAAAATACCCGAACGACACCCGAACGACGGGGGATTAAACATAACAAATATTGGGTAAATATTTGGAGTTGTGGACCCCACCTAAGCCACCAAAGGGGCCGGCCTAAATGGCCACATTATCTCCTTTCTTTGTGACATAATAATAACCTATAAAACCTATATTAACAAGCATGCATGGTAAAGATAATGTGTAAGATTTGCAAGTACAAAGCATGATCAACTTGATTGCTTTTTTATAAAGGATTTCGGCCCTATGGCCATATAATCCAAGACCAAGACAAATCATATCCTTATCTAGTGCACATGCTTGTAAGAAGATATTACATAAAGATCTCATGTGCAATCCATGGAAAGATTATATAAAGATTACAAAGATTTAGCAAGATTCACAAGCCACCTCTCTCTCTCCTAATTCTCACGGCCAAACACCCTCAATTATAATCTTCCAAGATCACTATGGTACAACACAAATCTCCTAAATCTTTAGCAAGATCACATACAATCTAAGAAAGATATTGGAAGATTACATGTGATAATTATATATGAACATGTGTTAGAGACTTACACATTCAAACTTTCCTTTTCCTTTTTCTTCTCCTTGATGCCGTGAGTTGCTTCACACCCACACACACCCTTCTTTCAAGTTTCTACATCTTCAAAACACTTAAAACAATCCATCATCCAAACCCCTATTGTGTGTTTCAAGCTTGGAGCTTAACCACTAAGGAAGAACACACTAAACCCCTCTCAAAATCAAAGGTTTTGTCTTCCCTAGCCTTGTGCTAGTAGTAAGCTTCTTAATCTTGTTTTTGATTGTTATTATTCATGTATGTGTTCTTAGAAGCAAGTTGTACATGAAGGGTTTAAAAGGTGGTTTTGAACATAATCTTTAATAGGTTTTACATGTGTAAAATGGAAGATTAAAGATATGAAAATAAACCATGGATTTGATAATGATGATGTATTAATCTTGAAAATATGTAAAGTTTGCATCTAAAACTAAGTAGGATGATGTTTTGGTTAAAATTGTAGAATAAACTTGAATATGTTAAGAGTAACTTTAAATCATCTTATTATGATCATACATGGTGTAATATGTGGTAAAACATGTTAGAAGTTCATGAATGAAGATGATGGAAAATCTAAGTTAGCTTACTTAGATGAATGATATTT
Organism: Ambrosia x helenae; assembly: GCA_030844895.1. NCBI lineage: Eukaryota > Viridiplantae > Streptophyta > Magnoliopsida > Asterales > Asteraceae > Ambrosia > Ambrosia x helenae. Next base: position 61,889,909 of record CM061227.1, on the reverse strand, counting down.
TGTTAAAATGGACAAATACATAAAACACACACATAAGTAGTCTTCCACATGAAATACAAGACTAACATAAGTGTTTTGATACAAAAATAACTTACCAATAAAAAGTTGAATCTTCAAAGTTTACTATTTTGAGTGAAAAATGTTAACTTTGGAAGCTAGAATGGAAAAATGCAACTTTTGGAAGTTAAGGGACTAAAGTTGTAACTTTGAAAGTTAGAGGACTAAAACGGATATTTTAGAAACTATTAGTCCAAAAATACAAGTATGGAAAGTTCGGTGTCAAAAATGTAAGTAATAAAGTCTAAGGATGATTTTTGTAAATACTAGTAGAAATACTTGGGTATTTTGTACAAAAGTGTATTTTTGAAAGTTATAAAAATACAAAGGGTTTTAAAATAAGGATTTTTATAAAATAGAGATTTTATAAAAATGTTAATCAAACTTGAGAAACTTATACAAAAATGAATACTTTTATATAAATGGGAATATAAAAGTATTGGAAGCATTTTTGTATCTAAGTTAACAAGTTGGGCTAAAATACAAACCTTCCAAGTAACATGGGTTAGAAAGGTGGATAATATTTCTATAAAACACATGTTGGGAAAGACTTGGAAAATTGACTAATCAAACTAAGATATCGAACTAAGACGCGTTAACGAACCATACACGGACGAATCATGAGAAAAATGCCATTACGGCAAGATAAGAAAAATATATATTTTAAGAAGTAAAATATATATATATACATTGGGTGAAAACTAATAAACACTTTTCTAAGTGTTAAGAGAATTATTCGTGGGAGAAAACACATGACATAAACAAATAAGACGTTAAAACAAACGTATATACTTAACAAGAAAAATTACACATTTATATGTATGTACGCTCGTCTCGGCAAAATTCTAGTATATCTACTTAATGGGAAAGTAGATATGTGGGAAGGAAAGCCGCGACGAGAAGACAAAGATATATATATGTGTATGTCGTACCAACGAGATCCTAGTATATTTATTTGAATGGGAAAATAAATATACGGTATGGTGAGTTGAATCGGACGTTAAGAATATACAATCGAACGACAAGATCTTAGCATATTTGTTTAAATGGGAAAAACAAATGTGTGGCAAAGTGAGTCGGGTCGAGCATTGAAATATATATTATATCGAGCGATGCGATCTTAAGTATAATTATTTAAATGGGAAGATAATTATATGTTAAGTGAAGTCGAGTCGATGATAATAAGATACAAGTTATGGAAATATTAACAAGAGTAATATATAACTTGTAACACAAAGGGTAATGTAACGCCAACGAAACCTAGGGTACGCGCTTAATTAAACGGGATTTGGAATAACTTGTGGTCGGGAGTTGGGTGTACAACTTGCCAAGGCACATGCACTATAGGAATAGTGACTTATACGTCTAGGACGTTTGTAGGTGCGAGACCCTCTATGCTATCTACCTAGTGAGCCAGACAGTGTTCAGGTGAGTTTCACGGCCCCATTTTACTGTTTTAACTGGGGGAAAGATATGTTGTCAAACGTTGTCACATGTTGAAATGTTTTCAAAGGTTAAAATGTGATAAGTGGTATGATGAGTACTTGAGCAGTGATCGCCACTCGGGGTTGAGTCCTCTCTTCCGTAATCATTAATTCAGGGAAATGAAATCGAAAGAATATTTGGATAGTACTATTGGTGCCTGACAAGGCCCACCCCTAATCGATAGCGTCGATTATGCATTAGGTTATGCCTGGGGTGCATATATTCCGAACTTAAGTCGTTGGGTTCCGAGGAACGACTTGGAGCGGGGCATTATTATTAGTCTTGGTTTGGTTATGGGGCTCAAGGGATTGCTCATCATTATAGTTTGTAGGAGCTAGCTACTCCTTACAAAGGCCACAAGTTGTGCAGGTTTCGCACATGTTGTAAAAACGGAATATCGATCGACAAGATCCTAGTATAATTACTTAATGGGAAAGTAATTATACGGTACAGTGAGTCGAGTCGATGGTTGTGAAAATGTTGCTGTTATGAAACTAAAACCTGTGAACTCACCAATATTTTATATATTGACGTCTTTTTAAACATATCTTTCAGGTAACTAAGTGCTGAATAGATATGGGGCTAGTGCGGTGGAATTTGGGATGTCGTATACTGGTCGGGATTTCATTCATTGTTACCTTCGGGTTGGAACATAAACGGAAATACCCACATTGAAACTTAATGTTCATCGTGTTAAGTAATGCCTTGTGCAATATTGTAATGAGATACTCATTTCCGACATTCTAATAAATTGATCTTTTCTAATTAAATATAGTTTGTGTTAATCTTGACTTTGATATACTTTCGAGCGTTGCGCCACGTGTTTCCGCCATTGGCGTGGTGTGACACTCAGAATAAACAGTGAGATTACCCGCAGCTACCAACCCCGCAATCTCCGGCACCAACCCAGCGACATAGTGTTCAATCCTTCGGTATTCTGGTGCGTGCAAATCAGGGCACAACACCGCCAACTCATTGTGCCTAGCAGTGTAAGCTTCAATCTCAGACCCCACCATCTTATGATTCCATACTTCGTGCTCAAGTTTCTGGATCTCATCCCTCGGACAGTACTCGTTTTTCAACAACTGAATGAACTCTGTCCAGGGCATAGCGTGGGCTTCCCCAATACCCATAGTCTGGGTGGTGGAGTTCCACCAAGTCAGAGCTTGACCCTCTAGGGTCGCAGAAGCATATTTCACCCGGTCGCCTTTCGGGCAGCTGCACATTGAGAAAACCGATTCAATTTTCTCCAGCCAACGGAGCAGTCCAACTGCCCCTTCAGTGCCACTAAAGTTGTGGGGCTTGCAATCCATAAACTTTTTGTAAGAGCACTGGGGTGGAGGAGGATTGACAGCACCACCTGGAACAGACACCCAGGTGAAAATCAAGAAAAGGTACAGTACCCCGGAACAAGATAGGATAGGTGAGAATCGACGTACCACCCATAGCATTATGAGCGGCTTGGAATGCAGCCAAAGCAATATTCACATGCTGCTGCATCAGGTTATCCAACTCCGCTTGGGTCATATTAATGTTCCCACGGCCACCGCCGCCACCACGGCCGCCAGCACGACCGCCAGCACGGCCGCCTCTGCGACCTCCACGAGCTCCCGACATCTTCTGTCACAACATGAAACAAAAGATTTAGGCTTGCCTGTGGTATAACCCATTAGGAATTTTAAGAAACTAGACCGAGCCCAGTTCGGGTCCATCCATTCAAGCCCAAAGTCCGCCAAGGATCCCATGCATCACAGTTTATAATCTCATGTGCACCCGACATGATAAACTGTTCTACATGGTCCTCCAGGCGTGCTTTAAGTTTGAAGTTCAAGTCACCGAACACTAGCGCCCAATCATGGTATTATCATAAGTATAAATACAAGATAGTATGCATAAGAACAAGCGTGTCCATTAGGGCATAGAAGGGAGATGTCCGAATCCCTGGACAGACCTCAAGAGTACGCCGAAGCTACCCCAATGTACACCGCCGCCAAGAAAGTTCAATAGTATATCGTGTGCCGTCGAATTATAGTAAGGATGAGTCAAGAAATGGGATGATAAAGAGTAAACAGATGATGTAGCGTAGAAGATGATGACACCGACACCCCCGACTAGTCATGTTGTTACCCACTTGTTAAGACTCGACTATCTGTGACCGTCTAGTGTGTGCGACTCAGTTATAGACTAGACTCTACATGCAGTCCTAGTTCACTATAACCGTTGGCTCTGATACCAATCTGTCACACCCTCAAATTCCACGTGCGGGGTTTTACCGCGAGGCGCGTGACACACCAGGATCTCAGTCAACGATCACAATAAACATACAACAAACATGCATTCATATATATTTTTAAAACCAAAATATCATGCTTTGAGCCGTAAACCAGCAGCGGAAGCATTCTTGTTTACAGCCAAAAGACATATCATTGTTTACAAAACATTGTTTAATACGCTTCAAAATATTAGACGCTGTGCATGACTCCGTGCGCCTAGCCCATTGACTGCTACCTTAGCGACCTGAGAAAACATGCCAAAAATGTCAACATATAATGCTGGTGAGTTCACAGGTTTTCTTTTATAAAGTGTTGTTATAAGTTGTGAAGATCATATCCGTTACTACTAGGTTATAAGAACGTTAGCTAGACGTTAAGTGTTTGTTTACTACTGCGGTTGGGAACCCATTACTATACGTTTATAAGTTGTTGAAGCTTGCCCAGCAGTTTTGGCTATAACCGATGCCTCGGCGAGCCAGTAATAAGAGACAATATGCACCCGCCTAGCCCAGCCGTCGAGTGGGGTTTGTGAGGCCCAATAGATCTATCCACATTTCCCCCGTTGTGCATCCCCGCACATTCATGGTTCCCCCCTGGGACTTTCCATAAAAAGCCGCATAGTATATGTAAAGTAACCATAGTATAACCTGATCTTTAATAAGTAAGTAAGTAGCATGTTTCTCCCCCGAAAGTAAAATGGTAAAAGTGGGGCTGTGAAACTCACCTCGGATTGCGTTACTTGAAAACAGTTAAGTAATTATATTATGATAACCCCAAATAGCGGCGACCTATCATAAGATGTGTATAAGTATCGGACTAATAACCCGCAGGCTAACTAGTCCCCGAATGTCCAGACCGTGACCATAAACGTTTGAAAACATCTTTAACTGTTAAACCGACCGTGCCAGACAAGACCCGACATCCCATTGGTGACCCGACATCCCACGTGGTAGGTAAATACAAGACATCATGCAACATATGCAATTAAACACTTAATACGCGCAATAGTTCACCTAGTCTAGCATAATGTCCGATTAACGCATAATCAGGTCCGAACACGTTTTACTAAGTCATTGGGTGTATCCCGGGGTTCCTATCATGTTCCTAGGTGTCAAATCATGTTCCGGGATGTCAAAACGCGTTTACGACAGCAGTACACGCGATTAGGAAACCTTCATGCAATTAGGAAAAGTCAACTAGTGAGTAGGAGGGAGTATATAGGCGAGTAGGGCCTATTCGCATGAAGCTTTAGGCGAGTAGGCTCCTACTCGCATGAAGCTTCAGGCGAGTAGGCTCCTACTCGCATGAAGCTTCAGGCGAGTAGGGCCCTATTCGCCTAATGCACTGCTGTTGCGCGTTTTCGCGCGTTAAACCCTCCAAATCAGATCCGAAACATGTAAAAACACCCAATATCAAAACTAAACTATTAACCAACCCTTTCCAAGCAAAAACCCCCAATTTATCTCTGCTCTAACGGGCTCGGTGCGATTATTTCCAAAAATGGCAAATACTAGGTTTCATTAACTAACCTTATCTTTCCCTATATGGAAACAATCAGATTTCATCTCCTACAAGTTGCAATTCATCATCTCTATGTTATATCATCATCTTAACATGATTTCTAACCATAAACAAGCAATGAATCACATCATACATCCTATTCTTCAAGAATTACCCAAATGGGTCAAAATGCATACTTGCACCTAATCATCGTAACAAGGGCTTAAACTCATAGATAATCATCCTAACAACACCTACACATCAGAAGTACAACAAATTCATGGAAACATTCATGTTATAATCACCAACAATCATCATATGCACAAATACTTCACATATAGCAAGTATTATGGTGTAGACTTGTTTTAGAACTCTTTTCAAAGGGCTTTAAAGACACAAACTTAGCAAAACAAGGTCTGGACTTTTGGGGAACTAAAACAACAACTTTACAAAGGTGTAGGATGAAGAACACACCTTGGATGTTATCAAAGAGGGTGTATAAGCTTGGTGATGGTGTGTTTTGAGGCAAAGCAAGCTCTAGAGGTGTTTCAAGGTGTGTGGGAGGCTTAGGATCAGTTAGGGTTGCACAAATGGTGTTTGGGGAGTTAAGGGTTCTATTTATAGGTGTTTTGACCCGTGCACAACCCTTTAAGCGAGTAGAAGACCAGATTAGGCGAGTAGGGATCCTACTCGCCTATACTCATGCGAGTAGGGATCCTACTCGCCCCAAACCTCCCTCTACTCGCCTCAGAAGTGGCGATTAGGAGCTCCCCAGACTCCTAATCGCCTATAGGGTGCTGGAATGGGTTTTTGGCGCGTTAAACACTATTTTAACACATATAAACACGTATTCATATACCGACAAGTCAAATAATGATTTCAAACATATAATGCATGATAACTAACACGTTTACATCTGTTCACCAATTCCGGGACTCGAGACTCGTGTGTGCGTTAAACCCGGAGATTCTACGAATCACCAATCCTTGTACACATGGTTATGGACCGACTCCCGATGATCCCGTGGATCATCGTAACGACTCCCGATGATTCCCAGAATCATCGTACCGACTCGACTGACCCCGTTAAGTACGTAATATGTATGACTCGCTAAGGTAGACTTACTAGTTTAGTCAACGTTACTAACCTGAGTTTGCCGGGTGTCACACTACTGCTGCGCGCTGTTGTGTAAACAGCCGAACCACCTTTTTCTCCTTTGTTTGACCTCATATTGATCGCAGAAAAGGAAACAATTGACCGATTAAATTCGCCTAATGATTTACACCTCATTTTCGCATCCAATCCATCCATGTTTACTATATATACAATTGTTATGGAGTTTATTACTCGACATTGACCAAGTCATGGTCAAAGATTAAAAACCTTCTAATTATACGAACACACTATAAATTAAACATGTTTCCTCAGTTGTTAAGCACCGAAAAATTGAACCCCATCCTCAATTTCTGATAAAACTTTCGCATCAACCTAGAAGCGTGATCGGTAGACTTTTCGTTTGACCGGACCCATCGTGCATCATCAAGCTCTGTAAGTGTCGATTGATTAAACGTTTTTATTTCTTATGTTGGTCTGAACAAAACCCCTATGAATCCAGGGGCTATCATTTAGAAATTAGTTCGATTGGATTGGCTAGGGTTTATAGATTGGAATTGGGGAAGATAACACTGTGCAATAATCATACTTATTTATTATAAACTGAAAGTAATCACCAACTGACCTATAGATCAGTTGGTGATGCCTTGCTGTTTTAAACACACTGAATCTATGGAGGGACTGGAGTTCGAGCCTTGCACACAACACAATATTTTTTTTAACCTTTTTGTTTATATATTTAATCTACTAATCTTTTAAAATAGTTTTTAAATACTAAAAGTGGGTTATAAATTCTACAAAAATTACTGTATGATCTTCTAATAGTAAAGTTCATTTTACAATTTTTAGTTTTTCAAAAATAATTTATTTAATATATATTATAAATATTACAAGTTTATTCATTTAAAATTATAAAATTTAATAAAAATATCTAAACGATTTTATTAAATCTCACAAAAATTATTATAAACTTGTACATCCTTAAACATTTCAGAAATTATTTTTAATTCAGAAAAACCGTGCATTTCATATTTTTAATTAATTTTTGTTATTTTAATCATAAATAATTCATAATAAATTCATTTTTCAACATTTTTGTACCAAAATTTTAAATAAATTATTTCTATTCATTTGGAACTGAAATACAATTTTTAATTCTGAAATTCTTTAATTTTAATATTTTTAGATATTAAAGTCATATTTTGACAATTTAAAATAATTAGATTAAATATTCTATTTTCAAGAAAATAATTTTATAAAAATTATTTTCATACTCAAAATCTTATGTTGTGACTATATTCAACTTAAAATTTTACAAAGAGACTTTTATTTATTTATTTATTAAATTTCTTATATTTAATAAACAATTTGTTTATTAATCAAATAAACGTTTATCCCCAATTCGAAGCCCTAAAAAATACTTTTAAACTAGATAGACTTAGACTCATTTGCTACATTGTACATAGGGTGATACTTGACAACGTTGGAATACACTTATTCAATTATACAAGACTTAACACCTTGCTAAGCTGAGTATTACTTATCCCCTTTTTCCGCTTTTACAACTTTTGGGGTGAGTCATGCACAAGTATACAAAACTTTCGTATTCATTTACACATACATTTTATTCATTTACAATTCATATATGTGTCTTGTTTATCTTTGTGCTTATGCTTGAACATGAACGTAGCTTACATACAAAATCATACATTTAGACATAACTTATGTTATGGTGCTCTTTACACTCAGACGTAACTTATGTTACGGTGCTCATTTAGACATAACTTTGTGTTATGGTGCTGTTTTAGACTCACACGTGTTGAGGTGCTCATTATCAATTACATTGTACAAACTTTATATTTGATCTTTGTCTTGTTTGGTTACTTGCGTGTTTACATAATGCCTTGGTGATGCTAGACACATGAATTGTACTACTTTTCAAACTTATACTATATGTACAAATCTAAGTAGTACTCACCAACATCATATGTTGACAAAATTATTTTCGTGCATGTTTCAGGATAAGCTGCTTGACGCTTCACATAGGACCTTGGACTTAGATTAAATCAATCAATTATCTTTATTTATATTGTCTTGTATTCAATTTCACATGTTGTAAAACAATATTCAATAATAAAATATTTACATTTTAGTACCATGAGCTTTTGAACAATCGTCACTACGTGGCACCTCGATGATTCCGCCATCGGTTGGGGTGTTACAGATTGGTATCAGAGCCATGGTTATAGGGAACTAGGTTATTAGATAAAATGGCCTAGACTATAACCGAACTTCAACTTTCATGCCTAATATTTCCTAAAATACCTTACCCCTCATTTCCTTCTACTTTTCTACCTCTATCTTTCCCTTCTACTCTATTTCTTCTCATCTTTCATCATGGTGCATAGAGATGGTGTCCCACAGGGAGTGGAAAGTTTACATCAATCATGGAACTGGAGCAGTACCTTTCATGAAGACACTCTTAGGCATAATGCCTACTCTTATTTTTGCTCCTTCAAAGATGTTGAACTTTAATGAGTGTGATAAGGACACGTGCAATCTGGAAGGGTGGATGCCTGTACACTGGGTTTTCTGGCATAGGCAAGCATAGCGCATAAATCCATTTACGGACCTGTTATGCTTACCTGGGGATTCCTGGAGTGAGTGTCCACTTATAGGCTAAAGCATGTCTTCTTTAATCACCATTGGGTTCAATTCCTTTGAAAAGTCAACGTTCTTGTTGGGCTTTACAGCTAGACAAGGGCACTCCAAGTATTTTATGCAAGCTTTTCAATAACACCCTCTCGTTTCATATACAATATTTGTATTCCATGATTTTCATATATTGCTTACAAAGTTCATACTTTCATAATCATCTGTACGGTTATACACTTACACATTCTAATCTCATGATTATTCATTGACTGCCTCATAGATGTCTGCTCGCCGCATGCTCCGTGTTTCCAGCCAACGCCCTGTTCGTGCTTCTGGACAACGTTCTGATCGTCGCCTTGCATCTTTAGTCGCTGAGCAAATTGCTGCAGTAATTCCAAACCTTGTCAGTGAGATAACCCAGAATAGTAACAGTGCCAACACAGGGAGTACGACTCAATTTCGGTGCACTTTCAAACACTTTAACTCCTATAACCCCACAAAATTCACTGGTGAGGAGGGTGCTACTGGCCTCCTCCAATGGTTTGAAAGCATGGAGAGTACTTTTGTGAACAGTGAATGTCCTGATGAACTCCGCGTTCGCTATGCTACTAGTGTCCTTCAAAAGGGGGCGCTAACCTGGTGGAATGGCGAAAAGCACAATCGAGGAGCTGATGTTGCTTTATCTTTATCTTGGGCTGAGGTTAAGGAACTCATGATCGCCAAATTCTGACCTAGGAACGAAATCAGGAAACTAGAGGAAGAGTTCCATGGGTTGAAACAAGACAGTGGTGAGAATCTTGCGTATAATACTCGATATCACGAACTTAGCATACTGGTTCCACACATGGTCACCCCGGTCTCTCGAGCAATCGAGAAATATATCGAGGGATTACCAGACCTGATTCAAGACGTTGTCACTGGAGGAAAAGCCACTACGGTAGAAGAAGCCATCCAGCTTGCAGCCACTTTAACACACAAACACGTAAGGAAAGGAAACTTGGTTAGAAAGGGCACCAAGACGTCTACTGAGAAAACCACCAATGCTGTTGAACAATCTAAGACTGTCTTAGCAAAGGCCGCCACTACTGCTTCGAACTCTAAGAAACGAATGGGCGATAATCAGAACCATGCTGTTGTGGATCCTGTGACTCAACCCCCTATCAAGAAAGCCTACACGGGAATCCATCCTCAATGCAACACTTGCAAGTATCATCACCCTGCAAATCTTCCATTCCGTCAATGCACTAGATGTGGAAGATTTGGACACTTTGTTACCACTTGTCGAGTAATGGTTGGGACACAGAGTAATCATCAAACAGCTGCCCAGGAACCACTACAGATTACTAACGGTCGGGCATGTTATCATTGTAGAGACCCTAACCACATGCGACCTCAATGCCCTAAATTGAATAATGTAAACCTGGTGGCACATGGACGAGCTTTCAATAACAATATCAACGAAGCAAACGGTCAGGATGGCGTTAATCCCACTGGTTAAGCCATGGATGGAATCTTCCTAAGACTCGAGAATCCAATACTTGTGTTTTCATTTTCTTGATCCCATTACCACTTTGTACCCAATGTTGTCGCACTCATTAGCATATAACATCTAGAGATTTCCTTGCATACTATTATGTACGAACACATATTGGGGATTTATCATATTGGTTACGTTTATTTTAATCGTACAAGACTCTACCTTACATTTATTTGAAACGTTTGGACTTGATACTTGATCTTACAGAGCTTTTCTAAGAAAACATCATTGCTTATTATATGAAACTTGATTTTTCCCTTAATTTGACTATCCATTGAACATTTAATTATTCATGATACTCGTAAACTATTTCTATAGGCCACTAAGATAACACTTACACTTAATGGTTGTAATACTTACAAACTTGCTTGCGTGTGTGTATTATCCACGCAACTCAGATAAACATTTCATTTAAAGGGCTCCTCGGACGAGTGGTAGCCCATACTTAAATACTGTTATGCTTACAAGTCGTTGCAAACCAATGCAATTGACCTTATTATTTCATAGCCTCATTTCATTGATAAACGTGTTGTTGCGTCATCTTCTTGTGAAACTTAATTGCTTTAATGTGTGTTAGATTAGGATCATAGAAGGACATAAAACCCTAATGTAAGGTAAATTGATGATTCCGGTCTGGAACGTAATCATGAATTTACAGGTGCATTAGGGTAGTGTGAAATTCTATTAGAGTTTTTGGTAGACGTCCAGTACGTTTTCAAGGTATCAAAGGTGTGGTGGGTTAGCTGCGGTACACCCTGTATACAAACACTAATGATGCATTGAAAGTGAGACTGGAAGTCGGACCAGGAACAACTCTAGTTACTTGGTAGTTCATTTAGTCTTTCTATAGTCAATCAACTCATGCAATTATTTTAGGAGTCCTAAAACTTGAAGTTTAGTGTTTTATTCTCCTTATTGTTCGAGACGAACCTAATCCAATCCTTAACTCACATCTATCAAACCTCTTATCCAAATCATTCGAAACAATTCACTCTGTTTTCCAAACTATAGTTATCTTAATTTTTACCCAAACATCCATAACCCTATGTTTCTAATAACTTCGGGACGAAGTTTCTAAAAGTAGGGGATGCTGTGACATCCGTCACTTTTCTTTTTTTTATTTATAATAATAATAATAATAGTAATAATAATAATAATAATAAAAAATAAAATTCAGATTTTATATAGTCATTTTGTATATATTCTTTTTCTTATCATCTCTAAACCTTAAGCCCATAACAACAAACCCAACCATTTCTTCTTTTGTGTATTTCTGAAGCCCACCTGATCCTCCTAGTCCGGCCCAGATCAGAACCGGCCCAACACATCAGGCCCAAACCCCCCTCCTTTCTCCCCCTCTACTGTTTAAAAAAAAAAAGAAATGATCTGGACGGGAATCGAACCCGCGTCCAGACCCGGTTCGAACACACCCACACCTTTCCAACACCAACTGAGCTAAGGTTCATATTTGATACAATCCCTGTGCGATTTATATAAAAGGGCTTCCAGAAACAGATTTATTCATCTGCTACTGCTATGCGCTGCTGTGTAAACAGCCGAACCACCTTTTTCTCCTTTGTTTGACCTCAGATTGATCGCAGAAAAGGAAACAATTGACCGATTAAATTCGCCTAATGATTTACACCTCATTTTCGCGTCCAATCCATCCATGTTTACTATATATACAATTGTTATGGAGTTTATTACTCGACTTTGACCAAGTCATGGTCAAAGATTTAAAACCTTCTAATTATACGAACACACTATAAATTAAACATGTTTCCTTAGTTGTTAAGCACCGACAAATTGAACCCCATCCTCAATTTCTGATAAAACCTTCGCATCAACCTAGAAGCGTGATCGGTAGACTTTTCGTTTGACCGGACCCATCGTGCATCATCAAGCTCTGTAAGTGTCGATTGATTGAACGTTTTTATTTCTTATGTTGGTCTGAACAAAACCCCTATGAATCCAGGGGCTATCATTTAGAAATTAGTTCGATTGGATTGGCTAGGGTTTATAGATTGGAATTGGGGAAGATAACACTGTGCAATAATCATACTTATTTATTATAAACTGAAAGTAATCACCAACTGACCTATAGATCAGTTGGTGATGCCTTGCTGTTTTAAACACACTGAATCTGTGGAGGGACTGGAGTTCGAGCCTTGCACACAACACAATATTTTTTTTAACCTTTTTGTTTATATATTTAATCTACTAATCTTTTAAAATAGTTTTTAAATACTAAAAGTGGGTTATAAATTCTACAAAAATTACTGTATGATCTTCTAATAGTAAAGTTCATTTTACAATTTTTAGTTTTTCAAAAATAATTTATTTAATATATATTATAAATATTACAAGTTTATTCATTTAAAATTATAAAATTTAATAAAAATATCTAAACGATTTTATTATATCTCACAAAAATTATTCTAAACTTGTACATCCTTAAACATTTCAGAAATTATTTTTAATTCAGAAAAACCATGCATTTCATATTTTTAATTAATTTTTGTTATTTTAATCATAAATAATTCATAATAAATTCATTTTTCAACATTTTTGTACCAAAATTTTACATAAATTATTTCTATTCATTTGGAACTGAAATACAATTTTTAATTCAGAAATTTTTTAGTTTTAATATTTTTAGATATTAAAGTCATATTTTGACAATTTAAAATAATTAGATTAAATATTCTATTTTCAAGAAAATAATTTTATAAAAATTATTTTCATACTCAAAATCTTATGTTGTGACTATATTCAACTTAAAATTTTACAAAGAGACTTTTATTTATTTATTTATTAAATTTCTTATATTTAATAAACAATTTGTTTATTAATCAAATAAACGTTTATCCCCAATTCGAAGCCCTAGAAAATATTTATAGACTAGATAGACTTAGACTCATTTGCTACATTGTACATAGGGTGATACTTGACAACGTTGGAATACACTTATTCAATTATACAAGACTTAACACCTTGCTAAGGTGAGTATTACTTATCCCCTTTTTCCGCTTTTACAACTTTTGGGGTGAGTCATGCACAAGTATACAAAACATTCGTATTCATTTACACATACATTTTATTCATTTACGATTCATATACGTGTCTTGTTTATCTTTGTGCTTATGCTTGAACATGAACGTAGCTTACATACAAAATCATACATTTAGACATAACTTATGTTATGGTGCTCTTTACACTCAGACGTAACTTATGTTACAGTGCTCATTTAGACATAACTTTGTGTTATGGTGCTCTTTTAGACTCACACGTGTTGAGGTGCTCATTATCAATTACATTGTACAAACTTTATATTTGATCTTTGTCTTGTTTGGTTACTTGCGTGTTTACATAATGCCTTGGTGATGCTAGACACATGAATTGTACTACTTTTCAAACTTATACTATATGTACAAATCTAAGTAGTACTCACCAACATCATATGTTGACAAAATTATTTTCGTGCATGTTTCAGGATAAGCTGCTTGACGCTTCACATAGGACCTTGGACTTAGATTAAATCAATCAATTATCTTTATTTATATTGTCTTGTATTTAATTTCACATGTTGTAAAACAATATTCAATAATCAAATATTTACATTTTAGTACCATGAGCTTTTGAACAATCGTCACTACGTGGCACCTCGATGATTCCGCCATCGGTTGGGGTGTTACACAAGCTCTTCACCCATCCTCTTGCTACAATCTCAGTAGAGTTTAGAATGCTTTTGAGAACAACTTCATCTCCCACCTAGATTTTAGTTTTCAACAAACATATATCAAATTCTAGTCACAATAGTACAAGTAACATTTCACAAAAAATAATAATAAAGATTTATATAGAAAAATACCCGTAAACTTGGAGGTCCATTGGTTGCAATAGGGAAATGTGGTGATGTAAGAGGTGGAACACTAGGACCATCCCTACACCCTTTAATCTCCGATACATGGGCTTGTAGCCGGACCACGGTACTATTAAGTTCTTCACATTTAGACTTCAATTGGAAGTTTTCTCTACGACATGTTGAACGACTTGGGGTTACACCCCAAACATCAGAAGCACGAACACCCAAACCATACATGACTGCATCACCATTTCGATCTTTCCCCATTACTTTAGAAAAACATCATCTGGTCCAGGCTTATCGATCGAACCATCAGGAAGATTAGAACTAAGTTGTTGCATCTGTGCCTGTATTAGATATAGTATCAAAAATAAGATATGTATTTTTAACAACATCAAGAACATAAAGAAAAGATATGTATATGAATATATAAGATATTACTTACAGTTGCATTTGCAGCTTCCACATTTTTTGTAGTTCCATTTTTGGAGAAACATGTACGAAACATTTCCAATCGACTTGGATCTTGTCCCAAATATGTCTATTTGAATAAAAAGAAAATAAGTAGTAACAATGGATATCGACATGCTACATTAAGAATTGCACTTTTTCATACAATCACCTTTAGCTCTTCACGAACTCGAGCATAACTTTTTTTACCCGTAACTTGCACCATCTTCTTTTTTTGACTGATTCGGCTTGTTTTTTTCACTTACCATATTCAATAGAAAAATAAAATATCATAATGAGAAATAAACTAATTGTAACATCCCAAATTTTAAGGATTTATATTTGAAGTGTAAGGGTGTTTCATACCTTAGACTTTGTTTTATTCCAATACTTCACAAGTCTCCTCCATTGTTTTTTTTTTTGTTTTTTTTTTTGCACTTGTTTTGGCCTAAAACTTATTTGTTCCTGAAGTGACAAAGATGGATCATAGTAGCGTTCCTTAACTCTTGCCCTCCAGTTCTTAACCTTCTTCCCAAATGATTGCAATATCCAGCCTTTAGCATCTTCTGGAATATCAAATTTTGTCTAAAAATGGAACATGTCACATTAGAAAACAAATACTTTAGTCATTCATTAACAAACATATTTTTAATTATGCACCTTTATGAAGTCGAGCAACGTTTGTTTTTCGGTGTCCTTAACTTTATTCCATGGTTTATAAATCGGACAGTACTTTCCACTCCTTGAAAGGGTTCCCATGAAATGGGTTAGTTTACTACTTTTGTCACGAATAGGTTGTCCAAGTTCATTAATTAAAATAGGAATTCTATCCCCTTTTTCTTGGGCCCAAACTTCTGGCATACTCGTAGGTCCTCTCACTCTTTTACGTACATTTCGAACTACAAAAAGTGAACATGATTTACAATGTACATGTATACATTAAAAATACTATATAAATTCAAAGGCAATATATATATATATATTAAGTCTGTACGTTTTCTTAGTTTTATTATAGTTTCTTATATAGGGTTGAGTTATTCTACAAAGGATACAAAAAATGAGAAGGGTGAGAAGGATATAAAAAACACAATAAATCATGAAATATGACACAATGAGCCACAAAATATAACACAATGCCAAAAAATATAACACAATGTTGAAGAAAAAAGACACAATGAATTGAAAAAATGACACAGTGGTGAAAATAAGAAAAAGACACAATAGTATATAAAAGAGACAATGATATAATGCATATTCTAAAAACTACAAGCTAAAACTCCAAAAAAACAAAGACCTAAAAACTAACGTCGTAGGGTTCGATAAGACGATTCCAATGTCGCTTGAATGGGTTCAATCGGAGTTCGTTTGATACCCTTCCTACGACTTCCTATTTTTCTTTCACTATGTATTTGATCCTAACCCTTCTTATATATTCATCATGTGTCACAATATATGTATTGAGAAACAAAAAAAAAATGAAGCAATCAAGTAAATTAGATAAACCTGCTTCATTTTCTGGTTGTGGAACTTCA
This sequence comes from Ambrosia x helenae, assembly GCA_030844895.1. Taxonomy (NCBI): domain Eukaryota; kingdom Viridiplantae; phylum Streptophyta; class Magnoliopsida; order Asterales; family Asteraceae; genus Ambrosia; species Ambrosia x helenae. The sequence goes on along the minus strand of CM061227.1, from coordinate 61,873,442 downwards.
AACTCTTCATCAACCAGTTCATCGATCTCATTTTCTAAACCATCCATGTGTTTATTTCCATCATCTTCAGCGGCATCTTGTTCTGAATTGATATATATAGTTACAAAAACAGTAAGCATCGAAAACAGTTAATAAAATATTTGAATCAAACTTAATACTAATTGAATACCATATATAAAATATTTGAAAAGAGAAAATATAGGTACCATGAAATATCATGTCATGCTCCCCGTGGTCATCATTGTTGTTGACTGCGAATAACTTTCTTTTAGCTACAATTGATCGCCCTCTCGTGTGGCCGTCGTCAGACTCTGGTACACTACTATTTATTGGCCTCCTTGTGTCAATCACTTGTCCCTTTTGCATATGAGATTTTGCAGATGTTAGCACATGAGAGACATTAGGAGCAATAACTCGTTTCTGTGCTAAATAAGCATATCTGTTCATGGACTGCGGAGCAATGTATCTTGGATGTTTCTGTAAGTCAAACGGTTAGAAAACAAACATAAAGACATTATATTATCCAAATTTGTTATTAGTACCTTTTTAGAGATATTTGTAACAACTTCTTTTAAATAATCTTGCTCAACACCAACATCTTTCTCGCTGGTATCAATTGGTTTCTTTTTATTTTTCTTTGTTTTATCATGCTCTGCTAGACTTTTCAAAGACTTCGCAGTATTTTTCACTCCCAGGGCTTGTAATTTTTTTTCGTTCTCTAGAATATTCAACATTCTACTCTTTTCATAAGCATTCATATGTCTTATGGGGCTTTCGTCTTGCATGCTTTTATCTTCCATTACTAATTTACACAACGAAGAAATTTTTTTTATCATATTGCCCAAAGTCTACAACAAAGAAAAATTCTTATCATATTGCGCAAATTCTTAATTATAACTAAAGCTATAGAATTTAGTCCACTGGACAAGAATGACATCCGATTCTATTATAGAAGTCTACAACTCTTTTTTATAAAACACGACATAGACACAAAACAGTCAAAACACCTGAAAAGTCTTACCCAGAACAAAATAAACATCAACTACATACGTGTTAAACTCAACTAATTATTAATCTTTTTGTTATAAAAACACGACATAGACACATAACTTTTATACCAACTTTTGACTTTTTGACCATATTATAATAAAATAATACTAGTAATCTTCTTCTTGAATGTTCTTTTTCCTCGATATGACCTGATCTGTGTTAGAGCTCAAGAAACCAAAAAAGCCACAGTGATTCCATCTATCTTTTTTCTTCTTTCACTTAATATTCTATATGATATACTTCACTAAAAATGCTATCCTGCAAAAACTCAAGGTCCTCCGATTAAAAGAAACTTGCAGATTTACAGTCACTCGCCGGTGACCCTCCGGCTGGACGGTGGGCACCGGCCCACCATACTCGAAGAGTAAATCCACCACAGGACGTTGGTAAAGGCTGTTGGTCATGACGGTGGTTGTTCCAAGTTCCGACCACCTAGAGACATGGTCGAAGCTCCGCAGGGATAAACAAGTCTGAATGGTCCAACACCGAGTGGGTTACATATCAATTCCGATGATATGGAGCCATGATGGTGCGTACAGTTAGGTAATCTATTATTATTATTATTATTATTATTATTATAAACACCAAAAAGTGGCCTAATAATGTGTTAATAATTCCAAATTCTTTAAAGTTCGTTATTGTGTTTTCTATAATTATTGATAAGATCTAGGAGACTAGTTGTTCTGTGCAAAATTTCGTAAACAGATAAAAAAGGAATCAGAGGTAGAAGAACACAAACATAATCAGATAGAAAATATGAATAACCAGACACAAACTGTAACACCCCAACCGATGGCGGATAGTGATGATTGTTCAATAGCTCATGGTACTAAATGGAAGTTGAATATTACTAAAAAAATTTACAATTTGTTATACAATTTAATATTTACATAAGCTTGATATACATAAACTAGGTCCAAAGCTCCTATGTGATCCAAGACTTGTACAACTTTCAATAGCAAATAAACTTGAAACATGTTAAGTTGGAAAGATGGGGGGTCAACTATAAATAGTTGGTGAGAATACATAGGTTTTGCATATAGTTGAAAACAACACGTTGCATAACAATTTTAGTTGAAGTATAATAATGAGTAATGATAGAATATGAGTCCGACATGTAACAATGCGTCTTTTGTACAATCAAACCTTGTGTCAACTGAGACCTAACTCGCAAGTTAGTAAAAATTTAATTGTTATCGATCATCCCTGAATTTATGCGGGGGGATGGGTTTGTCAGACCTATAGCGCTATAATCTAAACAGGCGGCTTGATCAATGTTAATGATTGTACTGTGTCTTTTTGTTACCGTCAAACGATAGAATGAGTAAATGATAGTATAATTGGATCACAAGTTTCAACAATGTAAGAATGTGTAAATGATAGTGTATAAAATGTTTAAACATGTTTCACCCCAAAATGTAAAACAGAAAAAAAGGGCTATGTAAACTCACCTGATGGAGTGCTAAGATGATCCACACAAAAGTAGGCAAACCTAAAATTTTATCTTTATCATTAAATTTACGTAACATAAATTTTAGTTTCATTGATCTTCGGCGATGGGGACTTTTAAGATACTTGAACAATTATCGTAATGTAATAAGAAAAGTTTATCGTTGTGTACTGCATAGCGTATTTTCGAAAAGTTAGAGTTTTAAAATTTGGTTAACACAGTTTCATTAAGATAGTAAGAATATAAAACAAATTATACATAACCTTCTTAACTACCAAGATATCCATAAAAACACTTGTATGTAATTCTTACACCACACCAAAAACTATTGTTTACAAACTTTTATTAAATCTAGATATTCAAAATAGAACATGTCTTATTTTCGTATATTGGAAACTACATTAGAAACAGTATATATATAAATCTTATTTCACTATCAAACGTAACTACTTAAAATAAACACTTAGATTATTAGGTTGGCATTCTTTTAAAATTTTGGAATCAAATTTGCAAATAGAAAATGGATATTTCCTTCAATTTTGACTACATAAATAAACTACTAAACACTCAATCGTTAAGCTGATAAAGATACGAACCATACTAGACTTGAAAAAAAAATATTTATCATAAAAAGTCCGTCGTCGCCGAAGTTATCAAAGCGAAACCAAAAATTTGTAAACTATTTTCATATTGGAACATGGTTCGGTTTGCTTACTTGATTAGCGAAACATCATGAAACAAAATAGATTAGACGATGCAGCTACGTGCGAAATTTGGTGATGGGCTATTGATTTGCGCAAGGCTTCTATGGTGGCAGCGGAGGTCGTTTGGGTTTGGTCAGAAGTGAGGGTGAGTCATGGCTGGAAATTTTCTAGTTAAAGTGATGGTGAGGTGGTCATGTTTGTTTCAAATCAAGAGGAGCTAACTTATATAAGATACCAACACCCGTTTTTTTTTTATATTTGGAAACTTCCGTGATTTCGACTCAATGATTAGGACACAGTTAAGGAAGGTATGAAAGTTGTATACACTTAATTTGGTTACACCAATTATGCTATGAGCTTAGGAGTTATGATGGCAAGATTTGGTGAACTTATTTGAAACTTTGACCGATTCCATTACGCGTTTAACAAAATTTCCGGTATTACCAATTTCATCGGTGATTGGAGAGGGTGACAAACTCAAGCGGGAATGGGTGTTGAGGTTTGAATGTACAGGAATGGTGTTTATCCATTTCATTAGTTTACTAAAATGTGTATATATATTTTTTTTTACACATATTATAAACCTTATAGTCCAAGAAAAATAAAACTATCTTACAACTAAAAATAACTATGAGAGCTTAAAAGCCTTTACAGGTTTAGATATCAAAACTTTTAATTCTTACAAATTTTAATGAGCAATGTATTCCTTTGTAAAATTTAGAAAGAAAAATATAATACTTATATGTGTATATATCGTATTAAATAGAACCAAATGAAATCTCCTACAATTTTATATAAGCTTGAATACAAACTCCAAATATTTATATATTTTATGAAAATATATTATTATTAATAATTACCATTATTAATATACATCATTTGTTGTTATACGTATTTTTTTTAATAACATGGAAATTTCACTTGTGTTACACAAACTTACTTTAGAGTAGAATATGAAAACCCTTCAGCCGTCCTACGAAGCTAAGTATTCCTTTCTATCACCATCTTTTGAACCGCTCCTGTAGTTAGGTTTTCCCTTAAACAGAGATTATGTCAGTATTATGATTTAAGTGGGTAATTCAAAAACTTTTAAGCCAAAATGGCCGCTAAACTCCTCTTTTATGAACCGCCCTCTCCCAAATTTTTATTGTTAAAACATGAATCAATTAAAGACGAATTTAGAATTAGAAAATAGAAAACGGACTCCGTGATTGAGGAGATAGGTATAGACAAGTGATGAGGGACACGTGATTGTGATAAGAGTATTAAATAGTTGAGCTAATATATTAGGGGGATAGGGCGCCTACCGAATTGTCCACGGGTACCAACTACTAGCACGGTAACACTGCCGCCACCCACGCTGGTAGTAGTGGTCCTGTGGACCGTTTCGCTGGTTCTGTTTACCGTGCTTGTACCGGTTGTGTTGTTGGTTTTTAAAAAATGCAAATTTTTCAGTTTACCCCGTGTGTTTTAGTGTTTTTTATTTTTACTGTTTGTTTTATATGTATACTGTTTAAATAGATAAAAAAACATAAATCAAAGACATTTCATTAAAACATAAAAATTAAAAATACCTAAAATAAAGAAAAATAAACTTAAGGTTGGCGCAACAAGCGCCATGCCTCGACATTGTCGAATTCTTGGCCGTATCGAGCCTCATACTCATAGTTTGTGAAGCCGATAGCCAACTCGTCATCGAAGTCCGGATCGTCCCTCATCGTTTGCTCGTAGACGGTGGTCCATCTCGCACACTTGATATTGAGATCTTCCCACTTGACTTGGAGATCTCGGATGGTCTTGATGGTGTTGGTGCCCACGTGTTGGATCAAATCGCTAAACACGTGAGCCCAAAACACATCCGGGGGTACTCTTCGCCTTCGTCCCCCGTAGTTCTTGAATTTCGGGGTCGTTTCTGGCGTCCTTGTGGCAAACTACAAGGGCCATTTCTTCCTCTTCGGTCCATGGATTCATTTTTTGTGTTTTTGGTTTTTTAAACAGTGGTAAATTGTCACTTTTAACCCCACGGTTTGATCACTTTATATACAACGACGGTGGCACTGTTAAATTTAATTCACTGACCGTTTGGTTGAGTCAATTCAAATTACTCGACGGTTTCCAAGATAAACAATTAAATTTGGCTGACCGTTTGGTGGGACGGTTGAAATAGTAGAAATAAATGTAAAAAACCGTGTAAAAATGTAAAAAATAAAAAGTTTGGGTATTTAAATGAAAATAAATAAAAGAATCAGTGGAGTGCTGCCTACAAAAACGTGTTTCGGTGAAGTAAATCAGTGAAGTGATGTGGCAAAGCAGAACCTTATGTAACAAACATTATAGGTTATAAATATAACCATGTCTCTAAATGCTCATATTCGCTTCATTGATTCACTTAATCTATCACGACACATCCATTGGATACGTGTTGCTCGTCGAGTGATCATTTAGGATCAAACCTCATTGGCAACATTGTCATATGTGTGGTACTCAGGGCTTAGTGATCTAACACGATTATAGCTAGTTAATGTCACTAGTGGTTGATTGGGATTGTTGTTGTGACTAATTCCTAATCCCCCTATGCATACACCAAAGGGGAAATAAGGGGTGTTCATCTATTCCAAACCGTAAAACCGCCCAAACCGTTCATTGGTTTGGTTTTACGGTTGGTTTTTTTTATTGATCTTTTGGTTGGTCAGTTTCAATATTTTGAAACCGTATCCAACGGTTTGGTTTATGGTTTATAGTACAAACCAACCGTAAAAAACGGACCGGACTGTATGATTTTATTTATTTATTTTAAATATATAATAGTATACAATACATAAATAAAATTAAATATGTAAAGTCTAATTTGTCTAAACTTTTTTAAAATAAACTTTGCCTCATCTATTTTGCACATTTACGTACAATTATCCATCAATACAAGCCTATATTTTTGTTCTATTTTATACTTATGGCAAATAAATTACTCCCGCTTAACTTATACTTTCACAACTCTTTTCAGAAATCTCTGGCTGATGTGTTGCAAAACACATCTCTTTTCCTATGTATTTTGTATTTTATTTGGTCAACTTTTTATTTGTTTCGTGTTGTTTATATTATGTATTTATTTATTTCATTACTTTATAGGTGTTCATGGACGTTGGAGCATAAACGAATAATTTTGGTCAAGCCAAGAACACCCGAGTCGCGAACACCCGGAGCGAGCTTGAAGTATTCTACTAATCTATCTATATATATAAAAGAAAACGTATATGCTGACGTGGCATGCAATGGAGGCCTCAACCTTCTTTTGAGAGTGCCACGTGACATCATAATAGAGAGTTTTTGGTGTTTTTAAATTGTTTCCTTTTTTTAATTAAATTGAGTTATTTTAAGAAAAAAGAATTTAAAAATAAATTTAAATTTTTCTCTCTCATATTTCCTCCCATAATTTTTAAAGGTTTATATCTTTTATATACAGGATTTTTTAAAGAAAAAAAATTACACCAAATTAACGAGCCTTTTATTATCTTTCCAACGAGTACCATAGTGCTATATAAAAAACGAAGAAAAAATCGACTATTTTTTGTGGGGTTTCGTTCATACAGGAAAAAAACACACAAAGTGTTCATGTTATCACGTAAAATTAGATTTTGTGGGAATATGAGTTATTACTGATTAGAATACTATGAACATGCAATGATTGAGAGATTTTGTGGTTAGTTAACTTGAGCCATTTGCAATAGGTTATCACGTAAAATTAGATTTTTCAACCCCGTGATTTATTTTGGGAAAAAAAAATAAAATAACTACCAATTATTTATTTTGGGAAGGAGGCATATTATATCTCAAAAAAGGAAAAACACATTATTAATATATTGTTCACCACTACAATAACTACCAATTTTAAGAAAAAAAAACCATTTTTACTTTAATCTTGACCATCCAAACATGTTGGGATTTTCTGAGATTAAATCTCAGCCGCAATAACATGTTAGTTATTCCATAAATTTGGCGGTTTCTTTTTGTGATGAGCGGTTTGCTGTAGCCCCTTTTATCGCTGAGTTTTCTACCTATCTTCAGTAGGACGTGGGTAAAACTTCCCCTGATTTGTTGCTCCCGCAACAACTGCTTCTGTTATATGTAGACAATTCCAGGGCATAATTGAAGCTTTCATGGTTGTGCGAAAATTCACCCCACCTTATAGATTGCTCCAAGCGGATTCTAAACACTAAAATCAGGGCATCCTCTACTGTTTCACATGGTGCAAGAAATCACCACTCTCCGTCGTCTTCTCGACTGTCCGAATCACGACCAGTGTTGAAAGGATCGCCGACATATCTGGTCTTACGTCAGATGAAGAAGGGGAAAACCCACTTGCGTACTCACAAGCTTTGATGGAGAGAGGATCCAAGGCCTATAAAGAGGAAGATTTTGTTGAAGCCACTGATTGCTTCAGTCGTGCCCTAGAAATCAGGTTAGGGTTTCTTAATTCCTTCGATATTTAGAAAGCTTAATTAGCACAATTAAGTTATTGGGTTTAGTATTAACTGTTAAATTCATTACACAAACTTGAAAAAAAAACATAACTTGAATTGTGGGTCATGTTGATTAGGGCTGCATATTATTGATCCTTATAAACATCAATCCACGTCCTGAATGCATTGATATCGTCACATTAAGGACTCAACTTGTGAATTGGACTTCACTTGATGCATTCCCGCAATGGATCATCTTTAGTAGGTTTCGGGTTTTCTGCATAAATGGTAAATTCCTTTTTTTATGATTCATCTCCTCCATTGTTTCCTTCATAGTTGTATTTGTAATTTCTACCATGTTATCTTTACTTTCTCGCATCATGATTCCAGAAAGATTTTGAAATTGGGTATGTGTGTGGACACACTTATAAAATTCGTAAAGGTATATAAAAAAATTTAAAAGCTTTTAGCGCCCGACTTCAGAATTTGTTGTTGTCAGATGGAAATTTATTGTAGGGCAAATGTCCGACAAGATTCCTGATTGAGATTCGAATTTTGGATGAAGTGCAGCGTTTTTAGAGAATGGAAAATGAAGAGGATCCTTTGAAGCGTTTGTAGATCCTATTGCAGAATTTGTTGAAGTTTTGATTTCGTTTTTCATGACAGTACGAATATGGACCCGTCATCATCTTTCTTCCATGTTTTTTTACGCTGAGGTAAGCTGGTAGTGCAACTATTCATCTAACATTTATGAATAGCAAATTAATTTTTTTTGGCTGATTTTATAAATTGATTCTTATTTTAGATTGAAGAGATTGGATGGAAACATTTGGTGAGGTTGGCACTTGGCAGAAGATATATCTTTTATTACATGTTGTGTTTGTTATGTAAGATCACTTAGCCAATTGTTTAATCTTTCTCTTATATTTAGCTTTCCTCTTTTTAATATATTGCATCGCAAAGAAGGTAAATCGCATTCATCTTTTCCCATTCCTAACATAGGGTTGAAATATTATCAAAACTTATGCTTGTGTTGATGGTTGTGGAATCTAAGTACAAACGAGAAGAAGGTTAAGTGTTTTCATCCTTGACCATTGACTTAGTTTATGGATCCAAAGGTATACTCTTCTTTTTTGCTAGCGATATAAAGCTTCAATTTTTCCGTTGCATTTAATTATTATTTTTGTAATATGGATGAAAACACACACACACACACACACACATATATAGAGGGGGGGGGGGGGGAACAGAGAATCAATTGCTCATCTGGAATTGTCACATAATGGTGTCCGCTTGGGCATGATATCTGTTAAAATAGTTCTTTCTTAAATGACAGTTGTGCATTGCTCTGTAGAAAATCTTCCAGAGGATCACACAATATAGAACATGAAGAAGTTATTGAATTTCTTCACTAATATCGCTTTATTTCTATTCGATTGATTTTAGATTTCTGTTGAAGGTACCGAGAAATTAAACGCAACATAGTTGGAGTTTGCAAAGGACAGAATAACTATGGGTATAAAACATAAACCATGTTCAAATCTGAAGATTAAAAAAGGTAACACTTTATTTCTTTTGATGTCTTTAAATCTTTGGTCCACTATTCTTATTATGATGCATAGGTTTTGATCTCGACCCAATCATATATTAATGGGTTGCATTCTATATCAAATGGGTCAAAGAAAAAGTTTTAGCTGATAAGGAACAAGTCAACAAGGTCAGTAAGATGGCTAGAGGACAATGGTATTTACAAGTATTTACTAATGCTATGTGTCTATATCCTGTTAACGTGTCAAGATTGACAGAATTAAAACAAATGGAAAGTTGAATTGGAATGGGTCATGAAAAAAGATGGGAGGGTTGAGACTGGGCAAAGGGTAACTATAGCAAGGGTGTTTTTACAGGCCAAAATAGTTGAATACCTGGCAGTGATGATGTTTATGCCTGTGGATGATGCATAATAAGTTGCATGTTGTTCTGAGTATGGGGACTTATGCTATACATATGGGATGCCAACTTTTAAGTATAAGTTATAAGTAGATATTTATTTCTAGCTATTAGTGTCTATTGATGATGTCCAAAATAAAATCAAAACATTTATAAAAAGTGTTATGCCTTGCTTTATAAAAAGTGTTATTCCTAGCTTGACCGGTTAAAACCATCTTTATAAATCAGACTCGACTAATTTATTGGATATCTTAAAGTGCGAACAACAAGTTTAGCACTTCAACTTGAAACAGATTAGAATAGATCAAAATATTTCTTAAAATGTAGAGACGCTTTGACAAACTTCAAATGGTTAAATTATTAACATAATTATGTTTTTCTAAAAGGTCCATTTTGACTCGTACCTATTTTGATTAGGGATCCACTTTCAGCCGAATCAAATCGTATTTAATTTGGTCCGTATGACCCATTATCCGAGCCGATCAACCTACTTTGTCAAGCTTAATTTTAATGTTCTACATGGGAGCATATATCTCTAATCTAACTCAAGTAATATAAGTATGTTAACATCTATAACTGTTTAAATATTAATTATCTAACTCATATTTGATAATGTACTCGTGCAGGGTGCCTTATTGGACTACTTATAGAGTTGGACGGATAGAGAAATATGATTCATCTAGAAGGCATAAAATTTTTAAATGTCTGTTTGTGGATACGACAGATAAGAAGTTTTTTTTTATTATTATTAATATATTGTTCCCCACCTATGTAACTATCAATTTTAGACAAAAAAACTGTTTTTAGCTTCATCTCAGCCATCCAAACTATTCAGTTTTTTTTTAACATCAAATCTGGACCACAATTAATGGGTGGTTAATCTCAAATTTTGGAGGTTACAAATTTCACTTGGCAGTTTTTTTTATCTCTTCCCACTACTCTTCTACTCCACTACTCTTCCACACGACCTATTAAATAATCAAGTCAATCCCGCATAAATTGAAGGTATTTTTCTTATTTTTTAATGCTTTTTGATTCTTTTATTTTTGTGATTAATTGTGAAATTAAGTTTTTTTTTTATGTTCTAATTCTTTGATTTGTTTCAACATCTCATATAACTAGATCACGGTTGGGGATTTTAATCATTGGAGTAAAATATAATCACAACTGGGAGTTGACACATCTCATATGGTTGTTTTGAAGCGGCTACTGTACACATATATAATTCGGCTTCAGAAAGGCAATTGAATCAACTGCCAAGCTTAGCCCCTAATTATGCTATTGGTTGCATGTTTTCATCAAATATTGAAACTTTCGCTTGCCTTTCTTTTCTCCGTCTTGCTCCAGACTCTTTTCCACAAAACTACCTTCGAAAGCCGACGAGACTCTTCAATTATCAAAGCGTCTTAGTTTACAACGTTTACCGAGTCTCATGATCTAAAGGTACACATAGATATGTTTGAATATGTAAATTATAATCATCTTTTAGTTAAAAGTTAAAACATAATGCATGTTTGCTTCGGTGGTTTGTCTCAAAAGGTGAATGTGCATAGTACGAAGCTGATCGAAGGCCAGAAAAGTGGAACCAGTGGTCTCCGGAAGAAGGTTCGAGTTTTTTATTTTATTTTTTTGAATCTGTTAATTTTGTTGCTTTTGTGTTGTGGTTCAATGTGGAGTGACGTTTTTGCATTAATTTTGATAAGTTGAAATTGTTTATGCAAGAGGATTACATTGCAAACTGGATTCAGGTATGAATTAGCTATCAAATCATGGCAATTCAGCCATAAATACGACTCAGTGGTTTAAATCTGTAATTGATATGTTTCTGAAGAATAGATGAGTATAAAAGGATGCTAATGATGACAGAAAGAGGAATGATAACACAGATGCTAAGAAGAACTTTACTCGCTGTCATCCTTACACATTACATGAAAAGGCATAGGTTATTAACAGGATAATTAAACTAAACGGGCTAGGGTGTTAACGAATATAAAACATAACCATACATAAATCAGCAGATGTGATGTGGCATACGGGCGGTTGACGAGTATTCCAAGTCACACAATAATTAAGCCATACATGAAAGATGAGGAAACAAAAATAATGAAAAATGAACAATCTCAAAGCTGTCATCCTAACACATTACATGAATTATGCGAACCCATTTTTGAGATTCCCCGTATATAATTCTAGGTGATGCGCAAACCAACCCGATTATGTTACGTTTGTTAATGTCTAGGCATTAGTAAGCTTTTTAGGATGAATATGGTTAAGTTTAATTTTATTAGTTTGGAACAGAGACTGTTGAGCCACCCAAGCACCAAGCTACTAGAGTCCTAGGAGTCCATGTGATTTGGATGATTTGGGTCGTGACTTTGGAAGCAGTGGTTGTGTGTTACGAACAAAATGATACCTAACATTGTGCGTCTAGAGGTAATAAATCTGCTTCTCACATTGGTTTGGATGGATTGGTTATGTCTTCAGATTCTCAAAGAGCAGCAGTCGTGCTGCTTATATTGACCTGTTTGCCAGCTCGCTGGTGCAGCGGATGATGACGACGACCTTTATGATTAAATTAACTAAACAAATTTGTACTCAACCTGTGATTTGTATTTTTATATGTTTGGTTAATAAGATGTTTTTAGTTTCGTAATTTATATTTACAGTTTTTGAAGGGTACCTGGAAAACCAAATATATCTTTCTGTAATGTTGCTATTTGAGCTTTGAGGTTTTTTTTTTTCCTAATAAAATAGCACACTAGGAATTTGACCAGAAACATTTCACCGGTATTGGCACTATCACATCATCTTCATATATATATATATATATGAAGTTATTTTTGAATAATTATATATTTATATTACTTTCCATAGTAGATAATATTATATTAACTGTAGATAGTATACCACACAGGTCAGATAATATACTTACAGGATAGTTAACTAACCTTTTAGCAAGCAAAGTAACTATTTATTTATCGCTATATGTTATGCTGTATTTTTTACTACTTTTTTTTTTACTAATAGAATGACCCATTATAAAGAGTGGTGGCCTGGGCTTGGAAAAGGGCTCCGTGCAGCTCTGATGAAGTCTGTCAGCTGCTGCAGATTTCAGATCTGCTGTGCGGACTGGTGTTGGGTCATCAACAGGACGAATGGGTTTGGACAGAAAGCTCGTCGGGGCTGTTTTTGGTTGCAAACTGAAGGAATATGTTTTCGCGTAATGCTGTCCTGTTTTACCCTTTTGAATGGGTGAAAGGGGTTCCAAGAAAGTGAGTATTTTTTGGTGGCGGGCGATTCAAGATAGACTACAAACTTTGATGGGCTTGAAGTAAAGAAAAATTGTTCATGGATCAACAACTTGTAAACTTTGCGGGGACGCGGACGAGAATGCAGATCATCTATTTACCAGATGTTATGTGGCAGCTATGGTCTGGCATAAGGTGAGTTTGTGGGTCGGTATCCCACCCTTTTACGCCTTCAATGTAAAGGAGCTACTGGAATTGCACAATAACTTGAACGATTCAAAGGAGAAGCGAGAAGCGGTTAGAATTATAATTTTGGCAGCGTGTTTGGCGATTTGAAGAGCACGTAATGAGTTAACATTCAGCGGGAAAAGAGTTCTGAGCAAGTGGTTACTAAAGTTAAAGACTCTTGGATTTGGGGACAGAAAGGAGGTGAGCCTTAATGTAATGGTTTTGTTTAGAATGCACAAAGAAAAAAAATACTACGATCATTATGACATTTGAGGTGATTTTGGTACATGAAATTGATGAAAATGTATCAAACGTTATAATTTAATATTCTTTTATTTATCTATTATTAAGTACAATTTATAACTATTTAGCACTTTTTTAAATTTAATGGTTTAGTAAAAAGAACTAATATACATTGGTCTTTTTACACAAGTTAGAATCCATAGTGGTGGAGTGGTGGAGAGGCCTTATGTTCACTTAGGTGATCATGGGTTCAATTTCCACTTCCAACATTTATGGTTTGGTATCCGGGTGAAGATCGAATACGGGTGGCGCCGGTTCGAATCTGACGGGCGGCGAGGTTTTACCGAGTTCTATAACACTGTCGTGCCTTCGGGCGGGTGGGGCTCGGGTTTCCGCGCATCGGGAGAAGGCGGGGGCTGCTGGAGGTCGAGTAGTCGATTCTTGGGCACGGTGCCCCGTAAGGGTGGTTACCACACAGTTGTTCGCCGATAAAAAAAAGAAAGTTGTTATGAAGTTAAAACAAATAGCTATTTCCAATTAGCTGTTCAAAAAATGAGTTGAAGGTCAGGCTCATAATAGTTGGGATCAATTGATTTCATCATCTTTTGATATTAGAAATTAATGGATCGCAGAACTATCGTTTTAAAACATTCCTTTAGTATTCTATTTAAAATGAATCCCCGTTAACATTAATGGACTCACTGGGGTCATGCGAGTGAGTTTAGCCAATCTAAGGTATTAGTACAAAATGGTGACAACAATGTGCCTAACTCATCAGTTGTTGGCCATTCAAATGTTAAACAAACAAGATTGGGCTATAAGAAGAGGCTGAGAAATCATGTCGAAAACATGCAATGCGATTCCAAGAAGTAGATCATGTTTGTGTTCAATTATGTTAACCAACTTTCTATGTTTATGTTTCTGACTTTAAAACTACTTGCTATGTTGGTATGTTTTGTGGATTAAGGCAACTTTCGTTTTGTAGGTTTTTGGTATTATATTTAAACTTTTGTGTCGGTGTGGTTGGTATTAGGCTATGAGGTGCACAGACGCCCCCTACCCCCCGTCCCTTCCTTTTTGCCATGTCCAAGACATCAACACCACCCCCTACCCCCCGTCCCCAAGCACCCCGTCCCTCCCGTCTCTTTCGTAACATATGGGACGCACTAATTAGGTATTTTTCCTTTTTTTTAATTGAAAGTTGGGTTTTTTTGGCCAATCAACATTTTAATAATTAATTAATAATAAAAGGGGGAGGGTTGTCTCCACACCCTTGGTATGTCTCAACCAAGAGAACATGAGAGCCATCCTAGGTGGCATCCTAGGTGGCATTGAGACATGAACATTTTCATGTCTACACACCCCATAGCCTTAATGTTGTCACACATTTTGGTTCATACCAAGATTTCATATAATTTTTTTTAAACAAAACAAATAAATTAGTATTTGTTTCTCAATGGCTGATTTCATAAATAATATATATTAACAAAACTTTTAAAATTGATATATTTTTAAGATTATATAGAGATTAGTTATCGACATTCGCTTACTTAAAATGATAACATCAACCCAAATATACTTTCACGCTTTTCTAATCCCCGTTCGAAAACCCGTCCCAGCGGACGGGTATCTCACTAGTTCTATTTATGGAGGAAGACAATATTATTTTCTGGAGATCTCGAGCACTTAAAAAAAAAAAAAAAAAAAAAAAAAAAACATATATCATCGAATGGAATAAACAGACGAGCGGACATTATTATCAAACAAGAAATCAACAACCGCCGAAGAGGATCAAAAACAACACAGAGAAGATCAAGAGAGCCACCAAAAAGGAAGGAGAGGAAGACTTGGAACCATCGTTGAAGGCTTGGGTTCGGTTATTTTTAATATTTGTTTTGGTTTTGATTACATGGTGTTTTCAATACTTAATACTATGTTTCGTTTATATCTCGAACCCATGTTTTTATTGTTTTCCACGACTATAAATAGCTAAATTAGTTTAGCCACCTAGGTTTGACATGACGACTTTTTGATTTTGGTTTATGTTTCGGATTTGGACCTTATAGTTGGATTTATGTTTTAGTAAGAAACTTGTTTATGATTCTATGATGTGTGTGTACTTTTTTACTAATTTATGATCTTTTAATGTTCCACGGGTATTTTAGTGAATGTTTTTCATGTTTGGATGCTTGTTAGAATTACTTGTTTTGTGCTTGTAATTTACTTTATGATTTTATGCCTAAATTCCATAGGAACATTAATTAGGAGTTTAGAGATAATTAGTATTCTTCCTACTCTTGAGACCGAGAGGTGATAGGTAGTCTGATTTGTCTTTGGTGCTAGAGGTTTAGACTAGAAACGCTGAGAGATCAAGTTTTCCTAGGTTATCTAGTATTATTTGCTTATTTGTGTCATAGATTGATTATACAGGTTACTCCTTGCACTTTAGGGTGTATTGTGATTGGAGAGTGAGAAATCTAAACCAGTCTAGCGAGTACTTTAGCATAGTTAGTGAGACAGAGAGGTGATCTAACCAATCAGTGAGATTATTAGCCTTTAGGATTCCTTTTCGGTCAGTCTTGGTAAATGATCCGGGAGCCACTAGGATACTAGGGATGAATATTATAAGATCCTGATTGCCAACATAGCTTCCAAAGTCAGGGCAGTTCCAGTTTCATTAGTAGGATTTGATACCTAGGTGGTTGCCTTTCCCATCTCTGATTTCCCTCCTTAGTGATCCTCTGCTATCTGTTAATTTAAGCCTTTTAATTTATTTACTTTAGTAATTAGTAATTAATTAATAAAATCACGAAAATCCAATTTGCTAGGCTAGGATTCGACAGAGGTTTAGTACCGAAAGTCGCCATATTGTGTCCACGGTTCGATACTCAGACTTACTTGCTCTGCTACACTGCGACCGGTACACTTGCCGTTAGTGTGTGGTTTTATAGGTTTTTCCATTTTTAAAACTTCCCGCTGAACAGTTCATGAACGTTCGGTTCGTTTACAGGCCTAAAAAAATTATTCTATACAATTTTTTTTTTTGCCAAGAGGTGTTTTTTTACATGTAAGTTAATTATTGTTTGTTTAATCCAGGTTTAAGATGGATACGAGTTGGATGTCTTTACCAAGAATTACTACTGAATATGAAAAAGGTCTTAACGAATTTCTTGATTTTATCTTTGCTACCGAGGGTAAAAATGGTCAAATATCATGTCCATGTATTGATTGCGGAAATCAAATATGGGTTGATCGGGATGAGGCTAGAACGCATCTGCAATGTGTCGGGTTTATTAAAGGCTATAGAATTGCACCTTTGATTTCCAAACCATGTGATACTCCTATGTTGGATGCTGAAGATGACATGCAAGGGTTAGTTCATGATGCCTTCCACGGGTTTGGTGATAACATATATGAAAATGAAATAGGAACACAAAATGAAAGTTCGAGTATGCCAAACACAAATGCAAAAAAGTTTTATAAAGTGTTGGAAGATGCAAAGAAAGAACTATATCCGGGGTCTAAAAAGTTCTCGGTTCTTTCATTTATCATTAGATTATTTCATAGTAAGTGTATTGGGAAATGTAATGACAAGGGTTTCAGCATGATGCTTGATAAACTGAGGGGAGCCTTCCCAGATGCTTCTATACTGAAATCATTGTATTACCTAAGGAAGATAATAAGAGAGCTAGGACTTAGTTATGATAAAATTGATGCATGTCCAAATGATTGTATGCTGCACTGGAAAGAAAACAGTAAGAAAACAGAATGTGATGCGAAGTTCTTGAAGTGTGACTTTTGGTTATCCGAAGTTCAGTTCCTAGGTCATGTGGTGAATGAACTGGGAATCCATGTCGATCCGGCTAAGATCGAAGCCATTAAAGACTGGGAAGCACCAAAGACGCTATCTGAAGTGCGGCAATTCCTAGGTCTTGCGGGTTACTAACATCGTTTCATTGAGGGATTTTCGAAGATCGCTCAATCCCTCACTACTCTTACCCAGAAGGACCGGAAGTTTGACTGGGCTGATTCGCAGGAGTCAGCATTTCAGATGCTGAAACTTAAACTCTGTTCTGCACCTATCTTATCTTTAACTGATGGTACGGACGACTTCATCGTGTATTGCGATGCTTCTATCCGTGGTCTAGGTTGCGTGTTGATGCAACGCGAGAAGGTTATTGCTTACGCTTCTCGTCAGCTTAAGGTTCACGAGAAGAACTATACTACCCATGACTTGGAATTGGGTGCGGTGGTTTTTGCTCTGAAGATTTGGAGACATTACTTGTACGGTACCAAGTGCACTATTTATACCGATCACAAGATTCTCCAGCATATTTTCGATCAGAAGGAGTTGAACATGCGGCAGCGTCCCTGGGTCGATCTCCTTAACAATTATGACTATGCTATTAAGTATCATCCTGGCAAGGCGAACATTGTGGCTGACGCCTTGAGCAGGAAGGAATCTGCGAAACCACGTCATGTTCGAGCTTTAAATCTCACTATCCATTCTTCTTTGCCTGATCAAATTCGTTCTGCACAAGTTGACGCTTTGAAGGAGGAAAACCTTAAAGTTGAAACTATGCATAGTGCCGATAAGCACCTTGAACTTAGGTTTGATAGCCTACACTACTTTGCGGAACGAGTTTGGGTACCTCTGTTTTGGGGATTACGGGAGCTTGTCTTGGATGAAGCTCACAAATCTCGGTATTCTATTCACCCTGGCTCCGACAAGATGTATCAGGATCTGAAGATACTCTACTGGTGGCCAAACATGAAAGCTGACATAGCCTCATATGTGAGCAAATGCTTGACTTGTGCTAAAGTCAATGTGGAGTACCAGAAGCCGTCTGGTCTCCTTCAACAACCAGAGATTCCCTAATGGAAGTGGGAACGGATCACGATGGATTTCGTCACCAAACTACTGAAATCACCAAGTGGTTGTGATATAATTTGGGTGATTGTCGATAGGTTGACGAAATCGGCGCACTTCCTTCCTATTAAGGAAACTGACGGACTCGAGTGTTTAGCTCGCATTTATCTTAAGGAAGTGGTTTCTCGGCACAGGGTGCCTGTTTCTATCATTTCTGATCGTGATTCTCGTTTCGCTTCGCGTTTCTGGAAGGCTCTGCATAAAGCCTTAGGTACCCAGTTGGATATGAGTACAGCCTATCATCCGCAAACTGACGGTCAGAGTGAGCGGACGATTCAAACCTTGGATGACATGCTTCGGGCATGTGTTATCGATTTTGGCAAGGGTTGGGAGAATCACCTACCGTTGGTGGAGTTCTCTTACAACAACAGCTACCATTCTAGCATTAAGGTAGCTCCGTTCGAGGCTCTCTACGGACGGAAATGTCGGTCTTCTCTTTGTTGGGCCGAGGTGGGAGAGAGTCAGCTCACTGGTCCGGAAATTGTGTACGAGACTTCGGAGAAAATCGTACAAATTCGTAACCATTTGGCGGCTGCGCGGGATCGTCAGAAGAGTTATGCCGATCGCCATCACAAACCTTTGGAGTTCCAGGTTGGGGACAGGGTACTTCTGAAAGTTTCTCCATGGAAGGGCGTCATACACTTTGGAAAGTGTGGCAAACTTAACCCTCGTTACGTCAGACCGTTTGCAATTCTGGAACGGATTGGACGGTGGCATACAGAATTGACTTGCCGGCGGAGCTCGGTAGTGTCCACAACGTCTTCCATGTGTCTAACTTGAAGAAGTATTTGACGAATGAATCTCTTATTGTTCCTTTGGAAGAGATCAAAGTTAATGATCGTCTTCGCATTGTGGAGGAACTGGTTGAAATCCTTGACTACAAGATTCGTAGTCTTCGTCGGAGTAAAATCCAAATTGTTAAAATCCGTTGGAATTCAAATCGTGGACCGGAGTTCACGTGGGAACGGGAGGACTTGATGAAGTCCAAATATCCTCATCTTTTTCCTAAGCGTGCGTCTGAATCTAGACATGTTACCGCTGAAGCTGAGTGAATCTTGGGGCAAGATTCCTTTCAACGGGGGGATGATGTGACAACCGGTAATTTTCTTTTCGTTTACTTCTTTTTGTCTCTTTCCTTGTCGGGCTTCGTGCAATTTTTGGGACGAAAATTCTTTCAACATGGAGATGATGTGACACCGACATATTTGACTTGACATTTTTAAACTTATAAGTCTACCTTAGCGGGATACATTTTATTTACGTACTTAACTGGGTTAGTTGAGTCGGGATTTTCTTACGTATTTTCCAGGGTTCAATGATCTGGAGGATCATTGGTGTCTTTTTATATACACACGAGTCTTGAGTCCCGTTGTTGGCGAATTACATAAACTAGATTAAGCGTTATGCGTAGATTGATTCATATAAGGTGTCTTATATGCAAATATGTGCTTAAACGGTGTTTAGATGATTATCCATGCTTGTATGTGTAAAACATATGTTAGTATTACATGTTCATGTGTTAGGATGTGTTAAAATGCGTTAAAACGAAAAAACTGGAAAATCTGGAAAAGATCAACTCTGGTTCGACCTTAAGGGGGTCGAACCAGAAAATCAGTCTGTTAAAACCTTCATTCAACCACAAGTCCCCTTATTCGACCTATGTGCAGGGTCAAACCTACCCCAAGCTATAAATACCATACTTAGTCATTTTTCATCATTTCACAAACCCTAAACGCCTCTAAACACTCTCTTTCAAATTTTATCACTCGGGAAGGAGTTTTTGATCTCGTTTTTTTATAATCTAACCCTCTATATCATTACAAGTGAAGATCTAAGGTGTGTTCTTCATCCTAAATCCTTTTTGAGCAATTTTAATTTGTTTTCATAAAACCCCAAAGTTCCAGATATGATCTAAGATAACTTCTATGATTTATAACCTTTCTAAAACCTTTCTAAATAAAACCTTATCATAAAACATGAGTTTTCATAAGTATTAACATGTGTTAATGACCCTTCATGTTGTGTTATGTGTTGTTTGGTGTTTGTATGATGTTTTGATGATATAGAGATGTTCTAGGATTGTTATAACTGTGACACCCGACAACTTCCGATCTACACTGATGTGATTTTTATTATTCAAATAAATATTTATTATCAATATTGTTAGTTATTAAGTCTCGGAAGTTAACTGGTCGTTTTAACAAAGGAAACGTGACCGAGTCTTATTACGCGATTTAAACACGTGTGTTGAACACACGCGTCAGTTGATGGAAGTAATATTCATTTTGTTTGGTTTAGTAGGATTCTTAATTCCGAACAAAACCGACTAACTTTTGTAAATTATTATTGAACTAAAATAGAAACCGAAGCACGAAACGTTTAGAACGGGTTTGGATACGCGGTATACTCCACCTAACTTAACCCTACCTATAAAAGCATCTTATTCTCTTCCCCTCCCTCATAATCTTGGCAACCACAATAATCAAACCCTACCCTCTCTCTCTCTAAAATCAGATCTCTCTATCTCTCTAAACCCCTTCCCCTCTCCTCTCTCATGTAATACCTCTCTTTCTCTCGTTTCTGGTTACGGCCGGCCACCACCGTCCTTGGTGGTGGCGGCATGGAGGCTGTAGGTGTCAAGCTTCTGGGTCCGAGTGACCAATGGCGGCGCGATGACTGTTGAGACCAGACGAGGCACAGGGAAAGACTCATCGGCTGCTATATGGTGGTTTTTGTGGTGTCTTGTGTAGGAAAACGAGTTGTGTTGATGGTGGTTCTTTGGTGGTGGGTTAATGGTGATTTCGTGCGGCTGTTGGTGCTTTAGACGCCGTTTTTGGTCTGTGGTGATGGGTCGTGGTCGCGGGTTAGGCAGATGGTGGCCGGATTTTTCAGGTGAAATGTCTCGAAAACTGTGCAGGTGGTTTTAACGGTGGTGGTGACGATTTCGTTCCAGATCTGGAGGTTTTCGGCTCAGATCTGGTGGTTTCGGTGGCCGGTTGAAGACGGGATCATGTTGGTTCGCAGGTTGGAGTTGGTCCAGCAGGTGGTTATCAGTTGGTGTTGACAGTCGGGGATGGCACGGTGGTGGTATTAACCGGGTTTGGTGTGGTCAGGTCTGGGTCCTGTCTGGGAACATATTTAGTACGGGTCTATTGGGACTGACAAACCCCACTGGTGTGGTCAGGTCCGGGTCGTGTCTGGATACTTATTTCATAAAATATCATGTTATACTAGTGTTAAATTCATTTGTACTATACAATACGTAAAGTCCCGGGGAAACCATGAATATGCTGGATAGCATAGTAGGGGAAATGTGGATAGATCTATTGGGACTGACAGACCCCACTCGTCGGCTGGGAGCCGGGCGGGTGCATATTATCTCGATCATAACGCTACCGTGGGATGGTAGTGCATATCGTTTCGGGCAAACTCAGATATCGTTGTCTGTAATGGTTTCCAGGTCGTAGTAGTAGCATTCATGCGTCTAGCTAACGCTATCATCTTAATATAGTAGTAACATGATGGATCTTTCAAAACTTGTGGAAATGTTTTTGTAAAACTTTATTCCTGGTATGGAATAACATAACTTTATTCCTGGTTTGGAATAACATAACTTTATTCCCTGGTTTGGGGTTACGCAACTAGTTCCTGGATTTGGACTACATAGATTTCGGGTTGAAATGATTTCGGGTTAAACATAACTTTTGGTTTCGCAAACTTATGAACTCACGGTTGGAGTAGGTGACGTATTGGGATCGGGGATCCTAGAGGGTTAGAAATGGCGTTCGGGAATTAAGAGTCTTATATGCAACTTTCCGCTGCACGGCGAAGCTACCAAACGTCACAACCGACGAGGGAAAAGTCGGGGTGTGACAGTTTGGTATCAGAGCCATAGGTTTTAGCGAATTAGGTGTCTGTATAGATATCTAGGCTTCAACCTGAGTTTGTTTTGAGATAGGGACCAAAACTTCTAAGACAACATTTAGCATGAACGCCTAGGAACTGAAATTCCAACCGTTGCCAAAGCAGTGACATGACTAGTGGTGTGTTACACTAGCTCAACGTACATTTCTTCATCGTAAGGAACATATACTTTTCTTATGTGAATAGTCAGTATTTTTCTATAATGGTATATAGAAAGGATAATAACACGTAGTGGTTAGGCATACCTCACTGGTGACTGGCGAGTCATCGCTTTAGATATCAGAGTGGTTATTCACATTGAGTTAGCTGAGTCATTGTTTCTTGGTATGAGGAACAATTTACTTGCTTATATATCGTGTGCATTTTCGTAAAGTATATATAAGTACGTTTCGTTAATAATACGTATCGCCAATGGTTGTCGACTCAAGCTTGGACGTATCTAGAAGGCTCACACGTGTCGCGTTAGTTGGACGGGTTGGCAAAGGGATTGTTGCAGCATCCGCGGTCTCGCATCCCTAGTTCGGAGTGACGTGTGCGGATATACACATAATTTTACAATGAATAAACACACGTTTTGCTTTAATATTTATAAAAATGGTTTAGACCTTAATATTAAAACACACACAATAGGGCAAGTGTACCCTGTCATATATGTAGTAATGTACAGATAAGAACCAGATATCAATCCATGGACGCGCGCGGAGCAACGGTACTAAAACTCTATCCCCGATTTACCAGAAGGAAAAGATAGTTTGAAGTTGTTTAAACTAAAGTAATTCTAAAATATCTAACTAACATATGTAAGACTCCAAATACAAAATACAACTATATAAACTATAATATATCAAACCTAGCATGTCATCTATAAATCATATGAAATAAAGGCGTGTGATCAACATTCCCATTTTCCGACAGCTAGTGTCCCTTTCGGGCATCCTAACATGACAACTATACAGAAGGCTAACACGAATACACACGTTAACCGCTTCAAGTCGTTTATTAGCGAGCAGCTGATATAATCTCACGCAGATCTTCTAAAGATAAGTTAGTCATCTGTTAAGAGTATTCTAATCTCACTAATTCAGGAAAGTGATACCGAATACACAATATAGCCACCTAAACTAGCATAAAGTAGAGCATTTCACAACCTATTCCATTTTACCAACTTTGAACCCAGATCTACTAAGATCGCTATTTTTACCAAAATAACTACCAAAGATCATTAACCGTGTCAAAGACTAGTAACGGCACCATTAGGCTTTTTAAACCCTTTTACGTGCCGGTAAGCATTTTTAACCGTTATTCGACTGACTTTAACCAAACCAATACCCGGTTACAGTTTCATGGCATAAACTATTTAACAAGTTAACTAGTCTACTACCAGACGATTAAACGGACGGTTTTTCAACATGTATCTGCCTAACACATTCGACAATCGCTAAAGTCATTCAAATACAGCTACAAATCCATCAACAACGAAACAAGGTTGCGCTATGATCATCAAGATCTAAACGTGAAAAACGCCAAATTTATACAAAACATGATTAACTACACGAACGATTGTTTAACATACTAAATACTATTGTTCTTGCCCGTAGGCGTACGAATAACTAATACAACATCAAAATAGCAATCCAAAATCAGATTTGAAACTCAAATGTTTAAAGGATCAAACCATATAAAATGCTAAGAGATGGATTGGATGATTGAAGGATGGATTGGATGGATTCCCGAGCCCGTTCCATGCCTGTGCAGCACTTCAAGAGCTCCAAAAATCGTCAGAAAAGATTCCCCCAAGATCCAACATTGATCAGTGAGCTGAAATGGGGCTTTTATAGAAGATCAGAGGTTTCGCGCGGCCGCTCGCTTTATCGAAACAAGTGGACCAGTTGCTCGTTGCTGACATAGGCCTTCTGGAAGGTCCCCAGAAATATCTGGGAGGATCCCAGAAATATCTGGGAGGGGCGCGCGGTCGCTCGGAGCCTTGGAGCGGCCGCTCGAAGGTCCTGATGGCCTATTCGCGCGCCGAAACTTCGTTTTTCCTTCCTTTGTGCTTCCGGGACATCGTTTAAGACCTGAAATCGTAAAGATACCCAAATAAGTACCAATTCCTATGTATAAGGTCAAAAACGTATGAAAATGGGAGTTAAATGGGGACTTTTATATGTGTAATTTAACGTATATCAAGCCTCCCCACACATGAACTTTGCTTGTCCTCAAGCAAACACTCAATCATAAAATAAACGAAAAACTCGCCAAGTGGCAACAAAGACAAAATATAACCTGTACAGACGATAATAGTCAAGCCAATCAATGATATATAAACAGGTGATAAGATAACTAAAAAGCAACGACTCACTTCCGATCTACAAGCACGCAAACCCGTACACGAATCACAATGTTCACACACACTCGGTTTTATTTATGATACATACAAGTAATGTGTATGTGTAAATCGCTTCATTGCCAAGACAATGAATCGTGCAATATCATAAGCTTGTCAAAAGATCTAGTCTTCACCAACTAACGTGTGAAAAAGCACAAATCAAGAGGTCTTTTACGGGTTGTAATGTTAGGCAAAGGTAAGGGTGCGGAATGGATATTTAAAGTGACAAATCGGCTAAAACCCGGCGGTTATGTCTAACTAATAGTAACTACTACAACTGTACAACACAAAGGCTAATATAGGAGATTTTTCTTTAGAAACGAGCTAACTTATAATTTCTAACTTTAAAGTTCTAAAAATTGCTCGAATACTGCTAATTCACCCTATTTTAGGGTGTTATATTTTTCTGGATTTTTTTTACATATATATCTATGATATATATACAGGACTGAAACTGATTATATAATCAACAAACGGGTTCTAAATATATAAACCCGAAAACGAACTATTTTCAACACATAAACTAGTAGAACAATAACCTAAACCGAGTTTTAAAACAAAAGGTTATTTGGTTTAGTGGTGAAATGGTGTGGTAAATAAGAAAAAACACGGGATTAGGTTCAACATGGTTAACTAGTGGATAACATTTGGGTGATGGGAAACGGATAGAACGAAAAGAAAAGGCTAAATCAAAAGGGTATCCTAAATGCCTCAATCATATTCGTACAATTCCACTCGTATCTGATCTAAATAAATATGCTAATGACAAGTTCTAAATTACACGAAACATCCGGCTCACTCGAAAGCATGTCAACGAAATGAAAATCTATTTTATGGCTCAAATGCTTACGTAACCGGAAGGAAATGGGTGCAAGTGTACGAATCTTACACGCTCGCATCTCATCTGTTTGTCGCGCCTCGAGTTATCTTTATCAAAAATTAGTTAGGCTTGATGTTTATAAGTAGATATATACATATATGTATTTTTAAAGGGTTTTTTGTTTTTTTGTTTTTTTAGAGTAAATAAATACATACATATATATATATATATATATATATATATATATATATATATATACAAACAAGAGGACAAACAAGACCTAATCCCCTCCCCACACTTGAAACTCACATTGTCCCCAATGTGACAATAGAAAGCGTTTATGAAATAGCTAACTATTTGTGTGAAAAAGGAGAATAAAACTCCCCAGTTGTTGATAACCCGAAAAGCATGTTGATAGCCTGGAGCATCCATATCGGTGCTTGCCTGTTCCTATACTATCAACATTCTTGACAAAAGCAAAAATACATCAAATACATCCATTCATCATCACACTTATTCAAACCACGCAAATAATACTGAAATGGAAACTACTAAAAAGTAAATAGTACGGGTACAGAAAGAAATAAAACAAATGTCATGGGTGCTCGCACCCGAATACAGTACCAACAGGAATAAGATAAACAAAATAGTACCAACTTACCAGCTACTCCTCAATCCTCATCATCATGGTGAGTCCTTAATGATCCCGCTGTATCACCACCTCGTCTCCGCTTGTCCCCCGGATGTCCCCTTTGTGGGGGATTCCAAAATGGTTTGGGAAACAAGCGTGAAATTCAGAGACAAGGTAGTCGAGGGTCGCGCCCTGATGCTGTAGGGACTCGCCATGCTGGTATAAGGTGTCGCAGGTTTCTGTTCTGAACGCGCCAAACTCATCATAGAAGTCTTGAGGGTGCTGGTAGTAATACTGTTGCTGGTAAGGCAGTAGAGGCTCATGCTGGTGTGGCTGCTGCTCATGTGACTGTTGCGGCTGCTGCTGATGTGGCTGCTGTGGCTGCTGCTGGTCGGGTGGTGGCATGTGGACTGTTGGCAACGGGTCCCAGATCGAATTGTCTTTACCCTTTAGCCTGATTGTCCCGCCGGGGGACTCGTGGACTATCCTCATGTGTCGGAGTACATCCATGTTTACCCTCGATGCGCCGGGAATCTTGGTCAGTCCCCTTCGTACGCCCTTTAAAATCCCCATCCCCTTTGCTATTGCAGTCACGTACTCCCCACCGTATATCATTCTCCCAGGCCTTGTACCTTATGATGTACTGAGAAAAGAGGCAACAAGTGCAGCAAGGTTAATAGGTACATTACTTACCAGAGCATAGAGAAATAATAGATTAGGTGTGGGGCAGCCGGTTGAATCGTCTTTTTTAGCAGCTGCGGTCCCGCATAGGACTTTTTGAAAAACCCGCAGCAGTGGGTCAATGAGTTGGGTTGCCTTGGCATTTTGGGGGACATAATTTTGTTCCCCGTCAACTCCGCCCAAAAAGCGTTTCTAAGAACGTTGTCGTCCGGGAATCTGAACATAAGCTCATTGAAGCTCTCATCTTCGACCTCCTCGTCAGTATAGATGCCCAGGTGGACACCTAGCTCTGCGACCGAAATGTCGCGCCATTCTCCGCATAGACGGAACTGTAATCCACATCGCTTACCATTCCTTTGGAAATCCGGCTGGTCATCTTTGCGCGGCCTTTGGTAGTGCAAGGTGGAAAAGAACTCGAGAGTGAGTTCTTCACAATTCGGTGAATGTTTCTATACACCCGCGTTCTCGCGGGTCCGCTTGATCAAATTGAAGGAAGCGGTGCACCATCTGCATTAAAATGCTAAAATATGCCAGTTATAATCGAAGGAATAAGACCCGGACCCAAAACACGCGAAACAAAAAAAAACAAAATTCACAACAGAAGGTTGGAGCGGCCGCGCGATGCCTTGGAGCGGCCACTCGCATCCCCCTGCGCGCCATGTTTTGTTTTTGCAGCCTTGTTTTTTCGATCCTGTGCACTGGCGTTTGCCCGGTTTTCAGTGTTTTCGCCAAATGCCCTCAAAAAGTGGCCATTCAAGCACTTGATTTTTCAAAAGTTATCAACTTTGGCGCTTGAATGCCGAACTTGCGCAATTATGAAGTTTTTTAAAGCGAATTTGGGATTTTAACACCTACGCGCCTTCACTTTGCAAATCACCTTAACTTTAAGTCATTTAGAGCAAGGTGTTTAAAGCCCAAATATTTATGGAATAATCATCGAATTTGGGGCGCGTTTGTTTAGTTATGAAGAACGCCCAAAGCTTATGAATATTCCGACTCTAAACTATAATCTAATAACTAATAGCCTTAAAATTTGGGGATTTGTTAAACATTATGAAGAATCCCCAAAAATTAAGAGAACAATACTAAAACACATAACCTAATCATGATGAATTTGGGGATTTTTGAACAATTATGAAGGATCCCCAAAATTCAACAACAATACTAAATTACATTAAGATCTATACTAGCATACAACCCTATAATGAAATTAATCTACAAACATACTAAACTATACTAAACAAGAGGCTACAAAATCATTCAAATCCTTAAAAATTTTCGGACCTTAGTTAAATATTATGAAGAAAACCCAAAAACTCAAAGATTTGAACAATAATCAACCACTAATCTACATTATCAAAGCAAACAATCCATTCAAGAACACTAGGGTTTGTTAAACATTATGAAAGAACCCTAAAAATTCAGAAAAGATTAAAGAAACTAAACTATTTTACAATAGAACAAGAGAAATTACAAGAAAACTAGAGATTCATACCTTGTTCTTGAAGATTTGAAGGTGGAATTGAAGGGTTTTGGTTGGTGTTTTTGAGAGCAAAGTGCAAAGTTTGGTTTGATATGTGAAGGAGCGGCCGCTTATAATTGTTGTAGGGTTTCAATTTTTCAGTTTTTAAGTGAAATACCTAGTTTGCCCCTGCAGAATTTTCGTTCAGAAGGTTCACGCGGCCGCTCGAAATTAATTTTTTTTTAACTGCTGGGCGTTTGGAGCGGGCCGCTCGGAGCCTCCGAGCGGCCGCTCGAAGTCACTGATGCATTTTTTTTCTGCATTTTTCACTCAAACATGCCTGCAAGTATCCGTTTTGACCCGAACAACCAACATACCTGTTTTTAGACGCTTTCTAGCACAATACCATGGGTTCAAAGCGACTATCCACACAATCACAAGGCACGAATCAAACCTGCAAAGACTAAAAACAAACTACAACAACAAGTTAAAATTGAACAACTTAACTACAAATTAAACTACGCTATGAACATATATACAATTTGGCGCGCCCATACACGCCGTGCTATATTTATTAACGAGTCGCTAGCTAGACTCACTTCCCCACACTTATTAGGCGCGCGGGTCGTAGAGATCGATCATCTCCACGGATTTGTCAACCGGCCCGTCAATGTGGACTTTCAGGCGATGACCGTTGACTTTGAAAGTCACACCCTCCGAATTTTCAATCGAGACAGTTCCGTAAGGATATACTTCCTTAACAGTGTACGGTCCTGTCCATCGGGATTTCAACTTTCCTGGAAAGAGACGCAGGCGCGAGTTGTAAAGCAGGACCAAGTCGCCTACCTGAAAATCTTCTCGGTGTTTCAGGCGACTGCCATGCAATCTCTTTGTGCGCTCTTTATAAAATATCGAGCTCTCATAGGCTTGTTGCCTAAGCTCTTCTAGCTCATGGATCTGCAAGAAACGGGTCTCACCGCCGGTCTTAAGATCCAAATTCGTTGTTTTAAGAGCCCAGAATGCCTTATGTTCTAACTCGACAGGGAGATGACACGCCTTGCCATAGACAAGCCAAAAGGGGGTCGTCCCAATAGGCGTCTTGTAGGCAGTCCTAAAGGCCCATAACGCGTCATCAAGCTTGTTCGCCCAATCCTTGCGGTTTTGATTAACTGACCGCTCAAGGATTCGCTTCAATCCACTGTTAGTGACCTCCACCTGTCCACTTGTCTGTGGATGATACGGGGTGGATAATCTGTGGTGGACACCATAACGTGCTAACGCGCGATCAAGCTGTGCATTGCAGAAATTTGTACCACGATCACTAATCAGTGCCTTTGGGGCACCAAACCGCAAGAACAAGCTCCTAACAAACCTCACTACAACTCGGGCATCATTTGTGGGTAAGGCTTGCGCCTCGGCCCACTTTGAAACGTAATCAACAGCCACGAGTATATATCGATTACCCCGTGAGGAGGGGAATGGTCCCATGAAGTCAATGCCACAAATGTCAAAGACTTCACATACTTGGATGGGGTTCTGCGGCATTTGGTCGCGCGCCGATATGTTCGTCGCCCTCTGGCACGAATCACATGCACCAACCAATATCTGAGAGTCACGAAAGAGTGTGGGCCAGTAAAACCCGGAGTCTAACACTTTCTTAGCAGTGTAATTCGCTCCATGGTGACCTCCGGTAGGCCCCTCGTGACAGTCGCGCAAGATCTGCGCCGCCTCTACCCCGAACACGCAACGGCGAGACCAGCTGATCCGCCCCGACCCGGAACAAAAATGGGTCGTCCTAGAAGTAATGCTTAAGGTCCGCGAAGAACTTCCTCTTTTGCTGGTGCGACAATCCTTTGATAAGGATCCCGCACGCGAGGTAGTTCGCAAAATCCGCAAACCATGGCGATACATCTTCCACCGACTCGACACTCATCAAGAACTCGTGGGGAAAATGGTATCCCACGCGGAGTTCTCGGCATCTTCACGCTCGAGTCTGGACAGATGGTCAGCCGCGACATTCAGGGCACCCTTCTTGTCCTGAATCTCTATATCGAACTCCTGCAGCAACAGGATCCACCTAATCAGGCGCGGTTTCGCGTCCTTTTTGCTAAAAAGGTATCAGATCGCTGCATGGTCCGTATGGACAGTGGTCTTCGACAGCACCAAATAAGATCTAAACTTGTCGAATGCAAATACTACAGCTAGAAGCTCTTTCTCCGTGGTGGTGTAATGCTCCTGATCATCATGAAGAGTCTTGCTAGCGTAGTAGATCGAGTGGAAGTGCTTGTCCTTCCGCTGTCCCAAGACCGCCCCTATCGCGAAGTCACTTGCGTCGCACATAATCTCGAATGGCAGCTCCCAGTCGGGTGCTACCAATATAGGGGCCTCTACAAGCAAACATTTCAAAAGCCCGAAGGCTTTCACACATTCTGCACCAAACACAAATGGTGCATCCTTTTCCAACAGACGGGTCATCGGACGGGCGATCATTGAGAAATCTTTGATGAATCGCCTGTAAAATCCCGCATTACCCAAAAAACTTCGGATCGCTTTGACAGAGGAGGGTGGAGGGAGCCTAGAAATGATATCTACTTTGGCCGGGTCAACCTCCAATCCATTTTGGGAGACCTTATGCCCCAGGACTATTCCTTCCTTCACCATGAAGTGGCATTTTTCACAGTTTAGCACAAGATTGGTCTCCTCACACCTCTGAAGCATCCGCTCCAGATTCCCTAGACATTGATCGAATGAACTCCCGAAGACTGAAAAATCATCCATGAATACCTCCATGGAGTCCTCGATCATGTCATGAAAAATGGCAACCATGCAACGCTGGAAGGTCGCCTGCGCATTGCACAACCCGAATGGCATACGCCTGTAGGCGAATGTGCCAAAAGGGCATGTCAAAGTCGTCTTGTCCTGGTCCACAGGATCGATAGGGATATGAAAGTATCCAGAGAAACCATCAAGGAAACAGTAGTACAACTTCCCTGACAGTCGTTCCAACATCTGATCGATGAATGGAAGCGGGAAGTGATCCTTGCGGGTGGTGTCATTGAGCTTGCGATAGTCAATGCAAACTCTCCACCCCGTGACGGTCCTCGTAGGAATCAACTCATTCCTATCATTCGTGACCACCGTCATGCCACCCTTCTTGGGCACGACGTGCACAGGACTAACCCAAACAGAATCCGAGATCGGATATATTAATCCAGCATCAAGCAATTTAATGACCTCGGACTTAACAACTTCTTGCATGTTCGGGTTCAGACGCCTCTGGTGCTGCGCACAAGGCTTATAGACATCTTCCATCAAGATTTTATGAGTACAGAATGAGGGGTTAATCCCCTTGATGTCCATGATCTTCCAGGCGATTGCCTTCTTATGAAGTTTAAGCACACGAAGCAACTCGCTCTTTTCAACTGCAGATAGAGAAGATGAAATGATAACAGGCAGACGACCCTCCTCGTCAAGGAATGCATACTCCAGATGCGGTGGAAGCTCCTTCAGCTCTAGCGACGGCGGATCTTCAACAGACGGCTTCGACTTATCGCTCTCCTCTCGCTCAATCTCCACGAAACGCTCCGGGCTCTGGGAACTATCATCACCGATTTGATAGACCGGCTGCTCATCTCTATGGCCCTCCTTCATAATGCGATCTAAGTCCCCACATTCCCCTCTATCGTGCCTCGAAAGTGAGAACTGACACACTGGTCTACTATATCAAGATAGTATAGTGTGTCGTCCTGATTCTCGGGATGACGCATCGACCTCTGAACATCAAACGTCACGTGCTCATCATTCACCCAGAGTGTGATTTGGCCCGCAGCCACGTCAACAATCGTCATAGCCGTGTTAAGGAAAGGACGTCCGAGGATCAGAGGCACTTTAGAGTCCTCATCCATATCAAGGATGACAAAATCCACCGGGAATACAAATTTGTCAATTTTGACAAGCATATTCTCAACAAATCCCCGAGGATATTTGATCGAACGATCAGCAAGACGAATACTCTTCCTGGTGGGTGAAGGCTCACCCAGATCCAGCTTCTCAAAAACCTTATAAGGCATAAGGTTAATGCTCGCACCCAAGTCTGCCAATGCATTACTGACAGACATGTTCCCTATCAGACAAGGGATGGTGAAACTACCTGGATATCCCATCTTCATGGGCAGTCTATTCTGCAGGATTGCAGAGCAGTTCTCGTTCAGGAGTACACAGGACAGGTCCTCAAGTTTTTGCTTATTTGTGAGGATGTCCTTCAGGAATTTGGCATACTTAGGCATCTGTGCCAAGGCCTCCACAAACGGGATGTTTATATGTAGCTGTTTGAACAGCTCGAGAAATTTCCCGTATTGCGCCTTGTCTTTCTGTTTCCTAAGTCTGTCAGGATATGGAACAGGAGGAGTGTAGTCAGTGACTGGCTTCGGCAACTATGCTGTACTTGCTGGGACTCGCCTAGCGTGCACCTCGTCCGAAGACTCAGTCTGGACCGTCTCAATGATCGGTGGTGCCCCCTCGGATTAGGCTCAGTGTTGCCCGGGAGATTGCCCTGCTGTCTCTCGGACATCATCTTCGCCATCTGGCCTACCTGGTTTTCAATGGCCTGCATGGACGCCTTTTGTCCCCTCATATCTCCTTCATAATTGGAGAAGCGCTCCTCGTGTTGCCGGTAGCGCTTAACAATTTGATTGGAATTTGTTGTGTTGGTGAGGAGTTGAGACATCATTTCCTCCAACCTAGACGTACCGCCCTGGGCGTGCTGCTGGGAACTGCCCCGGCGCCCTGGATTTGGTACTGGTTCGGTCTGGGTTGGTAGGATTGGCCATGAGATTGGTAAGGCTGTTGTTGTTGGGACTGCTGGGATTGGTGAGATTGGTGTGGTGTAGAGGCCCTTTGCTGAAATCCGAGAGGATTCTGGTTCGAAGTACCAATCTCCGCCCGAAATTTGGGTGGTTCCTCCATCCCGGATTGTAAGTATTACTGTAGGGGTTATTTTGGGGTCTCGACTGATTCCGCATGTAAGCCACATCCTCGTGGCCAGTATACATAACCCCCTGAGCACACGAGCCAGGCTCGTGAGACACCCCGTACTGATCACACAGACTTTAGACTTGGGCTACGCTTTGTTGAGATCTGTCAAATCTCGTGCCCAGCGCCTCTATCTGTGCAGAAATGGCCGTGTAGTTATCCACGGCATGTACACCCGATCGGGCAGAAGAAGACCTTGATCGGTCACTCTTTCGAGACTTTGACTTTTGGGACGCCTTTTCGATAATGGCCTATGCTTCATTGGGGGACTTTGTTCCGATGTCCCCGCCAGCATATACATCTAGGCGTTCCTGTGAGTCAAACTCGAGTCCCTGATAGAACATTTGCACCAGATGTCTTTTTGAGATATCATGGTGCGGGACGCTCAAGAGTAGGTCTTTAAATCTCTCCCACGCGGCGTGTAATGATTCCTCATCATCTAGACGAAACGTCATGATGCGATTCCTCAATTTTTGTGTCTTTTCAGGAGGAAAATATTGCTGCATGAATTGTTGCGACAACTCTGCCCAGGTCGTGATCGACCCTGCGGGTTGTGACAAAAGCCAAGTCCGGGCTTTGTCCCGCAGTGAGAATGGGAAGAGTCTGAGACGGATAGCATCATCGGAGATGCCCGTCATCTTAAAGGTGGCTAAAACCTCTAAGAATGCAGCAATATGTCGGCCTGGATCCTCGTGCTCCAGTCCACAGAATTGCACCGAGTTTTGTATCATTTTCACGATACTTCATTTGATCTCGAAATGGTCAGCCAAAATAGCCGGCCGGATGATACTCGGTGCGAGTCCTTCTCCTCCTGGACGACCACTATCATTCAGCGGAATGTCGTCGTCCGCCATGATAATGTCACTGTGGGCTTCCGACCCCTCGTCGTCAGCCAGATCGTGCCTCGCCTCGTCAAATGGAACCTCAACTATAGGAGTGGCAATTAGAATATCAGAAACAAGACGCAACTTATGAAGTCTAATCCTCTCGCTTCTCCTCAGGCGCGTTCGCTCCTCATCAGACAGATCACCAGAAGACCCAGGGTTTGTGGACATCAACCTGCATGTAAGAATGATACAGTTGCAACAGGCGAATATATGACAAACCCAAAAAGGCGATAAAAGACAGAAAAATAAATAAATGAAATAAAGAATCAATAAATTCATGCGAAAAATAACGGAAAGCAAATATATTCAAGAAAATCAAATATAAACTAATAGAATCAATCAAATGAACAGAAATAAGCAGACTAAGCCTAAAACTATATAAAGAATGAACTTAATAATTAGTCCAAATACGAACAAATAAATCTAATTAATCAAATAACGAACAAATCAAATTCATAGACAAACCAATTAATCCAATATTCAATAAATTAAATCTATCAACATCCTAATGAACGAAAAATCAAATCAAACAATCTTAAAAGCAGATAAATGAACGAATCTATATGCAACCTATAAACCAATCTAAAATTAATACAAAATATCTACAGACAGATAAATTTAATAAAAATTCAAATAATCAAATATGCAAATAGATGAATGAAATAACGAATCAAAGAAGTATAAACAAGTATTCACAAGCATGTACACCAGTAAAAAGTTGACTCGGTTCGTTCCTAAAGCTCGTCGCGTCCCGGCAACGGCGCCAAAAACTTGACGTGTGCGGATATACATATAATTTTACAATGAATAAACACACCTTTTGCTTTAATATTTATAAAAATGGTTTAGACCTTAATATTAAAACACACACAATAGGGCAAGTGTACCCTGTCATATATGTAGTAATGTACAGATAAGAACCAGATATCGATCCATGGACGCGCGCGGAGCAACGGTACTAAAACTCTATCCTCGATTTACTAGTAGGAAAAGATAGTTTGAAGTTGTTTAAACTAAATTAATTCTAAAATATCTAACTAACATATGTAAGACTCCAAATACAAAATATAACTATATAAACTATAATATATCAAACCTAGCATGTCATCTATAAATCATATGAAATAAAGGCGTGTGATCAACATTCCCATTTTCCGGCAGTTAGTGTCCCTTTCGGGCATCCTAACATGACAACTATACAGAAAGCTAACACGAATACACACGTTAACCGCTTCAAGTCGTTTATTAGCGAGCAGCTGATATAATCTCACGCAGATCTTCTAAAGATAAGTTAGTCATCTGTTAAGAGTATTCTAACCTCACTAATTCAGGAAAGCGATACCGAATACACAATACAGCCACCTAAACTAGCATAAAGTAGAGCATTTCACAACCTATTCCATTTTACCAACTTTGAACCCAGATCTACTAAGATCACTATTTTTACCAAAATAACTACCAAAGATCATTAACCGTGTCAAAGACTAGTAACGGCACCATTAGGCTTTTTAAACCCTTTTACGTGCCGGTAAGCATTTTTAACCGTTATTCGACTGACTTTAACCAAACCAATACCCGGTTACAGTTTCATGGTATAAACTATTTAACAAGTTAACTAGTCTACTACCGGACAATTAAACGGACGGTTTTTCAACATGTATCCGCCTAACACATTCGACAATCGCTAAAGTCATTCAAATACAGCTACAAATCCATCAACAACAAAACAAGGTTGCGCTATGATCATCAAGATCTAAACGTGAAAAAAGCCAAATTTATACAAAGCATGATTAACTACACGAACGATTGTTTAACATACTAAATACTATTGTTCTTGCCCGTAGGCGTAGGAATAACTAATACAACATCAAAATAGCAATCCAAAATCAGTTTTGAAACTCAAATGATTAAAGGATCAAACCATATAAAATGCTAAGAGATGGATTGGATGATTGAAGGATGGATTGGATGGATTCCCGAGCCCGTTCCACGCCTGTGCAGCACTTCAACAGCTCCAAAAATCGCCAGAAAAGCTTCCCCCAAGATCCAACATTGATCAGTGAGCTGAAATGGGGCTTTTATAGAAGATCAGAGGTTTCGCGCGGCCGCTCAGGCCCTTCGCGCGGCCGCTCGCTTATCGAAACAAGTGGACCAGTTGCTCGTTGCTGACGTAGGCCTTCTGGAAGGTCCCCAGAAATATCTGGCAGGGGCGCGCGGCCGCTCGGAGCCTTGGAGCAGCCGCTCGAAGGTCCTGATGGCCTATTCGCGCGCCGAAACTTCGTTTTCCCTTCCTTTGTGCTTCCGGGACATCGTTTAAGACCTGAAATCGTAAAGATACCCAAATAAGTACCAATTCCTATGTATAAGGTCAAAAACGTATGAAAATGGGAGTTAAACGGGGACTTTTATATGTGTAATTTAACGTATATCACGGAGCATGCTATATCGCCAGGGTCAGAAATGTCTTGATGAGGCACCTCGTTTTGCCGATGATGCTGAGAAGCTGGAATGCGGACGGGAAGAGCACTGGGAAAGGTGGCGCACATAACAAACATTATATTATGTAATATACATACGCGTTACTATGTGGATGTAATGAGTGCTTGTGATATACAAATGATGGAGGTTAATAGGATGATCTTGTGAGGTAAATTTTCGATAATGTAGATGATGTATGAAATGTGTAGTAACTAAATCGGTCAAGTTTTAAAAATGGAAAAACCTACAAAACCACACACTAACGGCAAGTGTACCGATCACATTGTAGCAGAGCAAGTAAGTCCGAGTATCGAACCGTGGACACAGTATGGCGACTCTCGGTACTAAACCTCTGTCGACTCCTAGCCTAATAATTTGGATTTTTGTGAATTTTTTTATTAATTAATTACTAAAACAAATAAATTAAAAATAAACTCAAACTAACAGACAGTAGAGGATTGATAAGGAGGGAAATCAGAGATGGGAAAGGCAACCACCTAGGTATCAAATCCTACTAATGAAATTGTAACTGCCCCGGCTTTGGAAACTATGTTGGCAATCAGGATCTTATAATATTCACCTCTAGTATCCTAGTGGCTCCCGGATCATTTACCAAGCCTGATCGAAAAGGAATCCTAAAGGCTACTAATCTCACTGATTGGTTAGATCACCTCTCGGTCTCACTAACTATGCTAAAGTACTCGCTAGACTGGTTTAGATTTCTCACTCTCCAATCACAATACACCCTAAAGTGCAAGGAGTAACCTGTAAAGTCAATCTATGACACAGATAAGCAAATAATACTAAAGAACCTAGAAAAACCTGATCTCTCAGCATTTCTGGCCTAAACCTCTAGCAACAAAGACAAACCTGACTACCTATCACCTCTCGGTCTCAAGAGTAGGAAGAATACTAAAACCATAAAGTAAACTACAAGCACAAAGCAAGTAATTCTAACAATTGTCCAAACATGAAAGAAATTCACTAAGACACTCGTGGAACATTAGAAGATCATAAATTAGTTAAAAGTATGCACGCACATCATAGAATCATAAACAAGTTTCTTACTAAAACATAAATCCAGCTATAAAATCCAAAACCGAAACATAAACCAAAATCAAAAAGTCGTCATGTCAAACCTAGGTGGCCACTAATGTTTTAGCCAAACATAATGGTAATGGAATAAGATAAAAACATAGATTCAAAATATAGCAAAGTCATGGTACCCATATTCATAGACACAAAGTAAATAAATATAAAACCTATAACTTGCAGTGATTAAACTCGAGCCTTCAGTACTCGAACCACGCCTTCCTCTTCAAAATAAACCTCCCTTGTGGTATTCTTTGTGGCGGCTCTCCTCAAGATCTATGCGATTCTGTCTTGGCGTGATAATGCGCCTCCCAATTCTCCAGATCCCCCACAAGCAAGTCCACGTGACTTTTTCCTTTTTAATTATTATTATTATTATAATTATTATTATTATAGTTTTCAACTCGGGTGTTCTTGACTTGACCAAAGTTGCTCGTCTACGCTCCAACGTCCATGAACTCGTACTCTTAAGTGTTGGGTTCTCGATTAAAATTATTTCATTTTGAGCTCATTTTCTCCAAACACCTATAAAATAATAGAATACATAAATGCATAACAAAAATGACACGAAACGACTAAAAACCTAACTAAATAATATACAAAATACATAGGAAAAGAGATGGGTTTTGCAACACATCAAACATCCCCACACTTAAACCTTTTTCGTCCCTGAAAAAGCATAGAATGGAATCATAACCAGGACTTTCGGTTTTCAAACTCTGTTAATACTTTTTATTAATTAGGCAAAACAACATACTAACTGCAATTGATGGTATTGTGATCCACCTAAACCCAACCACCGACTAATCAAGCCCTTTTCGTGTTTTATCAATTAGGTTCAATTTAGCTAAATCATCTAAGGGTCTCACACTCAAGAATCATAACTCTATCCTAATCTCGAATCAAGCTTATAAGGTAAAGATTAATATCTACCACTTTATATAAATGCCCTTATGTATTTAGAATCAAATATGATAGAAGATGGATGAAGTTTATGAGCTTAGACACTTTTTTTTCCATATCTAACCCAGAGGTTGTCTAAATCAGAGTCACCATCCCCAAGAGCGACAACATGAGCTTCGGTATTTTTTTTAACTTGACCTAGAGGGAGTTTCGATCATAGTCACCATCCCGAGGGAGACTCCATAGGCTTCAGTTTTCTTTCTTTCTTTTTTTTATAGTCTAGCTCAAATGATGGATATGTGGATTTTTTTCGGGCGCCACTTTTCACCGGATTTATTCTCATAAAAAGGATCAAGTGTGCCATTTGATTCAAAATACTTATAGGCATTTACTTATAGTGGTACCTCTTATACTATCAACGGTTTCAGACTCGGCCAATCATCCTAAGGTGAGAACCCACAAGATTTTATTATTATATTATTTCATATATTATAACACTATTCGGGAAACTATCAAAGTCGGCTGGGCCTACCAACACATCACAGGCAACATGTACTCTACCTTTATATTCTCTTACATATAATATTGAAAAACCGAAAATCCTAATTCTACATATCACTTTCCATTTAAAAGCACACAAAATTAGGGACATTTTTTTAGTTCAATTTCTTTTTTTTTAACTCAACCTACAACTAAGAAAAATAAAGACGAAGTCTCCCATCCCCACACTTAGAAAGGCACAATGTCTTCAATGTGCTCCAGGATACAACGTAAATAAAAAAAATGCAAAATAGAGTAGAAACAAAATAAATATATAATAACAACAAAATAAATGGAACGAACTCCCCTGGAATACGTGGCGATAGCTCGCAGAAAGTGTCTTGTCCGTCCATCATCTACAGCCGTATATCATTTCCTTCGCGACCATACTCAGAATCCTGCAAAAATAAACTAAAAAGAAAGTGAAAGTAAAATGACTCAATGACAAGTAAGATGCCTGTTTACAAAAAATAAGTTTAAGATCGACCCCCACCCAAATGGAGATTGAGTACGGGCGGGGGAGATCCAATAGTGAAAAAGGCCAAGGAAATCCCATAAGACTCGATAAACTAAATAGATAAAAATAAAATAAAGAAGAATGAAAATAAAATAAAATAAAAACATACATGGCGAATGATGATACAAAAATTTACACTTGGGTTTTCACCCGTGTGATCCTATTCTTATCAAGCACTCTAACCTGGATCAATGAGGATATTCGCATCATCCTCATAAACCAATCGTCCCACTTATGTCATCTCTACTAAGGCACGATCTTTTCCACCTAAATCTAAGATCACCAGAAAATATTCTTAAATGCGAGTGGTGAATCAGGATCCTATCCCCACACTTAGATTTATTCACTACCTCAAGGCTAAACTTAAATAGTGCCTTATCCTCCTCATCTATCTTGTGCTCACTCTCATACTCGTGGGATAGCGAAATATGAACCGAGGGCTCATCCATCACCTCCTCGGAATTCTCAACAACCTTAACTACCTCTAACTTATCGGGAGGCTCACCGGCAGCACAGCCCGGATCATGCTCCATAGGAAATACAGTCTCTATCTCTACCTCTTGTCTCTCTTCTGTTGGGTGCCGCCTATCTAATAAGTCTGCTCCACATATGTAGTCAATGCACGGTCGACATGTGACATGAAAGTGCCAAGAAAGCACGCAGATTTGACCTGACTACTCATACTCTCCCTAGACTTATTAACACCAAAAGCGATGGACTTGTCCCCTGCACGCAGTGTAATCCGACCATCCGAGACATCTATCAATGCCTTTGCAGTACGTAAAAAGGGTCGTCCTAAGATCAACAGCACATGCTCGTCCTCCCGTATATCAAGTACGACAAAATCAACGCGAAACATGAAGCTCTCCACCCTTACTAGCAAATTCTCTAGAATGCCCATAGGGTACTTAACAGATTTATCAGCCAACTGTAAGCACATCCTAGTTGGATTCAACTCCCCAAGATCTAATCTCTTAAACATGGAATAGGCATGAGATTAATGCTAGCACCTAAATCAGCCAGGGCGTTCCTAACTGTCAAACTACTATCTGACAAGGGATAGTGAAATTCCCAGGATCGGTCATCTTCTCCGGTAGTTTATTAAGAACGACAGCCGAACACTCCTCACTCAGAGTGACCTGGGAAAGCTCTTTCAACTTCTCCTTGCTAGACAACATCTCCCTCAAGAACTTCTCATACTTAGGCATATCTCTATGATCATCCATAAAGTGCCTATATTGCTCTAAGTTCTCACTCTTATTCAACCTACCAGGATAGGGCGGTACTAGTTCATAAGGGGCAGGTGGAACATAAACCTTTTTGGGATCCTCCTTAGACTGTTTCTCCTTCGACCTACTTTTGGGCTGTGCGGTACTTGCCGGGTCTAGCCTAGTAGGGTGCACCTTGCTCGGAGACTCTACCCTAATCTCCTCATCGACACTCTCCTCCTCAACTACCTCATTCTCTCTCGACAGCGGGTGATCAAATCTCGTGCTCTTCCCACTTTCGGTGAACACCGTATTCACCTGAACATATGTCGAATTCCTGGTGAACTTACTAAACAACTCTCCTACGACCCTCTCTAAACTCTGGAGCGTGGATCCCTGATTCCTAAATAAAAGCTCAAATTCCTAATTTTTCTTTTGTTGCTCCTGATAACGGGTCTCACGCTGCATCACTATGGTCTCTAGGAGCTTATTTGTCCTAGCCTGATTCTCCTCATTTTTCTTTATTAACTCACTATTCTCAGACTTAGGATCTCCTATACTCTGCCATCCAGAGTTGTAACTTTGGACTTGATCTGAATTCTGGACATAGTTCAACTCCTCACTAGGACCTACGTGGCAATCTATGGTCTCATGACCCCCTCTACAAATCTCACACTTAGCACTAATCTTAAAGTGAATATCCTTCATGACCTTAGCTAAGGATTCTACCTTGGCGGCTAGTGCAATGCTACTCTCAACAGAATGGATACCCTTAGGGGCAGCAGTAACGCCCCTAGAGCCAGGCTCGATGTAGGTGCTAGTGGCTAGGTCCTCTATCATCTCAAGGCATTCAGTAGCAGTTTTGTTTTTCATCATGTTACCGCCTGTTGTAGAGTCAAGGAATCTTTTAGTCGCATCAGAAACTTCAGTATAGAATTTCTCCACGACTCTCCAGTCCTCAAGACCATGATGAGGGCACTTATTCAGAAGTGCCTTGAATATGTCCCATGTCTCATAGAAGGACTCCCCTGACTACTCAGTAAAGGCATAGATAAGATTTTTAAGACGAGCAGTTTTAGCAGGGGGGAAAAATACTTCTGCAGGAATTTCGTCTGAAGATCAGTCCAAGAGGTGATGGCTCCCTGTGGGAGGGAGTCCAGCCATGTGAGGGCCTGATCAGTAAGTGAGAACGAGAACAAACGCAAACGAATGGCGTCATTAATGGCACCATTAAGCTGGAAGGTGCTACAGACTCTACTAAATCTAGTTAAATGGCCATATGGGTCTTCATCACGCATGCCGTGAAACTAAACTGAATGAGATATGGTGTTGATTAGAGTAGGTTCAATGGTCCAGTTGTCCGACTCAACAATGGGTAGTGTAATACTGGACCGGATGTGAGTGGGTGTAATGCTGATGTATTCAGCGACAGTCCTACGTGCAACCATTTCTATGTGATCTATCTGGTGGTCAAAATGTTCTAGGACTGCAATGGGGTACTTCCTATGTACACAGAGAGACTAAAACTCTACTAGAATTAGAAAACAAATAGCAAATAAACAAAAATATTTTTTTCTTTTTATAAAATTAAAAAAAAATCTACCAAACTACGAAAGCAACAAAATGACTAGATCCCCGACTCGAGTCGTCCTCGAAAGCGCACTGTGTCCCCGGCAACGGCGCCAAAAACTTGATGTGTGAAATGTGTAGTAACTAAATCGGTCAAGTTTTAAAAATGGAAAAACCTACAAAACCACACACTAATGGCAAGTGTACCGGTCGCAGTGTAGCAGAGTAAGTAAGTCCAAGTATCGAACCGTGGACACAATATGGCGACTCTCGGTACTAAACCTCTGTCGACTCCTAGCCTAATAATTTGGATTTTTGTGACTTTTTTATTAATTAATTACTAAAAAAAAATAAATTAAAAATAAACTCAAACTAACAGATAGCAGAGGATTAATAAGGAGGGAAATCAGAGATGGGAAAGGCAACCACCTAGGTATCAAATCCTACTAATGAAATTGGAACTGCCCGGCTTTGGAAACTATGTTGGCAATCAGGATCTTATAATATTCACCTCTAGTATCCTAGTGGCTCCCGGATCATTTACCAAGACTGACCGAAAATGAATCCTAAAGGCTACTAATCTCACTGATTGGTTAGATCACCTCTCGGTCTCACTAACTATGCTAAAGTACTCGCTAGACTGGTTTAGATTTCTCACTCTCCAATCACAATACACCCTAAAGTGCAAGGAGTAACCTGTAAAGTCAATCTATGACACAAATAAGCAAATAATACTAAAGGACCTAGAAAAACCTGATCTCTCAGCGTTTCTGGCCTAAGCCTCTAGCACCAAAGACAAACCTGACTACCTATCACCTCTCGGTCTCAAGAGTAGGAAGAATACTAATTACCTCTAAACTCCCGATTAATGTTCCTATGGAATTTAGGCCTAAAACCTTAAAGTAAACTACAAGCATAAAGCAAGTAATTCTAACAAGTGTCCAAAATGAATGACATTCCCTAACACACTCGTGGAACATTAGAAGATCATAAATTAGTAAAAAGTACGCACACACATCATAGAATTATAAACAAGTTTGTTACTAATACATAAATCCAGCTATAAAATCCAAAACCGAAACGTAATCCCAAAATCAAAAAGTCGTCATGTCAAACCTAGGTGGTCACTAATGTTTTAGCCAAACATAATAGTAATGGAACAAGATAAAAACATAGGTTTAAAATATAGCAAAGTCATAGTACCCATATTCATAGACACAAAGTAAATAAATATAAAACCTATAACTTGCAGTGATTAAACTCGAGCCTTCAGTACTTGAACCATGCCTTCCTCTTCAAAATAAACCTCCCTTGTGGTATTCTTTGTGGCGGCTCTCCTCAAGATCTATGTGATTCTGTCTTGGCGTGATAATGCGCCTCCCAATTCTCCAGATCCCCCACAAGCAAGTCCACGTGAGTTTTTTCCTTTTTAATTATTATTATTATTATAATTATTATTATTATAGTTTTCAACTCGGTTGTTCTTGACTTGACCAAAGTTGCTCGTCTACGCTCCAACGTCCATGAACACGTACTCTTTAGTGTTGGGGTCTCGATTAAAAATCTTTCATTTTGAGCTCATTTTCTCCGAACACCTATTAAATAATTAAATACATAAATGCATAACAAAAATGACACGAAACGACTAAAAACCTAACTAAATAATATACAAAATACATAGGAAAAGAGATGTGTTTTGCAACACATCAGTAGACGTCACGTTATTGCAAATTTACAAGCACTTGATAGTTCTAGGAACATCTATTGTGATGGTATCTATATTTTATTATGTGGTTTATATATAAATAACGGATAAGGGTTTTTCATTCTTTTGTTGTTGCGGACATGATTGTCGATTCTCCCCTGTTCGTGTCATTTGTGACTTTGCTTTTCTTAAACCCGTTTAAGATCTCGGTGATCTTATTTCTTGAGCTTCTAAGGTTCCTGTTTTAAAACCTAGTTATATCTTTTGAGTACAATTTACGTCTCTCTTCTTTTATGTTTGTAGCCTTCAACAACAATCGTAAAGGGATCTAATTTTTGTTGATTCCTTATTCTTTTCACAAAACTAGACACGTCTTTTGTACACGTTACAACTGTTGTATGTTTGGATTCTTTAAGCCTGTGAAGGTCCATTGTAAGGCTTCACATCAAACAATTGTTTCATTAATGATTTGTTTTATCATTACGTTGCTCGTAATGTTTGTCTTCTAGTCTTGATATTTTAGGCCACTGTGGG
Organism: Ambrosia x helenae; assembly: GCA_030844895.1. Taxonomy (NCBI): domain Eukaryota; kingdom Viridiplantae; phylum Streptophyta; class Magnoliopsida; order Asterales; family Asteraceae; genus Ambrosia; species Ambrosia x helenae. Next base: position 61,828,817 of record CM061227.1, on the reverse strand, counting down.
CAATGAATCTTTTGATACTTCGTCGATGAGTTTCTTTAAAGTCGACACTTTGGTTGAAACGAATTATTGGGAACTGATACAGCACCTTGTGGTGAATATTCAATCGAATTGGAATGATGAGTGATCTTTATTGGCATGCCTCATTTTCATCAAATTGTTTGTTATTGCCTTAAATCCAAACACACCTTGCGGCGTGTAATGAGAAAGTTGGTGCATTAGTTGCTTCGTTTGAGGTGCGCCAATAGTAATTGTTGACAGAGTTATTGTCTACACTTTGCATTCAATTAATTCTGGAAATTTATCTCGTGCCATTTGTACCGGCAAGTCCGTTGACTATTTTTGTTGTACTACCATTGGTTCTTAGATGATATCCTACCTCAAAATTTGAGGACAAAATTTCTGTAACATGGGGAGAATGTGACACCCGGCAACTTCCGATCTACACTGATGTGATTTTTATTATTAAAATAAATATTTATTATAAATATTGTTAGTTATTAAGTCTCGGAAGTTAACTGGTCGTTTTAACAAAGGAAACGTGACCGAGTCTTATAACGCGATTTAAACACGTGTGTTGAACACATGCGTCAGTTGATGGAAGTAATATTCATTTTGTTCGGTTTAGTAGGATTCTTAATTCCGAACAAAACCGACTAACTTTTGTTAATTATTATTGAACTAAAATAGAAACCGAAGCACAAAACGTTTAGAACGGGTTTGGATACGCGATATACTCCACCTAACTTAACCCTACCTATAAAAGCATCTTATTCTCTTCTCCTCCCTCATAATCTTAGAAGCCACAATAATCAAACCCTACCCTCTCTCTCTCTCTAAAATCAGATCTCTCTCTCTCTCTAAACCCCTTCCCCTCTCCTCTCTCACGTAATACCTCTCTTTCTCTCGTTTCTGGTTACGGCCGGCCACCACCGTCCTTGGTGGTGGCAGCATGGAGGATGCAGGTGTCAAGCTTCTGGGTCCGAGTGACCAATGGCGGCGCGATGACTGTTGAGACCAGACGAGGCACAGGGAAAGACTCATCGGCTGCTATATGGTGGTTTTTGTGGTGTCTTGTGCAGGAAAACGAGCTGTGTTGATGGTGGTTCTTTGGTGGTGGGTTAATGGTGATTTCGTGCGGCTGTTGGTGCTTTAGACGCCGTTTTTGGTCTGTGGTGATGGGTCGTGGTCGCGGGTTAGGCAGATGGTGGCCGGATTTGTCAAGTGAAATGTCTAAAAAACTGTGCAGGTGGTCTTAACGGTGGTAGTGACGATTTCGTTCCAGATCTGGAGGTTTTCGGCTCAGATCGGGTGGTTTTGGTGGCGGTTGAAGACGGGACCGTGTTGGTTCGCAGGTTGGAGTTGGTCTAGCAGGTGGTTATCAGTTGGTATTGACAGTTGGGGATGGCACGATGGTGGTATTAACGGGTCTGGTGTTGTCAGGTCCGGGTTTACTATGGTTCGGGTTCGGGACTTGGGTCGAGTTTGTGGTCCGGTTGTAGTGGCTCTGTTGGTGGTTCGATTATGACAAGCGGTCGGTTCGTGTTCGTTTTGATGTTCGGCTCAGATCTGGTCAAACGGCTCCGTACTGGCTACCACGTAGATCGAGACACGCGCGTACGATTCGGTATACTTGAGTTCATATTCATTATTATTTGCAGATGTTATATATTTATAAATATATTGATATGGATAGAATAGTTTTAACTCGCGAACGGACCGAACGATAATAATAATAAACGGTATCTATATTATATTACGAACGTTTTGGTAAACGGTTAACTTAACATGACTTATGATATCGATCATCGGACTAAATAACATTGGTCTATATCGTCTGACTATATTATATATATATTGCTATATATATAAATAAGTATACATAGGTGACGAAACGTATAGTCTCATGAATCGGAATTGTGGATAAAAGGATTTGAGGAATTGTGTTTGAAAGTTGATTTTTGGGGAAAATTATAGACAACGGGTGTTGTCTGGTTTGTAGAAAAACAGGGGAAACTCTGCCCAAATTTTTATTAAATTAAAGCGTAACGAACTGCCATTTTTATAAATAAATTCCCCTAAGTGTTTTGGACAAATTCATTATTATATACAAATCGAAATGCTTTTAAGGACTATTTATTCGTAGCAATAAAGATGATTTCCAAACAATATTTGAGAAAAAGTAACAAATGTTATTAATCGGTTTTAATAACTAAATTTGTATCTCCTCAAAAAGTATTTCTAAAATAGAATTACACAAAACAAATACATTTACATGATTTACGAGACAAGCTACGATTCAGGATAATTATACGTTTCGGGGTACTATTCCAACATGGTTTATACACAAATAGTAACAAGTGTGCAACTTGGGTGCTATGTTATATATGGGAATTAAGTTAAGTCATTGTCGGTTTGTCGAGTTGAAACGTATTTAGACTCGTGTTGGTACACACGAGTCTAGACAGTTGAGTAGACTATCTTGTAAGCGGTTAATAAGCTAGGCTTATGTGTGATAGACTGTTAAGGTGTCCTTTGTTGGTAATTAGGGCACGAGGAAGTGTAGATGCAATTGTGCGACTAGTGCTTCGGATTGTTCAAATAAACTTGTTTTGTGATATGTCGAAGGTGCGAAGGAGAAATGGAAGGTACGAAGGAAGGTTTTTATTTAGTCGAAGGAAGATCAGAGGGTGCGAAGGAACAGTTTTGGACGAATGTGAATATAGTGTTTATGTATGGCTTGGTTCGACCAGTTGGTTTGGTCGAACCTGCACATTCGCGACGAATCATTTGGGCGAATGTGCAGTCTATATATAGTCAAGCTTGATTTTTTGAATGTAACTTTTGTCATATTATTCCCTCCACTTTCTGATTCTCTCTCTAGAAGTTTATTTAGATCTTTTCACGTTCTTACCCTGTTTGTATCAATCTTTAAACGTGTAATCGAGTTTCTAATTAATGAAAAGCTTTTGAAATGATGATTTACTTGTTTTGATCTGTTTGACTATTATTTTGTGATTGTTTTAGGGATTCCGCACCTAAAACTAACTTGTTTGATCATTCTTTGTTGTTTACACGATCCATACATACACATACACACGGAGTTTGTCGGAATCATTGAATTCTTGAAGAGATGTAGGGTGATTGACGCGATTGCTACACCTACTATCATTTACCGAGACATGATGCAAGAATTCTGGTCAGGAGCGAAGCTAGATTTCTGGAATTGCGAGTCGTGCTTGACTAGCAAGATCCAAGGACAAAGAGTTATTGTGTGTGAGCAGGATTTAAGAGAAGCTTTGAACTTACAAGATGAGAAGACAGATCCTAAGGAGTTTAGTTTCATGGATCAGCGAAAGTGTTTCCTGAGAATGAAATACAATGGACCAATCACTGACGGTTCATTGCACAAGGGAAAACTGTGCCCTCAATTCAAATATTTGGCACACATTTTGATACATGTCTTCGGATCAGCCACTGGAGGATATCACTTGATGCGCAAGAGTATCAGCTCTATGATGGTAGCCCTGGTGTTGAACAAACCGTTCAATGTTTCAGGATGCTGATGGAACACTTGTTAGAGCCTCTGAACGGCACGAGGAATCTGAAGTTTCTGCTATATCCTCGTTTCCTCCAGATGGTATTTGATAACAAGTATAAAGAGTTGAAGAGGGATCCTAAGCATATTGTTGTATAGGAACATATGTCACTTAATACACTTGCTAGGATGAAGGCGTACAAAGGATTGTCGGTCAATGAACGTCCACCAGTAAGGCGTTTATTTGGACATCTAGCAAGAATTGATTATGCAGATCCAGGTGAAGGGCTTGTAAGACATGCAAATAGTGATTCAGATCCAGATAACCCATTACATCCTGTTGATCCAGATGCAACGCGCAAAAGACAGGTTGTTAATGTCGGTGCCAAGAGTGGAAAGGTTAAGGAGAAAGGGATAAGGTTAGAAGTTGTGTCTGAACCTGAAAAGGAAAAGAGCACACCAAGACGAAACAAGACGATGGCAAAGAAAGGTTTGCATATTGTGGATGAAGCGTCGATTGATTCAGAGGAGACGCAAGAAGACGAACATTGGGACTCGGAGACTGAAACGTTAAAGACCACCACGCCCAAGGCCACTGAGGCTGGTGTGTCTGCTAGTCAGAATGTTGAAGATCAAGGTGCTAAGAGTCCAATTCCTGTTGATGAAGATGAAGTGGTTCTGAATATAGATGAAGATTTTCCTGGTTCACCTGTACAAGCTAAAAACTCAAAGAAGAAGAAACCAGAGAAACCAAGTCAGAAGAGAAAGATGGAGATTGAAACGCTCATTGCTGGTAAGAAACTACCACCAGCTTCTAGTTCTAAGTCACCGGTTACTGCACCAGCATCAAAGAAGCAAAAGACTACGACTACTTCGAGCACACAACAGAGTGATGATATTCCTGTTGATCAGTTTAATGAAGCTTTAGATAACGTGCTCAAGAAGACGAGGAAAGGCAAACTGCCTGAAGTTGCAGAAGTACCTGTTAAGAAGAAAGTTTCAGTTGATAGTGATATCATGAATGCTGTGAATCAAAGATTATTTGAGATGATGAGTATTATTAACAAACAGCAAACAGAGATCGAGCAATTGAAATCGAATGATCGAAAGATGTTGGAAGTCGTAGTCACATCCCATGATGATAATGATGTTTTGAAGAAAACAATCAAGAAGTTGAAAAGAGAGAACAAGAAGTTGCTGAAGCACGAGCAACGAAACACCAGAAGAATTATTGTCTTGAAAGAGGAGAACAAACAGCTAAAGAAGAGTAACAAGCATATGGATGATCTGATAAAAGACTTGTACTCTCGAGCTCCTCTACTTCAAGCTGGTGAAGAAGATAAAGAAAGAGAAGAAGAGCAGGTAGATTTTGAACCATCTGACGAAGAAGAAGATGAAGATCTTGATGAAGATGCTGGAAATGATTCTAAAAAGAAGAAGAAAGATGATGGAGATGATGGAGGTTCAGATGGTGGATCGAGTGATGGAAACAGCTCTTCTTTTGATAGTAGTGATGATGATGATGATGACAACGCTGGAAATATACTTACGAAAAGCGTGATTCAAGTAAGGGTGGAGAGTCGAGCTCTAAGACTTCAAGTGAAAATGTTGATGACGATATCTTCTGGAATGAAAAACTGCAATCATTATCTGAAGAAGACAAGAACATGTATCGCCAGATGCTCACAGATCGAGTCTGGATGATTGACATGACAAGCAGATTTCCAGAAATATTCGAGTCGAGCAATAAGTTGTTTGAATTGGAGTTTGATGATCTAGATCTTGAAGATGGAGAGGTTTCTGCGGCGGTTTCTGAAGAAATACTTGAGGGTTTAGCCAAACAGGTGGGAAAGACTTTGGAAGAATTGCTTGCTGATAATTACATTCCAAATATACCTGAAAAGGAAGCCGGGAATCATTCTGATGACCGTGACGTTCCTGCTTTTGAAGAGGTTGAAATGGAAGACATAACGAGTGAGGAATATCCACAATATTTCAAGAATAATCAAGATTGTGGATTTCCTGGATTCTCGGATGAATGCTAAACCAAGCCGAGAAACTGGCTAAAGAGAAGAGAAAAGTGTTTGAAGATGAGATTTTTAAAGGGCATGATAAACCACGGTTCGAGCAATCTGAGAGTTTGAAGGAGTTTTTGAGGAAATTGAAAGATAAAGAAAATAACCGTCCGAAAGCTGAAACACAAGGAAGCTTTTACAAACTTCATAGTTGTGACAACCCGTAAATTTTCAGATCTTAATCCGTACTGTAATCAAATGTATTAATAAGTTATGCCTGAATAAGATTTAATTTTGATAAATTAAATTCTCTTTATAGTCTAGCAAAGTCCCTAAATACATGGATTTGTATTTGTTAAATTTTAGAAAAAAAAAATAATACGACGTCGCATTGCGATAAATTAACCGAATTAAGCGTTGGTCATGACCCGGCTAATATTTAAAGTCCGAAATTTAAAATATATGTTTGAAATAATATTTTTAACCATATTTAGTTGAGAAATATGGAGATATAGAGATAAAGTTAAAAATCGTGATTTTGAGTCGCAACGCGCGATACCGCGCAATTTGCGCGCACATACTATGAACATTCGACATTTTTACACCAGATGGCACCTAATATTAACTCGACCATTATAATATTATGTCTTGAGTCAAAAATATTATTTTTGTGTGTGTCGGGTATTCAAAATAGTTAAAGGCCTGTACCGCGTTAACTAGTAATATACCCGCTAATTTACACCTAATACCCACTTAATATTATAATATTATATCATAACACTTCATGACAACTATATGTGAGTATGTGTCGATTATATAGCAGCACAACACATTCCTTTCATTGTGATTCATCCAACCTATGCTTATGTATTGATTAATATATAAACATACACATTAATCTTCCATCTTCCACCATCAAAGATGCACTCTCTCACCTACATCACCACCACAACCGTCGCCACCTTCCTCCTCACCACCACTCTCTCTTTCAAACACTAAAACACTATGTTAATCACCCATGGAGTCCAAGGTTTAAAACTATGAACAAGAATCATCAAGGGTTTTGAGGTAAAAACTCTTGTTCCTTTGTTTCAATCTTATTTCACCATTAAACTTGGATGATTCACACAAAGTCTAAAAATAAAAGTGTTTGTCAAACGATTTTTACAAAAATAAAAGAGAGATAGTTATGGGTGTGTGTCGTGTGTGTAGTGTGTATGTCGTGTGTGTGTGTCGTGTGTCTTGTGTGTTGTTGGATCAGTATGCTCTTTGTTTAAGTAAGAACTTGCTATCTTTGACACTTAAGTGTTTAGCAAGCTCTTGTATATCAGATTGTAAGCACAGTGGAATGTATAAGTTAAAGCAACACTTTTTATACTTAAGAGGAGTTATTACTCCCTCTTGATGATTGAAACTAATAATGACAAGTATTTATTATGAATCTAAGCAGTAAATGAGAATTAGATACTTAGGCAGATTCACAATAAATACTGAAATGGAATAGAACAGTGAAAGTGTTTGAAGGATTTTTCTCTTAAAATCAATGTCTAAAATAGAAGGTTGAAGCCTCCTATTTATAGACTTTTACATACATGTATCTTGCCAATAAAGCAAGTACAGAAATATCAGAAACAAGTTGCACAAGTTGCAACATTGAAACAAACAATTACAGCTAAAAGTAATAATAAACAATAAACTACTGATACAAAAGGCGGTGGAAAATATCTGATGCGAAGTGCTGATGAATGACAAACTACTGATGAGTAGTTTGTCTTCAGTACTTCTGAAGTGAACTTGTCTGGTTTGGACTTCAGAACTTCTGATGAAGTTTCTTCTTCAGCACTTGTCATATCTTCTCTTCAGCAGTTTCTTGTCTTCTCTTCAGTACTTCTATACTTAGCCAAAATTTGCAGAAGTGAATTAGACTAAGGTTTCCAAAAGTGGTTTCACCAATCCTCTTTGTCCTAACAATCTCCCCCTGGATTGATGAACCCTAAACCTTACTAATTCCTTATGATCTTCTTCTGTCTTGAACAATCTTCCATATTTCTTTATACATGGTGTTCTTTAGCTGGTTTAACTGTCTATCAGATAGAGATCCTTTCTGTGGTTCCAGATGTTGAATTGTGAGCAGGTCTTGTGTTGACAGTTTCTTTAGATCACTGATCTTCTTGTAAGCCCTGCTTGAAAGTCTCTTCTTGTCAATAATACTGAGTTGTTAGCAGTAAGTGGCCATCTGATGATAGGTACCTTTGACTTGTAAAAGTCAGAGGTATAGGGAACCAGACTTGTCCCTTGGGTTGATGATCCTGAGTGTTGGATGCTTTCTATTTCAGTAAGCCTCAGGTGGGAGTCTCTTCCTTGTTGTTGTTGTTGTTGTTGCATATCAGGCATCTGAATAGTTGGGAGATGGTGTTCAGTCACTACCTTGGTATGCATCTTTTCTTTGATAGTCTTTTGAATTTGGTAGGCAAAGGTGGAAGGATCCCTGAATTGTGTTATCAGAGGTTTCTCATCAATGTCAAAATCTGAGTGAACTACTGAACTTCCTTCAAGTAGTACCATTTTGAAATCAGTTTTGACATTGTCCTCTGATTTCTTCCTTTGAGTAGCAGGCCTTCTTGTTAAAACACCAGAAGTTCTAACTACTGATCTTGAAGGTTCAGCAGTTTGAAACTTCTCTGGATTTGCAGCCTTGGCAGCCTTATATTTTTTATAAGTATCCACCAGTCTTTCTTCTTTCCATCTGGATACTGAGGCTTTTGAACCATAGCCATCTGCTACTAATTCATCTATCATCTGGGCTCTCTTGGCCTTTCCTTCTTTACTTGTGGCCAGTCTGTCTGCAATTAGTTGTGCCCTTCTTGTCAGATCTTGCATAGAGAGTCCCTTGAGTGTGTAGGCTTTAGTCTTGCTATTCTTTGTGATGTAAGACACCAGTTGTTGTCTTTTGTCTTCTTCAGCAATATGATCAATTTCAGCCTGTCTTTCCAGTTCAGCTTGATAAGCCTGGAGCTTCTCTTCATACTCTAAGTCATCCCTTTGTTCCAGATTTTTCCAAATCTGGTCTTCCTTGGCTTTTTGTTGAACTGCCTTTAACCTCTGCTCAAGAAGTTCAGTAGATTGAGAGATTGGAGCAGGGGTTAGGACAGTCATAGTAGTGGTTGTTGTAGGCCTTGGAGGAGCAGAAGTTGGTTTGATTTGTTCAGTGGATCTGGAAGGTTTAGTTTGTTGAGATTTGGAAGTGTTAACCTCTAATGGGTTGACAACTGCTGATGGTTTGTCAACTACTGAAGGATTGTCTTCAGTATCTTCTGAGTCATCGGGACTTTGACCATCAGAGGTTTCTTTATTATGCCTTAGGGATTTTTCAGAAGTTTGGGTCTCATCTTCCTTTTCTGTGGCTTCAATATCTTCCACTGAGACACCAAACTGTTTGGCCAATGCTTCTTTTCTGGCCTGGTTTTTCTGATCTCTCTCTAGGATAGCAAGTCTTGCCTTTCTTCTGGCTTCAACTGTATCCATTGGTTCCTTCATCTTCTCCCTCTTTTTGGATTCATCAATAGGCTTCAGAGGTTTGATCTGATCTGTCAGATTGGCAATTTGTTTGCTGTTGAAGTCAATCTTGGTCTGCAGATCATTCATCTTCGTCTGAATCACCCCAAATTGGTTCTTGATGGACAGCTCCAAGTTAGCTGTATAGGTTTGGAGGTGATTCTTGATGAGGGCATTCATCATAAGATAAAGGTCACCACCTGGGCTGCATAGTTGGTTCATGTCTATGCTTGAAGGCCCAGGGAATTGGGTAGGCATTTGATGTGAATGGTGTGTTTTTGGGAGATCCTCATGTTGTACAGAGGATGCCACTCTAGGGGTTTTAGGGATCGAGTGGACTTTAACCTGTTCAGGGGTGACTAGCTTCTTGAGCTTGGATACCCCTGAAGCAGGACCTTCATAAAGTGCCGTCAATTCAGTAGTTTTGGTTGTTGAATCATCATCCAAATTAATGGAATCATCTGAATCCCTGATGTTGTCCTCAATGAGGACTGTCTCAGTTAAATCATGAGCAGAGCCTAACTCAGTTCTCTCATGAACCTCTTGTTCTTGGTTCTGAGGATTTCCTACCTCAGGCATTAAGCCTTCATCAGTAGTTGCCACATCTGAGGTCTTAGCTGTTTTACTTCTATCCTCAGATCCACCACTGGGTGGTAACTGAGTAGTAGCAGCCTTAGATGCCCCAAGAATCTCTAAGATTGGGCTTAAAGACCCTGGTCCACCCTCATCTCTTGGGTTAGGGCTAGTGATGTCCACATCCATGTCTGATTCTGTGGTTATGTCCCCTGTTTGTTGTGGTTGTAGGGGACTGACATTATCAGATGGGACTATCTCTTTTAGCCCAGAGAGAAGTTTGGCAATCTCTATTGCCTCTGGTTCAGAAATTTGAGGGGTTGGTTCAGAAGTTTGGGCAATAGGTTGAATAGGTTGGTCAGCAGTTTCAAAAGAAGTGTCAGTTACAACAGTTTTTCTAAGTCTTTTTCTTTTGAATAAGATTGTTATGGGTGCTCTTGGTGGGCTATGAGATGGATGAGACTGAGAGGGTGTTTCAGTCTCACCTATTTGAAGAGCAGATTGCTCATGAGCATGTTCAGGCATCTCAACCTCCTGAACAGCTTTTCTTTTGGGTTGGTGGGTTTCTGTCTTTGTTGGCTTGGGCTTTCTGGCTTTTGATGGTGTGAGTTTGGAAGATGTGGGTTTCAGGAGGACTTTTTGTTGTTCTCCCTGATCATCTTCTGGCCAAGTAGCCGGTTTGTTATGCCTAGAGTATGCTTGTGAGGTTAATGGATTTAAAGTTGAAACTTTTCCCACAAGCACCTCATTACCCAGTTCCCCTATTATGCATTGCATAATGAACCTTGGGTATAACAAATACTTTTTCTTGGTATTATTATGATGTAACACCAACTCATTGAAAAATAATTTTGATGCCCTGAATTTGGTTTCATTCACTATGGAATGAAATATTGGTTGAAAAGTAGAGGGCATCTGGTCATAAGACCCTGTCTTTGAACTCAAACACATAATAATATAATGAAACAAAAGCTTGTATTTTGGTTCAAAATATTTTTTGAAGATAGTAGCATGGGAGAGAGTACCTTGATAACCACACTCTGTCATGGTTAAGTGAATGTCAGAGTTAGCAGCATGATCAGGGGCAACTACATCATTCAGGCCCAGTCTTGTTGCCAGTGTGGCCGGTGTGATGGTCAGTGGTTTCCCTTTTATTCTTGAGTTGAGGGAGATAATTTCACCATCAGCCGTCACCGTCTCAGCATTAGCCCAGAACTCATTTAGAGTTTCAGTATGAATTGGTGGGTCGATTGTGAGAGCGATAAAATATTGGGATTTTACGACAAGATCAATGATCTCATCGTATTGGGACCAGCCTTCTTGTTTTTCAAGAAAGGCCCTTTGATTGTGACCCTGTTTTAGAACGAGAGCCATGTGGTTTGGGTTTTTGTTGATCGAACAGTTGATTTGCAGGTTTAGGTTTTTAAGAGAGTTTTTTAGAGAGAAGAAGGGAAATTTTTGAGTTTGAAAGGATAAGTGTTGAAAAAAAGATATTTATCAGAAGTTTTTAACCGCTTGGATCTTCTTTATTAGAAGTTTTTAAACCGCCTAGGTTAAAAATCTCTTTATCAGAAGTTTTAAACCGACTAGGTCAAACATCTGATGATGGGAAAAGTCAGATTTGCCCTTTTTGACTAAACTGCTGATGAAGGATTATCTTCATCAGTAGTTCCCATTTCCTCTTCAGTAGTTTTAACAGCTGATGAGAAATGTTTTATAAATACTTTTATTCATAACTTCTGAAGGTTATTTTATCAGAAGTTATTCACTTTTCAGAAATTATCCCCATACTGATGTTTTGTTCATCAGTAGTTTCTCTCTTTTCAGAAGTTTTGTTTCAGACTTTTTGTCTTTTTGTAAGTGGAAAAATGAAAAATATGTGCAGAACAATAAAATAAACACTTACAAATTTAGCATCCCAAGCATGGATACTAACTTCTGAAATGTTGACGTGTCAAGGGGTTTTGTGAAGATGTCAGCTATTTGATTAGCTGTTGCTACATGCTTCACCTCAATCTTGCCTTTTTCATAGCAATCTCTTATGAAATGGTACCTGATCTCAATATGTTTAGTTTTTGAGAACTGTACCGGATTTTGAATGATGCTAATGACAGATTTGCTGTCTACAAACAAAGGTGTCTTGGTTTCTTTGATTCCATAATCAAGAAGTTGATATTGGAGCCATTGTATCTGTGATGTACAACTTGCAGCTGCAATGTATTCAGCTTCAGCAGTTGAAGTTGCAACAGATGTTTGCTTCTTTGATTGCCATGACACTAGACAGTTACCCAAGAATTGACAACCACCAGATGTTGACTTTCTTGTAATCTTACACCCTGCATAGTCACTATCTGAAAAAGCTGATAACTTGGTATTGCTTGAAGCAGGATACCAAATTCCAAGTGTTGGAGTTCCTTTCAGATATCTGAAAATTCTTTTGACTGCTATAAGGTATGATTCCCTTGGTGCTGATTGATATCTAGCACAGACACATGTTGAAAACATAATATCTGGTCTAGAAGCAGTTAGATATAAAAGGGAACCTATCATGCATCTGTACATGGTTTGATCAACCTGTTTTCCTTGATCATCAGGTTCAACTTGTGTGATTGGTGTCATGGGAGTGGAACATGATTTACAGTCTTGTAAAGAAAATTTGTTTAATAATTCTTTAACATATTTTGATTGATGTATAAAAGTTCCATTTGTTTGTTGCTTGATCTGCAGTCCCAGAAAGTACTGCAGTTCTCCCATGGTACTCATCTCAAATTTTGATTGCATGAGTTTCTTAAAATCATCACACAGTTTTGTGTTTGTTGAACCAAAAATGATATCATCAACATAAATTTGAACAAGTAGGACATGATTTCCAACATGTTTAATGAAAAGAGTTTTATCAATGGCACCTCTTGTAAAGTTATTTTTGAGTAAAAAGGTGGAGAGTGTGTCATACCAGGCTCTTGGAGCCTGTTTGAGCCCATAAAGAGCTTTGTCCAGTCTGTACACCCACTCAGGATGAGAAGGATCCTCAAACCCAGGTGGCTGACAGACATACACCTCCTCTTTTATCTTTCCATACAAAAATGCACTCTTTACATCCATTTGATAAACTTTAATTTTGTTGGAAATGGCATAGGCCAGAAATAACCTGATGGCCTCAAGCCTTGCAACTGGAGCAAAGGTTTCATCATAGTCAATTCCCTCTTCTTGAGAGTACCCTTGAACTACCAGTCGTGCCTTGTTCTTGATTATCATACCAGCTTCATCTTGTTTGTACCTGAAAACCCATCTTGTGCCAATTGGTTGCTTGTTTGGAGGTAAGGGACAGATTTCCCAGACCTGTTGCTTGTTGAACTGAAGCAGTTCATCTTGCATAGCTTGCACCCAATTATTGTCTTTGAGGGCTTCCTGGTACTTCTTTGGTTCCAACTGTGAGATAAAGGCTGAAAATAGGCAAAAGTTGGAGAGCTGGTTTCTGGTAAGAACACCTGAAGCTATATCACCCATGATTTGATCAAGTGGATGATCTCTGTGTTCAATCAGTTGTTGTAAACCACTGACAGGTGTAGGTGGCTCATGTTCTTCAAACAAACTACTGAGGTCTATAATATCTGGTTCAGATGTTCCTTGATCTTCAGTAGTTGGATCTACTGAACCAGAAGTTTGAGTTTGTTCCTCAGTACTTGTTTGATCAGAAGTTTGTGGAACTTCTGATGATTTTGAAGTTGACTTGATAACTGTTTAAGGAGTCCATGGTGTGGGATCCTCATCATCAAACCTTTTGTCACCATAATAAGTAGGTTTTTATGAAGTAACAGCCTTCTCAGGTCCAAAATGGAAGTTGTCAAGGTCAAAAAGTTCAGCAGGATGTGCTGGAATAAGAGTGTGTTTTGACTCATTGAACTTGACATTCAATGTTTCTTCTACTATCCTGGTGTGAGAATTAAAAACCTTGTAGGCTTTTCTAGTTGAAGAGTAACCAAGAAAGTAACCTGAGTCAACTTTGGCAGCAAGCTTTGAAATAGATTCCTTGATGTTCAAGATGAAACATTGACACCCAAAAGCCCTGAAAAAGGAGATAAGGGGCTTCATGCCATGAAGAACTTCATAGGCAGTCTTGGAATGTCTCTTGATCACAAGAACTCTATTCTGAACATAACATGATGTGTTAACTGCTTCTGCCCAAAAGTACAAGGGTAGCCCAGAATCAACTAACATTGTTCTTGCTCCCTCTATTAAGGTTCTGGTCTTCCTTTCTACTACACCATTTTGTTCAGGAGTTCTGGGAACACTGTATTGTCTAATAATCCCTTTAGACAAACAGAATTCATCCAGAGTTTTGTTCCTGAACTCTGTCCCATTATCACTTCTAATGGTTTTGACAGGTAGAGAATATTGTTTCTCCACTTGTAGAATGAAGAACTTGATGATTTCAGCAGCCTCGTCCTTGGAGAATAAGAAGAATACCCATGTGAATCTTGAGTAGTCATCAATGATGACTAAGCAGTACTTCTTCTTACCAAGGCTCATAATCTTGACAGGTCCAAATAAGTCCATATGGAGTAGTTAAAGACATGCAGTTGTTTTTGATTCTTCAATAGACTTATAGGAGGACTTATGCTGTTTTCCCTTTACACAGGATACACAATGTTCTTGACACTGGTATACTTTCAAAGGTAGACCTCTGACCAAGCCCATTTTTGTGACTTTATTTATGGTTTTAAAGTTCACATGGCCAAGTCTCCTGTGCCAGAGATCAGTTTCTGAAGTTGATGCCCTTGAGAAGAAACAGGCAGTATTGTTCAATACCTTGTCTTTCTCAATGTCCACTGCATAGACATTGCCACATCTTTTGGCAATCAGCAAAGTATGATCTTCAATGATCTTCTCTATCAACTTTTGGCCTTCTGGTGAGATGATCTTGCATGCTGTCTTTGTGAAAAAGGAAGAATATCCTTTATCACACATTTGTGACACACTTAGCAAGTTGTATTCAAGGTTTTCAACCAGATTGACCTTGTCAAACTGTATTTTGCCAGAGGAGACATTGTCATGTCCTAGCACATATCCCTTAGCATTGTTCCCAAAGGATACAGATCCTTCTCTTTGGCTGATAAAATTGTTTATCAGGTATCTGCATCCAGTCATGTGCATAGAGCCTCCACTATCAACGTACCATATGCTGTTTAAGCCCCTGGAAACTCTCTGCACACAATAGCAAATTAGTTAGATTTAAGAACCCAAGCCTGTTTAGCTTTGGGTTTGCTCTTGAGAACAGTTACAGTTTGTTCTTGACCAGGTTGAGAAATCCATGTCTTTTTGGCAATGGATTTTTCATTAAGAGCCATGGTGGTATCCTTTTTAGGACCACCATCAACCTTGGTCATCAGTAGTTGTACCAAGTTCATTAGATTTTGAATCTCAGCAGTTTGTGAAACTGCTGATGATTCAGGTCTAACTACTGACAAAGAATTTTGAGAAAAAGATTTTAGTTGAGATTTTATCTTTTTCTGAGAAAAGGTGTTTTCAGGTTGTTGTTTCTTGGGATTAAAGATTCTTTCATAATCATTTCTGATTTGATTTCCCACAACCTGTTGTTTAATTTTTTGATTGAACTGAATTCCTTTTCTGTATCTACAGAACTCTGTTTTGTGGTTGAACAGACCACAAATTTCACACTCTTTTGCCTTTTGTTTTTGATCTAAAGGCAAATTTCTGACATTAGTGTAAAGATTTTGCTCATCAGTAGTTTTCAGGGTCTCAACTCCTGATGTAGATGAAACTACTGATGGCTTGTTGTCAGATTTTGTTAATACTTCTGAAGTACTTTCTTTAAAAATACCAGGATTTCTGTTTAGAAAGTTTTCATGGAAAGATGTGCAGTCTTTCCCTTCAGAAGTTTCATTTGAAACAATTTTTCTCCCATCTTCAGTAGTTTTGGGAGAGAAATCTGTTGGTGTTTCAACATGATTGTACCCTATGCCAAACTTAACATTTGAAGCACTTTGTTTGTTTAGCAATAACTGGTACCCCTTATAAGAATCCACCCATTTTTACAACTGATCTTGGTGTCAGCAAGCTCTTTTCTGACATTCCCAAGATCTTCTATCATCATTTTAATTTGTGCTTGGGTTTCAATAGCTGAGTTAGTTAATTTAGAGACTTCTTTTGTTTTAGTAGTAAGTTTTCTCTCTAAATCACATTTCATCTGAGTGTATTTTCTTTCTAAATCATTGGCTTTTCCTTGTAAGTGCACATTTGTCTCTCTTATGAGAGCAAAAGATTCTTTGCAAGAATTTGAGCAAAGTTTTGTCAAAGACTCTTTTGATACCTGTGACAATGCAGATTTTGAAGTACAGCCTTCAAATGCCATTAAGGCAAAGTTCTTTCTGCCATTGTCTGGTTCTCCCCAGTTGATGTCAAACAACTTGTTGTCTGCATCAGGATTGCACTCTGTGGTGTCAAAAGGAAGACTGCTCCAGTCAACATACCCTGAGGTGAAAAGACTTTGTTGAGAGGGTTGTTGAGGCTGTGGAGGTTGTTGAGCAGCTGGAAAGGGAGGGATTGATTGTTGGCTCTGCATCTGTTGAGCAGGCATTTGAACATATTGTACTTGTGGCATGTATTGCTGTTGAGGAGCTTGTGCCTGTACAAAATGAGCACTCCCTTGAGTTCCATTATTCCTATTATAATTGGGGTTAAAGTTATTTCCAGATTGTGATTGGTTAAAGCTAGAGTTTCTACACTCTCTAGCAAAGTGTCCCAACTTTTGACACTTGTGACATCTCAGTTTAGATTTGTCAAAACCAATTTTTGTATTACTGGTCAATCCTGGAAATTTCCTTCCTGACCTTTTATAAAACTTGTTAGTTTTATTGCTTAGCATGGCCAGTTGGTGTAAAATGTCCATTTCTTCTAAGTCATCACTGCTAAAGTTTTTCAAATCATCCATGATAAAACATAGATTATCAGCAGTTTGACTTTGGTCATCATTGTCATAACTTGGGAAAGATCTTTCTGATGAGATCCCAGTTGTTATGTCAATGTTGTCATATGATCCATAGGAACAAGTTGGTGAGTCTTGTCCCAAAAGTGTTGTACTACCTGGTAGGTAGTCATCAGCAGTTTTACCAGATGATTGTAATTTCTTCTTTTGATCAATTTCTCTCTCAAAAGTAAGTAATCTCCCATGGAGTTTTGTAAGAGTGAGGGAGCCAAAATCTGGTGAGGATCTTAAAACAATGGAGTATGTTTCCCATTTGTCTGGTAAAGACCTTAAAAATCTATGTAGCATAGATATTGTTGTATAGGTCTGACCATTTAACTTTAGCTCAGATATTAATGAGGAGAATCTTTCAAATTGTTGAGTTAAAGTTTCCCCATTAATGTGAGCAAATGTCTCATATTGTTGAGCTAAAATCTCTCTGGTGTTGGCAATCACCTCTTCAGTTCCTCCAAACTGTTCTTTAAGACAAACCCAGAGTTCTTTGGCACTTTCACAATGTAAAAGGCCAGAGTATATCTCATTTGAGAGAGCCATTGCCAACATAGAGAATGCTTTTGCATCTAGCTCAAGTTTTAGGAAATCATCATCTGTATATTCTTTTGGGTCTTTAGGGACCTCAACTTTAGTTTCAAGATTGATATTTACTGGTTTATGTGGTCCATATATCACAGATTTCCAGCAACCTGTGTTGGTCTGTGATAATGTATGCGTCATCCTTCTTTGCCAGATGTTATATTCATTTCTTACTAGCATAGCAGGTTTTGTCGCAGAACCAGTATTATGTGGATCCATTTTAAAGAGTATTGATTTGTCAGATGACTCTTTTAAGTGATGGATGTTGATAAAAAGTGAACTTTTGATCTTTTATTGAGTATCAATAAGAGCTTTGTGTCTGATTCTCAATTTGTTAGATTGATATGTGATCAGATAAACCAATGCTCTGATACCAATTGTTGGATCAGTATGCTCTTTGTTTAAGTAAGAACTTGCTATCTTTGACACTTAAGTGTTTAGCAAGCTCTTGTATATCAGATTGTAAGCACAGCGGAATGTATAAGTTAAAGCAACACTTTTTATACTTAAGAGGAGTTATTACTCCCTCTTGATGATTGAAACTAATAATGACAAGTATTTATTATGAATCTAAGCAGTAAATGAGAATTAGATACTTAGGCAGATTCACAATAAATACTGAAATGGAATAGAACAGTGAAAGTGTTTGAAGGATTTTTCTCTTAAATTCAATGTCTAAAATAGAAGGTTGAAGCCTCCTATTTATAGACGTTTACATACATGTATCTTGCCAATAAAGCAAGTACAGAAATATCAGAAACAAGTTGCACAAGTTGCAACATTGAAACAAACAATTACAGCTAAAAGTAATAATAAACAATAAACTACTGATACAAAAGGCGGTGGAAAATATCTGATGCGAAGTGCTGATGAATGACAAACTACTGATGAGTAGTTTGTCTTCAGTACTTCTGAAGTGAACTTGTCTGGTTTGGACTTCAGAACTTCTGATGAAGTTTCTTCTTCAGCACTTGTCATATCTTCTCTTCAGCAGTTTCTTGTCTTCTCTTCAGTACTTCTATACTTAGCCAAAATTTGCAGAAGTGAATTAGACTAAGGTTTCCAAAAGTGGTTTCACCAATCCTCTTTGTCCTAACATGTGTGTATGTGTTTCATGATTTGCTTTGAATTTTGTCTTGCATGTATGATCCAACACCTATACAACAAGATTCTTGGTATAATATAACAATTTATTAAATTGGATGATGAAAAACTTGAAGATATATATACATGTATACGTACGGCCGTGGGTGTATATATATGTATGTATATGATTTTGGTGATTAAAACTAACTAAAAACTTGTTGGATACTCTTGATTTTATTAAAAGACATAATAATATTATTCCATGGGTTTTCATAAGAATGAGTTTATTAACCTTAAAATGGTGAAAAATAACATAAAAATGGTGGATTTTGTTAGTCACATTGATGATATGTTATGTTATTTGCATTAGTGTTTAAATAAATATTGATTAAGCTTTATGAAATAAAGTAATGAAATTATGTTTTTAGAACAGAAAATATTGATATTAAAAGGGTATTTTAAAGGCCAATATTATGGACAAAAATAATAAACTTTGGTTAACATGTTGGATTCAAAGTTGGACATAAAAGACATGAAAATTTTGCATAAGCATGAGGCTTTTTAATGAGATTTTTAAGAGCTGATATGAAACAGAAAGTTTGGTTTATAAACTTGACTAAATGACTCATGTATAAAGGAAAATAATTGGGTTTTGGATTGTAAGAAAATGACCAAGTTTTGGGCCTAGAAATGCTTAAAATATGGGCTTTAATGGGTGATTTTTGAAGAAAATATTAAGTCTGATTATTTATACCACAAATCAGTTAAAAGTTGATTAAATAACTTGTTTTGACTAAAAAGTTTGAGTCTTGGTAAGAAAAATTGGTTATAGTGAGATTCGGTACAAAACTATGCGGTAAAATGGCAAACATCGGCTTAATTTATACAAATTTCAAATCTGATTTAAAACAGGTCTCAAAAGTATATTTTTGAAGTAAAAATGTATAATTAAAGGTATAATTGAGATCCCATATGTTTTCACAAGTCACACGAATTGGAATTTCGAGAAACTGCCGAAGTATCGCCTAAAACCGACAAATTTTGTAATTAGAATTCTTGCATGTTATAAATGCCGGATTAACTTGTGCATGATACTATAAATATATGCTAAGTATGAAACCGAGAGTTCGGATCACCAACGTGTCAAATAAGGTTAAACGTCTTTTCTATGAAAAATAAATGTTTTAAAGTCTAACAAGTTGTGGTGAATAACTTGCGGAAATAGACTTAATAATCAAGTGAGTTAGGTGATAACTCACGTGGATGACTTATTAATTGACCATAAAAGTGTCCCATTTGTATAGGGAACGGTTAGGTCGGAAATAAACTTGGACTTTAAATTGCTAGCTAAGGTATCAAGCTTTGAGGTGAGTTTTCACGGCCCCTTTCATTAGTTTTAATGTATTTAAACATTGGGGGATTAACATGCTTTTATAATTATGGTAAGTATACTAGTACATTTCGTAACCAAATGATGGCCAGAGTAAATGCTATTTTCCTGTGCATTTTGTGTACGGTGTCTCCCACGACAGTCATAATCATTAGTTCTTGGAGGGAACCGCAGGGTATATTGGTAGATCTATCGGGTTTGACCACCCACCTCGTGATCAGTCGCGCTGGTCGTCTAGACGGGAAAATATATTTTGAAAGGCATTAGTAGGGGGACCACTTGTTTGTTTTGGGTTGATTATGGGCTCTGGTTGCTATCATGTCGGGAGATCTAGCTAATCTACGAACGGTTCATATGTTTAGTATTACCATAATTTTGTTTTATGAGAAAAGGTTATTTCTTATATTTAAAAACCTGTGAAACTCACTAGCTTTAAGCTAACTATACTTTTTCAAATTTATGCATGTTTTTCAGGTACATAGACGGTGTGGGGATGTTGGTAGCTTTTGGGGCAAGCATGGGAATGTCTTTTGGGTATCGACGATCAAGGGGACCGTGTGTTGCAAGCTTGTTGTTGTTTAGCAAGTTTAAAATAAAATATGTTTTAAAGACTACATTCTGTACTTAACTACTATCATTTAATAATTTGATATCCAAATGACTATCTATGTTTGCTTATATCATTACTGTCACCGACTTTTGTACCACCACCCACGTTTAATTTCCGCTGCGATTTTCGGGGTGTGACAGAAGTTGGTATCAGAGCAATGATTATAGCGAACTAGAAAAACTTTTTGAAAAAGAAACTAGACTATAATCAAAAATAAATATTTTTTGAGACCAAAAGCAACATTATTTCCCCATGATGCGTACATGCTTGCAAATCATACGTGATATGTACTTGAAAAATGATGCCACTATTTGCCTACATTTTGATAAAATTTTATGTGTAGTTAAGATATTTTATTTTATCTTTAATGCATAAAATTAATTTATAGTACGGATATATCGGTGTACAGATGTCGAGTTCCATTCCCGTTATCCCAGTACCTGATGCAGTTGAAGACTCCACTCCACCGATGACTATTCCCCCTTGTGGGAATCCTCACTGTACCATATATCCTCATAATGGATGGTTGTGCGACATAGATGATGACCTTCCTGCTCTAGTCGCACTAGAGGAGACTGTTCCGTTGGTGGCACCAGCTCCATTGCCCCCGCGAGATTTTCGGTTCGTTTACACCCGTAGGGGTCGGGTACCCCGGGGTGTAAGTGGTACCGAAAAGCCTGCTGTGGTGGTCGCAGAGGAACCGCCACCCAAGAGGGTCAGGGTTGATGTCATGCCATCTACACATGAGCTTGGGGAGTCATCATCCGCGGCACGGAGCCCCGTTCGTGCGGGTGGTCCGTTACAGCAGATGGTTACGTCCTTGACTGGACGGTGTGGGATGTACGAGAGTGATGTCCTGTCACTGAAAAGTCGGGTCATAGAAGGTGTGGAGCGTTTAGATGCTTTAGAGAAGAAGATGGAGACGATGGATAGTGAGAGATTCATGGAGGAGCAGATGATTGGTCAGCAGGCAGCTAGGATTGACAGTCTAGAGGCTAGGATTATGGACTTGACCGCTAGATTGGAGTTGGCAGATACGAGGATGAGTGTAGCTGAGACCAGTCTCCTGTTGACACAGCAGGACCTGGTGCAGGCTACACAGAGACTCGAGGCGGTTCGGGCTATCGCTATATTTGCTATGTCTGTAGCATATGCTGTGTTGTTCCCCGGCCAGTATATGTGATCTGGTGGTTTCTTTTCTTTTGGTGATGCCTATAAGGGCGGGCTGTGCCCTTTAGCATGATTATGTTTTGGAAACTCTACTTTTGGTGATCGTTTAAATGTTAGGCCTATCTAAACATTGACACTATTCCAAAAATATGAATGCTATGTGGTATTTTATCTTTTGGTTGTTGCATTGTTGTAATTATTTAGATAATTCGCATGCACTTGACTTTATTTATTACATGAATATTGTCTAAATCCCTTTATTACTATTTTGATAATAGAAGGATCATGCCACCAAAAAGAAATACTCGCTCTGAAGGTGATGGTTTACCTACATCATCAGAAGAACTAGCCGCTCTTATTGCTCAGCATGTTAATAATGCTATGAACCAGCGCGATGCTGGTATACCACAGTCAGAGTCGGGCAGAGTGCAGACTGGTGGTCCATCAGGTATTGAACATTTGAAAATGCTCTTTATGTGATTTTTGAGGGTTACTGTTTATAGTTCAATCATTTCGCTGATGCTTGATTTTAACAAATAAATAGGGAACCGTACTCATGGATGCACCTACAAGACATTTCAATCCTGCCATCCAAGGATCTTTTCTGGGGCTGAAGGTCCAATTGATATTGTGAGATGGATAGAGAAGATGGAAGCTGTTATGGCCATCAGTGGGTGCTCAGCCGATCAAAAGGTTAAGTATGCCACATGTTCTTTCGAGAATGAAGCCCTGACCTGGTGGAACAACTAGATTCAATCCCTTGGTGAGACTGCTGCATATAATCTCACTTGGGATAGGTTGAAAGAAATGTTGCTAAGAGAGTATTGCCCGAGGACTGAGTTGCAAAAGATTGAAGAAGAGTTCTGGAAGCTTTGTATGGTAGGTGCTGAAATTAGAGCCTAAACTACTCGATTTAATGAACTTGCCAGACTTGTTCCACGTTTAGTCACTCCTGAATATGCAAGAATCGAGAGGTATCTCTATGGTTTGGTGCCACAGATTAGAGGAATGGTTACAGCATCGAAACCTGCCAGTATGCACGAAGCTATTACTTTAGCACAGTCATTGACCGACGATGCAGTTCGGATGGGTACTCTGGCTAAGAAGGGAGACTCGGGAAAGAAACCAGTGGATCAGGTTAAGAAAGATGTGGTTGAACCAGAGGTGAAATAGGTTGACAACAAGCGAAAGAGGTTTGGGAATTTTCGAAATCAGTCCAGTGATAAGAGAAATAGGAATCAGGGTTCGGGTAAAATGTATGCCGCTAATACATCAGAATCCAAAGGAGTTGGGGGTGCACCGCAGAAGTGTACTATTTGTAACAATCAACATGTTGGTGGTTGTAGAGGTGGAGTGTGTTCAAGATGTGGAAAACCAGGTCATCAAGTTCAGACTTGTCGGGTTAGGTTGCCAGGGATTCTGAGAAGGTTAATAGCAGTTGTTTTGAATGCGGTTCGGAGGCGCATTTCAAGAAAGATTGTCCGAAGCTGAAAGGGACAACCGCCAGAGGAAGAGCGTTCGAGATGAACGCTAGTGCAGCTCGTAAGGATCCATCAGTTGTTACCGGTACGTTTCTTGTTAATAATCAACCTGCATCTATACTATTTGATACCGGAGCCGACTTGAGTTTTGTTTCGAGAGACTTCGAGACTTTGCTTGGTATGAAATCAAATAAACTAGATAAAAGCTATGCCATAGAATTAACTAATGGAAAGATTATTGAAACCAGTGATATTATTAGAGGGTGCACGTTGTGTTTAGAGAACCATTCTTTTAACATTAATCTTCTACCCGTCGAACTTGGTAGTTTCGATATTGTTGTGGGCATGGACTGGTTATCTAAAAACCATGCCGAGGTTGTTTGTTCTGAAAAGATTATTCGTCTTCCGCTTTCGAATGACGAGAATCTTATAGTTCGAGGGGAATCTAAGAGAACTTTTCTGAAGATGGTCAACATTATGAAGGCGCATAAGTTCTTGCGTAAAGGGTATCTAGCTTTCTTGGCCAGTGTTGTAGATACAAAGGCTGAAGAGCAAAAGCTTGAAGACATACCTATTGTTCGTGAATATCCAGAAGTCTTTCCTGAAGATTTACCTGGATTACCGCCAGCAAGACAGGTTGAATTCCGAATAGATCTTGTACCAGGTGCGGCACCGATTGCTAAATCTCCTTACCGATTAGCACCATCTGAAATGCAAGAGTTATCCAATCAGTTGCAAGATTTATTGGATAAAGGATTTATAAGACCTAGCTTCTCACCCTGGGGAGCACCAGTCTTGTTTGTCAAGAAGAAAGATGGAACATTTCGAATGTGTATCGACTATAGAGAGTTGAATAAACTCACTATCAAGAATCGGTATCCCTTACCGAGAATTGATGATTTGTTTGATCAACTCCAAGGTTCGAGTTTCTACTCGAAGATCGATTTGCGTTCGGGCTATCATCAGCTGAGGGTAGTCGAAGAAGATGTTCCAAAGACAGCATTCAGAACACGTTACGGACACTACGAGTTCTTAGTTATGCCGTTTGGGTTAACGAATGCTCCAGCTATGTTCATGGATCTCATGAACAGGGTTTGCAAACCATATTTGGATAAATTTGTTATAGTATTCATTGATGATATACTTATTTATTCAAGAACCAAAAGAGATCATGAACGTCATTTGAGGTTGATTCTAGAGTTGCTGAAGAATGAGAAACTGTATGCCAAGTTTTCTAAATGCCATTTTTGGATTCGAGAAGTTC
This sequence comes from Ambrosia x helenae, assembly GCA_030844895.1. NCBI lineage: Eukaryota > Viridiplantae > Streptophyta > Magnoliopsida > Asterales > Asteraceae > Ambrosia > Ambrosia x helenae. The sequence goes on along the minus strand of CM061227.1, from coordinate 61,804,559 downwards.
ATTTTCTTGGGCATGTCATCAATGAAAAAGGTATACATGTTGACCCTGTGAATATTGAAGCTATCAAGAACTGGGATACGCCTAAATCCCCGACGGAGGTACGTCAATTCTTAGGATTGGCAGGTTATTATCGAAGATTTATCGAAAACTTCTCAAAGATAGCGCAGCCTTTGACGTTGTTGACTCAGAAGGATAAGAAATATGACTGGGGTGATAAGCAAGAAGCAGCTTTTCAGTTATTGAAGCAAAAGTTGTGTAGTGCTCCCATCCTATCTCTCCCAGAAGGCACTGAAGGTTTTGTGGTTTATTGTGATGAGTCTCGACTTGGTCTTGGTTGTGTTTTGATGCAGAATGATAAAGTCATAGCTTATGCTTCCCGTCAACTCAAGATTCACGAGAAGAACTATACCACCCACGATTTAGAGTTGGGAGCTGTCATTTTCGCACTCAAGATTTGGAGACATTATCTATATGGTACGAAGTGTACGATCTTCACTGATCATAAAAGCCTTCAACATATTTTTGATCAGAAGGATCTAAACATGAGACAGCGTAGATGGGTGGAGTTGCTTAATGATTACGATTGCGAGATTCGTTATCATCCTGGCAAGGCTAACGTAGTAGCAGACGCTCTTAGCAGAAAGGAAAGAGTTAAAACTTTAAGAGTACGTGCATTAGGATTAACTATTCATACGAACCTCACAGCTCAGATTCATAATGCACAGCAAAAAGCTCTTAAAGGGAGGAATTTGAAGACTGAAGGTTTGCGCGGTATGATAGACGAGTTGACTTCAAAGTCTGATGAGGTGTTTTATTTCATGGATCGTATTTGTGTGCCAAAGACAGGTAATTTGCGTAAATTAGTGTTGGATGAAGCACACAAATCCAGATACTCGATTCACCCAGGATCGGATAAAATGTATAAGGATTTGAAGGAGCTTTATTGGTGGCCGAATATGAAGGCTGAGATTGCAACCTATGTGGGTAAATGTTTAACTTGTTCCAGGGTTAAAGCAGAGTATCAGAAGCCGTCTGGGCTTTTGCGTCAACCAGAGATCCCTCAGTGGAAGTGGGAGTGTATTACTATGGATTTCATAACAAAGTTACCCAACACGTCTAGTGGGTTTGATACTATTTGGGTGATTGTTGATAGGTTGACTAAGTCTGCTCATTTCCTCCCGATTAAGGAAACTGACCGATTGAACAAGTTAACAAACCTTTATTTGAAGGAAGTTGCAGCTCGTCATGGAGTCCCGATTTCGATTATTTCTGATAAAGATGGTCGATTCACTTCCAGGTTTTGGAGGTCATTACAAAAGGCTTTAGGTACCCGGTTGGATATGAGTACCGCATATCATCCGTAGACAGATGGTCAGAGTTAAAGGACTATTCAAACTCTTGAGGATATGTTGCGTGCTTGTGCTTTAGATTTTGGTGGAAGCTGGGATGCTCACCTACCTTTAGTTGAGTTTTCCTACAATAATAGCTACCACACCAGTATTAAAGCAGCGCCATTTGAAGCCCTTTATGGAAGGAAGTGTCGTTCACCTCTTTGTTGGGCAGAGGTTGGTGACGCGCAATTGACTGGACCAGACATTATCCAGGAAACCACTGACAAAATCTTTTGAATTAGAGATATTTTGAAAGCGTCAAGGGACAGGCAAAAGAGTTATGCTGATAACCGGAGGAAGCCACTAGAATTCCAGGTTGGAGACAGGGTTTTGTTGAAAGTCTCACCCTGGAAAGGAGTCATTAGGTTTGGTAAACGTGGGAAGCTCAATCCCCGTTACATCGGACCGTTTGAGATTTTGGCTCGTGTTGGCCCAGTAGCTTATCGACTCAAATTACCTCAAGAATTGGAAGGTGTGCATGATGTGTTTCACGTGTCTAATCTGAAGAAGTGTTTATCAGATGAGACACTTATCATACCACCCGATGAGATCCGAGTCGATGAGAAGCTCTGTTTCGTTGAAGAACCAGTCGAGGTTTCGGATTGGAAGATTCAGAAACTTCGTCGCAGTCGCATCAAATTGGTCAAAGTTAGATGGAATTCTAAGCGAGGACCAGAGTTTACTTAGGAACGAGAAGACCAGATGAAGCGAAAGTACCCCCATTTGTTTCCTTCTAAGCCGAAATTGAAGGTGTCGGTTTAATTTCAGGGCGAAATTCCTTCAACTGGGGGAGACTGTGACAACCCGTAAATTTTCAGATCTTAATCCGTACTGTAATCAAATGTATTAATAAGTTAAGCTTGAATAAGATTTAATTTTGATAAATTAAAGTCTCTTTATAGTCTATCAAAGTCCCTAAATACATGGATTTGTATTTGTTAAATTTTAGAAAAAAAAAAATAATACGACGTCGCATTGCGATAAATTAACCGAATTAAGCGTTGGTGATGACCCGGCTAATATTTAAAGTCCGAAATTTAAAATATATGTTTGAAATAATATTTCTAACCATATTTAGTTGAAAAATATGGAGATATAGAGATAAAGTTAAAAATCGTGATTTTGAGTCGCAACGCGCGATACCGCGCAATTTGCTCGCACATACTATGAACATTCGACATTTTTACACCGGATGGCACCTAATATTAACTCGACCATTATAATATTATGTCTTGAGTCAAAAATATTATTTTTGTGTGTGTCGGGTATTCAAAACAGTTAAAGGCCTGTACCGCGTTAACTAGTAATATACCCGCTAATTTACACCTAATACCCACTTAATATTATAATATTATATCATAACACTTCATGACAACTATATGTGAGTATGTGTCGATTATATAGCAGCACAACACATTCCTTTCATTGTGATTCATCCAACCTATGCCTATGTATTGATTAATATATAAACATACACATTAATCTTCCATCTTCCACCATCAAAGATGCACTCTCTCACCTACATCACCACCAACAACCGTCGCCACCTTCCTCCTCACCACCACTCTCTCTTTCAAACACTAAAACACTATGTTAATCACCCATGGAGTCCAAGGTTTAAAACTATGAACAAGAATCATCAAGGGTTTTGAAGTTTTTACCAACTAACATCTAGTTTTTCTTCATTTTTAAGGTAAAAACTCTTGTTCCATTGTTTCAATCTTATTTCACCATTAAACTTGGATGATTCACACAAAGTCTAAAAATAAAAGTGTTTGTCAAACGATTTTTACAAAAATAAAAGAGAGATAGTTATGGGTGTGTGTCGTGTGTGTAGTGTGTGTGTCGTGTGTGAGTCGTGTGTGTTGTGTGTGTATGTGTTTCATGATTTGCTTTGAATTTTGTCTTGCATGTATGATCCAACACCTATGCAACAAGATTCTTGGTATAATATAACAATTTATTAAATTGGATGATGAAAAACTTGAAGATATATATACATGTATACGTACGGCCGTGGGTGTATATATATGTATGTATATGATTTGGTGATTAAAACTAACTAAAAACTTGTTGGATACTCTTGATTTTATTTAAAGACATAATAATATTATTCCATGGGTTTTCATAAGAATGAGTTTATTAACCTTAAAATGGTGAAAAATAACATAAAAATGGTGGATTTTGTTAGTCACATTGATGATATGTTATGTTATTTGCATTAGTGTTTAAATAAATATTGATTAAGCTTTATGAAATAAAGTAATGAAATTATGTTTTTAGAGCAGAAAATATTGACATTAAAAGGGTATTTTAAAGGCCAATATTATGGACAAAAATAATAAACTTTGGTTAACATGTTGGATTCAAAGTTGGACATAAAAGACATGAAAATTTTGCATAAGCATGAGGCTTTTTAATGAGATTTTTAAGAGCTGATATGAAACAGAAAGTTTGGTTTATAAACTTGACTAAATGACTCATGTATAAAGGAAAATAATTGGGTTTTGGATTGTAAGAAAATGACCAAGTTTTGGGCCTAGAAATGCTTAAAATATGGGCTTTAATGGGTGATTTTTGAAGAAAATATAAAGTCTGATTATTTATACCACAAATCACTTAAAAGTTCATTAAATAACTTGTTTTGACTAAAAAGTTTGAGTCTTGGTAAGAAAAGTTGTTATAGTGAGATTCGGTACAAAACTATGCGGTAAAATGGCAAACATCGGCTTAATTTATACAAATTTCAAATCTGATTTAAAACAGGTCTCAAAAGTATATTTTTGAAGTAAAAATGTATAATTAAAGGTATAATTGAGATCCCATATGTTTTCACAAGTAACACGAATTGGAATTTCGAGAAACTGCCGAAGTATCGCCTAAAACCGACAAATTTTGTAATTAGAAGTCTTGCATGTTATAAATGCCGGATTAACTTGTGCATGATACTATAAATATTGCTAAGTATGAAACCGAGAGTTCGGATCACCAACGTGTCAAATAAGGTTAAACGTCTTTTCTATGAAAAATAAATGTTTTAAAGTCTAACAAGTTGAGGTGAATAAGTTGCGGAAATAGACTTAATAATCAAGTGAGTTAGGTGATAACCCACGTGGATGACTTATTAATTGACCATAAAAGTGTCCCATTTGTATAGGGAACGGTTAGGTCGGAAATAAACTTGGACTTTAAATTGCTAGCTAAGGTATCAAGCTTTGAGGTGAGTTTTCACGGCCCCTTTCATTAGTTTTAATGTATTTAAACATTGGGGGATTAACATGCTTTTATAATTATGGTAAGTATACTAGTACATTTCGTAACCAAATGATGTCCAGAGTAAGTGCTATTTTCCTGTGCATTTTGTGTACGGTGTCTCCCACGGCAGTCATAATCATTAGTTCTTGGAGGGAACCGCAGGGTATATTGGTAGATCTATCGGGTTTGACCACCCACCTCGTGATCAGTCGCGCTGGTCGTCTAGACGGGGAAATATATTTTGAAAGGCATTAGTAGGGGGACCACTTGTTTGTTTTGGGTTGATTATGGGCTCTGGTTGCTATCATGTACGTCGGGAGATCTACCTAATCTACGAACGGTTCATATGTTTAGTATTACCATAATTTTGTTTTATGAGAAAAGGTTATTTCTTATATTTAAAAACCTGTGAAACTCACTAGCTTTAAGCTAACTATACTTTTCAAATCTATGCATGTTTTTCAGGTACATAGACGGTATGGGGATGTTGGTAGCTTTTGGGGCAAGCATGGGAATGTCTTTTGGGTATCGACGATCAAGGGGACCGTGTGTTGCAAGCTTGTTGTTGTTAAGCAAGTTTAAAATAAAATATGTTTTAAAGACTACATTCTGTACTTAACTACTATCTTTTAATAATTTGATATCCAAATGACTATCTATGTTTGCTTATATCATTACTGTCACCGACTTTTGTACCACCACCCACGTTTAATTTCCGCTGCGATTTTCGGGGTGTGACAATAGTGGAATTTTCAAAGGTCGTGCATTGGCCTGGAAGTTTGTTAAGAAATTGAGATGCATAGCAGTGAAGTGGGAGAAGGGGATCTTATATTTTGATAAGTTTCATCATTTGAAGACTCTTCCTTATTGGGCAATTCGTGATATTTGCCGTCACCGTTTAACGGAGCGTCAAATAGTCAGATTACCTACTTTGCTGAGAAGATGACAAGAGAAAGCCGAACCAAGTGGGGATTTATTTGAACCACAATATCCGAAACGAATTGTTCATAAAAAGGATATTGATCTGATTACAGGTATGCCCAAGGTGACTTTAAAGTATAAACCACCGCGAGTGTTGAAGAAGATTCCTTTGTTGCCAATTCCACAACACTTCGCCAAAGATTTCATTTTGTGTTATTATGATTGGAAGATAGCAGAGGCTGTGATTGTACTGAAAGACGGAGAGAAGAACTTCAAGAAAATACACATTTTTGATCCCATGTGGTTAGTCAACTGTTCACATGAGGATATAATAATGTGGTTTTACAATCCGATCTATTCTGAAGTGAAGGATGCTGAACAAGCAGGAAAATACCAACGTGTGGTATTTCTGTGCTTTGCATATGATATAAATGTTGGTTGTGACTATGACAAGTTGCTCGGGAAGTTTGTAGAGAAGCAGAAGGTGCCTGAATTGAAAAAGACAAAGCCAAAGCAATTTCAGGAACCGGTTTTGACTAAAGAACAGAAGATTCAGCGACATATCAGATTGATGAACATCAGAATGGACGAACAACGTCGACAGCAATCCAAGCAATAGTCGAGGGGAGTTTGTAGATGCAATTGTGCGACTAGTGCTTCGGATTGTTCAAATAAACTTGTTTTGTGATATGTCGAAGGTGTGAAGGAGAAATGGAAGGTACGAAGGAAGGTTTTTGTTTGGTCGAAGGAAGATCAGAGGGTGCGAAGGAACAGTTTTGGACGAATGTGAATATAGTGTTTATGTATGGCTTGGTTCGACCAGTTGGTTTGGTCGAACCTGCACATTCGCACGAATCATTTGGGCGAATGTGCAGTCTATATATAGTCAAGCTTGATTTTTTGAATGTAACTTTTGTCATATTATTCCCTCCACTTTCTGATTCTCTCTCTAGAAGTTTATTTAGCTCTTTTCACGTTCTTACCCTGTTTGTATCAATCTTTAAACGTGTAATCGAGTTTCTAATTAATGAAAAGCTTTTGAAATGATGATTTACTTGTTTTGATCTGTTTGACTATTATTTTGTGATTGTTTTAGGGATTCCGCACCTAAAACTAACTTGTTTGATCATTCTTTGTTGTTTACACGATCCATACATACACATACAGGAAGTCGGTCGAGGTTTCGGGCTTGTTTGCTAGCTTAGCATGGAAATTAAGGTGAGTTCATGACCCCACATTTTATCGTTTTTATAAATGTTTTCGGGGGGAAGACATGCTTCTTTTATAAAAATCTGATGAAAAATAAGTGATCAAGTTTTGGGAAAAGTTTAACATTTCAAACACTTTGGAAAATCGTACATGGGAAATCAAATGGGTTGCGTGAGTGCCTCGGCCCCACTTTAAGTCTTTGCGTTTCGGGGGAGACACATGCTTTATACTTGTTTCATAAAATATAATGTTATACTAGTGTTAAATTCATTTGTACTATACGATACCTAAAGTCCTGGGGAAACCATGAATAAGCTGGATATCATAGCGGGGGAAATGTGGATAGATCTATTGGGACTGACAGACCCCACTCGTCGGCTGGGAGCCGGGCGGATGCATATTATCTCGATCATAACGCTACCGTGGGACGGTAGTGCATATCGTTTCGGGCAAACTCATATATCGTTGTCTGTAATGGTTTCCAGGTCGTAGTAGTAGCATTCATGCGTCTAGCTAACGCTAACATCTTAATATAGTAGTAACATGATGGATCTTTCAGAACTTGTGGAAATGTTTTTGTAAAACTTTATTCCTGGTATGGAATAACATAACTTTATTCCTGGTGTGGAATAACATAACTTTATTCCCTGGTTTGGGGTTACGCAACTAGTTCCTGGATTTTAACTACATAGATTTCGGGTTGAAATGATTTCGGGTTAAACTTAACTTTTGGTTTCGCAAACTTATGAACTCACCAGCTTTATGTTGACTTTTTAAGCATGTCTTTCAGGTTTAAACTTTGGTAACGGCACGGTTGGAGTAGGCGACATCTTGGGATCGGGGATCCTAGAGGGTTAGAAATGGCGTTCGGGAATTAAGAGTCTTAGATGCAACTTTCCGTTGCGCGGCGAAGCTACCAAACCTCACAACCGACGAGGGAAAAGTCGGGGTGTGACAATAACTGATGAGTTTTGATTATCTTAGGTCACAAGTTATTGGATGATGATGTTATCTCTAATTTGGGGATTTGGATAGATTTAGGGATTGATACTTGATATTGTTATGGATTACATGATTGGGGGTTTTGTTTCACATCATGATCTGAGCAAAATAATATGATTGTTGAGTCATTTTTCAAGAGTTTCCAAATTGGATAAAGTTTTCATGCATGATGTGACATCTCCATAATTTTGCCATTTTGGGTAAACATTAAAACGGACTGATTTTGGAGTAAAATTAGTAGGGTTTTGCGGGGATATGTAATTCATACTTGACTGTTGTGTTTCATGATGTTTCGTGATGTTTTCAGATGTTTTTGATGTGTTTTAGGAAAACTGAGCTGCTAGGGTGAAACCTGGGAGTATATTCGACCATCGTGGGCTCGAAACTAGCTTCCCAGGGTCAAACCTAGCCCTTCTCTGGTCGAATGAGCATCAGTTTGGTCGAACGAGCTTGGTTCAGGTCGAATTAACAAGTGTTAAGGTCGAATGAATTTATTTTTGGTTGCATGAATTTATATTAGGGTCGAAGGAATACTATATGGGTCGAACCAGGCTTACTGGGGTCGAACCAAACTTATTTCTTTCCTTATTCGACCTAACTACTCCGTATGTGCAATTCTTGATGTAAACTAAGTGTGTTATGCTTGAACCTTACTTGTAATCTATGTGTACTTGATTTGTTTGTGTAATGGGTCACCAACGGGACGTTGAGTCGGTCAAGTGTGTCGGCTAAACAGTCAAACACGTTTTCAAACTTACTTAGTCATGATCTGGACAATCGGGGACTAGTTAACCTTAGGGTTATTAGTCAAAACTCTTATGCAAACTTTATTGATAGATCGCTGGTATGTGGGATTATCAAGGCTTGTCTTTATTCTTATTTCAAGAACGCAAACTAAGGTGAGTGTCATAGCCCCATTCTTTATTGTTTTCGGAACATTTTTGGGGAGAAACATGTGGTACAAACTTTCTAACTTTTAGAACAACATATTACATTATATCACATGGATACTTAGTGACTCTTATTTCATCAGTAAAGTCCTCTCATGTCTTAGTGAACCATAAATATATGCGTACATAGCGGGAAAGTGTGAATAGATCTATTGGGCCTGGCAAGCCCCACTCAGGCCGACTCGAGGTCAGTGGCGGGTGCATATTTGTCCTATATCTTACGGCACCGAGTGATGAGCCGGTGACGGGTTTGAGGCATTCTAATTTGCAGCAATGGTTCACGACACTATAGTATCATGTAACATTGTCTAGCTAGCATCAAATATAGATGTAAGGATTGTTGGGTCTGGTTTACCTTGTGAGAAACTTTTGCAAAATTTATCTCTGTGACTCACCGGCACTTTATGTGTTGTCTAACTTTGCATGTTTTCTCAGGTCGCTAAGGTAGCAGGGAGTCTTAGGCACACTGGAGTCGTACCACGTCTAATCTTGCATTCATAAGCAAACCGGGTTGTGTTTGCATTCATACTTTTGACTATGGTCTTGTAAAACATTTTAAGCTTCCGCTGTCGTTGTCTACTTTACTTTTGACTTATAAACTGCGTGGTTGGTATTTTCTACGTAACTTTTATAGCATATAGTTGTCGTTTATTGTGACCGTTGACTTGGATTCTGGTATGTCACGCGCCTCGCGGTAAAACCCTGCAAGTGGAATTTGAGGGTGCAACATGTTGTCAATAATCCAACATTGAAAATGTCAATGTTCACATAGTGGATGGAAACTAATAAAAGCGATGATTTTTCCAGGAAATTGAAAAATATAGATTTTTCGAAATACTATGTTTGGTCACGTAAAGATCAAAAGTGGACTCCACGAATAAAGACTTTGCATTCTATTGGCCGAATACATTATGGGCCTCCATCTCTTGGTGATTTTTACTACCTAAGAATTTTATTAAATCTTATTACTGGAGCTACCTGTTTCAATGATATAAAAACAGTTGATGGTGAAGTTTTTGAAACATTCAAAGATGCCTGTTTTGCACGAGGTTTGTTAGATGATGATAAAGAATATGTTATTACTATTAAAGAAGCAAATGATTGGTCAACTGGAGAGTTCTTGCGATCCTTTTTTGTAATGTTACTATTGTCAAATTCAATCTCTCGTCCTGGTTACTTTTGGAGTCAAACCAAAGCTGTATTATGTCAAGACATTATAAAGAAGGAAAGGGAGATAACTGATATAGAAGGTAATTTCATTAGTTTCTCAAAGTAATTAGTTTATAATAAAAAAATATTAAATTGATTTTAAATTCAATGTTACTAATACTTTTTAATATTCTTTTTTAGTGTTGAATCTTAGACAAGAAGAAGTTGAAAACATTTGTCTGTCAAAGATTGAAACATTATTGCTGAACAATGTAGTTCACTTAAAAACTTTCCAGACATGCCAAATGCTCCTAAAAATTATGTTTCAGCAGTAATTAATCAATAGATATTGAAAGAACTTTCTTATGGTAGATCATCTCTACGGATTGAACATTCTGGGTATTTAAACTGTTTAATTGCTGAACAGCACAGAGTTTACGAAACTGTTATGGATGCGGTTGCAGAAGGTGAAGGAGGTGTGTTTTTTGTTTATGAATATGGTGGCACTGGGAAAACTTATCTTTGGAAGACTTTTTCAGCCGCTTTAAGGTCAAAAGGTGAAGTAATTTTGAACGTTGCTTCCAGTGGAATTGCATCCCTTTTACTAGATGGTGGTAGAACGGCTCATTCAAGGTTTGTAATTCCAATAAACATTAATAAAGATTCCATTTGTTCAATAGAACCTAACAGTGAAATTAGGTGAGTTAATCAGAATGACAAAATTGATTATTTGGGATGAAGCACCTATGATGCATAAACATTGTTTTGAAGCTCAGGATAGAACAATGAGAGATGTATTATGTTCCAGTCAGTCAACTATGCAGAGCAAGCCTTTTTGAGGAAAAGTTGTTCTTTTTGGTGGTAATTTTAGACAGATTCTTCCAGTTATTATTAAAGGTACCAGGAGTATGATAGTTAATATTTCTCTGAATTCTTCTTATATATGGAGACATTGTAAGGTATTAAAATAACTGAAAATATGAGGTTAAGGGTTGGATGCAAAGAAAAGGATTTTGAAGAGACTAAACAATTTGCAGAGTGGATTTTAAAGCTTGGGGGTGGCGTACTTGGTGATCAAAATGATGGTGAGACAGATATTGACATACCAGATGATTTACTAATTCACGATCAAATTAATCCCATTTCTTCTTTGATTTCATTCACGTATCCGAATATGAATAAGTCATTATGGGATTCAAATTATTTCCAACAAAGAGCCATTCTTTCTCCGACGAATGATGTTTGTTGATTCAATAAATGATGAGTTGTTAAAAGCTCTGCCTGGTGAAGAAAAAGTTTATCTTAGTTCAGATAGTTTACTTGAATGTGAACAAGAAACAGATATTAATGCAGCCTTATTTTCTCCTGATGTGCGAAACAGTTTTCATTTATCTGGTTTACCTACCCATAAGTTAGTATTGAAAGTGGGAGCTCTAGTAATGTTACTTAGAAATATTGACCAGGCGAATGGATTGTGTAATGGAACACGTTTACGGGTTACCAAACTTGGAAAAGTTGTTATTGAGGCCAAAATTATCACGGGAAGTAATATTGGTTATACTACGTTGATTTCTAGATTGAAGATGATACCTGCGGACAAGAGAATACCTGTCAAAATTTATCGTAGACAATTTCCCATTCGTCTGTGTTTTGCAATGACAATAAATAAAAGTCAAGGACAGTCGCTTGAATGTGTTTGGTTTATATCTCCCATGTCCTGTTTTCAGTCATGACCAACTCTATGTTGCCATTTCCAGGGTCAAAAGTAGGAAGGGTCTAAAGATTTTGATTTGTGATTCTGAGAAAAAAGTTTCTACAGTTACCACTAATGTAGTTTTCAAAGAAGTTCTTCAACTTTTTTAAATAACTAACTTTGTTATTTCTTTTTTATTTTGTAATTTTAATTGTTTATGTTCTTTAATGAATTTAAATTGCTTTTTTAACATTTGATGTGTAATGATTCTCTGTTTCTTTTCTATATTTCTTTATTTGCGTTTTTTTGTAAACAGATCCTTGTAAAGGTCGTTTATGTTCTGGAAATGCATTGTTTGTTTCTTTGAAACTGTTGAGATAACAACTGTTTATAGCAACAACTCTTTGTACTAAAACCTATTTTTATGAAATCATTTTCTAAAATTAAGTAATTTTAGTTGTTTAATAAAAACAAAAACAATAATATATAAATTTATAGTAACATTTTTTAATTGTTTAACAATAGTAAAAATAAGTACATATAGCATTGATGACCGTCATATTGTGTAAGTTTCAATCTATATCCTTCGTTTGTACATTTGCTTCATAAAGTTTTAGGGATCTTACCTCTTTGTGATAATGATAAAATCTCTTGATAAATCCACAGATATTCTACAGTCGGCATTATAGACTTTTAGTGGTCTAATCTGTTTGTAATTATGAATTTTGAAAAACTGATAGAATTTAAATTTTATTTATTTATATTATATAAAATATTAAAGCATTGACATTTCAATAGTGTCAATGCTCTAACTTGCACCACATGCTAACTTGCGCCACTTTTCTATTACTATATAAGAAATCAGAGGTATTTCATTATTAATAATAGAGTAAATTCCTTTTTGAGTCCCTGAGTTTTCTTGATTTTAACTACTTGAGTTCAACATTTTTATTTTTAACATTCTGAATCCTAGTGTTTTAAGTTTGTTATGGTTTGAGTCCAATTTTCTAACGTCATTAACCAAGTCAGTTAACTATAAGGGTATCTCAGTCATTTTACACATAGGTACAACTCTGTAATGCATAAGGTATAACGTACAAGTCTTTAATGCATAAATAATAATAATAATAATAATAATAATAATAATAAAAAAGCTCTCCCTCACACACAACACACACTCTCTCTCTCTCACACACACACTTTCTTCTCCACCCCTCCACCACACCATAAACCACCACCACCACCACACCATAAACCACCACCCCACCACATCGACCATCCCACCACCACTGCACCATAAACCACCACCAATACACCACATCGATTTGAACCCTAACCCCCAAATTCGGATCTAAACCCTAATGCCCAAACAAAAACGGGTCTGAACCATAACAACCTCCCCCTGCAACCCACCACAACATCCTCCACCTGCAACCCACCACAACAACCGTCCCCACTGCAACTGACTTCTAAAGTGATTTAAAAAAAAAATAATCAGCGTCGTCTAGTGAAGCTCACCTAGACCCATCTAGTGAAGCTGACCCCATAAATCTTATTTAATGCATCAGTTATTTCTTAAAGTTCATGAAATGGACAAGAAGGTTTTTCAGATTATTTAGACCCATCTAGTGAAGCTGACCCATCCGTTTCAATGTGAACCTGTTACCCGACCAGTGCATAATCAGCGTCGTCTTCTGCTCTGTTCCGCCATCGTGCAGACCGGCCGGCCGAAGACCGGGGCCGGTTACCCTCTCTCTCACTTCTGCTTCTATCTTTCCGTCACTTTCTCTCTCTACTCGTTTCTCTCTCTAAAGATCTGTCCTTTTCACTCTAGATTATTGTTTGGTGGAGGGGGAAGGGTATCATCGGAAGAGAAGGAGGATCTGGCCGGAGCTCCGCCATGGCTCCGCCTTACTCCGGCATCTCCCTCTCTCTCTCTCAGATCTCTATCTCTCTCTCTCTCTCTCAAGATATGTTTGGGGTGTAGATATGTGTGTATGTGCAGATGTAGTGTGTATATATTATAATATAATAAAGTCTAATATTTAATAAATCTTTATTTTTAATGGTAGGGTTATTTTGGTCATTTCATAAATATTAACAGAAAAAATCTAACAGAGTTAGAAAAATGGACTCAAACCATAACAAACTTAAAACACTAGCACTCGGAATGTTAAAAATGAAATTGTTGGATTCAAGTAGTTAAAATCAAGAAAACTCAGGGACTCAAAAAGGAATTTACTCTTATTAATATTATATATACTATGCAACTAAAGACACTTTTACAGTGTCTTTACTTTCATTATTTGCACTTTGGTCACTAAATTTCTTACAAACTTATGTATTTTTATTTCCTTCCAAATTGACCATTAAACTTTGCCCATCAAACTTTAAGCTTTTAGGATTTCAAGCTTTGACTACCAAACATTTAGCTTTTAGGATTTCAAATGTTGACCACCCAACTTTTTTATTTGCACTTTGGCCACTAACTTTCTTACTAACTTATGTACTTCATTTTCTTCCAATTTGACCACCAAACTTTTAGCTTTTATGATTTCAAGCTTTGACCACCCAACTTTTTTAAACTTGCATTGCAGCCGCATCAACCGCAACATCTTTTACCTAAGCATTGACACAATTTTTTCTAACTTTGGCTTCAAATAAAGTGTACTACTAAACATGTATGCATAACAGCCACGCCCGCGGCGAAGCGCGGGCCAACTACCACCTAGTTAATATTAATAGACAGCCAATATCAGTGATTAAAAACACAGTTTTTTAATAACATCTGTTATCAAAGATACTTTAAATTTATTTTTGTTCCACATTTTTGTTACTTTAATATTCATTAATATTATTAAATAATAAATTTCAACTATAATGGATGACAGTTGTTTTATAACATCCGTTGACAAGTCAAAAGAGACTATTTAGTTTTCAATTCAATAGAGGATCGAATACCCAAGTTAATCATTACAATTTAAATTTCTTTATTATCCTATATTATGATTTTAGAACTTCCATGAATAGTGCTGCTGCCAGGTGGCAGCAGCTGGTTGGTTTTTTTTTATTTTTCCTTAACGTTTTTATAGGTTTTTAGGTATTGTGTTCCATTTCTTATACCAAAAATCAATTCAGCTCTGGCGGTTAGGTTGTTGTGTTGTTATTGCTTTAACCCGGGTTCGAGACTCATCCGAAGGATATTTTTTTTGGTTCTTTCCTAAAGAGTTCTTTTTCCAGCTGTTGCATTTTTTTATACACCTATCTAATTTTGAAGATGCCACGTTTTCCTTAGACCCGACACGTGTAGCCTCGCCATATTTTTCTTTATTCTGTTGCAAAACATGAAGAAAGAGAGAGAGATCAGTACAAAGACATAATAGAGAGAGAGAGATCAGTACAAAGACATAATAGAGAGAGAGAGAAATCAGAGAAAGATCTGTTCACCTTCTCCGGTCACCTTTCACGATGGCTTTGGCACGTGACCCGCTTCAGACCACTAATCCAAAGACGGTAAAACTGGTTGTGGTGTCGGTATGGTCCTACGTCCGACGGTGGTAAAGCTATGATAGCTTAGACGGTGGTTTGCGCTGACATTGGTGGTGGTTGTTGTGCATCAGGATATGACCATACCGACAACGTAAACCACCGGTGAACCATGGTTTTCCGACTACGCTCTGATCTGTATAAAATCGTTCATGCTTCCTAATTGCCTCTGTTTGTCACCGTTTAAGGTATACACCACCTCCTTATCTAGCATTTGCACTACCACTGCAAGATATTATGAAAGGATTATTGGATTGATATCATAAGATGTTTTCTTTTGTTGGGTACAACCTAATTCTTGAACATAACACTAGAAAATTAAACAGAGAGGAATTAGAGGGTGGTGCGATATCCGGTCGTCTCCAACGAGACAGATAGGGATGCCTCTGATGGGGAAGACGATGACCATACTTAGGTCGGGTGACCAAAAGAACACAGATAACGAGCAGGCTGAGAGCAGATCAAAGATCTTTGAAGAAGCCAAAGCAATCCCTACACAAAGCTTTATTTGTATCTTTTTTTAAAAGAGAAGAGCAGGGAGGTGGTGGGGTAAAGAAGGGAAGACAGTCAAAATAGAAAACGCAAAAGAGGGGTTGTCTGATCAAGGAAAGGATGGGTTTGTGTGGGTCATAAAAAAAGATAAAATTAAAAAAAGTGGAGGGGTGGAATATTGCTTTATCTAAGGTTGTTTATATTCCGACTTACTCGTGCTGTAGGTATTTTCCTTTGTTACTTATGCTGTAGGTATTTGATCCATTGTCAGCTCACATTCATACTCAACTTTCTTAGGTAATATCATAAGATATTAGTTTAGTTTTCAGCTATGTTACTAAAAAAAATTGTTTGTGCCAACATGTCGTTACTACGGACGCCCATATTGTTTGTTATGGATTTTAGTGTGGTGTTTTGATGTAGGTATGGAAACATGACTTTTGATTGGAAAGTGGTCGTCATAGCTATAAATGTTGTTTTTTCTGTTGGAGTTTCAAAGCTTCAAACACACTAATACACTCACAAACAGAAAGTGTTTTACTGTTTTAGAAAATCTCATTCATTCATTGATTAAACTTTACATTATATAGAATAAAAGAAACAAACTTATTCCTAAATAAAAGGCAACTAACCTACCCACTAACCCATAATTTTTTACTAAAAACAAACTTCCTGATGACCCATTCTAAATCCATGACTTATTCATACTAACCTAGCTAAACACATTACTAAACTTGACACATTAAAACATAGACACCTGCTGACCCTTTTCATAACCCAACTTGACCTGATACTATACTTGTATTTTCTTTGTGATGTACATGGTGATGGTAGAATTCAAAGGACGATGCAACAATTTTCATCCCTAAATACAATATAGAAAAGCCTGAACTTACACATGTGTATAGCATATCTCAACTTTACTTTATTCATCTTTTGACCATATAATATTAGTATCATTGATGTTAAAATGGAACATGTAGCTAATGAATTGTTGTATAATACTAGATTCGGGTGCTTCAAACATGTATCGGTTTGGTGTTAGATGATTCATATCTTCTTTGTTTTTTGGCTGATAATGTGGAGCTTTTGGAATCTCGAGTAATACATTGGGTGGTAAGCATTCATTTTTATATACATACTTATTATCCATGTTATGAAAATCTTGCGTGAACAGGTGTTTTTTCTTCTGTCACATTGTTGCTGCCTTTTACAACTTTGATGGAAGTGTTGGATATTTCTTTAAGAGCAAACATCGCTCAGTGATGAACTTACGATACTAAAGATGAGGTCGTGTGTTAATGATAGGGTTGTCTGCTGCTAGGGAGCGCACAGGTAGAATTAGAATTACATCCAATTTATTTACTTTTTTTTTCAACTCATTAATTATTTTCGGATGTATCAGTTGTATTTCGAAAGTGCGGTTAACATTAAAGCATATTACTTAAGAGGTAATCAACTTCACATTAGCATTTGTATGGTATTATGCGACATATTTTTTCGCGTTAGCATTTGTATCATATTATGCCATACATTCGTTCCTTCATGTTTTTGGATTAGTGTAATGGATTGCCTATGCGTCAAAATGACAGAACCCAATTCGATTGTATGTCATAACTGATTGGCTTAGCGTATTTTATGATGCGTCGTTTGGATGATGTCACTATTGTTTGTGTTTTAGTGACGAAGAATCATAAGGCGCGCAACGCGCGCCCGTGAATCCCACTAGTTCATTTTATTTTTACACTTACTTTATTAAATTTTATATTGCTTTAATATAATTTTTATAAATTATAATTATAGATCTTATAGATATAGGTATCTAACTATCTATACAGTCTATAAAAAGGGGAGCAAATGGTCAATTTAATTTGCAACTTTATATCCCTTCAAGCATTTGTAAAACAAAATATCTTTCAATACTTACAACATAATCTTATTTCCTTTAAAACTTCTTATCATCATTCTTCTTCAAAATCATTCCAATGAACGAAAAAATTCTTTGGAATAAAGCTTTCAAATTATGTTGGAATTGGTGTGTTCTGAAGATTCTTACAATCGAAGGAAAATATTATTTGTTTCATTACCACAACTAGAGCCTGTCTTGAGAAAGATGGGTGTATAAAAAATAATATGTCTCCCTCTCTTCTTGACGTTACAAGCATATTATGCTCTGTTTTTTGTTTTGTTTTCAGTTCTGTCTTAAATTAGTTTTCTTTTCTTTGATTTGTGTTTACTTTTTATGTATTTTTTGGTTTGATAGAAGAAATGTGTTTGTTGGTATTAGTTCACTTTTGTAGCTATATTGTATTTTTTTATCAGAAACTATTATCTTGTGTGTTTTGTTAACAGTTTTTGTTATGATGTGTTGCATGTAGTTTTATTCTTATATATTTGTGTAACTTGTATATTTTCAGTTAAATTATTGTTATAAAATATATCTTCATTTTTAAGTTATAATATAAAAAAGAATTCAAATCATTTATCGATTCGAATGAATATAAAATAAATATTGTTTTTCTCTTAATAAAAATAATAAATGCTAATGACAATATTTAACTTGTGGTCTTATTTTGTAGTTGTGTAATAATAGTAAAAATAAAGTACATCTATCATTAACTATTGTCGTATTTTGCAAGTTTCTATCTACTTGATTTCTCTGTACAGTTGTAATAGTAAAGTTATAACTTCTCAACTATTTTCATAATTATGAATTTAAAAAACTAATATTATTTAAAGTTGAAAATCAAATGATAACGTTAAAAAACCAACTTTAGGAGTTATTAGTTTATTCATTCTATAAAAAATGGAGAGAATTCCAATATTCTATCTTTTTATAACACAAAACTTAAATATTATAATGTAAAAAATGTTAAACGTATATGTTCATTTCAATTTTAAGAGTTTTTATAAACTTGCATTTTCAAATATGAATATTATTTTAATGTTAAATTTTATTATATGTAAAACTTTTGCTTTATCATTTATAAACTTTTTATTTATGAAATTGTAATTTGTAAAGGTTTATGAAATTTAACTTTATCGTGATAGTTGAATAACGAGTTTAATAATAATCGTCTAATAAATGATATGTTACAATCAGTGTTTTACCGGTGTTTTTCCGTCCACAGGTTACGCAATTTGTTTGCAAAAATAATGTTTAACTTTGTTGTGACAACAACTGTTTTTAGATGTTGTAAAAAAACCCTAATATAATGATTACAATTTTGAAGTTACTTTATTAACATTATTATTTTATTATTTATTGTTGTGAAGCAATTGTCCTTCATTATATAAAAAGTAAATAAAAAGTCCTAAGGGGACAAATTCTCAATAGATGATTGATCTTTAGTAAACAAACATTAAAAATATAAATGTGTTATAGTTGTTACTAGCAACTGTTTAACTCAACAACTGTTTGGACCAAACAGTTGAATTTACATCTGTTTTAATCAACAGTCTTTTAAACACAATCTTAAAAAATTCTTCTATATTGACGGCTTGCTTTTAAAGATGTTACCAAATAAGGTTTTTCTTTCAACTTTACATTTACTTTTTAAGCAATCTTGCTCTTTTTTGTTTTGATATGTGTTATTTCAACAGAGCTTTAATTTATGTGTACATTTAACTGGTATTGTGAAGGTAACAGAGCTTACAAAATACAGTTTTTATTTTAGCAGTAGGTTGACTTTTTAATTTGGTTTTTACCAAACAGAGCATAACAGTTGGTGTGTCTATTTTATTTATATGTTGTTAGTAATTGTTTTAGAAAGAAACAGATGTTACTAAACAGGTTTAGTTACTTACAGCACACGATTGGCTTCATAATGTTGGTATAAGTAAACAGACCTTAAATAATTGTTTTAAAGAATCAAACAGATGGTAGTAAACAGATGTTGTCATACAACAGACGATGGGGTTCATAATGTCGTTTTTACTAAACAGAGCTTAACATTTAAAATTATACCGTACATAATAAAAATCATATCTACTTTACAAACTACTTAATTAAAATTTCAAAAATCCTTTGCTTCTTTTTCACGATCTCACTTGAAAGATCCTTTTTTAATTTCGTCAATCCTTCATGGATGATGTTGTCGATTCGTAGTTGTTGAGTCAAATAGTCTTCTATCTTGTCTCTTTGCCCATGATTGTTCCTTAACTGTTTCTTCCATGCTCTCAACTTCATTGCAAATATCTTCATCTTTTCTCTTTTCTTTTAGCGACCAAGCGCTGGACAAAGACTTAACATCTAATGTATCAGCGAAATGATAGTATGATCTGTTTGCCATTTTTGTAGATGAAGGTTAGAATATGTAGTTGTGTAATTTATAGAATAGATAAATTTTAGGTTGGATGTTAACATATTTATAGTAATAATTTCGAAATATAATTAATTTCACGCGATATTTGGTGTAATTATTTAAGCGGGTTCATTTGTTAAATTCATACTTGATTATTTCGTCTATTCGTTTTCCAAAGCATTCGTTCATTTATGTTTCACTAGTTGTATCGACTTTTTAGATACTATAAACTTTTTGAAATTAAATAATCATTATAAGAAAACCTTTTGTTTAACATGTTAACGCAAGTATAATAACTATTCTACCGTATGACCTTTCATTTTTCACGCGTTATCAGTGTATAAAATAGTAAAGACATCCGGAAGTTCATCATAAACCATTTTAATATTAACAATTGAATTTCATTCTTCACCAACTGCATCAATGGCAGCCCCAAGTGATAACCGTCAAGATGAAATGAAGGAATTTGTTCTTAATCAAATTACAGCACAATACTATCAAGATCTGAAGACTACAAGAGACTTGAAGCGTTGTTTTGACCGTTTGCACTTGGGCACCTTTGATCGAGACAATGTGCAACGTACTTTGAAGTCAATGCCTTCAACCGCTGTTCATGATTTGTCCGTGTTGTGCAATTCAGAGTCTAGAATTAAGGACGTAGAATTTTTGGCAAGATTGATAGATCTGTATGCACAGCTTAAAGCTTCAATGGAATTGAAGCTTAAGTTTATTAATTCCTTTAACTAGCTATGTATATTGATGTATATTGTTGTTTAAAGTTGATTTTGTTTGTTTTGTTTAACGTTGATTATATATGGTTTTTTACATAAGGCTACATATTGACTACAACTTTTTAATCCGTCTGTAGAGTTTTTGTTCCTTGGTTGTAACCTTTCAGTTATTAAACATCTAATCAGTGCTAAAAGATATAAACAAATGTTGCAAAACAGTGGTTCCAGTCAGCAGACGTATGGTCTGTTGACGTGTCGGTGGTTACCGGACAGCGGATAAGGGTTGGATTCTTTCTTCCCGTGTGTTTCCACACGGGATCTCGCTTAGTATATATTAATATTCCAAAGGCTTATACCCTACATGGCACTCAAAGAGGTCATTCTCTCATTTGAGATTGCCATGTAGGATCCCATGTGGCATCTATGTGGACCAATTAAAAATAAAAGCCATTGAGTTATTTTAGGAAAAGAAAAGAATTTAAAAACAAAATTAAATTTTATCGCTCATGTTTCCTGCCATTACTTTTAAACATTAATATCTTTTATATACGGGGATTTTAAAAAAATTACACCAAATTTACGAGCGTTTTATTATCTTTCCAACGAGTACCATAGTACTATATAAAAAACGGAGAAAAAAACGACTATTTTTTGTGGGGTTTTGTTTTCAAATATATTTTACTCTACTAATAATTCACTACTTAGGGTTTTTTATATTTGAATAAGAAACGATAAACATAATTTCATAGGTAGAGATTCGTTTTTTTTTATATTTGAATATGATAACTTATGGCAGAGATTTGTTCAAAATCAATAATAATAATAATAATAATTCATTAATCATGTATTGGAAATTCATTAATTATGTTATCATATTAGATATTTTATTATGTCATATTAGATATTTCAACCCCAAAACGCTCCCGGGATAAAAGCTAGTATTTCAAATAACTATATAACATTGGAATTACATGAATATGGGAATTCATCAAGAATTTTTGCGTGAAAAATCTATATACAAATATGATTAAAGAACAGTTTTGAAATTTGAAATCCATGATTATAGGATTAGAATTTGATCAGATTTGTAAATGTAAATCTGTGTGAAATAATGGATTTTTCATTAAAAATAAAGGCTGCAAAATGACTATGATACCCTTATTAATAATTTTAATATAAGGCAAGTGTCATTAAATGGTTAGTTCTTATAGTTTTATATGATCCTACACCTTGAAAAGCCATCTACAATTCAACAAAGGGAAATTGTTCCATAAAAAAAATGCATCTTGATCACCTCATCTAGTAACCACAAGAAAACAAAACAAAAAAGGCAAGCTAGAGAGGGATTTAACCCAAAATATCAATGAAACAAGACCGGATTGATCTACGAGTATTCACAGTTGCATTTTGTGGATAAAGGACAGCAGGATGATGGCGTTAAGACGCCAAACGAGTGCAGTAAACAAGACAGCAACGTGGACATTATGGTTGAAGTTTTGAGATCTACTTGTGGCGTATAGTACATTTGGAAGATGTAGGATCCATTTCGGACAACCCGACAATCACAAGCTTGTTCACCTAAAGTGCGGAATCCTCTAGATGAAGTCCAGACAACAAAAACACCAACAAATAATAGTAAACGGTCAATCAAGCACACAATAATATGGTTAAAAGGTTGTTATTGCATTGAAAATAGAGCTCGGGGTGTTACAAGACAATCGACAGACCTGAAACCTATGACCTGGGTGCTTGGAATGTGTGATGTGACAGCTGAAATGATTAGGGCAATCATTGGAAGTATTTATACCCTGCTGGTCGTCTATGGCCTTAGGGGCGACTAGCATCCAACACACGACTAGGAGGGGCAATTGGCAACCCAATCGCTTTGTTTCCCAGGAGACTAGCTAAGCCAGTCGCCCCTTTAAGCCCTAGTTGCTAGTCAACAGTTAACCAGCCCAAAATCATCTGAAACACATCCAAGCACGTACAATACATGAAAAATAACACCTATACTAGGCTAGTGACATACGTGTACTAACAGAAGATTTTCTGGTTGGGCCGGTATTGTCGAAGGCATAAACGGTGGGGTAGAACTTGATTGAATTTAAGATTTGATATATTTATTGTTCAATTTAGTTGTATATGAATTGATTGAATTCTAGGAAATGGGTTTATAGATTTTGCTATTAATGTTTCATATTATATATAGGGTAGGGATCCTAAGAAAACCAACCCCTATTTGAGAACTGAGAGAACCATTCTGCGCCACACATTTCATATAAAGGCAATTTTTTTATTGCATTAATCGCACATTTTTTTGCAAGAATTTTTTTTTTATTTTTTTTGAATTTCCTTTTCATTAATACATATATGTATATAGCAGTTATACATATATGTATATAGCAATTATACATATGTGCATATAGCATTTTTCAGCTATACATATGTGTATAATGCAATTATACACATGTGTATATTGAAAAAAAATACAAAAAGAAATACAAAATATTTTTTCCTTCATATAAAGCAGCGATTAAAGCAAAAAAATTATTTATTTATTATTATTTTTTTTGTCTTAGAGAAATTTGTGGTCCAGAATGGTTCTCTCAGTTCTCAATTTGAGAAAAAATTCTCATTTGAACCATATCATATATATATATATATATATATATATATATATAGGGCAAGGATTAAATAAAAACCCTCCTAAATTGAAGAAACCTTGTAAACTCAATCCTAGCCATCCATCTATTTAATCTATGGACACAATTTTTTCTATAATATTGATTTAATTAAATGGGTGAAAAAGGACAAGAAAGGGTAATAGGGTAATTTGATTTTTCTGAAAAGGGGTCTAACAAAAGCTGATATGACACCCCATCACGTCATCTCTCTCTTACTTTTTTCACATTATTATAAAAGCTGTCAGACTTCCCGTGTTACATATGTAACATGTGTTGTGTTACATAGGTTAAAACTGAGTTGCCAGTTTATTTTATTTAAAAAATTCTGATTTATTATTTTTTTTATTAGACCATATTTTTTTTCGTTTTATTATACCAGCACCAGAATTGTTGCATACGTAACGAGAATTTTACTTTTTAAAATTCACTACTTTTAATTACAAACAAAATGTATAAATTTATAAAAAAATCAATTACAAAACAACATATAAAGGTAACAAAAATGATCCATAAAACGGTCATTACAATCAACAAATCCTAAAAAAACTATCATATATAAAAAAAATTGTTGACACTTCATTTTTTATGATCATCTTCATCTTTAACGCAAAAAAAAATATGTTCACCTGCAAAAAGAAAACAAAATCATCAATTTACATGAAGCCCAACCCCCCACCCCCCGGTCTTAACGAATGTTAACCAACTGGATTCAAAAAAACATTCGAAACAGATATGAACATACAGCCACAAAACATACATCCCAGAAAACTAATTTATACCAACTTAGTTCTGGTGTTACATACGAAACAAACGCAACATAGATTTCATCTCATGATTAGTGACTTTTGTTTAATAAATATATAAAAAAGGTTAATTAATATGTAAACCTACGTGTAATCCAACACCAATAAAATATCACACTTGAACCTGTTACTCCAAGTCAAAAAATCAAACCTTTGTATCCGTAAAAAAAATCGATAACTAATTTATACCAACTTAATTCTGTTGTTACATACGAAACAGACGCAATATAGGAAACAGATGCAAACATACATTCCACATATTATAATACTCATACAAACATGCACATACTAGTAAAAAACAGACATTTTCTGTAAAAAAGACATAGGTAAACATAAAAACAACTCGTACATTCGAAACCCAAAAAAAATTAGACAGACATGGTGCAAAAACACACGAGTGTTACATGTGTAACAGGAAAACACAGACAAAACTTTGTAGTCTGCTGTAAACATAGAGCAGAATTTGATATGCTAGAAAACATAGAACAGAATTTGACTGCAAAAAAAAAAAATATGCTACACATGTAAACAGCCTAACTCAACACAAATATTATACGAAAATATAGACGATAAAAACACCATAACTAAACACCAAGATACTACGAACATAAAACACAAAACGAAAAACTATTTTCGATGTTTAACATAATATCAAAACTGAATTTATACGAAAAATAATTTATACCAACTTAATTCTGTTGTTACATACGAAACAGACGCAATATAGGAAACAGATGCAAACATACATTCCACATATTATAATACTCATACAAACATGCACATACTAGTAAAAAACAGACATTTTCTGTAAAAAAGACATAGGTAAACATAAAAACAACTCGTACATTCGAAACCCAAAAAAAATTAGACAGACATGGTGCAAAAACACACGAGTGTTACATGTGTAACAGGAAAACACACACAAAACTTTGTAGTCTGCGGTAAACATAGAGCATAATTTGATATGCTAGAAAACATAGAACTGAATTTGACTGCAAAAAAAAAAGATATGCTACACATATAAACAGCCTAACTCAACACAAAGATTATACGAAAATATAGACGATAAAAACACCATAACTAAACACCAAGATACTACGAACATAAAACATAAAACACAAATTTCATCCCATGATTAGTGACTTTTGTTTAATTAATATATAAAAAAAGGTTAATTAATATGTAAACCTACATATTAACGTACCAAACTGAATAATTTTTTAAGTGATAATGACGTCAAACAAGCAAAATTTTAATAGCAAGCTAAAACACTAATCATAACGAAGTTACATGACTAATGACTAATGACATTTCTAATAAGTGGATCAGTTTTAACAAGCTAAGCACCTACAATAAATATTACTTATATTTTAGTATTTTACAGTTTAGTTAACTACTAAGTTGTATCATACAAGATAACAAGTGAGATAAGAAATATATAAAATGATTTAAATTCATTCCATATAAGTAAAAACAATAAGTGCTACATTATTATATTCTCGTTTATAATTGTTGGCAATTAAGGATGTTCTTGGTTGCCACCTAACCATTTTTGTTCTTATACTCTATCCACTTCAAATTTGATAATATCTGATTTAAAACTAAAAATAAAAAACCCAGCTAGATGACAAAATCAACTGAAATTTTTTATTTTCCAAAAGGATGTAGTCAAAATACCCTTTATCGAAAAACAAATATGAACACGATATTTCAAGTATCGATATTTCAAGATTCATTCGTTTCAAGATATTCATTCGTTTCAAGATTCATTCGATATTTCAAGATTCATTCGATATTACATCCTCGTTAACAATATATTCATTCGTTTCAAGCAGTGTAAACGATATTTCAAGATTCATTATTTAACTTGTTAACAATAAATTACATAAAGTATCAAAACAGAGTATCGATGAAAGGATATGAAACATACAACTGAGAAATGGATTTTCCGGCGAATATTAACCATCCACTTATAAAACTCCGGCGACTTAGCAGCGTCTAAAACTCCGGCGACTTAGCAGCGTCTAAAACTCCGGTGACTTGGCAGCGTCTATGGTTTTAGTGCTTGTAATGGTGTGAAGGTTATTGTGAAGTGTAATATTACGACGTTGAAGGTTATAGCTACCACAAAGGAAGATTAATATCAATCACATGATAAAAATAAAAAGGAATGGCAGCCATGGTGAGAGAGAGAAGAGAGAGAGAGTGTGTATGAGAGAGATAGATCTAGTTTAAATAGAAGGGAGAAAGAGAAGATTCAAATTTGTAAATTGGGGAAAGAGTAAAAAGACTAATATAACCTTTAAAACATAAAATAATATATTTTTTTATGGGCTATGTGGATTAATCTTGGCCACAAGATGGGTTTGCAAGAGTTTCTTCAAAATTTTGGGTTTCTTGTGGATACTTAGCCTATATATATATATATATATATATATATATATATATATATATATATATATATATAAGGGTTCTTGTACAAAGGTCAAAATGTGTGAGAATGATGAGAAGACTTCTGGTTGCGACACGTGGCATATGTTGTTTGGGCAATTTTGTAATTTTGACATACTATTAAAAAAATATAAAAATCTTAAATATGGTAACTGACATATATGTGACCTATTACGATATTTTGTTATTTAAAAATAAAGAAAACAAATGTTGACTTCAAATATTTTTCTTCAAACAAAAAAAAACTTTCAATTAAATAAAGAGCATCACACATGCCCAGAACAATACACAGACAACCATAAGTCCGTAAGCTGTTTATTAAATTATCTACCGAATGTGTTTTATAGTCAAACACAATCTATATTTTCGTACACATATATCTCAAAAATCATCTATTGAATGTGTTTTATATTCAAACCATCCCGAATGTGCTTTATAATCAAACCATACAGAGTGTGTTTTATATTCAAAACCATTCAGATTGTGTTTTATACTCAAACCATACTGAGTGTATTTTTATATTCAAAACCATCCAAAGTGTGTTTTATACTTAAACAATCCAAAGTGTTTTATACTCAAACCATCCAACAACAAAACAACCTAGTGTTTTAAATTCAAACAAAGTGGTTTAACTAAAAAGTGTTTTATCTTCAACAGAATAAGAGGGTTTCCACCCAGAAAACATATTTTTGCACTCAAACGCTATCTTTATGTGTTTTATCTTCATCTTCATTCCTACAAGAAAAAAAAAACAATCGGATATTTTTATGTGTGTTGTGAGATGAAGATTATTTTGTGAAACACATCGACTTACGTTTGAATCAAGGATCAAAGAACATGAGAGATGATATGTTGTATTGTTTTAGAGATATTGATATTTGTTGTCTAATAGATGAGTTTGTTTTTGGAGGAAGCGAGATTTAAGGATGAGAGAAGGTGAGAGATACATGTTATATATATATATATATATATATATATATATATATATATATAAGATTTGGATCATTTGAGAACCACTATTTAGAGAGAAAACCAAAGAACCAAGTGTGAACACAAAAACCCCTACACCAAAAAATAAAAAAAAATAATAAAAAAATTATATAACCTAAAAAAATAAAAAAATAAAAAAAGTAAAAACACCAAAATGTTTTTTTAGTGTTAATCTTTCTGATAAATAAATAAAAAAATACAAAAAAAATAAAAAAAAACAAAAAATGGCCTTTTTTACGTCATAATTACGTCATATACCGTATGCACATGTGCATTTCACTATTAGAGCACACTTTTGAATAAATTATCAATTGCCATAATGAAATGATCATTTAAATGGACGTGATATGATATATAAGGTGGAAAAAAATTTATTCAATGATCTTTAAATAAACGCGAAGTGCATTTCACTATTATAGTTGGGTTTTTTTTTCATGGGTTTAGCTTTAGGGTTTAGTTTTTAGGTATGATGGGAATGGGGTTAGGTTTTTTAGGGTTGTTGGTGAATAAACTTAAAAAAAACCCCTATATAAAACTATAAAATAAGATAATTGTACTACATGCACATGTGCATTTCATTATTATAGTTAAGTTTTTTAATGGGTTTAGCTTTAGGGTTTAGTTTTTTGGTATGGTGAAAGAGGGGGTATCTTTTTGGGGGGATGGGATGGAGCGTTTTGGTTTTTGGGGGGTGTGGGGTTAGCTGCACATGTGCATTTCACAATGGGGGGGGGGGGGGTTGGGGCGGTGTGGGGGATGAGGGGTTTAGGTTTTTAGGGAGTGAGGTGGGTGGGTTTAGGTTTTTAGGGGGTGAAGGTGGGGTTTTTAGGTTTTTTTTGTTTGTGTTGACAATGGTTCTCTGGTTCTCTCCCTAAAGTTGGTTCTCGTATGATCCCTACCCTATATATATATATATATATATATAGGTTTAGGTTCATGTACAAATGAGATTTTTTGTGAGAAGGGTAAGAAGTGTTTATAGCCCTTAGATCTAGAGATTAATGGTTGAGATTGGTTGATGGCAAAAAATAAATAAGGGTTATAAAGTTAATTAATTAATTAGTGCTAGTGGGGGTATTATAGTACTTTTGTATTTTATGATAGTTATTGTGTATGTTTAAAAGATGGAAACAATTCTATCTATTCCTAAAATTTAGTTCCTCTATATCTCTCTCGCTGAAAACAAACAACATTGTAGCAGAGATTTTTTTTTCCTACATGTTACCCTCGTGACTACCAATGCATCATCCACTTTATCATATTTCAATTATTATAATAATTCTTGTTTTTTCTGATCATATGTATTTGTTTAATGTTACTATATGAAAAGATTCATGAAGATTCCATGGAATGAAATGAGATCTTTTTGCTAAACACATTTTGTCGTGTTTTGCTGACGTTTGATTCGAATCCCACTAAATCATTCATTGTTAGTGTTTAGTTGCAGGTTGTCATCACTTTCGTGGTTCAAAACACATACATATCTGAGAGAGATATATGATTCGGAAAATATGTGATGTTTTATGTTCTGGTGTTTTATGTTCAACGATTATAATTGGATGATGTCCGGAAGGAGCGTGGTTTAATAAAAGGTTCTGGTGGACAAGAACGTGAAGCAACCCTTAATATGGTGTTTTACTATAAATCTATTGTATGTTGTGTTTTATCAACATCCTTTTGTGTTTTATATTCTTTGTGTATTAGTCGGGTTTATAACATGGTGTTTTATTTGTTCCCTATTTGTGATATATTTATTTTTGTAATATTTGGGATTGTTTATAAGTTCTTTGATTTTTGATTGGTTGGGGATGTTGTGTTTTATCATGATCATCATGTTGTGTTATATATGCATAAGTTGTACGCTAGTGTGTTTTACATTTTTTTTGTGTTTTAAGAATAACGAACATGATTTCATACGTATGACACAATGTATTGAAGATGAGAGATAATCGTCCATAAATAATGAAAATGTAATTAAATGCATATCAATTTTCTTAAAATAATTAAATGAACAAATTATAATTAGAGCTAAATAGACTAATATACCCTTGTTGCAAGATAATTAATATTGCCACTTGTCAAGTTTTCATTGCTTCTTACACTTCTCACAAAAAACACCATTTGTACAGGATCTTGACCATATATATATATATATATATATATATGAATCCAGGGTAAATTGTAATTTTATATTTTTTTTATTTTTTGGTAAAAAAAGATGACAACCAAAGCGTGTCATAAACGTGTGTCATAAATTGGTGTCATGAAAGTGTGTGATTGATACGTGTCATTAAAAGATGACACACGCGTGCATGTCATGTTAAATTTATGACATCACCATCATTGACATTCTTTTTAGTGTCATCAGACCATTTTCTTTGACACGCAATGTACGACAAGAAATGTGTTTTTTCTAGTAGTGATATTGTTTAACAAACAGGTTAAATATAATTGATTTTTTTTTTGTTCATTAGCGTGACAAACAAAATATTCGGAGAACATTGGTGTTGGAATTCTTTTTTATTATTTTCTCGTCAATTAGATTTAAAACAGATTTTCACTCGCACCAGTATTCGTTTTCATCTAGTTCTATTGTAACACTAAGTGTCGATATCATATTGATACTGTAATCTAGCCGAACTAATACCAACCAAAAGCCTGCGCAAAGCTTGGGAACTTCCACTGGTTCAAAACAACGTCATAGCAACAATATATTAAAACCAGCTTAATATTTTTGTCAACTTCTCATCACATGTAGTCCACCGAATTATTGATTCTAAAATATTACCTTACCGAGTCAAACGGATCTATTGCAGTAAACAACCCTTCTACGTAAGCGTGACGACGACCACAAGTTCTTCAAACATAAATAAACAAATCCTTAGATGATCCAAAAATAAATAAACAAATTCCTTTTCGAAACAAAGATAAGCTTCTATATTTAAATACATCAGCACTTCAAGCTCTCCATCTAAAAACACTTAATTTGAACCTTTTGTTAATCTTGGTTTCCGTTTCTCTTCGACCATCAAAATAATGTCTCACATAGAACAGTTTAAATGCCTAAAAATACAACTAGAAGCTATACAATCAGCAACCAACAACTTTTCTGATGACAATTGCATTGGGCGTGGAGGATTCGGAAGAGTTTACAAGGGAGAGCTTGTTCATTCAAAGGGAGACGCCATAGTTGCTTTGAAGCGTTTAGATCGTGCATCAATGCAAGGAGATCCCGAGTTCTGGAAGGAGATCATGACGCTTCCATTGTACACACATAACAATATTATATCTCTTTTAGGCTATTGTGATGATCAACATGAGAAGATTCTCGTGTACGAGTATTTATCAAAGAGAAGTCTAGATTCTTATCTCGCCAGCGACGATCTGTCATGGATTCAACGACTAAAGATATGTGTTGGGGCGGCTCGAGGACTCGCGTACCTTCATACCCCTGCTAAGACTCTACTTAGAATAGTGCATCGTGACATCAAAAGTTCTAATATCCTATTAGACAATAACTGGAATGCCAAGATCTCAGATTTCGGCCTTTCCAAATTTGCTCCTGCAAACAATCAATTCACGTATATGATATCCAACCCTGCAGGCACGCTTGGGTATATTGATCCGTTGTACCTCGAGACAGGGGTACTAACGAAAGAGTCAGATGTTTACTCTTTTGGTGTAGTGTTGTTTGAAGCTTTATGTGGAAGGTTATGTTATGGCAACAAGGATCTCCCGCCTTTAGTAGGACTGGTGCGAGAATACTATGAGCAAAACAAAATAAGTGAACTTGTTTACATAAATATAAAGGATAAAATAAATTTTTTTTTTTGAAAGACAAATTTCTTGCTCCTTGTGAGACTTGAACTCAAGACCTCACATTTTTAGTGTATTAAAAGGCTTTGCCTTACCACTGGACCACCAACCCCAATGGCAAAGGATAAAATAAATATCACTAGTTTGAAGTTGTTTGCGGATGTAGCGTACCGGTGTTTAAGCAGAGAGCGCAAAGAACGCCCATCAACCATAGAGATCGGCAGTGTGCTTGAACGTGCTCTAGATATTCAAGTAAGTTTTATGTGACTGTATGATTATATGGCAAGAATACAGATATGGATACCAATCTATCTATAATAATAAAAGAAAACACATGAGGGACACATGCCACTCCCTCGTGAATTCCTCTATTTTACTATTTAATTAATACAATAAATTCAAATATAATAATATAATTGATTTGCAAAATTATAATATAAATATATTAATAATCATATATGTAACAGAAATCATTAAAAACAGATTCAATGATTTATGTTATTAATATAAATAGATTTTCATTCGATCTGTTTCTAATGATTCATGTTACAATTATAATTATTAATATAATTACTAAAATTCAATTTAATATATTTATATTATGTTTTCGTAGTAAATATAATTATATTTTAATACAAAATTAGATGTAAAATATTAGATATACTTTGAAAAGATTTATTAACAAACATTATTAAAACATTAGTGATTCTTTTATATAACATATTTACATGTTATTAACTTTATATTTAAATCATGTACCTTAAATAAACCTATTTATAAAAATTTAATCTTTTATTCTATGCTTAAAATTACATTTGTTATGATGTTTTGACAAATGGTTATTAAGTCTTATTATTTTGGTCATTGTTTTAGATGTTAAATATGCTTAGCAAATACATATTAATTTTAAATGTTTAAAATAGTTCAAAAGTCAAATAAACAAATTAATAATAACACAATGTAAT
Source organism: Ambrosia x helenae (assembly GCA_030844895.1). Lineage (NCBI taxonomy): Eukaryota > Viridiplantae > Streptophyta > Magnoliopsida > Asterales > Asteraceae > Ambrosia > Ambrosia x helenae. The sequence continues at coordinate 61,772,207 of CM061227.1, read as the reverse complement.
TAGTTAAGCTTTTTTGAGAGACTTTCAATTATTCTGAACAAATAAATAAAGTAAATCAATCAACATTAATCTATTGTTATCTATATTAATAAAAGACAACACATACAATACATAGAACTCCCCCATAAAGCCTCCCATTTTATTATTTAAAACAATACATTTATTTTAATTTATTTCTTTATTTAATAATTGTTATTTATCCAGTTTTTATTGGTTAAAATTATAATTATATATATATATATATTAATACAAAATTAGAAATAAATTATTCTATTTTCTATATATATATATATATATATGTACTTGAAATTAACCTATTTTTTAATATTTGGTCTTTCATTCTAAGTCTAAAACTATATTTCTTAGTATGTTATTAACAAACAAAATAAAACAAATCAATCCACATTAATTAAATATTTTATTTAATAAAAACTAAATATGCTTGGCTATTTTCATATTATAATAGCTTGATATATGAAATACATTTTACATATGAAAATTTGTTTGAAATATTTATTGACTTTGTTTTTTCAAGTTACTTCAATAGAGAAATGCAATATTTAAGTAATTGGCAACAATCTTTTCATTACTAATTCGTTTCAGCTTCTTTTCATTACTAATTCGCTTCAACTTCATTTTCATGCTATTAATCATGCAATCTTTTATTTTTTTATATATAATTACAATCATATTGAACCAATAAATATCATTATGTTTAATAACCTTGATGTTAGAAAAAAATGATTATGCACTCAAGGCTATAAATACTTTGGCCTTGGAAGAAACATGATGTCAAATTCCAAATGAACGATACTCGATTTGGATGGTTTAACGGATGAGGAGATATTTTTAAATTAATTTCATTTTTTACATTTTAGCCTAAATAAAATTACTCTTATTACTTTTGATTTTCTTTTTGTTGTACCTGCAGTCTATAATGTAACAACCACGGTAGGGAAAATATATTTAGAAAAAGGTTGAAAATAGTTTAACGTGAATATGAAGGTCTTTTACAATAAATTATTTAGGGGCTCATAAATATTTAATATTTTTTCGGTTGTAAAGACAATTTTATTTAGTTTAAATATAATATTTAATCTAATTTTTCTTAATTATATATTTAAATTTATATATAATATATATAATTTAAACTGTTCAACCCGTATATCATACGGGTACATAACCTAGTATATGTTAACAAACAAATGATTGTTTTATTTAGGAAAAGGCAGATGGAATGGTCGCAGGACTCTTGCATGTGAAAGTACTTAGGGAAATGGGCGATGGAATGGTCGCAGGACTCTTGCATGTGGGAGAAGCTACGATAACACTGAAATGTGATCTTACTCCGAGAATTAAAAAGACTAGATGTTTCCGTTTATCGGATGTTAACTATAACGACGTAGGATATTTCAAAGTTGAATTGTTGTTCAAACCAATTGTACATGACGAAATTCCAACTATAAGTAGGCCAGTTCAACAGGCGCCTATAGTTACGCCTAAGGATGGAGGATTGCTTGTCATCATAATTCACAGTGCCTTGTGTCAACAGGCATACCATCGTTCATCCGTTACTTTGCTTTTCCGTGACCAACAAAGAAGAACCACGGTTTGTTTTTAACTTTTGAACTGAAGACATTCTTAATTAATTTTCGCAACACTCTTACATTTCTTGGTTTTTCGATTTGTTTCTTGTAGTATATGGCCAATACCCACAGCCCAAAATGGCTACAAGAGTTTAGTTTTATGTTAGAACAACCACCAAGTGATGAATATTTGCATTTAGAAGTCACTGATGATTCGTGGATGGGACAACTCCGTAGAAAGGTACGACGATCCTAATTAACTATACGTTTATTTTGAAGGACCGCAGGATCGGTTTTGAGGGAAAGGATCTTGAGAGAGAATATGAGAAACTAAAAGATTCAATACATATATAAAATGATACAATGTTTGGGGTATTTATACTTGTGAAGGGGTGTGTCCCCTTGATACTAACCAACATGTCGGTTGGATTTAACTAACATACCTATTCACTAAACTTAGGATATAATATATACTTATGATATAATAGATATACTATAGGTTTTGGGAAATAAGAATTATATGTCTAACATTCTCCCCCTTAATTCTTGATTTCCCCAAGGTCTTCAACTCCAATGAGACGTCGCATCTCGAGAAATTTTATTCTTGGTAGTGCCTTGGTGAGTATATCTGCTTTCTGCATCTCTCCACTGATGTGATCAACTTGTATCTGCTCGTTCTCTATGCATTCTCTGATAAAGTGATACCTTATGTTGATGTGCTTTGATCTTCCATGAAACACTGGGTTCTTCATAAGTTGTATTGCTGACTTGTTGTCTACTAGTAATGTTATCTTCTTTGGTTGTTCACCCGTGAGTTCGCTGAGTACTCCTTGTAGCCATATTGCTTGACATGCTGCTGATGTAGCTGCCATAAATTCTGATTCGCATGATGATAGTGCTACTGTACTTTGTTTCTGACTTGTCCATGTGATAGGTGAATCTCTGTAGTAGAATATTGTTCCTGTTGTTCCTTTTCCATCATCTTGGTCTCCATAACTGCTGTCGCTGTATCCAGTGATTTCTGCTTCTTTACTTCTGCTGTATTGAATTCCATAATCCAATGTGCCTTTGATATATCTTATTAAGTGCTTGACTGCCTTCATGTGAGTTGTTTTTGGCTTCTCCATAAATCTGCTAACGTATCCAACTGCGTAGGTGATATCTGGTCTGGTATGTGTAAGATACTTTAAGCTTCCAATTAGCTTTCTATATTCTGTTTCATTGACTGGTTCACTTTCGTCTTCTTTAGTGAGCTTTAGACCTGATTCCATTGCATATTTTGTTGGATTGCAGTCTTCTAGTCTGGCTTCTTTAACGACTTTCTTCGCGTAGGCTGATTGCTTCAATTGTATCTTTCCTTGTGTTTGACTAACTTCTATCCCTAGATAGTAAGTGAGTGGTCCTAAGTCACTCATTTCAAACTTGCCTTGCATTTCTTTCTTGAAGCTTGATATGTCATTGATTGAACTTCCTGTTACTATTATGTCATCGACATAAACTCCTATAATGATTGTTGACTCCTTTGAAGTTCTCTTGTATAATGCTTGCTCTTGTGGACATCTTATAAATCCAATTTCTTTTAGGATGTTATTCAGCCTTATGTTCCATGCTCTTGGTGCTTGCTTCAAACCATATAGAGCTTTCTTTAGCTTGTAGACTAGATTTTCTTTTCCTTTCTTTATGAATCCATCTGGTTGTGAAACGTAGACATCTTCTTTTAATTCACCATGTAAGAATGCTGATTTTACATCTAAGTGATGTACTTGCCATCCTTTCTGTGCTGCCAATGCTAATAGTAGCCTGATTGTTTCTATTCTTGCCACTGGTGCAAAAACTTCATTGTAGTCTATTCCTTCTTGTTGTACGTATCCTTTTGCTACTAATCTGGCCTTATATTTGGTGATCTGTCCATTTGCGTCTCTCTTGACCTTGAATACCCATTTTAGACCTATTGGTTTCTGACTTGAGGGGAGTGTAGTCAGTGTCCAAGTGTCATTCTTCTCTATTGAGTCTATTTCGTTTTCCATTGCTTCTATCCATTGTGGGTACTCTGCTGCTTCTTTGTAATTTGCAGGTTCTTCATCATATGCTAAATATAGATGTTCATATTCTTCTGGTCTAAGAGGTCGTGTGGCTGCGTAGATGTCATTAAGTGATCTAAGGGCTCGAACTGGTCTATTTTGAGAGCCTGGTGAGTCTTCTAACTCTTGAGTACTTGTCTCAACTGCTGGATCACTTGTCGGCGTTTCTTGAACTGTTATTGGAGTTCGTGTAGCTGTGATTGGACTGCTAAAAAATTCATTATCACTTTCATTCTCTTGATCTTCATTGTCCTCATTACTTTGCTCTTGTACAGCTTCACTTTCGTAATCTCCATATACTTCGAATCTTGTCCAAGATGGTTCGTCATTGCTTCCTTCTTTTAAGTAGTTGTTCCAATCCCATGGTTCATTTTCTATGAATTGGACATCTCTACTAATGTGTATCTTTTCTTCTATGGGATCATATAATCTATAGGCTTTTGAACCATTTTCGTTTCCTAGATGTACCATTTTCTTGCTTCTGTCTTCTAACTTCTTTAAGTAGGGCGTTGTTACCTTTGCATATGCTGTGCATCCAAATACTCTAATGTGCTTGATATTGGGTGCTTTGCCATTTACTGCTTCGTAGGGCGTCATTCCCTTTAATGCTTTGGTAGGTAACCTATTCTGTATATAAATCGCTTGTCTTGTTGCTTCTGCCCATAAGTTTTGTGGTACGTTCATAGCCTTTAACATGCTTCTGGTCATACTCATTACTGAACGGTTCTTTCTTTCTACTACACCATTCTGCTGTGGCGTGTAAGGTGCTGTAAGCTGTCTAAGGATTCCTTTATCCTCACAATATGCGGTAAGAGCTTTAGAAGTAAACTCTCCTCCACGATCCGTTCTTAATCTTTTGAGCTTGTGACTTGTCTCTGTCTGAGCTTCACTTAGAAACTTCTTGAAATTTTCATAAACTTGATCTTTTGACTTAAGCATGTAGATCCACATATATCTTGAATAATCGTCAACTATCAGGAAGAAATAGTTGTTGCCTGCTAATGATGTGGGTGAAATCGGTCCACATAAGTCTGCATGTACGAGTTCTAGAGGTCTAGTAGCTCTAAAACTTGCTTGAGAGGGAAACGGAAGTCTACTTTGTTTTCCCGTAATACATGCATCACATACTTGAGATGGGTGTTGAATCTTTGGCAATCCACGTGCCATTCCTTTTGTGCTTAATTGTCTTAGTGAATCAAAATTCACATGTCCCATACGTGCATGCCATAGCCATGCAGGTGTATCTATTGTAGCTTGTAAACAAATCGGATTTGTTATTCTGAGCTTTACTTTGTAGAGTCTGTTTTTAGCTCTTGGGACTTTCATCAATAAGTTGTTGTAGGCGTCATAGATCCATAGATGTTCATTCTCCATAATTACTTTACATCCTGATTCTGTAACTTGCCCGAGGCTTAAGATATTGCTTTGGAGCGTTGGAATGTAGTATACTTCTGTGACTAGTCTTTGTTCTCCATTGTTACATTCCAGTACTATTGAGCCTTTACCTTTGATGTTAACACACGATCCATCTCCAAATTTTACGCTGCCTGCTATCTTTTCGTCTAACACTGTGAAATAGGAGCGTCTTCCTGTCATATGATTGCTTGCGCCATTGTCTAAATACCATACTTCATTTACATTTTCGTCATTGTGATAGCGTTCTGGTATTATCTTCTTTTCTTCGAGAACTACACTTCTTTCTTCACCAACTGCCATAAGTAATGTGGGATCCTCTTCTTCCATTACTAGGTGAGATTCTTCTTGCTTATTTCGAGGTTTAGGACATCTGGGAGCTATATGTCCTAATTCATTGCAATTGTAACATCTTACATTGCTGCCATCTCTTCTGGGCTTGTAACTACTGTTGTCATGACAATTCTTAGTGGGATTTCGATCACTTCTCTGATCTTGATGGCTATATCTGTCAAAGCTCTTCTTCTCATATCTTTGATTCTTATTGAACTTCCTAAAGTTCTGTCTACCTCGATTCTGATTGTAGTTCTTATAATTGCTGTTAGGTCTTCTATCTTGTCTTGTAAATAACAGCTTCTCTTGACCGGCTGGTCCATATTTCTTCTCATCTCTTGACTTAAGGCGTTCCTCATAAGCTTTAAGTCTTCCAAGCGCTTCATCTAACGTCATGGAATCTATATCTGAATATTGCTCTATGGATGCAATAATCTGTAGGAACCTTTCTGGTACGGAGTCCAGCAATTTTCGTACCAACATCGACTCTTCAATTGTCGTTCCTAGGGTTTTTGACTTTGTACTAATCGCACTTAACCTACCAGCAAACTGGTCTATGGTTTCTGTCTCTCTCATCGTAATCATCTCAAATTCTGTGCGTAATGATTGAAGTCTTGCTTTCTGGACTCGGTCAATTCCAATAAATCTTGTCTTTAATGCTTCCCAAATTTCTCTTGCTGTATTATGTGACGCCACCTGCATCACCATATCTTCTGGAATTGCCTGGAAGAGATAGGCAATCGCTGTCCTATCCTTCTTTACATCTACCGTTGACGTGCCTTCTATGGGTTCCACTACTTCCCAAAGACCATTTGCACTCAATATTGCTTTAACACGAACAGCCCAAATCGTGTAATTTGTAGATGTCAACATCGGTGTTTGGAGGCTAAAAGTGAGAGTCTCCTTTGTAACTGACTCTCTTACTACTGTCTCTTTCGACATTGTGGGTTTAATGGGCGTCTTTTGAGGACTGTTATTCTTCTTCTTCTTCCCAATTGTCCAAATCTAATATGGACTACCCACGTTCTTTAGGAACTTTGTTCGACAAATGGTCAAACTTAAATCGATATACTTAAAATATTATTTGGTTAACAAAGGTTTTGATATTTCGTAGGCGCCTTAACAAAGTATCAAGAACTTCGTTATAATATTTTGTGTATCAATGATGTTCCTCTAACTAATTTCTAAAGTCAATCCTTTTGACTTAATCCTCCAACAATTTGATTAGTGTTCTTCTAATAACACTCAATCTTTAAAACACCCTTCTAAAATAAACAAACCCCTATGTTTGTTAGATAATAATTTTGACTTCAATAAATGTTGTCTTCGGATCAGTGAATTCAAAAACCCAAATATTTCACTGATTACAACTTCCTCTTATAATATTATCCCTCAACTTATAATATTATTTCTTTCTTTATATGTTGACTTTCAAAAGTCAACCTTCTTCTTTCTAAATATTCTACTGCCGAAACAAACAAAACTATATTTTTGATCGACAAACTTGACGAAACAACAATTCGTTCCGTTTAACAATTTTGATTCTTTTCAAAACGTTGATCGAATACGACGGATTTCAGAAAAAAATGTTTCGGTTCTTGAATCCGAAAGAAAAAAAAGCGATCTTAATCCTTGGTATCTTTGATGTTTTGATAAAAATTTTGTAAAGACGATTCTGTTTTCGTATCAGTGATGTTCGAAACTAATTTTGAAGTATAAGAAAAAATTGGCTTTGTTTATAAAAATTTTGGCGGGAAACGAAAAAACTTCGAACAAAACAGAGTATGAAAAAAAAGTTTGATTTCCGACTTGGATTAAGATTTTGTGTATTCGATTATGATATTCTAATAGGGCAGGGATAAGTATAACCGTCTTTGATGCGTTTAAACAATATTCTTCGGTTCCGGTATCTCGCCGGAGAAGATGAAGTTCGCCGGAAAAATCTGACCGGTTCTTATTCTTCGTCTTTGAACGGTTATATACTTTGGTATTGATCTTCTACTTCAATCCTGTTTGGCCTTGATGATTGTTCCAACAAATACTAATCGTCTTTCGTCTGCCTCTGTTTCGGAAAACAAAAAACAGGGGATCGATCTTCTTCGCCTTCTTCGTGAATGATGGAACTGAATGATAAACCAATTGCTCTGATGCCAAATGAAGGACCGCAGGATCGGTTTTGAGGGAAAGGATCTTGAGAGAGAATATGAGAAACTAAAAGATTCAATACATATATAAAATGATACAATGTTTGGGGTATTTATACTTGTGAAGGGGTGTGTCCCCTTGATACTAACCAACATGTCGGTTGGATTTAACTAACATACCTATTCACTAAACTTAGGATATAATATATACTTATGATATAATAGATATACTATAGGTTTTGGGAAATAAGAATTATATGTCTAACATATTTAATGCAAACACAACAAATATAATGCCTTTTTTCGTTAGGGGTCTTTTGGGCACGTCGATATAAGCCTCACAGATGTGATTAACAAGAAACGGACCAAGGAGTCCTACCAACTTAAGCCAGGTATTAAGTTTAAAGATGGTACTTACAAATACAATCTTCTTCAAGTGGAGCTGCAATGGAGAACCACTGATTAAACAGGAAAAAGTTGGAACCATTTCCTAATTATCAAACTTGTATTTAAACCAATTCTTATGTTGTGTTGTTCTAACGGTTCTCAATGACCTATATATGCCGAATGCCGACGAGAGCGTTTTTTAACTTTACATTACGGATGGATATTTGTTGTTTAGTTATGTTTTTATGTTTATATTTTCATATTTATTAAGAAAAATGACTTTTGTTGTTAACGAGTTGCGCTTGCCGGCGCGTTGCGGCGAGATCTTGATTATGAATGTTTTAGTATCATCATATGAGATGCGAAAATTCTTTAACTTTATTCAAACTATCTTTCCTTTTTATTTTTATCTTTTTTTGCATTATCCCTAACCTACAACAACACATCTAAATCTTTTTATTTTTATGTTTTTTTATTTTTTGCATTGTCCCTTTCCGAAGGATGCTACCAGAACAGACAACAGTTCCATAAAAGATGCAACACATAGGTTAGGATTTTACAATAATATGCGCATTTTCTTTGGTTTTTTAAACTTGTTCGTTATTCAAAGGAACAATAAATTAGAATTCTTACATGAAAGATGAATCTGGAAAACGGTTGCAAACAATCATAAATTGTGTTGGTGAAAATGAGATGTGGAAAGGACACATGTTGGAGCGGGTTATTAAAATCAAATGGATTTGGAAATAAGAAAAAAAAAAAAACACCTTGCAAGTCGGAATCGGTGCTTTGTGATATGTATTGTTTTTTTTATATGTATTGTTTCCAATTTTTATATACAGGGGAAAGACCTTGTACAAAGTGTTTTTTTTTTGTAAGAACTGTGAGAATCAAAGGAGGGTATTTTTTTTATTTTTTTTCGAAATTTTTTCCCATATTGTTAAACATGTATTGTAGAGTAATTACGTAATTACTGTTGTAGAGTAATTACACTAAAAAATTTTAAGTTTTTTTTTATTATTCATCTAAAAGTATGTTTAAGCACATGGGAAAAAAATTCTAAAAAATAAATAAATTCCCCCCCCCCCCCCTTTGATTCTCACAATTCTCACAAAAAAACATTTTGTATTTGATCTTTACTCTCTATATATATATACGTGGTAGTAAAGCATGAGTCGTATGATATTGCAAATTGTATGTATACTAATTTGTGAAACAGTGGGGAGTGATAGGGAAGGGTGGTCACTCTTAGAAGTTGCCCAAATGGCTAATTGTAGAAAAAGTGATGACTTTTACAGAAAATTAATGTTGATAATTAATTTGTGAAAAGGTGTCAAGTGATGGAGAAGGGGGGGGGGTGACTCTTAGAAGTGACCTAACTAATTAATTTGCGAAATGGTGTCACACCCCGACTTTTCCCTCGTCGGTTGCGACGTTTGGTGCCTTTGCCAGCGCAGCGGAAAGATGCATCTAAGACTCTGGTTCCCTGAACGCCAATTCTAAACCTCTAGAATTCCCGATCCCAACTGTCACCTACTCCAACCGTGCCGTTACCAAAGTTTAAACCTGAAAGACATACTTAAAAAGTCAACATAAAATGCTGGTGAGTTCATAAGTTTTGCAAAATGTTATCAAACATTACCAAGTTCCAAAAGTGTTACCATGTTCACCCTGTCCATACTATAACAAATCGAAAACCAAAGTACGCTAGCTAGGCGTATGTTTTGTTACTATCACGATTGGAAAACCATTACTAACTCGCAAACCAGATGTTGTGCCCGATGTAGTAACCCTGTTGTTCCTGTTTGAGACAATATGCACTCGCCCGGCCCTCCAAGCCGACGAGCGGGGTTGGTCACTCCCAATAGCGCTATTCACATTTCCCCGTTGTGCAAACCCGCACATTCATGGTTCCCCCCGGGACTTCCAAAGATCGTGTAGTACACAATAGAAACCCATAGTATGAAAGTAGTTACCAAATAATCGTTTTAACACATGTTTTCTCCCCCGAAAATGTGAAACCAGTTTAAAAGAGGGGCCGTAAACTCACGCAACCCGTTTCATTTTCCAAAACTTTATTTCGTTTTAAGTTCCTCAGTTTTTCATAAAAGAAGCATGTCTTCCACCCCGGAAACATTTATAAAACAGTAAAAAGTGGGGGTTATGAACTCACCTTAACCTCCTTGCTTAGCCAACAAACAAAGCCCAAAGCTTTGACCGACTTCCTCGTGCCCTATAACCAATAAAGGACACCTTAAAGTCTAACACATAAAAACCTAGCCTATTATCCGGCTATCTAGACTCGTGTGTATCAACTCGAGTCTCAACTCGACGAACCGATCATGACTTAAATATGTTTTCTACGACCTAGTACCCAAGTTACTCACTTGTCACTATTTGTGTATAAACCCTGTTGGACTAGTACCCCGAAACGTATATTATTCTGAATCGTAGCTCGTCTCGCAAATCATGTAAATGTATTTGTTTTGCGTAATTATATTTTAGAAAATACCCTTTGAGGAAGTGCAATTTAGTGATTAAACCGATCAATGACATTTGTTACTTTTTACCAAATATTGTTTGAAATCATCTTTATCGTTACGAATAAACAGACCTTGAAAGCATTTCGATTTGTTTGTCCAAAACACTTAGAGAAATTTATTTATAGAAATAGCAGTTCGTTACGCTTTGATTTTATAAAAATTCGGGCAGAGTTTCCTCTGTTTTTGCACAAACCAGACAACATCCGTTGTCTACAATTTTCCCAAAATTATCTTTCAAACACAAGTCACCAAGTCATTTTATCCAAAGTTTCGATTCACGAGATTCTATACGTTTCGATACCTAAATACACTTAATTATATAATTATATATATACCAATATATATATATATATATATATATATATAGTCCGACAATATAGTCCAATTATATTTAGTCTGATAATCGAAATCATAAGTCACGTCAAGTTAATAATTTACCAAATCGTCCGATATAATATATAGTTACCGTTCATTATTATTATTCGGTCCGTTCACGAGTCAAAACTAGTTCGTCCACATCAATATATTTATAAATTTATAATATTCATAAACATAATAATATTTACAAACATATCAATTTATAAATATACGATATCTATAATAAATAATAAATACGAATTAAGGTATACCAAATCGTACGCGCGTAACCCGTAGCCACCTCGAACCAAATCAGATCTGACCCGTTGACCAGGTTTGACCGAGCCCGAACACGAACCCAAAACCAAATCTGACCCGATTTGACGAGACCCGCAGCAGACCCATCTCGACCCGAGCTGAACCATTGACCGACGAACAAACCGAGACCCGAAACACGAGTACAACCAAACCAGAATCAATCTTAACCAGAACTGGACCCGCATCAAACCCGAACCAAACCAAACCCAAATCTGACCCGGCTCATGACCTGAACCGAGAACCACCGGAGACCAGCAACCAACCCACTACTGGACACGACTACCACCGCTCGAAGCAACTTCGCCAGAACCAAACTGATCCGAGCCTAACCTGGACAAGATCTGGACCAAGACCAAACCGGACCTGGACCACAAGACCCACATAACCAGCCTCCACCGTGGCCACCAAACCAACCACCCTTAACAACCAAACCGATAAGCAGGACCCAACCCGTAACTGCCATTACCATCACCGACACCACAGGAACAAACTCAAACCACCTCCTGCACATAAAAAAAACCACCATAAAACAACCTACGCGCCCCCTGGTCAGGCCAAAACCACCACCTCTCGCCGCCTTCCCCGTCAGATTTGTGGAGGCGAGCCACCCAAACAGCCCCTCTACCTGCCTTCGGGCTCCCCCCGACCACCACATCGCCGCCGCCACCAATGGAGGTGGCCGGCCGGCTCATATCCAGCAGAGAGGGAGAGAGGGACGGGTGGAAAGAGAGAGGAAGTGTAGAGACAGAGAGGGAATCCGGTTTTAGAGAGAGAGAGAGAGGTTAGGGTTTGTGTGTTGGGTGAAAAATGAGAAGAAGAAGAAGAATAATAAGCTTATATACTTAGGGTTAGGGTAGGTGACTTGTACCGCGTATCGAACCCGTATAAACGTACAATGCCTCGGTTTTATTTTAGGTTTGATAACTTGCTACAAAAACTAATCGGTTTTGTTCGTAATTAAAAATAATAATAACCCGAGCGAAAAAATATATATATTTTTTCGTCGACTGGCACGTGCGTTCGACGCACGCGTTGACATCGCGTTAATTAAATCGGTCGCAGTTTCCATTGTTAAAACGAGCAGTAAACTTCCGAAACTCAATAATTAACAATATTTATAATAAATATTTATTTAAAATCACATCGGTATTAATCGGAAGTTGCCGGTTGTCACAAATGGTGCCAAGTGATTGAGAAGAGTGGTGACTCTTAAAGGTGACCCAACTATAACTAATTTGTGAAATTGTGCTAAGTGATGAGGAATGGTGGTGACTCTTAAAGGTGACCCAACTATAACTAATTTGTGAAATGGTTACAAGTAATGAGGAAGGGTGGTAACTCTTAGAGGTAACCCAAGTTGCTAATTATATATATATATATATATATATATATATATAATTTGATTTTATATAGAGTAAATTGCCAAAATGGCTCCTCAGGTTTGGCCCAAATTGCTTGTTTGGTCACATTTTTTAATTTTCTGCCAAAACCACCCCTCACAGATCGAAAATTGCCAAAATGGTCCATATTTAACTGAGTTTTTAACTGAGTATGAAAAGTTAGTTAAGTCTCAGGGGCAATTTCGTCCTTTCATCTGTTCATCTTCTCCAACTTCCCTTGACTTCTTTTATAAAAATAAAACACACACATATGTCTGTACATTTTCATTTCATCCTCTACACACACATCTATAGAGAGAGAGAGACAAATCTAGAGAGAGATGGAAACCAGTGGTCTCCTCCACCCGCGGCGGAGCTCCGGCAGCCGGACAACACAACCACACCATCACCTATAAATAAACCCAAACCACTGACCACCGCCCCCTGTAACCACCAAACCCTCACCACTAACATCGCCGGCTAACCACCACTCAACCACCACTTCTGTGAGCCACCATTAACCCTGGAACTGAACCGAACCACCACCGCAGCTTCAACACCACCACAACCAGAGGTTATTATTAAAGAGGAAAGGTGAGTTTGGGGATCTTTACCTTGAAGTCAAATCTGACCCGGATCAGAACCCACCCGAACCACCACCGTCGTCTTCTTCCTTCTTTCTCCTCGTTCTGCGTGTCTCTCTCTTTCCTCTCTCTCTAGACTTCTGCATCTTCTCTCTCTATCTCCGCGTCACTCTCTCTCTAAATAATAATCATGTAGTGGTTTGGAGGTGGGGTGTGGTTGTGTTGAGTTCGCCGGCCGCCGGAGCACCACCGCCGGCGGAGGAGATCGGAGGGTCTCCCTCTTTCTCCTGCTCACTCTCTCTCTCTCTCTATGATGCAATGTGTGGTGTGTGTGTGTGATGTATTATATAAACCCACAGATGTGTGTGTGTTATGTTTTTAGCGTTTTCTTGATTTCTTGAATTGGCAGCTGATATATGTTCACTTAAGTTAGGAATGATGCAAGCTCTTGGGAAGTTGAAAGTGTTGTGTTTTGGGTTGAAGAAGAAGATTGGGTTGAAGAAGATGATGAGGAAGAATGAGTGAGATGAAAGGATGAAATTGCCCCTGAGACTTAACTGACTTTTCATACTCAGTTAAAAACTCAGTTAAATATGGACCATTTTGGCAATTTTTGATCTGTGAGGGGTGGTTTTGGCAGAAAATTCAAAAAAGTGACCAAACAAGCAATTTGGGCCAAACCTGAGGGGCCATTTTGGCAATTTACTCTTTTATATACTATATAGTGTTTACATTATTGTTAGGGTACATTTTATGACTTGAGATCCTATATTACTGAACGTTAGGCATCCTGACATATCTTGGTATTAGGGGCGGCTTTTGCCTAAGCCGGGGAGGCCATTCGATTTGGGCTCATTTTTTTTATAAAGTTCTTATATATATATATATATATATATGTGTGTGTGTGTGTGTGTGTGTATATTTTTAAAATAGAAAACTCATTTAACACTCAAACGTTTGGCCCAACAATAATCAATTTAAAACTTAAATATTATTAACTTAAAGCTCATAACATTTATAAGCCCAATTCCTATTTAACTACTAAATAAAAAAAAATAAAAAAAACAATGCTTTTACTGTTAAGAGTTGATCTTATTTGACGCATCATAAAAACTTAGCGACCATATGTTTTGGAGCATATGCAAGAAGAATGTTATTTACCAAATGCGTGCATTGCATAGAGAATGTTATTGACCATTCCAATCACGATGGCATCCGCAAAAGGAGCTTTTCAAAGTTATAGTTGTTGAAATCATACTTACGATCAACAATGTCCTAAGAAAGACTTAGCGTGTTAGCGATGATAGTTATCAAGAACGAAACCATCGATTACATAATGTGCGAAGAGTTGATCCACCAATTTGCTAGCAAAAATACTAGGAGAGCTTAACGAATCGTCGGTTAGATACTAGTCTATTACTTTATGTAATTTCACTCATTTTAATACTATTTATTTTACAATTGTTATGTTTATTGCTATACTATCGATCCACATAACATTTAGTATAATTATTTAATTTATTAAAGATTGAGGGACATATTTTTTTAACGGTTCAGATAGGGCACGTAAATATTCGGGGACGCCTCTGCTACTTATCATGAACATATTTAATAGCCGCTGTGAAACACCCTAAACCTTTTTAACCGAAAATACGCAGCGGAAATATGAACCCGAAAATTTCTAGCTTTATTAAAACATTCTCAAATGTTGGGAAAGCATATCTCCAAAGTATTATATGTGTCACATCTTTCATTGTGTCTTATTGTATTCAACACGACTCATCTTTATTAGGTTACGTGATCGCAATCCCGTACAATTCGTTTCCTTACTCGATCTCCTACCATTCCTTTCTTTGTGAGGTAGACTAGACAACCTGCAACCACCACATACCCATTTCATTAGTTCATTAAGTGACTTCATGCAAATATTCAAAATATGGAAATAACATTCAACAACACTTGATGATCATGACCAAACGCCTTTTGCAGGTTCGAATCTGAATTCCGGATCCTCACCTCTAACTTCCATGCTTTCGTACGTACATACCTTAATCTATATTACCATCCTCATCACAAAAAGGGTTAAGCGTGTTCGGTTCTTCAGAATAGCTTGATCCTCCATCTGGCTCCAAAGTAGCGCACACCTAGGGTTGCATATCAACAAACCCTTTACACGGTTAAACAAGTTGAATAAAAGAAAATTGAATTCTAACAAGCCTTGCTAGTCTGAGGAAACCTCCTCTGCTCATTCTTCATCTGGTCTAAACTATCCTCTGGCCTGAGCAAATATCCTCTACTCATTCTTCATCTGGTCTAAGCTATCCGCTGGTCTGAGCAAATATCATCTGCTCATTCTTCCTCTGGTCTAAATTATCCTCTGGTCTGAGCAAATATCCTCTGCTCATTCTTCCTCTGGTCTAAACTATCCTCTGGTCTGAGCAAATATCATCTGCTCATTCTTCCTCTGGTCTAAACTATCCTTTGGTCTGAACAAATATCCTCTTCTCATTCTTCCTCTTTTGACCCATTTATCCCAACTACTTTCATTATCGTATGGTGAACGATGTTTGTTCACTAACAACATCCATTCACTTGTCTTACTATAAGTTACCATTTCATTCTTGTTTTCCATTCTAAATTAATACATAAACATGCATTTACTAAACTAAGAGTTTAGTTCATAAGTCACTTACCTCAAGTCCTGCATGTTCTTCTTTGTTTCTTTGCCTCTTCTTGATCCATTAACCTTCCATGCTTGAGCCTATCTTGACATGATCCACATCCTTTCATGTCATCATTCCCACCATTCCGTTAGCATACATAACTATGCATACTATCAATCATATTACATTTACTTGTTCCCATGGCTTTCATTGGTCAATTACTAATATGCATGTCACATAATTAACTACCACCTTGTTTATCAAGCAACAAAACCGACATACTATCATGTATGACACCTAGATAATCTAACATATATCACATGATCTCCTTAATAACACAATCATGTTGGGTGGCCTAACCTTGTTAGTCATACATTGTTGACTTTTCAGAAAGTCAACTATCAAGTATGCAACTTTCAATATTTATTAGATACATGCATCCATCTCGATATACTACTCCATATCAATTTTTACCCTAAACATTACATTAACATGTTATAGGACACATATCATGATATGACAACTTTGGTGCACATAGAATTCATTCAACACATACTAGCGCTTCCATGATTCTACAATTGGCAATAAAAAATCCAAGGTTAGCCAACATCATATAATACCAACACTTGGTGTGAATCATACTATCCAAACATAGAATACAACATCCTAACGCACACTTCTTACCAAATCATATAATTCAATAAATTCCCACATGAATACTCTTCTAATACAATCCTCATGTTAACCTACTATTAATTGTATCTATTATCATATTACTTTCATATTTGTCAAGTCTTGCATACAAATTCATACATCATGCTCATCTAGACATTTCTTCAAACACATGGTGTGCGTACAACATTCTAAGCTCAATGTACAAGCTTCTAATACACGCATTCCACTAAAACGCATAGTCACCTCCAATCATGACCAATTTCCACATGCATATCATCAACTACACATTATTCCTACAATTGCATGGATTTACAACTAATTTAGCAACATCAAAGTTCTAATGAAAACCCAATATCATCATCTTTTGAAAACAAGCAATTTCTAGTGATTAGCTCATCTCTAAACCATTAGAGATGATCAATATCACTTACAATCAAGCAATAATATGAATTTAACATCATTTGCTCAAAACCCACATGTGTGGTTGAACCCTACACGAATTTGGGGTTTAGGGTTCTTACCAAAGCTCAATCCTTGAAGATTAACCCTCTAGAACACACCCTTCATCCATTACTTCAATCTCTTGCATTAACTTCTTCAATTGAGGGATTATTAGGTTAGGTTTTTGGCTCAAGGATGCCCCTTTGGGGCTGAATACGTATGACCCCAATTGGGTCTTCTTGATCCTCTTATTTTGACCAAATAGTTATATTAATGGTCCCTCAAGTTTTCCCTCCATTCAGTTTATTATGAAACTTAACTAACCAAGTTAATTCCTAGTGTTATTTACTTACATATTTAGATAACACTAACAAGGTTATTACCATATTGGAACATAGCCTACATTCTTATCATCCCGTTTTATTATCCTACGGGTTAATTCTACTATTTAATTCATCTTGTCATTTCCTATTCACGCCTAATAGTGTAACTAAGCGAAACGGATTTTTGGGATGTTACACACTGCGATATCTTCTTGTATTTTGATTTTAATTAGCAGGTCATGGCACTGACGACGTGTTCCGACTAATGGGTTCTAACTTGATAACAGGGATGTGGTGGTTTTGGTGGGTTCCGACTGATGACGGGGAGGTGGTGGTTTTGGTGGGTTCCGACTGACGACACGGAGGTAGTGATTTTTGTGGGTTCTAACTTCTAAATGACGACGGGTTGTAGGGTTATGACTGATGATTGGGAGGTGGTGGTTTTTTTAGGTTCCGACTGGCGACAGGGAGGTGATGGTTTTTGTGGGTTCTGACTTACAACGGGTTATGGGGTGAACGACGGCCGTGGATAAGGGGGTTGATTTTTCTAGTGGGGTTCAAATCTCTTTCCATAGAATTATGGAAAATGACCCAGATACTGGGGTCTCACTTCAAAAGCTCTCCCGTTACTAGCCATAGGCGTCACTACAACTGAAGAATTAGGCACGATAACATGTCGAACATGACCGTCAGCTCCCTAAACTGGTGCTCTCTATCGTACCTGTGGAACACAATCTACAATTTGTAACTCATCTCTCATGTTACTAATATCAAACTGAGGGACCCCGTGTGGAGCTCTATGGTTGTTATTATTGCGCCCCTGAACACGGTTCCCCCCTGAGTAACTTGTTGTAACGATTGCTAGTAACACTAACCCATGTCAAAACCATCTTGATCATTATAGTCATTATCCACCCTATAATTTGCGTACCTCCCATCATATGGCTCTGAATAATAATCCTCTTCCCACTCAGTATCATAAGTATGTACATTTCCTTCCTCAAACTTTTGCGGGATATGTCGATTTTGTTGGTATCTTGGGTTTTGTCTCTGTGGTGGGTTAACAGGCCTAGGATTTTGGTAGGATGAATTTGTTGTGGTGGAATTGGTGGATCCGGTGTTGGTGGAATGAGATCACTATGTTTATTTTGTGGTGGGTCATTAGGATTGTCTTGATTATCCATATCAATAGCTATTGATGAACTTTTTTGCCCGTTTACTATGAACGATGGACTACACAATTCTTTCGTGCAGTCTTTTGGATTTGTGACCGTACCGAAGTGGTGAGGATGCTTTAGACTTTCTAGTATGTATGCAACAAGAAGTCAATTGCATAACAAAAACTAGAAAACCTAGAGTAGCACTGAACAAAAGAATAAAAATGAATACTTAAACTAAATAACAAGAAAACAAATTATATGTTTTTTTTTTCAAAGGCAAACAAATAAACAAAACTAAAATCATCATTACTAGCAACGTAGTCAGTTAATCCCACCAATAGCAAAAGCTAATGCAGGGTTTGAGGAGGGTAAACAAACAAACACTAAGCGTACAAACTCCTTAGCTACAAATAACACTAAGTGCACGAACTCCCTGGAAACGCCGCCATTTTGATCGCGTATCGATTTCTAACCAAAAACAATATTAAAAACAACTTCTTAGCTACAAGAATTGCAGTATAGGGAGTAGGGTTGTTGAACCACGAGGAGTATGTGGAAAATGTTAATCGTAGTTTTATGAATTAACTAATTAATTAAAAATAATATTTTATGAAGTAAATGTTACACTGCTTCCAAAAGTTTAATTGAATTGATTTTAAAAGAAAACAATAATAATAAAGAAACAACAACCCTCTGGTTCTAGGTTTCACACATATTTAGTTATTTGATTGAGAACTAGGGATGAACATTTTTTTCCCTAGTACCTATACTTGCACCCATACCGGTACCCGTACAAGTACCAATTTTGGGAACTCGGTATAGGTATCGGTACCCACTATTATTGATTTCGGTATTCGGTATTTTCGGTATCGGTACGGGTAAAAATGGTACTGGTACCGAATTCTATATACTAATGAATGTGATAATATGTTTGACTTCATATTATGGTATTTATGGCATTTGTATCAATTTCACCTATGTGGTACATGTACGATATTGGTAATCGTACCAATGTTATAAATTTGGTACCCGTATAGTGTTGATACTTCTAATGGTTTTACCTACTTGGTACCCGTATAAGTGCTAAAAAATGAAAAACAATAAAATGGTACCAAAACGGGTACCGTACCGAAATACCGGTACCAATACCCGTTCTTGTACCTAAACATTCGGTACACACTTTTTTTTCAAATTCGGTACCGGTATTTTTGATACGGGTACGGTACCGTTCTCATCCCTATTGAGAACCATATACACATTTTTCTGAAAATTAGTTAACTAGCCAGTTGTCACACCCCAACCGATGGCGGAATCATCGAGGTGAGACTTAGTGGTAGATTGTTCAAAGACTTCATGACACTAGATTTTGTGACAATATAGTTTAAAGATAGAATTTCATTTATTGTCTAAAAATAGAAATACAAGTAGTTCATATAACGAAAAATACAACAACAAGAATATGATAACTTGAACTAGAGTGAGTTTCTATGTCCAATCCTAAGTAGTTTTCTTGAATGTCCTGCAATAAATATTTCCTGCAACATGTATAAAATATCCGTCAACACATAAAGCATTGGTGAGCATACTAGTTTTGACATACATACATAGTATAATAAAGTTTTGCTTATAGGCATATGCAAGAGAACCATACAAACGGCGACTAGCCACGAAGAATTTTGCTTAACATGACCCATGTAGGGGGCGGATAGCCAATCCTATAGCGCTATACATGCAAGGTGGGTTGTCAACTATATGAACATTTGTATGTTAGAGTAAATAATTCTACATAGCATAGCGTACAAGCATATAATAGACTTTAGATTGCGCATGATAGAATTTAGAATATGATAGACTTTAGACTAAGCATAATAGATTGTAGAGTTTAAAATCGTTTAGAGTTTTGATAGTGATACATGTTGAGCCCCAAAGAATAAAGGATA
The DNA here is from genome assembly GCA_030844895.1 of Ambrosia x helenae. Lineage (NCBI taxonomy): Eukaryota > Viridiplantae > Streptophyta > Magnoliopsida > Asterales > Asteraceae > Ambrosia > Ambrosia x helenae. The sequence goes on along the minus strand of CM061227.1, from coordinate 61,751,880 downwards.
AAGGGGGACAAGTATGAACTCACCTTAGGGTGTGTTATTTAGTTCCCAAAAACGGGTCTTGAGAATTGAAGATTTTAGCTCCGAATAACTAGAATTAGAAAGGAAAGCGTTTTAGATTCAAGAGTTGGATTATTAGATTCAAGAGAGTCAAGCAAGCCTTTTAGGCAAACCAAGCACAAATTGCCTTTAGGGCAATCCAGATGGTCATGAGATTAAGTTAGACCAAGCACAAAATCATCATAGATGATTCGGATGGTATAAGGTTAGGAATGTGAATCCATTTGATAGGTTCATGTCATAACCACTTCGTTTATGGAGTAAACGTGGGTTTTGGACACGGGATTTCCCCTTTCTAGTGTAGATAAATCCGTAGCACAAGAAGGGTCAAGAGAGTTGGTAAGGTAGGGTGTAGCCACAAACCTTCCAAAGATTAATAGTAAGCTAGTAAGATAGAAACTTGAAAGTATATTCTTATATTAATATTTCTTAGGACATAAAAACAATTCGGAAAACAAACCCATTTGGGACCTCTTTTAGGTGCTCTACCCTTATCACACTTATGTGGATAAACATGGGGAAGATCCTAGAGGGTTCTCCAAGGAGTTTTGAATAGAAAAGAGAAGGAAAAACAAAAAAGAATTGAAGGTTTGAGCCTAGAAATTTACTGATGTGTTTTCAGGAAGTTTGCTGAAAAACCTTGAAGATTAGAGAGTTTTAGGGAGAAATTAGATGAACAAGAGGTTAAGGAGTGGGGAGGGGTTGTATTTATAGATGAGGTAAGGTGGTTGTGTATTAAATGGAGTTATTAGGGTGGTTAGAAGGAGATTAGGTGGGGGTTGAGTTTAATTAAAATGATATGGTTCTAGTTGTTGTCTGTGTGGACCGAGTTTAAAAAAAAACAACGAACAACAACATTACATTTCGTGTGTTGTTTTTGTTTGATAAAAGTCAGCTCACCATTTGTAATTTTGATCATGCGTTTCCCTTTGCTTTTATTTTCTTTTATTTTCTTTTATTTATTTTTTTTTATCTAGAAGTAACTATTAGTTCTAAAAGAAAATTTGTATGTTTTATAAATAGATATATATATTAAGATCTTAACTAAATGAGTTTCTTGTTATAATGTCTAAATTGAATAGGATAAATTATAATGACGATTCGTCAAGAATTGGTAGGAGTAACATAAAAGAAACGAATAAGGCGAACTTGGAATTTGTTAAGTATAGAATTTAAAATACATAGAAAGTAGAAATCACGCGATGTTACACCAGTAGCACTGGTTCTTGTCATCAAGTCATATTAACTACTCAGTCGTAAGTATCAAGTCAACCCTCTTTATGTCACCCAACCCGCTACTAAGTCTTGTTATCAATTGAACAAGTTGTAAAGAAAGGTCTCAAAAAGCATACCAATTGTTTAAATTAACTAATGCATCAATCGTATTTAGATGTTTGTCATCTAATACGTTGAGAAATGGTTATGGAAGGTATGTGGTGGTAGATGGTGGTTAATGGTGGTGTACAGTGGTAAGGTGATCGGAGAGAGAGAGAGAGAGAGATAACATGGGAGGAGAACACACAGAAATCAGTTATGTCTTCCATAGTTATATTATTCGTTACTACAGTATTTAACAAGTAACTAACTTTAACTGTCAAGTTACACAATCAGTCCCTCGACTGTCACAACTAATACAACTGACACAAACTTATAATTATTAGAATTTTATAATTAAGCCCCTCTACTTTAACACGTATCATTACTTCCCCCATTAAGGAATTTTGACCACAAAATTCAAAAATTCAAACTAGGAAATCTCAATTGCATCTCTTCCTTGTCTTCCCACGAAGCAGCAGACATAGGCAAGTCTTTCTATTCCACTAACACCTCAACACCCAAATGATTTCTCTTTCGAATAATTATGCTACTAATCACTGATTCGGGCTGATACACAAACCTAGGTTGAGCTGTGAGAGGAATCACATTCGAATGGTCACCTTAGCTAACTTTAGAAGAGAAACATGGAAAATTGGATAAACATGGCAGTCACTTAGCAAATCCAATCTGAAAGACACCTTACCCACATTTTCCACAATTAAAAAGGGGCCAAAATATTTAAGGCTCATTTTATTCTGTCTTGAATTTCCCAGGTAATTTTGACTAAAAGGGTTCAACTTCATGTACACAAAATCCCTAACTATGAATTCCCTTTCTGTTCTTTTCAAATCTACTATTTGTTTTGTTAGAACCAAAATGAGAAAACATGAAGTGTTGAAGAAATGTAAAGCTAGGAACCAAGACTGAACAAAGTGAAGAACATCCAAGAAAGGTTCCAAAAAGAAGAAATAAAGATCAAGAAAGATACAAAAAGATGATCTCTTTAAAGACAAAGTCAATGGAAGACAAACACAACTCCTTTCTAATGAAATATGGGAAAGAAAACTGAAATCTGGGACAAAGGAACCAGATTTCGGGGATAAAACTTTGATATTGACTTCTTGACCAAATCCCAGATTTGGACTTCAGATTCTGAATCTTGACAAGTGGGAAAGTTAAATGCATGCACCCTTATCCAAATCAATCATGCAACGACTTTCTATCCCTTGTCAAGATGCAAAACAAAAATTTGATAAATAAACAATTGTTTATTCATCAACTTGGGATCTATACTTCTCGATAAATAGAAGATATCATACGAAGGAGAATATTGCTAAGGGTGAATGTGAAAGTGTGTGACATACATAGCAAACATCTGCTCTCATTAGATATATCTTTTACACATACTCCATGTAACATCGCAAAATTTTCCCCAATCTGATAGTAAAATCACCACTTTACCTATATTATACTTTTTTCATACGAATATAAACTTTACCTATATTTTTTTAGTTATTTCAAAACATCTTTTTATAATAATAATAATAATAATAATAATAATAATAATAATAATAATAATAATAATAATAATAATAATAATAATAATAATAATAATAATAATAACAATAACAATGTTTATAATTCTGCTTCGAAAGAAAAAAAAGAACATATAGGCAACAAATCAGTTCAAATCGAAACATAACCCAAACTTTGTCCTCTTTAGGAGCCCAGCCCACAGCCCAAACCCGGCCCAACACACTTGAATTCTTCTTCCCTGTTGTCTTCTACAGACCTACCAAGAACAAGACCCGACCCGCATAACGTGCTGCTGCATGATTAACACGATTTAACCCCCAGGTTTTGGAAAGTATCTTGGACTTAAGATGACCGACAACCATAAAACGCGTATAATCAATGCATTAATTCGTGTTTACAGCCCATAATCAAGCCATTTCAAACGAATTTTGGCTATGCACGAGCCAATCATCTAAACCTTCCAATTTTGTGATCATACTATAAATTGAACCCAACTTAGTCCTCATATGATGCCGATAACTAAACCCTCACAATCATAAATCACCCTCGAGCCCTCAATCGAGCACCATTGTAACAACTTGACTTTTTTTTTGACTAAATTTCTGATCAGCTCGGCATCTCGTAAGTCCTCATTAATTCCTGATTTTTGTTTGTTTGATGTTCATGAATCATTGCCCCAAGTTTAATTATATTATCAAAATCAGATTCAGGCTAATTAGATTTGGGTATAAGTCTTGGGTTTCTTGTTTTGATTTGGGAAAGATGACATGAATCAATAATGGTTTAAAACAATTCTGAAATGAAAACCAACACCCACCAGACCTATAGAGCAGATGGCGTGGTGTTGTGTTGTTATAACCAAGGTCAGGAGTCCGATCCTGCCCCTACATATTTCTTTCTTTCTTTCTTTCTTTCTTTCTAATTATGATTAATGCTTAGGAATCTTTAAAACTAATTGGAATCAATTATAAACGTTTTCAAGGTCCAGACCAACTGGCCTGGGCGTGTGATTTAAAACCCTCAACCCGGGTTTGACGCGGGTTCGATCCTTACAAACAACAACATTTTTCTTAACCCTTTTTATTTATATATTTAACCTACTAATCTTTTAAAATAGTTTTTAAATACGAAAATTGGTTTATAAATTCTATAAAATGATTTTATGTTATTTAATAGTAAAGTTTATCATACAATTTTTAGTTTTTCAAAAAACATTTATTTAATATATATAAAATATATTACAAGTTTATTCATTTATAAATTAAAAATTCTATAAAAATACCTAAGCAGTTTTATAAAATTTAACAAAAATTATTTTAAATTTGTAAATCAATAAATATTCCAGAAATTAATTTTAATTTCAGAAAAACCTTCATTTAATATTTTTAATTAATTTTTTTCTATTTTAATCATAAATAATTCATAATAAATCCGTTTTTCACTGTTTTTACATCAAAATTTTACATAAATTATTTTTGTTCATTTAGAATAGAAATATAAATTTTAAATTGAAACTTTATAAATTTTAATATTTGTAGACATAAATACTATATTTTGTCAAATAAATATTAATATCATATATATTCAATAATTAAGAAAATAATTTTATAAAAATTATTTTCACATTTATAACATTATAATACAACTACCTTAATCAAGATTTTACAAAAAGTTCTTTTAATTATTTATTTTCCGAAATTTCTTTATTTATTAATTCATTAACAATTTATCTAAATCAAAGATTAATCAATTATCAATCCCCAAATTAGGAACCCTAGAACTACTTGTAGACTAGAAAACTTAAACTTTTAAGATATCCCATTACTTAATTAACGCCTTATAAATAGGGTGATATTTGGACACAAAAGCCACAATTATTTAATAGATTGAATTACAAGTTTTGTCCTTTAGGTATATACCCAATAGCAATGAATGTCCTTTAACTTTAAAATTGATTAGTTTTGTACTTTAAGTTTTAAAATCTTGCACGTTATATCCTTTATGGCTAACTCAGTTAGTTTTCTTCGTTAAGTTTAGTCACGTGACCTGCACATGAGGGCATTTTAGTCCTTTCATGCCTTTATTATAAACTTACTTTAAAAATAAGAAACAAAAAAATAAAAATCCTGAAACACACTCTCTCTCTCTCTCACCCTCCCTTTCTCTCTCTCTCTCTACACAAATCAAGATACAAACAGAATCATCACCCTCACGTCTCATGATCCATCCATAAAACCCACCATAATCCACAACCACCATCTCCCTATTAGCAAATCATCCCATCCATTATTATTATTATTATTATTATTATTATTATTATTATTATTATTATTATTATTATTATTAATTATGCTCTCCTTACAGCCCGATCTACGTTAACTTCAACAACAACAATTTAATCAACTGAGTCAGCAAGTTCCTAGGGTTTCGTTTAAAAATAATAATAATAATAATAATAATAATAATAATAATAATAATAATAATGGTAGCGGTCATCACCGTGAATCCTCCTTTGTTTTGTCTACAGGGATTGCTGCTTCTTCATCTCGTGTTAGTCTTAATAAACTGAAAGCTTGAGACATGGTGAATGAACCCTAAACCCTAGTTTCTTTGAATCGAGAAGCACTGGTAACCCTTTCTCTGTGTTCGATTTTTATTTTCGATCTGACATTGTATCTTAGGAATCGAATAAGATTGGTCAGATCTTGAAGTATCGAAAGATTTTGATTGTGGGGAAAATAGAATCGTATAAACTGAAAGGTTTTGGGGGATGGGTTTTGAGGTGGTGGTGGTGGTAGGATTTGAGATGCCACGAGTGGTTATGTTGATGGTGGTGGTGGTGGTGGTGTTTAGAGAGAGAGAGAGAGAGAGAGAGAGAGAGATCTGTAAATTGGGTAAGAAGTGTGATGATTTTACTGAAATACCCTCACGTGCAAGTCACGTGACCAAACTTAACGAAGAAAATTAACCGAGTTAGCCATAAAGGATATAACGTGCAAGATTTTAAAACATAAAGGACAAAACCAATCAATTTTAAAGTTAAAGGACATTCATTGCAATCGGGTGTATACCTAAAGGACAAAACTTGTAATTCAGTCTATTTAATATCAAGGGACTTAATTCCAGCACTAAGGTGAGTTTACATAGCCCTTTTTCACTATTTTGGTGTGAAACATGTTATATTTCAATTACAATTCAACATAAGTGTCTATGTGTTATTCTATGTTGCATTATGTCATAAATATTACTATGGTAAGCACAATTATTCTAGCATAATCATTAACTCCGTACAAGCCAACGATACATAATGATAGATCTATTGGACTGACAACCCCACCCGGATACGTTACCTCCAGTATGGGTAGCGTGGGTGATTGTTATCGCAACATAAACGAGTGAACCATATGCGTATGGGATGGACCACAATATTCTAGTCACAAGGTTTGATTATGCACATGATTTACCGGGTAGTATTGTTTTCACATATGGACTAGACTTGCCATGACACTCGAATCGTACAAACTTTATTCAATACTCAAACCTATGTAATTCTCACCAACTTTTGTTGACCCAAAATATTTTCAAACTTAATATGTTTCAGGTTATAGCTTTGCTTGAAGATTAGAGTTAATGCTTGAAGACTTGTATTTAGTATTTCTCATGTGATGTACAAATTCTTTTAGAACAATGTATGTAATTTATTTAATTAATTATTGAAACTTATTATTTACCATGAGATACTGAACAATCATTCATACGTGACACCTCGATGTTTCCACCGTCGGTTGGGGTGTTACAGATTGGTATCAAAGCCATGGTTATAGGGAATTAGGTTATTAGAAAAAAAATAATCTAGTCTATAACCATAGGATTTTAAGCAGTATTTGCTTCTCTTTCTTGCAACTTTACCTGTTTCTATTCTCTATCTCCATCCTACCTCTTATCCCTACATAGCCCCTACAAGATGATCACTCTCCATCACTGGATCTACCCTTAGACTAACATGACAAAATCCTCAGGCCTTAACCTGAATTACCTTGTTAATCTCATCGAAGTTCTATATTCTAATAACGAACACGTGCAATCTGGAAGGGTGAATGCCTGTATTCTGAGTTTTCTATCTAGGACTGGAATTGCGCATAAATCCCAATCAGACGAGGGACCCAGATGCCTACCTGGGAATTCTCGGGATGAGTGTTCACTTATAGGCTAAAGCATGTCTTCACTATGTTATTAGAATCTAGAAGCTTTGATAAGTCAACGTTTTCATTTATTCGTTTTAATTAATGAATAAATGATTACATTCCTTATTATACCTCATTATCCTAGATTCATCCTATGTCTCATTGAACCTTCATTGTGTCTCTTATAGATAATGCCTCCTCGTCGCAGCACTCATCTTAACAATGACAACGATCATGATGGTGAAAGCATCAACAACAAGAACAACAATAACCATAACAACGATGTCCAACTCGTTGCGATCATTTCCCAGCAAATGGCTCAACAAATAGCAACATTAGTTCCCAATTTGGTGGCTCAAGTCGTTCAAATGAATGGAAATGGTAATGGCAATGGCAATGGTAACGGGAATGCTCACCCTGTTTGTACCCTCAAGCACTTCAACTCTTGCAACCCTCCTAAGTTTAGCGGGGATGAAGGAGCCACTGGCCTCCTTCAGTGTTTCGAAGGTATCGAAAATACCTTCATTAATAGCGAGTGCCCTAACAATCTCAAAGTTCGTTATGCTATGAGTGTCCTTCATAAGCGGGCACTCACATGGTGGAACGAAGAGAAGCGGACTCGTGGAGTTGAAGTCGTATTGGCCTTAACTTGAGAACAAGCTAAAGACGTTATGAAGGCGGAGTTCTGCCCTCGTAATGAAATCAAGAAGTTAGAAGATGAGTTTCACGATCTTGCCCAAGACAGTGGAGAAAACCTAGCCTACAACACTCGTTTCCACGAACTTAGTCTACTGCTACCACATAAGGTCACCCCCTTTCCTGTTGCAATCGAAAAGTACATTTGTGGCTTACCCATGCAGATTCAGGACACGGTGTGGGGAAGGAATCCTGCTACTCTCGAGGAAGCAAAGCGTTTGGCGGCCACCCTAACAGATAACCATGTGAAGGCAGGAACTTTGACTCGGAAAGGGGAAAAGAAAACAGTTGTTAAGGATACTCCCCAACCTGCTATTGAGATTAAAACTGAGTCCTCAACTAACGGAAGACGCAAGGCCAGGAATTTCGCAATTGATGCCACTACCCCACCCAACAAGAAACAGTATACCGGTAACCATCCTAAGTGTAACACCTGTCAATATTACCACCCAACCCAAGTGCCTTTTCGTCAATGTACCAATTGTCAAAAATATGGACATCTCGTGAATGTTTGTCGAATTCCTGCTGCTAATGCCCCTGATGCTCAGAATAATCCTACTAGGAATGCTCTAGCCCCCAATCCTCAAAATGGTAGGCCTGCTCGTGGACAATGTTTCGAGTGTGGTGACCCCAATCATTTTCGTAATCAATGCCCTAACCGGAACCGAGATCAAGACCCTCCGGCTGCTTAATGACAAGCTCCACCGTTTGAATGCTACTTGCTTTTTAAAATTCTATGTATTGACGCTTTTTTATTCAAGTAATAAATCCTAGTATTGAAATTTTTGTCTTTTACATGAGAGTTGTTTATCTAGTATGATCATAACACTTGGATACATACTTGTTTGAATGTGAACCAATTGCTATATCAATATCTAAATCCTTAAGATTACAACTCACATACTATACTTGATACACTTAAAAACTTGCTTACATAAACATATTATCAATTTGCAATTTATGTGCGATAGTTGTTACACTTAATCAACAACTGGTAGAGGATGATGTACTTACTCAACAGTTAGTAGAGTACCAAATAACCTACTCGATTGGTAGAGGTCGTCATGCCTGCTCAATAGTCGGTAGAGGTCCTAACAACCTGCTCAACGACTGATAGAGGCTATCGCACCTGCTCAACAATCGGTAGAGGTTCCTACTCACTGACTGGTAGAAGTCTTTTTCCTGCTCAACAGTTGGACTCATTTTTGGATACATCATACATGTAATTTGATACAAAAATTTATTAGACTCGTTGATACAAAGATTCAAACCCGAGATTATTTTGCATTACCTACATGTGTGTTTAGAGTCATAGAAGTACACAAAACCCTAATGTAAGGTAAATTAGGGATTACGGTCCGGAACGTAATCATGAATTTACAGGTACGTTAAGGTAGTGTGAAATTCTATCAAGATTTTTTTGGTAGATAATCAATTATAAACTCTAGTTACCTAGTAGTTCATTTAGTCTTTCTATAGCCAATAAACTCATGCACTTCTTTTAGAATTCCTAAAACTTAAGTTTAGTATTTTGATAGATTCTTATTCACCTTGCTATTTTAGACGTACCTAATCCAACCCTTAAAACTCACACATATCAAACCTCTTATCCAAATTATTCGAAACAGATTATTCTATTACATATAGATTTGTCGTGCCATAAGCCAAATTTTCCAAACCATAGTTGCCCTAATTTCTACCCAATCACTCTCAACTCTGTGTTTTTAATAACTTCGGGACGAAGTTTCCAAAAGTAGGGGAGACTGTAAAATCGCAAAATTTTTCCCAATCTGTTAGTAAAATCACCACTTTACCTATATTATACTTTTTTCGTACGAATATAAACTTTACCTATATTTTTTTAGTTATTTCAAAACATCTTTTTATAATAATAATAATAATAATAATAATAATAATAATAATAATAATAATAATAATAATAATAATAATAATAATAATAATAATAATAATAATAATAATAATAACAATAACAATGTTTATAATTCTGCTTCGAAAGAAAAAAAAAGAACATATGGGCAACAAATCAGTTCAAATCCAAACATAACCCAAACTTTGTCTTCATTCGGACCCCAGCCCACAACCCAAACCCGGCCCAACACACTTGAATTCTCCTTCCCTGTTGTCTTCTACAGACCCGCCAAGAACAAGACCCGACCCGCATAACGTGCTGCTGCATGCTTAACGCGATTTAACCCCAGGTTTTGGAAAGTATCGTGGACTTAAGATGACCAACAATCATAAAACGCGTATAATCAATGCATTAGTTCGTGTTTACAACCCATAATCAAGGCATTTCAAATGAATTTTGATTATACGCGAGCCAACCATCTAAACCTTCCAATTTTGTGATCATACTATAAATTGAACCCAACTTAGTCCTCATATGATGCCGATAACTAAACCCTCAGAATCATAAATCACCCTCGAGCACTCAATTGAGCACCATTGTAATAACTTGACCTTTTGTTTGACTAAATTTCTGATCAGCTCGGCATCTCGTAAGTCCTCATTAATTCCTGATTTTTGTTTGTTTGATGTTCACGAATCTTAGCCCCAAGTTTAATTATATTATCAGAATCAGATTCGGGCTAATTAGATTTGGGTATAAGTCTAGGGTTTCTTGTTTTGATTTGGGGAAGATGACATGAATCAATAATGGTTTAAAACAATTCTGAAATGAAAACCAACACCCACAAGACCTATAGAGCAAATGGTGTGGTGGTGTGCTATTATAACCAAGGTCAGGAGTTCGATCCCGCCCCTACACACTTCTTGTTTTCTTTCTTTCTTTCTAATTATAATTAATGCTTAGGAATCTTTAAAACTAATTGGAATCAATTATAAACGTTTTCAGGGTCCAGACCAACTGGTCTGGGCTTGTGATTTAAAACCCTCAACCCGAGTTTGACGCGGGTTCGATCCTTACAAACAACAACATTTTTTTAATCCTTTTTATTTATATATTTAACCTATTAATTTTTAAAATAGTTTTTAAATACTAAAAGTGGTTTGTAAATTCTATAAAAATTATTTTATGTTATTCTAATAGTTAAGTTTATCATACAGTTTTTAGTTTTTCAAAAATCATTTATTTAATATATATAAAATATATTACATGTTTATTCATTTATAAATTACACTACGCCAAAAAAGGCCTACGGCCACACTTTTTCAAAAACCACCCTGCCACACTTTCGATTAAATGTGTGGCTAAAGGTCATTTTTCATATTACAAAACCTTCCAGCATACTTTTTGCCACACATCTTATGTATTCATGTGGCCAATGTATAATAGTTCAAAACTTTTAGTCACACTTTAAGAAAATATTGTGACGTTTATTAGCCACACTAGAAAACGTGTGGCCATTTATGATCTACGATCACATTATTTGTTTCATGTGACCAAAAACACATCTGATCAAAACATTTAGCCACACATTAAGAAAAAAACCGTGACATTTAGTAGCCACACTAGAAAAGTGTGGCCAAATGTAATCTACAATGACGTTATTTGTTTGATGGTGTAGCTAAAAGTTTAAACTTATGGCCACATATATTATAGTGTGACCAAAAGATAGACAATAACCACACTTAAAATTACAAAATTTCGTGTGGCTTTACATAAACATTCGTAACATTATGGTCACGTTTATTTTTGTGTGACGGAATGAAAGCAAATGTCATGTAAAATATATGTGACCAAAGGTTACACAATAGTCACGCTAATGTCATTGTTTAGTTTTGTGTGACGAAATGATAACAAATGTCATAAGAAAATGTGTGATAAAAGGTTAGACGGTAGCCACGGTTAAAATTATAAAATTTTATGTGGCTTTATATAATAATTAGTCACACCATCATCACTTTGTTCTTTCTTTGTGTGACGGAATAATAGTAAATGTCATGAAAAAATATGTGTGGCCAAAAATTAGATGATAGCCACACTTAAAATTACAAAATTTCATGTGGCTATACATATACATGGGGGGAGAACATATTCATTACAGAAGCCAACGTCATATAACTTTTTGCTAGGAATGGGAGTAGACAGCTTATTTCAGTTTAGAGGCATTAAGGCACTTGAGTCTCATTCGCCCGCCATATTGAACATGCATTTTCCATGATCACGTTCAACAACTACAAAGACAACATCTTCCCCTTCAACAAAGTATGATCATCCGAATGCTCCTGCACCGAAAATATCATCGCCAACTTACAGAAATTCTTAAACGCCACAGCCCCACGTTCCCTAATCTTCTGTTTCTATTTTCGAGCATCATTAATCTAATCAGTTAACAAAAAAAAAAACTTTATAAACATCCTTCCCTTGAACCCAACACATTAACTTCAAACAAAGTGTAGAAGAGAAAAACATGAAAGAACGCATTAGCTTTGACTGCTCAAGAAGAAAATAACCTTTGAATCTGCATCCTTCACCCCACCCATGATCCTCTTCAGCTGTGAAATCGCTAAAGGCATATAACCCGACATTGCTATGGGTTAAAAGACATGGTAAATGAATCCACCACCGCCACCCATATTAATGCCCTCTTCAATGTCTTCACTATTATCATAACCTGCCACAATCAACAAACACAAAATTTTATAAAATATATGTAATACCAAGTTCCTCCCAAAGTAAAACACAACGAAGCATATTCCAAGATACATAGAATGATTAACGAATGGATAGCAATGGGACGTGTATTCCGCACTCCTATATGCAAACCAATTCATCAAAACAAACCAAACAATCAAAATAAATATATAGAAACCATTCAATCAACAAAAAAAAAAAATTATAGCTATTCAAAGTCAAGTACAAAGCTACTTGCATAGTTTCACCTCACATCAGTTCAAGACATTTCTAAACAAAATGTGAACAAAAAATAACATGACACCTAATTAAGTAACAACTGAAAGTATCGGTTAACTGATATACCATATGCAACAAATTACCTTTAATAACTTGGCCTTGGCCAATTTGGAAGCTAAAGGGCTGCTGGCCTGGATCTTTCGTGCTAATATTCACCAGAAAACGAAATGACAATTAGATAATAATAATATAATAATAATAATGCAATATTACCTGCTCGAAGTAGGGTACCGCCGCTGTTGCTGGCCTGTTGATTAAATTAAAACCCAAAATTCATATACTTTGACCAATAACCTAAAGATCCAATACAAATTGAAAAGGAGGATAAATATTTTTGGCTTATTAAGAATTGCAACAATCAATAAACTGTCTTCTGGACATCTGATAATTGAAAAAAATTTCTCTAAAATCAAACCCAAGGAGGATATAAACTTAGAACAATTAGATTGGGGTTGTATGTGTCGTGTGCATTCTTAGCAATCGGATAGAAAGAGATTAGAATTTTCCAATGCTTGAATAAGGGATTTTGTCAATTCCATTGGTGGGAAATTGGAATTCGGGTTTGGAAAGGGGGGAAAACAAAGACGTGTGAATATGTCATGGGAATTGGGATATTAGATTAGATAAAATTAATATTTAAGTATGGATTGAATACAATAAAAATCTATGGGTATATGTTTCGGGTAAACGGGTATTTTGTTTCGGGTAATCGGGTTGGTATCCCCTAATACCATACCCGTCCCATACCCATTAAATACTTTTTTCCAATCCTAAAACCGTCGGGTATCTAGTATACCCATTCAAAATGCTTCGAGTTTCAGGTATACCAGTCGGGCTCAGTTTTTTTTTGCCATCCCTAGGATTAGGATTTATTAGGCTATAATGTAACATACCATGCCATATACTATACTATACAATATATTATTCAATTTTTATACTATTATATACACACATTATACCATAAAATACTATAATACCATTTAGCATACAATACCATATTATTATACCCTACCAATTACCATACAATGTACAATATTATACTATATTATACCATACCATAACATACCAATACTATCTATACAATACAGTTGTACTATATTACATACTATTCACTTTTTATACTTTCCATAAAAATAAGGATTTTCAATTTTAATATTATTACTTTTTTTTTTTGGGGAACGACACCTCAGTTAGAGCTATACATGACCAAAGCTAAATTGAAGCGGGATTCGACCCTAACCCCCCGAGTAGGAACCCACTAGATGGTAAACCTTCCTACCTCCATCTCAGACCACTGGACCAAGACATAATTGAAAATATTGTTCTTAATGTTATACTAGATTATACACCGAGAATGTCCCAGGGTTGAGAAATCTAATATGACATATGAATTTTACATATGAAATAGAAATGATGCGCTTTACAGTTACATGCAAGAAAGCTTCGAGTAGCACCTAGCCTAAAACAATTAACAATGTATCTCCGATGTTAACGCCTAATCTTAAACAACGTATAACTATAATATTAAAACCTAACCTAAAACAATGTACAACTCCAATGCTAACACATGTTGAAAATAGAATTCATATTTACTGATTTGAACATAATTAGTGACTTAGCTATACATTATACATCATTAATGAATTAACTGAACACTTTGTGTTATTTTTTCCTTTATGAACAAAACCCAACAAAAAAATAGTCGTTTTTTTCTCCGTTTTTTATATAGCACTATGATACTCGTTAGAAAGATAATAAAACGCTTGTTAATTTGGTGTAAATTTTTTTTCTTTTAAAAATGTCGTATATAAAAGATATTAACGTTTAAAAATTATGGGAGTAAACATGAGAGAGAAAAATTCAATTTTATTTTTAATTTTTTTATCCTAAAATCAATTAACGCCACATGGATGCCACATGACACACTGAAAGAGAATGATGTATATTCTTTGAATATCATGTAGAATTTATTTATTTCAATTATATAATAGATTTAAAACCGAAATACAAAATTTATACTCAATTAGATTTATGATATTTTCAATTCCCTCCCAAAACTATTTACGTAATCAAGATTTTCAGATTCCCGCTCCCCGAATTCGATCCATTACCCTAAATAGACTTCCTCCAAAACAAACTAAAGAGCTCATCGTCTTATTCTCCTCGTCTGTTACATTTCATGTTCATCGTTTTCTACCTTCTTCTCGGATGCTAACTCTCTTTATATATCTATTTATCTCCCTCTCTCTGTCAAACGCACACTTTCTCTCTCTCAAGAACATGTCTATGTATTATTTGAGATCTAGTTTACCATATGGTGATTGGATAAAAAATGAAACCGAAAGAAATTGGAATCTCTTTTTTGAATGGATTGATTTTATATTGGTACTTGCATTTACAATATCTGTAATCTATAATGCTTTATGTCTTCTGTGAATTTGATTTTAGCTATGTATGTCATATTTATAACAAAAAGAAGAATGCACACCAACTGTTCGACCATATGTCTTGATCTTTTTTATGTTTCAGTTTACCTTCCTAATAATTACCAACTATTTGTTTCATGTTGTTGATTGTTTGCATGAATTGTTTTGATTGAATTGTTTTTGTAGGTCTATGTGTAATACATAAAGATTTAGATTTCTGGTCTTATTGAAATTTGTTGATCTTGATTTTTCAGCACTTAAAGAGGAGAAAATTAAACATTGGATCAACTGCTGGGTTACAACTTGTACTAATAATAGGCATTTGATCTCTCTCAAACACATCTCCATTTGTCGTTTTATTCCTTTTCTTGGCTGGGCTCTGCTTCGCCGATTGATGATGACGGTGTTCGTTGTGGCTTTGTTGCTGTCGGGTTCGATTACAGAACCCTAGGCGCCTAGTCCTGCCATCGGCTACCTTTCCGGTGAAGTTCCGGTATGTTTTTTCCCGTCTGCATGTTTCTTTGCGACTAGATGTTAGCAGTAGACGTCCGGTAATCGGCTTTAGACCCGGTGACCGGTTTACCAACCTTTCGGTTTAGGGCTTTCGCCCAGCTCTCCGTAAACAATAGCTGCCACGGCTATGATGAAGTCTTTGCGTATAGATTGGCTTAAGAATTGTGACCTTTGCTTTGCCGCCTATGATAGGTATGCCGCTTTTGGTTGTGTGTGTTATTCGCGTGGCATGCAGCCATGGCGGAGTTATCCGTGAGATATTCCACGTCTTGGCGGGGCAGCCACGGATTCACACGCAAACCAATTAGCTTCTGGCCTTCTCAGATTATCTGAGCCATTGGCTGTTGTTTCGAGCTACATTTGATTCTTTATTAATGCGAAGGCTAGGAGTTGTTTATCTCCCGATTGTCATCGCCTATTGATGCACTTTCATTTTCCTGGCGTCAACCCTTCTATGCACAGTTTTACATATGCGCTGTCGGCGATGATGACATGCTTAGAGTGCGTGAGATGTGACTACAACGTTTTTCTCCGTTGCAAACGCTTCACGCGCTCTTTTCCTGAGCCTTAGTTACGCTTAGTATTCGTGACATGATGTAGTTACAGGTTGCTCGGTTAGCTAATGCCACCGGAGCCAGCGATTGCGGTTAGGCGTTTAGATCGAATCGGTACGCATTCACTTTCAGCTATAATAGATTTCATGAATATATACCTGTTTACCTATATTGGCATGTTGTTCATTCTTCTCTATTTTCATAGATGATTTGGATCGTTTTTCGGTTATTTGACAAAATATTTACTTTTATATCGTTGACATGTCTGATTTTCGCTCTAAATCTTTACCGAAGTAATAAACTGGAAAAAGAAGGTTACAACATATTGTTGCATACTTGCATAAAGGAATAATACACCATGTCATAATCTATGAATAAAGGATAAGTGAACTTATGGTTGTAAAGCGGCAGGCCAAAGTTTTCCATTGCGGGTCAATAAGCTTGATAGTGGAGCCCTGCAGATCAGCACATGTTAAAGCAATGGAGGTCGCCAAGGAAGCAGGGGCACTTCTTTCATATGACCCAAATCTCCGGCTGCCATTGTGGCCATCAGCATAGGAGGCACATGAGCAAATCATGAGCATATGGGACAAGGCCGAGGTGATCAAAGTGAGTGATAACGAGCTTGAATTTCTCACAGGAAGTGACAAGATTGATGACAAGTCAGCAATGTCTTTATGGCACCCTAATTTGAAGCTTCTGTTGGTCACTCTTGGTGAAAAAGGTTGCAACTACTACACCAAGGTATGTAGCCTGTTTGACCCATTATTTGGTCTTGAGAGCACAAAATCTTGAATCTGAAGCAATGTACAATTTTTATTGCATAACATAAAGTTTTTGGTTTGGGATTTTGAGTTCTAGAAAAGGGTTACAAGCCTATGTGTTCATTCATATTCGGTCCATTAGCTTGTAACAGAACCGCTAGCATCAACGGCTTCTGGTTTAACAGGTCCAGTTTTGGTTTTTAAAACACTTCTTGGTATATTTGATATTAGATATAAATTGTTTTCAAAAATAAGATTTTTTTATAACTTAGATTATGATCTGCTATTATTCTATTATGTGCTACCTGTTAGACGCATTGCGCCGTCGCCACACCGTGCGACCTCGGGTAAAAAACGCTGAGTATATCCGTCATATCCGTCGCGCGCCGCCGCAACGCGCAGCGACGGTAAAATACTAGTTGTAGTTGAAAACTCAAAATATGAAATTTGTAGGACTAACTTGAATGGACTTTTTGGAAGGCAATATGGAATTTACTGCTGGATAGTTTATTCTGCTGGTAACAAAAATAAGGTCAATGACTACTTGCTGAACTCTAAGATGGTACCTATTTTGGAAGGCAATATGGAATCACACAATAGCTTGTCGTTTGCCTAGCCACTCACGTCACTCCCAACAACTGAATATGAGTTTAAGAGAAGCATAACCTCTAGGATTGCTTGTTATCAATAGAATAAGTTGCTTTTGATAAATTTCTTTAATTGTAATATTTCGTACTTTTGTCGATAACTTTTGATTAGAACTTTATGTGTTTAGTATATAAATTGAAAACTCATGTATGGATGTTTAATATTTTTAATATCATTTGATTTTAGGTTTTTTTCATGTTTAATACTGTTTTTTCATGTTTAATACTGTTTTTATTGTAAAAAAAAATGAAAATAAAAAGGCTAATTACATTAAAATGGTCACATAGAACAACAATAAATATGTGTGACCAAAAGTTAGTCAGTAGTCACATTTAAAATTAAAATATTTATGTGGTTTTACATACCCATTAGTCACACCATCTTCAGAATGTTTTCTCTTGTGTGACGGAACGATAACAAACGCATGGGTAAACAAAGTTATGTGTGAAGGCTAGGAGTTGTTTATCTCCCGATTGTCATCGCCTATTGATGCACTTTTATTTTCCTGGCGTCAACCCTTCTATGCACAGTTTTACATATGCGCTGTCGGCGATGATGACATGCTTAGAGTGCGTGAGATGTGACTACAACGTTTTTCTCCGTTGCAAACGCTTCACGCGCTCTTTTCCTGAGCCTTAGTTACGCTTAGTATTCGTGACATGATGTAGTTACAGGTTGCTCGGTTAGCTAATGCCACCGGAGCCAGCGATTGCGGTTAGGCGTTTAGATCGAATCGGTACGCATTCACTTTCAGCTATAATAGATTTCATGAATATATACCTGTTTACCTATATTGGCATGTTGTTCATTCTTCTCTATTTTCATAGATGATTTGGATCGTTTTTCGGTTATTTGACAAAATATTTACTTTTATATCGTTGACATGTCTGATTTTCGCTCTAAATCTTTACCGAAGTAATAAACTGGAAAAAGAAGGTTACAACATATTGTTGCATACTTGCATAAAGGAATAATACACCATGTCATAATCTATGAATAAAGGATAAGTGAACTTATGGTTGTAAAGCGGCAGGCCAAAGTTTTCCATTGCGGGTCAATAAGCTTGATAGTGGAGCCCTGCAGATCAGCACATGTTAAAGCAATGGAGGTCGCCAAGGAAGCAGGGGCACTTCTTTCATATGACCCAAATCTCCGGCTGCCATTGTGGCCATCAGCATAGGAGGCACATGAGCAAATCATGAGCATATGGGACAAGGCCGAGGTGATCAAAGTGAGTGATAACGAGCTTGAATTTCTCACAGGAAGTGACAAGATTGATGACAAGTCAGCAATGTCTTTATGGCACCCTAATTTGAAGCTTCTGTTGGTCACTCTTGGTGAAAAAGGTTGCAACTACTACACCAAGGTATGTAGCCTGTTTGACCCATTATTTGGTCTTGAGAGCACAAAATCTTGAATCTGAAGCAATGTACAATTTTTATTGCATAACATAAAGTTTTTGGTTTGGGATTTTGAGTTCTAGAAAAGGGTTACAAGCCTATGTGTTCATTCATATTCGGTCCATTAGCTTGTAACAGAACCGCTAGCATCAACGGCTTCTGGTTTAACAGGTCCAGTTTTGGTTTTTAAAACACTTCTTGGTATATTTGATATTAGATATAAATTGTTTTCAAAAATAAGATTTTTTTATAACTTAGATTATGATCTGCTATTATTCTATTATGTGCTACCTGTTAGACGCATTGCGCCGTCGCCACACCGTGCGACCTCGGGTAAAAAACGCTGAGTATATCCGTCATATCCGTCGCGCGCCGCCGCAACGCGCGGCGACGGTAAAATACTAGTTGTAGTTGAAAACTCAAAATATGAAATTTGTAGGACTAACTTGAATGGACTTTTTGGAAGGCAATATGGAATTTACTGCTGGATAGTTTATTCTGCTGGTAACAAAAATAAGGTCAATGACTACTTGCTGAACTCTAAGATGGTACCTATTTTGGAAGGCAATATGGAATCACACAATAGCTTGTCGTTTGCCTAGCCACTCACGTCACTCCCAACAACTGAATATGAGTTTAAGAGAAGCATAACCTCTAGGATTGCTTGTTATCAATAGAATAAGTTGCTTTTGATAAATTTCTTTAATTGTAATATTTCGTACTTTTGTCGATAACTTTTGATTAGAACTTTATGTGTTTAGTATATAAATTGAAAACTCATGTATGGATGTTTAATATTTTTAATATCATTTGATTTTAGGTTTTTTTCATGTTTAATACTGTTTTTTCATGTTTAATACTGTTTTTATTGTAAAAAAAAATGAAAATAAAAAGGCTAATTACATTAAAATGGTCACATAGAACAACAATAAATATGTGTGACCAAAAGTTAGTCAGTAGTCACATTTAAAATTAAAATATTTATGTGGTTTTACATACCCATTAGTCACACCATCTTCAGAATGTTTTCTCTTGTGTGACGGAACGATAACAAACGCATGGGTAAACAAAGTTATGTGTGACTAAATGTTAGTCAATAGCCACATCATTGTAACTTTATTTTGTTTGTGTGACAGAATGATAGCAAGCATCATTGGAAAATCAAATCATGTGTGACGAAAGGTTACTAATCAGCCACACTTAACAAATATTATGTGACTTTAAAAACCCATTAGCCACACCATTAACAACTTTCATGTTACTTTAAAAACCGATTAACCACACCATCTTCGGTTGGTATTTTGTTGTGTGACAGAATGGTAACAAACGTCATGAGAAAAAATAATTATGTGTGACCAAAGGTTAGACAATAGCCACACATAAAATAAAAGAAACTTTATTTGTGTGTCTAGAAATAGGTTTTAGCCACACTTATCATTAGTTGACGTGACTATATAGTAAAACCAGCCACACTTACAAGAAATTCATGTGGCCATTACCATCCTTTAGCCACACTTAATGGACATAAAGATTGATTACATGAACCCCTTTTGCCACCTTTTTTTATAATTGATGTGGCTAAAACAAACTTTTTGGTAAATTCATGTGACTATATAATGAAAACAGTCACACTTAAAGTAATTTCATGTGTCTGTTCCTATCCTTTAGCCACACTTAATAGATGCAATGCTTGATTCTTGCAAATAATGATGGTACCCTTTAGCCATACTTTTTAGTACATATGGTGACTAAACGTGAGTGTGACCATATGATACCTACGATGACTCGACCTTTGGTCACACATGACTTGAAAAAAATTTGTGTGGCGAAAGGCATACGGTCACATTTTTTTGGTGTGGTCGTAGGCCTTTTTTCACGTAGTGTTAAAAATTCTATAAAAGTATCTAAATAGTTTTATAAAATTTCACAAAAATTATTTTAAACTTGTAAATCAATAAAGGTTCCAGAAATAAGTTTTAATTTTAGAAAAACGTTCATTTAATATTTTTAATTAATTTTTGCTATTTTAATCATAAATAATTCATAATAAATCCGCTTTTCACTGTTTTTACATCAAAATTTTACATAAATTATTTTTGTTCATTTAGAACAGAAATATAAATTTTAAATTGAAACTTTATAAATTTTAATATTTTTAGACATTAATACTATATTTTGACAAATAAATATTAATATACTATATGTTCAATAATTAAGAAAATAATTTTATAAAAATTATTTTCACATTTCTAACATTATAATACAACTACCTTAATCAAGATTTTACAAAAAGTTGTTTTAATTATTTGTTTTTCCTAAATTGCTTTATTTATTAATTTATTAACAATTTATCTAAATCAGCGATTAATCAATTATTAATTCCCAAATTAGGAACCCTAGAACTACTTGTAGACTAGAAAACGTAGACTTTTAAGTTTTCCCATTACTCAATTATTGCCTTATAAATAGGGTGATATTTGGACACAAAAGCCACAATTATTCAATATCAAGGGACTCAATTCCAGCACTAAGGTGATTTTACATAGCACTTTTCACTATTTTGGGGTGAAACATGTTACATTTCAATTACAATTCTACATAAGTGTCTATGTGTTATTCTATGTTGCATTATGTCTTAAACATTACTATGGTAAGCACAATTATTCTAGCATAATAATGAACTCCGTACAAGCCAACGATACACAATGATAGATCTACTGGACTGACAACCCCACCCGGATACGTTACCTCCAGTATGGGTAGCGTGGGTGATTGTTATCGCAACATAAACGAGTGAACCATATGCGTATGAGATGGACAACAATATTCTAGTCACAAGGTTTGATTATGCACACGATTTACCGGGTAGTATTGTTTTCACATATGGACTAGACTTGCCATGACACTCAAATTGTACAAACTTTATTCACTACTCAAACCTATGTAATTCTCACCAACTTTTGTTGACCCAAAATATTTTCAAACTTAACATGTTTCAGGTTATAGCTTTGCTTGAAGATTAGAGTTAATGCTTGAAAAACTTGTATTTAGTATTTCTCATGTGATGTACAAATTCTTTTAGAACAATGTATGTAATTTATTTAATTAATTATTGAAACTTATTATTTACCATTAGCTACTGAACAATCATTCATACATGACACCTCGATGTTTCCGCCATCGATTGGGTTGTTACACTCCACACCACATTCATAACAAATATAAGAATTATTTTGAGTGATTCTTTTGTAAAGTCTAAACGTGATCAATGTAAAAAGGTGGTCACTATATAGAACTCAAAATTTCTTAAAAACATGTGTGCTCTATTGTCTCTGAAATTCTGATTTCTCATTCTGCACATTGATTATATATCTTGTTGAAATCTCATTTCCATTTGATTTAAAGTGAGGCTAATACTTCTTGGACCAACACTTTGTATCAGAGCAGCTTAAATAAGTTAGTTACATAAGGATCCTGATCTGTTAAAAGAACTATTTAAACTCAAATCTTAAATGTTTTAATCAAGTATCTTTAAATACCTCATTTGACAAATGACAAGCTTTCAAACATGGAATTTTGCTTTGTAGATGGGTTTGATATCTAAGCCTCCTACTCTTGTGGGAGAGGAACACCCTAGTGGAAGGTCAGGATGATCAACTTCTTAAATGGGTATGATCATCGTCTATACCAATCCATTGTGTGTGGACCGTGCATCCCCATGATGGAAATACCAGAAGTTCCAGCAACTGATAGAACACCAGAAATTCATGCCACTAAAGTTCCTAAGGATCAAAGATTCTAGGGAAAGATGATAAGGAAGCTATGGCAATTGATGAAAGAGCCAAATCATTATTGATTATGGCCCTTCCAAATGACATATTTTCTGTGACACCCGACATGTTCATCTTAAACATTTTGCAAAACATATAAGTCTAACTTAGTGAAAAACATTTATTATCATACTTAACTGGGTTAGTTGAGTCGGGTCATGTTGGGATTGTCCAGGGTTTAATGATCCTCCAGATCATTGGGGGTTGTTTTGGTGTATACACTAGTCTTGAGTCCCGTTGTTGGTGAAATTACATGAATTGAATTAAGTGTTATACATAGATCGACACATACATGTGATATAATGTGCAAATACGTGTTTTAACGGTGTAAACATGATGGTATATGATTCTATATGCTTAACATGTATTAGGATTGCATGTTCATGTGTTAGGATATGCTAAAACGCATTTAAATGACAAAACTGGATAATCTCGAAAATATGGAAACCGGTTCGACCTTAAGGGGGATCGAACCAGGTTAATGAATCTTGTAAAAAGTCCATTCGACCACACAAAAACCCCATTCGACCCTTGCAGGGCTCGAATGAGCAGTATGTATAAATACCACACTTTGCAATTTTTCATCATTTCACAAAACCCTAGTTGCCTCTAAACACTCTCTCTCGACTTTAATCACTAGGGAAGGAGTTTTTGACCTTGTTTTTCATAATCTAACCTACAAACATCTTCCAAGCAAAGATCTAAGGTGTTTTCTCGATCTAAAACCCTTTTAAGCATTTTTTATTCGTTTTTACTAAACCCCAAATGTCCAGATCTGTTCTAAGGTGGTTTTTATGATTAAAAACCTTTCAAAAATCTTTCTAAACAAAACCTTATCATTAAACATGAGTTTTCATACAAATAAACATGTGTTAATGGTGTATTATGTTGTGTTATGTGTTGTTTAATGATTAAATGTTGTTTAGATGATAGAGTCATGATCTAGGGCGGCTATTGGTATAGGGTTATGATCGTTTTAGGTTACAATTGGATGAATGATAAAGTTTTGTCTATTTTGGGGATTTTTGACAGATCTAGGGCTTGATGCATGTTGTTATTGTTAATAAAACGATTGGGGGTTTTCATAAACACATTTAACTGAGCATTTTGAGATGATTATAAAAGGATTTCAACAAGTTTCCAAATTGGGTAAAGATTACATGCATGATGTGACATCTCCATAATTTTGCCATTTTGGGTAAGTTATAAAACAGACTGATTTTGGAGTAAAATTAGTAGGGCTTTGTAGGGATATGTTATTCATGTTTGGACTGATGTGATTCATGATGTTTCGTGATGTTTTCGGACTGTTAAATGCGATTTGATGCATTTTAGAGTATTTACTGTAGACAAGGTCAAACCAAAGACTCATTCGACCCATCGTGGCGTCGAATGGAGCCTCTGGGGGTCGAACCAACACTTAAACAGGTCGAATGAACTTTAATTTGGTCGAACAAACATGATTTAGGTAGAATTAACATGTGTTAAGATCGAATGAATATGTGTTAGGTTGTATAAACTTGTGAATAGGTCGAATGAAGCTTCTAAGGGTCGAACCAAACTTCTGGTTCGACCTTACAACTTCATATGTGTGATTCGTGATGCAAACTAAGTGTTTTATGCTTGAACCTTATGTGTAATCTATGTGTACTAGATTATTTTGTGTAATGGGTCACCAACGGGATGTTGGGTCAGTCTGGTGTGTCGGTTAAACAGTTAAACACGTTTTTAAACATACTTGGTCACGATCTGGACAATTGGGGACTAGATAACCCTATGGTTAGTAGTCAAAACACTTATATGAACTTTTGTGATCGATTCCGGTAATAGGAACTATCAAGAACTGTTGGTAACACTTTTATTTGGAAGAAGCAATCTAAGGTAAGTTTCACAGCCCCACTTTTACTGGCTTTACTTTTGGGGGAGAAAACATGCGTTGAACTTATGTTTTGGAACTTGTGTCATACTATGGGTTACTTTTTGGTTACTATATGATCTTTGGAAGTCCTGGGGAAACCATGAATGTGTGGGGTTGC
Organism: Ambrosia x helenae; assembly: GCA_030844895.1. NCBI lineage: Eukaryota > Viridiplantae > Streptophyta > Magnoliopsida > Asterales > Asteraceae > Ambrosia > Ambrosia x helenae. The sequence goes on along the minus strand of CM061227.1, from coordinate 61,727,022 downwards.
ACAACGGGGGAGATGTGGATAGATCTATTGGGCGTGACCTGCCCCACTCGTCGACTGGAGGTCGGATGGGTGCATGTTGTCTCGACTTATGCTAAACTTGCTAAACATTATTCGGGGGCTTAAACATATGCCAATCTTGTTGAACTTGCTAAACGTGTCCAGTAATGGTTTTCCAATCGTAGTAGTAGCAAAACTTACGCCTAGCTAGCGTACATTAGCTTACACTTGACATAGTATTGACAGGCTTGAACTTGGCACACTTTAGTAACATTTGGTAACACTTGGTAACGTTTTATGATACCTTTTTGGCATGTGTTTCTCAAGTCGCTAAGGTAGCATCATGTGGACTAGGCGCACAGGTCTTGCATGCCGTCTAGGGCTTTTAGTTAATATTTTTTAATAAATCTTTTTGAGACTACGTTGTCTTTTGGGCATGTAACTTGATTATGCTTCCGCTATGGTTTTGAGATATTAAAGTTTTATATTTTGGGTCCAAGTATCTTTCATATAGTTATTGTTTATTGTGATCGTTGACTTGGATCTTGTTTTGTCACGCGCCTCACGGTAAAACCCCGCATGTGGAATTTGATGGTGTGACAGATTGGTATCAGAGCCACTGGTTATAGTGAACTAGGACTGTATGTAGAGTCTGGTCTATAGCCGAGTCACACTCACTAGACGGTCACATGTTATGAGTCGTTTTAGTGGGATACGTACTAACTTTGTCGGGGTGTCTTTATATCATCATCATACTTATGTGTTACATCGTCTATTCTTATTTATGTTTTATCTACTCCTATCTTCTCCTTCGGGATTTGAAGATGAAGGGATTGACTTGTTGAACCTTGCACGGAGGTGTTGTATATTGGAGTGTTTCTGCGTACTCGCGAGATCTATCTAGGATTCGGACATCTCCCCTCTATGCTCCAATAGACGCACTCGCTTACACACATGTTCTCTTGCACTTATGCTTGTAGTAGCACGTTACTAGGTGATAGTATTCGGTGACTTGAGTTCAAATTAGGTGTACACTTGGAGGACCATGTAGAGCTTATCATTTCGGGTGCACACGAAATCATAACCTGAAATGCATGAGAATCCCTGTGGACTCTGATTAATGGATAGTCATGGATTGCACCTAGGCTTAATTCTTGTGATTTCTAGTGGTCTACACTAGTGGTGAATCTGAAACTCTAACTCTTGTTTGTCAGATTATGTATGGCACTCGTGGTGGACGTAGGGGTGGTCGTGCTGGTGGCCGTGGCGGTCCTGGTAACGTTAATATGACTCAGGAGGAACTGAACAACCTGTTGCAGCAACATGTGAATGTGGCCCTGGCTGCATTCCAGGCTGCACGTAACGTTCTTGGTGGTAAGTTGAGTTTTGTCAACTTTACCTCATTCCTGGGTGTTGTGTTCTTTCTTTTTGTTGTTTATTTGTGTGTCTTTAGTCTAGGTGGTGCTATCAATCCACCTCCACCTCAGTGCACCTACAAAATGTTTCGGGACTGTCTGCCCTATAACTTTGCTGGAACTGAGGGAGCAGTGGGACTGCTCAGGTGGTTGGAGAAGGTTGAGTCAATATTCTTGATGTGTAACTGTCCCACTAGGGACCGGGTGAAGTATGCAACTGCGACGTTTGAGGGTCCTGCGTTAACTTGGTGGAACTCCACTACTCAGACCTTGGGTTTGGGGGAGGCTCATGCTATTATTTGGGCGGATTTTGTGCATCGTTTGAAGAGTGAATATTGTCCGAGGGAGGAAGTTCAAAAGCTGGAGAACGAGTTTTGGAATTATAAGATGGTGGGGTCAGAGATTGAGGAGTATACGGTGAGGCGAAATGAGTTGGCGGTGTTGTGTCCTGATCTGCACACACAGGAGTATAGGAGGATTGAGCACTACATTTCTGGTTGGTGCCAGAGATAGCAGGATTGGTGGTTGCTGGGAATCTTCCTACACTTGCTAAAGTTGTTCGTTCAGCTCATAGGATGACTAACTTGAAGGTGGCAGAGGGTGTTTTGCCTCCTCAGGGTACTACTGTAAAGGGTTCTCATGGTAACCAGAGGAAGTGGGATAGTGTGGGGAAGAGTTCAGTGCCAGTACCGTCTCAGCAGGTGAAGAAGTTTGATACTTCCGGGTCGTCTTCGGGGCAGAAGCAGAGCGGGTATGTTAGGAAGCACACCAAGTGCAACAAGTGTGGATTCCATCATTCTGGGAATTGTGATCGAGCTCGTTCTCATCGGTGCCAGCAGTTGGGGCATCATGATAGGGATTGTAGAGTGACACTTCAGCCGTCTCAGGCTCATGCTGTTGTTCCTGCTCCTGTGACACAAGGGACTCTTGGAAAGAAGGGATGCTATAACTGTGGTGATTTGGGGCACTTCAAGCGTGATTATCCCAAGTTGAAAAAGGGCGAGAATAGGAAGGGCGGGAATGGTAACGGGAACAATGGAGGCGGCGGCAGGAATGCTCGTGCTTTCGTCATTGGCTCGGTGGAAGCCAAACAGGATCCTGACACAGTTACCGGTACGTTTCTTCTTAATGATCGCTATATTTCTGTTTTGTTTGATTCTGGTGCCGATAAGAGTTTCATGCCTGTGGAGTTTAGTCGTTTGCTAGATATAGTACCCACACCTTTAGAGGCTAAGTACTTGATAGAACTGGCTGACGGTAAGAGAATCGAAGCGACACATATTCTTTGGGAATGTCGCTTGGAACTGTCGGGTTTGCCTTTCCCTATGGACCTTATGTCGGTATCCTTGGGTAGTTTCGATGTCGTTGTGGGCATGGATTGGTTATCGTTGTATCATGCGGAGATCGTTTGTATTGATAAGGTCATCCGGATCCCTCTCCCCGATGGAGAGATTCTTTCGGTACACGGTAAGAAGAGCGGTGCTTCGTTTAGTATCGTTTCCTGTATGAAAGCCCTTAAGTATCTTCAGAAGGGTTATTCAGCCATTCTGACACTTTTTTCTGTTTCGTCTAATGATGATATGAAGATTGGGGATATCCATGTGGTTCGTGATTTTCCTGATGGGTTTCTCGATGACTTGCCTGGTCTTCCTTCTCATCGTAAGGTTGAGTTTGGTATTGATCTTGCACCTAGTGCAGCCCCTATTGCCTGATCCCCATATCATGTTGCACCTCCCGTGATATAGGAGTTGTCTATCCAGTTATAGGAACTCTTGTAAAAGGGTTTCATTCGACCGAGTTCTTCTTCGTGGGGAGCTCCTATTCTCTGTGTGAAGAAGAAGGATGGAAGCCTTCGCAAGTGTGTTGATTATCATGAGCTGAACAAAGTGACCATCAAGAATCGTTACCCTCTCCCTCGTATTGAGGATCTCTTTGACTAGCTCCAGGGTTCTAGTTATTACTCGAAGATTGATTTGAGGTCCGGTTATCACCAGTTACGTGCGCAAGAAGCTGACGTTCCGAAGACTGCTTTTCGTACTCTTTATGGCCACTTTGAGTTCTTGGTCATGCCTTTCGGTCTCACTAACGCACCAGCGGTTTTCATGGATTTGATGGACCGTGTTTGCAAGCCTTACCTCGATAAATTCGTCATCGTGTTTATTGACGATATTTTGGTCTATTCCAAGAGCAAGGCGGACCATGAGGAACACTTGCGACTAGTCTTGGAACTCTTAAGGCGAGAACAGCTGTATGCTAAGTTCTCAAAATGTGACTTTTGGTTGCGCGAAGTTCAATTCTTAGGTCATGTGGTTAATGAACTCGGAATCCATGTCGATCCAGCTAAGATCGAAGTTATTAAATACTGGGAAGCACCAAAGATGCCATATGAGGTGCGGCAATTCTTGGGTCTTGCGGGTTACTATCGTCGTTTTATTGAGGGATTTTCGAAGATCGCTCAAGCCCTCACCTCTCTTACCCAGAAAGACCGAAAGTTTGACTGGGGCGATTTGCAGGAATCAACATTTCAAATGCTGAAGCTTAAACTTTGTTCCGCGCCTATCCTATCTTTACCTGAGGGTACTGATGAATTTGTTGTTTAATGTGATGCTTTTATCTGTGGTCTCGGTTGCGTGCTGATGCAACGCGAGAGGGTTATTGCTTATGATTCTCGACAACTTAAGGTTCACGAGAAGAACTATACTACCCATGACTTGGAATTGGATGCGGTGTTCTTTGCGTAGAAAATCTGGAGACATTACTTGTATGGTACCAAGTGCACCATTTACACCGATCACAAGAATCTCCAGCATATTTTCGACTATAAGGAGTTAAACATGCGGCAACGTCGCTGGGTCGAACTCCTTAACGATTATGACTGTGCTACTAAGTATCATCCTGGCAAGGTGAATGTTGTGGCAGACGCCTTGAGCAGGAAGGAATCTTCGAAACCTCGTCGTGTTCGAGCTTTACAACTCACCATCCATTCTTCTTTACCTGACCGAATTCGTTCTACTCAACTGGAAGCTTTGAAGGAGGAAAACCTTAAAGCTGAAACTATGCATAGTGCTGATAAGCATCTTGAGCTTAGGTCCAATGGCCGACACTACTTTGCAGAGCGGGTTTAGGTTCCTTTGTTTGGGGGATTGCGGGGGCTTGTCTTAGATGAAGCTCATAAATCCCAGTATTCTGTTCACCTTGGCTCCGACAAGATGTATCAGATTTGAAGATACTCTATTGGTGGCCAAACATGAAGGCCGATATAGCGTCCTACCTAAGCAAATGTTTGACTTGTGCTAAGGTCAAGGTGGAGTATCAGAAGCCGTATGGTCTCCTGCAACAATCTGAGATTCCTGAATGGAATTGGAACAGATCACGATGTATTTTGTCACCAAACTACCGAAATCACTAAGTGGTTGTGATATGATTTGGGTGATTGTCGACAGGTTGGCAAAAGCAGCACACTTTCTACCTATTAAGGAAACTGAAGGACTTGAGCGGTTAGCTCGCATTTACCTTAAGGAGGTGGTCTCTCGCACGGGGTGCCTGTTTCTATTATCTCAGATCGTGACTCTCGTTTCGCTTTGCTTTTTTGGAAGGCCCTGCATAAGGCCTTGGGTACTCAGTTGGATATGAGTACAGCTTATCATCTGCAAACTGACGGTCAGAGTGAGCAGATGATTCAAACCTTGGAGGACATGCTTCGGGCATGTGTTATCGATTTTGGCAAAGGTTGGGAGAGTCACCTACCGTTGGTGGAGTTTTCTTACAACAACAACTACCATTCTAGCAACAAGGCAGCTACGTTCGAGGCTCTTTACAGACGGAAATGTCGGTCTCCTCTTTTTTGGGCCGAGGTAGGTGAGAGTCAGCTCACTGGTCCGGAACTGGTGTACAAAACTTCAGAGAAAATCGTACAGATTCGTAACCGTTTAGCAGCCGCACGGGATCGCCAGAAGAGTTATGCCGATCGCCGTCACAAACCTTTGGAGTTCCAGCTTGGGGAAAGGGTACTTCTGAAGGTTTGTCCATGGTAGGGTGTCATACGCTTTGGAAAGCGTGGTAGGCTTAACCCTCGTTATGTTGGACCGTTTGCAATCCTGGAACGGATTGCACCGGTGGCATACGGACTTGACTTACCGGCCGAGCTCGGTAGTGTTCACAACGTCTTCCATGTGTCTAACTTGAAGAAGTGTTTGGCTGATGAATCTCTTATTGTTCCACTGGAAGAGATCAAGGTTGATGATCGTCTTCGTATTGTGGAGGAACCGATTGAGATCCTTGTGTAACATCGCGTATATATATATATATATATATATATATATATATATATATATATATATATATATATATATTTTTAAACTTCTTGACTAACCATGTCTAAACCATGTCTAAACCATACTTGTTTCAAAACATAATAATAATAATAATAATAATAACAATAATAATAATAATTATAATAATAATAATGATAATTATAATAATAAAAAAAATAGTAATAATAACTTTTGCAATGTTAAACCTGTAACACCCCAACCGATGGCGGAAACATCGGGATGTCACGTATTGATGATTGTTCAGTAGTTCATGGTAAATAATAAATTTCATTATATGATTTAAATAAATTACATACAATTGTTCTACAAGAATTCGTACATCAAATTGAATAAAACTATGCACACATCTTCAAGCATTAATTCAAATCTTCAAGCAAGTAGAACCTGAAACATGTTAAGTTGAAAATATTTTGGGTCAACAAAAGTTGGTGAGAATTACATAGGTTTTGATAATCGAATAAAATTGTTGTGCAATTCATGTGTCATGGCGATCTAGTCCATATGTGAAAACATACTAGAAGTAAATCGAGTGCATAATCAACCATTGTGACTGTTGTATTGTGGTACATCCCATACGCTCATGGTTCACTCGTTTATATTGCAGTAACAAACACCCACACAACCTTTGTAGGAGGCACGTATCCGGGTGGGATTGTCAGTCTAATAGATCTATCAATGTATACCGTTTGGCTGATGAATGTTTATGCTAGAATTGTGCTTACCCTAGTCATGTTCAAGACATAATGCAACATAGAAAACCACATAGACACATTGATGATTGAATTGCATAAATGATGTTGTAACATGTTTCACCCCAAAAATGGTGATAAATAGAAAAGGGGCTATGTAAAACTCACCTTAGCAAAATGTTATGTCTCGTAAAAAAATAGAATAATGTGTTGTGAATGTATGCGAGGCGAATCCCAAAGACTCAACAACGTAGCTAGTCCAAATTGAAGAAAACGAAAAAGAAAGAATATCAAGCTTCCAATTCGCCAATTACAAGAGCTTATAATCAAAGCTTCAATTGTAGAAGTAATAGACTATAGAAGAAAGGTATGAGGGAAAGTTTAATCGGATTGAAACAATCGATTTAGAGGTGCAAAGTATAATGGGTCATAGGTGGGTTTTTATACTAGTTTTGGAGTCAATTAACCATTAAAATTGGTCAACACCATAAAGTAAGGTTTTATGATGAATTGACTATTTGACTAAGACTTTGACTGTTTGACTAAGACTTTGACTAGGACTTTGACTATTTGACTCAAGACTTTATTTAAAAAAAAAAAATCTTGTATGTGAAAAAAAAAAGAATTTAGAATCATATTATTATTATTATTATTATTTATATACATTTATGTGTGTATATAAGTTGTGAGTTAGGATAAATAAAGACTTAGGCACATTTGTATAATATTAATGATAAAGGTGTAATAATATATATATATATATATATATATAAGGGCTTTTTATGTATTAAAATTTTGGGAAAATTTTGCGATGTTACAGTCTCCCCTACTTTTGGAAACTTCGTCCCGAAGTTTATTGAAAACACAGGTTGAAGGTGATTGGGTAGAAATTAGGACAAGGGTGGTTTGGGAAGTTTCGAGTTAAGGCATGACATAAATTTATAGGTAACAGAATAAACTGTTTCGAATAATTTGGGTAAGAGTTTTGATATGTGTGAGTTTTAAGGTTGGATTAGGTTCATCTGAAATAGCAAGGAGAATAAGAATCTTAAGTTTTAGGACTCCTAAAAGAAATGCATGAGTTGATTGACTATAGAAAGACTAAATGAACTACCAGGTAACTAGAGTTTATAATGGGTTATTTACTGAAAACCTTGATAGAATTTCACACTACCTTAACGTACCTGTAAATTCATGATAACGTTCCGGACCGCAATCACCAATTTACCTACATTAAAGTTTTGCGTCCTTCTATATCTCCACCGATTGTTGAGCAGGTCCGATAGCCTCCACCAGTCGTGGAGTAGGTTGTAGGGCCTCTCCCGACTGTTGAAAAGGCATAATGACCTCTACCAATCGTTGAGTAGGTTCGATAGCCTCCACCAGTCGTGGAGCAGGTTGTAGGGCCTCTCCCAACTGTTGAAAAGGCATGATGACCTCTATTAAGTGCAGCATTTATTATACACATAGGTTGCAAATTGATAACATGTTTATGCAAGCAAGTATAACAAGCACAGTATATGAGTTGTAGTTGTATAGATTTATATAATTAGTTCACATTCAAACAATCATGCACCATGTAACAACTCTCAGACAAATATTTTATTACTTGAATCAAATAGCGTCAATACATAGAATAAAAGCAACCAATAGTCAAATGGTGAGACTTGCGGTTAGGTAGCTAGAGGATCTTGATCTCTGTTTAGTTTAGGGCATTGGTTACGGAAGTGATTTGGGTAATGAATGTTCAATAAGATATGGGTTGAATGAAGGACAATGAGGTAATATAAGGAATGTAATCATTTATTCATTTAATTAAAACGAATAAACGAAAACGTTGACTTATCAAAGATTCTAAATTCTAATAACATATGAAGACATGCTTTAGCCTATAAGTGAATACTCATCCCGAGAATTCCCAGGTAGGCATCCTGGTCCCTCGTCTGATTGGGATATATGCGCAATGCCAGCCTAGACAGAAGACTCAGAATACAGGCGTTTACCCTTCCAGATTGCACGTGTTCGTTATTAAAATCTAGAACTTCGACGAGATCTCAAGGTGGTTCAGGCTAAACCTGAGGATTTTGTCCTATTAGTCTAAGAGTAGATCCAATGGTGGAGAGTAACCTTCTTGTAAGGATGAAAGTAGGGATAAGAAGTAGGAGGGAGATAGAGAATGGCAAGTAAAAGAAGCAAATACTGGTTATAATCCTATGGTTATAGACTAGATTATTTTTCTAATAACCTAATTCCCTATAACCATGGCTCTGATACCAATCTGCAACACCCCAACCGATGGCGGAAACATCGGGATGTCACGTATTGATGATTGTTCAGTAGTTCATGGTAAATAATAAATTTCATTATATGATTTAAATAAATTACATACAATTGTTCTACAAGAATTCGTACATCAAATTGAATAAAACTATGCACACATCTTCAAGCATTAATTCAAATCTTCAAGCAAGTAGAACCTGAAACATGTTAAGTTGAAAATATTTTGGGTCAACAAAAGTTGGTGAGAATTACATAGGTTTTGATAATCGAATAAAATTGTTGTGCAATTCATGTGTCATGGCAATCTAGTCCATATGTGAAAACATACTAGAAGTAAATCGAGTGCATAATCAACCATTGTGACTGTTGTATTGTGGTACATCCCATACGCTCATGGTTCACTCGTTTATATTGCAGTAACAAACACCCACGCAACCTTTGTAGGAGGCACGTATCCGGGTGGGATTGTCAGTCCAATAGATCTATCAATGTATACCGTTTGGCTGATGAATGTTTATGCTAGAATTGTGCTTACCCTAGTCATGTTCAAGACATAATGCAACATAGAAAAACACATAGACACATTGATGATTGAATTGCATAAATGATGTTGTAACATGTTTCACCCCAAAAATGGTGATAAATAGAAAAGGGCTATGTAAAACTCACCTTAGCAAAATGTTATGTCTCGTAAAAAAAATAGAATAATGTGTTGTGAATGTATGCGAGGCGAATCCCAAAGACTCAACAACGTAGCTAGTCCAAATTGAAGAAAACGAAAAAGAAAGAATATCAAGCTTCCAATTCGCCAATTACAAGAGCTTATAATCAAAGCTTCAATTGTAGAAGTAATAGACTATAGAAGAAAGGTATGAGGGAAAGTTTAATCGGATTGAAACAATCGATTTAGAGGTGCAAAGTATAATGGGTCATAGGTGGGTTTTTATACTAGTTTTGGAGTCAATTAGCCATTAAAATTGGTCAACACCATAAAGTAAGGTTTTATGATGAATTGACTATTTGACTAAGACTTTGACTGTTTGACTAAGACTTTGACTAGGACTTTGACTATTTGACTGAAGGCTTTATTTAAAAAAAAAAAATCTTGTATGTGAAAAAAAAAGAATTTAGAATCATATTATTATTATTATTATTATTTATATACATTTATGTGTGTATATAAGTTGTTAGTTAGGATAAATAAAGACTTAGGCACATTTGTATAATATTAATGATAAAGGTGTAATAAAATATATATATATATATATAAGGGCTTTTTATGTATTAAAATTTTGGGGAAAATTTTACGATGTTACAAAACCCACCCCTATTATTGTTAAATCTTAATCCCACCTATCCCTTGCTTCCCTTTAAAAAAAATCTGAGCCATGAACCATGACATGCCCACCTCCCCTTTCCCTTGGATCCGGCCCACCTCACCTGTTTAAAATAAAAAGAAAAAAATACCGTCTGGACCGGGAATCGAACCCGCGTCCAGACCCGGCTCAACCATTAAACACCACACTACAAGCCACTGGTCCATGTTGCCTTTTGTGTTAGACTTCTGAAGCTTAAACCTTATAACACGAACTAAAAACTGGTCTGATCCTCTTTCTGCTTCTGCACGCTGTCGAACACAGTCCCACAATCAAATCTTTGACTTTTGGTTGAAGCCAAACAAGGTAATCACCAACTAAATTGCTTGTATTTTGGAAATTCGCTTATTATGCACATTAAAACATGGTCAAACATACCTAAATCTAACCACTTAACGCGTCAACTTTTTAAACCAAGGTCAAACATTCCAATTATACGATCCAGACATCATCACTATAAATTGGACATCACACAACCATCACAACACACCACTCATTCTTTCTCAACCCCCAATTTCTATAATTATTCCTCTGTTATTGAATTCTTGTTCGTATTTTGACTTCGGCGTTGACTGTCCAGATCAGTATCAAATCGTGTTTGTAAGTATGATTTCTTAGATGGGTTTTGTTGTTTGGCATACACATAACATTAACCCTAAGGTTAATTGGGTTAATGTTGTGTGAATTGCCCAATTGGAAAATCTAGGGCTCGTATACACGAATTGGGGAAGAACACGATTTTTCATATGTTATATATTTTAAACAAACTAAAACCAAACACAACCACCGGTCTAGACCAAGTGGTTGTGCTTGGTGTCTTCTGAACCGGCCACGCGGGTTCGACCCGCAGCAGCCACACCTTTTCTTTTTTTGTTTTGTTTTAATTAAAAACAATCAAGTTTAATTATATATATTATTTATATTTTATAAAGTCATTTTAAAATATTAAAACTCTTTTAAAAATTCTACAAAAATTATTTTGTGTTAATCTAATGAAAAGGTTTTAGATACAATTTTTAGTTTTCAAAAATTTATTTATTTAATATATATAATAAATAAATCAAGTTTATTCCATTTTATTTATAAAATTCTATAAAAATATCAAAACAATTTTATAAATTTCCACAAAAATTATTCTAAGTTTTTATAACATTAAAATTTTCTGTAATGATTTTTATTTCTGAAAAATCCTTTATTTAATATTTTTAATCAATTTTTGTTAGTTTTAATCAAAAATAAATAATAATAAATTCATTTTTCAATATTTTTGCACCAAAATTTTATATAAATTATTTCTATTTATTTGGAACAGAAATACAATTTTTAAGGTAATAATTCTGTAATTTTAATATTTTTAAATATTAAAGTTATATTTTGACAATTTGTAATAAATAGATTTAATATTCTATTTTTAAGAAAATAATTTTATAAAAATTATTTTCATACTTAAAACTTTATTTTGTGACCATCTTTAATTTGAAATTTACAAAAAGACTTTTGTTTATTTATTTATCAAATTTCTCTTATTTATTTAAACATATTATTTATTAATCAAACGAACATTTATCCCCAATTCGAAACCCTAGAATATATTTGTAGACTAGAAAGACTTAGACATATTAATTACCTTAATTATTGGGTAATACTTGGCATCGTTGAGCAACATATATTCTATTTTACGAGACTTAACATTTTGCTAAGGTGAGTTTACATAGCCCCTTTTTCTGTTTTACATTTTGGGGTGAGACATGTTTTAAACATTTTATACACTATCATTTACTCATTCTTACATTACTGAAACTTGTGATTCAATTACACTATCATTTACTCATTCTATCATTTGACTGTAACAAAAAGACACAGTACAATCATTAACATTGATCTAGCCGCCTGTTTAGATTATAGCGCTATAGGTCTGACAACCCCCCCCCCCCCCCCCGCATAAATTCAGGGATGATCGATAACAGTAACAACATTTAACTAACTTGCGAGTTAGTCATCAGTCGACACAGGGTTTGGTTGTACAAAGACGCATTGTTACATGTCGGAATCATACTCTATCATCATACAACTGTGATTGTTGTACAAACTATTATTATCAATTATATACAAAAACCTATGTATTCTCACCAACTTTTGTTGACCCAAAATATTTTCAAACTTAACATGTTTCAGGTTCTACTTGCTTGAAAATTTGAGTTAATGCTTGAAGATGTGTGCATAGTATTATTCATTTTGATGTACGAATTATTGTAGAACAATTGTATGTAATTTATTTAAATCATTTAATGAAATTTATTATTCACCATGAGCTACTGAAAAATCATCACTACGTGACATCCCGATGTTTCCGCCATCGGTTGGGGTGTTACACCTTGAAGATAAGATTTGTAGCCTTCGCCGGAGTAAAATCCGCATCGTTAAAGTTCGTTGGAACTCAAATCGTGGACCGTAGTTCACGTGGGAATGGGAGGATCAGATGAAATCTAAGTATCCTCATCTTTTTCCTAAGCGTGAGTTTGAATCTAGACATGTTACCGCTGAAGCTGAGTGAATCTCGGGCGAGATTCCTTTCAACGAGGGGATGATGTAACGACCGGTAAAATTTCTTTTCGTTTATTTCTATTCGTCTCTTTCCTTTTTGGCTTCGTTCAATTTTAGGGACGAAAATTCATTCAACGTGGTGAAGATGTGACACCCGCATGTTGAGCTTAAACATTTTGCAAAACATATAAGTGTGCCTTAGTGAAAAACATTTATTAACGTACTTAACTATGTTAGTTGAGTCGGGTGTTGTTAGGATTGTCCAGGGTTCAATGATCTGGAGGATCATTGAGGGTTGTTTTGGTGTATACACTAGTCTTGAGTCCCGTTGTTGGTGAAATTACATGAATTGAATTAAGTGTTATACATAGATTGATACATACATGTGATATAATGTGCAAATACGTGTTTTAACGGTGTAAACATGATGGTACATGATTCGATATGCTTAACATGTGTTAGGATTGCATGTTCACGTGTTAGGATGTGCTAAAACACGTTTAAATGACAAAACTGGATAATCTGGAAAAGATGGAAACTAGTTCGACCTTAAGGGGGTCGAACCATGTTAATGAGTCTTGTCAAAAGTCCATTCGACCACACAAAAACCCCATTCAACCCTTGCAGGGTCGAATGAGCAGCATGTATAAATACCACACTTTGCAATTTTTCATCATTTCACAAACCCTAGTCGCCTCTAAACACTCTCTTTCGACTTTAATCACTGGGGAAGGAGTTTTTGACCTTGTTTTTCACAATCTAACCTACAAATATCTTCCAAGCAAAGATCTATGGTGCGTTCTCGATTTAAAACCCTTTTTAAGCATTTTCGATTCGTTTTTATTAACCACAAAGGTCCAGATCTGTTCTAAGGTGGTTTTCGTGATTTAAACCTTTCAAACATCTTTCTAAACATAACCCTGTCATTAAACATGAGTTTTCAAACAAATAAACATGTGTTAATGGTGTTTTATGTTGTGTTATGTGTTGTTTAATGATTAAATGTTGTTTATATGATAGAGTCATGATCTAGGGCTGCTTTTGGTATTGGGTTATGATCATTTTAGGTTACAATTGGATGAATGATAATGTTTTGACTATTTTGGGGATTTTTGATAGATTTAGGGCTTGATGCATGTTGTTATTGTTAATAAAACGATTGGGGTTTTCATAAACACATTAAATTGAGCATTTTGAAATGATTATGAAAGGATTTCAACAAGTTTCCAAATTGAATAAAGTTTACATGCATGATGTGACATCTCCATAATTTTGCCATTTTGGGTAAGTTATAAAACGGACTGATTTTGGAGTAAAATTAGTAGGGTTTTGTAGGGATGTCTTATTCATGTTGGACTGCTATGATTCATGATGTTACATGATGTTTTCGGACTCTTTAGATGTGATTTGATGCGTTTTAGAGTGTTTACTGCAGACAGGGTCGAATGGAGCCTCTAGGGTAGAACCAACACTTAAATAGGTCGAATGAACTTTAATTTGGTCGAACAAACAAGATTTAGGTCGAATTATGTGACCACCAAGGAAAATCCCACATCAGCCGTGGCCAGGAGAGATCGTTGGTTCATAAGTAATATCTTGCCTCTTAAATCACCAACGCGTTTTGGGGCTTAATGTTGGTGGATGAGAGGAAAACTCCACAGTTAAGCGTGCTCATGTGGGAGCAGTTTCAGGATGGGTGAACTCCTGGGAAGTTTCCACTTGGGAAACCAAACGAAATCCGTGAGCTCTGGATGGACAACCCATCGGGGAAAAGCAAACAATATTGGTGGTGAAAGGGGCCGGATGTGACAGATTAGTACCAGAGCCAATGGTTATAGAGAACTAGGACTGCATTGTGAGTCTAGTCTATAACTGCTACACACACTAGATCAAACACTAGAGTACTCAGGAGTCGAGTGCTGATTCATACATAACTGTCAAGCACTGTTACAAGCAACTCAAACAATGATACTCTAACATATATAAATTTTGAGAATTTATATGTCAACACAACAATCTCAACAACAAAACGCTGAAACATAAAACTAACTTTGCAGGGAATATGTCAACATCATCTCCATCATCCCTACCCCCTTCTTAGGAACCTAATGTTCCAGCTCCTACCCCAGCACCATGTGTTACTCCTACTACTTCTGGCTCAAAGAGGCGTCGTATCGAGCCTACTAGCTCTACCAGGAGAAATTTGAATCTGTTGTGATTCGTAACCGTGGCGATGCCTGTGAATGGCAGTGGTATCCTGACACTGTTCGGTGTTGGATTCGCACTGAATGCGTCCCACCTCCACTATTCCCAGACGCTACCAAGTATACGCCAACCTTAGCACCCTTACCTTACTCACTCAAGCATACTGTTGCTGCTTTAGTGGCACATTTTGACACCCAGTTCCATCATCAGCAGACAACTACTAATGAGATCACTGGCATACTCCAACGCAACAATGTGGCGACTCAGCTTGTGGAGAAACTTACCCAAGACTTAGCAGAGATAGACAAGAGCCACAATTATCTCATTGATGCCTACCTTATAATGAAGTCTCAAGTGAACACGTTCGAATCCCAAGCACGACTGAACAAGGTGAAAATTTTAGAAGCCCTAAATGTCCCCACCACAGCATTGAACACTGCTAATGAATCCCAAGCTGCATTGGCAAACCCCGGGAGAAACCCAATAGTGAACCTCGCCAAATACCCAAGTGAAGATGAGGCGACATCTAGTGCCTCTTCTAATCTCAACTCCGATTGAATTTCTTTTTGTTTCAACTCTTTTCCATGAACTTAAATGGGCATGTTGCTCCTACAAGTATCAAATTTGGATGTTTGATGAATTGGTTCAAATACTTTGTACGGATTACAATTTATTTTTATCAAGGATTAATACTTAAATTTTGATGTTTAGTTTATGAAGGTTCATGTTTCTTACTCGATGCAATAGTGAGTCAGTGTATATACTCATTCGTATGTATTAGAATCCTGTCTAACTAGAACGGTAACTCTAGCATGACTGCAACAGAACTTAACGCCCTAATCGATAGCAGAATAGACGAGGCTCTTACTGCTCGTCTAACTACTGAGAACCAAAGAGGAAAAATTGATTTGCCTCCACATTCTAACTCGAACTCTTTTGTTTTCTATGTTCCAACTTGCTGCTAATCAACTTCGTGAGCTTGATTCAGACGATTTTGTCAACCTTGTTTCATCTCCATCAACCTACCCCGTTGTGGCATGCGTGGAGTATTCACGTACGGGCTATGTTATGTCCGTCGATAGTTAACTCTACAAGCGAGCTTATTGCTCTGGATTTTGCCGGTTTAGCACTACCAACACAAGGATGAACATGTTTCCTAACTGTATGTGCGTGAAAGGATCGATAACAAACAAAGATTGATCAAACAAGTTAGTTTCAGGTGCGGAAACCCTAAAACTATCACAAAATAATAATCAAACAGATTCAAACACATAGATCATCATTTTCAAACGTTTTCATTAACAAAACACTTGTTTACACGTTGAATTATGGATACAATCAAGGTATGAACGAAAAACAAGTTTAACAAAAACTAGAGAGAGTTTCTGAAAGTGGAGGGAATAATAATCATCAAAAGTTACATTCAAAAATCAAACTTGTCTATTTATAGATTGCACATTCGCCCAAACTGTTCATGCGAATGTGCAGGTTCGCCCACATCAACTGGTCGAACCAAGCTTTACAATAATCTAATCTTCATTCGTCCAAACCAATCTTCCTTCGCACCTTTCAGTCCTCCTTCGCACCTTCTAATCAGCTCCTTCGCACCTTCGATATCTACAAAACAAAATGTATTGTACAATCCAAAGCTTTAGTCGCACTTTTGCATCTACAAACTCCCCATCGACTATTGCTTGGATTGTGTTCGACGTTGTTCGTCCATCCTTTTGTTCCACAGTCTGATATGTCTTTGAATCATTTGTTCTCTTGTCAACACCGGTTCCTGAAATTGTTTTTGTTTCTTCGTTTTCAGCTCTGGCACCTTTTGCTTCTCCACATACTTTCCCAACTTCTCATCATAATCACATCCAACATTGATATCAAACGCAAAGCACAGAAATACCACACGTTGGTACTTTCCTGCTTGCTCAGCATCTTTAGCATGTGAATAGATCGGATTGTAGAATAGCATGATGATATCCTCATGTGAACAGTTTATCAACCACATGGGATCAAAGATATGCACTTTCTTGTAATTCGTCTCTCCATCCTTCAACACAATCACGGCCTATGAAATCTTCCAATCATAATACCACCAGATGAAGTCTTTGGCAAAGTGTTGCGGAATAGGCATCAAAGGAATCTTTTTCAACACTTGCGGTGGTTTGTATTTCAATGTCACTTTGGGCATACCAGTTATCAAATCAATATCCTTCTTATGAACAATTCGCTTTGGATATTGTGGTGTAAACAAGTCCCACTTGGTTCGGCTTTCTCGAGTCATCTTCTCAGCAAAATAAGTAATCTGACTATTTGACGCTCCCGTTAGACGGTGACGACAAATGTCTCTGATTGCCCAATAAGGAAGGGTCTTCAAGTGATGAAACTTCTCAAAATACAAGATCCCCTTCTCCCACTTTACTGCGAAACACCTCAACTCTTTAACAAACTTCCAGGCCAATGCACGACCTTTGAAAATCCTATTGTGAAGTTTGTAAAGGCTGCCTTGAATGTCAGGTTTCGGACGATTATTTTCCTTTTCTTTCAACTTCTTCAAAAACTCTTTTAAACTTTCTGACTGCTCGAACCGTGGCTTGTTATGCCCTTTAAAGATTTCATCTTCAAAGACTTTGCTCTTTTCTTTTGCTAGCTTCTCAACATGGTTTAGCAGTTCGTCTGAGAAAGAAAATCCACAATCTTGATTTGTCCTGAAATATTGTGGATACTCTTCGCTCGTAATATCTTCCATTTCGACTTCCTCGAATGTAGGAACATCACGATCATCCGAATGATTTCCAGCTTCTTTCTCAGGAATCTTAGGAATAAAGTTATCTGCAAGTAATTCTTCCAACGTCTTGCCTACTTGCTTTGCTAAACCTTCAAGAATTTCTTTCGAAATAGCCGCAGAAAGTTCCCCATCCTCAAGATCAGGGTCATCATACTCCAACTCGAATAGTTTATTGTTAGATTCAAATATTTCTGGGAACCTGCTAGTCATGTCGATCGTCCAGACTAGATCAGTGAGCATCTGGCGATACTTGTTCTTATCTTCTTCAGACAATGACTGCAATTTCTCGTTCCAGAAAATATCTTCATCATCAACATTCTCACCAGGAGCTTTAGAACTCGATTCACCGCCCTTATCTGAATCACGTTTCTCATAAGTAAACTTATCAACATCATCATCATCGTCATCACTACTATCATCAAATGCAGAGCCGTCTCCATCACTAGAACCATCATCCGATCCTCCATCATCCTTATCATCCTTCTTCTTTTTCTTTGTATCGTTACCAGCATCTTCATCTAGTTCATCATCTTCATCTTCATCAGACAGTTCATAATCAACTTGATCTTCTTCTCTTTCTTTTTCAACTTCACCCGCTTGAAGTTGAGGAGCCTGAGAGTACAAGTTCTTGATCAGATCGTCCATATGCTTGTTACTCTTTTTCAGCTGTTTGTTCTCCTCCTTCAAGACTATAATCCTTCTGGTGTTACGTTGCTCATGCTTCAGCAACTTCTTGTGTTCTCTCTTCAATCTCTTAATTGTCTTCTTCAAAGTCTCATTATCATCTGCCGATGTGACTACGACTTCCAACATCTTCTTGTCATTCGACTTTAACTGCTCAATCTCCGTCTGTTGTTTGTTAATCAGATTCATCATCTCAGAAAATCTCTGATTCACAGCAGTCATGATGTCACTGTCCACCGATACTTTTGTCTTCTTTGGTGGTTCAACAGAATCAGGCAGTTTACCTTTTCTGATCTTCTTTAGCACATTATCCAATGCTTCATTCACATCATCCATTGGAATTTCTTCAGTTTGTGGTGTGCTAGATGTTGTTGCAGTCTTCTGTTTCTTATGATCTGGTGCAGTAACCGGTGATTTAGAACTTGTAGCTGGTGGCAGTTTCTTTCCAGCTATCAAAGATTCTATTTCTTTCTTCCTCTTTATACTTGGCTTCTCCTGTTTCTTCTTCTCTTTTCTAGCAACTTGCACAGGAGATCCAACAAACGTCTCTTCAACATTAAAACCCAAATCTTCTACATCAACGAGAATAGGGCTTTTGTTCCCTTGATCTTCTTCTCTTTGGCTAGCAGACGCACCAGCCTCAGTTGCCTTGGGCAAGGTGGTCTCTACAGTTTCAGCATCAAAATTCCATTGTTCTTCCTCTATTGTCTCTTCTGAATCAATGGAAGCTTCATCAACAATGTGTAAACCCTTTTTCGCCATACTCTTATTTCTTATCTGAGTATTTTTCTTCTTCTCTGGTTCAGAAACCTCAATCCTTATCTCTGGTTTCTTTGTCTTACCACTCTTCGCGTCTACATTCACAACTTGTCTCTTGCGCTTAGCGTCAGGATCAACATGATGTAAAGGATTATCAGCATCAGAATCACTGTTCACATTCCTTACAAGCCCCTCACCCGGATCTTTATAATCCACCCTAGCTAGATGTCCAAACAAACGTCTAACTGGAGGACGTTCTTCAACAGACAAACCCTTATAAGCTTTCATTCTAGCTAGTGTGTTCAATGACATGTGTTCCTGAACAACAATGTGTTTAGGATCTCTCTTCAGCTCTTTGTACTTGTGATCGAATATCATTTGAAGAAAGCGAGGATATAAAAGAAATTTCAGGTTCCTCGTTCCATTCACGGGCTCCAGTAAATGAGACATCAGCATGCCAGAGACATTGAACGGTTTGTTCAATACTAAAGCAACCATCATCGAACTGATGCTCTTCCTCATTAGATCATAACCACCTGCTGCAGATCCGAATACGTGGATCAAAACATGTGCCAGATATTTGAACTGTGGGCACAGTTTTCCTTTATGCAACGAACCGTCAGTGATTGGTCCGTTGTACTTCATCCTGAGAAAGCACTTTCTTTGATCCATGAATGTAAACTCCTTTGGATCTTTCGGATCATCATCCAGATTCAGTGCTTCTCTTAAATCCTCTTCGCACACAATCACTCGTTGTCCCTGAATTTTGCTCGTCAAGCAAGATTCGCACTTCCAGAAATATAGTTTAGCATTAGACCAGAATTCATGTATCATATCTCGGTAGATCACTGTCGGCGTAGCAATGGCATCTATTACTCTGCTTCTCTTCAAAAACTCAATGATGCCGACAAATTCTGTGTGCTTCTTCACATCTCCAAGATATGCGCAACAGTTGTGCGCATTCTCAAAATCTAGCTGCTTAGCAGGCTGTGATGAGGATCCTGCTTGTTCCATCGTCTTCTGTTGACCAGACATCGTTAGATCTGCAAAACAAACAAAATTACACGTTAAAAAACGACAAAATATCAAAATTGAAAAGTTTTGGTCAAAAACCTCCTCTTTCGCCCAAACGGGGGTACGAAGGTGGTTTTGTAAAGGTACGAATGAGAATTACAAGGTACGAATGTGATGGTTTTTATAAAAATGTTTCATTCGCCCATATTATTCTCTTTCGTCCAAATGAATTTCTTCCTTCGCCCATTCGATTTGGTCGAAGGAACCAGTTCATGTTTTTGAAATTTCAATTTTGAAATCTAATCATTCTGAACATGTCCATTTGATTGTATTCAAGCCTAATCATGCCGATAAACATTCCTAGACTAACAGATTCAACAATTATTGATTGTGTTTGTGTTTTCACCCAAAAACTAGGGTTTAAACAACGATTGAACAATCTGACATGTTTTAAACTTTGATTTTGGTTATTTCTCCCCCTAAAACACACACACAATAAACCCTGAACATCAATTGGTAGTATTATGTTGTTTTAAAACGATTTTAGACAGTTAGGGCTCGGAATTGAAAAACAGAGATTAAGAACTGATTCCATGATGATAACCTGTTAAAATGATAGGAAAATGATCAGTATGAATGCAGTAACACAATAGAATGATGTTAAACAAATGAGCAATAAGGTGAGGTTACGATTAAAATCTGGAAAAAATTATAAATGAGGGTCGAATGAGATGTTGGGAATATATAGGCCTGTCCCTTCGCCCGTTTTGATCATACGAAGGAGAAACTTTTCTCTCCTTCGACCCTATTGAAAGGGTTCGAATGAGATAAAAGGGTTCGAATGAGATAATTATCATGAACACTCTCCTTCGCCCAACAAAACATACGAATGAACAAAGAAAATCCCACATTCGACCAAACGAATGGGCGAATGAGAATTGGGATTTTTGAAAATTTTCCAAATCTCAAAAACGAGTCCCGGTTCAATAATTTTCCAACTTTTAAGCATCCAACATTCATATTTTCACATTTTAAAAGTTACAAAGCTCAAATGGTGTATCCAGGTTTAGAAAATCGACATCAACCACCATCAGTAATCAAAGATAAGATGAAAATGAAAAATCTTTTTGGATTTTCTAAAGTTTATGCTAAAACACACCTAAAATCTTTTTGAGTTTTGTAATTTTTGACGAGAAAATAAAATGCAAAAATGTAAATGAAAAACTGTAAATATTTTTTGTGATTTCCGGTAAAGGGATCATATCAGTTTTTGAGAAATCTGATCACACCGTTGATCTTTTTGAAATTATTATCATTAAAGACAATGTGTGATCTGGCAACTGGTGATATTGTGATCCACATAAACTCACATGCAGACTGTTGTGCAGTGCTTTATACTGATACTGATATTTATAGTATAAACGCAATTGTCTGTGGTTCCCACGCACACGACATACTCCCGTATCAAGAAGTAAATGCACAAAGACTCATTGTAAAGCGTGATTATGCTTTCGTCGTCTGTAATTGTACAAGATATAATGCATAGAGGTATACAGGTCAGCAAATTAATGCAGCAAAGTAACATATGCACTATACCAGGTTGAGGACTGATATTAATCATGATTTGCATCAATGATCAATACGATGTAATAGATAATCTTTGATTATCATATAAAATGGAAAGTTCCTCAATTTGGTAACTTTAGGATTTGGCATATAGCTCTTTTATAAAGACACCCTGTCTGATCTAGGTCCGTAATGACTTACAGCAGAAGATCAGAGAGACACACGCCCTATATAGCATTACATTATTTAGAATGTGTCAGATCCCCACTGATGTACTATCTTTTCCCTTTATACTCCAGGAAATCATTTTAGAATTTTCTGATTTTTATAGAATTTCGAATTTACTGTTCCCAAGGATAAGCTGGAGCATTTCAAATATGTGACTGCCCAGATATCGTTTGTTCACAGAAATCTGACGGCATTAATCTAAGGGAAGAAGATATAACAGTCAGCAAAGAAATTTTTCAATTTTTATGGTTTTTGAAAATTTTCAATGTTTTTGGATTTTCGAAATTTTTCTGAAAAACAGTAAACATTTAAACTAAAAAGTGATAGACTGAGGTGGTGATCAGTCCTGTTTTTCTTTAATACCATTTGCTTTCAAAAGATAATCAAATCTGGATTTGTCAAAAGCTTTGGTAAAAAGATCTGCGCGTTGATAATCAGTGTGGATTTTGACCATATCGATCAGCTCTTTAGCATAACAATCACGGATAAAATGATATTTAATCCGGATATGTTTAGCCTTTGAGTGATTTACTAAGTCTGTTGTTAATGCAATTGCGGCCTCATTATCACAGTAAATAGGGGTTTTAAGAAATTGCAAACCGTAATCCACCATCTGCTGTTGGATCCAAAGAACCTGTGAGTAGCAGCTCGATGCTGAAACGTATTCTGCTTCACATGTGGATAGTGCAACTGCGGTTTGTTTCTTGCATTGCCAGGTCACGAGCCTGCTCCCCATAAACTGACATCCAGCCGTTGTGGATTTGCTGTCTTTGTCACAGCCGCCCCAATCTGCATCACTAAAAGCGATTAGGTCAAAATTATCATCATGAGGGTACCAAAGTCCTTTCGATGGACAACCCTTCAAATATCTAAGGATACGCTTGACAGCTGCAAGATGACTCTGTTTCGGCTTCGATTGATATCGCGCACAAAGACATGTCGCAAACATTATATCAGGTCTTGACGCTGTGAGATACATCAGAGATCCGACGATTGCTCTGTATGTAAATGGATCAGTCAGCTCCCCCTTAAGGTCAACTCCAATCCCGTGATTGGGCTGTATTGGGGTATCCATCGGCTTCGAATCATCCATCTGGAATCGGCTCAAGACTTCAGAAACGTATTTTGTCTGGTGAATAAAGATCCCCGTTGGTCTTTGCTCCACCTGCAAGCCGAGGAAAAACTGCATTTATCCCATTGCGCTCATTTCGAACTTTTCCAGCATAACTTGTTCAAATTCTCTGCACAGAAGTTCGTTAGTAGACCCGAATATAATATCATCAACATAAATTTGTACGAGAAGCAAATCATCTCCTGCTCGTTTCGTGAACAGTGTGCAGTCTACCAGTCCGCGTTTGAATCCTTTCGAGAGAAGATACGTGCTCAGCTCCTCATACCATTGTCTCGGAGCCTGGTGCAACCCGTAGACAGCTTTGTTTAACACATAAACCTTATCCCGGTGAATAGGGTCCTCAAAGCCCGGCGGTTGACCTACGTAAACTTCCTATTTGACCACACCGTAAAGAAAAGCGCTCTTTACATCCATCTGATACACCTTAAATTTCTTCCATGATGCAAACGCGAGGAACATTCTGATAGCTTCCAAGCGTCCAACCGGTGCATAGATTTCATTGTAGTCGATTCCTTCAACCTGATGAAAACCTTGAACAACCAAACGTGCTTTGTTTCGCACTATGACTCCTCTGTCATCCTTCTTGCATTTAAACACCCATTTGGTACCAATTTTCTTTCTTCCAGGGGGCAAATCTGTCAGGGTCCATACACCAAGTTTCTGAAATTGTAATAACTCCTCCTGCATTGCTTCCACCCAGGCGTCATCCAAAAGAGCATCCTTGTATGTCCGCGGCTCAACCTGCGAAACATAACAAGCAAATGACCAGTCATTTTGAAAACCAGATTTCTGAATTTTGGCATATAAAGCAGGGTTGCCAATATTTTCTGGTGCTTGAGCATTTTTCAGCTGCCCTCTTGTCATCACACTGCTACCAGGATCACCAATAACCTGTTCAAGCGGGTGTATCCGATGTATCCGAGATTCCAGATAATCAGGTACTTGTACTCCCGTCTGAGTTGTCAAATTCTCTGTAGAAACCAGATCATTACCCACATTCGATGTTGAAGCATCAGTATTAGATGGGTTCACTGGTGGTGACACTGTAGCGTTGTCCAGAATAGCTTCACTTGTTGCATCATCGTCTTCATATTCTGATTCTGATGAATTAAGCGATGTAGAAGCCTCTTGGAACACCTCTTCTTCGAATACAGGAGCAGTAGTATCATTAGAAGCTGCTTGGGGGTTTACCGTGATCGGTCGCACTAACGGTGAAGTTACGGCGTTTTCGACCTCATAGTATAAGCGAAGTACAACTTCTTCAACCATGCTATCTAGATTGAATGATTCAAAGAAGTCTTTGTAATCAAACATCCAATCTGGTCCTCCACCCTGTACATTTTGTGTATATCTTTGAACTTCGACGTTAGTCCACTCCTCGACTTTTCTAGTTCTTTTGTTGAATACCCGTTTTAATGGGGTTGCATATCCAACAAAATAACCTTCTTCAGCCTTAGGTGCAAACTTCTCCGAAGGATTCAGCATTGTACATGGGGCACCAAATGGTTCTAGATACTCCAGATTCGGCTTGCGTCGGTTCAACAACTCATAAGAAGTCTTGCCAAACTTCTTCACTGTCAAAACACGGTTAAGAGTATAACACGCTGCGTAAATAGCTTCGTTCCAGAACATGACTGGAAGATTTGAATCCGCAAGCATAGTTCTCGCCGTCTCTATAAGAGTCCTGTTCTTTCTCTCTGCGACACCGTTCTGTTGGGGTGTATACGGAGCGCTATATTCATGATGAATTCCTTTGTTTGCACAAAGATCCTCCATCTGAGCGTTTTTGAACTCCGTCCCATTGTCACTCCGGATTCTTTTGATCTTCAGACCATATATATTCTCCAGACGTGTAAACAGAACCTTCAAGTTATCAAAAGTGTCGCTTTTCTGATGCAAACACATTACCCATGAAAATCTTGAATAATCATCAGTCACCACAAGACAGTATAACTCCCCGGCATGACTTTTACGTCTGACTGGACCGAATAAATCCATATGCAAACGTTCAAGTGGCAGCTCAACAGAATTAACTTTCTTTGGTCTATGGGATTGTTTGTGCTGCTTTCCCTTCTTGCAACTGATACACTTGTCATTCAGATGGAAGTGTTTGACATTAACTCCCGTGACAAGTTCATTCTTCACAAGTTGATTCATCTTTCGCAAATGGATGTGTCCCATTCTCCTATGCCACATAATCGATTCTTTTTCTGTAGCCTTGGAGAGGAAACACGTGACTTGGCCATGGGTGGTCATTGCTTTTGACATGTCGAGAATATACAAGTTGTTAACTCTCGGTGCCTTCAGCATCACCCACTCTTTCGGTAGCTCAAACCCAGGTTTCAAGATGTAACAGGATTTGTCATCAAAATACACAGAAAATTGTTTATCACAAATTTGACTAACACTGAGCAAATTATAGTCTATCTGTTTCACATAAGATATCCGCTCAAATGTTACGACCCCATTGCTTACACTACCCTCCATAGTAATGTAGCCTCCCTTATTTCCAGCAAATGCCACATAACCTCCGTTAATGTTTTTGATGTCAAAGAGTAGCGTGAGGTCCCCTGTCATGTGACCAGAAGCTCCACTGTCAACAATCCATAAGCTGCTAACAGGGCCAACTGGAGCTCCCTGCACATTTAAAGTAGATCAATTAGTTCTTTCGGGGGACCCAAGCCTGTTTGGTCTTGGGTCTTTGAACAGGTTGTTTCAAAGAGTCTTTTGAATCACAAACAACTTGGGTTACTTCAACCCCTTTCTTCTCACTAACAACTTTCTTTTTCTCATTCTTCTCGCTCTGTGAAGTAGAGGCTCCTTCAGATTCCTTAGACGACCAAGATTGCTCAGATCTTTTCAAGATCCGAATCTGAGATTTTGAAGTCTCAGTCGGTTTCTTTACTTCTTCTTTAAAAGCAACCTTCTTGGTTACCTTCTCTGATTTAACAGAGACAGGTCCAACTGCTTGTTTACCATTAGGTTTAGGAGCTACCTTTTTGGTATCAGCAGTTGAGTTCATCATAGGTTTCTTACCAGATTTATCAGTGGTCATCCGGTTGCGCTTATCATACGTCATCGGACGATTTCCCCCTTGTTATAAAAATTGTTTTGATTATGATAAAATTCTTGTTAGGGAAAATGCCGTCTCTATTGATAGCCGTAGTTGTCAACTGAATACTCATGATATTGCCTCATCTCCACCTCGTGCCTTTTGTGTCGTACGTACGGGCAGACGGCAAGTAAATGTCCCCGTTCCCCGCACTTATAACACGCACGGTATTCCTCATAGTTTTCCTTGATCGGCGACTTGGAAAAGCTAGCAATGGGATATCGATCGACCATGCATTGTTTCCTTAAACTCTCAGGAGCTGGGTCCTTTGAGTAAGTCGGTTCAATAAAACTGTTTTCTTTATGAACAGGCAAAACAAATTGTGTGACATTGACCTTAGCTTCTTTATCCGAATAAATTTTGTCTAAAATCTCTTGAGGAATGTCATTGGTCCTTTCAAATTTTGGAAACCAAATCGTACTTTCCTGCCAGATCTTTTCGATTTTTGAAGAATTGACAAACTTAATCGGAAACTCATCATTGGATAAAATCTTATCGGAGCCTTGCATCCGATAAAAGATTTTGACAGGTTTGTCACACGATTCGTTGCTCACATCATTGGTTTTCTCAGATTTAAACTCATTTTTCTTTTCTACCGGTTTAACCACATTTTTCTCAGTTTTGGTTTCAACTTTCTTTTCAACCGGTTTTCTCACATTACTCTCAACCTTCTTTACCTCTTTCTTTTCAAAACTCTTACCAACAAACTTTTCATTTTTCTTAACCTCATTTTTATGATGAGCATTTGCCATTGGATGAATGATCTGAGACGGTGAGACTGGCTCAGTAGTGATTATATGATTTTCATCAGGGATATCACTATCACTTTCAACTGTCTCAGATGACTCATCTTCTTCATCTGAATCATCAGTAGCGACCACACCCTCACTATTTCCCAGTACTGGTCTCACATCAGAATATGGATCCCCGACACTGGAAGTGTTAGGCTCATTTTCTGATGTGGAATCAGGGTTGATTAAAGTCTTCGGTGGTATTGCATGTAAAGTGTGATTCTCAAACAATACCGGAGATGGAACTGACTTATAGTTTGCACTATTCGTCTGGGAGGGTTCTTCAATGATATGGTCGACTACATATGCTATGTGCTTGTAACTCTCTAATTTCTTGTTAACTTTTTCCGCAAAGCACTTGATGGTTGCCATTTCCAATTTAGTGTTTTCCATTTCATTGATATAATTATTAATGGCAAGTTGTTTAATAGATAATGTCTTTTTCAGTTCAGACACATCCTTTTTATAACCATCAAGAACTTTGTTGAAATCTTTTAAGTCCTTTTGATAAATCTGACAGTTGATTTTTGCACTCTCAAGTTGGACCTTGAGAAGCTTGTTTTCATCAGTCAGTTTTTCATAATCAGCACATTTATCACATTTAACACACGCTTGAGATTGAGTTTCAGAACTTACCGGCTTAGGAGGTTCTGTCATGGCCATCAAAGCGAAGTGAGCTTCCTTCCCTGCGAAGAATTTGGAGTAGTCAATCTTGGTGCATGCATCATCCACCATACATGACTTGCGGGTCATCAGGAAGTCAGCTTCAGCTAGCAGTTGGTCAATATCATCATCTAGTGAATTCACACTAGTCTCTGAATCAGATTCGCTCTCCATATCCAAGTAAGCTGAATCGTATTGATCTCCAACATCAGTGACAGAATCAAGAATCATCCCCGATCTATTGTCTTCACTTTCAGCAATCAGATCTTCATTCACTTCCTCAATCTTCAACTCCGACACTTTTTCAATCACAACCTCTTCTTCAATTTCCTCATTCTCATCCAAACTCATCTGCTGTGCCACACAAGCAACATTCCCAGCAGTGATCTCCTCCACCCCCAATTGCATACCAGTCCAGTCAAAACCTTCATCCTTTTGGATCACAAGTGCTTGGTTTTGAGTATCAGTTTGGTTTTGATTTTGTGTGTTAGGTGTAGAGATAGGAACTATAGTTCGGTTTGGGTTTTGTTGAGGTTGGTTTGAGTTGTGGATTGTCTGGTGTTGGTGTTTTGTTGACGGTTCTGATAAGTGTTTTGTGGTTGAAAGCTTGAGATGTTTCGACTGTTGTATGACACTTGATTTTGATTTTGGTTTTGTCTATTTTGGTATGTTGAATTGAAAGGGTTTCGGTTACCTTGTTGTGCTGGCTATGTGCACTCTCTTTTAAAATGTCCCTTCTCACCACAGTTAAAGCAGGTAACCTTTGCTTTGTTGAATCCGTATGTGGTGTTGGGAGAGGTTGAGAGATCAGTCCTGCCAGTCTTCTGAATAAAGTCAGTGGCTCTCCTCATAATGCTTGCAAAAGCCCACTGAATGTCCATCAACTCCATTTCCTCTTTGTCGATTTGAGCATAGTCCTCATTGGTGAGATTATTGTTACCAATTTGACTTGCTACCAAACCGTTGTAAGAAGCAACCATAGCAGATACAAGAGCAACATGCTGTTGAGCAATTTCAACAGTCACATTGTTAAGGTTTGAGGTCTCTAACACAATCGGGTTTTGACTTGATTGTGCTTGAGTAATCTGCATCTGATTCACTTGAGGAGGATATTGTTGTTGTTGTTGAGGTTGACTTGATGTGTAGCATGCAGCTTGTTGTAATGGTGAAAATGGTGGAATAAAGTTTTGTGTTTGATAAGGTTGTTGTGTGTATGATGGTGTGTAGGATGAAGTTTGAGAAAGGTAGTTAATGGGTGCTTTTGTTGGTTCAACAACGTTAGACACACATGCTATGTGAGGTGCAACATTAGAGGTGGTGCTTGAAGCAGAAAGAGAGTTAGATGTACCACTCACATATAAATCAGGATTCTGTGGAATCTGAGCTCTCTTAGCTTTTCTCTTTTCCTCCATCTCTTTGTTTTCCAGCTTTTGGATGAATTCGTTAATAGTCCAATACTGGTAAGCATCCTTCTCCTTTAACACTTCGATGTGTTGGTTCCAGTAGGGTGGTAAAGCATCATCAAATTTATCAACTAACTCCGACATTGGAATGCTGATCTCATAGCTCGACAATTCAGTGAGCAAGTGACAGTACCGTGGAACCAACTCTTTTAGGGTCTCATTACCCATATAACTGAAGTTTTCAAACTCCTTCCGAAGCTCTTCCATCCTAAGCTTCCTTGTCTTTTCATTTCCATCATGTCGATTTCTCAGCATATCCCATAGTTGTTTGGATGTAGTGCACGATCCAAACTGATGTAATAGATCAGTGTTGATCGCTTGGGATAGCTGAGAGAATGCCTTCTTCTCTATCGCAAACCTTTTCTTCTTGTCATCCGCCAAATTCTCCAAAGGGATTGGTTCTCCAGTATTCTCCAGAATAGGAGCAACGTAATCCTTCACAATCATTTGCCATGCCTCGGCTCCTTCAAGTCCTTGTCCCTCAACATGGATCTTAAACTTCGTCTTCCAAGTATTGTACTCCTTCATGTCCATTAGCTTCGGTGGACGATTGCCGCTTACAGAAGACAGATCATGAATAAGGGTGGATATAGCGTTGGTCGTCTGTGAATGGACTGATGCTGCTGCTGCTGCGACTCCCCAATAGTTGTCAATCGGTTGTGGTAATGGTTGAACAACTTGTTGTGGTGCCGAACTAGTCATTGCCATATAATTGATCGGCTGTGATGGTTGACTAGTCTTCTGAGCTGCAATGGACCACGGATCTTATGTTGTCTGCTGTTGTGGTGCTTGAGTAGGTCTAAGCGTTGTTGGAAAGTTCCACATCTTGTCCTGTAAACGATTAAACACGAAAAGATTAAAAATGTTTCAAAACAGAATGCTCCTTCGTATATACGGACGTGCGAATGAGAAATAAAATTCTCTTTCGCCCGTTTATGATTGATACGAATGTGAACTAAACAACAAAAACTCCTTCGACCACTTAAGACTCTCTTTCGACCGTTTTACAGCTCCTTCGACCGTTCGATCAGGCGAAGGTGAAACAAAGGGGCGAATGTGAAAAATAAGCAATCAAAGTCTTCCTTCGACCACTAAAACACCTCCTTCGTACACAAAATCACTCTTTCGACCCAAATGAATTCCACTTTCGACCAAACTCTCTCGTTCGACCCCTGTGATTTCAAAAACGGTTGTTCTTTAAAAATCAGTTAATTTTGATCATGTTTTTCAAATGTTGATGGATTTTGATGATCTTAATCAGGTTTTGAATCGGATTTGATTTGGAACAACTTTAATAAAGAGAATTATCCGATTTAAACTCGAAATCAAGGTGTAATCGATCAAAATCTTATCACATCAGTTTGTTCATTGAAAACAGAAACTTTTTGACCAAAATTGGGTCCAAATCAACTGAGAGATTATTAATTTGTGGTTGTTTGATCCGAAATGGCTCTGATACCACTTTGTATGTGCGTGAAAGGATCGATAACAAACAAAGATTGATCAAACAAGTTAGTTTCAGGTGCGGAAACCCTAAAACTATCACAAAATAATAATCAAACAGATTCAAACACACAGATCATCATTTTCAAACGTTTTCATTAATAAAAACTTGTTTACACGTTGAATTATGGATACAATCAAGGTATGAACGAAAAACAAGTTTAACAAAAACTAGAGAGAGTTTCTGAAAGTGGAGGGAATAATAATCATCAAAAGTTACATTCAAAAATCAAACTTGTCTATTTATAGACTGCACATTCGCCCAAACTGTTCATGCGAATGTGCAGGTTCGCCCACATCAGCTGGTCGAACCAAGCTTTACAATAATCTAATCTTCATTCGTCCAAACCAATCTTCCTTCGCACCTTTCAGTCCTCCTTCGCACCTTCTAATCAGCTCCTTCGCACCTTCGATATCTACAAAACAAAATGTATTGTACAATCCAAAGCTTTAGTCGCACTTTTGCATCTACACTAACCCCTTGTCCGTCTCATAATCAAACCATTACCTTTTGGAGACACTACCTTGGCGTAACCTCAAGCTACCCTACCTACCTACCCAAGCCATCACACTCAAGGGCGCCAACAACAAGCGAAAGTGGGAGGACAACAGTGATGACTCATCGTGGCCACAACCTCAGCAACGGAAGTTTGAAACTTCCAATACCCATACTTCACCTATGCAAGCCAACCTGAAACGGAATTCTTATGCCGGAAGAAACCGAGGTGCAACATGTGTGGTTTTCACCATCATGGTCATTGCAACAAGATCAATTGTCAACGTTGTGACAAACTGGGCCACTTAACAAAAACTGTAGAGCCAAACTTCAACCCAAGCAACACCAACAATTTGAAACACGGAAGGAGTATTTCAGCAATGGTAAAGATGGACATTTCAGGAGGGACTGTCTGGGACCGAAACAGTACGATATTGGTATATTCCCTTGCACCCTATCATAATTTGGTAAATTGTTACCTCTGATACTTGACAATTTCTAGAGCCTACCCCAAAGCACCAGAAACCTTTCACATCAAGGAGATAGAAGCAGACCAAACGGGTGAATACCATGGATAGTTTTGACATGACCCTAGGTATGGATTGGTTACCCCAACACTTAGATGAAATAACTTGTTTTAGAAAATTGCCTGTATTACCCTGACTTGTGGAGAAGTCTTATCCATCCAAAGACGAGAAGTGTGTTATACCTTCGAAAACTACCTTTTCCATGAAAACTTATAAGTTCCTATGAAAAGACCATGCCGCCATTATTGCACCTATTACCTTAACCTCTATCAAATAGAAGAAGATTGAAGATATCCCTATTGTTCGTGACTGCATTAAGATATTTTCCTGATGACTTACCTAGCTTACCCCGCAACGACAAATGGAGCTGCGTATTGGCATTGCACTTGGTGCAGCCCTATTGCTAGAAATCCTTACCATTTTGCACCCCCAGAAATGAAGGAACTCTCTAACTACCTACAAAAACATTTAGAGAAAAGTTTTAGTCGACCTAGTTCATTCCCGTGGGGAAACTTGTCCTGTTCGTCGAGAAGAAAGACGTGACTCTTCGTATGTGCACCAATTTCTGCGAACCCAATAAAGTGATGATCAAGAATTGTTATCCACTTCCTTGAACAACCGATCTGTCTGATCATATTCAAAGGTCAAGTTTTGTTAGGATCTGAGTTTGTTTGTTTTGATAGTTTAACTAAATGATGGTAATAATGAAATGAAAATAGAATGAAAGTGCAGCGGAATAATAAACTGTAAATCAAAACAAGAAAGTAAATGTTTTTAGATCGAATGCTTTCATTAATTCAAAGATTTCAATCGTACAAGTTACTCCCCCTCAGCCTGATCACACAGTGTTTGTCAGAGAGAATGTTTTGTGTGTGATGCAATAGAACAGTACAAGCACTGTTCTATTTATAGACAGACTCAAACCACTGATGACCTAGGCTGACGTCACCTAAGATAGTGACCTCTATCAGAATAACAAACTTAAACATCTGCTATACAAACTACTGTTACATTGAAAGCACTGATATTAAACAGCTGTTGAAGATAAACTCTGATGGTCTTGTATCCACTGCTGGAGCCTAAGTGTTGTTGGTTCCAGCAGTGCTTTGGTCTTCAGTACTTGTATCAGCAGTTGCTCTTCATCAGACCTTTGGTCAGCAGTTGTTCTTCATCAGTTGTTTCCTCAGCAGTTCTTTATATCAGCAGTTGTTGAGCAGTTGTTTGGATAGAACAGTAGTTAGGGTCAGCAGTCTTTTGGGAGAAGCAAGTTGTAAAGACTGTTTATTCAAGGATCAAATAGATAACATGTTTTGGCTTTCTAATCATCTGTTCTTCTCCAGGTCAGCAGACCCAACAATCTCCCCCTAGAACAGATGATGCCAAAACTCAGCTTTATTTATTGATCTTTATTCCTCATCGGACTTTCTCTGATTTGACCTTTGAATTGTAGTTCAAAGTTCAGAGCAAATAAGTCTTCTTCATCTCTTTCTAGATCCAGATTTAGCAATGCTTGATGATCTTCTGCACATAGGCTGTAAGCATCATCCATGCTGATCTTCTGTACCCTTCCATCTGACCTGAGCAATGTCAATTCGTGGTTGTCTTTGTTGACCTTCCACTTTAGAATTTTTGAGTCAGTGGATTTGCTGAGATGAACCTTTATTCTTGATGAGTTGGGTGAAGGAGGTCTTCCAATGAGTTCTCTGAGTTTCTCTGTTGTAGGATCAGAGAAATAATGTATTTGATTGAAGAGCCCTTCCTTGATAAATGTATCAGCAAACTTTCTTTGATCTTCCTCTGACATCTCCTTCTGCTTTTTGAACTGTCTACTTGCAGCAGCTGTGAGATCAGAGGTTTCAAGTAAGTTGTCCAGATTAAAAGTCTGTTGGGGTCTCTTCATTATTGGCTCATCAGTGTAGATTGGTTTTCTTGGAAGGCTGGGATCCTTCTTTCTATTTTCTTCCAAACTTTTGTAGGTCTCCACCAACCTTAACTCTGACCATCTGGAAACAGACCTCATCTCCCCATAGTTGGCAGCTACAATCTCCTGCCTCATCCTTTTGAATTTCAAGGCTCTGACTGGGTCTCTGCCTTTGCCAAAATTAGGAGTGGAGACTTTAGCTTTGGGGTCTTTGGCCATTTCTTCAATTCTGTCAGTTCTTCTCACAAAGCATGAGTAGTCCAACCATTGAACTGCTTTTTGTTTGCTTTGTAAGGCTTGGTTGTCATTATCTGTTCAAGAAGGGATTCCCTTATCTCCTTTTCCAAATCTACACTGAGTGGCATGGAGGACATGGAATTGCTCAGGGTCTTAGCAAAGTCTTCCATCCTTCTGAGTTTGCTAAGCTCTGCTGAATGGATGCCCTGAGCAGTCCTGTCATCCTTCCCTTTGCATTTCTCCCTGATGATGGCATCCACCTGCTCACCCTTGTATTTCAGATAGGTATCAATATTGAGGGGAACAGGGAAGTTTGGGAGAGATGGGAAGGATCTTTCAGATGGTTGTTCAGTATTGTAGAAGGATTGTAATTCCCCCTTGAGTAGATCAAGTTCAAGGGGATACTGAACAACCAATGGTGTAATGGTTGGTGGTGGTCTATGGGTTTTGAATTTGGATGTATGTGGTGAGAATGATGTGAGTGGAATGGCTGTGATGGGAGGAGTGGATTGGGCAGTTGAAATGGTGGTTGGTGATGTGTGTATGTTTTCATCATGCACAACAAAGGTTGATTTTCTCTTCCTTGTGTACATGATTTTTGGTGAAGGTGATTTGGTAGCAGTGGTTGGATTAACATCTGTTGGCCTTTTAGAAGAACCAGCAGATGTTGGGGTTTTGGCTGGTGAGGTAGGTTTGGTGGTAGTTTGTTCAGGTGTGTGTGTTGGTTTGGGTATAGTGATTTCAATGTTTTGGGTAGTTTCAGTGTTTTGGGTGGCAGTGGTTTCAGTAGCAGTGGTTTTATCAACAGAGGTTTTCAACTTAGATGGTGGTTTTCTAACATGCTTGGCAGGTCTTTTCATCCTTTTAGAGGATCCCACATCTTCAGTTTCCCTTTGTTGTTTCTTTTTGAGTTCAACTAATGACTCTGCTTTTACTTCCAAAGTGTCAGCTCTTTTCTGTTTCTCTTGAGCAGCCTTTTCAGCTTCTAAGTTTGCAGAGTCATCTACTGCTTTATTCTTCTCAGTGGTTTGTTGTGGTGGTGCTGTTGGTGTTGCTTGTTGTTGTTGTTGTTGTGGAGCTTGTTGTTGTGAAGCTGATTTGGTAGACTCTGGTTTCTTGGCAGACTTGGCTTGACCTTTTTGAGAAGGAGGACAACCAAAAGGATCTAGTTTTGGTAGCCTATCTCTGCCACTCTCCCCCTTTTTGGCATCATCAGCCGTGAAAGCATCATCATTTTCATCCCTGAGGATGGTGGTAGGGGCAGAGCCAGTAGTCTTCAGCAGGTGATCCTTGATGGCTTTGATATCAGCATGGGTATCTTTGTACCTTGCATCTACCATATTCCTGATCTCAGCCATGTAGG
The DNA here is from genome assembly GCA_030844895.1 of Ambrosia x helenae. Lineage (NCBI taxonomy): Eukaryota > Viridiplantae > Streptophyta > Magnoliopsida > Asterales > Asteraceae > Ambrosia > Ambrosia x helenae. The sequence goes on along the minus strand of CM061227.1, from coordinate 61,691,935 downwards.
TTTCATGTGTCTGATCAGCCAATTTTCTGTGAGCTATGATGATGGGGGAAACTGATTTCCATAACTCATTGGCTATATCAGCTGTGGATGGTTGACTCTTGGAGAGATCTGCAATTGAGCTCAGTAGAAGCTTGACATCAGATTTGATGTCAGCAACAGAGGTTTCAATAACAGAAACTCTGTCCGTCAATTCTTGGTATTTTGACCCATCTCCTAAATTAATAGGATCATCTGAGTCCCTACCAGTGGTAGTTCTACCTGATTCAGGCCTAATAGGTGAATCAGATGCCCCTTTGTCTTGGTACTGGGGACTTCCAACTGTTTTTGGAGACACTATAGTGGCTTCAACAGTTGTTGCCTTCAAGGGAGTCTTAGCTATGTAATCACTGTCCTGATGTGAGACAGTGGTCTCTACATCAGTAGTGGCTGCTCCACTTGAAAACTCACCTAGAGTTTCATTGAACCCAGGTGGTGTAACCTCCTCTTCTGTTTGTGGGATAGCAGATTGAATATTCTCAGGGCCAGTCACTTGTTGGAGTATACTCTCAGTGACAGGTGGAAGAGAGGAACTGGGATCTTCCTGAGATTTGTCAATTGCTTCAAACAGAGGTTGCATTGTTTGTGGGACATGTGATGGTGAGAGTGGAGGAGTAAGAAGAGAATTAGCCCTGGGAGAGGGGCTTGTGAACATATGGTCAAGTGACTCAAATGCATCATGATGTGTGTCCCCTTGACTTACAACATGATCCTTTTGAGAGGATTCATGAGGAGTTTGGTCAGGTGGAGGTATGTCCAACTGTTGTGAGGAAGTAACAACAGTGGTTTCAGGTTGCTTTTGTTGTGCAACAGAGGTTTCTTCTGGTACCTCAACATCCAGAAGCCTCATTTGTGGTTGAGTGGTGGTTTTTGTGGATGGATGTTTCTTTTTGGAAGTGGCTGGTGTGGGTTTCACAGCACTGGATGTAGTGCCATGATCACCAGGAGCAGTGGGCTCAACAACAGAGGTTTTGACAACAATTGTTGCCTTTGTCCTCTTTGTTTGTGTTTTAGAAACTTTTGACACTTTAGACACTTTTTCTTGGGTGCTTCCACCCAGCATTCTTGTGAAAGTTTCATCAGTTAAGCTTTTCATTTGCATAGCAGCACCCTTTTTGAAAACTTTTTCTGGTAGGACTTTTTGTAAGATTACACTAAGAATTCTTGGGTAAATAAGAAAAGCATTGTTTGACCCAGACTTGACTGCTTTCACATTTGATACCAAGTCCATGAACAATCCCTGGGAAAGATTGAAGTCAGAGTTTGACAACATAGCATAACCCAGATATTGCATCCTCAATGGAATTTCATTAAAGGATGTGGACTTAGCAGAGACACAAAGAAGAAGAGTATGGAAGAAAAATTTCATGACTGGAGGGAAAAACTTTTTGAAAAGAGTTGATCCAGTCATCTGACCATCATACCCTCTTTCTTGGAACTCAGTGTGAAGCTCTGTTTTAGTAAAGGAATCCTTACCTGCCAGGTCATTCAGTGTGAAGGTTGTGGATATGATTTCAGGGGTAATGACGATACTGGTTTCTCCAATTTTGGAAATAATGGAGGTAGGCTTTTTGTCTTGTAGTAAAAACTCAGCATTCAACCAAAATTCTTCGAGTGTATCAAGATAAATGGGGGCGTTGGCGGTTAGGATGGGTAAGTATTTGGATTTAAGGAAAATGTCGATGGTGGAATGAAATGGAGTGTTGTCATCTGTTTTAATCAGATAGGGGAGACAATTGTGTGTAGCTTTGGCTTGAAGATCCATTGTAATGGATTTCAAAGGTGAAAATGATTGAAGATTGATGAAGGGTTTGAGAGTGAAGAAGGCGGTTTACAGTATTTTGAATACAATGAGACAGTGTAACATCTGTTGTGGTAAAACAGGGTTTTTATAGGCTCAATGAAACCGCTGATGTGGCCAAACCTCTGCTTATATGAGCAGACGTGGCAAACATCTGATGGATTTAACATCTGGTGGAGAACAACTGTTTTTGGAAACAACTGATACAAACAGCTGATGGATCCAACTGTTTTTTTTTATTATTGTATATATATATATATAGGCGGACCGTTGTTTTATCTGAACAGTTGTTCTGAAACAGATTTTTCAACTAACAATTGTTTTATCTGATCAGATGTTTTGAAACAGACTTTTCAACCAACAGTGGATATGAATGAAACAGTGGTTGTTTTATCTGATCAGATGTTATAAACAGATTTTGCAACCAAACAGCTATTAAAAAAAATTGAATTTCTGAACCATTTTATTATGAGTTTTTTTTTTTTAAAAAATTTATTTGTTTAATCCATGTTTAACATACCAATTCTGGAAATCAGATTTGTAAAGGTAGATGTGTCTAAAGCTTTTGTTAACACATCTGCCAACTGATCCTCTGTTGGAACATGGTGTAAAGAAATCAAACCTTTTTCATAGCTGTCTCTGACAAAATGATGTCTTATGTCAATGTGCTTGGTAGTGGAGTGAGAGACTGGATTCTTGATGATATTTTCAGCAGCTTGGCTGTCCAACATGAGTGGAGTCCTAAGTGCAGTTATCCCAAAATCCAGTAGTTGATTTTGAAGCCACATGAGTTGGGCTGTACAGCTTGCAGCAGCAATGTATTCAGCTTCAGCTGTTGAAGTTGAAACAGCTGCCTGCTTTTTGCTTTTCCATGAAACTAAGGCATTCCCTAGAAATTGGCACCCTCCTGAAGTGGATTTTCTTGTGGTGTGACAGCCAGCAAAGTCACTATCTGAAAAACCTGAAAGCTCAATGTTTTCATTAGCAGGATACCAGATACCAAGTGTGGGAGCACCTTTGAGGTATCTGAATATCCTTTTCACAGCAATAAGGTTTGACTTTCTGGGTGAAGCCTGGGATCTGGCACAGACACATGTAGCAAACATAATGTCTGGCCTAGATGCAGTTAGGTACAACAAAGACCCAATCATACATCTATAATGTGTTTGATCAACCAGTTCATCCTTGTCATCAATAGTGAGCAGCTTGACTGTACTCATAGGTGTGCTACATGGCTTACAATCATTCATCTCAAATCTGGTTAATAAGTTCTTTACATATTTGTTTTGGTGAATGAATGTGCCATTTTGCAGTTGTTTCACTTGAAGACCAAGGAAACACTGAAGCTCACCCATGGCACTCATCTCAAACTTTGTTGTCATGAGTTTTCTGAACTCTTCACACATTTGGTTACATGTGGATCCAAAAATGATGTCATCCACATATATTTGAACAATCATTAAGTGTTTCCTTTTCCATTTAAGAAATAAAGTTTTGTCAATTTTACCTCTTGTGAAGCCAATGGATAAGAGAAATGTGGAAAGAGTTTCATACCAGGCCCTTGGTGCTTGTTTGAGTCCATACAAAGCTTTGTTGAGCTTGTAGACATAGTCAGGATGGAATGTGTCTTCAAAACCAGGTGGCTGACATACATAGACCTCCTCCTGAATTTTGCCATAAAGAAAAGCACATTTGATGTCCATCTGATACACCTTTATATTGTGGTTGCAAAACCAAAGCCAAACTTCACATGACTTTTGGTTTGTTTGTTGAGTAGCATCTCAAACCCTCTACATGATTCCACCCATTTTTTACATTCTACTTGGGTGGACTCAAGCTCACTTTTACAACTTTGGTATTTTGTTATCATAGTTTGGAGCTGGTCTTTGGTTATAGTTGCTTCATGTTTTAAACTGCTAATTTCAGACTCTTTTGCAGTTAAACTTGTTTTCAAATCTTTTGTGAGTTTTTCAAATTTAACTTCATCATCCAAAATTTTCTTTCTAAGGTTTTCATTCACCTCTTTGATGTTAGCAAATGCTATTACACATTTGTCAGAACACAACTCTTTAAGAATTTGAGGAGATACCTTAGCAGCAGCCATCAAAGCACAATCACACTTGCACTCACAGTCATCAGATGCACCCCAGGGATCTGAGAGATTCACAACCTCTTCTTCAGGTTTTTCACCTGCAACAGCTTCACTAACAATATCATCAGTCACAACATCAGATTCAGCTACCACTTCTTCAGATTCAATCTCATCTACCATTGCCATGAAACAAAAATTTTCTGGTTCATTTTCAGCTTTGGCAACTAGTGCAAAATTCTCATCTGTTAGCTCATCAGGTAGACTGCTCCAATCAACAAAGCCTTGTGTAAAGAAGCTCTGTTGACTGGTCTCTGCAGGAGCAGAGGATGGAGCAACAGTCGTTTGCACAGGTGTTTGAGCAACAGGTGTTTGCACATAATGAATCTGAGGAACAGTGGTTTGGACATACTGGACATGAACAGTGTTTGAGGACTGTGCAAAATGGGCAGTGTTTTGCACATTTGGTCCAGGGGTATTATAGGAATTCTGATAAGTGTTGGTCTGTGGTCTTTGATTTGGATAGGTTATCATAGGTGTACCATGTTGACCGCTACATTCCCTAGCAAAATGACCAAACCTATGACATTTATAACACTTGATCTTTGATTTATCCAACCCAACCTTAGATCTGCCAGTCAACCCTGGAAACCTTCTCCCAGTTTTCTTGTAAAAATTATTAGTTCTTACACTGAGAAGGGCCAGTTGGTGCATAATGTCCATTTCTTCCAAATCATCAGGGTCAAAGTATTTCAGGTCATCATACTCAAAGGATATATTGTCAGATGCCTGTATATCACCACCACTTGCTGTGAAAGCATAGTTTGGTGAATAAGAATCAGAGTTAAAACCTGAGTTAAAACCTGAAGTTATGTCAATAAAATGATCATAACTCTGATCCTTTGTGTTTCCAGGCACCTCATCATGACCCAAAAGTGCTGTATTCCCAAACACATAGTCATCAGACACTTTTCCAGAGTCCTGGAGCTTCTTTTTCTGGTTAAGCTCTCTTTCATAGGTCAAGAGCTTACCATGAAGCTGGGTCAGTGATAGGTCTTTAAATCCTATTGAGTTTCTCATTACAATAGCAATAGTGTCCCATTTGTCTGGTAATGATCTTAAAAACCTATGGTTCAAAGTTGAATGAGGGTAAGTAAGACCAACCAATTTTAGTTCACTAATTAAGCAATTAAATCTCTCAAACTGTTGAGTTAATGACTCTCCTTTGACATGACTGAATGTTTCATATTGTTGGTTAAGTATTTCACGGTTGTTTTCAATAACCTCCTCAGTCCCACCAAACTGTTCTTTCAGTGCATCCCACAACTCCTTTGCACTGTTACAGTGTAACAACCCAACATATATATCATTGGGTAGAGCCATGGCCACAATACTGAAGGCCTTAGCATCTAACTCAATTTTCTGAAAATCCTGGTCGGAGTAGTTTTCAAGTTTCTTTGGCTCAAACACTTTGGGATCTTCAGTACTCGGCACAGTCGGAACATGTGGTCCGAAGATAACCGACTTCCAACACCCAGTGTTTTGTTGAGCTAGAACATGGCTCATCCGACGTTGCCAGATATTGTATTCAGATCTGACAAGCATCAGTGGCTTGTTGTTCGTGCCAGTGTTATGTGGATCGTGATTGATAGAAGCCATTCTCTGATTTTTAAAAAACAAAGTCTGTTTAACAACGGTTGAAGCGAAATTAAACTATTACTCTGTTTTCAATCTAACTGACAAACGATATCAATAATTGTGAGCTGATTATTAAATTGATTTGTTAGATCGAATTTAATTGACCAAGCTCTGATACCAATTGTTAGGATCTGAGTTTGTTTGTTTTGATAGTTTAACTAAATGATGGTAATAATGAAATGAAAATAGAATGAAAGTGCAGCGGAATAATAAACTGTAAATCAAAACAAGAGAGTAAATGTTTTTAGATCGAATGCTTTCATTAATTCAAAGATTTCAATCGTACAAGTTACTCCCCCTCAGCCTGATCACACAGTGTTTGTCAGAGAGAATGTTTTGTGTGTGATGCAATAGAACAGTACAAGCACTGTTCTATTTATAGACAGACTCAAACCACTGATGACCTAGGCTGACGTCACCTAAGACAGTGACCTCTAACAGAATAACAAACTTAAACATCTGCTATACAAACTACTGTTACATTGAAAGCACTGATATTAAACAGCTGTTGAAGATAAACTCTGATGGTCTTGTATCCACTGCTGGAGCCTAAGTGCTGTTGGTTCCAGCAGTGCTTTGGTCTTCAGTACTTGTATCAGCAGTTGCTCTTCATCAGACCTTTGGTCAGCAGTTGTTCTTCATCAGTTGTTTCCTCAGCAGTTCTTTATATCAGCAGTTGTTGAGCAGTTGTTTGGATAGAACAGTAGTTAGGGTCAGCAGTCTTTTGGGAGAAGCAAGTTGTAAAGACTGTTTATTCAAGGATCAAATAGATAGCATGTTTTGGCTTTCTAATCATCTGTTCTTCTCCAGGTCAGCAGACCCAACAAGTTTCTACTCTAAGATTTGTCTAAGGTCTGGTTATCACCAACTCAGACTCAACGTGGAGGACATTCCAAGAATCTGCATTTTAGTTGTTGAACCTAGAACCTTGCGCTGCACATATCCCGTCCCTATCTGAGGACTCGGATGATTTTATCATTTGATGCAATGCATCAATTCAAGGTCTCGATTGCGCCTCAGGCAACGCGAGAGATTTATCACTTACGCTTTCTGTTATCGAAAATCCATTAAGGGAACCACACCACTCATGACCTAGAATTGGGAGCGGTGGTTTGCTCTCAAGATGTGGAGACATTACTTGTACGGTACCAAATGCACTAGCTACACCAATTAAAAGGGTCTCCAGCATACCTTCGATCTAAAGGAGTCGGACATGCGAAAACATCGATGGGTCGAATTCCTTAACGTCTTTGAGCGCGCGATCAAGCATAATTCTGGTAAGGTAACTGACGTGACCAGTGCCTTAAATAGGAAGGAACCTTCTAAACCTCAAAGAATTCGATCCCTTCAACTCACCAAATCCTACTGGTCTGCTGGCCAGATTCGTGCCAATTAACAAGAAGCTATAATGGAAGAGAATGTTAAAGCTGAAGTCATGCATAGAGTTGATAATCGTTTGAATTTAAATCCGATGGTATTCATTACCTTATAGAACAATTTGGGTTCCACTTCCACACAAGTCTCGATAATCTGTTCACCCTGATTCTGACAAGATGTACCATGTTCTCAGGGTACCCTTCTAGTGGCTTGATAGGAAAGCTGAAGTAGATACCTATGTCAAGGAATGATGACCTGTGCGAAGATCAAAGTTGAACACCAGAAACCTTCCAGTATATTCCAGCATCCTGAGATCCCAATGTGGAAATGGGAACAAATTTCAATGGACATAAATTCAAGACATCTGATCACCTAACGATTGCGATACCATTTGGGTTATCGTAGACCACCCGACTAAATCTGCAATTGCTAGCCATCAAGAGGACTGGCTATCTGGAAAAGCTAACTCGCACCTACCTTAAGGTAGTTGTTCTCGGCACGGTGTGCCAACCCCTATCAATTCCAGCTACAATGCTCGCTTCTGTCAAACTTTACAGAAACCCTTGGGTACTCGGTTGGATATGAGTACTGCATACTACCTGCAAAATGATTGCCAGAGCAAACCGAACAATCCAAACTCTAAAAGACATGTTACGAGCCTGTGTAACTTGTTTTAACAACAATTGCAGCTACCAAGTTGGCGACAACATTCTCTTAGAAGTCTCACCTTAGAAGGGTGTCATTCATTTCAAAAAAACGTGGTTAAAGAAGTGTCTGTCCGATGAGACACTTGTCGATCCTCTAGAAAAGATACAACTCGATGAACAGATGTGTTTATAAAAAAAAAACCCTTGAAATCTCTGACTAGGGAGTCAAGAGAGTTAATTATAGCAAATCTTTCATTGTTAAAATTTGCTGGAACTCCAATCATGGATCGGAGTTCACATAAGAACGAGATGAACACATGAAACTAAAAAACTCTCACCCAGAGTGAGTGGCAATGCCAAACACTGTTAAAATAGATTCAATTTTGGGGCGAAATTCCTTTCATAAATGGGATGATGTGACAACCTAGAAATTTTCTTTCACTTTCTTAGTGACATTGAGCAATTTTCGGGACGAAAATTCCTTCAACAAGGGAATGACGTGACACCCGGAAAATTCAGATTAACTTTCTACAAACATTGACTATTTAACTTGGTTAACTTTTATATATTTATTTAATTCAGAGGAATTAAATTGGTCAAATATATGGGAAACGACACGAACAAACACGAGCAGATAATTTGGTGAATTATCGAGACATACATACGAATAACTGACCCCGAACGTTGGTGAAACAACAAAACAAATAATTTTATAATAACTCGGTTGATATTATTTGCAATTATGTGTATACGTGAAATTATTTGGAGTTAGTTCGAATTAATTGTTATTGGTGAATATGTGATTGGGTCCGTAACGGGCACTAGGCGAACTGAGCATTGTAGATAATTTATAAAATATTTGGGTTTTATATTTTAACTATTTATTGTTATGTCAATATAAATCGTTTCGGGAATTTATTTAGAACTAAGCGAAAAGAAATTGTTACGCGCTATTTGAGACTGGGTCCGTAACCAACTTTAGTAGGACTGGGTGTCGTAAACTAATTATAAAATATTTAGGTTAAATATTTTATAGATTATACATATATTAATTGAAAAAAAGGGAAACAAATGATGCATATGGTCGACCAAAGTCAAACCATCACAACAATTGTGAAATTGAAAAGTAGAAGTTGACAAAACCAATTAATGCTTCATATGTGTTTTTCTTGGTGGGATAAAATACATCTTTTTTTTTTGAACGACCAACTAAACAACTTCGGGTACTTTGTACGTGGCCCCCCAGTAGCAAAGACAGGGGCACAGCACAGCCCGGCCCACCCCGGACGCACGAAGCCCCTAGCTCGCCCGACAGTCCGCTTCCAGGGAAAACCCGACCCACATACCTGGCCGAAGGCACGACAGTAGTGAACCGATAAAACCTGGTGGGATCAGCAATCGAACCCTGACCACAAGTGGCCCTGAGTTTTCCCTCATTTTCTATATCCCCCAAATGCAACTAGTGGGAATCGAACCCAAGTCCCCCAAAGGAGAACTTGAGCCCGTCACCAGCTGAGCTGCATTGGAAGGATGGGATAAAATACATCCGATCATTAGAAACAATGATAATAATAATATGGACTTGGAAGGTGGGATGGACAGCTAACTTTGGGCTGCCTAGCAGTCAAGTAGACTCGGCCCATAAGGTCTCCCATGGCCCAAATCGCTGGAATAATTTATACAAACGAGTTAGGCAATTTTTATCATTCAAACTCAATCCTAATCAGCCCTCACTTCCTAATTACCGAAAATTAAACCCCTACCCTCTGCCCTAAGCAAGAATCATCAATTCTTGGAGCTTAAGTTGGTCTAGGATCGTTATTTTGAAGTGCTTGAGGTGTTTAAACATGATCTTTATGTTTTAATTTCCTTTAGTTATTATTAGTTCTTGTTTTTGTCCATGAAACCTCAAGTCCAGATCTGATCAAAATTATTTTTATCAACTAATAATGATTAAAATATGATTATTATATGTTTGTAATGGGTTTTGTAGAAAAATTAAATATATATAAAATCATTGGGTGCATGTTATAGCAAAACCCTTGATTTTGTGTAAACCCTAGATCTTAGAACCTTGATGTTGGAACTTGCATGATGTATCATAATGATGATGTTATGATTATTAAAGATGGATAACATGCATTAGATGGTGATTTAAATTATTGTTATGAACCTGCTTAAAAGGGAAACTTTATTGATTTTTATATTTTAAAATTAACATCTAAGCATATTATGGAATATGTAATGTTATGAGATGCTTAGTAATGATTATGTAAGAGTGTTAGAACACTCGTTTCGGTAAAATCATACTAGATTCATAACTTACTAAGTTTGGGAAGTTTACATGAGATACAAGTTGTAGGATGCATGGAATGTGTTGTATGACTTATTGTGATCCACGACTTGTTAGAAGTAAGTTGTACGCGCAAACTTGTACTTGCAAGCATATGTGATATGTGACACATTACTTGACAGCTAACATCATAGATGCTAGGAATTTCGTGAACTGTGTATGTGATGTAATTCTAGGTCTATGTGGATTAATCAAACATGAAACATTAACAGGTTACCAACGGGTCGGCGAGTCAAACTTAGTCAAACACTTTTGTAATACAAAAATAAGGCATTAATCGGATTCAACGGGTTAACCGGACAAACACAAACACTGGACGAACACTTATAGGTTGTTGTATGATAGGTTTCCGGTAGAGGGATATCTATTTTACAAAACCCTGGTTCTACTTTAGCACGCAAAGCTAATGTGAGTTTCACGGCCCCTTTTTACTGTTTTCCTGTTGGGGGAGAAACATGCTACAAAAACACACGAACATTGTAGATCACATGTACTATTATATCACTTGTCACTATAGCGTAACTTCCATTATTAAGTCCTTACATTATAAACCATAGTATGTGTAACATAGCGAGGAGATTTGAATAGATCTATTGGGTCTGACAAGCCCCACTTGTGTCATGGAGGTTGAGCAGGTGCATATTGTCCTAAACATTCGTCACCGTGTAATGGACGGTGGCGAGAGGCAAACAATTACCAACAGTCAGCAATGGTTTATGTACGCTTAGTAACTTGTTAATGTCTATGTAGCATTGGGATATAATTAGTAAACGGATGTGAGTCTATGTAGACAAACAGACAAACGGATTTTCTTGTATTAAAACCTGTGAACTCACCAACTTAATTGTTGACACATTTTAGCATGTTTTCTCAGGTATCTAAGATAGCAGCAGGTAGGATGCACTAGAGTCACACTTGCATGCAAACAACCACCATCAACTGGTTTTCAAACATTTCAATTGTTATATTGGTTTTGGTAAATTCGCGATTGTAATGCGAAATGTTTTATATTTTGCTTCCGCTAAACTTTTAAAACTCGAACTGTCTGGTTTATTCATGTATTATTTTGAAAGCATATAGAGGTTGTTTATTTGACCGTTGACTAGATCCTGGTATGTCACGTGCCTCGCGGTAAAACCCCGCAGTGGAAATTTGAGGGTGTGACAAATTAACATGTGTTAAGGTCGAATGAACATGTGTTTGGTTGTATGAACTTGTGAATAGGTCGAATGAAGCTTCTGAGGGTCGAACCAAACTTCTGGGGGTCGAACCAAGCTTCCTTTCTATACTGATTCGACCTTACAACTTCATATGTGCGATTCGTGATGCAAACTAAGTGTTTTATGCTTGAACCTTATGTGTAATATATGTGTACTTGATTAGTTTGAGAAATGGGTCACCAACGGGATGTCGGGTTAGTCTGGAGTGTCGGTTAAATAGTTAAACATGTTTTTAAACATACTTGGTCACGATCTGGACAATCGGGTACTAGATAACCCTATAGTTATTAGTCAAAACATTTATATGAACTTTTGTGATAGATTCCAGGTAATAGGAACTATCAAGAACTGTTGGTAACACTTTTATTTGGAAGAAGCAATCTAAGGTGAGTTTTACAGTCCCACTTTTACTCGCTTTACTTTTGGGGGAGAAAACATGCGCTGAACTTAAGTTTTGGAAATTGTGTCGTACTATGGATTACTTTTTGGTTACTATACGATCTTTGGAAGTCCCCGGGAAAACCATGAATGTGTGGAGTTGTACAATGGGGGAAATGTGGATAGATCTATTGGGCGTGACCTGCCCCACTCGTCGACTGGAGGTCGGACGGATGCATGTTGTCTCGACTTATGCTGAACTTGCTAAACATTATTCGGGCAGCTTAAACATATGCTAAACTTGCTGAACTTACTAAACGTGTCCAGTAATGGTTTTCCAATCGTATTAGTAGCAAAACTTACGCCTAGCTAGCATACTTTAGCTTACACTTGACATAGTATTGACAGGCTTGAACTTGGCACACTTTGGTAACATTTAGTAACACTTGGTAATGTTTTATGAAAACATGTGAAATCACCAGCATTATATGTTGACACCTTTTTGGCATGATTTTCTCAGGTCGTTAAGGTAGCATCACGTGGACTAGGCACACAGGTCTTGCATGGCGTCTAAGGCTTTTAGTTCATATTTTTTAATAAATCTTTTTGAGACTATGTTGCCTTTTGGGCATGTAACTTGATTATGCTTCCGCTATGGTTTTGAGATATTAAAGTTTTAAATTTTTGGTCCACGTATCTTTCATAGAGTTATTGTTTATTATGATCGTTGACTTGGATCCTGGTTTGTCACGCGCCTCGCAGTAAAACCCCGCATGTGGAATCCGAGGGTGTGACATTTTCTCATGTAGATGCTTGTTCATCTACAAAGGAAATATAGGATCAGTTGGAAAATCTATGTGAGGAAGAAAAAAAGATGAGAAGAAACAAAAGGACGACGTGTGTTTCAAGTTATCAATATTTCAAATCACTTCCAAGTGAAAGAGTATCTGAAACTTCTAACAGATTTTCCAAAATCTTATATGAGTTAAAGAAATATGGTGTAACAAAGCCAAATGTTGAAAAGAATGTTATGTTCTTAGGAGCTTTACCTGGAGAGTGGAAGACAATAACTATGACCTTAGCCTCAACCTTAGAGCTAGGTGATCTAAATCTCCATGATCTCTATAGCATTCTTATCCCAGGGAAGAAGAAATATTTGAAACTTCTGGTTATAAAGGTAACCAAATAGCATTATATTCCTCAACATCAAGTGAAACCGAACATTTGATCCCAGATCAAACTTTTTGGCTTTCACAGAAGCCATTGCACTCCTTACCAAAACATTTTTACATAGGATGTCAGGAAATCAAGCATTCAAAGGTAAGGCAGAGAGATCCAAGGATAGGAAAATGGAAAAGGCTGAAGTGACCTGCTTCAAGTGCAAGCAAAAGGGTCACTACTCAAATGAGTGTAAGAGAAAACAGCGGAGAGATGTTTCTTCCATGAAAGAAAGCTTGAAGAAGCTAAAAAGTAACAATTGGGACTTATTGGAGAAGATACATGAATATTAGATGATGAAGAAGAAATGGCCAACCTCTGTCTCAATGCAGCTGATGGTGAATCTGAGGATGAATCTCCAGACTCACATGTAATATCCCCTAGTCATAATTTTGAATTTGAAAACTTAAAGATTGAGCACAAACAATTCCAAAATAAACTTCAAAGAGAAACTGAAAAGTTTACAAACACATTTTCTGAGCTTACCAGAATTAAGATTCAAACGTCTGATGAAATCAAAGATCAGTTTTTATGAAATTGAAAGGCAACAATTGTACAAGAATTTACAAGATAACTTAATAAACGTTAAAAGTTTTCAACAAGTAAAATATTTCATTGACTACATTGAGGCTAAGCCCAGAAATTATCGACAAGGCCTAGGATATGTAAAATGGACAAGCTCAAACGCTAAAACTGTTTCCACAAAAGCAAAGGAAGATACATCTGGTATTAAAAAGAAAAATGAACCAGATAGATCACTAAAAACAAAAACAAGCCTTAATTTGCCTAAAATGGATCAAGATAAATTGTTGAAAACTTTTAAAATAATTGTTGCAACTGTTTCAAGAAATTTGGAAAACAATATCAGATAAAACATCTTAAAATAATTGTTGCATATGTGCTAAACTTCTAAAAGTAGTCCAAGCACACATCACCAAGAAAAACAAATAAGGACTCTCATATACCAGCAGCTAAAATCTGCTAGGATATAAAGAATAAAAAAATGTTTAGAAAATGTACTTTAAAGCAGTACCCAGCAAGAGATGGGTACTAAAAAATCTCTAACTCTCAACATTGCATGACCTTCATGTGCACCAGATTTGGTATAATGATTCTAGAAGCTCCAAGCATATGACATGAAATAGGATCTAATTAAGTAGGTATGTAGCCAGAGTCGGTCAATTGGTCAACTTTGGTAATAGAATAAAAGCTAGAACCTTAGGTTATGGAAATATCACCATAGGACCTTTAATCATAGAAAAAGTTTCATATGCTGAAGGATTAAAATATAATCTGTTAAGTTGTGGATAATTCTTTGATAAGGGCTTTAAGTTAATTTTCTGGCCTGATAAATGTTAAGTAATAGTGTAGGATCGGTTTTCACACAATCAATACGTAATCAACATGAATATTGAAACACTAGGTGTGGAAACCCTAATGCTCATGAAAAATGATAAAAATATGAATCAAAACACACGAGATTTCATTTTCAAAGTTTTCATTAATCATTAAGTTGATAATAACAATTAAAGACTCGATTATATGAAAACACAAACAACTAGGTGTAACTGGACAGAGTTTCAACACTCTAGATGATGCACACGCTCAGAAGATTGTAATCTATTTACTTCACATACGAAATCTTCTCAAAACTAACAATCCCATTACTAATACTTCCCTCCATTGTGATATATCATCTTTGTTACCGGTAAAGGCAAAAAGGAGCGTCATGTCCCCTGTTATGTGCCCGGAAGCTCCATTGCCAACAATCCAAAGACTACTAACATGGCCAGCTGGAACTCCCTACACAAGCAATTAAAAGATTAGTTATTTCGGGGGACCCAAGCCTTCATGGTCTTGGGTCTTGATTTTCAGCATTCAAAGAAACATTTTTCTTTTCATCAACTTTCTTTTTAGAAACCTTCACTGATTCTTGTGAAGTTTGGGTGGAACCACTTAAAGAACACTTTGGTAACCAAGTCTGCTTAGGTTGTTTTAAAATTCGAATTTGTTTTGAATTACCAACTTTAGCATTTTTAGTTTTCTTTTGTACAGCCTTTGGTTGAGCATTCTTAGTAACCTTGTCTGATTTAATAGACGAAGGTCCAGCCTCAGACTTAACAGATGGTTTAGGATAAACCTTCTGCTTGTCCTTCACTGTGTTCACAATTGGTTTCTTCTCTGGTCTATTTATGGCGATTCAGTTTCGATTGTCATAAAAAGTTGGTTGTTTTCCTCTAGATTGATAACACAGACTCTGAGGATAAACAACTCTCGAATCTCTTTGGTTTCTCCTAATCTCAACTTCATGCCTCTTATCTCTTACATATGGGAAGTGTACGAGTAAATGCACTCGCTCCCCACATTTAAAACAGGCATGGTATTCCTTAAACTTATTCTATTCATGACCTCTAGCAAAAGTGTTTATTGGATATTAATCCTCAATTCATTGCCTTCTTAAACTCTCAGGAGTGGGCTCCAATGAGTAAAATGGTTCATCACTTCCAACAGGTCTAATGAATTTAGTCACATGCACTTTGGGCATTTTGGAATCATCACCATACAGTTTTCTGGTTAATTCTGCTGGAAAGTCATTTGTTCTTTAAGATTTTGGAAAACCAAATTGTACTTTCTTGCCAAATTTTAGAAATCTTTAAATAATTAGCAAACTATATGGGATACTCCTCATCAGAAAATATTTGATCATATCCTTCCATTTGATATAATACTTTCACACCCTTTTCAGATTCTTTTTCATCAGATTTCTTTACTGATGTTTTTGGTTTTGTTTCAGCTTTAGGATGAACCTGAACTTTAGGAATAGGATCACACACAATGTGATTTTACAAAGAAATATCAACATTGGTTTCAGGTTCTTCCTCATCTTCTGAATCTGAATCATCAGTCACAGCTACCACATTCTCATTGTTAACCCCTAGTATTGGTCTCACATCTGAATTCGGATTACCCACACTTGAGGTGTTTGAATCGTTTTTAGATGTGAAACTTGATGTTTCCAAATTCCGTGTGCTAATCATATCAAGATTTTGATTCCCAAATAACATAGAAGCAGGAACAGACTTATAATTGATACTAGTTGGATCACCATTTTTGTCTGGTAGTTCCACAATGTGGTCAACCACATATTGTACATTCAAATAGTTTTCTAACTTTTTGTTCATTTTCTTATACATGCATCTAACACTTTCACTTTGTTCATCTACCGTCTCAATCTCACTTTCTTCAACTACCGGTTCAATCACCGACCCTTCTTCTTTATTTGCTTCATCATTCATAACCTTTTGAGCAAAACATGCAACATTTCCTCTAGAAATCTCTTCAACACCCAACCGCATGTCATTCCAATTAAATCCTTCATCTTGCTGGATAACCAACGCTTTGTTGTCATTGGTATTTGGTTTGTGGAAGTGGTTATAGGAACAATGTTTCTTTCATGGTTTGGTGTATTTTGGGTTTGGTTAGGTGATGATGTTTGTCTTTTATTTGTATTTTGTGAAAAAACATCGTCGGTTTTGGTTTTGATTTGAGTAGTTGTTTTGACGGTTTTGGTAATTGGTGTTTAAACAGGTTTAGGTTTCCTTGTTGTTTTGGTTTGGTGCATTCTTGGGCAAAGTGACCTTTTGTACCACAGTTAAAGCAAGTGACTTTCGCCTTGTTAAACCCATAGGTGGCATTTGGAGATGTAGCCAAATCAGTTTTACTGGTTCGTTCCATAAACTCATGAGCTCTCCTCGGCACACTAGCAAATGCCCACTAAATATCAATCAATTCCATCTCATCCTTGTCAATCTGTGCATAATCTTCATTAGTCAAATTGTTGTTGCCAATTTGACCAGCCACAAGTCCATTGTATGATGCAACTAGAGCTGACACAAAAGCAATATAATTTTGAGCTACCTCAATAGTCACATTGTCCAAGTTAGAAGTTATCAGCTAACCATGGTGTAGACTGCATTGGATCTTGAGATGGTGTATATGAAGAAGATGAAGAAACACCATAATAGCTAGCAAGTTTGGTTGACTCCACACTTGATACAAAAGCAGTTTGTGGTGCTGAACTCACACCAACATTTGGACTGGCGAAAGAGAAAGAAATAGCATAATGCAACTCCGGATTCTGTGGAATTTGAACTCTCGTCGCCTTTCTCTTTTCTTCAATCTCCTTATTCTCCAATCTCTGAATAAACTTGGTCAAAGTCCAAAAAGGAAATGAATCTTTCTCCTTTAAAACTTCAATGTGTTAGCTCCAATACACCAGCAACACTTCTACAAACTTTTCAACACATTCTGACATGGAATAAGATATTTTGATAGTTAGACAATTCAGATAACAAAGGTTAAAAACGAGTAGTTAACTCCTTAAGAGTTTCATTCCCAACAAAGCTAAAATTCTCAAATGCTTTCTTCAATTCATCTTTTCTGAGCTTCTTAGTCTTTTCATTTCCATCATTCCTGCTTTTAAGTGCTTCCCACAGTTGCTTTGATGTTGCACATGGTCCAAATTGATGCAACAAGTCAGTAGTCAAAGCTTGTGTTAACTGCGAGTATGCCTTCTTCTCAACTGCATATTTCTTCTTCTGATCTTCAGACATATCATCCAATGCAACCGGAGTGATTGAATTCTCCACCATTGCTTACACATATCCACGTTGTAACACCTGCCACGCTTCTCCACCATCTAACTATTCCAAATGAATCTTAAACCTTTGTGCCATGATGGATATTCAGACAAATCCATCAACTTTGAGGGTGTATTTCCATTCCCGGTGGATAAGTCATTCGTCAATGTTGAAATAGCAGTGGTTGTCTGATTCTGAACAGCCGCGGCTGCTGCAACACTCCAATAATCCGGCATAGATTGAGTTGGAGGTCACACAACGGGTTGAGTTTGTTGAGAAACCGCCCAATATTTGACCATCGGTTGTTGCGGTTGTTGTGAAACCTGCTTTCCTTTTTCTGTTGCAACTTGCCAAAGATTCATCGATAGTTGTTGTTGTATCGTGTTCGGTCGGTTCATCGGAAATCCCCAAATGTTGTCCATGGTATAAAAGTTCCAAGACTTAGAAAAAATTATCAAGTATTCTGTTCTGGATGTTGAAGGTACGAATCAAATTTTGTAAGATTGGTTCGATCTTAAAGTCAGCACAAACAAAAAATGTTGACTTTGATTCGACCTATCTGAAAGTACGAATGAGAAATGAAAGCATGAATGGAATTATGATAACACGAATGTGAATGAAAAGGTCCGAATGAAATTATCTAAACTTGGTTCGACCCAGGATCTAGCACGAATGGAAAGTAAAAAATCTCATTCTACCTAACTTAGAAACCCATTCGACCTGACTAGTTTTCATATTCATATTTTCGGCAAAAACACACAATTTTGATCTGATTTATGAAAATTTTATCAATTTGGATTGAAATTGTGTAGGTTAGGATTCAGATTGAAATCTGAAAAACTATTGTGAAAGAATTTTTGAAATTGAATTCAAAATCACCTTCAAATCATTCAAAAACCATGTTTTATCAAAGTTCTATGAAAATAGATGGAATTTTGATGATTTTGATATGAAATCTGAACTAATTTTATCAATTTGCACTCGTGTGATTGAGCACAGGCTCTGATACCACTTTGTAGGATCGGTTTTCACACAATCAATATGTAATCAACACGAACACTGAAACACTAGCTGCGAAAACCCTAATGCTCATGCAAAATGATAAAAATATGAATCAAAATACGCGAGATTTCATTTTCAAAGTTTTCATTAATCATTAAGTTGATAATAACAATTATAGACTCAATTATATGAAAACACACACAACTAGGAATAACTGGACAGAGTTTCAAGACACTAGAACACGCACACACTAAATAACATAACTGAATAACCATCACCAAGTTACACCTATATATAGACAAATTCGTTTCACCTATTGATGGTGCGAACCAGTTGGTTCGACCTCATCTTTTCGACCCTTCGAACCCCCGAACCAAACATACAAAATCAAACTTAAACTTTACAATTCGACTATTTTGAGTTTGACAATCCGAAGGCTACAGATACATATATAAAATATGTATCTACAAATAGGAATCTTAGATAAGATGGTATATTTGACAAGTGAAAGAATTAGAAAATCCATTTATTACTTTGATCTCAATGTCAAACTGAGAAAAGAACCATTGTGTTTATTTTCTCAAATATCAAGTGACCAATCAACAACCTTTGGAACTACTTCATATCGATCTTTGTGGACCAATCAGCAAGGAAAGCATGGCAGGTAAGAAATACATACTTGTCATTGTGGATGATTTTTCTAGGTACACATGGGTTGACCTTTTGAGAAACAAAACTGAAACTCCTGATAATCAATTTTATTAGAAAAATCCAAAATCACACTACTAGAAAAAAGACCTTTCTTGACACGCATTTTATGACACACACTTATTTATGACATTCAAAAGCACATGTCATAAAAAATGTTATGATTTGTAAAATCTGGTTAATTAATGACACGCATTTTTACGTGTCAAGAATTTAGTGTCAACACATTGTAAACATGAAAGTATAAAATATTGTGTGTCATTTTTGTGTCATAATAATATAGTCTGCTGAAAATTCAAATATTTTCATTCCCTCTCCCTCTCACCCAAATACACAATTCCCTCTCAAACCCTAACATTACAACACTATTTATCAAATCTATCCACTCAAGGCGGAAACCTAAACTCCAGCCAGTTTAACGGCAATTGACCGTCCACTCCACTCACTCCAGACTCCCCTACCTCTACAGGATTCCACACAGATCAACTCCCGTTCAATAGCCATGCGTCTGAATACTACTTCGATTATGACGATGATGAAGTCGCCGTTGATCTGGATATCATTCATGATGAGCCTGAAGATGTCGGTGATGAAGAAGGTGAAGGCGAAGATCTCTACGATGATAATTACATAAGTAAGTTGTTGTTGTTGTTGTTGTTTTTATTATTATTATTTGTGTATGTATGAAAAAACGCCTAAAATAAATGTGTATTTTGGGGTTTTAGTGATTATCGGAGGATAGATTATCACACCCTCAAATTCCACGTATGGGATTTTACCGTGAGGCGCGTGACACACCATGATCCAAGTTACCGGTCACAATAAACGACAACTATATGATATGAAAACAACGTAAATTGCCCATTAAGTTTCAAAATCAATCCATCGCTGCGGAAGCGTAAAACTTTATTACAACTCAAAAGCAAAAACATGAAAGTCTGATAATACTCAAAATGAAATGCAAATGGATCCTAGACGCCGTGAGACTCCGTGCGCCTATACAATGCTGCTACCTCAACGACCCGAGACAAACATGCAAAAAAACGTCAGCAATTAATGCCGGTGAGTTCACAGGTTTTAAAGTAAAACGACTCCAAAAGTTTCAAAGAATACCCTTGGCCAAACCAGGCTACATGTATACCAACGAGATGAATACTTGTCACTACTACTATTGGAAAACCAAAACTGGACACGAATACATGAATACAAGAATACATGAATACACCTGCCCGAATACACGAATACAAGAATACAAGAATACCGCAAGAGACAACATGCACCCGTCCGACCTCCAGTCGACGCGTGGGGCCGGTCACACCCAAATAGGTCTATCCATATTTCCCGTGTTGTGTAACCACCGCACATTCATGGATTTCCCCGGGACTTTAACAAATCGTATATCAACCCAAAAGAATACCCCAACACATAAAGAATTCAAGAATACCAGTACGTAATACTATATAGTAACCAACGACTACCTTGTAAGCTTTACCAATACGAGTACTTAGCGAACCATAGGTTTTATGAATACCAAAAAGTGATATGACACATGTTTTATGAATACGAATACATAAGATGACACACCTTTTATGAGTACGAAAACATAAGTTGACACACCATTTATGAGTATGAAAACGTAAGTTGACACACCTTCTATGATTACGAAAACGTAAGTTGACACACCTTCATGAATACGAAAACGTAAGTTGACACACCTTTTATGAATACAAAAACGTAAGTGGACACACCTTTTATGAATACAAAAATGTTGGGTCTGCTGACCTGGAGAATAACAGATGATTAGAAAGCCAAAATATGCTAACAGTTTGATCCTTTGAATAAACAGTCTTTACAACTTGCTTCTCCCAAAAGACTGCTGACCCTAACAACTGTTCTATCCAAACAACTGCTCAACAACTGCTGATACAAAGAACTGCTGAATAAACAACTGATGAAGAACAACTGCTGACCAAAGGTCTGATGAAGAACAACTGCTGATACAAGTACTGAAGACCAAAGCACTGCTGGAACCAACATCACTTAGGCTCCAACAGTGGATACAAGACCATCAGAGTTTTCCTACAATAGCTGTTTAATATCAGTGCTTTCAATGTAACAGTAGTTTGTAATAAGCAGATGTTTATGTTTGTTATTCTGTTAGAGGTCACTGTCTTAGGTGACGTCAGCCTAGGTCATCAGTGCTTTGAGTCTGTCTATAAATAGAACAGTGCTTGTACTGTTCTATTGCATCACACACACAAACATTCTCTCAGACAAACTCTGTGAGATCAGGCTGAGGGGGAGTAATTGTACGATTGTAAACTTTTAGATAAATGAAAGCGTTCGATCTGAAAACATTTACTCTCTTGTTTTGATTAACAGTTTATTATTCCGCTGCACTTTCATTCTATTTTCATTTCATCATTACCATATTTAGTTAAACAATCAAAACAATCAAACTCGGATCCTAACAATTGGTATCAGAGCTTGGTCAATTAAATTCGATCTAACAAATCAATTTAATAATCAGCTCACAAATATTGATATCGTTTGTCTGTTGGATTGAAAACAGAGTAATAGTTTAATTTCGTTTCAACCGTTTTTAAACAGACTTTGTTTTTTGAAAAATCAGAGAATGGCTTCAATCAATCACGATCCACATAACACTGGCATGAACAACAAGCCACCGATGCTTGTCAGATCTGAATACAATATCTGGCAACGTCGGATGAGCCATGTTCTAGCTCAACAAAACACTGGGTGTTGGAAGTCGGTTATCTTCGGACCACATGTTCCGACTGTGCCGAGTACTGAAGATCCCAAGGTGTTTGAGCCAAAGAAACTTGAAAACTACTCCGACCAGGATTTTCAGAAAATTGAGTTAGATGCTAAGGCCTTCAGTATTGTGGCCATGGCTCTACCCAATGATATAGATGCTGGGTTGTTACACTGTAACAGTGCAAAGGAGTTATGGGATGCACTAAAAGAACAGTTTGGTGGGACTGAGGAGGTTATTGAAAACAATCGTGAAATACTTAACCAACAATATGAAACATTCAGTCATGTCAAAGGAGAGTCATTAACTCAACAGTTTGAGAGGTTTAATTGCTTAATTAGTGAACTAAAACTGGTTGGTCTTACTTACCCTCATTCAACCTTGAACCATAGGTTTTTAAGATCATTACCAGACAAATGGGACACTATTGCTATTGTGATGAGAAACTCAATTGGATTTAAAGACCTATCACTGACCCAGCTTCATGGTAAGCTCTTGACCTATGAGAGAGAGCTTAACCAGAAAAAGAAGCTCCATGACTCTGGAAAAGTGTCTGATGACTATGTATTTGGGAATACAACACTTTTGGGTCATGATGAGGTGCCTGGAAACACTAAGGACCAGAGTTATGATCATTTCATTGACATAACTTCAGGATTTAACTCAGGTTTTAACTCTGATTCTTATTCACCAAACTATGCTTTCACAGCAAGTGGTGGTGATATCCAGGCATCTGACAATATATCCTTTGAGTATGATGACCTGAAATACTTTGACCCTGATGATTTGGAGGAAATGGACATTATGCACCAATTGGCCCTTCTCAGTGTAAGAACTAATAATTTTTACAAGAAAACTGGGAGAAGGTTTCCAGGGTTAACTGGCAGATCTAAGGTTGGGTTGGATAAATCAAAGATAAAGTGTTACAAATGTCATAGGTTTGGTCATTTTGCTAGGGAGTGTAGGGGTCAACATGGTACACCTATGATAACCTATCCAAATCAAAGACCACAGACCAACACTTATCAGAATTCCTATAATGCCCCTGGACCAAATGTGCAAAACACTGCTCATTTTGCACAGTCCTCAAACACTGTTCCTGTCCAGTATGTCCAAACCACTGTTCCTCAGATCCACTATGTGCAAACACCTGTTGCTCAAGCACCTGTGCAAACGACTGTTGCTTCATCCTCTGCTCCTGCAGAGACCAGTCAACAGAGCTTCTTTACACAAGGCTTTTTTGATTGGAGCAGGCTACCTGATGAGCTAACAAATGAGAATTTTGCACTAGTTGCCAAAGCTGAAAATGAACCAGAAATTTTTTGTTTCATGGCCATGGTGGATGAGATTGAATCTGAGGAGGCGGTAATTGAATCTGATGTTGTGACTGATGATGTTGTTAGTGAAGTTGTTACAGGTGAAAAACCTGAAGAAGAGGTTGTGAATCTCACAGACCCCTGGGGTGCATCTGATGACTGTGAGTGCAAGTGTGATTGTGCATTGATGGCTGCTGCTAAGGTATCTCCTCAAATTCTTAAAGAGTTGTGTTCTGACAAATGTGTAATAGCATTTGCTAACATCAAAGAGGTGAATGAAAACCTTAGAAAGAAAATTTTGGATGATGAAGTTAAATTTGAAAAACTTACAAAAGATTTAAAAACAAGTTTAACTGCAAAAGAATCTGAAATAAGCAGCTTAAAACATGAAGCAACTATAACCAAAGACCAGCTCCAAACTATGATAGCAAAATATAAAAGTTGTAAATGTGAGCTAGAGTCCACCCAAGTTGAATGTGAGAAATGGGTGGAATCATGTAGAGGTTTTGAAATGTTACTCAACAAACAAACTAAAAGTCATGTGAAGTTTGGCTTTGGTTTTGAAACCACTGCTCCAGCTTTTGAAAACACTGACAAAAAGAATCAAAAGTCTGTTGAGGTAATACCAACAAACCTGCAGGGTCAAGAGATTAAAATCACTGAACCAAATGGTAAGAAAATTGTTCTTGAAAAACCAGAAGGTTCCTCATCTTTTACTGAACTTGAAAAGTATGAATTTAAACCTACTTGGTCTGATGAGTGTGATACTCTTGAGAATTTCAAACCTGTTGATTTTAAAACACCTGAGGGAAAGACAGCTCCTCAGGCAAAGGTCATTCCCTTGGCCAAAGTCATTCCCCTGAAAAATCTTCCAGTAGATGCTCAAACATCTGCTGAAAAGAAGGCTGAAAAGGGGAAGAAGAAAGAAAAGACTGTCAACTTGTTCTGTGATTTCTGTGAAAAGAAGAATCATGTCACCAAAAACTGTTTTCTTCTAAAAGCATATGACATTAACAAAGGAACAACTGAATGTGATTCCAAAGCCACATGCTCAATATGTGGGAAAAAGAATCACAAGACCAAAGAGTGCTTGTATCTCAAAAATTTTGATGTTAAAATACAAGAATACAAAGCCAAAACTCTTGCAAACCCTGTGGTTAGTACTTCAAAAGGAAAGCCCAAACAGACCTTCACCCCTGTCCAAACATTTGTTACAAAAAGGCTTGAAACATCTGCTTCTAGAGATGTCCAAGTAACAGATGCTCCACCCACAAGCAAATACCCAAGAGGTTATGGTCAACCTCCATGTCACAGTCTGCCACATGTTTATGAGGAGCCTAAAAGACCCTCTAAACCAAGAGTGAACAGAAATCCATATGGGTATTATCATCTGTCAGGAAGTGATCAAACAACTGCTGCCCAAGTGTTGACATCCAAGCACTGGCAAATGGTCAGCAGCAGTTGTTGACCTTAATTCAAAAATTGGTCCAAACCACTGATCATCTTCCAAAGCTTGAGTCTGAAAGGTCTGAGGACCCATCCAAAGCCAACTTGGCTTTGGACACTCACCAAAACTAATCATTTACTAATGTGCAGGGAGCTTCTGCTTGTTTAGATAGTCTTTGGTATGTAGATAGTGGAGGCTCCAGGCACATGACAGGATGTAGAGCCCTTATTCTGGACTTCTTGGCTCATGGAGGGGGTGATATATCCTTTGGTAATGATTGTAAAGGTAAGGTGTTGGGTTCAGGGACTGTACAAGCTGGAAAACACAAGTTTGAAAATGTCAATCTTATTGATAATCTCAAGTTTAATCTTCTGAGTGTCTCACAAATGAGTGACAAAGGTTATGGCTCATTTTTCACAAAGAAAACTTGTAAGATTATTGGGCCAGAAGTGGTGAAAAAGATTGATACCATTATTGCTGAGAGTAAAGCACAACTTGTTGCTCATAGAAGTGGCAATGTGTATGTTGTTGATATGTTAAAGGACAATCCTATGGCAAATGTCTGTCTATTTTCTGCTGCCTCCACTAAGGAGACAGAATTGTGGCATAGGAGATTGGGTCACACCAACCTTAATACTATCAACACACTCTCAAAACAAAGCCTTGTCAGAGGTTTACCATCAAAAGAATTTAAATGTGATGAGCATTGTGTTTCTTGCTTAAAAGGGAAACAACATAAAAGCTCTTACAAATCCATTGATGAGTCCAAAACTAGTCAGTGTCTACAACTGTTGCACATGGACTTGTTTGGCCCTGTTAAAATCATGAGTCTAAGAAGAAAGAGATTTTGTCTTGTCATAGTTGATGATTTTTCTAGGTTTACATGGACTTACTTTTTACATTCTAAGGATGAGACTGCATGTATATTGAAGGACTTTGTCACCAAAGTTGAAAAGCAATATGACTTGCCAGTAAAAGTCTTCAGGAGTGACAATGGAACAGAGTTTAAAAATAAGGAGTTGGATGACTTCTGTGTGTCAAAAGGGATTGTGAGGCAGTTCAGCATCCCAAGAACACCAGAACAAAATGGGGTGGTTGAGAGGAAAAATAGAATTCTTATAGAAGCTGCAAGAACCATGCTAGCAGATTCTGGTTTGCCACTGTCCTTTTGGGCAGAGGCTCTAAACACTGCTTGCTATGTTCAAAACAGAGTTTTGATCAACCCCAGACATCAAAAAACTGCTTATGAAATTTTGTTCAAAATCAAACCATTAATTTCATTCTTCAAAATCTTTGGCTGCCCATGTTTCATTTTAAATCTCAAAGATTCCATTTCAAAATTTGCAGCCAAAGTAGACTGTGGTTATTTTCTGGGATATTCTTCTACTGCTAAGGCCTATAAAGTGTTTAACACAAGGACTAAGACAATAGAAGAAACTTTGAATGTAAAGTTCAATGAACTTTCATCTCTTAAAATCCCTGCAAACCCTGCAAACCCTGCTGAACTATTTGATTTAGATAAATTCAAATTTGAAGATATCGCTATTAAAGCTAATAATGCAGGTATTCCACAGTCTCTACAACAAGATTACAGAACAGATGTTGTGATCCCCAGTCACTACAAAATCTATTCTGCATCAGAGGAAGCAGCTGTTCAAGACAATTGTCAAAACTCTGCCACAGCTGTGTCAACCACTGTTGGCCAGTCTTATCCTCAAACCACTGCTTCACCCCTCACAACCACTGACCTATCATCTGTTGACAAAAGTCAATCATCTGTTGACAAATGTCAGTCAAGTTTCATATCACTTGGACCCATTCCTCCCTTACCATTCCAAACATCTGATGGCACTACAGAAGTACCAACAGATGTTACACCAACAGAGTCACCAAACCTCTGTCCATCACCTCAAAATGCCATTGTTCCATATCAGGGAGATCTTATTTACTAAAGAGCTCATGCAAGAGGAACTCCTTCAATTCAAAAGACAACAAGTATGGGAGCTTGTACCACTTCCTAAGGATGTTTGTCCTATAGGAACAAAGTGGGTCTTCAAAAACAAGACTGATGAAAGGGGTATTGTTGTCAAGAATAAAGCCAGGCTTGTGGTTCAAGGCTTCAGACAAGAAGAAGGAATAGATTATGATGAGACTTTTGCTCCTGTAGCAAGACTAGAAGCCATCAGACTCTTTTTAGCCTTTGCTGTCAACCACAACATAAAGGTGTATCAAATGGACATCAAATGTGCTTTCCTTTATGGCAAAATTCAGGAGGAGGTCTATGTATGTCAGCCACCTGGTTTTGAAGACACATTCCATCCTGACTATGTCTACAAGCTCAACAAAGCTTTGTATGGACTCAAACAAGCACCAAGGGCCTGGTATGAAACTCTTTTCACATTTCTCTTATCCATTGGCTTCACAAGAGGTAAAATAGACAAAACTTTATTTCTTAAATGGAAAGGGAAACACTTAATGATTGTTCAAATATATGTGGATGACATCATTTTTGGATCCACATGTAACCAAATGTGTGAATAGTTCAGAAAACTCATGACAGCAGAGTTTGAGATGAGTGCCATGGGTGAGCTTCAGTGTTTCCTTGGTCTTCAAGTGAAACAACTGCAAAATGGCACATTCATTCACCAAAACAAATATGTAAAGAATTTATTAACCAGATTTGAGATGAATGATTGTAAGCCATGTAGTACACCCATGAGTACAGTCAAGCTGCTCACTATTGATGACAAGGATGAACTGGTTGATCAAACACACTATAGATGCATGATTGGGTCTTTACTGTACTTAACTACATCTAGGCCAGACATTATGTTTGCTACCTGTGTCTGTGCCAGATCCCAGGCTTCACCCAGAAAGTCAAACCTTATTGCTGTGAAAAGGATATTCAGATACCTCAAAGGTGCTCCCACACTTGGTATCTGGTATCCTGCTAATGGAAACATTGAGCTTTCAGGTTATTCAGATAGTGACTTTGCTGGCTGTCACACCACAAGAAAATCCACATCAGGAGGGTGCCAATTTCTAGGGAATGCCTTAGTTTCATGGCAAAGCAAAAAGCAGGCAGCTGTTTCAACTTCAACAGCTGAAGCTGAATACATTGCTGCTGCAAGCTGTACAGCCCAACTCATGTGGCTTCAAAATCAACTACTGGATTTTGGGATAACTGCACTTCGGACTCCACTCATGTTGGATAGCCAAGCTGCTGAAAATATCATCAAGAATCCAGTCTCTCATTCCACTACCAAACACATTGACATAAGACATCATTTTATCAGAGACAGCTATGAAAAAGGTTTGATTTCCTTGCACCATGTTCCAACAGAGGATCAGTTGGCAGATGTGTTTCAGAACATCTGTTCAGATAAAACAACTGTCTCCTTATATATATATATATATATATATATATATATATATATATATATATATACTATATCTATTAAAAAAACAGTTGATTCTATCAGCTGTTTGTATCAGTTGTTTGCCAAAAACAGCTGTTCTCCACCAGATGTTTCATCCATCAGATGATTGCCACGTCTGCTCATATAAGCAGAGGTTTGGCCACATCAGCGGTTTCATTGAGCCAATAAAAACCCTGTTTTACCACAACAGATGTTACACTGTCTCATTGTATTCAAAATACTGAAAACCGCCTTCTTCATTCTCAAACCCTCCATCAATCTTCAATCATCTTCACCTTCGAAATCCATTATAATGGATCTTCAAGCTAAAGCCACCCACAATTGTCTTCCCTATCTGATTAAAACAGATGACAATGTGTCCTTCCATTCCACAATCGACATTTTCCTTAACTCCAAATACTTACACATCTTAACCGCTAACGCCCCCATTTATCTTGATTCACTCCAAGAATTTTGGTTGAATGCTGAGTTTCTACTCCAAGACAAAAAGCCTACTTCCATTATTTCCAAAATTGGAGAAACCAGTATTGTCATTACCCCTGAAACCATATCCACAACCTTCACACTAAATGACCTGGCAGGTAAGGATTCCTTTACTAAAACAGAGCTTCACACTGAGTTCCAAGAAAGAGGGTATGATGGTCAGATGACTGGATCAACTCTTTTCAAAAAGTTTTTCCCTCCAGTCATGAAATTTTTCTTCCATACTCTTCTTCTTTGTGTCTCTGCTAAGTCCACATCCTTTAATGAAATTCCATTAAGGATGCAATATCTGGGTTATGCAATGTTGTTAAACTCTGACTTCAATCTTTCCCAGGGATTGTTCATGGACTTGGTATCAAATGTGAAAGCAGTCAAGTCTGGGTCAAACAATGCTTTTCTTATTTACCCAAGAATTCTTAGTGTAATTTTACAAAAAGTCTTACCAGAAAAAGTTTTCAAAAAGGGTGATGCAATGCAAATGAAAAGCATAACTGATGAAACTTTCACAAGAATGCTGGGTGGCAACACCCAAGAAAAAGTGTCTAAAGTGTCAAAAGTTTCTAAAACACAAACAAAGAGGACAAAGACAACAACTGTTGTCAAAACCTCTGTTGTTGAGCCCACTGCTCCTGGTGATCATGGCACTACATCCAGTGCTGTGAAACCCACACCAGCCACTTCCAAAAAGAAACATCCATCCACAAAAACCACCACTCAACCACAAATGAGGCTTCTGGATGCTGAGGTACCAGAAGAAACCTCTGTTGCACAACAAAAGCAACCTGAAACCACTGTTGTTACTTCCTCACAACAGTTGGATATACCTCCACCTGACCAAACTCCTCATGAATCCTCTCAAAAGGATCATGTTGTAAGCCAAGGGGACACACATCATGATACATTTGAGTCACTTGACCAAATGTTCACAAGCCCCTCTCCCAGGGCTAATTCTCTTGTTACTCCTCCACCTTCACCATCACATCATGTCCCACAAACTATGCAACCTCTGTTTGAGGCAATTGAAAAATCTCAGGAAGATCCCAGTTCCTCTCTTCCACCTGTCACTGAGAGTATACTCCAACAACTGACTGGTCCTGAGAATATTCAATCTGCTATCCCACAAACAGAAGAGGAGGTTACACCACCTGAGTTCAATGCAACTCTAGGTGAGTTTTCAAGTGGAGCAGCCACTACTGATGTAGAGACCACTGTCTCACATCAGGACAGTGATTACATAGCTAAGACTCCCTTGAAGGCAACAACTGTTGAAGCCACTATAGTGTCTCCAAAAACAGTTGGAAGTCCCCAGTACCAAGAAAAAGGGGCATCTAATTCACCTATTAGGACTGAAACAGGTAGAACTACCACTGGTAGGGACTCAGATGATCCTACTAATTTAGGAGATGGGTCAAAATACCTAGAATTGACGGACAGAGTTTCTGTAAATGAAACCTCTGTAGCTGACATCAAATCTGATGTCAAGCTTATACTGAGCTCTATTGCAGACCATTCCAAGAGTCAACCATCAACAGCTGATATAGCCAGTATGTTATGGAAATCAGTTTCCCCCATCATCATAGCTCACGGAAAACTGGCTGATCAGACACATGAGACCTATATGGCTGAGATCGGGAATATGGTAGATGCAAGGTACAAAGATACCCATGCTGATATTAAAGCCATCAAGGACCACCTGCTGAAGAGTACTGGCTCTGCCCCTACCACCATCCTCAGGGATGAAAATGATGATGCTTTCACGGCTGATGATGCCAAAAAGGGGGAGAGTGGAAGAGATAGGCTACCAAAACTAGATCCTTTTGGTTGTCCTCCTTCTCAAAAAGGCCAAGCCAAGTCTGCCAACAAACCAGAGTCTACCAAATCAGCTCCACAACAACAACAGCAACAAACAACACCAACAGCACCACAACAAACCACTGAGAAGAATAAAGCAGTAGATGACTCTGCAAATATAGAAGCTGAAAAGGCTGCTCAAGAAAAAGAGAAAAGAGTTGACACCTTGGAAGTTAAAGCAGAATCATTAATTGAACTCAAGAAGAAACAACAGCTGGAAACTGAAGATGTGGGATCCTCTAAAAGGATGAAAAGACCTGCTAAGCATGTTAGAAAACCACCATCTAAGTTGAACACCTCTGTTGACAAAACCACTGCTACTGAAACCACTGCCACCCAAAACACTGAAACTACCCAAAACACTGCTTCCCAAACCACTGTACCCAAACCAACATACACACCTGAACAAACAACCACCAAACCTACATCACCAGCCAAAACCCCAACATCTGATGGTTCTACTAAAAGGCCAACAGATGTTAATCCAACCACTGCTACCAAATCACCATCACCCAAAATCATGTACACAAGGAAGAGAAAATCAACTTTTGTTGTACATGATGAAAACATACATACATCACCAAACACCATCTCAACTGCCCAATCCACTCCTCCTATCACAGCCATTCCAATCACATCATTCTCACCACACACATCCAAGTTCAGATCCCATAGACCACCACCAACCATTACACCATTGGTTGTTCAGTATCCCCTTGAACTTGATCTACTCAAGGGGGAATTATAATCCTTCTACAATACTGAACAGCCATCAGAAAGATCCTTCCCATCTCTCCCAAACTTCCCTGTTCCCCTCAACCTTGATAAATATCTGAAATACAAGGGTGAACAGGTGGATGCCATCATTAAGGAGAAATGCAAAGGGAAGGATGACAGGACTGCTCAGGGCATCCATTCAGCAGAGCTTAGCAAACTCAGAAGGATTGAGGATTTTGCTAAGACCCTGAGCAACTCCATGTCCTCCATGCCTCTCAGTGTAAATTTGGAAAAGGAGGTAAGGGAATATCTTCTTGAACAGATTATGGCAACCAAGCCTTACAAAGCAAACAAAAAGAAGTTCAATGGTTGGACTACACATGCTTTGAGAGAAGAACTACTCAGAATTGAAGAAATGGCCAAAGACCCCAAGGCTAAAGTCTCTACTCCTAACTTTGGCAAAGGCAGAGACCCAGTCAGAGCCTTGAAGTTTAAAAGGATGAGGCAAGAGATTGTAGCTGCCAACTATGGGGAGATGAGGTCAGTTTCCAGATGGTCTGAGTTAAGGTTGGTTGAGACTTACAAAAGTCTGGAAGAAAATAGGAAGAAGGATCCCAGCCTACCAAGAAAACCAGTTTACACTGATGAGCCAATGATGAAGAGACCCCAACAGACCTTTAATTTGGACACCTTACTTGACACCTCTGACTTAACAACTGCTGCAAGAAGACACTTCAAGAAGCAGAAGGAAATGTCAGAGGATGATCAAAGAAAGTTTGCTGATACATTCATCAAGGAAGGGCTCTTCAATCAAGTCCATTTCTTCTCTGATCCTACAACAGAGAAGCTTAGAGAACTCATTGGAAGACCACCTTCACCCAACTCATCAAGAATAAAACTACAGCTCAGCAAATCCACTGACTCAAAAATTCTAAAATGGAAAGTCAACAAAGACAACCATGAATTGACATTGCTCAGGTCAGATGGAAGGGTTCAGAAGATCAACATGGATGATGCTTACAGCCTATGTGCAGAAGATCACCAGACATTGCTAAATCTGGACCTAGAAAGAGATGAATAAGACTTGTTTGCTCTGAACTTTGAATTACAATTCAAAGGTCAAATCAGAGAAAGTCTGATGAGGAATAAAGATCAATAAATAAAGCTAAGTTTTGGCATCATCTGTTCTAGGGGGAGATTGTTGGGTCTGCTGACCTGGAGAAGAACAGATGATTAGAAAGCCAAAATATGCTAACAGTTTGATCCTTTGAATAAACAGTCTTTACAACTTGCTTCTCCCAAAAGACTGCTGACCCTAACAACTGTTCTATCCAAACAACTGCTCAACAACTGCTGATACAAAGAACTGCTGAATAAACAACTGATGAAGAACAACTGCTGACCAAACGTCTGATGAAGAACAACTGCTGATACAAGTACTGAAGACCAAAGCACTGCTGGAACCAACAGCACTTAGGCTCCAACAGTGGATACAAGACCATCAGAGTTTTCCTACAATAGCTGTTTAATATCAGTGTTTTTAATGTAACGGTAGTTTGTAATAGGCAGATGTTTAGGTTTTTTATTCTGTTAGAGGTCACTGTCTTAGGTGACGTCAGCCTAGGTCATCAGTGCTTTGAGTCTGTCTATAAATAGAACAGTGCTTGTACTGTTCTATTGCATCACACACACAAACATTCTCTCAGACAAACTCTGTGTGATCAGGCTGAGGGGGAGTAATTGTACGATTGTAAACTTTTAGATAAATTAAAGCTTTCGATCTGAAAACATTTACTCTCTTGTTTTGATTAACAGTTTGTTATTCCGTTGCACTTTCATTCTATTTTCATTTCATTATTACCATATTTAGTTAAACAATCAAAACAATCAAACTCAGATCCTAACAAAAAACGTAACTTGAGACACGTTTAATGAATACAAGTACCTAGCATGTTTTCTCCCCCGAAAGCAAAACCAGTAAAAAGTGGGGCCGTGAACTCACCTTAGCTTGTGTTCCTCTAGAAAACTCACAGATAATGCAAATGACGGTCCCTAGTGTCGGCAACCTATCATTGAATGCATATGAGTACCCGAACTATTGACCCGCAGGTCAACTAGTCCCTAAATGTCCAGACCATAACCATTATACGTTTGAAAACATGTTTGACTGATAACCTATCCACACAAGACAAGACCCGACATCCTATTGGTGACCCGACATCTCACGTGTTAGCCAAATACAAGATATCATGTAATCATATGCGATTAAATACTTAATATGCGTAAAAGTTCACCAAGTCTAGCATGCAGCTCAAATAACACATGAACGCGTCCGAACACATGTTACCAGGTTATTAGATATGTCACGGGGTTCCTAACATGTTCCTAGGTGTCAAACCGTGTTCCGGGATGTTAAAATGCACATATAACAGCAGTACACGCGATTAGGAATCAAACATGAAATTAGGAAAGTCAACTGGTGATTAGGATGGTCAAACTAGTGATTGGAATTGTAATCACACGTGTTACATGCAATTAGGCTATCATACATGCATTTAGGAAAGTCAACTAGTTATTAGGATGGTCAACTAGTGATTGGGATTGTAATCACATGTGTTACACTTGATTGGGGTCCTAATCGCCCCTACTTACATGCGATTAGGAACAATTGCTAGTTCAACAGGCGATTGGGACTCCCCAATCGCCCCCTGCAGCGCTGTCCCGCTTTTTCGCGCGTTTAACCCTCTGAATCGGATCCAAAACATGTGGAAACACCCAATATCAAACCCAAAACATTTATCAACCTATTTCAAGCATGAACCCCTAATTTATCATCATCCTAATAGCCTTGAATGCACACGTTTCCTAAAATAGCATGTTTAGCATGTAAACAGCACATCAACTTGCAAAACTTACCCTAAATAGCAAATATCCAGCTTCCATCACATAACGACATTGTCCGACATTACCCTACTATTCTAGCATCATCCTACAGTAAACCCTATCCTTAAACAATCAACAAAATACATCATATCATCATCAATCCTTCATAGTCATTCAAACGGGTCAAAACGCCTATTATCAACAATACACAACTATGAACCTCCAAACTCCTAGGTTAGCATCATAATAACTCATTTAAGTCAGAAACATATCAACTACACAAGAACAATCATGTTTTATCAATAAAAATCAAATCTTTGCATGAATACATCACATATAACAAGCATAAAGGTTTGGGTTTGTTTAGAAACCATTTTTAATAAGTTTTCAAAGACACAAATGTTTAGAAATCAGGTCTGGACCTTTAGGGGGTAGAACAATAACATTACAAAGGTTTGGGATGAAGAACACACCTTGAATTTGCTAGATTATGAGGTGTAAGGCTTGGAAAGGTGATTTCTTGAGCAAAAACGTGTTCCAGAGGTTGGATAGGGTGTGGGATGGCTTTGGGGTGTGTTAGGGTTTCACAAATGATGTTTTGCAACATAAGGGTGGTATTTATAGGCGTTTCTAGTCGTCAGATGCAATGCAAGCGATTAGGGTGCAGCAACAGGCGATTAGGGTTGTAATCGGCTAATCTGACATGCAATTGGGGCTCTAATCGCCCCTAAAATCTCCTAATCGCCCCCAACAACAGGCGATTAGGCCAATCACCCCCTATTTACATGCAATTAGGCCAATCACCCCCTATTTACATGTAATTAGGCCAATCACCCCCTATTTACATGCAATTAGGCCAATCACCCCCTATTTACATGCAATTACACGTAATCACCTATAATGTCATGCAATTACACGTAATCACCTATAATGTCATGCAATTACACGTAATCACCTATAATGTCACGTGATTACACGTAATCACCCTCAGCTTGTATATTCGGGTTTTTGGCGCGTTAAACACTATTTTAACACATATAAACACGTATTCACATACCGACAAGTCATATAATGATTGTAAGCACATAATGCATGATAACTAACACGCTCCTATCCGTTCACAAATTCCCGGGACTCGAGATTTGCGTGTGTGCGTTAAACCCGGCGATTCTACAAATCACCAATCCGTGTTCACATGGTAATGGACCGACTCCCAATGATCCCGTGGATCACTGTAACGACTCCCGATGATTCCCGGAATCATCATAACGACTCAACTGACTTAGTTAAGTATGTTTGAAAACGTTTTTCGCTAAGGTAGACTTATGTGTTTTATAAAATGTTAACCTAGACATGTCGGGTGTCACATCATCCCCCTGTTGAAAGAACTTTCGTCCCGAAAATTTCCCGAAGTCAAGGAGAACGAAACGATAAAAGAAAAATTTTTTCGGTCGTCACATCATCCCCCTATTGAAAAGAATCTCGCCCCGAGATTCACTCAACTTCAACAGTAATAAGTGTCGACCTATCCCAAGTAACGTTTCTCAGAATGCAAGCAAAAGGAAAAGCACGAACGAATAAAGATAACAACAGAAACTCCAGGCCGGGGAACCGCCCTCCCCAAGTTGAATGCAAAACAATGAATCCTCCTGATCGAAGGCCTACTAGAGACTACTATGATCGGTATAAATGACACTCTCGTACCATCCAAGTAGCATCTCCAAAGGACCCACATCAAACCCATGAAAGCAAGATGATAACCAAGTACAGGATCGAAAACACGTGATGAATGCGAAATGCCCAATGATGCGAATAAGGATAAAACCAAAGTACAATGAATACTAAGAAAAGAAACTCACCAGTAATAGTATCAGGATCCTCCATGTTCTCCCTCGCACCGATGATGTAAGCACGTGCATTCCGACCTCCGCCTTCATTGTTTCCAGCACCTCCATTTGCCCCAGCCCCATCCTGAATCAGTCTTTGTACGAGATCAGCGATTGGGTGGAGGATGAATGGAGTGTCAACCCAAAGTGTGAAGTCCCCTTAATATACTGAATAATACGCTTTAAAGCGTTCCAATGTTCAAGACGAGGGGAGTGCATGTGCATGCATACCTGCTGGAAACCTTGCCTCCTCTCTATTCATTATCAAGAATATATAATACATTGTGTCCCTATAATTATGGAAGGTGGTGACGTGGGTAGCCTGAAGCAAAAAGATTAATAACTATCATAAATCTATGCTTCAAGGGTTGAAACCTACGAAGGTTCCAAGGACGGAAAAGCACAGATCAAAAGATGACCTGTCTTGTCATCTTTTCCTCGGTCAGCCCAAGCAGTTGTCGTGTAGACACTGCACTACTCGGACCGCAGGTCCAAAGCCACCATCAGCTTAAAGTGGCTTGTCCTCTTGTTGCACCATGTTTCAAGATAATATCCTTACATAAATAAGAAGATGCTTTCTCTATATAATTAGGATCAATCCCACAGATCTGATCCATCCCTGATTATTTTTTCTTACACTCAATCTTCTATTCTTTTGGTCCACACACGTGAGGAGAATATCTCCATCACACGAACACATCACCTGAGTTTGGAATACCAATTCTGGTCTTGAGTTACTCTCAAACCTGAATTCTAATACTCAAAAACAATATTATCTTGAACCTCCTTCTACGTTTTGCAACGTAGGAGGACACCACGACCTGCGTTAGGCAGATTTAAACCCTTGAACCATTTAACCCCTCCTATGACTCAGAACTAACGTTAGGCTATTATTTGTTGTAGCAACAAGTTGGCGCCCACCGTGGGGATGCGCCATTGTCTCTTTGAAAAATCAATCATGTAGCTCTAACTTTCTAGCATGTCTGACCCTGAGTCTCAAGAAGAGGTGAATCAGATCTCATCGGGCACAGATCAAGCCTTTCCCAATAGATCTGTGTCATATTCCACTCCAGGAAGTACCCCTGCTGGTACTCAAACTCCACCAACTAATCCTGAGTTTACAATCTTCCAGACACCACCCACCCCCCCCCCCCCCACTCGTTCAGGGGTGATGTCTCCTCTCCCCCAATGATGTACAAGTTCACCAGCGTATAGATCTAACTCCGGAGGGAGTTGCAAGCAACTTCTTGCACCTCAGATCCCTCTTAGACCGGCACATTATGAAGACAAGGGAGAAAGGATTTTGCATCAGACAATATTACAACGAAGAGGAAGTGTCACTCTCCCCTGGATCACCTCGTCCTCTTACTGGTCCGCCTGGTCACCAACCTGCTTCTTGGAACTATGAAGCAGGTCCAAGCAACAGGCTTCCTACTTCCTATCAGGCAACAAGCCCATTCCTACTGCATTTCCCCTATTCACTACCCAAGCCACCACCACCGGTGCACCCATTGGGTAGGAACTCACTCTGGATCAACTCTTGCAGTCACCCATTGCTAGTGTTCCACCACCCGCTGCCACCTCATGGGCATAAACCATGGCCACCCTACCCATGGCTCGTAGTGCCTCCATGAGTGTCCCTATGGTAGCAAACAACGAAGCAACAACTGAGAGCCTTCAGGGCTTTAACCTCATGCCCTACATGATATCCCAAATGATGGCTCACTTTCCCTGGCAACAACTCATTAGCCAAGCTATTGCTGCTCAACAGGGGAACCCTAACGGGAACAACAACAACAACAAGGTAGAACACACTACCCATCCGCCGTATAAACTTAACAGTCTATCCTGCTTCTCTTAAGAGATAGCAGATTACGAGTTCCCAAACAAGTTGAAGATGCCAGCTCACATCAGAACCTATGATGGCACCGATGATCCTGAAGACCATCTACAGATCTTCTCCGGGGTTGCACGAATGAAAAATGGGGCGACCCCGAATGCTGCCTCATGTTCATGCAAACCCTGGTAGGGTCTGCTCGGATATGGTTCAATGATTTACCTGCGGGAAGCATTAAAACCTTCAAAGACCTAGGAAAAGGATTTCTAGCCAATTTCTCGCAACAAAGACGTTGTGTAAAGGATGCAACAGTCATCTTTCAGATCAAACAGAAAGATGATGAAAGCCCGAGAAGCTTCATCGAAAGATACAAGAAAGAACGCTATCAATTCGAAGTACCTTACCAGAGATTTCAACAAGAGTCTCCCATGAACTCTTGAAGAAGCCTTAGAAAGGGCTGAAGCCCACATCCGAGGAGAAGAGGGTGTAGACATCAAGGAGAAAAGAAAAAGGAGCTCGACCTGGAGAAGCAACAGTCCTAACAGAAAGAGGGGCAACTATAGGACCTATGACAGGAGACCCAGGGGTCTGAGTCTCGATGGTCAGAAAGCAGGAATCCTCCAAGCAGGGACAGAAATGTCAACTTAAGAGTCCTCACCAAAACTCCTCAAGAAATTCTGGGAACAGAAGAATTTAAACACACCTTTCGACCTCCTCGTCCCTTACCAAAGAGCATAAATGAATAATCCAACCAGTATTGTGAGTTTCATGAGGAAAAGGGACATCACACCAATGATTGTTTCCAACTTAAGAAAAGAATCAAGGAAGCCGTTAAGTTAGGCGAACTAGCTCACTTGGTGAAAGGTGTCAAGGAAAACATGGCTGACAACAAAAAGAAAGAAGTTGCCATGGTCTTGTCCGAACAAGGAACACCAAACAAGCATCAGAGGTTGGAAGCTTGGGAGCATCAAGGTGTCTGTTTTCCTCACACTAAAGAAGAAAAACATTGTGATCCCCTCCTCCTTAAAGTCTTCGTCGGTTCAGTAAAAACACAAAAGGCTTACATAGACACGGGAGCAGCCACTGAGATCATGTTTGTAAAATACTTTAACCTCCTGAGTTCGGAGGAACGCTCCAAGCTCCAACCCACAGAAGCCTCTATCAAAGGCATTGCAGACATACCCATCAAGCCCTTAGGAGAAATAACACTTGATGTGAATTTCTCCGACGGAAAGATGCAAAGAACTGAACCACTAAACTTCATCGTCTTAGATCTGCCATCCAATTATGATGTTATCATTGGCAGGCCTGGCGTGGTGGTTTTCGACATGACCATCTCCATTAGTCAGAAGAGTGGAAAGATCCCCACAAAGGATGGGATCGCAACCCTCCAAGCCTCAACCACAGTACTAGTGGTGAATGAAAGCAATAGTGACCGAGGCAAGCTTGGCCTCAGCATCAACCCAAAATACCCAGAACAGAGAATACGGGTCAACACAGACCTCCCTACAAAAACACTTTCGAAGCTTGAAGGGTTGTTACGAAACAATGTTGATGTTTTTTTCTGGTGTCTCAGTGACATGACTGGTATCCCTCGAGACGTTGCTGAACATGAGCTCAAGATTCCTCCAAATTTCAAACCGGTTGTTCAAAAGAAACGGAGCCTCGCTCCTAAACGAAGCAAAGCTGCATGCCAAGAGGTTGACAAACTAGTTGAAGCAGGAATTCTCCGTGAAGTCAAATACCAATCATGGGTTGCAAACCCGGTGATGGTTCGAAAACCTAATGATTCATGGAGAATGTGCATAGACTTCAAGGACCTCAACAAGGCTTGTCCTAAGGATTGTTATCCTTTGCCTGAGGTTGATCTAAAAGTTGATCCATTGACAGGTTTCCCCTTCAAGTGTTTCCTGGATGCCTATAAAGGCTATCACCAGATACAAATGAAGGGGGAAGACGAAGAGAAAACTGCCTTTCACACTGACAAGGGTATCTTTTGTTATCGAAAGATGCCTTTTGTTTAAAACAGCAGGTGCCACTTACCAAAGGTTGGTCGACAAGGCGTTCGTCGGGCAAATTGGCAAGAACATGGAAGCTTACGTAGATGACCTAGTCATCAAAAGCAAGACGGAGGAATAAATGCTCAATCCTGTAAAATGTTCGTTCGGTTTCGAAGAAGAAAAGTTCTTGGGACATATCGTGCGGAAGCAAAGCATAAAGGCCAACCCAACAAGGTTCGAGCCATCCTGAACATGAAGTCACCACAAACCAAGAAAGAAGTGGAAAGCTTGAATTGTAAACTTGCCGCCCTAAAACGCTTCATGTCAAAGCTAGCTGAAAGGTCCCTACCCTTCTTCAAGACTCTCAAATGCTGCATAGACAAGAAAGACTTCAGGTGGTCAGAAGAAGCTGATGAAGCCTTTAACCAAATGAAACAATATCTGGCTTCCCTTCCCACCATTGCAGCTCTCGATGCAGGGGAAACGATCTTTGTCTATCTTTCTGTTACTGACGAAACCCTCAGTGCTGTTCTCACCATTGAAAGAGATAAAGCCCAGGTACCTGTCTACTTCTTCGGTAAAACTTTAAAGTTGGCAGAGGTCAAGTACGCTCCTTTTGAAAAATTGGCCTTGGCTTTAGTACAAACAGCCAAAAGGCTTCGAAGGTACTTCCAAGCACACCCCATACAAATGGTCACCGACTAACCCATCAAGAGTGTGCTTGAAAGACCTGAAACTTCGGGGCGATTGGCCAAAGGAGCCGTTGAGCTAGATGAACACAAAATCACCTACATCCCGAGAAAAGCAATAAAGGCACAGATACTTGCTGATTTCATAGCTGAAATTCCAAAGGTGGAAACTACCGAAGTTAACATTACAGCAGACGAACCCCTTGACCCGGAAGCCTGGAAGCTTTACACTGATGGAGCTTCCAGCGTTGAAGGATCAGGGGCCGGTCTTGTCCTAATCAACCCCGAAGGGTTAGAGTTTACATATGCTCTTCGCTTGGAATTTCAGAAAACCAGAAATGAAGCAGAATACAAAACTCTGATAGCAGGGCTGAAGCTTGCAAAAAAGATGGTTGTCCAAAAGCTTCAATTGTTCACTGATTCACTCCTAGTTTCCAACCAAGTGAATGATAGCTACATAGCCAAAGAACCAAACATGAAAAAATACAGAGAAAAGGCGAAGGAAATCATGAACACCTTCGAGTCCTGCAAAATCAAACAAGTCCCAATATCACACAACAACAAAGCTCACGCTCTTAGCAAGCTTGCCTCATTAAATTTTGCCCATCTCACTAAGAAGGTGTTGGTTGAAGTGATCCAACATCCCTCCATATCCGAACTCGAAGTGCAAGATGTAATCACTGAAAATGAACCAAATTGGATGACTCCATTCATAATGTTCTTGAAAAAAGGTGAGCTACCTCAAGATCATGTTGAAGCTGAAAGGGTCTGAATCAAGTCAAGGCAATACATCATCCAAGAAGACATACTCTATAAAAGAGAATACCTGGCTCCATTGCTTCGATATGATGGCCCTGAACAAAGCAGATATTTAATTAAGGAGGTTCACAAAGGCATATGTGGAGCTCATTATGGTCCAAGATCAGTGGTGGCAAAACTCATGAACCTCGGCTACTTCTGGCCTTCCATGCATCGTGATGCATCTGAACAATTGAAAAAATGTGAAGCCTGTCAAATCCACGCTCCTGTCCCAAAAAGCCCCAAGCATGACTTGATCCTCATCAACTCAGCTTGGCCATTTTACAAATGGGGAATGGATATTGTTGGACCCTTCCCACCAGCAAAAGGAGGAATCAAGTTCTTGTTGGTTGCTATTGATTACTTCACAAAATGGCCAGAAGTGAAGCCTCTGGGAAAGATAACCAGAAAGAAGATCATCGACTTTGTTTGGGAAAACATTATCTGTCGATATGGCTTGCCGGGGGTACTTGTTACTGATAATGGGAAGTAGTTTGCATAGAAACCCTTCAGTGCTTGGTGCAAAGAATATTGAATAACGCAAGTCTTCAGTTCTGTGGCGTACCCCCAATCAAATGGCCAGGTCGAAAGAATGAACTGAAGTGTGATTGAAGGGATCAAGGCTAGGCTCGGCAAGAAAGGAGGAAAGTGATTGGATGAGCTTCCAAGCATCTTATGGGCCATCCAAACCACCGAAAAAACAAGCAACAAGTAAACGCCTTACAGCCTTACTTTTGGATCCGAAGCAGTCATACCGGCCGAGATTGGGGTTACCACACCCCGAACACTTCATGTTGATGTTAAGACTAATGAAGAAGAAGCTTTACTCAACCTAGACCTCTTAGAAGAAGCCAGGGACTCAGCAGCAATTCAAGAAGCTAAATACAAACAAAAGATGGAGTCCTACTACAATGCTATGGTAAAGCATGAACACATCAAGCCGGAAGATTTAGTCTTAAGGAACAATGAAGCAAGGAAGAAAGAAAACCAAGGGAAGCTGGGACCCAAATGGGAAGGTACTTACACCATCCTAGAGTCCCACAAAGGAGGATCCTATAAACTTGCCAACATGGAAGGCAAGAAGCTACCACGCCATTGGAACGGCAAGAACCTTAAAAGGTTCTTTGTTTAGGCTTTCAAGAAACGTTGTCCTTTACCTGTTGAATGATGTAACAATGACATGTTAAATCAATGAAGGGATCAGTAGATACTCTTTTGAAAATTTGTCTTTCTATCCAACTTTCAGGTTAAGAACCTTGCAAGAAACTCCATGGCAATGGCCATGTAAGGGGATGAGCTCCCAGGCCACATCGCTCAATAGGTTCAAAGGTTGAATGGACCTATATAAGGGGTGAGTTCCTAGATCAATCCAACTCCATGAGACTCACAAAATTTTTCTTTATATGTAGATGCATTTTGTGCGATTAGTGCTTTGGATTGTACTTAACATATGTTTTTGTCATCAGTCGTTTGGTCGAAGGAGCCTCCAAAGGGTCGAAGGAAGATTGCTGAACGGTCGAAGGAAGACATGAAGGTACGAAGGAGAATAGGAGGTCGAAGGTAGATATAGATTTTAATGTATTGCTTGGTTCGACCAGTATGATTGGTCGAAACTGCACATTCGACCATACTATATGGGCGAATGTGCAGGCTTATATAAGGTCAAGTTCATTTTTGAGATGTAACTTTTTGACATTTTGTTTTCCCTCCGGTCAGTGTTCTCCCTAGGGTTTTGAGTCAACTTTGTACACGTCTTTTATTGTTTATAAACATCTTATTAACGTGTAATTGAGTTTGATTATTAATGAAATGAATGGTTTAATGATGATTTATGCGTTTTGTTGATATTATTATCATTTTGTAACTGATTCAAGGATTCCGCACTTGAATTAGTAGACTTGTTTGATCAACACAATTGTTTTTCTCAATTCGATCCTTCTACAAAGTGGTATCAGAGCTATATGGATCAAACAACTACAATTTGATAATAGTACAGCTGATTTGGACCCTATTTTGATCAAAATCTTTCTGTTTTCATTGATAAACTGATTTTAGTGATAAATTGATTGATTAGAGCTTGTTTTAATGAATAAAATGCATAATTCTCTTTGTTAAACTTGTTCCAAATCAAATCTGAGGCAAAACCTGATTAGAATCATCAAATTTCATCAACTTTTGAAAAATTTGATCAAAATTAACTGATTTTCAAAGAATAACCGTTTTTGAATATGCAGGGTCGAACCTAGAGAGACTGGTCGAACATGTGAGTTTATTTGGTCGAACCTAGGTGTTTTTGGTCGAACGTGGTGTTTCAGTTGGTCGAATCTAGAGTTTGTCAGTGTTTAGTTGTTCATTCGACCATATTAGTTTCATTCGACCAATCGGACGGTTGAAAGTGAGTTTTAACTGGTCGAAAGTGGGTGTAAACGGTTAAAAGTGATTTGAGTCTGTTATTTTCTACATTCGTATCTTCTTAAATGGTCGAACGTGAACAATTTTGCACATTCAACCACTCGATCAATACGAACGTAAAATCTGTTATAAAACTTTTCTAATATTTTCGTGTTTAATCATTTTATGATCGATATGTGGAACTTTCCTACTACACCACGACCTAACACAACACAACAACAGCAGACAACCATGGATCCTTGGTCGGTAGCCGCTCAAAAGTCTAGTAAACCATCACAACCTATCAATTACATGGCGATGACTAGTACTATTCCCGAACATGTTGCACAACCACAACCACAACCGATGGCTGATTATTGGGGAATGGCAGCAGCAGCGGTACACTCTCAGACGACAAATGCCATTTCAACACTTATCCAAGACTTGTCTTCGGGGAGTGGAAGCCATCCACCTAAGCTTATGGAGATGGTCGATTACAACACGTGGAAGACCAAATTCAAGATCCATCTGGAGGGAATGGGTTTAGAGGGAAAGGAGGCTTGGCAGATGATTGCGAAGGGCTATGTTGCTCCGATCTTGGAGAACACGGGAGAGCCTATTCCGTTGGAGAATCTTGCAGATGATGAAAAGAAGAAATTTGCTATTAAGAAGAAGGCGTTTTCTCAATTGTCCCAAGCCATCAATACTGATCTGTTACATCAGTTTGGTTCTTGCACAACATCTAAACAGTTGTGGGACATGTTAAAGAATAGGCAT
Organism: Ambrosia x helenae; assembly: GCA_030844895.1. Taxonomy (NCBI): domain Eukaryota; kingdom Viridiplantae; phylum Streptophyta; class Magnoliopsida; order Asterales; family Asteraceae; genus Ambrosia; species Ambrosia x helenae. The sequence continues at coordinate 61,647,477 of CM061227.1, read as the reverse complement.
GATGGAAACGAGAAGACGAGGAAGTTGAGGATGGAGGAACTTCGAAAAGAGTTTGAGAATTTCAGCTACATGGGGAACGAGACGCTGAAAGAGTTGGTTCCAAGGTATTGTCATTTACTCACTTAGCTTTCAAGCTACGAGATAAGCATACCTATGTCAGAATTGGTGGACAAGTTTGCCGATGCATTGCCACCATATTGGAATCAGCATATAGAGGTTTTGAAAGAAAAGGATGCGTACCAATATTGGACAATTAATGAGTTTATCCAGAAACTGGAAAATAAGGAGATGGAAGAAAAGAGGAAGGCGAAAAGAGCACAAATTCCTCAGAATCCAGATTTGTATCATGGTGGTATTTCTTCTTCTCTTTCTAGTTCAAGTTCGAGTTCAACTGTTGTTCCACACATCGCGTGCGTCTCTAACCATGTTGAACCCACCAAAACACCAATCAATTATCTTGCTCAAACATCATCATATACCCTATCATCGTATCCTACTACAACTTTTATTCCACCATTTTCACCCATACAACAAGCAGCATTTTATTCTGCTAACTAACCTCAACAACAAACATACATCCCTCAAATGAACCCAATGCAAGTCAACCAAAGTCAAATAAATCAGAGCCCGATTGTGTTGGAAACATCGAACCTAAACAATGTTACTGTTGAGATTGCTCAACAACACGTAGCATTGGTGTCAGCCATGGTAGCATCGTATAATGGGCTTGTTGCGAGTCAAATTGGTAATAACAACTTGACCAATGAGGACTACGCACAGATTGATAAAGAAGAAATGGAGCTCATGGATATTCAATGGGCATTTGCAAGTATTATGAGGAGAGCTACTGATTTCATTCAGAAAACTGGAAGAACGGATCTTTCTACTTCTCTGAACACCACTTATGGCTTCAACAAAGCCAAAGTGAAGTGTTTCAATTGTGGTGAGAAAGGCCATTTTAAGAGAGAATGCACACAACCAGCTCAGCAGGGAAATAGAAATCCTTTAACTCTAACTACCAAAACCGGCAAACCCAAAATCAGGTATCTTACCAAAGTCCTAATATCTCAAGCTTTCAACCACAACAAAACTACCAAAACCGACAAAATACCCAACAAAATAACACTGTTAGACAAAACACAACACAAAACCAAAACCAAAACCAAAACCGAACACCACAAAATTCAAACCAAACAATCATTCCTATTTCTACACCAAACACACAAACCCAAACAGATAATCAAAACCAAGCTTTGGTGATACAGAAAGACGAAGGGTTTGATTGGACAGGGATGCAGTTAGGTGTTGAAGAGGTTACAACTGGGAATGTGGCTTGGGTTACGCAACAGATGAATTGGATGAGCCGGTAGAGGTTGAAGAGGAATTAGTGACTGAAAAGTTATCTGAGGTGAGGATCGAGGACTTGAATGAAGAGAGTGTTGATTGTACAGAGAAGAAGTCTGGGATGATTCTTGATTCGATTGATGATATTCCAGAACAGTTAGATTCAGCTTATTCTGATGAGGAGAGTGAGATTGATTCTGAATCTAGTGTTAACTCAATGGATGATGATATTGACCAATTGCTTGCTGAAGCTGACTTTTTGATGACCCGGAAATCATGCATGGTGGATGATGCTTGTACCAAGATTGATTATTCAAAGTTTTTCGCTGGGAAGGAAGCACACTTTGCATTGATGGCCATGACAGAACCTCCAAAACAGGTAAGTACTGAATCTGCTTCTAATTCAAATTCAACTTGTGGTAAACATTGTAATGCTTGTGATAAATTGACAGATGAGAATAAGCAACTCAAGGTTCAGCTTGAGAGTGCTAAAATCAACTATCAATCCTATCAAAAAGAAGCAAAAGAGTTTAACAGAGTACTTGATGGTTATAAGAAAGATGTTTCAGAATTGAAAAAGACTTTATCTTTGAAACAAATGGCCATAAATAATTATATAAATGATTTAGAAAACACAAAACTTGAAATGGCCACCATCAAGTGCTTTGCAGAAAAAGTGAACAAGAAACTGGAGAGTTATAAGCATATCGCTTATGTTGTTGATCATATAATAGAAGAGCCTTCACAGTCGAGTAGTGCCAACTACCAAGCTGTCCCAGCTCCGGTGTTGTTTGAAAACCATAATTTGCACTCAATAGCACCGGAGAGCTCAGTTAAATCTGACTCTACATCGGATGACAAGTCAAACACTTCTAGTGTGGGAGACCCTTATTCTGATGTTAGACCTGTATTGGGAAATGATGAAGGTGTAGTTGCTGCTGATGATTTTGATTCAGAGGATGAACAGTCTAAGAAGGTTTCTGAAAAGGCGTGTGATATTCCTGATGAAAATCACATAATCACTACTAAACCTGTTTCACCATCTCAGATTGTGCATCCCATGGCTAACGCTCATAGAAAGAATCAATCAGCTAAGCCTGTTGAGAAGAGAAATGAGAAGAAAAATGAGAATAAAAATGAAAATCAAAATGAATCTTGTGATAAACCTGTTAAAATTTTCTATCGGATGGAAGGATCCGATAAGATAATTTTTGATGAAGAATATCCAATAAAATTTGCCAATTATTCAAAAATTGAAAAGATCTGGCAGGAGAGTACCATTTGGTTCCCGAAACATGAGCGAACAAATGATGTACCTCCAGAAGTCTTAAAGAAAATTTATTTGGATGTTCCTAAAGAACCAAAGGTCCATGTCACAGAATTTATTAAACTAAAAGAAAAGTCAAACGGTTTTCTTGAGCCGACTTACTCAAAGGACCCAGCTCCTGAGAGTTTAAGAAGAAGGTGTGTGGATGATCAATATCCTATTGCTAGTTATGCTAAGTCGAACGCCAAGAACAATTTTGAAGAGTACCGTGCATGTTTTAAGTGCGGGGAGAGAGGGCATTTACTTGCTCACTGCCCGTACGTAAGGCACAAGAGGCACGAGGTGGAAATGAAGCAGAAATATGAATGTCCAGTCGACAATCATTGTTATCCACAAAGACGATTTGTCCCTCAACCAACACCTTTTTATAATCAAAGCAGATATTTTCAAAGGAGGGAAAATTGTCCAATGACATATGATCGACGTAACCGGATAGCTACTGAAAAATCTCTTAAGAAAACAATAGTGAACTCAACTGTTGACAAGAAAAAGGTTCCTGATAAACCTGCTGTCAAACCAACAATTGGACCTGTCTCTGTTAAATCAGAGAAGGTAACCAAGAAAGTTTCGTTCAAAGAAGAAGTAAAGAAACCGACTGAGACCCCAAAATCTCAAATCCGGATCTTGAAACGATCTGAACAATCTTGGTCACCAAAGGGTTCTGAAGGTGCTTCAACTTCACAACAAAATGTGAAATCGGAGAAAGAAAAAGATTTGAGTGATCAGAAAAAGATCGATTCAAATCAAACTGTTTGTGAAAAATCTGAATCTTTGAAACAAACTGTTCAAAGACCCAAGACCAAACAGGCTTGGGTCCCCCGAAAAATCTAATTTCTTTACTTGATATGTGTAGGGAGCTTCAGCTGGCCCTGTGAGCAGTCTTTGGATTGTTGACAGTGGAGCTTCTGGTCACATGACAGGGGATCTTTCGCTACTATTCGATATCAGAAATATCAATGGAGGTTATGTAGCGTTTGCAGGAAACAAGGGAGGTTATATTACCATGGAGGGTAGTGTCAGCAATGGAATAGTGTGTTTTGAGAGGATATCTTATGTGAAGCAAATCGATTACAATCTGCTCAGTGTCAGTCAGATATGTGATAAACAATTTTCTGTTTACTTTGATGACAAATCTTGCTACATACTCAAGCCGGGATTCGAGTTACAGTGGGTGATGTTAAAGGCGCCGAGAGTGAACAACTTGTACATTCTCGACATGTCTAAAGCAATGACTACACAAGGCCAAGTCACGTGTTTTCTCTCCAAGGCTACAGAAAAAGAATCAATTTTGTGGCATAGGAGGAGGGGACACATTCACCTACGAAAGATGAATCAATTGGTGAAGAATGAACATGTCACAGGCGTGAACGTTAAACATTTTCACTTAAATGATAAGTGTGTGAGTTGCAAGAAGGGTAAGCAGCACAAGCAATCCCATAAGCCAAAGAAAGTCAATTCCGTTGAACTACCACTTGAACGTTTGCACATGGATCTGTTCGGACCGGTCAAGCATAAAAGTCATGCTGGAGAATTGTATTGTCTTGTGGTGACTGATGATTTTTCAAGATTTTCATGGGTTATGTGCTTACACCGTAAGAGCGACACGTTTGATAATTTGAAAGTTCTGTTCACTCGATTGGAAAATATCTATGGTCTAAAGATCAAGAGAATTAGGAGTGATAATGGGACGGAGTTTAAGACTGCACAGATGGACGATCTTTGTGAAAACAAAGGAATTCATCATGAATACAATGCTCCGTATACCCCACAACAGAACGGTGTCGCCGAACGCAAAAACAAGACTCTAATAGAAACGGCGAGAACAATCCTTGCGGACTCAAATCTTCCAGTAATGTTCTGGAACGAAGCAATTTACGCAGCTTGTTATACTCTCAATCGTGTTTTAACGGTGAAGAAGTCTGGCAAAACTTCTTATGAATTGTTGAATCGTCGAAAGCCGAATTTGGAGTATCTAGAACCGTTTGGAGCCCCATGTAGTATGCTTAATCCATCTGAGAAGTTCGCACCGAAGGCTGAAGAAGGATATTTTGTTGGATATGCAACCCCGCTCAAACGGGTATTCAACAAACGAACTCGTCAAGTCGAGGAGTGGACTAACGTTGAAGTACAACGGTATACTCAGAATGTACAGGGAAGCGGTCCAGACTGGATGTTTGATTACAAAGATTTCTTTGAATCATTCAACATAGATAGCTTGGTTGAAGAGGCTGTATTACGTTTATATTACGAGGTCGAAAACGCAGTGACATCACCGTTGGTGCGTCCGATCACTGTGAACCCCCAAGCAGCTTCTAATGATACCAATGTTCCTGTCGTTGAAGAAGAGGTATTCCAAGAAGCTTCCACAACTTTGAATTCATCAGAATCTGAAGATGACGACGATGATGTTACAAGTGAAGCTATTTTAGATCATGCTACAGTGACACCACCAGTGAACCCAAATACAAATGGTGCTTCATCATCGAATGTGGGTAATGATCTGGTTTCTGTAGAGAACTTAACTACTCAGACGGGAGTCCAAGTACCAGATTATCCGGAATCTTGGATACATCGAATTCACCCGATCGAGCAAGTTATTGGTGATCCTGGTAGCAGTGTGATGACGAGAGGTCAATTGAGGAATGCTAACTCACCGGAAAACCTTGGCAATGTTGCTTTATATGCCAAAATTCAAAAATCAGGTTTTCAAAATGACTGGTCTTTTGCCTGTTATGTTTCGTAGGTTGAGCCGCGAACTTACAAGGACGCTCTTTTGGATGACGCTTGGGTAGAAGCTATGCAAGAGGAGTTATTGCAGTTTCAGAAACTTGGCGTATCGACACTGACAGATTTGCCCCCAGGATGAAAGAAGATTGGAACTAAATGGGTATTCAAATGCAAAAAGGATGATAGAGGAGTGATCGTAAGAAACAAAGCTCGTTTGGTTGACGCTAAGGGGGATTGTACTTAACGTATGTTTTTGTCATCAGTCGTTTGGTCGAAGGAGTCTCCAAAGGGTCGAAGGAAGATTGCTGAACGGTCGAAGGAAGACATGAAGGTACGAAGGAGAACAGGAGGTCGAAGGTAGATATAGATTTTAATGTATTGCTTGGTTCGACCAGTATGATTGGTCGAACCTGCACATTCGACCATACTATATGGGCGAATGTGCAGGCCTATATAAGGTCAAGTTCATTTTTTAGATGTAACTTTTTGACATTTTATTTTCCCTCCAGTCAATGTTCTCCCTAGGGTTTTGAGTCAACTTTGTACACGTCTTTTATTGTTTATAAACATCTTATTAACGTGTAATTGAGTTTGATTATTAATGAAATGAATGGTTTAATGATGATTTCTGCGTTTTGTTGATATTATTATCATTTTGTAACTGGTTCAAGGATTCCGCACTTGAATTAGTAGATTTGTTTGATCAACACAATTGTTTTTGTCAATTCGATCCTTCTACATTACATATCTCATCGACGGGTTTGAGCAACCTACCCCAATTGTTCCTTAAATTTTTTAAACAAACATACGAAAAACCAAACAAAAAACACTAAGTAGTGTATATAGGATAGATGGTGACTTGTTTGCCTAGACTACCTTTAGGATGAATGACCGCAGCATTCAACCTTTCAAGGTGCTACCGGTTAAACATTCCCAAACATTACAAAGACAAACACCATAAAACAAACATGGTTAAAAATCAAACAATGAAAGCCAGCAAAGCAAAGACACCTAACACAGCCTTAAGGGCTTAAACATTAAACATAAAGGCCTTAACAGGCCAAATACTACAAATTGTTCATAGGGCTAGTAAAGCCCACCACAATAAGGGAATATACTAGATCCCATCAAAAGATAAATTGTTCAAACATCAGTTAATTGTTTACAGACTGATTGCTAAGATAGCTATGAATAAAGGACCTAAGAGAAGTTAAGCAATACCACCAGACCCTAAAGGCTTTGAGGCCTCATCCTCTCCAACCACCTTCGCAACCTTTGCCTTCTTAGACTTCTTTCCTTTCTTCGGCAGCTTCTCAGCAACAATTCCAGCCTCAGAGGCTTCAACACTAGCATCCTTGGACGGGATCTCGCCAACATCCAAAGTCTCATCACTATCACCAGAATGAGCCATTTTCTTGGAAATTGACTCGGTTTTCAATCCTATCTTTAAATTCTCTCGGTTTTTTACATAAAACGGTTAGGAATAGTCAATTGGTTGTTCCTTTTGTTTCATAAGCTTGAGGCGAGATTAGGTGAAACTATGGCTTCTTTAGTGTGAGACCCTATGTATACTAAAGGAACCTAAAACTAAACTAACATGATAAGGGGCTTAGAAACCGGCGGTTGGGTTTAAGTGGACAAGTATACCTGCAATCGCAGTTGGCACGTGATTAGATTTTTAAAATTAAAGTAACCTATGTTTTGAGGCCAGATTATTTGATTGTGATTCCATAGCATAATTCTTTTTCCGGGACGAAAAAGAGGTAAGTGTGGGAATATTTGATGTATTGTAAAATACATCTATTTCCAGTGTAAAGTTTGTATAGTTTTTGAGTCGTTTAGATAGTGTTTTTATTAGATTTAGGCTTGTACTGGTCTATTTTGTTTATTATAAGTTTTTATAGCCTTTTATTAGCTTTGAATTATTTTTAGTACTTATTTATTTATTTCATTTTTTGTAGGTGTGCTTGGACGTTGGAGCATAAAGGAGCAACCTTATTCAAGTCAAGAATACCCGAGTCTAGAGCACCGAGTCATAATACTATAATACCCGAGTCTCCTCACTATCACTAACACTTTAGCATACACAGCTTCATTCAATCCTATGGGCTTCAACTGTTTCAACACCTGCAGAGGTTTCCCATAGCAAGCAGACACCTGGGAAACATAAAGATAGGTTGAATGCTCCATCCATAAAACTGTTTCTTTGAAAACATCCATGGACTTAGGCTGATATAAAGGAGACTCTTCCATAACTTCACCCACCTCATGGGCCTCAAAGCCAGCAACAAAACCTGCATGTTTACCATGAATAAGGAGTTTGGTGTAAACCTCCCCAAGAGCAGAGTTGAATTCAGCAGAATGAAGCAGATAAGTGACAACTTGCTGAAAACCCTCTTCAATCAGCCACTGATTGTCATCCAAAGCACCAGCAAGGGAAGCCTCCAACCCAATTTTCTCATCCTCAAACACCTTCCTCTCTGCTTCAAGTGCCACCCTGTCAACCTCAACCTTCAATCGAGCAGCCTCATGCTTAGCAGTCTCTGCTTCATGCCCTCTCTTTAATTCATCAATTAAACCAACAATGGTTTTTTCTTTCTCAGCCCATTCAAGAGAATCATTCTTCAAAGAAGCAAGAGCCTGCTTCATTTCTCTTCTCTTCTTGGCAAAATCACTATATCTCCCATCATCTTTCTAAACCTACTAACACCTTAAGGAAGCATTGCAGCCAAGTTGTTGGTCCCAACCATCATCTTTGTCAACAAGGCATCATCATCCAACCCCTCCAGGCAAGCCTTGGCACCCGGAGTAGCAAGGTGTGCAAGCACATCCTCACAAACAGAAGAAGACTTGAATGTATCAGTAGGCTTCACATTCCAACCAGGGGTATACACCCCTTCACCTTCAACAGTTGTGGAACCCTCAGTATTCTTCAACATTACAACCTTAGCACCCACCTTCTTACTTTTGCTCTTCTTCCCAACACCTTCATCAGCAACATTTTCAACATCCTGATTCTTCTCTTCCTCTGAATCCTCTATGTCATCACTAACATGCACCGCCTCAGAAACATCAGCCGGCTTTGCAGCCTTTAACAAACGCCGGCTACACCTCCTAGTCGAAGCAGTTTTAGAAAAACTCTTGACGTTTGGAACAGCAACATAATTACTTCCATCATACCTCCTATTCTCATACTTCGTCAGAGCATCCTCACCTTAAATAGTTGCAGCATCTTTAAAAACAACTTCTGAAGCATCATCACCTTTAATGAAATCTAGGGACGACATAACTACAAAGCAAACAATATGGCAAACAAGAACATAAACAACATGCAAAGGGAAAGAAATAAAAAAAAAGCAGTAAAAATAACCATACCCTGATCACCCTTCATCAAAACAGGGTCTCTACCCTGTTTGTCCCATTGAGTGCTAATACCGGATAAAACCAAAAAAGGTTCGCCAAAGGGACGAAGCCTTGAACAACATGCTCGAATGGCCTTAAGAAAATTTTCATCTAGTTCAGACTCCAACGGTTCCATTTCATTAAGAACAGCCTCGGGATGTCTCCACACAGGCTTGAAAGGAAAGATAGATTCAAAAACCCAGAAAAACCTTGTTTTCCATTGACCAACAGTTGTCACATGAGACGAAATCAAGTTGGTTTCAACCGAAGACCCTTCAAAGGTAAACCAATCGCCATTTTTGGCAAGGCGAAAGAAACGCATAAACATAAGAAGGGTTGGGTCATAACCAAGAGCCCTACATAAGATTTCAAAATGCAAAATACGGCTAACCCCATGTGGATGGATCTGACCCAACAAAACCCTATAATATTCAAGTACATTTAGCAAGAAAACGGAAAATGGATGACGAAGGTTGGAAAACTGAAATGACGACAGTACAACGCAACCGAACCATCAGGATAACGAGAAACAGGGTCAGTAAGACCAGGAGCAGCAGGCTTGAAGGACAGATCAATGTCCCACTCCAAGCCAAATGCTTCAACTTCCTCTTGTGTAAGTGAAGAGAAAGTGATAGACATATCCTTCTTAGCACCCATAATGCCTTGAAGGATGATCAAGGGCAAGAAAAAAAGGAAGAAAAGACTAACCTGATAGTTGCAAAGCGAAACCCTAAGAAGATTTGGAGAGAATCGTTGAAGAAGAAGAAAAAGAGTAAAGTTATAATAACCCAAATATAAAGCGGTTATAATATTAAGAAAAAGTAATGATGCCTTACATTAATACAAAGACTGCATGGCTGACACCGGTCATATCAGCAGTCAAATCACAATTCAAATCCAGAGAAAACAACCGGCTAAAACCTACGAACCTGTGAACCTTTCAAGGAAAAGCAAAAACTAGCAAACAGTCAAAAGCCTTTTAGCTATGCCACAAAGACACCTGACTTGGGGGGCTAATGATGTGGGTAGCCTAAAGCAAAAAGATTAATAACTATCATAAATCTATGCTTGAAGGGTTGAAACCTACGAAGGTTCAAAGGACGGAGAAGGAGAGATCAAAGGATGACCTGTCTTGTCATCTTTTCCTCGGTCAGCCCAAGCAGTTGTCGTGTAGACACTGCACTACTCGAACCGCAAGTCCGAAGCCACCATCGGCTTAAAGTGGCTTGTCCTCTTGTTGCACCATGTTTCAAGATAATATCCTTACCTAAATAAGAAGATGCTTTCTCTATATAATCAGGATCAATCCCACAGATCTGATCCATCCCTGATTATTCTTTCTTACACTCAATCTTCTATTCTTTTGGTCCACACACGTGAGGAGAATATCTCCATCACACGAACACATCACCTGAGTTTGGAATACCAATTTTGGTCTTGAGTCACTCTCAAACTAGAATTCTAATACTCAAAAACAATATTATCTTGAACCTCCTTCTACGTTTTGCAACGTAGGAGGACACCACAACCTGCGTTAGGCAGATTTAAACCCTTGAACCCTTTGACCCTTTATGTGACTTAGAACTAACATTAGGCTATTATTTGTTGTAGCAACAGAAGGGATAATGATACATAAATATATTTACAATCTATATTATAGTTACTATGCTATTAGTAAACATAGGACGTACATGATGGCGTTACACCTTTATTAGAGTTCTTTGTTGTATTGACCCTCTTAGCTGACTCCTTAACCAATGTACTTATTGCTTAATGTTACAGGTATCTTACTTTATTGAAGAGTATAAATGTGGCTGAACCCCTAACCCTGAAGTTATTTGAAACACAATCACACACATGCCAATTTTTATGAAGGCGAAAATGTAATTGAATCACAAAAGTATACTATTAAAATACTAACAAGGCATTCTTATAGTGAAAGTCGATTAGTTAGAGAGGTCAGTTAACTTGTAAGAACTAATTTAACCTATTTTCTCAAAAGAATAAACAGAGATAGATACGATCTAAAATGGCCTTTAATCTCCTTCTATGTCCCAATAATTATCGTGAGTTGGTCTAATGATATATATGCGGCTTCATGATGCTTGTTAAATGAAGGGACTCTTGGAATCAGTGAAAAATTTATGTGTTATTTATTGATATTTTTACAATAGATAGCAACCCTTTTATAAGAATGTTAATCAGCAAAAAAGGAAGGACAATAAAGAGCTTAACGGATAGTTCCTCTTCATGCCAATCTGTCATAATGTAACATTTGTGTTTTCCCCATAAAATAAGGGATCTAAATTGAAAATATCCAAATCTTAAAATTACACAACCCATACTCAAGCGTAACATTATGGGTAGGTATCGTAATACCTGAAAAGTTGTAACTAAAAAAATACCGATTTATTATTTCAAATTCTTAAACGTGTTTAAGTCGTCATATAACCGGTCAATTTTTAGCAACGCATGCCCAAACCATTTTTATTTTCACTAATTATTAGTTAATACTCGTAATATTTATTTTAGTAACATGACAAATAATATAATTATTATTACAAAATGGTCGACATTATTGTTATTAATAATAAAAAACGTTTCATATATATTTATTTTAAATTAATTGGAATATGTTTAGAACGAATTGGTAACCACACAATTAGAGGTTCCAAACCTTCTTTTACTGTCTAGAATTGTTAACGATTACCATTCATAACGTCAAGTAATTGAGGTGATTTATTTTTATGTTTAATTTTTTTTTAATTTGGTAACTGACTCTATCAAGGAATCATTAATTAAAGTACACCAAAACTTATATACTCACAACACACTTTCAGTAAAAATATCTCACAAACACACTTGTTTTGTCATGTTTTCTATTTGGTTGATCTTTTGTGGAAATCACAGCCAACGTCCATCGCCTCCGTCGTCTCTTTTCTATCCTCCGGCAGGAACCAACACAAGTACCATGACCATCGACATCATAACAGCCGCTATATCATATCTAAATGTACAACCCATATTTAGCTAATGACCGCATAGAACCACTGTGAAGTTCCATGACACCGAGTTTCAACTATCTCTCTTTAGCTACAGGTATCGTAAATGAACTCACTTTGATAGTTTTGTTTTGAAACACATACATGTCATGCATTTAGCATTTGTAAATATTGGTAATTTAAAACTTGCAATAAATTCTGGTGACATATCTATGAAGATGAACTTCCACTATAATGAGTTATGACTTGTTCCATTTATAAACTTTATAATATTAAAAAGAAATAGAAATAATAGTCTTGACTCACAGGGTTTCTTTTACTAATATATATTACTAAATAAATCCATGCATAATAATATAGAGTGATCGGTAATAGAGTGAATTGGACCGAATGTGCTTTTCTCATTATTCATAGAAGATTATATAGTGGCTACAACATTAATACAATGATTTGATTCTAGGAAGACTATTGACTAAGAATATTGACTATGACTAAATAATTATAAAGGCATAAAGATAGCCCTTTGACTATGACTATTGACTGTTAACTGTTGACTGTTGACTGTTGAGTGTTGACTATTGATTTATGTTAATACGCCCCCGCAAGATGGAGGATCATATGGATACGCCAATCTTGGAGCGAAAGGAAAGAAACGGTGATCTTGGAAGTGGTTTGGTGAGGACATCAGCCAGTTAATCCTTTGAGCTAATGTGAAAGACCTTTAAGTGACCGGCATTGACTTGTTCACGAACAAAGTGGTAGTCGAGGGCAACATGTTTCATGCGAGAATGGTACACTAGGTTGGCACAAAGGTAGGTGGCGCCGGTGTTGTCACAGAAAAGAGATGGTGTACGTGTCGTGCAAAGACCGAGTTCTTGGAGAAGATTTTTAACCCATGAGATTTCAGCTGTGGCGTTTGTTAGTGCTTTGTATTCTGCTTCAGTGGATGAGCGTGAGACCATTTTTTGTCTTGATGAACGCCAGGAGATGATGTTGGATCCAAGATATAATATATAACCTGTAGTAGATCTTCCTCCGTCATGTATGCCTCCCCAATCAGAATCTGAGAAAGCATTTAAATCAAGTGAGGACTGTTTATTTAACAATAACCCATGGTGCAATGTTCCTTTCAAATAGCGGAGAACCCGTTTGAGAGCTTGCCAATGTGACTGTTTTAGGTGGTGCATAAACTGGGAGAGTTTGTTGACAGTGAAGGAGATATCAGAGCGGGTGAAGGCAAGGTATTGAAGTGTGCCAACAAGTTTGCGATAAGGAGTTGGGTCAACGGGTGGAGAGGCATCCCAAGGGATAAGCGGTTCAGAGACGCTTAGAGGGGTGAGGACCTCTTTGGCACCATCCATTTTGAAAGTGGTTAAGATGTCTTGAATGTGCCTGTGTTGGGAGAGGAATAGACCATGAGGAGTTGGAATGACTTCGATTCCTAGGAAGTGATGTAGATGGCCTAAGTCTTTGATCGAAAAATTTTTGCTTAGGGCTTGAACAAAGATGTCCATGAATGGGTAGACAAAATTTTTTTTGCTTAGGGCTTGAACAAAGGTAGCAAGTGTTACCATTTGTGTTGTAGACAAAAAGAGATGCATCAGAGAGACATTTTTAAAACCGAAGCTAATAAGGAAGGCGGTTAATTCATTGTACCAAGCCCGCGGGGCTTGTTTAAGGCCGTAGAGAGATTTCTTGAGTTTGCAAATGTGATTAGGAAACGCCGAATTTGCAAATCCGGGTGGTTGAATCATGTACACATCCTCATGTGAGGTGCCATGAAGAAATGCATTATTGACGTCTAGTTGGCGTAACGACCACCCTCGAGAGAGTGCGATGGAAAGAACAGTACGAATGGTGACAGGTTTCGTTACCGGACTAAAGGTATCAAAATAGTCCTTACCGTACTGTTGATGAAACCCTTTTGCGACTAGGCGCGCTTTAAATTTATCAATAGTTCCATCGGGTTTTCGTTTGGTTCGGAATACCCGTTTGCATCCGATTGGATTTTGGGTAGTATGAGGGACAAGCTCCCACGTATGGTTTTGAAGAAGAGCGTTGTATTCAAGATCAATTACTTGTCGCCATTGTGGATCTTTCATCGCTTGAATGTGAGTAGAGGGCTCAATGGATGTAGGAAGTGGGTGAAGTGTGGTGGAGTTGATGAAGTTGGAATTGTAATATTTTGGGTTAGGATTGCGAGACCGTTGTGGGCGAGTAGAGGTGGTAGGAGAGGGGTTAGTTGAAGGAGTTTGAGATGAGGAGGTGGTAGAGTCATTGGAAGGCTGTGTAGGTGAATTAGGATGTGTAGGAGTGGAGGATTGTGGAGATGAGGACTGTGTATGGATAGTGGAGGACTGTGTAGAGGACAAGAGTTGTGTAGGGTTAGGGGAATGTTGTGTAGGTGTAGTAGAAGGATGTGTATGGTCAGATGAGTGTTGTGTAGTATCAGGAAACTGTTGTGTACCTGCAGCAGAAGGTTGTGTAGGGTTAAGAGAGGGGTGTGTAGGAGGTATGGGTTGGTGTGTGGGATCGATGGGAGGTTGTGTAGGGTGTGAAGGCTTTGTAGGATTTGGTATGTTGTGAAGAAATGATTCATAGGTGACAGTGGGAGATGTGGAGTTATTGGTGCGGGATGGGAAGATGTGTGGTATGAATTCAACATGGCGAGAGTGATATAGTTTGTTGGTGGCTGGATCAAAGCATTTGTATGCTGATCTGGAAGAGGAGTATCCAAGAAAGATACATGATGCGGAGCGAGATTGTAACTTGGAGGTGTTGTATGGGCGGAGCCAAGGATAGCAAAGACATCCAAACGGTTTTAGTTTGGAGTAGGTGGGAGCAACATTAAATAACATGTCATAAGGTGATTTGTTTTTCAAGATGGTGGTGGGTAGACGGTTGATGAGATAAGTTGCGGCTTGAAAGGCATGTGACCAAAATTGTGATGGGAGTTGAGCATAGTGGAGGAGGGCAAGGCCCGTTTCAACAACGTGTCGATGACGACGTTCGGCGACCCCGTTTTGTTCGGGTGTATGAGGAGGTGTGGTGTAGTGAGAAATTCCATGAGTTGTGAGAAATGGTTTAAGACCAATGTATTCACCACCATTGTCGGTAAATAAAGAGATAAGAGGTGTTTGAAAGAATTTTTCCACTAGTGATTTGAATTGTGGAAAAAGGACGGAGATGTCGGATTTTCTTTTTATCGGATATATCCAAATGTATTTAGAAAAATAATCGACAAATATGACATAGTACTTGAAGCCGTCATTGGATGTTTGGACTGGACCCCATACATCTGAGTAAACGAGTTGCAATGGTTTCTTTGCAACAAATGAGTTTTTACCAAAAGAAATTTTATGGCTTTTATTTAACGAACAAGATTTGCAATGAAAAGACTCGGGTGACACTTTATTACCATTAAGTCCTAATTTAGAAATTAAGGACTTGAAGACTTGAAACGAAGGATGTCCAAGGATATGGTGCCACGCAAGTAGAGATCTTGTTGTTGTTGCATTGATTTGAGGAGAGAGTGTGGTTGGTCCGTAGTAAACGTCATTGACGTTCACGCCCCGCATGAGATGCCCCGTGCGTAGATCCTTAACCATGAAATGATATGGAAAAAATTCAACAGAAACTTGATTAGTACGACTAAGTTTTGCAACAGAAATAAGATTATTACGAAGAGATGGAACGATTAAGACATCGTTTAAGAAAAGCGGTCGTGAGTTGGTGTGAAGGGTTGTTTGACCAATGTGTGTGATAGGAAGGGTTTTACCGTCACCTAAAACAATCTCATCCGGGCCACCATATTCGGAAAGAACATGCATTTGGTTGTTGTTGTTGTTGTTAGTGTGATTGGAAGCGCCTGTATCCCACATCCATGGAGTGTTTGGAACCGTAGTGTGAGAAGATGTATTGTTCACAACCGGGTATGAGTAGGAATCATGAGTAGAGACTTGATGGTCGCGTAGGAAGCGACGAAGTTTGCGACAATCTTTCGTTACATGACCGGGTATGCTGCAAAAATAACAAAAAACGTTAGTTTGGATGTTGTGGGTCGGGTTGTTTTGAGTTTGGGTTGCGGATTTGTTTGACCACGAGGAGGGTCGGTTTTGTAATGATGGGTTTGAGGCTGAGGCACAAGGGTTCCGATTGTAGTCTTGGTTTGATTGATGAACAAAAAATGGAGCCATTGAGGCTGCAAATCAGAAAAATGAAAGGGTTGTGTGGGTTGCGGATAGAAGACTGTCGAAAGCTGTGATGGATCGGTTGGCTCAAGGGAGCTTTAGGCTCTTGATACCATATAGAGTGATAGGTAATAGAGTGAATTGGATCGAATGTGCTTTTCTCGTTATTCACAGAAGATTATATAGTGGCTACAACATTAATACAATGACTTGATTCTAGGAAGACTATTGACTAGACTATTGACTAAGAATATTGACTATGACTAAATAATTACAAAGGCATAAACATAGTTCTTTGACTATGACTGTTGACTGTTGACTGTTGACTGTTAACTGTTGACTGTTGACTGTTGATTTATGTTAATAAATAATTTCATAAGTTACGTGATTTATTTTATATAGCACGTATGTTGGTGAGTAATATTTTTGTAAATTTAGTTTTACAATAGGATAGTTTTGTAAATAAACTATCAAGTCGTACAAAGTGATTTTCAGTTTGTTCATAATTGGATGAATGCGAATTACTCACGAATATGGTGTGTGTATATATATAATCACAAAAATACATATTTTATTTTATAAATGATATTACTTAATTTGAAATAAAATAATTTCGTGTATACAACATATGTGGTTAATCGTAACGGTCCAAATGAAACTATTTTACTACAATCAACAACGGTTCCAAAAAGTAGAAACTACATACCATAATGAATATTACTCACAACAATAAATTCAAATGAATATACCTTTAGGTTGTCACATATTAAAGAAGACGATCGAGTATTAAAAACAAAGCAAACCGGGTCTACACACTAAAACCTTCGTGTAGACGACTTTTCATCTTAACAACTTTTGTGTGGATTATCATAGCATCTTAGAAGGTGAGTATTTCTTTCCCCTTTTTCGTTTTACTTTGGGGCTACTCGTGTTCTTTTATCAAGTTTCTATTTCCTTTTACTAAAATAGCAATTATCATCTGTGTTTGCTTGTGTTAATTTGTGTGTCTATGACTTGTCAAAATCATTAACCTTTGAGGGCCTGACATTTCAATGAATAGTACTATTGTATATACCCTTGTGACTATGTTGAGAGTCCTTGTCATTGCTATGTATTTCATTACTACTAGCGCATACTATATATATTTCCTTTCATTTCATAGGGTTGATTTTGAACGGATATTACTTATTACATAATCGCAAACAGTATACAACACATGAATTACAAAACACTTTTTCGCTATATGTATTCAATAGGGTATGCTCACCAATACATTTTTGTATTGACCAAATTCTTTTCGTACATGTTTCAGGTTCTTATGAGATCACTTCTAAGCTTTTGGAACATAGACTTAGATTGAGATTTACTGTATTATAGTTTTAGATTGCTAGTTTTAATTGTTGTATTCCTTCCAATGTAATAAATTAATTATTAAATTCAATGTATCAAATTTTACATTTCTAGTCCATGAGCTATTGAACAATCGTCACTATGTGACACCTCGATGTTTCCGCCATCGGTTGTGGTGTTACACATAATCTCTTAAAATAGGAAATGATAATATACTTTCTAACACTCCCCCTCAAGTTGAGTAACGGGATCTCCATGCTTAACTTCTGAAGGCAATCCTTATAGAGGCTCCCACTGACTGATTTTGTTAAGATGTCTGCTACCTGGTCTTCTGATCGGAAGAATTGTAACTCTATGGTTCCGTTTTCAATTTTTTCTTTGATGAAGTGTCTATCAATTTCTACGTGCTTCGTATGGTCATATTGAACAAAGTTCTCAGAAATCTGTATTGCGGCCTTGTTGTCACATACAATCTTACTTGTCTTATTTTGAGAGAACCCAATCTCGATTAGAAGTTTTCGTATCGATAGAACTTCTGCTAATCCTCTTGCAATCCCACAAAACTCAACTTCAGCACTTGATAAGGCAACAACCTTTTGCTTCTTGCTTCTCCAAATGACCATGTTCCCACCAACTAAGGTGAAGTACCCTGATGTGGATCTCCTGTCCTGTTTGTCCCCTGCCTAATCGGCATCTGTGTAGGCCTGGATTCTGAGATATTTATTCGGTCGGAAGAGGATCCAATGACTTGTGACACCCCAGGAAAATCCCACATCGGCCGTGGCAAGGAGAGATCCTTGGTTCGTAAGTAATGTCTTGCCTCTTAAATCACCAACGCGTTTTGGGGCTTAATGTTAGTGGATGAGAGGAGAACTCCACAGTTAAGCGTGCTCAGGTGGGAGCAGTTTCAGGATGGGTGACCTCCTGGGAAGTTTCCACCGGGGCACCCAAAAACAAATCCGTGAGCTCTGACTGGGCAAAGCGGACAATATTGGTGATGAGAGGGGCGGGGTGTTACAGATGGTATCAGAGCCACTCCTGTGCCGTTCGGGATGGTGGGTGCACACCTCATCAGGGACGATGAGACTCTAACAGGGGTGAATGTGACACCCCAGGAACACACCTCATCAGGGACGATGAGACTCTAACATGGGGTGAATGTGACACCCCAGGAAAATCCCACATCGGCCGTGGCCAGGAGAGATCCTTGGTTCATAAGTAATGTCTTGCCTCTTAAATCACCAACGCGTTTTGGGCTTAATGCTAGTGGATGAGAGGAGAACTCCACAGTTAAGCGTGCTCAGGTGGGAGAAATTTCAAGATGGGTGACCTCCTGGGAAGTCTCCACTTGGGCAACCAAAAACAAATCCGTGAGCTCTGAATGGGCAAAGCGGACAATATTGGTGATGAGAGGGGCGGGGTGGTGCTTCCATATATAGAGTTTTCTTTAATCGGCACACTTCTTGTCTTTTGAAGTTTCCTATAAATCCGGGTGGTGCTTCCATATATACTTATTCCTTTAATTCTCCATGAAGGAAAGCATTCTTGACATCTAACTGATGAAGAGGCCATCCTTCATTTGCCGCAATAAAGAACAGAACCCGAACTGTATCAATCTTGGCGACTGGAGAGAATGTTTCTGAATAATCAATGTCTTATGTTTGAGTATATCCTTTAGCAACTAATCGGGCTTTGTATCTTTCTATGGTTCCGCCGGGTTTGTACTTGATCGTGAATACCCAGTGACAGCCTGCCGGTTTCTTTCCTATGGGAAGGGTGCATTTTCCATGTCTTGTTTTTTTCAAGGGCCTACATTTCGGCTTCCATGGCATTCCTCCATTCTTTAGATTTTAAGGCTTGTTCAACGGATCTTGGGAGTTGTTCTTCAAGAAGGACGGTGGTGAAGGCTTTAACTTCTTTGGATAGGTTTCCATTGACCATGATAGCCATGGGCTATCTAGTTTTTCTTAATTCTTTACCTGGAGAATATCGTTTTGGTGGTACCCCTCTATTGATCCTTGGAGGTAACTCATATCTACCAGTGGTATTTTGTTCTTCTTTGATTGGCTCCTCTTGCTCCTCCTGCATGCCCTGCTCGCTTGCTATTTCATTGCCATTAGATATATCAATAGGTTCTTGTATTTCGACATTATTTGGGTCAAGAGTTTCTTGTATATTATGAGTATCGTTATGAGTGTCCTCAAACAAGTTACTTACCTTGGGACTAGGAGGATCTTGGGCAGTAGCACTGATAATAGGTTCAGATTCTAAGGGAGTAAACGAGGTGCTTTGTTTATTATTAGTGGTATTGACTTCTTCAGAAAAAGGAGCCCATTTTAGCCAATTTAGTGGTTCAACTTGTTTCTCCCCCTGTCCACTGAATTGGGAGTTATAAAAATATTTGGTTTCAAGAAAATCACAATTGAGAGTGGTGTATTTATGTCGGCATTTTTGGTCATCCCATACCCCGATCATGTTTAGGAATATGAGGATAGGCAGTACATCCAAAGACTCGTGGTTGAATGGTAAGAGGTGGAGGGATTTTGGTAAACTCATACAGGGTTTGGATAGGGGTTTTTAAATTTAGAGCCTTGGTGGGGAGCCGATTTATTAAATATGTGGCAGTAGCAGCGGCCTCTGGCCAAAAAGATGTAGGAACCTGAGACTCAATTAAAAGGCGCGATATACGATTTTTTCGCTCCACTGTACCGTTTGCTCAGGAGTGTAGGGGCACGTTTTTTTGATGAATTATCCATTTCTTTTGACAAAATTGTTTCATAGATTCATTTACAAACTCGTCTCCGTTATCAGAATGCATGATTTGAATTTTGATTTTTAATCTGAGTTTGTATCATGTTATAAAAAAAAATATTAAATTTTTCGAAGACTTCTGATTTATGTTTCAAAAAATAGATCCATGTCATACGAGTACAATCGTCAATAAATAGGACAAAAAAACGAAAATTTTGCCCTCCATTAACTTCTGCAGGACCCCATACATCAGAGTGAATAAGAGAAAATGGAGTCCCGACCCGTGTATTATTCAAAACATAAGTTTGTGTGACACCCGGCATGTTCGGCTTAAACATTTTGGTAAAACTTAAGTCTACCTTAGAGAAAAACATTTATAAACGGACTTAACTGGGTTAGTTGAGTCGGGTTATGATAGGATTGTCCAGGGTTCAATAATCTCGAGGATCATTGGGAGTTGTTTTGTGAATACACTACTTGTGAGTCCCGTTGTTGGTGATATTACATGAATTGAATTAAGTAGGATACGTAGATTGATACATACGTATGGTACAATGTGCAAATACGTGCTTCAAAGGTGTAAACATGATTGTATATGCTTAACATATGTTTGGATTACATGTTCATGTGTTAGGATGTGCTAAAACGCGTTTAAACGACAAAACTGGAAAATCTGGAAAACACAAGTGTTGGTTCAATCAGTAGGGGGGTCGAACCTGGGATGGGAATCAACAAAAAGCTCATTCGACCAAAAGAACTCTCATTCGACCCATGATAGGGGTCGAAGGTTGCTTAGGTATAAATACCACACTTTGTCATTTTTCATAATTTCACAAACCCTAGTCGCCTCTAAACACTCTCTATCGATTTTAATCACTGAGGAAGGAGTTTTTGCTCTCGTTTTTCATAATCTAACCTACAAACATCATCTAATCAAGAATCTAAGGTGTGTTCTTAATCCAAAACCCTTTTTTAATGCATTTTGATTCGTTTTCATCTAACCCTAAATGTCCAGATCTGTTCTAAGGATGTTTTTATGATTAAAAACCTTTTAAGCATCTTTCTAAACCAAAACCTTATCATTAAACATGGGTTTTCATATCAATAAACAAATGTTAATGATGTGTTATGTGATATTATGTGTTGTTTAATGGTTTGCTGTTGTACAAATGATAGAAACATGATCTAGGGTTGTTATTGGTGTTGTTTTATGATTAATCAAGGTTACAGTTGAGTGGATGATGATGTTAAGGGTATTTTGGGGATTTTTGATAAATCTAAGGCTTGTTACATGTTGTTATCATTCATGGAACTATTGGGGGTTTTCATACACACATTAAACTAAGCATTTTGAGATGGTTATGAAAGGATTTCGAAAAGTTTCCAATTTGGGTAAAGATTTCAAGCATGATGTAACATTTCCATAATTTTTCCATTTTGGGTAAGTGTTAAAACGAAATGGTTTTGGGGCAAAATTGGTAGGGTTTTGTAGGAATATGTCAATCATGTTTGACTGTAGTGTTTCGTAATGTTTCGTGGTGTTTTCGGATAGTTATGATGCAATTTGATGCGTTTTAGGAAAAAGGGGACTGTAGGGGTCGAACCTGGCCTCCTTCGAACCCACGTGGGGTTGAAGGTGGGCATCAGGAGTCGAACCTATAGCCTGCAGATCGAACGTGGCTCAGTTTGGTCGAACGAACTTGATTTAGGTCGAATTAACACATGTTAAGGTCGAAAGAACATGTGTTAAGGTCGAATGAACTTGTATTAGGTTGCATGAACTTGTGTAAGGGTCGAATGAACCTCTAAGGGGTCGAACCAAGGTCTAATGGGTCGAACCTAGACTTGTTAAAAGCTGATTCGACCTTACAACTCCGTATGTGCGATTCTTGATGCAAACTAAGTGTTTTATACTTGAACCTTATGTGTAATCTATGTGTGCTTGATTAGTTTATGTAATGGGTCACCAACGGATGTCGGGTCAGTCTAGTGTGTCGGTTGAACAGTCAAACACGTTTTAAACATACTTAGTCACGATCTGGACAATCGGGGGACTAGATAGCCTTATGGTTATTAGTCGGAACACTTATGTGAACATTTTGATAGATCTCCGGTAGTTGGGATTATCAAGAGCTTGGCTTTTCTTATTTTTATAGAAGAACACAACCTAAGGTGAGTTCATGGCCCCACTTTTACTGCTTTTACTTTTGGGGGAGAAAACATGCGCTAAACTTATCTTTTGGTAACATATGTCATACTTTTGGGGGACAGAGGAAGCCGAGGAAGCCTTCAACCAAATGAAGCAACATCTTGCTTCCCTTCCCACCATTACAGTTCCTGAAACAGGGGAAATCATCTCTGTCTATCTTTTTATTACTGATGAAGCCCTCAGCACTATCCTCACCATTGAACGATACAAAGCTCAGGTACTTGTTTACTTCTTCAGTAAATCATTAAAGTTAGCAGGGGTCAAGTACCCTCCTTTGGAAAAACTAGACTTGGCTCTTGTGCAAACAGCCAAAAGGCTTCGAAGGTACTTTCAATCACACCCAATACAAGTGGTCACCGACCAACCCATCAAGAGTGTGCTTGAAAATCCTGAAACCTCGGGATGACTAGCCAAGTGGGCTGTCGAACTAGGCGAACACAAAATTACCTACGTCCCAAGAAAAGCAATAAAAGCACAAATACTTGCTGATTTAATCATTGAAATTCCAAAGGAAGATGTGACCGAAGTTAACATCACAACCAATGAACCCCCTGACCCGGAAGCCTGGAAGCTTTTCACTAATGGAGCTTCCAGCATTGAAGGATCAGGGGCAGGTCTTGTTCTAATTAACCCTGAGGGGTTGGAATTCACATATGCTCTTCATCTGGAATTTCAGACAGCCAACAATGAAGCAGAATAGGAAGCCCTGATAGCAGGATTAAAGCTTGCAATAGAGATGACCGTTCAAAAGCTTCAAGTATTCACTGATTCACTCTTGGTCTCAAACCAAGTGAATGACAGCTACATAGCTAAGGAAGCCCATATGAAGAAATATAGAGAGAAAAAGCAAAGGAAATCATGAATACATTCCAGTCTTGCAACATTAAGCAGGTTCCTCAGTCACAAAACAAAAAGGCTGATGCTCTTAGCAAGCTTGCTTCGTTGAATTTCGCTCATCTTACCAAAAAAAAGTATTGGTTGAAGTACTCCAACACCCTTCCATATCCGAGCTTGAAGTCCAAGATGTAATCACTGAAACTGGATCAAATTGGATGACTCCATTTATAGCATTCTTAAAGGATGGTGAGTTGCCTCAAGATCACATAGAAGCTGAAAGGGTTCGAATAAAATTCAAGCAATATGTTATCCAAGAAGATATACTCTACAAAAAAGGGTATTTGGCTCCATTGCTTCGATATGTTGGCCCTACACAAAGTGAGTATCTAATCAAGGAGGTTCATGAAGGCATATGTGGAGCTCATTGTGGTCAACGATCAGTAGTTGCAAAGCTTATGAACCTTGGCTACTTTTGGCCAACTATGCACTGCGATGCTACTGAACAATTGAGAAAGTATGAAGCTTGTCAAATCCACGCCCCTATTCCAAAAAGCCCAAAACATGACATGATCCCCGTCAATTTAGCATGGCCATTCTACAAGTAGGGAATGGACATCGTTGGCCCTTTGCCACCAGCCAAGGGAGGGGTTAAGTTCATACTTGTAGCCGTAGACTACTTTACAAAGTGGCCAGAAGTAAAGCCATTGGGTAAGATATCTGGGAAACAAATTATTGACTGTGTTTGGGAAAACATCATATGTCAGTATGGTTTGCCTGGGGTACTAGTCACGGATAATGGCAAGCAATTTGCAGAAAAGCCTTTCAGCTCGGTAGCATATCCTCAATTAAATGGCCAAGTGGAAAGAATGAATCAAAGCGTGGTTGAAGGGATCAAAGCCAGGCTGGCAAACAAGGAGGAAAATGGCTTGATGAGCTTCAAAGCGTCCTATGGCCATCCGAACCACCGAGAAAACAAGCCACAAGAAGACACCTTACAGCCTTACCTTTTGTTTCGAAGCAGTGATCCCTGCTGAAATTGAAGTCACCACACCTCGAACACTTCATGTGGATGTTAAGGCCAATGAAAAGGAAGCTTTGCTCAACCTAGATCTCCTAGAAGAAGCCAGAGACTCAGCAGCCATCAGAGAAGCTCGGTACAAGCAAAAGATGGAGTCATACTACAATACCCGAGTGAAACATGAACGCTTCAAGCCTGGAGATCTAGTCCTAAGAAATAATGAAGCAAGCAAGAAGGAAGACCAAGGAAAGCTGGGGCCAAAATGGGAAGGTCCCTACACAATCCTTGAAGCCCACAAAGGAGGATCATACAAACTTGCCAACATGGAAGGCAACAAGCTTCCACGACACTGGAATGGCAAGAACCTTAAAAGGTTCTTTGTTTAAGCTTTCTGTTCAACTCCAACTATCTAATGTAACGATGTTATGATGAATTAATGAAAGGATCAGTGGATCCCCTTTTTAAAATTTGTCTTTCTATCCTATTATCAGGTTGAGGACCTTGCAAAAAACTCCATGGCATGGGCCATGTAAGGGGATGAGCTCCCAGGCCAGTTCGCTCAATAGGTTCAAGGGTTGAATGAACCTATATAAGGGGTGAGTTCCTAAATCAATCCAACTCCATGAGAAAAACAAAGTGCTTCTTTATATATCTCATAGACAGGTTTGAACAGCCTACACCAATTGTTCCTTAAGTTTTAAAAACAAACTTACGAAAATGAAAAAAAACACTGCGTAGTGTATATAGGATAGGTGGCGACTTGTTTGCCTAGACTACCTTAAGGATGGATGGCTGCAGCATCCAACCTTTTAAGGTGCTACCGGTAAAACATCCCAAAACACAACAAATACAAACAAAACAAACAATCTTGCAGCAAAATAAGCAAAGAAAGCTAAACATACACATAGGCATACCTAACTAGCCATAAGGGATTAACATTAAACATAAAAGGCTTCAAGAAGCCACAAAACATAAACATTGTCCACAAAGCTTTTGTAAAAGCCCACAACCCCACATGGAACCCACCAAGTTCCACCAAAAGAAACATTGTATAGAGACTACCACAGAAATTAGTTAATTGTTTAGAAACACACCGCTAAGAAAGCTACGAATTAGAAAGCATAAGATATTCAAGAAACACTACCTGATGCCAAAGGCTTCGAGGCTTCATCCTCCACAACCGTCTTCTTCACCTTTTCTTTCTTAGCTTTCTTGGGTTCCTTCTCATTGCCATCACCACCAGTCCCTGAAGCATCCAAGCTCGCATCCTTTTGAACACTCACATCATGAGTCTCTTCACTATCACTAGAATAAAACATCTTCTTAGAAAGTTCTTTAAGGATTTCAGCACACACAACCTCATTAAGACCAGGAGGCTTCAACTGCTTCAGTTCCTGTAATGGCTTTCCATAGAAAGAAGAAACCTGAGTGACATAAGGATAGGTTGAATGCTCCATCTTCACAACTGTCTCCTTAAACACTTCCATAGAGTTGGGTTGGTAGAAAGGAGACTGCTCTAGAACCTGACCAGCTTCATGAGCTTTAAACCCAGCCATAAAACCTGCATGCTTGCCATGAACAAGCAACTTGGTGTAGACTTCCCCTAAGGCAAAATTGAACTCGGCTGAATGAAGAAGGTATGTAACCACCTGTTGAAACCCTTTCTCAATCAACCTTTTGTTATCATTCATAGCATGGGCCAGGGAAGCCTCCAACCTCCCTCTCTTTACCTCAAAGGCCTTCTTCTCTGCATCAAGCGCTGCCCTATCAGCCTCTACGTGCACCCGTGCAGCTTCATGTTTGCAGTCTCCGACTCATGACCCTTTTTAGGTTCATAAATAAGACTGATCAAAGTCTTCTCCTTCTCAGCATATTCAACAGCATCCTTCTTCAAATAAGTAAGGGATTGTTTCATTCCCTTCTTCTTCTTGGAAAAGTCACCATATTCAGCCATTCTTTTTCTAAATCTGCTTATAACCTTGGGAAGCATAGCAGCAAGATTGCAGGTTCCCACCATCATCTTAGTCAACAGAGTATCATCATCCATACCCTCTAAAGTATCTTTCACATCCGAAGGGGCAAGATGTGTCAAAACATCCTCACAAACTGCAGCAGACTTAAAAGTGTCACCAACCTTCAAACTCCAACCCGGGTATAAACCCCTTCACCTTCCACACTTGTTGAACCTTCAGCAGCCTTCAACATGGTAACTGTCGCAACAGACTTCTTACTTTTACCCTTATTCACCGCAACAACTGGAACTTCCTCAGGAAGCTCAGTTTCAACACCCTGATACTTGTCATCCTCCTAATCCTCAACTTCATCACTCACAGTCACAGCCTCTGATACATCAGCTGGCTTGGCAGCCTTCAACAAACGGCGGATTATCCTCCTGGTTAAAGCCTTGGAAGAAGTAGCCTTCGAAAAACTCTTAACATTTGGAACAGACATGTAGTTGGTTCCATCATACCTCCTCTTCTCATACTTAATCAATGCCTCCTCACCATCCACAGCCTCAGCATCCTTAAACACAACCTCTAAAGCATCGTCACCCTTAATAAAGTCTAGTGCAGGCATGACTGCAAAACAACAACAGGAAAAACCAGCAACATAAGCAATAACAAAAAATAGGAAAAAAACAAGAACAAAATAATAAGCATACCCTGATCACCCTTCATCAAAACCGGATCTCTACCCTCTTTATCCCACCGGGTACTAATCCCGGATAAAACCAAGAAAGGCTCAGCAAAAGGGCGAAGCCTTGAAGGACACGCTTAGAGGACCTTGAGAAAATTATCATCTAGATCAGATTCTGACGGTTCCATTTCGTTCAAAATAGCCGCAGGATGCCTCCAAGTAGGCTTAAAAGGAAGGATAGAGTCAGAAACCCCGAAAAACCTTGTTTTCCACACACCGACTGTAGTCACATGTGAAGAAATCAAGTTCATTTCCACTTGAGACGTTTCAAATGTATACCAATCGCCATTTTTAGCCAATCAGAAGAAACGCTTAAACAAAAGAAAGGTAGGATCATAACCTAGGGCTCGACATAAAATCTCAAAATGTAACACATGGGCCAACCCCTGTAGATGAAATTGACCAAAGGAAACCCTATAATACTCAAGGACATTCAGCAAAAAGATGGAGAAAGGATGACGAAGATTCGAAAACTCAAAATGACGGCAATAGAGCAATCGAACCACTCGGACACTGAGAAATCGGGTCTATAAGCCTAGGAGCAACCGGATTAAAGGACAAATCAATGTCCCACTCAGAACAGAACGCCTCAACCTCTTGCTATGTAAGGGTGGAGAAGCTCAACGCCATGTCCTTCTTGGCTCCCATATTTGCTTAGAAGGATGATCAGAGTAAGAAAATGCAAAGAAAGACTAACCTGAATGTTGCAAGGAATGAAACCCTAGAAAGAAGGTGGAGAAACCGTCAAAGAAAAAAGGTAAAGTGAAGATATTGTGAAGATTAAAATTTTGAAAAAAGGTTATAAATAAAAAATTACAAAAAGTAATCATATTTTGCATTAAAAACTGCTATCTGAAAACTGACACTTGTCACATCAAGTGTCATTTCAAATTCAAATCTAGAGAAACAAACTGCCTAAGCAAGCTTTCAAACCTTGAACCTTTCAAGCAATCGTAAGCTTAACAAAAAGTCAGAAGCGTTCGAGCTACGCCACAAAAACTCCTGACTTGGGGGGCTGATGACGTGGGTAGCCTAAGGTGAAATAAGCTAACAACACTTCTGGATTTGAGTCTCACTCAAACCAGAATCATAACACTCAAAATACAATTATCTTGAACCTCATTCTACGTTTTGCAACGTAGAAGGACACCACGACCTGCGTTAGGCAGATCAGAACCCTTTTACCCTTCCTTGGACCCAGAACTAACGTTAGACCTATATTTTTTGTAGCAACAGTACCTTTTTATCATTGAAAACAAATGCTTCCTATGATGACTATAAATCAAGAAAGGCAACTCAGGCAGTCTGCTTAAACAAAGACAAAAAAGGTTTTAAAAAGGAAACTAAAAAATGGTATGTACAATTCTAGAAAGTACACTAAACAATCCAGTTGCATATTTAAGGGGGAGTTCAAATCACTAACAGAACAAATAAAATTTGCATTTTAAAGTAAATTATTATTATGGTTCCTTTTACCCTATTGGAATGTAATAGAAATTCTGATTCAGAGCATGTACTTGAATAAATTACATCTTAATTCCCACCAAATATGAATTGATGCATTATATATGCATTCCTAATTCACAGTTGAGACACATTATAGCTAGAATAAAATCTAAATGCAAGATGTGAAAAAAAATCACAAACTTGTTCTCCCTAGAGCATGAAGGCTGTCAAGGGTTTAAATAAGAATCAATTTCCTCACATCAGACGAAGATGTTGTTGGATATATAAAACTGATTTACTAAACTGGAACACATACACCACGCAAAGAGGTTGTAAGTCCACTTTAGAGATTTCACAACCGGGTATATAATCATTAGTTTCATTGCCATCACGACGTGGACATAGACCCATAGTATCAATTCAAAGAATAAGGTTTAATTTTTTTAACCACTGATTTTTTTATTAACACAACACGGTTTTCAAAAACAGATCCTTTAATCATGAATCTTGGGGTGTGGGTTGTTAAAAAGTTGAGAGCTTTATTTGAGCATAAAGTCTCTGGTACAAGTTGTTTTCATACCACTACAAATAAGAAAATTTGGTCATTATAATCATAAAGTAAAATGAGCATAACTTTGCTTCTGATCTGTAAAACCAATGTAGCTTATATGGTAATTGGTACTATAAACATTGACAGTTGTACTTTTGATAGACATTAGAGAAAGACCAAAGAAGTTAAAAAGAGTCCCCTATCATCTATATTGTGAGCTCAGCGGTGCATTCTCTAAAATCAAAATAAACCCTTTGTAATATGGCTCATGAAGAAGACCACAATCTGACCAAATTTGGCCATGCTGATCCACTCCCTTATCTGACCATATCTAATTTACATGTTGGTGATTAATTTCTGTTATTACATTCAACGATGTTCAGCTCTAGACCTGGGTTACTCGTGTAGTTAATGTTATTTTTTTTTTTTGCAAGTTATTATTTGCTCTTTTTTCTGGCACCAACACATGTACTTTGTTTAACAAAGCTCCAATAAACATGAAAGATCGATGACTAACAGAAATTGCATTTCATAATTTATCAAACAAACCTGGATGGGAGCAAGAAGGAGAACAATGTAGAAGCTATAACCTGGTCTAGTCAAGCAGCGTACATGTTACTTGATCGTATTACAAAGGGGTTCTTTTCTAGATGCAAAAAACAAGTGAAAATTGAGTCTTGAAAAAACAAAGATCTTGATGGCTGCAAAGATGCATTTTTTTTTTCAAGATTCAAAGTATAAAGATTAAACACAGAGTATACCTTAAAATCAAGGAATATAACCAAAACCCAAAAGGTCAATTCATCAAAATAGTTATTGAATAGAGAACAGGACATGGTTAAAACCAATTGAGATTATTTCTTGATTTTATGGAGAAAATTTAGACTTGGAGCCAATTGAACAAGGATGAGGAAAACCACGGATTGAAGAAAAACCCATTTCAACCGTTGGATTAAGCCTACTTCAAACACGGATTAAGGATCGAATGCTTTCTTTTATGGTGTATTTGTTTTTCAGAAAGCAAAAGAAAGAAGATGGGATGGTTTCTTCTATGGGAATGAAAACAGGGGATGAGATAACGGGTTTGGGTTAGGGTTGGTTATTCGCATCACATGCATGGGGTGTCTTAAAATTAAGACTTTGGTAGACTTGTATTATATAGAGCATATATAGATATATATATATATATATGTATATATATATATAGATAGTGGAGAGTTCAAATGAGAATAATTTTTTTGTGAGAAGAAAAAGAAAAAATTTTAAACCAATAGAAATCTTTCATTTAATAGTTGTAATTAATGTTAAATAAATTTTTAAGTTTTTGTAAGTCTCATAAACTAGTTACATTAATGAAATCATAAATCTTTTTCAAATATATATCTTTAAACCAAAAATATTATAGTGAAGGATAAATTTCGGTATGTGTAGAATGAATTTCTACGTGTGTAGGATAAACTAATGATAATTTCGATATGTGTAGGATAAAAGTATGATAATTTCGATGTGTGTAGGATGAATTTTGATATGTGTAGGACAAGTTTTGATGTGTGTTCGATAAAATATTTAGGACTAGTTAATTGGATAATTAATGTGAAATGAGTTAAATTATTTAATGTTATTTCTTCTTTTTCTTCTCAAATTAAAATTATTCTCAAATGATCCCCCCTAGATATATATATATATATATATATATATATATATATATATATATATATATATATATATATATATATATATATATAGGGGGAAGTATAACTAGAAAACCCTTCATAGTTAAAGAAATTTTGAAAACCTAATACAAGGTCATGGTTCATCCACGTCATTCATTTTTGCAACCCTTTTAAGGGCATTTTGATCACTATTTTTTTGTGTCATTCTGCTTCTTATGTGAAAGTGTCAGCCAACACATTGCCTCCTTCATTTCCTCTCTCTTTTCATCATATTTTTTAAAAGTATAAGCATTCTCTCTCTCTCTCTCTCTCTCTATCTATCTATCTATCTCTCTCTCTCTCTCTCTAATAAACCAGATCCACCCACCTATCTCTGTCTTCCAAATTCATATCAACAACCTAGATCCATTCCATTTATCTCTTTCGACTAACTCTTTTTATTTTTATTTTAACACTTTTATAAGTGGGTAGATCGGTGATGGATGAGCCTTGAAAAGCTAGTTCATTGACCGATAACAACCCCGAAATAAGAAACTAGTAGAGGTGGTTTCGTTTTCCGGCAACTAAAGTAAGACCCCAATCATTTCAGTTTTGTTTTTCTCAGGTTGTATAGGTGAAATCGGGCGACGACGGGGCGTCACCGGCGACGAAGACGCATAAATGGAGGTGGATCCGGTGAATCATGTTCCTAAAGGCTCTCTAATTAATCTTGTAACTTGATCCCCTTCTAGTAGAAGCTTTAAATAGAATTTTAATTCAATTAAAGACGGTTCCTTTTTTTTTCTTCATAGTTGGTGGTTGAGACCCATTTTTCCATTTGAACTTGAAAAAGAGTTGCCGGTGTGAGCATATCTTTGAGTGATGAAGGCCAGGTATTGCATTACCAACATTCGAATTAATTATTGTCCTTTTACCTTAGGAATAATTACTTATTATTTTAATGGATTCTTGTTACTTTGGGTCTTTAGCCTCTCTTTTGTATTGTTCCTTTGTCTTTATTTCTAATCTTCTTCTTTTTTCATACTTTGTTCTTTTGTGCAGTAAAGTAAGTAAATTGACATTCAAATTTGTATTTTAATTCTTTTTGTAATCTTGTTACAATTTATCTAACATTCTACTCGTGCTTGTAACTTATAATTCTTTTTGTAATCTTGTTACAATTAAGTTTTTTTTTTTTTTTTTTTTGTAATATCCTTTGACGTTGTAGCCATCAATTATACTTATAATTCTTTTTGTAATATTGTTACAATTTATCTAACATAAATTGTTAGATAATTGTTATTGTTAAAGTTATTTTCTTGATATCATCATGTAACATTTTTTTAGTTATAGGACATAAAGTGGATTTTTTTAATTATCATGTTTTTGAAAGATTTTATTATTGTTACATATGTGACCTGACTTGTTACAAATTATAAAGTACTTATCAATTATGTTAGTTAGCTTGTTACATGAACAACTAGCAAAAATGCATAACATTTTCATTAAAGTAGGTTTTTATTTTAGCATTTTACATAGTTAACATATTTAGTAAGATGTTGTTATATATTTTAACTTAGTTATTATAGAAGTGAAAAATGTAAAAGCTAAAGTAACATTTGTTGAACTGTAACATTGTAGATATGGGATATATTAAAAATGGTTGTTTTACAATTATATAAATACAAGGTAAAAACATAAAATATGTTACAACGTAGCAAATACAACATGTGTTTCATACAAATTTGTTATAAATATAAAGTTAAATAAATTAAATTTATCTTAAAGAAAGGAGAGTAAAAAGGGAGGAGATGGACTGAAAAAAGAAAAATGTACTTTGTTTGTAAGAAAAAGAGAGAAGTTAATTGGCATTCCTAAAACACTTTTTTCTTACTTTTAACATGTACTTTTAATTTCTTTTAAACAAAAAAACGTAGTTCAATAAATTAGAGCCATTGATTGGAGTCATTCGATGGTTTAGATGAAGTTTTCATAGTTTTCTTAACTGGGGAGTGTTTTCAATTTATTCTCCCCCTGTATATATATATATATATATATATATATATATATATATATATATATATATATATATATATATATATATATATATGTGTGTGTGTGTGTGTGTGTGTGTGTGTTTAAAAGGGGAAAAAACAAGGGATGAGAGAAAAACACTTGAAATTACTAAAGCTAATTTTGAGGGGGAATAAACAACTAATCACAAAATATGTAAAATAAAGTTAAAATCCCATCAAGACAGAACACATCTGACTAAGTAGAGTCAAAACATGGGAACAAATAAGAAAATCTGGACTCAAAAATGCAACAAAATCATTTTCTTCCTAGTTGATAGACAACCTTTGAATTTGAGAAGTCAACACTGACTACCCAAAAAGATCAAAATTTGAAAGAAAAATGTTACTAAGAAAAGGATATTATGATCAAGGAATGTCATTTTCTTTCAAAATAAAAATGTTTAAGTATCAATTGAAAATTTTTTGATTACAAAATATACATTACAATTGACAAATCAAACTCTAAACAGAAAGCTTAAACCAAGAACAAATTTCTGTTTAGATTTAAATTCTCAAAAATTTCTTAAAATACACCACCAAAGGCTGAGAATTCAATGGATTTCTTTTTCGTTTTTCAAAAAGAAATGTGATAAAAAAAAGTCAGAGATCTGTTGATCTAAACATCTTACAGATGGCACTGATGAACCAAACAACTGACAAAGTTTCAACAAATGTCAAACAACTGAAGTCATTCAAACAGTTGTTTAAACAACTGATGCTATGCACCAGATGTTAAAACAACTGAGAATCTCAAAACAAATGTTAAATCAAAAGTTCCACAACGGATGGTGAAGAAACAGAGGTTCTTCAACAGATGTTAGCAAAAACAGGGGTTCTTTACCAGATGATTATTCAACAGAGGTTACTCAACAACTGATAACCAACAGTGATTCTTTCAAAATATGAAACTCCACAAAAATTTAATTGGAAAAAGCAAATCCTAACGCTCTCTGATTCTCAAAAAAAAACTGTGATGAAATTCAAAATGATGATTAATGCAAAAAGGTTAGATCCATCTTCGGAGCAGGATGCGAACCTTGACACACTCATTTATCATTGGTGTCAAATTAATTTTCATCGCCACTTTTATAAAAGGCGACTATGAGTTTCATTCTAATCCATTAATATATATATATATATATATATATATATGTAACGAACAATGGATGAGGACAAAACTCCCAGAATTCTGGTGAATACTTAGACTTTTCTAACCAGAATCCCAGAAATCTGGAACTTTTGTTCCAAGTAACTGAAGTATAAGATTTTTAACAAATCTGGACTCTTGGTTGACTTCTTTGCTAGTTGAGAAAAGTAGTGGCATACATGGTGGGACCATTTATCCAGGTGTCATCTCAGGATTGTTTCAAGATCAAAAAGTGACTTTTAGTTCTTGAAAGGGGGAAGATCCTAGACATTTGGGATACGTTGGATAACAAAGTAAAAACGGCAGTATAAAAAGTAACCATTACAACATCAAGTGGGCTATATCAATCGAATGTGTCATTAATTCCAATTAAAACTCAATATCCTAAAAGTTCTCTTCTTTATTAAACCTCAGATATATAAACCCATCTGATATTTACTAATAGTCCATAACACCAACGAACACCAGAAATCATATTCAAACCAAAAAATCTCTCAACGCTCTAAAAAATCCTACAACTCTCAAACATGTCTACAACAAACACAAATCCTGAAACTTCAAACTATATTCAACCCTAGGTTTTACCAAGAAACAAATAGATAGCCTACAATGATGGGAAGGCAAACAACATAATCGCTTACCTTGATCACACCAAGTATGATAAAAGGCATCAGGTTATAATTGAATACTTGAAGCATTGTCCTCTTGCTGCAGCTCTGAATAACTCTAAGTCAGTACCAGTAAAGGTGTTGCAACAAGTATGGGAAACCATGAAAGTAGAAGTAGCAGAGGATAGGGGATGGCATTGAGGATGTCCTAGTTGCTCATATCTGGGACAATCAGACACTGAATATTCATCTTCCAGATATAAGAGATGTTCTTGGATTACCAACTGAAACAGAGTATGATGTGTTACCTAATGTAGAAAGAGTGGGTGAAGCTCTGGAATTCAGATCACGAATAAAACTAAGATTGTTTTGCATATAATGTTTTTTTTATGTATTAATATTCAAATATTTATGAACCCTCTATTCTTTTGAACAGATAAATAATTAGTTTATTTCATCTTTGTGATACACGGGTGAGTGGGGTGGTCATCACATCATCACTATTACATTCTATCACAAAACACTTGGTGCGTTTGATTTGAGGAATGGTTTGGAATTTTAATTGGAATTTGTGTAGGATTATAATTAGAAGTAATTGGATTTAAATTAAACGTTCCAATAGGAATGGGAAATTGTTTGAATTGGAATCTCATTTTCATTATTATTGTGTTTCGCTGGTAAATAAATTGGAATCTATAACCCTCGCCCCCACCACCCGTATCGTTTCGACCCATACCAGGCCGAACAGTTTCAACCCCTACCGTTTCGACCCGTACCGTTTCAACCAATACCGTTCGACCCATACCGTTTCGGGATTAAACGGTTTGGTTCGAAATGGTACGAGTCAAAATGGTACGGGTCGAAATGGTGCGGGTAGACAAAGTCCGGGTTGAAACGGTACTGATCGAAACTGGTCAAAATGGTTCGAGTCGGAACAGTACGGGTCGAAACGGTTTGGGTTGAAACGATACGGATCAAAACAGTTCGGGTCGGAACGGTTCGGGTCGAAACGATGCGGGTCGAAACGGCTCGGTTCGAAACAGTGTGGATCGAAATGGTTTGGGTCGAAACGGTGCGGGTCTAAATGGTTCGGGTTGACACGGATCTAGTTGAAATGGTGCGAATCCAAACGGTTTAGGTCATAACGATGTAAACCGATCGAAGATTCTAATGAATTTACTTTAATTCGTTCAAATGTTGAAAGATTTTGAATTCCTTTAGTCGAAGGAATTTGTACCCAAGTCTAATTATAATTCCATTTCATTAGTCAACCAAACACATTAAGATTGAAATTGAATTTCCAATTCTTTCAAATTTTATGAATCAAACACCTTAAGATTTGGAATTCAAATTCCAATTTCATTCAATTCATGCTAACAAAAAGCATCCTATAGGTGGTCATCACATCCATCACTAAGGTTTTTTAAATAAACTAAAAAATAAATAACATTAGATTAAATAAAATAAATTAACATTACAATAAATAAAATAAAAAACATTAAAATTAAAATAACATAGACATTACATAATAACTTTATAATATAACTAAACTTAACGTAAATTTGGCCGTATCATTTGTCACCTTGAAACATGTGAAAATCTTGGTCAACCTTGAAAACATACAATATGTGAGCCAGTTCTATGAGCGTGTCTTCAGTTAGGTTGGGGCCTTGGGCGTCATTCTTGATTTTTAAACATAGTTTCAAAGGTTTTACACTTCTATTTGAGACCGTTATACTTATGCGAGATTGAATCACAACTATGTTGTGTTCCCCATACTAGTATAGCAAACTTGGCTAAAACTTTAGCCCATTGTGGATCACCCCGACTTGTTGATGTCGTGTTTTTGTTGGGAATCATGGTATCGTATACACAGCGGAAGCGGTTTATATTTATTAGAAAAATCGATTATATACATTATATAATATTAGCCGATTTATATGTATAAATATATATTTAATTTTATTAATCCGATTAATAAAATATTCCCAATCAGGATCTCAGTTAAGCACGTATAAACAAATAAATAATAAAACAACCATAGGGGGTTTAGTAATCAACCTTTGACGACTACACCGGAATTGTAACACATGGGTTACAACGAATCCTCGCTAGTAGGAAGTTCACACCGTGCATGAACCAACCGGGAAGCAATGCTTGCAAGAAAGAAGGTGGTTGTTTGTGGTAGTTGATCGCCGAACCAAAAGAAAGAAGGTGGCGGCGCAGGTTTCTTAGAGAGGAGGCAAGGGTAGATTGTTTTGATAAAAGGTGTGATTAGGGTTTACTCCTTAACCCTCCTTTTATAAGACAACAACTTGCAATAAACCCCCTTGCTAAATATCTTAATACTCCTTAATATTAATCTTATTAATATTAAGTCCCTCAAGACTAAAACAATTATTATTTCATAAATAATAATCCAACAACGCGTGAACTTATCTGATTCGTGTACCAACGTGTAACTCTTCGGATCGTACCGGGTCGGGTTACGTTGACCTCGACTTTTAATTACATCGGACATACCATATGTCCAACAATCTCCCACTTGGACGATTTTAATTAAATGAGTCAACGTGCGCAGAGTTGGACACCTAGCTGCATCGCATTGCACCCAAACCAGTATGACACTTTACAGTCGTCAACTAGTTCTTTGAGTTCAAGTAACGCTTTACTTAACCAAATACTATAGCCCTGATAATTATATCAATAAGTCCTTTCTGTATAGACATCCGTTGATCATAAGACATGGATCATTCATTCTTATATAGTGATCAACCATTCTCTATTCTCGTCTCTAATTCAAAATGGTCTAACGAACTACCTTAGTCCGAGCGTGGCCACGCGTTTATACCAGTTTGAGTTTTACGAGGGCACCAGAATGTCTAGACTTCTAATCATATAGAAGTACAGAATTCCATCAGCGTCATACAACTCCCACTTAATCTCGAATTTCTCCCAATGCTACCCTTATTGCTACCCATGTTTCAGGATAGTGTAAGATAACATCAAAGATAGTCCTTGATCAATGTAGTTTAATATGTGCTTTAGGAAAAAGGACAGATTGAACATATCAATATCAAAACATCTCATGACACTGATCCATGGAGATCGTTTTGAAGTGAGTTACATCCAATATCATTCCCTAATGATATCTGTGAATTATGATTCTTAAACCCTTGAGCTATTCATCTCATGAATACAACCATCTCAATTCACAATAGTCTTACATTCAAATTCATTCCCATGTAATTTGATCGACTATGGACATTTAGAATACTCTTATTCAAGGATTTAAACATACAAATAATGAACACAGTTAATAAATATTTAAATTTGCATTTAACCCATTAAATCAAATAAACATTCAACATAATTGTCATAGTTCAAAGTAAAACACCAATACTAATTACAGATCATGCGCATTGTCTAACAACTCTAAGCCCTATATTTCCAGCATGCTCCTCATGTCTAGCTTGAGGTAAAGGCTTAGTAAAAGGGTCAGCCAGATTTAGATATGTATGAACTTTGTTCATCACGACGTCTCCACGTTCTACTATTTCTCTAATATAGTGGAACTTCCTGAGTATATGCCTTGCGGTCTGATGTGACCTTGGTTCCTTTGCAAGAGCAATGGCACAAGTGTTGTCACACAGTATCTTGATTGGTTTCTTTATGCTAGGCACAACATCGAGATCAGTAATGAACTTCTTCATCCAGGCAGCCTCCTTTGCAGCATCCAATGCAGCAATGTATTCTGATTCACAGGTGGATTGAGCAACCACACTTTGCTTAGAGCTCTTCCAAGTAATAGCCCCACCATTCATAATGAAAACATATCCCGTTTGTGATCTTGAGTCATCACGATCAGTCTGGAAGCTTGCATCAGTATAACACTTAACTGACAGCTCCTCATCCAGTCCTCCATATATTAAGAACATGTCCTTAGTCCTTCTCAAGTACTTAAGAATGTTCTTCACTGCAGCCTAGTGACTCTCTCCTGGATTCTGTTGATATTTACTCGTCATGCTAAGAGCATACGAGACATCAGGTCTAGTACATAACATAGCATACATGATGGAACCAATCGCAGAAGCATATGGAACACCTTCCATTTTCTTCTTTTCCTCTTCAGTATTTGCACACTACTTGTTATCAAGAATGGTTCCATGTGCCATGGGCAAGAGCCCCCTTTTTGAGTCTTGCATGGAGAAGCATCGTAAGACCTTATCAATATATGTACTTTGACTCAAACCCAATAACCGCTTTGATCTATCTCTATAAATCTTTATTCCGAGAATATAAGCGGCTTCACCAAGATCTTTCATTGCGAAACATTTACCCAACCAGGTCTTAACATCTTTAAGCATAGGGATATTGTTTCCAATGATTAGTATGTCATCTACATACAGTATAAGAAAAGTGATATAGCTCCCACTAGATTTCTTGTAAACACACGGTTCATCTTCGTTCTTGATAAATCCAAACTCTTTGATTTTCTGATCAAAACGGAGATTCCAGCTGCGAGATGCTTGTTTTAATCCATAGATGGATTTATTCAGTTTGCAGACCTTATTAGGATTCTTTGGATCGACAAAACCTTTAGGTTGAACCATATAGACATCTTCCAGTAAGTCTCCATTAAGGAACGCGGTTTTGACATCCATCTGCCATATCTCATAGTCATAATATGCAGCAATGGCAAGTAGAATTCTAATAGACTTAAGCATGTCTACTGGCGAGAATGTTTCCTCATAATCAATTCCTTGAGTCTGAGTAAAACCTTTCGCTACAAGCCTTGCTTTGTAGGTTTGCACATTCCCATCCATGTCAGTCTTCTTCTTGAAGATCCATTTGTTTCCCACAGTCCGACATTCGACAGGAAGATCAACCAAATCCCAGACTTGGTTATCATACATGGATTGCATCTCTGCATTCATGGCTTCTTGCCATTTCTTGGATTCTGAATCCAAGATTGCAGCTTTGTAAGTAGTAGGCTCAGCTTCATCAATCATGAAGATATCGTCATACCTTATAGGTGCACGACGATCCCTGATACTTTTCCGAACACTTGGCGTTTCTGTTGTTTCTTGAGTCCTCTCAGGCTCAACTTCAACAACTAGATCAGTTACTTCTGTTTCTGTCTGAACACCTGGTTCAGTCACTTATGAATCTCAAATTTCTTCAAGATCCACATGATTATCTCCAATCCCCCGCGCCAGAAGCTCTTCCTCTAAGAAAGTGCCTCTGCGTTTAGTGAAAATCTTATTTTCACTGGGGTGGTAGAATAGGTAACCGATCTTCTTACCGTATCCAATGAAAACCACTTTTTCGCCTCTCGGATCTAGTTTATCCGAAGATTCTAGAGTGACATAAGCATTACATCCCCAGACTTTTAGGTAGGATACATGAGGTTTCTTTCCATGCCATATCTCATAAGGCGTTTTATTAACCTTTTTCGTTGGAGCTATATTCACAAGTCTTGAGGCAGTTTCCAAAGCATAACTCCAAAAGGATTTTGGAAGGTTTGTTCGACACATAATTGATCGAATCATATCTAATAGAGTTCGATTTCTCCTCTCAGACACACCATTATGTTGCGGTGTTCCAGGTGGAGTGAGTTGTAAAACTATTCCACAATCCTTTAGATGGTCGATGAATTCCTGACTAAGATATTCACCGCCTCGATCTGATCGAAGCATTTTGATAGTTTCATTTAGCTGATTTTCCACTTCGTTTTGGTACTACTTGAACTTTTCAAGAGTTTCATGTTTATGCTTCATAGATAAACATAACCATATCTACTGAAATCATCAGTAAATGTAACAAAGTATCTTTCTCCATGTCTTGATATTGTTCTGAATGGACCACATACATCTGTATGTACAAGTCCTAACAGATCATTGGCTCTTTCTCCAACATTTGAAAAAGGTGCTTTTGTTAACTTTCCACTTAAGCATGACTCGCATTTTCCAAACGACTCCGAACCCTTGGAATCCAGGATTCCTGCGGTTTTGAGTTGTTTAACACGATTCTCACTTATGTGACCAAGTCTACAATGCCACATATATGTATCATTAAAGTCCAACTTATTACGTTTATAGGAGATATTGCATAATATGTTATCGTTTTTTATTTCTATCTCATAGATCCCATTGTTGGGTTTTACATCAAAGTAAAATATATCGTTAAAATAAGCAGAAATAAATTCACCATTGAAACGATAATTAAAATCTTGTCCACGCAAAGCCGAAACTGAAACAATATTTCTAGTCACACTAGGAATGTAATAAACATTGTTCAAAGCAAGTTCTAAACCAGAAGGAAGTAAGAGAACACATTCTCCTATAGCCTTCACAGCAACTCTTTGTCCATTGCCAACATGGACCTCCAAGTCGCCTTGTTTCAGCTTTCTAATCTTTCTTAGTCCTTGCAAAACATTACAAATGTGGAAACCACATCCTGTGTCAAACACCCATGTTTTTCTAGGAAAAGAAAAGATTTCAATAACATATATACTTGAGGACTCTCCTCCTGAAGCCTTAGCTTGCTTCAGCTCAGCTAAAGACTTAGCACAGTTCCTCTTCCAGTGCCCAGTTTCATTACAATGAAAACACTTAGCATCTTTTCGAGGTTTCTTATTGGCAACAGATTTGCCTTTGCCCTTCCCTTTGCCCTGATTGCCCATTTTCTTGGTGTTAGGTTTCTTAACTTGTCCCTCCTTGATCACTAGCACTGGTGCAGTCTTTCTAGGTATGTTCACCTCAGCAGTTTTGAGCATCTGATGCAGTTCTGCAAGTGTCTTTTCCATCCCCT
Organism: Ambrosia x helenae; assembly: GCA_030844895.1. Taxonomy (NCBI): domain Eukaryota; kingdom Viridiplantae; phylum Streptophyta; class Magnoliopsida; order Asterales; family Asteraceae; genus Ambrosia; species Ambrosia x helenae. Next base: position 61,606,332 of record CM061227.1, on the reverse strand, counting down.
TCATATTGTAGTTCATAATGAACTGGTCATATGATTTGGGCAATGAGTTTAGGATAATATCCCCAGCTAACTCATCGCTCAAGGGGGATTCTAGACGAGCCAAGTGATCAATATATGCCTTCATTTTTAGCACACGAGTGCTAACTGGCGTTTCTAGAACATACAACTTGTTCTCCGCCTTGAGAACAACTTTCAAGTTGCGGTGCCAGTCCATGAAGTTGGAGTAGTTAAGTTTGTCCTTCTCTAAGATGGACTTGAGAGAGAATTGGGAGGCGGAATTGTTTTCAGTTGCCATCTACAAAGTTCAAAATCTAATTTATTAGTATTTTATGTTTTAAATATTCTAATTTATCTTATGACCCAAAAGCAAAATTAATTAGGATGAGATCCCGATTCATCAATACACAATGAACTGGCTTAGCACTGTCCACTGGCATGATTAGGTAGGTAAACAACGATTGTTAATTGTGTCCACTACACAACTCTCCTTTTTGGGGTTATCGCTAAAAGCGATGTATGTTTAACCCCAACTATGCCCACTTGTCAAACAAACGATGTTTGGTCCTTTACTGTTAACTGTAACACGGCCTATGTTACACAGGAACCGCGATGATTACCTTCACTCATGATCAACGCCCAGATGCAGGGTCAGCACTAACATTTGGGTTCGATATAGAATGGAGTGTTAACTCGTTAAGGGTGGCATAAAACATCAATTTAAAATTGGGATTTAATTTTAATATTTACCATAAATATATTGAATGACTCGTTAGCATGATGTGAGTCACACAACAGTTTATAAAATCCAATTTTATATTATTCATGATAATTGAAACTCCTTTCAACACTCGACACGGTATAGTTTTAAATACCCTATTTAAACTACGTTGGTCGTATTATCGCGAATGGACTTGTTTTAGTATTAATAAAACTCTTTTTATTAAATATGCTTTTCGGTTTTTTATAAAACCTGTTTTAATAAAACCGTTGCCATTGTAGATGCATTTTGTGCGACTAATGCTTTGGATTAATATTAACATATGTTTTGTTGTTTGTTGAACGGGCGAAGGAGATAATTGTGGGTGAATGAATAATTCAGAAGGTGCGAAGGAGAAGAAAGAGTACGAAGGAGAGATAGGGGTGAATGTAATTTAGATGTTTATGTTATGCTTGGTTCGACCATGTGGTATGGGCAAACCTGCACATTCGACCATGCAATATGGGCGAATGTACAGGCCTATAAATAGGTTAAGCTCATTTGAAAGTTAGTTGTTGGTCATTTTATTCCCGCCTGTTTTGTGTCTCTCCCTAGTGTTTGTGTCAACTTATTTTCACATTAGATTTGATTGTAAACATTATTAAAACGTGTAATTCAAGTTGTTTATGAATGAGAAAAAGCTTTGAAAGATGATTTCTGTGTTTTGATTGTTTGATTATCATTTTTGTGATTGATTCAGGGATTCCGCACCTGAATAAACTTGTTTGATCAATCTCTTTGTAGATTTGACGATCCAAAGCGTATACAAAGTGGTATCAGAGCCATTGTGGATCAAACAACCACAAATTGATAATTTTACAGCAGATTTGGACCCTATTTTTATCAAAAACTTTCTGTTTTCATTGATAAACTGAATTGGTGATAAATTGATTGATTAGAGCTTGTTTTCATGGATAAAAATGCATAATTCTCTTTGATAAACTTGTTCCAAATCAAATCCGAATCAAAACCTGATTAGAATCATCAAATTCTTTCAACTTTTGAAAAATTTGATCAAAAATTAACTGATTTTCAAAGGATTTTTTGGTCGAAGGGTGGTGTTTTAAGTGGTCGAACCCAGAGTTTGTTAGTGTATTGGTGTACATTCGACCATAATTGTCTCATTCGACCATTCGGACGGTCGAAGGTGAAATTCAAACGGTCGAAAGAGGGTTAAACGGTCGAAAGTGATTTGTGTTTGTTGTATCTCTCATTCGTATCATTTCAAACGGTCGAAGGAGAACATTTTATCTCATTCGACCATTCGCTACATACGAAGGAGAAAGTTGTTTTAAACTTTTCTAATCTTTTCGTGTTTAAACATTTTCAGATCAAGATGTGGAACTTTCCGACTACACCACGACCTAACACGACACCACAACACCAGACAACCATGGATCCTTGGTCGGTTGCTGCCCAAAAGTCTAATCAACCATCACAACCCATCAATTACATGGCGATGACTAGTACTATTCCTAAACATGTTGCGCAACCACAACCGCAACCGATGGGCGACTATTGGGGAGTAGCGCAGCAGCAGCAGTTCACTCACAGATGACTAATGCCATCTCAACTCTTATTCATGACTTGTCATCTGGAAGTGGAAACCGACCACCTAAGCTTATGGAGATGGTCGACTACAACACGTGGAAGACTAAATTCAAGATCCATTTGGAGGATATGGGTTTAGAGGGAACTGAGGCATGGCAGATGATTGCGAAAGGCTATGTTGCTCCGATCTTGGAGAACACGGGAGAGCCTATTCCATTGGAGAATCTAGCAGACGATGAAAAGAAAAAGTTTGCTATTAAGAAGAAGGCGTTTTCTCAATTGTCCCAAGCTATCAGCACTGATTTGCTGCATCAGTTTGGTTCTTGCACAACTTCTAAACAGCTGTGGGACATGTTGAGAAACAGGCATGATGGAAATGAGAAGACTAGGAAGCTAAGGATGGAAGAGCTTCGAAAGAGTTTGAGAATTTTAGTTACATGGGTAACGAGACGTTGAAAGAGTTGGTTCCAAGGTATTGCCACTTACTCACAGAGCTTTCAAGCTATGAGATTAGCATACCTATGTCCGAATTGGTGGACAAGTTTGCCGATGCATTGCCACCTTATTGGAACCAGCATATTGAGGTGTTAAAAGAGAAGGATGCGTACCAGTATTGGACGATCAATGAGTTCATACAGAAACTGGAAAACAAGGAGATGGAGGGAAAGAGGAAAGCAAAAAGGGCTCAAATTCCTCAGAATCCAGGAACTGTATCTTGGTGGTACATCTTCTTCCCATTCTACTTCCAGTTCTACTACCAATGTTGCTCCACACATCGCGTGCGTATCTAACATTGTTGAACCACCCAAACAACCAATCAATTACCTTGCTCAAACATCTTCATATACCTCACCATCATATCCAACAACTTCTTATATTCCACCATTTTCACCCATACAACAAGCAGCATGTTACTCTGCTAGCCAACCTCAACAACAACAACCTTACAAACTCTCAACTGAACCAAATGCAACTTAACCAAAGTCAACCTAACCAAAGCCCGATTGTGTTGGAGACATCAAATCTAAACAATGTTACTGTTGAGATTGCCCAACAACATGTAGCATTAGTTTCAGCAATGGTAGAATCATACAATGGCTTGGTTGCTAGTCAAATTGGGAACAACAACTTGACCAATGAGGACTATGCCCAGATTGACAAGGAAGAGATGGAATTGATGGATATTCAGTGGGCTTTTGCAAGTATCATGAGAAGAGCCACTGATTTTATTCAAAAGACTGGAAGATCTGATCTTTCGACCTCTCCCAACACCACTTATGGCTTCAACAAAGCCAAAGTCACTTGTTTCAACTGTGGTGAGAAAGGTCATTTCAAAAGAGAGTGCACACAGCCAGCACAACAAGGTAATCGAAATCCATTCAACTCTACTTACCAAAACCGACAAACCCAAAATCAAAATCAAGTATCATACCAAAGTCCCAACATTTCAAGCTTTCAACCTCACAACAACTATCAAAACCGCCAAAATAACCAACAAAATAACAATGCTAGACAATCCACAACACAAAACCAAAACCAAACACAACAGAACTCAAACCGAACAATCATTCCCATTTCTACACCAAACACACAAACCCAAACCGAGAACCCAAATCAAGCATTGGTGATACAGAAGGATGAGGGTTTTGATTGGACCGGTATGCAGTTGGGTGTTGAAGAAATTACTGCTGGTAATGTGGCTTGTGTGGCACAGAAGATGATTTGGATGAACCGGTGGAGGGTGAGGAAGAAGAGATTGTGACTGAGAAGATGAGGGAGTTGAAGATTGAAGAGTTGAATGATGAGATGAATGTTGATGTTGAAGAGAAGAAGTCTGGAATGATTTTGGATTCGGTTGCTGATATTCCAGAACAGTTTGATTCTACTTATTCTGATGAGAGAGAGTGAGTCTGACTCTGAATCTAGTGTTAACTCACTGGATGACGACATTGACCAGTTGCTTGCTGAAGCTGACTTCTTGATGACACGAAATCATGCATTGTGGATGACGCTTGCACCAGAATTGATTACTCCAAGTTTTTCGTTGGGAAGGAAGCACACTTTGCACTGATGGCCATGACAGAACCTCCTAACACAGGTAAGTACTGAATCTACTGTTAATTCTAATTCAACTTGTGTTAAACAATGCAAAGCTTGTGATAAATTGACAGATGAAAATAAGCAACTCAAGGTTCAACTTGAGAGTGCAAAAATCAACTGTCAATTATATCAAAAAGAATCAAAAGAATTCAACAGAGTACTTGATGGTTATAAGAAAGACGTTTCTGAATTGAAAAAGACTTTGTCTTTAAAACAAAATGGCCATAAAAATATCTATATCAATGATTTAGAGAAACACAAAATTGGAAATGGCCACCATCAAGTGCTTTGCAGAGAAAGTTAACAAAAAGCTTGAGAGTTATAAGCACATCGCTTATGTTGTTGACCACGTTATAGAAGAGCCTTCACACTCTAGTAGTGCAAACTACAAAGCTGTCCCAGCTCCGGTGTTGTTTGAAAACCTAATTTGCATGCAATAGCACCGGAGAGCTAGTTAAATCTGACTCTACATCAGATAACGAGTCCAACATCAGTGTGGGAGACCCGTATTCTGATGTTAGACCTGTTCTGGGAAATAATGAGGGTGTGGTTGCTGCTGATGATTCTGATGAAGAGGATGAACAGTCTGAGACGGTTGTAGAAAAAGTGAGTGATATTCCTGATGAAAATCACATCATCACTACTGAACCTGTTTCACCATCTCAGATTGTCCATCCCATGGCTAACGCACACAGAAAGAATCAATCAGTAAAGAATGTTGAAAAGAAAGTGGTTAAGAATGTTGAAAAGAATGTTGTTAGAAGTCTGTTGAAAAGAAATTTGAGAAGAAAATTGAAAAGAAAACTGAAAAGTTAGATGAAGAGAAAAATGAATCGTGTGATAAACCTGTGAAGTTTTCTATCGGATGCAAGGCTCCGATAAGATCATGTATGATGAAGAATATCCGATTCAATTTGCAAATTATTCAAAAATTGAAAAGATCTGGCAGGAAAGTACCATTTGGTTTCCGAAACATGAACGAACAAATGATATTCCTCCAGCCATTTAAAGAAAATTCATTCAGATATTCCTAAAGATCCAAAGGTCAATGTCACACAATTTGTTAAACCAACAGATAAGTCAAATAGTTTTATTGAGCCGGCTTACTCAAAGGACCCGCTCCTGAGAGTTTAAGAAGACAGTGTATGGTTGATCAATATCCCATTGCTAGTTATTCTAAGTCGAACATCAAGGAAAACTATGAAGAGTACCGTGCGTGTTTTAAGTGTGGGGAGAGGGGGCATTTACTTGCCAACTGCCCGTATGTACGACACAAGAGGCACGGGGTGGAGTTGAGGAGATAAACCAAAGGTATGATTGTCCGGTTGATAATCATTGTTATCCATAGAGACGGTTTGTCCCTCAACCAGCACCTTTTTATAACCAAAGCAATTATTTCAAAAGGAGGGGAAAACCGTCCGATGACATATGATAGACGTAACCGGATAGCCACTGAGAAACCGTCTAAGAAACCATTGGTGAACGCAACTGCTGACAACAAAAAGTTTCCTGTTAAACCTAATGTCAAACCAGCAGTTGGACCTGTCTCTGTTAAATCAGAGAAGGTAACCAAGAAGGTATCGTTCAAGGATGAAGTAAAGAAACCGGCTGAGACCCAAAATCTCAGATCCGGATCTTGAAAAGATCTGAACAATCTTGGTCGCCAAAGGGATCTAAAGGTGCTTCGTCTTCACAACAAAATGTGAAATCTGAAAATGAGAAAGATTTGTGTGACAAGAAAAAGGTTGAGAAAAATCAAGATGTTTGTGAAAAATCTGAATCTTTGAAACAATCTGTTCAAAGACCCAAGACCAAACAGGGTGGGTCCCCAAAAAATCTAACTTCTTTACTTGATATGTGCAGGGAGCTTTAGCTGGCCCTGTGAGAGCAGTCTTTGGATTGTTTCCAGTGGAGCTTCTGGCCACATGACAGGGGATCTTTCGCTACTTTTTGATATTAGAAACATCAATGGAGGTTATGTAGCGTTTGCTGGGAACAAGGGAGGCTATATTACCATGGAGGGTAGTGTGAACAATGGAATTGTGAGCTCCGAGAGAATTTCTTATGTGAAGCAGATAGATTACAATCTGTTGAGTGTCAGTCAGATATGCGACAAACAATTTTCTGTGTACTTTGAACGACAAATCTTTCTACATACTCATGCCGGGTTTTGAATTACCGAAAGAGTGGGTGATGTTAAAGGCGCCGAGAGTAAAAAACTTGTACATTCTCGATATGTCGAAAGCAATGACTACCCCAAGGCCAAGTCACGTGTTTCCTCTCCAAGGCTACAGAAAAAGAATCCATTATGTGGCACAGGAGAATGGGACACATTCACCTCAGAAAGAAAGATGAATCAATTGGTGAAGAACGAACTTGTCACAGGCGTGAACGTCAAACATTTTCACTTAAATGACAAGTGTGTGAGTTGTAAAAGGGGTAAGCAACACAAACAATCCCATAGGCCAAAGAAAGTTAATTCCGTTGAACTGCCACTTGAACGTTTGCACATGGATCTGTTCGGACCGGTCAAGCGTAAGAGTCATGCTGGGGAGTTATACTGTCTTGTGGTGACTGATGATTATCAAGATTTTCATAGGTTATGTGCTTTACACCGAAAGAGCGACACGTTTGATAATTTGAAAGTTCTGTTTCACTCGTCTGGAAAATATCTATGGTCTCAAGATCAAAAGGATTAGGAGTGATAATGGGACGGAGTTTAAAAATGCACAGATGGACGATCTTTGTGAAAACAAAGGAATTCATCATGAATACAGTGCTCCGTATACCCCACAACAGAACGTTTTCGCGGAACGTAAAAACAGGACTCTAATTGAAACGGAGAGAACAATGCTTGCGGACTCAAATCTTCCAGTAATGTTCTGGAACGAAGCAATTTACGCAGCTTGTTATACTTTTAATCGTTTTCGTTTTAACGATGAAGAGTTTGGCAAAACTTCTTATGAGCTGTTGAATCGTCGAAAGCCGAATTTAGAGTATCTAGAACCGTTTGGAGCTCCTTGTACTATGCTTAATCCATCTGAGAAGTTCGCACCGAAGCTGAGGAAGGATACTTTGTTGGATATGCAACCCCGCTCAAACGGGTATTCAACAAAAGGACTCGTCAGGTCGAGGAGTGGGCTAACGTTGAAGTACAACGCTATACTCAGAATTTACAGGGAAGCGGTCCAGACTGGATGTTTGATTACAAAGATTTCTTTGAATCATTCAACCTAGATAGCTTGGTTGAAGAGGCTGTATTACGTTTATATTACGAGGTCGAAAACGCAGTGACTTCACCGTTGGTGCGTCCGATCACCGTGAATCCTCAAACAGCTTCTAATGATACCAATGTTCCTGTCATTGAAGAAGAGGTATTTCAAGAAGCTTCCACAACGTTGAATTCATCAGAATCAGAAGATGACGACGATGATGTTACAAGTGAAGCTATCTTAGATCATGCTACAGTGACACCACCAGTGAACCCAACTACAAATGGTGCTTCAACATCGAATGTGGGTAATGATCTGGTTTCTGCAGAGAACTAACTACTCAGACGGGAGTCCAAGAACCGATTATCCGGAATCTCGGATACATCGAATTCAACCGATCGAGCAGGTTATTGGTGATCCTAGTAGCAGTGTGATGACAAGAGGTCAATTGAGGAATGCTAACTCACTGGAAAACCTTGGCAATCTTGCTTTCTATGCCAAAATAAAAAAATCTGGTTTTCAGAATGACTGGTCTTTTGCTTGTTATGTTTCGCAGGTTGAGCCGCGAACTTACAAGGATGCTCTTTTGGACGACGCTTGGGTGGAAGCAATGCAAAGAGTTGTTGCAGTTTCAGAAACTTGGCGTCTGGACACTGACAGATTTGCCCCCGGGAAGAAAGAAGATTGGAACGAAGTGGGTTTTTAAGTGCAAAAAGGATGATAGAGGAGTGATCGTAAGGAACAAAAGCTCGTTTTGTTGTACAAGGATTTCATCAGGTGGAGGGAATCGATTACAACGAAATCTATGCACCAGTTGCACGCTTAGAGGCAATCCGAATGTTTCTGGCGTTTGCATCATTCAAGAAATTTAAGGTGTATCAAATGGATGTCAAGAGCGCATTTCTTTACGGTGTGGTCAAGGAGGAAGTATACGTAGGTCAACCACCAGGCTTTGAAGACCCTATTCACCAGGATAAGGTCTACGTACTGAACAAAGCTCTCTACGGGTTGCACCAAGCTCCAAGGCAATGGTATGAGGAGCTGAGCACGTATCTTCTCTCAAAAGGATTCAAGCGAGGTTTGGTAGATTGCACACTGTTCACTAAACGAACAGGCGATGACTTGCTTCTAGTCCAGATTTATGTTGACGATATTATATTTGGGTCTACTAACGAACTTCTGTGCAGAGAATTTGAACGTGTTATGCAGGAAAAGTTCAAGATGAGCGCAATGGGAGAGATGCAGTTTTTCCTAGGCTTGCAGGTGGAACAAAGACCAACAGGGATCTTTATTCACCAGACGAAATACATTTCTGAAGTCTTGAGCCGATTCCAGATGGATGATTCGAAGCCGATGGATACCCCATTCAACCTAATCACGGGATTGGAGTTGACGCTAAGGGGGAGCTAACTGATCCATTTACATACAGAGCAATCGTCGGATCTCTGATGTATTTCTCACGCTTCAGACCTGATATAATGTTTGCCACATGTCTCTGTGCACGTTATCAATCGAAGCCGAAACAGAGTCATCTTGCAGCTGTCAAACGTATCCTTAGATATCTGAAGGGTTGTCCGTCTAGAGAGGACTATGGTACCCTAATGATGATAATTTTGACCTAATCGCTTTTAGTGATGCAGATTGGGGCGGCTGTGACAAAGACAGCAAATCCACAACGGCTGGATGCCAGTTTATGGGGAGCAGGCTCGTGACCTGGCAATGCAAGAAACAGACCGCAGTTGCATTATTCACATGTGAAGCAGAATACGTTTCAGCATCGAGCTGCTGCTCACGGGTTCTTTGGATCCAACAACAGATGGTGGACTACGGTTTGCAATTTCTTAAAACCCTATTTACTGTGATAATGAAGCCACGATCACATTAACAAAAGATTTAGTAAATCACTCAAAGGCTAAACATATCCGGATTAAATACCATTTTATCCGTGATTGTTATGCTAAAGAGTTGATCGATATGGTCAAAATCCACACTGATTACCAACGCGCAGACCTTTTTACCAAAGCTTTTGATAATCGAGAGATTTGAATATCTTTTGAAAGCTACTGGTATTAAAGAAAAACAAGACTGATCACCACCTCAGTTTATCGTTTTTTAGTTTAATTTTTACTGTTTTTCAGAAAAATTCGAAAATCCAAAACATTAAAAAATTTCAAAATCCATAAAAAATTAGAAAATTTCTTTGCTGACTGCTATATCTTCTTCCCTTAGATTAATGCCGTCAGATTTCTATGAACAAACGATATCTGGGCAGTCACATATTTGAAATGCTCCAGCTTATCCTTGGGAACAGTAAATTCAAAAATTTTTAAAAAAAATCAGAAAAACTCAAAATGATTTCCTGGAGAAAAAGGAGAAATGATAGACATCAGTGGGGATCTAACACATTCTAAAGAAATGTAATGCTATATAGGGCGCGTGTGTCTGAGTCTGTGTGATGTGCTAATAGGCTTCGTAGACCTAATAATGTGTGCCTGATACATACATATCAAACGAATTGTTGTGTAGATGAACTCCTCATGGCATTATGTCTTAGTACCGTAATTTCGTTTGATAGGGGTATTTGTACAAAACTCGGAGGTTTTGGGTCGTTATGTTATTAGTTGTCTGGGGATAGCCTCTCTGATCTTCTGCTGTAAAGTTATTACGGACCTAGATCAGATAGGGTGTCTTTATAAAGAGCTTTATGCCAAATCCTAAAGTTACCGAATTGAGGAACTTTCCATTTTTATGATAATCAAAGATTATCTATTACATCGTATTTAATCACTGATGCAAATCATGATTAATATCAGTCCTCAACCTGGTAGAGTGCACATGTTACTTTGCTGCATTAACTTGCTGACCTGTATACCTCTGTGCCTCATACCTTGTAAATTACAGACGACGAAAGCATAATCACGCTTTACAATGAGTCTTTGTGCATTTACTTCTTGATACGGGAGTATGTCGTGTGCGTGGGAACCACAGGACAATTACGTTTATACTATACATAATCGTATCAGTCTAAAGCATTGCACAAAAGTCTGCATGTGAGTTTATGTGGATCACAATATCAGTCAGTGCCAGATCACACATTGTCTTTAATGATAATAATCAAAAGATCAACGGTGTGATCAGATTTCTCAATAACTGATATGATCCCTTTACCGGAAATCCCAAAACATTTACTGCTTTATCTTTACATTTCTGCATTTTATATTTCTCGTCAAAAATTGCAAAACTCAAAAAGATTTTAGGTGTGTTTTAACATAAACTTTAGAAAATCCAAAAAGATTTTACATTTCTATCTTATTTTTGATAGCTGATGGTGGTTGATGACGATTTTCTAAACCTTGATTAACCATTTGAGCTTTGTAATCTTCAAATGAGAAAAATATGATTGTCGGATGCTTAAAAGTTGGAAAATATTTGAACGGGACTCGATTTTGTGATTTGGTAAAATTTTCAAAATTCCTATTCACTTTCGCCCATTCGCTTGGGTCGAAGGAGGAATTTCTTGTTCATTCGTACGTTTCATTTTGGGAAATGTGAGTGTTCTTAAGCTATTTTCTCTTTCGACCTTTCTGTCTCATTCGCACCTTTAATTAGGGGCGAAGGAGACAAAAGGCTTCACATTCGACCACAATGAACGGTCAAAGGAGCAGCCTATATAATTCCTCTTCTGCTCATTCGACCCATTACAAATTTTTTTCAAAATTTCTGATCCTAAGTCCACTTGTTGCTCGTGTTTTTTAAATCTTATCATTGTGATCGTCTCTTTATACTGATCATTTTCCACCTATATATACAGGTTTTCATCTATTATTGACTGTTTAATCAATTGAATTTGTGTTCAAGCCCTAACTACTATCGTACAGGGATTTATACATGATAATTGACCTTATTATTGACAGGGATTCATTGAATGAGTGTTTTAGGGGGGAGATATGCAAAAAAACAATGGTTTAAACATGACAGAATGCATAATCGATTGTTTAAAGTCATTCGAAACCCTAGTTTTTGTTAGAAACACAATTTGCAATAAACAACTGAGATAATATTGATGATTAGGAAACTTTTATCGGAGGTTTTAGGTGTTTAATGAATCAAATGACAAGTTAAAATCCATGAAATTCAAAAATTGGAATTTGAAATTGAGAACAAACTCCTTCGCACTTCTTTCTGAACGGTCGAATGTGTTAAAATGGGCGAAGGAGTGGTTTTGTCTAGGCGAATGAAGTCAAACGGGACGGGCGAATGAAACATTTTTCAAAAAACATTTCACATCGTACCCTTAAAACTTCACATTCGCACCACAAAAACTCTCATTAGCACCTCCGAATGGGCGAATGTAGAGATCAATTACTAAATTTTCAATTTTTGTTTATTTTTGTCGATTTTTAACGTGTTTACTTGTTTTGTTTTTGCAGTATAAACCATGTCTGAACAACAAAGAACTAGTGAACAAGTTGGATCATCTGCACAAGCTGCTGAGACAGGAAAGGAAGAGCTTTTGCCGTTCGAGAATGCCCATAACTGTTGTGCATATCTTGGGGACGTGAAGAAGCACACCGAATTTACAGGGATTATCGAGTTTCTAAAGAGGAGTCGGTGATAGATGCAATTGCTACACCTGCTATTATTTACCGAGACTTGTTAAAGAGTTCTGGACGAACGCGAAGATGGATTTTGGGATGTGTGCTATCTCTGGTTAGCAAGATTCAAGGACAATTGGTTATTGTTTCAGAGAATGATATCAGGGAAGCTTTGAAGCTTGAAGATGAAAATACGATCCCAGAGAACTTAGCTTTACTGAACAGAGGAAATGCTTTCTAAGGATGATGTATAACGGGCGTTACTGATGGTTCGTTACACACAAGGGAAAGCTTTTTCCCCAATTCAAGAGTATTGGCACATGGTCATGATCCATGTCTTTGGTTCAGCGGCAGGAGGTTATGATTGATGAGGAAGAGTATTAGCTCGATGATGGTGTTGCACTTGATATTGAACAAACCGTTCAACGTATCAGGGATGCTTATGGAACATTTATTGGAACCTGTTAGAGGTACAAGGACTAGGATGTTTCTGTTATATCCTAGATTCCTTCAGATGATATTTGATCACAATATAAGAAGTTGAAGAGGGATCCGAAGCAGATCATAGTTCAAGAGCATATGACTATTAATACATTGGCAAGAATGAAGGCTTACAAAGGCGTGCCGCGTGAACGAACGGCCACTGTTAGACGTTTATTTGGTCATTTGGCTAGGATTGATTATGTGGATCCTGGTAAAGATAAAGGTAAGGCATGCTGACAGTGCATCAGACGAAGACAATCCGTTACACCCTGTTGACCCTGAGGCGAAGCGGAAAAACGTCAGGTTGTGAATGTGAGAGCCAAGAGTGGAAAGACGAAAGAAAAAGAAATCAGGATTGAAGTTGTTCCTGAGACTGGGCCTGCTAAGAAGAGAGTGTGTCGAGAAGGCATA